>OY757015.1:141152736-142520396 GCA_963580285.1 Lucinisca nassula
ATCCATTCTCCACCTTATTTCATAGTTTCACGTCCGGAAAATGACAGATTCTAACAAATATTGCCGCTTTCCAAGACGAGGTGAAACGGACCAACTTACCCCACTATCGGGGTAAGTTGGTCCGAGTCGCGGGGTAAGTTGGACCGCCTGGGATTCAACGAGAAAATCAGGAAGTAATGATGGGTCGATAAATTCCACTTTTTACAAAAGATCTGAGAAAGTACGTGGCTTCAGTAACAATGCAGTAGACCGCCAGGCTATACTCTTAACACAAATTCCCCAGATGATCAGCCAACTGTGCATTTTGTTAGTTATTTTTCTTTAAAACCGCATATTTGATTGGAAACCCCATTTAAAAGCCTTACCGTAAAGTAGACCGGGGCTAGTTGGTCCTAAGATCATGATTTGTCTTCAACAGCTGGGGCCAATATCTATTTCTCAGAACCATTTTGGTTCTATGAAACTTGTTATATAACTTGCTGCTGTTTTTCATTCAGAAAATGCCAGGTTCTGATAAATACAAATGCTTTTTCGACGGACCAACTTACCCCGTCGCGAATGGACCAACTTACCCCGACCCTAGCACCTGGTAGATCTTCACAAATGACAGGAACGTCATTGAATTTAGAAACAACAAATACACTCAATTGAAAACCTTAGAAAATGAGCTTTCGGGAAAAGTATTACATTTGCATGTTATTTATTACACAAAGAAAAGACAAACAAATGATTCCAAGCGTGATAAAGTCACTTTTGTGGTACAAAATCAGTTTTTTTTTTCTAAAATTTTTACGCCTTTTTTGATCGCCATCTAATTGTCTTCAGCAAGTGTGTCACGATCAAGGATTCCATTGAGCCAAATCATTTTGCTATGACCCTTCTAAGTTCAGAGAAATTGCGCTCGAACCAACTTGCCCCACGGACCAACTAGCCCCGGTCTCCCCTATCCACAATCTATATATTGAACAGAAATAAGAAAAATATCACAATTTTTCATCTTAAAATTTTCATTTTTTTCTGCGGTAAAGTTTACAATGTATCTGTATATGCGTGTTTTCGTAATGGTTGTCTGTGATCCGACTCATCAGTTTACGCCTCGCAAAGGACTAACCCTACCCAGAACTAAAGAATGGTGTAATATAGTTCGTGGTAATGTATCACGTTGACAAGTCTGTGACGGCCCCCGCCCATCGGGGCTTGAAGAAATAGATGGGCTGGATGGTGCTTCCACGCAGAGCTGAAACCGACCGCACACGAGTACTGGTAAACCACTTAGAGAATCTAAGCCTGCTCAGGGAAAGCGGTGCGAGTCGGACCGTCCATGCCCATAAACCCTATTGGTTTCATTGGGCGACAGGGCTTGAGATGACATTTCATCTCAATGTCGGGTATAAGTTCCACAAAATTGGAAGCAATGGCTCCAAAATGATCTATACAGTATTGACGGGGGCGTTAATCATCAAATCAATACATTAACAAGTCGGTGAAACTAATTCCCTTCTAAACCCCACTTTATAAAAAGAAATCAGGGGTCAGTTGTTCAAAGCATTGTAAGCTTAACGAGCTCGTTAGTAGTCAAATTGTCAACTGTTCTAGTGAGTATAAAAACTAATGTTCTAGTATTTTTGCTGAAAAAAGTGAACATCTTTTAAAAGCTGCTCACATTATTTCAGCAAAACTATTAGCACATTTGCCATATTTAAACGATATGTTAACTAACGACGACAATAGTTTTGATCAACTGGCCCCTGAGCTTTACCGCTTTAAGTTATTTTTCATATTCCTACTCCAAGATATAGATTGTGTGTACTCATTGAGGAGGTCCTAATGAGCACCCACAACCTATGTTTGGAGAATAAACAATAAAAATAACATAAAATCCGACTCAACGGTTTACGCATTGCAAAGGATACACCCTACTCAGAGTTAAAAGACGGTAAAGTACAATTCGTGGAAATGTATCACGTTAACAAGTCCGTTAAATGAATACCCCTCTTAGCCCAACTTTACACAGTGAAAACTGGGCATCTCGACACGCCTATATGGTATTAACCCATTTAAACCCCGATTTTATGTAGTAAAACTGGGGTTTACAGGGGCCAACCTTTTTTTTTATTTCTACTCTAAAATATAGATTGCTGGTACTCGTTAGAACCGCCTCGATGAGACTCTTGGATATCCAGACTCTTGGATAGGAGAACTAATATATCCATGTCCCATTTAGTTCAGTCTCTTCAGAGCTGGGGACATAATGAAGCCATAAATGATCAGATAGGGCTATGTACACCGCTGGCTGCATGGTGCTTCCATACACAGCTAAAACCGACCAGAAATATGAGTACCGGTAAACCGCTTACAATGTCTACGCCCACGCAGGAAAAGTAGCGCGAGTAGGACCGTCCTTTAAAGTTTAGCGGTGTCTTTGGACGGCAGGGGGCTTGTGATAGCATTACATCTCACTGCCGGAAAATCGGAAACAAAATGACCTAAATTTGTTGACGGAGACGTCAAATCTCAATACAAACAAAAATGTATACCATTTATACTGACACGTGCCTGCCCAGCAGGTATAGTTTATCAACGACCTCTGAGAGTTCAACATTCAAGCGTGGCAAGACTATTCCATATTTTAGGGGAAGAAGGTTTCGGATTTCTTTTTTCTCAGGATTTTAAAATTATAAATAAGTTTTTTGAGAATGCCATTATGTAGAAGTCGTTGCCAAGTGGTTAGTATGATGCAGTACGAATCTCAGTAAAACTATATCTCCGTATGTAAAATCCAAACTGAAGGCGACTTACCTAAAACACGGACTAGCCCAAAATTAAAAGTGCAGTCATGTCTCCTGCGTTTTGAAAGACTAAACACGGCAATGACTGAATGTTGATTCAACTTACAAACATTTTTGCAACTAGCAGTGATTGTCAGCCAGGTGCATTATACATATTTTAAGACTCTGTCCTGATTTATAGTTTGGCAGTTACCTCCCCTTTCTTGCTTACTTTACGGGTTTTAGTTTAGGCTCCAAGTAATAAATTGAGTTTCATGGAATTGTTGTGTGCAAAACTTTTGAGCAGATTATTAAAAACTACACGGTCCATTTATCCGGATTTGGATAACACACGTGTTGACATGTGAATATGAACGTCCGACAAACAAATAAAAATGAATTCGGATATGTGAGCCACAGCAAATACTCAGATCAGCTTGCGCATCCTCGTGCTCCTTCTGAGTGCCTTTTACACAAAGTCTTAAAGTTGTAGTCGAACTTCAATGGCTCGAACACCTTTGGGGCCATGAAAATCTGTTCGAGACAGGGGTAGGTCGAGCCACCCAGGGCTAATGCCAGGAGGCATAACGAGATACTTCTGGACATCTTTTTGTGTGTTCTATAATGAAAAATGTATGATGTGTGTACTCATTAGAATCGCCTCATCGAGGCGATTCTAATGAGTACACACAGCATTCATTTGCAAGATAAAAGACGAAAATATCCTAATTTTTACTTTCTCTACTTCTTACGTACAGAAATTCCCTAGGGACTCAAGAACGCGTTCGACTCAGCCATGGTAAACGAGCCATCGGTGTTCGAGCCAACGAAGTTCTACTGTATATTGAATGAACGCAGAACTAATTTGCGGCGTCCGCCAGGGAATAACTGTATATAAAATTATCATTTAGGTAAATTGTCGAGCTAACGGTCGGTGATTTCTTTATACTGCGACGCGTGACGGAGACTATAAAGGAATTTGCGATCGTAAAACCGATGATTCACCTCCACAAATGGCAATATTTAATACAGTTATCCCCTCTTTTTTGTTTGCACAAAGCTGCAAAACGCCTGAGCTGCGTAAAACCAAATTCAAGCCAATGAAAAGCGACGGTACGTGATGAGGTCGGGTTTGGGGTTATCCAATCTAATGTCGCGTTACATTCGCATAAGCATAAGATGAGTTAGTGAGTGTTTGAGTTTTACGTCTCACCAACAGCTAAGGTCATACGGAGACGGGACCTCGGTTTAAAGATTCATCCGAAAGTATCATAAGCATAAGTTTGTTCCTTGATTCGGCTTAATTATAAAAGTGACAAAATAAAACGGTGTAGCTCCAGATCAGTCGCCACGGAACGAGTCGTCTCATCAGGGTCTACACAGTTTGCTTGAAGTCGCGGCAGCGTTTTTGTAAACTTACAAACAATAACGCAAATCTGAAATGGACCTGGCAAAATCTATTGAATTGACAACATGCATGGTTCATTAAATTAAACTTAATGCAACTTTGGACGCGTTATTATCACATTAACACGACATCAAAGAAAAATAAAACTATTTGAAAACAAGTAAATTAACAATTTTCCTTATACAGAAATCAATTCTATACATGTGTTGACGCATGGGAAAATGGCCGTACACATCCTCCAATTTACGTTCTTCAAATGCGCTTGCACAGCGAAATGATAGGGCTAGACACATGTTTTTGTACGTAGCTACCTCAAGTTCTGTTCTACATGTATGCGGATCAACAAAGACTCTGACGAGTCTGCGCGTGCGCGCAGGCTCGTCAGAGTCTTTGCTGGTCGCCTTTGCAATAATGACCCTTTTCTCAATATACATGTATATATATTTTTTTCAGTCTTTATGCTTGGTCGATATTTAAAACTCATTAAATTTCACTTGTACTTAGCTAAAGACAATGAACGGGAATAAAACAAAGCAATGGTTTGTTTATACCTCTGATTATTATCATTCGAACAAACATTTTATTCAACGGAAGATTTCAATCTAAATCATATTCCAAAAAGTGTCTAGTTTGCAGGGACATACCCGGGTGGGTTGTAGGAATTCTGGGACCAACTACAGGTACAGTTATTTCTATTTATTCATGGAGTCAGCATAACTCATGATATAGACAACAGTGACTCTTTTTCCAACAACATGGCAAGAAATAGGTTCGTAGTTAGGTTTACGTCCCGTCCCTGTCAACACAATTTAGGTCATTTTGGATACGTTGCTTCCAACGCTGTGGGACTTTCACCCGACACTGAGATGGCATGACATCTCAAGCCCTACCGCCGAAAGACGCCACGGGGGTTTTAGGAGAGGTCCGACTCGCACCACTTTTCATGGACAGGCTTTGACCTAAGAGGTTAACCAGTACTCAAGCTCGGTTGGTTTCAGCTCTGTGGGGAAGCACCATGTAGCCCAATCTATTTCTCCAAGCCCAGATGTGTGGGGGCGCTACACAAGAGAAGGTGTATATCGTACAGGAGAGCAGCAAAGGCTCAGGCGAGTAAGCGCATGTGCAGTCGCGCCAGAGCGATCTTGAAGTAGCTTGATGTAGCTTCTAGCCCTATTAGTTGGCTTCATGAGAGACATAAATACATTACGATAACACACCCGTGCGCCACTGTGCATTTTTCACATCTCCAAAATGGCAAATTTTCTGATGAAAATCCGTGATATTTTTCTTATAAATACTGCAAACATAGGTTGTGGGTGCTCGTTAGAACCGCCTCTTTGAGGCGGTTCTAACGAGTACCCACAACCTATGTCTTGGAGCAAAAATAAGAAAAATAATGTATACCCCGTAAACCCCAGTTTACTCTATATAAAGTGGGGTATAGGGGGGTCTCCATTTTACGAACTTGTTCACGTGATGGAAGAATGTTAATGGCCCGGCCCAAATGATTGTCGTTCACCAATCTATCCGGATTTGTCAGTGCATGTTATTTTCTTTCCGTTTCGTTTTTGCATTCAAGCATGGTGCCGAACATGGTGCTCAAAAAGTGTGCACTGTCGTAGGTCAATTCCAGGTATTCAAGCAGCCGTGTTTGCCTGTGTGAGTCTGTGTGTGCACGCATGCGTGTTTGTGTAGTATACGTTGTGCAAGCGTGCGTGTGTATGTGTCATTATGTGCTATTTTCCCTTCCAGATTCACCATGATAGCCTACTCTTGAAGGTGTAATCCTGGCCTATAGGTACTCCGGCATGGGTATCACAATGACAAAGGCACAGCCTATGGCTGCCGCAAGAAAGAAGAAAAAACGGAAGACGGGCTCCCTACCCGTCATACACGAGTACGTCCCGGATCCGCGCCAACATCGCTCGAAAACGGATCCGCGCCAACACCGCTCGAAAACGGGAGACATTGCTTACCATAGGAATAAAAACCTTCATTCACTAAAACAGGTAGAGTTCCTCCTGCCCATAGAAATTACCTGCACTATCACAGTGCTTGCGCAACGGAATATCTGGGGCGAGTTGTTCAAAGCATCGTTAGCTTAACGAGCTCGTTAGTGGTCATATTGTTAACTCTTCTAGCAAGTACAATATTGAAAATTTTTGTATTTTTGCTGAAAAAATGTGAGCAGCTTTTGCATTCGCAAAAGCTGCTCACATTTTTTCAGCAAAAATTTCAGCATATTTGCCATATTTAATGATCAAAGTTTTAACGATATGTTAACTAACGATGTCGTTAGTTTTGAACAACTGACCCCAGATGTTTTTTCTCAGTGTACACCGGTTTTCGCCCACCTCTGCTCAACGATGGGCTTGAAATAAGTGACATAATCTTGGATGGGCCATGCAACGAAAACCAAAAATATAAATACATTGCTAGTGCATCTCGTTAACCAATATCCTGCTGAATAGATTAATTTCGACAAACCCATTATTGACTTTTACCAATCAGATTACTTGATTTGTTTGTTTGATTTGAGGTAAAACGTCCCCGTCAACACTATAAAGGTCATTTTGGAGAGGTTGCTTCCATTTTGTGGGACTTTTACCCGACATTGAGTATTTATTCTGTTCACAAACTGCATGAAAAACTAAGAAAGTCATCTGATCTGGATGTACACTGTTTGCAAAGGTAGGAATGTTGTGATCAGCAGGATAAAAGTTAACAACGAAAACACGCCTATTCAAATTCGTTGAAAATTTTACCACTAAAAAAGAAACTTTTCAGATAAAAAATATCTAATATATTTCTTTTTCTGCTCAAAACATAGGTTGTGGGGGCTCGTTAGAACCGCCTAACGAGTACCCACAATCTATGTTTTTGAGCAGAAATGAAAAATAATGTATACCGCCTGTAAAATAGAAGTGAAGGCAAAAGAATAATAAAATGGGGTTAATTATATAGGCGTGTTTTCGAGATGTAAACCTGACTTTTTATTAGCCCCGTAATGAAAAAAGGCGGTTCCAAGGAGACGGTCCTAACGAGTACCCTTTTTTTACAGAAAAGGTAAATAATAATTACTCCGTTTTTTCTATAGATCGTGTGATTTAGAGAGGTGTTCAGTTTATAGACTTATTAACGTGATGGAACGCAGCTGCTATTTACCAGTTAGTCCGAACTTTATCATGTTGACATGAAAGTACAACCAACTCATCCACAGCATAATCAGGTACGGGCCTCCGTAGCCTAGTGGATAAGAGCGCTGACTCTTAGTCATTAGGTCTCTCACCGCCGTAGGTTCGAGCCTCGCTCGGGCCACGTGTGAGACGCCAAGTTCTGCAACGGAAGGTCAGGTGGTTTTTCTCCGGGTACTCCGGTTTTCGCCCACCTCTGATTAACGATCGGCTCGATATGAGTGAAATAATCTTGAAAGGGCCGTAAAACCCAAACCAAAAAAAAAAAAAAAAAAAAAAAAAAAAAGCATATTCAGGTATAAGAAAGTTGTTTTATTTAAAGACTGTTTGTAAATTTTAAGACATTTTAGTCTGTAGATTTAAAGACTAACACTGGGTAACACAACGGAAAATCATGAAAATGATGTAACACGAAAAAATCGCATTCTCATACGCAGCCTCAGTCTTCATCTCATTAATACAACGTGCATTGCCTAAGACTTCGTGTATTTTATTGTCTTTTAATATCGTTTTAATGATAGAAATAATTAAGAAATAAAACAACACAGTTCCTTCCCTTAGACCACAAATGCCGGGAAACACCGCAGTAAGGGAGGAAATATCTGTCAAAGGCCGAACATAAGATGAGTTTCGTACTGACGTCATTTCGTTTTCGGACATTTTACTGTTGCAGTCCGTCTGAAACTTTCATCAATTTTAGTTCTCAGAAGCGAGTGGTCGGTATATTGACAAAATGATAAACTCGTTATACACATTCATTTCTGGGCTCATTTTACATATGAATCTTATTACAAAACTGTTTTTCTTAGAATTCTTCAGTTATGGTGGAAGGAATGTAATTAAACGGAGACAACTATATAATTTGCAGTTACATATAATTAAATATTCCTTAGGTAACGGCCAAATTACTATAAACAGCAAAGTGCGATTTTTCCCTTTTACAGCATTTTCATGATTTTATTTGTGTGAGTCTTTAAATTTACAGACTAAAAAGTCTTTAAATTTACAAACAGTCTTTAAATGTAAAGACAGTCTTTAAATAAAAAACTTTCTTCTACCTGATAATAACAAAAATACGTTCATTACGATAACTCGCCAGTACGAAATAGAGCATTTTTCAAATCTCCAAAATGGCTGCTTTTCTGATGAAAATTCTTCATATTTGTCTTATAAATGCTCAAGACATAGGGTCTGGGTGCTGTTAGAGCCGCCTCATTGAGGCGGTTCTAACGAGTACCCACAACCTATGTCCATGAGCAGAAATAAGAAAAATAATGGATACCTCCGTAAACCCCAATTTTCTCTATATAAAGTGGGGTTTAATGGGGGGTCTTCATTTCACGGACTTGTTTACGTGATGTGGCGGTTTAAATTGGAGCAGGTTAATCGTTTTAATATACATGTTTTTGTTTGTTAGTTTGTGTTCAGGTTTTACGTTCCCGTTAACACTATTTATGTCATTTTGGAGAATTTGCTTCTGCTTTTGTGAGACTTTTACTCGGCATTAAGATGGAATGACATTTTTTATCCTTAAAGAAACCGCTTGAGAGTGGACCGACTCGCACCACTTTTCAAGGACTGAGACTTAAGCGGTTTACCAGTACTCAAGTTCAGTCCGTTTCAGCTCGGAGCGGAAGCTGCATACAACCCAATCAATTTCTTTAAGCCCCTATCGGGCGGGGGTGCGCCATAATTTGAGCCTGTCCATGAAAAGTGTTGTCAAGTGAAAACACGTAACTGACGGATCGACAGTACTTTAATGGTGTTCAGTTTGCCGTCAGTCTCCAAACCAACCAACCAACCAACCAACCAACCAAAAGCCTTCTTATATTTTTTCAGCCTGGACAAGGTGATTCGTTCGATGTCCTCAGCTCTTCATCAGTACCACGGCCAGACACACCTGTAAGTAACAGAATTTCAGTATTCTAACATGTTTAGATATTGCGATTTCAATGCCGTGGCACTACTCGGCAGTCAAGATGTCAATGCCAAGGCGAGTCACAAAAATGTTTTGTGGTTATGGACGTGATCAATGACCCAGAGTTCGTGACAGCCAATATACCCGTAGTAAGGCAACGTCGCAACGTCATGGTGTTGCGTCGACGTTGAAACGTAGACTAGTTCCCGCACCCTATAGCACTCTGGCTTTCGCATATTTTAATAGAACACAGGCATCCAGTTAAGTTGAAACGTCATTGGTCCTCAAAAGGCTAAGGATCCCCGTCCAAGCATTAACTCCCAAAGAGTGATTGTTACAGCTTCGAAAAAGACTTGACTGAGCTGTGTCCTCATTGTTCGCACATGTCCAAATGACAGAAGTCACGCCTATACATATACATTGTAAACTTTACCGCCAAAAAAGGAACATTTTAAGCTAAAAAAAATGTGATATTTTTCTTATTTCTGCTCAAAACATAGATTGTGGGTACTCGTTAGAACCGCCTCGACGAGGCGGTTCTAACGAGTACCCACAATCTATATTTTAGAGTAGAAATAAGAAAAATAAGATTTTACCCCTGTAAACCACAGTTTTACTATATAAAAGTGGGCCTCAATGGGGTCAAAATTATATAGGCTTGTTTTCGTGATTGACATCGAAAACCTGCACCTTATGTATGTCTATTAACCAAATGCTGACCAAGCCTTTTCAAACACGTTGATTTCGCATAGTAGAAATGATCTACTGAAAAGGCTAATGCGAACAGCGAAGACCCTGATCAGACTGCGCACATGCGCAGGCTGATCAGAGTCTTTGTTGTTCGCACAAACCATTTTATGATATATTTTACTGTGCGCTGATTCATTTTGTTTTCAGGACTGGCAGCGGAAATGGGAACGTGACATGCGCCCTGTACCTTCATCCACAAGACTGGAAAATTTGCCCCACCTCAGGGCTTGGCACAGTATGCCTTTGCCTACTAATGACTTATCCGCATATTTTGTTGACTGGCATGAGAGTTTCAGGCGGTCTAGTAACGGTAATTGTCGTATAATAATGAGCCAGCGCACGACAAACCTACAATAAGACATGTGAGCCCATCGAAGACTCAGATCAGCCTGCGGATCCATATAGTCTGACCAGAGACTTCTCTTGCTGCATGAAGGAACATTGAGCCCTTAGCTATCATTAGAGCGCACAACGAAGACTCTGATCAGACTGTGCGGATGCGCAGGCTGATCTGAGTCTTCGTTTGGCGCACATGACTTACTGTAGGTTTTGTCATGCGCTGGATCAATTATTGTATTTTACGGGGCTTAGAGAAATAGATGGGCTGCATGGCGCTTCAACGCAGAGCTGAAAGTGACCACACCTGAGTACTGGTAAGCCGCTAAGAAGGACTAAGCCTGCCCAGGCAAAGTGGTGTGAGTCAGACCGTCCAATGTAATTAAGCCTTTTGGTTTCATTGAGTGTCAGGGCTTGAGATGTCATTTCATTTCAATGTCGGGTGAAAGTCCCACAAAATTGGAAGCAACGTCTACAGAATGACCTAAATATTGTTGACGGGAACGTTAAACCTCAATCAAACGACTGATTGTTTTACCTAAGTACGAGTGTGTGCGTGTGCGTGTGCGTGTGTGTGTGTGAATACCAGTTTTAACTGGGACTTATTTTTCATGCAATTCGAACACACGCCTATATAATTTTGACCCCCTTGAACACCACTTTTATGATGAGGCGGTGCTAAAGAGTACCCACAATCTATATTTTAAACAGAAATAAGAAAAATGTCTCAATGTTTCACCTTAAAATTATTGTTTTTTGACAGTTAAGTTTACAATGTATTTGTATAGGCGTGCTTTCGTAATGCTTAGTATGGCAATTATATTTACCACGATACGGCCCCGCCCATCGGGACTTGAAGAAATAGATGGACTGCAGGATGCTTCCACGCAGAGATGAAACCGACCGCACACGGGTACTGGTAAACCGCTTAGAGGATCTAAGCCTGCCGAGGCAAAGCGGTGCGAGTCCATGGTTATAAACCCTATTGGTTCAATTGGTCGACAGGGCTTTAGATGTCGTTTGGTTTAAACTTTATTTCTTTTTTAATGCACACATCTTATGCCCAAGTATTGATGGTAGAAATACACATATCATACAAAAGGGATTCAGAAAAATGTCAAATGACTTATTCAAATCTGTATCCCTGGATTACAATATCGATGCACTAATTACAGTTGTGGTTGTCAGCTTTGCTTCGAATTTGCATGTCTTTCACCTCAATGTCGGGTAACAGTCCCATACAATTGGAAGCAATGTCTCCAAAATGACCTAAACAGTGTTGATGGGGACGTTAAATCTCAAATCAAACAAACAAATCGCGATCCATTTTCTTCATACTGGACATAACTTAAAATATAATCATTAAGGAGTTAACATGTGTTAGATTTGAGCATGGATATGGATTATTTTTTAAGGTCATTTAACTCTGCAGTTGTACATTGACGCCGCGTAGGCTGATCAGAGTCTTTGATGGTCGCAGTAATCATCTCGGATCATCTGGCATCCAAGAATGAAAAAGTAAAGTGGTTGATGTGGTCATATGGTAATGCTGGCTGAAGGCTGATTTCAATCTTCACTGGTCACATTTGCGAAGGTGTACTATTTGCATGCACTGTGTCATGAACGCCCCTGTTAACCTCCCTATATACAGAGGAAAAGTGGGGTTCACACGGGTATTAATTATTTTATATATTTAGTCTTCAGAACATAGATTGTGGCTACCCGTTTGAATGAGGCGGTTCAAACGGGTACCCGCAATCTATATTTAGACTGTATCGATTTTTCTTTTCACATGAAACATCATGATAGCTCACTGGTTAGTGCATTGTTATGATTGTTTGGGTTGAGATTTAAGTCCCCGTCAACACTATTTGGGTCATTTTGTGGAGACGCTGCTTCCAATTGTGTAAGGCTTTTACCCGACATTGAGATGAAATGACATCTCAAGCCCTGTCGCCAAATGAAACCTAAATGCTTATACGCATTGAACGGTTTGACTCACACCGCCTTGCCTGGGCAGGCTTAGTGCTTCAAAGCGGTTTACCAGTACTCATGTGTGGGCAGTTTCAGCTGTGCGTGGAAGCACCATGCACCATAATCTATTTCTACAAGCCCCGATGGGCGGGGGCGACACTGGTTAGTGCACTTGCCTATGTTACGAGAGGTCCCGAGTTAGACCCCAGAATCGGTGAGTAAGATTTAGTGTACTGACATCATTTGCAGAAATGAATGCCACGCTGTACACTGCCCTTCGCATCGGTTCGTTTACTGCTACCCCGATCCAATCGCTACAGTTTACAATAAGCAAGATCTACGCTAATTTGACTGTCTAGAGTTATATCCCACATACAATTGGCCGTCTTTTGGCAATATTCTTATTGCCAGTCTGAAACCAGGAACCTGCCGACTGAAGAATAATGTCTGAACTGTCAAAGTTGCAAATGCTGTAATTTCGTCAAAAAGTACGTGTTCATCTTGAATATGCTTGTAACATCTTATCAAATTGAATGCTTGAAAACTGTTGGAGAAGTTAAGTAGACAACTTTCCTACATAGAAGACTAACTGAAGATTAACCCAAATATTTTTTCTAACGGCGTGGCAGGTTTTTTAGCTCACCAGAACAGAAGGCTCCTGGGGAACTTAAAGGATAGGCAGTGGTCCGCGTGGTCGAGAGTTTGTAGATGAATGTTTTGTACTAGCCTGTACAAATATGACGGCAAATATAGGCGTGTACAAATGTAATAGAACGGGCCTCCGTGGCCTAGTGGTTAAGAGCGCTGACTCTTGATCATTAGGTCTCTCATCGCTGTGGTTCGAGCCTCGCGCTGGTCACATGTGAGACGCCAAGTTCTGCAACGGAAGGTCAGGTGGTTTTTCTCCGGGTACTCCGGTTTTCGCCCACCTCTGATTAACGATCGGCTCGATATGAGTGAAATAATCTTGAAAGGGCCGTAAAACCAAACCCCCCCCCCACCCCCCAAAAAATGTAATAGCAATTCAGAGCTCTGTCTTTGGGCTATTTTTGTGTGGAAGCTTATACTTGTTATGGGCCGCTTTTTTGTTCTTGTGAAAGCTTATACTTGTTGTTGCATAAATATAAAGGTCAACCTGTATTGTGGGAAACTAATGGTTGTACTTCCGTGTTAAACCCTTCGTCTATAATGTCTACGGCGTAATGTCTACGGCGTAGACAATAACACGATTACATTTACTGTATAAGCTTTAAAGAAAGAAAGAAAGAAAGAAAGAAAGAAAGAAAAACAAGAAAGAAAGAAAGAAAGAAACATATCATCGAAGAGGGACACCCGCTTGCAAAGATCCGACTGTCGACTAAACCACTCATATAGCGTTCAGACCCAAGTTACTAAAATACATGGTATCGCTGACATGTACACAATCCAGGCAGCGGTTATTTATAACAGCGCTTTTCTTGCCGCTGTGAAGTCGGGGTGAAGAACCTGGACCCTGAACTGTGCTCATTGTGATGGGTTGGGCAAACTGTAGACCAAGATCAGAGAACGTGGCGTCTCATCTGGGTCTACAATGTTTGCTTTATGGACAGGAACTGAAGGGCCAGACGAAAATGTCTGAATCCCTGCTCGGGCCATTTTTCAGAGGCATCACGGAAACATGCCTATATAATTTTGACCCCCTGAAACCCCAATTTCATATTGTAAAACTGGGGTTTGTAGGGGTAAACCATATTTTTTTATTTCTGCTTTAAAATATAGATTGTGGGTACTCGTTAGAACCGCCTCGATGAGGCGGTTCTAACGTGTACCCTCAATCTATATTTTGAGCAGAAATAAGAAAAATATCACAATTTTTCAGCTTAAAAATTTCACTTTTTGTCGGTAAATTTTACAATGTATTAGTAAAGACGGGTTTTCGTAATGCAATCAACCACGAGTACTGTGAGTCTTTTTATTTATTTCGTTGTAGCTCAAAAAGATGGTAAACGTACAAAAGGTTTCAATCGTGGCTCTATCAGTAAAACAGGAGGAGCTAACGGTCGCCACATATCAACCCCGCTCTCTGATAATGAGAATCTGGATATTGTAGACAAGATGAGTCTCTCATCTATGGCCGTGGACAGCTTCAAATGGCTTCACAAGACAGACGCACGCACAGAAAACTATATGAACTATGTGCGTAATTTATGGTGCGATGAGCCACGGAGACGCAGTAAACAGTGGTTTCTGGGACAAGAATCGAAAGTTGAGACAGAAATAGTGCCTAAACGAAACAAAAGAAGAAACCGATTCAGAATTAAACAGACACCAAGACTTCCACAAATCAAAGCGTGATACCGATACAGACACACAATTACGATAGAAAAACTTGATCAGTCTCATTACGCGAACAAGTCCGTGGAATAAAGACCCCCCCCCCCACTAAACCACACTTTATAAAGAGAAAACTGGGTTTTACGGGGGTAAACATCATTTTCCTTATTTTTGCTAGGACATAGGTTGTGAGTACCCGTTAGAACCGCCTCATTGTGGCGTTTCTAACGAGCATCCAAAACCTATATTTGGAGTATAGATAAGATAAATATCACAAATTTTCATCAGGAAAAATTCCTTTTTCGAGGTATGAAAAAATGCACTATATCACACGGATGTGTAATCGTGATGCGAATTGTATTGTATCGAGTGGATGTTTCCAGAACAAGGTGTCACACGAGATGCAGTGCGTCGAATGTGATGCGTTGGGTCTGGGAACATCCGCGAAACTTGATACTGTGTGACGGATCAAACTACTACATGTATAGTGTCTCTATATGTCCTTTAGCTATTCAAATAAGTCATTTTCAAATATAAGTAAGCCAAAACGTTTGTCGAAGCGGACGTCACCATCAATGTCGTCATCTGGTAGAAGTCTGCTCTCTTCGACGTGAGCACCAGCGTCCACAAAAGTCACAAGATTTTCGTTCAAGCTTTCTCAAGCGACATCTCCTTAAATTTACACTTCGAATGATAATAAGGGGATAATTGTATTCAAACTTAAAAATCCACAAATTAAAATTCTGAATACATTTATCCCTATTCTAATGCACTTATTAAATAAACATTTTAGGCCCCCGCCCATCGGGGCTTGAAGAAATAGATGGGCTGCATGATGCTTCCACGCAGAGCTGAATCCGACCCGCACACGAGTACTGGTAAACCACTTAGAGGATCTAAGCCTGCGCAGACAAAGCGGTGCGAGTTGGACCCGTCCATGCTTATTGACCCTATTGGTTTCATTGGGCGACAGGGCTTTAAATGTCATTTCATCTCAATGTCGGGTAAAAGTCCCACAAAATTGGAAGCAACGTCTCCAAAATGACCTTTACAGTGTTGACGGGGACGTTAAACCTCAAATCAAACAAACAAAATAAACAATTTTGTCAAAATTTTCTATTCGCACAAAACGGCAAGCGCGGTCAGTGTCAGACAACGACGATGTCGTATCTCCGACAGTATATCGCAGAATATGACTCGTACACTAGGCCTATCGCAAACTTTGACGTTTTGTCAATCATACGCAAAATCATTAGTATTATTTCATTGAACATTTCCCCACAACTGTCTGTGACCTTGAGTGTAATCGCTACATCTTCAGGGCAGACAGCTTTGAAAAACATGTCTCCCACGTAAATTGAGGTCTTTCCTTTAAAAGAAGACCCCATTTTTAGAGCGATTGAACTTACAGGAAAGCACACAAGAAGCCACACAAGTTGTCTCCCTTTGAAAAATGGCTTAGTGTATAAGGTGGACCTTCCATCTTCAAACCTGGACAAACAATTTGTTTTCCAAAAGGGGGGCTCCATCAAACTTTGAGGAAAACATCCCCTGACGACGGCCCCTGGCAATATCTATGTTGAGACTTGCATATAACTCTTTGTTTGGTTTGTTTGTATTGGAGTTAAACGGCCCAGTCAACACTATTTAGGTCATTATTGAGCCGGTCAGTTTAGCTGTCCGCACTTTTCCTGGGCAGGCTTATGCGTAAGTGGTTAACCTTTACAGTGCACATTCTATCCCCAGAAACTGACAACTGCCCTTCTTGAATCAGCGGAAGTGAAAGAATGACCGTGGAAAAGATTTCAGGATCAGTCTCCACGAAAGAGAGTTGACAATCCCGGCAGCTATCGAACCCGCGTCCTCATGATCTCCAGTCAGACGCGCATCCGACTGAGCTACCAAGGCCGGCCCTGTTGTTAACATGATAACTGACGGGTAGAGAGTAGAAATGACAAAACCTAACAGTAAACCAATTTGTCTTTGGAAGCATGTATTACACATCAGAACTAACGGTTGCAGGGTAAACAAGTTTTTTCTCGGCCAGACTAGCTAGTTTTGGACAATTAGGCTCATCAGTGACCCTCAGATACCAATGGCGTCCTTGCATACCTTGTTTTACTACAAGAACAATGGGTTTCACGAAGGTTACTTTTACCGTTTTCGGCAACAAAGCAACGACTGCTGGAACTCGTTAAAACAACTATTCTTACGAATACTGGAAAAGAAATGTTTGTGCCTAGCGAAAAGGGATCTTCGTGCATATGCGCCCAGCGAAGACTCAGATCAGACTCATATTACATCCGCGTAATTCGACCAGTTTCAGCTTGCCTGTTAACCAAATGTTTTCCATACCGGTAGGGTAGGCTGTATTCTGATTGAGTGGATAAGAAGCCCGATTTTTGTCTTCGCTGAGCGCAATGATCGAAGATAATAAGAATCAAAGTACTGAAAGTACTGAGAAAAGTTGATTTATGAGGAATAATTATCATGAAGTAGATCAAGCAGTTCTCTAGATATAGAGGATCTTACATGAGTGTTCATGTATTATTGAATTTATTAAACGAGTTGAGGAAAAGGGATAAAATGCGAGGCTGTGCCGAGCATTTTATCCCTTTTCTTCAACGAGTTTAATAAATTCAATAATACATGAGCACGAATGCAAGATTCTATTTATCATATGACATTTTAAACGCATTTTATTCACGATTGTTTTCAAACATGTCAATATTCCGCCGTTAGTAAGCACGTCGTCAATAAGGACGTTGTACATGTTACGTTACGGTATGTATCTAGCTAATTTGCATATTTAATCCACTAGTGGATTATCGAAAATATTACATGACGTTATTTCACTCTCAGACGCGACGTCATGTGATAAATAGATATCTTGCTGACAAGTTCCCAGAGTGTTAAAATATTCGACGAATAAAAAAACGATTAATTGATTGTTTTGAGTTTAACGACAAACCTTGTAGGTCATTTTATGTCGTCTCTCAGAGAAAGGGAGAAAAGAGACAGTAGAGGAGTTGAAAGTGAGGGACAGAGGCGAAAGAGGAAAATGAATGGAAGTGCGGCAGAAACAGAGAAATAAAAACACCGCCCATCTACCGACACCTGCTGCAAGGAGAGCAGGCTTGTAAGTCAATATCAGCTGGACGCCTCAGCGACACAAGTTACACATCGTCTTTGCCTCACCCAGCCACACTTACGAAGAAAAAAGGAAGAAAGAAAGAATTGATTGATTGATTGATTTGAGGTTTGAAGTCCCTGTCAACACTGTTTAGGTCATTTTGGAGACGTTGCTTCCAATTTTGTGGGACTTTTACCCGACATTGAGATGAAATGACATCTCAAGTCCTGTCGCCCAATGAAACCAATAGGATTTATAAGCATGGACGGTCCAGAAAGAAAGAAAGAAAAATGTGTCTGCTATTTTTTCATGGTAAAACCTTAAATTACCAAATTAGTTCAGTACATTCTGTGCTTGTGACATCTGCTAATATTCATACAGAGACGTTCTCCTAGCGGGCACATGACATCTGAGTAACGTCGCATCAACGTCGCGTTGATTCGATGATGCACATACGTTCTGCGGCCGCTGGGTGGGCTATGTTCCTTCGGACATGGGCGCATAAAACGGAGAATAACTTGACTAAAGAAAGATCATTTTAAACTATTTGATTAAGATATTATAACCCTGATCAGACGACGCGTTTAGCGAACTACAACTGACTGATTCGTCTTAACAAAGGCGAATAAAAATACCTGTAGAGCGCTGTGGTACAGTGTTAAAGCATCGAATTTGAGACCGAGAGGTAGCCAGTTCGATCCCTGCAAGCGCCTAGTGTTGTTGCAAGAGACTTAACCCACATTGCTTAGTATTGGTTTCTAACCAGGAAAAGAGGGCCACGTGGAAGATTAGTAATAGTTTACTAAATGTGTTACCCTCTTTAAATAAGGTCCATTATTATTATTATTATTATTATTATTATCATCATCATCATCAACATCGTTATACGCTATTGAAGCTTACGGGTCCTAAAATATTAGGCCATAAAATGCCAATTGTTCCAATACTGGGACATTCGGAAACTGCTGAGACAGTTAGAGGCCACAGAATGGAGCATCTGATTGGTGTCTTCACTTTTTGCTTAAAGTACGGAGCTTGATTCAAAACCCAAAGGTGACAACACATGTTTTGTTATTAGAGCACTCGAAAGCGGATGAACAATTGTGTTCGATGTCGGTCAGTAAAGGCACTAATCACAGAGAAGCGAACTAACTCTGTTAGCCCTGTAGACCGGTGCAGACCACGATACATATGTATCAATGCAAACCTTGTAGATCCACTATAAGACGGCACGTAGCGAACAGTCTCGCCATAATCTACATGTACAATGTTTGCCATAATGTCAATGAACTAATCAGAAATCCCTTTCTATAAGAATATATTTAAAGCCAGAAGAGTCCTGTCCAGAAACTCAGGGATGATAGAGTAAATCTCAAACCAATAGGAAATAGTCCCGGAGTATTGTTTTCTTTTCAGAACTCGTGTCTTTCTGTACCAATTTATTTGTAAAAGATAATTAGCATGTTAAGCATTTAGAACTTTTCCGAAGTCCCATCCTCATCCTAGTACTGTCATGTTTGGTCTCAAGAACTATTTTTATTAAGTGTATGTTCGAAGAAGCGGAAGCGCTGTAGTTGGGAGCAGTACCTGAAATAGAATTGGGTTGACATTAAAACTGATACAAGTATCAACTTTCAAAAATACCACAAATTTCATCTGAAAATATAAGTCCATTGTCATTATTGCAGGGCCTCCTTATGTTAATCTGCTGCCTTGTGAGCACTGTCCATACAGTTACTATTGTTTTAGTTGAATGTCATTATAACAGGAGTTTGTTTGTTTTGAGGTTTTACGTCCCCGTCAGCACTAGTTGGTCATTTTGAAGACGTTGCTTCCTATTTTCTTGGTCTTTTACCCGACATTGGTATGAAATGACTTCCCAAGCCCTACCGCCCAAAGAAACCGCCAGGGTAAAGGAATGGTCCGACTCGAACTACTTTCTCTGATCAGGCTTAGCCCGGCAAAGCGGTTTACCAGTTCTCAAGTTCGGTCGGTTTCAGGTCTGCGCGGAAGCACCATGCAGCCAAATCTATTTCTCCAAACCCCGATGTGCAGGGACGCTATAGCAGGAGTAAAGGTTTCGAAATAGGTTGAGTTTATTTTCAGAAACTGATTTTGAAAATGGCTTAATATAGTTGCAAACAGTGAAGGTTCAGATCAGACGCCGCGCTCTGTGGCGTCTGATCTGGACCTGCACTGATTGCAATCTGATTTGGCCATCACTGTTTATCAATGTCAAGTTTTGGGGTTTTCCCGACTGACATGGATTTAGTATTAGATAATTCAGCTTGTATAGTCACAAGCTAACAATATACAGTATAACATCAACAACTCAAACCCGGTCGACTCGTTTACCTTGGCTAAATCGAACTCGCTTTTGGTATTTTAGGTTTTACTGACTTGATCCGGGGCCCCGCCCATCGAGGATTGTAGAAAAGATTATACTGCATGGTGCTTTCACGCAGATTTGAAACTGACCGCACATGCGTACTAGTAGACCTAGCAAAGTGGTGGGAGTTGGACTGCCCAATACATATAAGCCCTATTGATTTCACTGGGTGACAGGGCTGGAGATGTCATTTTATCTCAATGAAGGATAATAGTAGCACAAAATTGGAAGCAACGTCTCCAACATGACCAAAATAGTGTTGACGGGGATGTTAAGCCTCAATTCAAACAAAACAACTGACTTTATCCTTAAAAGTATGTTGTGTGTTCTCATTAGAATCGCCGAAAAAAGGCGATTTTAATGAGTACTCACAACATACCTCAATTTTATAGAAGATCGTAAAGATATCCTTTATAGATCCCCATTATGCCCATGACCTGGCGCTATGACCAAACACCGGTAGTTCAAACTACCTCTATCGCCGCAGAAATTTTCACGGTCCAAAAGGTGTTCGAGTTATTGAAATTCGACTAGTTACATGTAACAAGTTTTGTTTGTTTTGTAGAGAAACGGCCAAGTCAACACTATTTTAGGTCATTTTTGAGCCGGTCAATTTATCTTTCCACACTTTTCCTGGGCAGGCTTATACGTAAGCGGTTAACCAGTACAGTGCACATTCTCAAGTTTGCCAGAAACTGACAACTGCCCTTCTTGAATCAGCGGAAGGAAAAGAATGACCGTAGAAAAGATTTTGTGATCAATCCCCACGAAAGAATGTTGCCGACTCCGGCAGGTGTAACCAGTAGAACAGTTTTTCATCATTGCACTTATTCGGCGACACGCAAAATTGTGCGTTCGAACATGCGCGCAACACCGAGGAAACAGATAAGCCTGCGTATTCGCTCAGCCTGATCAGAGTCTTCTCTGCAGGATATATGGATGCGATTGTCCAAAATCCTCTTCTTGTTGAAGAGGTTTACATCCTACCCCAGTCAGAATATAACTTTCCTTGTCAACAAGGCCCTTAACGACTTGTAAAGCTAACAACGCTTTGAACAGCTGGGTCCAGGCATCCGTCCATGTGCTCACATAATCCAAAATATGTTTTCATGTTATGAGGTTTGGTTCCAGTTTAACAACCCAATCAACACTGTTTAGGTCATGCCGAGCCGGTTAGTTTTCCTCAGGGTCGAGTTATACATAAGCCCTTCTTAAATTAACGGAAAGAGGAGAATAACGTTGAAAACAATCCATTATCTATCACCTAAAAAAATGCTGCCGACCGGTTGGGGTCCGGGGTGGGGGGGGGGGGGCGAACTCGTGACCTCCGATTAGGAAGTGAGATATGAAGAAGAAAGAAACAGAGCAACATGAACACTAAATGTCCATTCTATAATTAGCAGAAAAAAAAAGAACTCAAAGTTTCAAAAAGTGGCAATTTTCTTGCGTGTCAAAATTTGATTAATCTTATGTCCAAAGACGTAATACTGTATGGATTTAAACCGTCATGTATATAGTAGTCTGAGTTAAACCTCTACTTGGATTAAATACTTTTTGTCCGCACTCTCTACAGACTTAAGTACGATTAACCTCTAGCAATATAAAATTTAATCATTTTGCTAGTTGCATGTGTATTGCACGGGTTTAATGATTTTAATCTCTGAATCCGACACACTAAAATTTAATTCTAAAATTTGGCGAGTGTTAAATATCCAATTGTCGGCGCATGCGTATAATTCCGTAGCTACAATATTGATATGAACAAGTATGGCGGATTCTCTGATTTTTCGAATTTTCTTTAGGAAAAATAATGATGGATGATAGTTTAAAATGTGACGATCTTCCATGACCATGACACATTTATTTTACGCAACATTTTTACTGACACTATGGGTGTTTAAAACAGGTAAGCGAGTTTTTTTCGATCGCTTGAGATGGTTGTATTCTTTGATCTTGGCTTTTCATGTGGATCTTTTTTTTCTACATTTTTTTCTCTTTGTTCTCCTTTTTTTCCTCACGCATTGCATTTTTCTGAAACACATTATAATACATTACGAGAACAAACACTTTATCTCTAGAAAAAGCAGATTTAGGATGAAAATGTTTGGTATTTTTCTTCTTGTCCAGTCCATATTTTGATTATGGGTGCTCATTAGCTCCGACCCAATGAGGCGGTTCAAACGAGACTCAAAATCGATGTTTTGAGCAAAAAATAAGGAACCTTATGTATACCCCTCTAAACCCCACTTTTCCTTGCATAAAGTGGAGCTAACAGGGATTTTATTCCACGTGATGATATATTTTTGCTGCTTATTGTAGAGCCGCCGCATTCAGGCGATTTGAAGTACCTTTTCTATGTGATTTTCTATGAGACTGTAGTTGTCTGCTTTCACTTTTCTCCTAAAAGCTTCAGGATAACACATTCATGTGATATATTTTATACCAGATTACGATACCACATCCACTCTCCAAAATGGCTACTTTTTATGAAAATCCTTGATGTTTTTCTTATTTCTAGAAGACTATTCCATTGAAGAATAGTTCTAGGGAAGAAGGTGATGATGAAGCCAAGGTATTCAATGGATTGAACCTGCTCCAGTGTATGCTGGTGTAATGAGTAATCGAATTTAATCTGCTTGTCTAGTAGGTGCCGTGACACCCTCATTGAATTTCATTTAGCCACATTGAACTTCATCAGCCATTCGGCCTCACAGCGTGCTTGGCAATCTAGGTCATCTTGTAAGATAACACAGTCAGAAGAGATTATATGTATTCCTGTGATAAATACAAAATAATTGGCAAACAAACGTACTTCAATCTCCTCTACTATGTTTTCTATCTCTTTTCTCCCTTTCTCTGGGAGACGACACAAAATGACCCACAAGGGTTAACGTGTCGTTAAATCTAAACAATCAATACCTATCAATTGTAGATGCGTGTTTGTTTCCCGAGGAACTGGATGGGACTTGGTACAGTAGTGTGAAGGGGAAGCTGAACTTCACAAGCAATGCTACGACAACGTCTATTTCTGGGTATTACTTTGACAAGTTTGGTTCTGTTGATTTGACCTGCTACACAGCGTCAGGGGACAGTTATGTGTTTCAGTAAGTACATGTATTGGTTTCAGAATTTGTTAGCTATTTGGTCCTTGCAGACGGGTGAATATATGTAAACAGCATTGAACCAGATGAGACAGCTTATATGGAGTCGTTTCATCATTTACCCTGTCATAGACTGGCTCCCATGTAACTAATGATTTAACCAACTTAAAATGACTTATTTTTTATATCAATATGGCTTGTTCACTGATCAGGTAAGGGAATTACAATCTGTAAAATGGTCATGACGGAGTACTTTATCTTTGTTAGAAACCCGGAAGTAATAGCTTGGGCCAGGCTATGTTTGCTATCATTTGATTGGTTATGATTCAATTTCAAATTTACAAGCGTACATTTGTCAACATTCACAGACCGAAAAATCAGGGATGAAATGCTTAAAATTCACTGCACATTGCCAGGCTTAGATCACCTAAGCGGTTAACGTCAAAAGCCAAATGACATCTTGTATAAGCGGGTAAGGAAGATTGGCCGCAGAAAACATTTATAATATGTGCCCATGGAAAGTTATATGGAAAGACTGAGATTCGAAACGAGATTGTTGCTATTTGACACAACAATTATAAACATTAAGCCACGTCATTCGAATCTTCCCCCGCCATCGGGGCTTGAAGAAATAGATGGGCTGCATGATGCTTCCACGCAGAGCTGAATCCGACCCCACGCGAGTACTGGTAAACCGCTAAGAGGATTTAAGCCTGCCCAGACAAAGCTCTGCGAGTCCATGCTTATAAACAATATTGGTTTCATTGGGCGACAGGGCTTGAGATGCCATTTCATCTCAATGTCGGGTAAAAGTGCCACAAAATTGGAAGCGACATATACAGTGTTGATTGGGACATTAAACCTTAAATCAAACAAACAAACAAACGTCATTCGAAGATTCTTTTCGGACACGTGCGCAAAGCAAAGACTCAGATCAGTTTGCGCATGCACGCAGTCTAATCAGTCTTCGCTGTGCGCTTTTTGAATTCCCGATATCCGAAGGCTTCTTCCAGACAGGGAACGCTGTATTCTATCTGAATAAGCACGCAGGCTGGCTGGGCCTTTCAGTGCTGATGTTAACATGGCTACAATCAATTTGTAGGAAATCCAGGTAACGGTTATTTATAGAAAATAACCACGCTGTTCTTATCGCTGTGAGTTCCGTGTGCTGTGTAAAACAAAAGAAGCTTATTGTGAAACATTGACTAGGCGTATGTGCTGGGACACTGGTAAACAGTTCAGTCCCAGATCAGACGCCACTAAACGCGGCGTCTGATCTGGGTCTGAACTGTTTGCCTTAAGTACGGGGAGTTAATGGTTAAACAAAATCCCCAATTCCCCGATCAGGACCATTTTCCCACCTCAGAAATAATCGACCCAACAGTGCTATCAGTGCTTTGATTTTTGCCTTGCGTCTGCACACATGCTAAAAAACCAATTTACGCTTGTTGTGACCCCATAACATAAACTACTATTCATTTCCAGGTCTTCTACTTTCCGCTATCATGGCCTTGACTTTTACGGATATGTGTGTTTTATTCCCAACCGCCAGTCGTCGGCAAAGTATATGTTTCATGTCGGATCAGGTAAAAATTATTACATCAACAAGTATAATAAAAAAATTTCCATATTCAGTCCACCTCTGGGACTGTCTAAAATTGGTCTATACAAGAGGTTATTTGTATGTTCGAGGCAATTCTAATGAGTACCTACAACATACCTTTATTTTATCGAAGATCGTTAAGGTATCCTTAAGTGATTCCCATTTTTGTGGCTCCAAAGGCATTCGAGTTATTGTAGTTTGACTGCATTTTTAATTCACTTTTATCCATTTTATTTACATATATATTTTTTTATTTCATTTTATTTATTTATTTGTTTATTTATCCCCACCATGTCCCTGACCTGGCGTTATGATGAAGGCTACTGTATTACATCCCAACCCCACTGTCTAGAACAAATTTTCATAATCTCGGAAGTGTTGGAACTATTTTAAGTTTGGCTGTATTTTCTCATCACGTAAAATGTCCATAGAAAATAGAAGTGGAAGCAATGATCAGGAATCGATACAATTAACCCACAGCTTCCATCAGAGACACTAAAGGAAAAGAAACACAAACATGACACAACAGACCCTAATGGAGACACCAATAGCGGAAAGCCAAAAGGGCAGTTGCGTTCCCACAAAATTGCCAATTGGCTATCCCAAGCAAAATTAATATAAGCGATATAAACACTCAAAGACAAACCATAACAAAAATAAACCGCGACAGAAGAACCGCCTTGGAGCGGTCAGTGAAACGAATTCCACTGGGGTGGGGGTGCTTTAATCGATTTTAAGTGGCCACAGTCCTCGCCCTTACTTCCGTCGCGATTTAGACAAATTATTTGTTCAGTCCGCATGATGGCCTCCTAACTCATCAGTGCAACGCCTTTGTAAAACCCACTAATATAGAAAAATGGGTTTACATGGGTAGTCTTTATTTTCTTTTCTTCCCATGTGTACTCATTAGAACCGCCTCAATGGGGCGGTTCTAACGAGCATCCACTTTCTAAATTTGGTCCATAAACAAGAAAAAATATTATTAATTTTCATTTATTAAAGAATGCAATTACATGTATGTCGCACGGATGCATTATCGTAATGGTCTGAACAATCTGAAAACGGCCTTCTTTGGAAAATAAAGGCGATTCATACTGAATATTGTAGTTTAAACTTCAAGTTGTGCTACATAGTTCCATACCTACATGCATTTGGAATAGTCTGCTGGTAGCATTTAATTATTCCTCTATGGGTCAGTTGTTTATCAATCGAGGCAAAGTTGATAATTCTGCCATGCCTATATTGCTATTGCTATTGTTGATGTGACTATCACTGACAATTTAGTTGTGTGAAGTTGGCTCTGCAATCGCCCATCTGCATTCAGCTCTGCATAAGACTTAACAGGATTCCCTTAATGTAACAGGATTCCTGTTAAGTCTAACCCAGAGCTCGACCTAGCTCGACATAGCTCTGCATAAACTTTCAATTCGGCAGTCTTATGCAGAGCTCGACACAGCTCGACGTAGCTCTGCAAACAACTTTCAATTCGCCAGTCTTATGCAGAGCTCGACATAGCTCGACGTAGCTCTGCATACTACTTTCAATGTGCCAGTCTAAGAGCTCGACATAGCTCGACGTAGCTCTGCATAAATATTTCAATGTGCCATACTTATGCAGAGCTCGACATAGCTCGACGTAGCTCTGCATACAACTTTCAATGTACCATTCTTATGCAGAGCTCGACATAGATCGACGTAGCTCTGCATACAACTTTCAATGTGCCAGTCTCATGCAGAGCTCGACATAGCAGAGCTCGACCTAGCGTATTGCAGAGCTCGACCTAGCTCGACATAGCTCTGCAAACAACTTTCAATTCGCCAGTCTTATGCAGAGCTCGACATAGCTCGACGTAGCTCTGCATAAATATTTCAATGTGCCATACTTATGCAGAGCTCGACATAGCTCGACGTAGCTCTGCATACAACTTTCAATGTGCCAGTTTAGTGCAGAGCTCTGCAATCGCCTTAGGTCTGCATAATCTTAGAAATCATCACATTAATGCACAGCTCTGCGCTCGACGTAGCTCGACGTAGCTCTGCATACAATTTTTAATTCGCCTGTCTTATGCAGAGCTCGACATAGCTCGACGTAGCTCTGCATACATTTTTCAATGTGCCAGTCTTATGCAGACCTCGACATAGCAGAGCTCGACTTAGCGAATTGCAGAGCTCGACCTAGCTCGACACAGCTCTGCTTAAAACTTTCAATGTGCCAGTCTTATGCAGAGCTCGACATAGCTCGACGTAACTCTGCATAGCTCTCTGCATTCAACTTTCAATGTGCCAGACTTATGCAGAGCTCGACCTAGCTCGACATAGCTCTGCAAACAACTTTCAATTCGTCAGTCTTATGCAGAGCTCGACATAGCTCGACGTAGCTCTGCATACTACTATCAATGTACCAGTCTTATGCAGAGCTCGACATAGCTCGACGTAGCTCTGCATAAATATTTCAATGTGCCATACTTATACAGATCTCGACATAGCTCGACATAGCTCTGCATACAACTTTCAATGTGCCATTCTTATGCAGAGCTCGACATAGATCGACGTAGCTCTGCATACAACTTTCAATGTGCCAGTCTTATGCAGATCTCGACATAGCAGAGCTCGACCTAGCGTATTGCAGAGCTCGACCTAGCTAGACATAGCTCTGCAAACAACTTTCAATTCGCCAGTCTTATGCAGAGCTCGACATAGCTCGACGTAGCTCTGCATACTACTTTCAATGTGCCAGTCTTATGCCGAGCTCGACATAGCTCGACGTAGCTCTGCATAAATATTTCAATGTGCCATACTTATGCAGAGCTCGACATAGCTCGACGTAGCTCTGCATACAACTTTCAATGTGCCAGTTAAGTGCAGAGCTCTACAATCGCCTTAGGTCTGCATAATCTTAGAAATCATCACATCAATGCACAGCTCTGCGCTCGACATAGCTCGACGTAGCTCTGCATACAATTTTCAATTCGCCAGTCTTATGCAGAGCTCGACATAGCTCGACGTAGCTCTGCATACTTTTTTCAATGTGCCAGTCCTATGCAGACCTCGACATAGCAGAGCTCCACCTAGCGAATTGCAGAGCTCGACCTAGCTCGACACAGCTCTGCGTAAAACTTTCAATGTGCCAGTCTTATGCAGAGCTCGACATAGCTCGACGTAACTCTACATAGCTCTGCATACAACTTTCAAGGTGCCAGACTTATGCAGAGCTCGGCGTAGCTCGACATAGCTCTGCAAACAACTTTCAATTCGCCAGTCTTATGCAGAGCTCGACATAGCTCGACGTAGCTCTGCATACTACTTTCAATGTACCAGTCTTATGTAGACCTCGACGTAGCTCTGCATAAATATTTCAATGTGCCATACTTATACGCTAATCATCACGTCAATGCACAGCTCTGCGCTCGACATAGCTCGACGTAGCTCTGCATACAATTTTCAATTCGCCAGTCTTATGCAGAGCTCGACATAGCTCGACTTAGCTCTGCATACATTTTTCAATGAGCCAGTCTTATGCAGACCTCGACATAGCAGAGCTCGACCTAGCGAATTGCAGAGCTCGACCTAGCTCGACACAGCTCTGCGTAAAACTTTCAATGTGCCAGTCTTATGCAGAGCTCGATATAGCTCGACGTAACTCTGCATAGCTCTGCATACAACTTTCAATGTGCCAGACTTATGAAGAGCTCGGCGTAGCTCGACATAGCTCTGCAAACAACTTTCAATTCGCCAGTCTTATGCAGAGCTCGACATAGCTCGACGTAGCTCTGCATACTACTTTCAATGTACCAGTCTTATGCAGACCTCGACGTAGCTCTGCATAAATATTTCAATGTGCCATACTTATACTTAAATCATCACATCAATGCACAGCTCTGCGCTCGACATAGCTCGACGTAGCTCTGCATACAATTTTCAATTCGCCAGTCTTATGCAGAGCTCGACATAGCTCGACGTAGCTCTGCATAAATATTTCAATGTGCCATACTTATGCAGAGCTCGACATAGCTCGACGTAGCTCTGCATACAACTTTCAATGTGCCATTCTTATGCAGAGCTCGACATAGCTCGACGTAGCTCTGCATACAACTTTAAATGTGCCAGTTTAGTGCAGAGCTCTGCAATCGCATTAGGTCTGCATAATCTTAGAAATCATCACATCAATGCACAGCTCTGCGCTCGACATAACTTGATGTAGCTCTTCATACAATTTTCAATTCGCCAGTCTTATGCAGAGCTCGACATAGCTCGACGTAGCTCTGCATAAATATTTTAATGTGCCATACTTATGCAGAGCTCGACATACCTCGACGTAGCTCTGCATACAACTTTCAATGTGCCATTCTTATGCAGAGCTCGACATAGATCGACGTAGCTCTGCATACAACTTTCAATGTGCCAGTCATATGCAGAGCTCGACATCGCAGAGCTCGACCTAGCGTATTGCAGAGCTCGACCTAGTTCGACATAGCTCTGCAAACAACTTTCAATTCGCCAGTCTTATGCAAAGCTCGACATAGCTCGACGTAGCTCTGCATACTACTTTCAATGTACCAGTCTTATGCAGACCTCGACATAGCTCGACGTAGCTCTGCATAAATATTTCAATGTGCCATACTTATGCAGAGCTCGACATAGCTCGACGTAGCTCTGCATACAACTTTCAATGTGCCATTCTTATGCAGAGCTCGACATAGATCGACGTAGCTCTGCATACAACTTTCAATGTGCCAGTCTTATGCATAGCTCGACATAGCAGAGCTCGACCTAGTGTATTGCAGAACTCGACCTAGCTCGACATAGCTCTGCAAACTACTTTCAATTCGCCAGTCTTATGCAGAGCTCGACATAGCTCGACGTAGCTCTGCATAAATATTTCAATGTGCCATCTTATGCAGAGCTCGACATAGCCCGACGTAGCTCTGCATACAACTTTCAATGTGCCAGTTTAGTGCAGAGCTCTGCCATCGCCTTAGGTCTGCATAAACTTAGAAATCATCACATCAATGCACAACTCTGCGCTCGACATAGCTCGACGTAGCTCTGCATACAATTTTCAATTCGCCAGTCTTATGCAGAGCTCGACATAGCTCGACGTAGCTCTGCATACATTTTTCAATGTGACAGTCTTATGCAGACCTCGACATAGCAAAGCTCGACCAAGCGAATTGCAGAGCTCGACCTAGCTCGACACAGCTCTGCATAAAACTTTCAATGTGCCAGTCTTATGCAGAGCTCGACATAGCTCTAAGTAACTCTGCATAACTCTGCATACAACTTTCAATGTGCCAGACTTATGCGGAGCTCGACCTAGCTCGACATAGCTCCGCAAATAACTTTCAATTCGCCAGTCTTATGCAGAGCTCGACATAGCTCGACGTAGCTCTGCATACTACTTTCAATGTACCAGTCTTATGCAGAGCTCGACATAGCAAAGCTCCACCTAGCGATTTGCAGAGCTCGACATAGCTCGACGTAGCTCTGCATAAATATTTCAATGTGCCATACTTATGCAGAGCTCGACATAGCTCGACGTAGCTCTGCATACAACTCTCAATGTGCCAGTTTAGTGCAGAGCTCTGCAATCGCCTTAGGTCTGCATAATCTTAGAAATCATCACATCAATGCACAGCTCTGCGCTCGACATAGCTCGACGTAGCTCTGCATACAATTTTCAATTCGCCAGTCTTATGCAGAGCCCGACAGAGCTCGACGTAGCTCTGCATACATTTTTCAATGTGCCAGTCTTATGCAGACCTCGACATAGCAGAGCACGACCTAGCGAATTGCAGAGCTCGACCTAGCTCGCACAGCTCTGCATAAAACTTTCAATATGCCAGTCTTATGCAGAGCTCGACATAGCTCGACGTAACTCTGCATAGCTCTGCATACAGCTTTCAATGTGCCAGACTTATGCAGCGCTCGACCTATCTCGACATTGGTCTGCAAACAACTTTCAATTCGCCAGTCTTTTGCAGAGCTCGACATAGCTCGACGTAGCTCTGCATACAACTTTCAATGTGTCAGTTTAGTGCAGCGCTCTGCAATCGCATTAGGTCTGCATTATCTTAGCAATCAGCACCTCAATGCACAGCTCTGCGCTCGACATAGCTCGACGTAGCTCTGCATACAATTTTCAATTCGCAAGTCTTAGGCAGAGCTCGACATAGCTCGACGTAGCTCTGCATACAACTTTCAATGTGCCAGGTTAGCGCAGAGCTCGACATAGCAGAGCTCGACCTAGCGAATTGCAGAGCTCGACCTAGCTCGACACAGCTCTGCATAAAATTTTCAATGTGCCAGTCTTATGCAGAGCTCGACATAGCTCTGCATACTACTTTGAATGTGCCAGTCTTATGCAGAGCTCGACATAGCTCGACGTAGCTCTGCATACATCTTTCAATGTGCCAAGTTATCGCAGAGCTCGACATAGCAGAGCTCGACCTAGCGAATTGCAGAGCTGGACCTAGCTCGACACAGCTCTGCATAAAACTTTCAATGTGCCAGTCGTATGCAGAGCTCGACATAGCTCGACGTAGCTCTGCATACAACTTTCAATGTGCCAGTTTAATGCAGAGCTCGACATAGCAGAGCTCGACCTAGCGAATTGCAGAGCTCGACCTAGCTCTGCAAACAACTTTCAATTCGCCAGTCTTATGCAGAACTCGACATAGCTCTGCATACTACTTTAAATGTGCCAGTCTTACGCAGAGCGCGACATAGCTCGACGTAGCTCTGCATATATATTTCAAAGTGCCAGACTTTTGCAGCGCTCGACATAGCTCTACGTAGCTCTGCATACATTTTCAATGTGCCAGTCTTAGGCAGAGCTCGACATAGCTCGACGTAGCTCTGCATAAATATTTCAATGTGCCGTACTTTTGCAGAGCTCGACATAGCTCGACGTAGCTCTGCATACAACTTTCAATGTGCCAGTCTTATGCAGTGCTCGACATAGATCGACTTAGCTCTGCATACAACTTTCAATGTGCCACTTTAATGAAGAGCTCGACATAGCAGAGCTCGACCTAGCGAATTGCGTGTGCGTGTGCGTGTGTGTGTGTTTGTGTGAATTCGGGTTTAACGTCGCTTTTAAAAATTTTTCTGTCATATCACGACGGTGTCTGGTTGCGACAGGGAGCTCAATGCTCACTTTTATAGTGCTGCCTTACGGAAGTATCATGTCACAGACACAGTACATGATACCACACCCAATCACATTATCCTGACACTGGGTCGACCGGTCCTAGCTCTACCCCGTAAATCTGAGAGCCAAGCGAGGAGCAGCTAGTACCATTTTTAACGACTTTGGTATGTCGCGGCCCGGGATCGAACCCGTGACCTCCCGTTCCCCGGAGCGGACACTCTACCAACTGAGCTATCGGGGCCGGTCGAATCTTTGTACACATCAGTTCTTGCAGTATGGGTCTGAAATGCAAATGCATGGTGATTTCTACACCGCCGAGATCATCTGTTGGAATACTGACAGAACCCATTAGACCTTTGTATAATAGTATGAACCTACTGTCTCTTCTCCGCCTATGCGGCCCCCGCCCATAGGGGCTTGAAGAAATATATGGGCTGCATGATGCTTCCACGCAAAGCTGAATCTGGCCCGGACACTAGTACTGGTAAACCGCTTAGAGGATCTAAGCCTGTCCAGGAACCGCGGTGCGAGGCGGACCATTCATGCTGATAAACCCTATTGGTTTCATTGGGCGACAGGGCTTGAGATGTCATTTCATCTCAATGTCGGGTAAAAGTCCCACAAAATTGGAAGCAACGTCTCCAAAATGACATGTTACAGTGTTGACGGGGACGTTAAACCTCAAATCAAACAAACAAACAAAAATTCTCCGCCTATCATGACGCCCAATGAAACCAAAAGGCTCTTATGCATTGGAAGGGCTGACTTACACCACTTTACCTGGCCAGGATAAGTCGTTCTAAGCGATTTAACAGTACTCATGTGTGGCCAGTTTCAGCTCTATATCTACAAGTCCCGGTGGGCGGGGACACACATTGCACCGTCCTTTTGATCGGGACATTACATGGAGGTCTTCTATGATGGTAGAACCATCGCTTGTGTCGGCTAAATTACATGATTACAGTGTAGTCTTACATCCGGCAAACCTGCGATGTGTAAAATGTACTCCTGTAAGTAACAGTCAAACCAGTGCTTCAGATGAAGTGCACGACCCGCCGAATGCTTTTAGCTTTATGAGTGTTACCATATATGGGTATGGCGGCCATTTTGGTCATGTGACCTGGATCTTAAACGGTTCCCCCAATAAATGCGCCATATCGTAAGGAGCAAAAATATATCTTATACTTTAGTACTGTATTCTGAATCGTTTGCAGGGTAAAATGCATTCTCACTTTTCCAATACAAAAGCATATGTGTCAAAGTTTGACCTAGGCACAAAGAAGGTCAAGGCCAACCCAGGGTCACCATTTTAGCAATTTATGATGGGCCTACGTCCCAGATGCTATTTATCAAGTTTCGTGGAAATCTGCCCAGTGGTTCTGGAGAAGACTATTTTTGAAGGGCTTTTACCATATATGGCTTGGCGGCCATTTTGGTCATGTGACCTGGACCCCATGAGCAAATTTTGGTTTCGTCAATCCCATAGAGGCTCCATATGAAATTTGACTTCAATCGGCCCAACGGTTTCCGAGGAGAAGCAGTTCAAAAATTTTCACATTTTCGCCTCGGCGAGGCTATACTAAATGGAATGTAATATTTCGCAAGTTCATTGGTTAGATCTTATTGATATCTATCAGTATGCCAAAAATTGTAAAAATATTCCAAACGGTTGAGTCACTATCACCAATTTTCACAAACGGGTTACGTACGGAGAGAAAGACAGACCATATATGGCTTGGCGGCCATTTTGGTCATGTGAGCTGGACCCCATGAGCAAATTTTGGTTTCCCCCATCCCATAGAGGCTCCATATGAAATTTGACTTCAATCGGCCCAACGGTTTCCGAGGAGAAGCAGTTCGAAAATTTTCACATTTTTCACCTCGGCGAGGCAATACCAAATGGAATGTAATATTTCGCAAGTTCATTGGTTAGATCTCATTGATATCTATCAGTATGCCAAAAATTGTTAAAATATTCCAAGCGGTTAAGACACTATCACCAATTTTCACAAACGGGTTACGGACAGACTGACAGACTTACAGAATGACAGAATGACACGGTGATTTTAGGGCACTCTTAGAAAATCAACCGACTTCAGTCGGTCGCTTTTTCTGCGGGTCGTGCAATTTATTTTGACGGATTGCAGTATCAGTAGAAAGTTAAAACAAAGGAAAAAAGACGAGTGTTGTCAATCTGTCTTTAAAAGTCATGCACGACACAATCTTCTGACAGTCTAAATGGCTTGGAAAGGAGAGGCAACGTCGTATCAACGTCGATACAACGTCATAGCGTGTTTGCTGCACAGGTTCTAGAGGTGTTTCATACTGTTACTTAATCGCGACATCAGATGTAATTGCATTGTCTCTCTCAATCAGTTTTTTACATGGAGGTTCACTTGGATTATGTTCTGCTCAATGAGGGTATTTACCGTGCAAGCAAAAAAAAAATTATATCAGAATTAAGTTTGTACTACAATCTGGAATAGACAGTGCAGTGTGTGTGTGTGTGTGTGTGCGTGTGCGTGTGTGTGTGTGTGTGTGTTTTAATTTCTCCATAACAACATAGTACTGTAATGCTTTGTTTGTTTCATAAGTTTAAGTTTTACGTCCCACCAACAGCTAAGGTCATACGGAGACGGGACCTCGGTTTAAAGACTCATCCGAAAGTCTGGTTTGTTTCATAAGGCTTAACAAAACCGTTCCAAGGCGATTCTTCTGTCGCGGTTTATTTTTAATAAGGTTTGTCTTTGGGTGTTTGTGTCGCTTATATTATTTTATTTTGGATAGCCTGTTGGCCATTTTGTGGAAAAGTAACTGTCCTTTTGGCTTTCCGCTATTGATGTTTCTATTAGGGTTTGTTGTTCTATGTTTGTGTTTCTTTCCCTTTGGTGTCTCTGGTTGGAGCTGCGGGCTAGTTGTATCGATTTCTGATCATTGCCTCCACTACTACTTAATATACCCGTCAACACTGTTAAGGTCATTTTGGAGACGTCACTCCCAGTTTTGTGGGACTTTTACCAGACATTGAGATAAAATGACTTATCAAGCCCTTCCGCCCAATGAAACTGATAGGGTTTATATGCATGTATGTTCCACCTCGCACGATGCTTAGAACCTCTAAGCTGTTTACCACTACTCATGTGCGGTTGGTTTCCGCTCGGCGTGAAAGCATCATGCAGCCCAATGAGTTTTTTGACTTGTGATGGTATTTTTTTTTTTTTTTTTTGGTTTGGGTTTTACGGCCCTTTCAAGATTATTTCACTCATATCGAGCCGATCGTTAATCAGAGGTGGGCGAAAACCGGAGTACCCGGAGAAAAACCACCTGACCTTCCGTTGCAGAACTTGGCGTCTCACACGTGGGGTGATGGTAGTTAGAACTGTATCAGTTGCATTATTCTAATACTCAAAAGCCCATTAACAATACTTTTTTCTGGCGAAGGGGCTCCTTCTATTGTTAAATATTAAGGTATATGTATTCATGCGTTAAATCTTGCTCTCATGGCAAGAATAGAAATATAGTCAATCTTCGATGTCTCGAACACCTTTGGGACCACAAAAATCTATTCGACCAACGAGTAGTTCGAGCCAGTGATGGCTACTTCCAAGACAGCATAACCGGGTCTTTGGCGCGGTGGGTGCTTTGGGTTCTCGTTTGTGTCGCCTCATTGAGGCGATTCAAATGTGTGTGAAATTTATTTTGTGTATACTCATTGGAATTGCCTCATTGAGGCGATTCCTACGAGTACAGCGAACACAAAACATACTATTATCTATAAAAGGTCAAACATGTTTCCCAAGCTCCTCCCCATTAGTCCTCAGGGACTGGCACTATGACTAACTTTCAAAAGTTCGATACCCCTAGCTCGATCCCCAATGTGTTCGAGTTATCGAAGCTTGTCTTTATAAACATTGCTATGTGTTAATACGAGATAGATCACGTTACAATCGGCCGCACGCGAATCAGGTTTTAGAGAAATATATTGGGTAGCATGATGTTTCCGTGCAGAGCTGAAACCGACCAAACTGCAGTCTGGTAAACCGCATCGAAGATTTACGCCTGCCAAGGAAAAATGCCGAGAGACTGATCGCATCCTTAACCCTAGCAGTGTCTTTTGGTGGTTGTCCTTGATGCGGTATTACAATTCAATCGGGGGTAAAAATCAAACAAACTTGAAAACGACGTCAGGCAACAAAGCCAAATAGTGCTGACGGGGACGTAGAACCTCAACACAAAGAAACAAAATATTTATCAATATTTTATTGTTTTAAAACCACCGATGTAAAACCACAATTAAACATTCGGCCACATTTAATTCTTGTGTGGATTCAATGCTTCCTTTTTTACCAGAAAGGCTGCCCTCATTATGGGAACATGAGCTCTATAGATGCAAATGTCTATTGTAGAGCTGAAGAGAGAATTCAGAGCTCTAGAAATGGTGAATGCAGATTTGAATACAGAGCTACGCTGACTGCAGAGCTTTGCATTGAAATGTCGCATTATTAGTTTCTTTGTTTGTATTGGGGTTTAACGGCCCAGTCTACACTATTTAGGTCATTTTTAGCCGGTCTGTTTACCTATCCACACTTTGGCTGGGCAAGCTTGTCCATATGCAGTTAGCGAGTACAGTGCACATCCTTTCTCCAGAAACTGACAACTGCCGTTCTTGAATCAGCGGAAGGGAGAGAATAACAGTAATAAAGATTTCATGATCAGTCTTTACGAAAGAATGTTGCCGACCCCGGTAGGTATCGAACCCGTGTCCTCCTGATCACCTATCAGATGCGCATCCGACTGAGCTACCGAGGCCGGCAATTTTCGAGTTAAGAATCGAATTAAGAGCTAGGCTGTTTTTCGAGCTCTGCATTGAAAGGGCTAAAAAATTAAATGCAAAGCTAGGCTGATTGCAGAGTTCTGCATTCAAATTTCGATTTTAAAGTTGGATACAGGGCTAAGCCGATTTAAGAGCTCTGCGTTCATATGGCAATTTCAAAGTTGGATGCAGACCTAAGCCGACTGCAGAGCTCTGCAATAAACTGTCGAATTGAAAGTTGTATACAGAGCTATGTCAAACTATGTTGATTGAAGAGCTCTGCATTGATATGGAGACTTCACAATTGGATGTCGACCTAAGGCAATTGCAGAGCTCTACACTAAACTGGCGCATCGGAAGTTGTATGCAGAACTATGTCGATTGCAGAGCTCTGCATTGAAATGACAAACTCATACTTGATTGCAGAGCTCTGCATTAGACTGGCAAAATTTAAAATGTATGCAGAGCTATATATATCGAGCGCAGAGCTGTGCATAGAGGTGCTGATTTCAAAGTTGGATGCAGACAAAAGCCGAAACTGGCGATTTTAAAGTTGTATGCAGAGCTATGTCGAGCTGTGCATTAGACTTGCGAATTGAAAGTTGTTTGCAGAGCTACGTCGAGCTATGTTGAGCGCAGAGCTGTGCATTGACGTGCTGATTTCATAGTTTATGAAGACCTAAGGTAATTGCAGAGCTCTGCACTAAACTAGCGAATTGAAAGTTGTATGCAGAGCTACGTCGAGCTATGTCGAGCTCTGTATAGGACTGGCGAATTGAAAGTTGTATGCAGAGCTACGTCGAGCTATGTCGAGCGCAGAGCTGTGCATTGATGTGCTGATTTCTAAGTTTATGCAGACCTAAGACGATTGCAGAGCTCTGCATTAAACTGGCACATTGAAAGTTGTATGCAGAGCTACGTCGAGCTATGTCGAGCTCTGCATAAGACTGGCACATTGAAAGTAGTATGCAGAGCTACGTCGACCTATGTCGAGCTCTGCATAAGACTGGTGAATTGAAAGTTTTATGCAGAGCTATGTCGAGCTAGGTCGAGCTTTGCAATTCTCTAGGTCGAGCTCTGCTATGTCGTGCTCTACACTGAACTGGAACATTGAAAGTTGTATGCAGAGCTACGTCGAGCTCTGCATAAGACCGGCACATTGAAAGTTTTATGCAGAGCTGTGTCGAGCTAGGTCGAGCTCTGCAATTCGCTAGGTCGAGCTCTGCTATGTCGAGGTCTGCATAAGACTGGCACATTGAAAAATGTATGCAGAGCTACGTCGAGCTATGTCGAGCTCTGCATAAGACTGGCGAATTGAAAATTGTATGCAGAGCTACGTCGAGCTATGTCGAGCGCAGAGCTGTGCATTGATGTGATGATTTCTAAGATTATGCAGACCTAAGGCGATTGCAGAGCTCTGAATTAAACTGGCACATTGAAAGTTGTATGCAGAGCTACGTCGAGCTATGTCGAGTTCTGCATAAGTATGGCACATTGAAATATTTATGCAGAGCTACGTCGAGCTATGTCGAGCTCTGCATAAGACTGCCACATTGAAAGTAGTTTGCAGAGCTACGTCGAGCTATGTCGAGCTCTGCATAAGACTGGCGAATTGAAAGTTGTTTGCAGAGCTATGTCGAGCTAGGTCGAGCTCTGCAATACGCTAGGTCGAGCTCTGCTGTGTCGAGCTCTGCTGTGTCGAGCTCTGCATAAGACTGGCACATTGAAAGTTGTATGCAGAGCTACGTCGATCTATGTCGAGCTCTGCATAAGAATGGCACATTGAAAGTTGTATGCAGAGCTACGTCGAGCTATGTCGAGCTACGCATAAGTATGGCACATTGAAATATTTATGCAGAGCTACGTCGAGCTATGTCGAGCTCTGCATAAGACTGTTACATTGAAAATAGTATGCAGAGCTACGTCGAGCTATGTCGAGCTCTGCATAAGACTGGCGAATTGAAAGTTGTTTGCAGAGCTATGTCGAGCTAGGTCGAGCTCTGCATAAGTCTGACACATTGAAAGTTGTATGCAGAGCTATGCAGAGTTACGTCGAGCTATGTCGAGCTCTGCATAAGACTGGCACATTGAAAGTTTTATGCAGAGATGTGTCGAGCTAGGTCGAGCTCTGCAATTCGTTAGGTCGAGCTCTGCTATGTCGAGGTCTGCATAAGACTGGTACATTGAAAGTAGTATGCAGAGCTACGTCGAGCTATGTCGAGCTCTGCATAAGACTGGCGAATTGAAAGTTGTTTGCAGAGCTATGTCGAGCTAGGTCGAGCTAGGTCGAGCTCTGCATAAGTCTTACACATTGAAAGTTGTATGCAGAGCTATGCAGAGTTACGTCGAGCTATGTCGAGCTCTGCATAAGACTGGCACATTGAAAGTTTTATGCAGAGCTGTGTCGAGCTAGGTCGAGCTCTGCTATGTCGGGGTCTGCATAAGACTGGTACATTGAAAGTAGTATGCAGAGCTACGTCGAGCTATGTCGAGCTCTGCATAAGACTGGCGATTTGAAAGTTGTTTGCAGAGCTATGTCGAGCTAGGTCGAGCTCTGCATAAGTCTGGCACATTGAAAGTTGAATGCAGAGCTATGCAGTGTTACGTCGAGCTATGTCGAGCTCTGCATAAGACTGGCACATTGAACGTTTTATGCAGAGCTGTGTCGAGCTAGGTCGAGCTCTGCAATTCGCTAGGTCGAGCTCTGTTATGTCGAGGTCTGCATAAGACTGGCTCATTGAAAAATGTATGCAGAGCTACGTCGAGCTATGTCGAGCTCTGCATAAGACTGGCGAATTGAAAATTGTGTGCAGTTATAACGTCGAGCTATGTTGAGAGCAGAGCTGTGCATTGATGTGATGATTTCTAAGATTATGCAGACCTAAGGTGATTGCAGAGCTCTGCACTAAACTGGCACATTGAAAGTTGTATGCAGAGCTACATCGAGCTATGTCGAGCTCTGCATAAGTATGGCACATTGAAATATTTATGCAGAGCTACGTCGAGCTATGTCGAGCTCTGCATAAGACTGGCACATTGAACGTAGTATGCAGAGCTACTTCGAGCTATGTCGAGCTCTGCATAAGACTGGCGAAATGAAAGTTGTTTGCAGAGCTATGTCGAGCTAGGTCGAGCTCTGCAATACGCTAGGTCGAGCTCTGCTATGTCGAGCTCTGCATAAGACTGGCACATTGAAAGTTGTATGCAGAGCTACGTCGATCTATGTCGAGCTCTGCATAAGAATGGCACATTGAAAGTTGTATGCAGAGCTACTTCGAGCTATGTCGAGCTCTGCATAAGTATGGCACATTGAAATATTTATGCAGAGCTACGTCGAGCTATGTCGAGCTCTGCATAAGACCGGTACATTGAAAGTAGTATGCAGAGCTACGTCGAGCTATGTCGAGCTCTGCACAAGACTGGTACATTGAAAGTAGTATGCAGAGCTACATCGAGCTATGTCGAGCTCTGCATAAGACTGGCGAATTGAAAGTTGTTTGCAGAGCTATGTCGGGTTAGGTCGAGCTCTGCATAAGTCTGACACATTGAAAGTTGTATGCAGAGCTATTCAGAGTTAGGTCGAGCTATGTCGAGCTCTGCATTAGACTGGCACATTGAAAGTTTTATGCAGAGCTGTGCGAGCTAGGTCGAGCTCTCCAATTTGCTAGGTCGAGCTCTGCTATGTCGAGGTCTGCATAAGACTGACACATTGAAATATGTATGCAGAGCTATGTCGAGCTATGTCGAGCTCTGCATAAGACTGGCGAAATGAAAATTGTATGCAGAGCTACGTCGAGCTATGTCGAGCGCGGAGCTGTGCATTGATGTGATGATTTCTAAGATTATGCAGACCTAAGGCGATTGTAGAGCTCTGCACTAAACTGTCACATTGAAAGTTGTATGCAGAGCTACGTCGAGCTATGTCGAGCTCTGCATAATTATGGCACATTGAAATATTTATGCAGAGCTACGTCGAGCTATGTCGAGCTCTGCATAAGACTGGCACATTGAAAGTAGTATGCAGAGCTACGTCGAGCTATGTCGAGCTCCGCATAAGACTGGCGAATTGAAAGTTGTTTACAGAGCTATGTCGAGCTAGGTCGAGCTCTGCAATACGCTAGGTCGAGCTCTGCTATATCGAGCTCTGCATAAGACTGGCACATTGAAAGTTGTATGCAGAGCTACGTCGATCTATGTCGAGCTCTGCATAAGAATAGCACATTGAAAGTTGTATGCAGAGCTACGTCAAGCTATGTCGAGCTCTGCATAAGTATGGCACATTGAAATATTTATGCAGAGCTACGTCGAGCTATGTCGAGGTCTGCATAAGACTGGTACATTGAAAGTAGTATGCAGAGCTACGTCGAGCTCTGCATAAGACTGGCGTATTGAAAGTTGTTTGCAGAGCTATGTCGAGCTAGGTCGAGCTCTGCATAAGTCTGGCACATTGAAAGTTGTATGCAGAGCTATGCAGAGCTATGCAGAGTGACGTCGAGCTATGTCGAGTTCTGCATAAAACTGGCACATTGAAAGTTTTATGCAGAGCTGTGTCGAGCTAGGTCGAGCTCTGCAATTCGCTAGGTCGAGCTCTGCTATGTCGAGGTCTGCACAAGACTGGCTCATTGAAAAATGTATGCAGAGCTACGTCGAGCTATGTCGAGCTCTGCATAAGACTGGCGAATTGAAAATTGTATGCAGTTATAACGTCGAGCTATGTCGAGCGCAGAGCTGTGCATTGATGTTATGATTTCTAAGATTATGCAGACCTAAGGTGATTGCAGAACTCTGCACTAAACTGGCACATTGAAAGTTGTGCGAGCTAGGTCGAGCTCTCCAATTTGCTAGGTCGAGCTCTGCTATGTCGAGGTCTGCATAAGACTGACACATTGAAAAATGTATGCAGAGCTACGTCGAGCTATGTCGAGCTCTGCATAAGACTGGCGAAATGAAAATTGTATGCAGAGCTACGTCGAGCTATGTCGAGCGCGGAGCTGTGCATTGATGTGATGATTTCTAAGATTATGCAGACCTAAGGCGATTGTAGAGCTCTGCACTAAACTGTCACATTGAAAGTTGTATGCAGAGCTACGTCGAGCTATGTCGAGCTCTGCATAATTATGGCACATTGAAATATTTATGCAGAGCTACGTCGAGCTATGTCGAGCTCTGCATAAGACTGGCACATTGAAAGTAGTATGCAGAGCTACGTCGAGCTATGTCGAGCTCCGCATAAGACTGGCGAATTGAAAGTTGTTTACAGAGCTATGTCGAGCTAGGTCGAGCTCTGCAATACGCTAGGTCGAGCTCTGCTATATCGAGCTCTGCATAAGACTGGCACATTGAAAGTTGTATGCAGAGCTACGTCGATCTATGTCGAGCTCTGCATAAGAATAGCACATTGAAAGTTGTATGCAGAGCTACGTCAAGCTATGTCGAGCTCTGCATAAGTATGGCACATTGAAATATTTATGCAGAGCTACGTCGAGCTATGTCGAGGTCTGCATAAGACTGGTACATTGAAAGTAGTATGCAGAGCTACGTCGAGCTCTGCATAAGACTGGCGAATTGAAAGTTGTTTGCAGAGCTATGTCGAGCTAGGTCGAGCTCTGCATAAGTCTGGCACATTGAAAGTTGTATGCAGAGCTATGCAGAGTGACGTCGAGCTATGTCGAGTTCTGCATAAAACTGGCACATTGAAAGTTTTATGCAGAGCTGTGTCGAGCTAGGTCGAGCTCTGCAATTCGCTAGGTCGAGCTCTGCTATGTCGAGGTCTGCACAAGACTGGCTCATTGAAAAATGTATGCAGAGCTACGTCGAGCTATGTCGAGCTCTGCATAAGACTGGCGAATTGAAAATTGTATGCAGTTATAACGTCGAGCTATGTCGAGCGCAGAGCTGTGCATTGATGTTATGATTTCTAAGATTATGCAGACCTAAGGTGATTGCAGAACTCTGCACTAAACTGGAACATTGAAAGTTGTATGCAGAGCTACGTCGAGCTATGTCGAGCTCTGCATAAGTATGGCACATTGAAATATTTATGCAGAGCTACGTCGATCTATGTCGAGCTCTGCATAAGACTGGCACATTGAAAGTAGTATGCAGAGCTACGTCGAGCTATGTCGAGCTCTGCATAAGACTGGCGAATTGAAAGTTGTTTGCAGAGCTATGTCGAGCTAGGTCGAGCTCTGCAATACGCTAGGTCGAGCTCTGCTATGTCGAGCTCTGCATAAGACTGGCACATTGAAAGTTGTATGCAGAGCTACGTCGATCTAGGTCGAGCTCTGCATAAGAATGGCACATTGAAAGTTGTATGCAGAGCTACGTCGAGCTTTGTCGAGCTCTGCATAAGTATGGCACATTGAAATATTTATGCAGAGCTACGTCGAACTATGTCGAGCTCTGCATAAGACTGGTATATTGAAAGTAGTATGCAGAGCTACGTCGAGCTATGTCGAGCTCTGCATAAGACTGGCGAATTGAAAGTTGTTTGCAGAGCTATGTCGAGCTAGGTCGAGCTCTGCATAAGTCTTACACATTGAAAGTTGTATGCAGAGCTATGCAGAGTTACGTCGAGCTATGTCGAGCTCTGCATAAGACTGGCACATTGAAAGTTTTATGCAGAGCTGTGTCGAGCTAGGTCGAGCTCTGCTATGTCGGGGTCTGCATAAGACTGGTACATTGAAAGTAGTATGCAGAGCTACGTCGAGCTATGTCGAGCTCTGCATAAGACTGGCGATTTGAAAGTTGTTTGCAGAGCTATGTCGAGCTAGGTCGAGCTCTGCATAAGTCTGGCACATTGAAAGTTGTATGCAGAGCTATGCAGAGTTACGTCGAGCTATGTCGTGCTCTGCATAAGACTGGCACATTGAAAGTTTAAATGCAGAGCTGTGTCGAGGTAGGTCGAGCTCTGCAATTCGCTAGGTCGAGCTCTGCTATGTCGAGGTCTGCATAAGACTGGTACATTGAAAAATGTATGCAGAGCTACGTCGAGCTGTGTCGAGCTCTGCATAAGACTGGCGAATTGAAAATTGTTTGCAGAGCTACGTCGAGCTATGTCGAGCGCAGAGCTGTGCATTGATGTGATGATTTCAAAGATTATGCAGACCTAAGGCGATTGCAGAGCTCTGCACTTAACTGGCACATTGATAGTTGTATGCAGAGCTACGTCGAGCTATGTCGAGCTCTGCATAAGTATGGCACATTGAAATATTTATGCAGAGCTACGTCGAGCTATGTCGAGCTCTGCATAAGACTGGCATATTGAAAGTAGTATGCAGAGCTACGTCGAGCTATGTCGAGCTCTGCATAAGACTGGCGAATTGAAAGTTGTTTGCAGAGCTATGTCGAGCTAGGTCGAGCTCTGCAATACGCTAGGTCGAGCTCTGCTATGTCGAGCTCTGCAAAAGACTGGCACATTGAAAGTTGTATGCAGAACTTCGTCGATCTATGTCGAGCTCTGCATAAGAATGGCACATTGAAAGTTGTATGCAGAGCTACGTCGAGCTATGTCGAGCTCTGCATAAGTATGGCACATTGAAATATTTATGCAGAGCTACGTCGAGCTATGTCGAGCTCTGCATAAGACTGGCACATTGAAAGTAGTATGCAGAGCTACGTCGAGCTATGTCGAGCTCTGCATAAGACTGGCGAATTGAAAGTTGTTTGCAGAGCTATGTCGAGCTAGGTCGAGCTCTGCATAAGTCTTGCACATTGAAAGTTGTATGCAGAGCTATGCAGAGTTACGTCGAGCTATGTCGAGCTCTGCATAAGACTGGCACATTGAAAGTTTTATGCAGAGCTGTCGAGCTAGGTCGAGCTCTGCTATGTCGAGGTCTGCATAAGACTGGTACATTGAAAGTAGTATGCAGAGCTACGTCGAGCTATGTCGAGCTCTGCATAAGACTGGCGAATTGAAAGTTGTTTGCAGAGCTATGTCGAGCTAGGTCGAGCTAGGTCGAGCTCTGCATAAGTCTGGCACATTGAAAGTTGTATGCAGAGCTATGCAGAGTTACGTCGAGCTATGTCGAGCTCTGCATAAGACTGGCACATTGAAAGTTTTATGCAGAGCTGTGTCGAGCTAGGTCGAGCTCTGCAATTCGCTAGGTCGAGCTCTGCTATGTCGAGGTCTGCATAAGACTGGCACATTGAAAATTGTATGCAGAGCTACGTCGAGCTATGTCGAGCGCAAATTTCTAAGATTATGCAGACCTAAGGCGATTGCAGAGCTCTGCATTAAACTGGCACATTGAAAGTTGTATGCAGAGCTACGTCGAGCTATGTCGAGCTCTGCATAAGTATGGCACATTGAAATATTTATGCAGAGCTACGTCGAGCTATGTCGAGCTCTGCATAAGACTGGCATATTGAAAGTAGTATGCAGAGCTACGTCGAGCTATGTCAAGCGCAGAGCTGTGCATTGATGTGCTGATTTCTAAGTTTATACAGACCTAAGGCGATTGCCGAGCTCTGCACTAAACTGGCATGCAGAGCTACGTCGACTTATGTCGAGCTCTGCAAAAGACTGGCACATTGAAAGTTGTATGCAGAGCTACGTCGAGCTATGTTGAGCTCTGCATAAGACTGCCGAATTGAAAGTTTATGCAGAGCTATGTCGAGCTAGGTCGAGCTCTGGGTTAGACTTAACAGGAATCCTGTTACATTAAGGGAATCCTGTTAAGTCTTATGCAGAGTTGAATGCAGATGGGCGATTGCAGAGCCAACTTCACACAACTTGACAATTTAAGTTAATTCGCTGATATTCGTGATCACTGATCAGTGTCCCACATACACTCGTAGATAATCGACCCATAAACGCTGTCATTGCGAAGACGCATACAATATTGTTTTCACATGTGTCGGTTCTTCGATTAAGAATGGCTTGGTTTTTAACATGTATATGTATTTAGTCGGGAAAGCATTTAAAAAGATTTGAAAGAGCGTATTATTTTGTTATTTATAGACATAAACACAGACGCTGACAATGAGCGGATCAAAACCATACTGGTGTCATCAGGTGCCACACAGACAGTAGCTGGTGTATGTGATAGAGCCAGCTATCCCACTGGCTCAGAGAATATCTTCTTGAAGAATGATGGTAAGCGTTCTGATAACTCCGTTCTGATTGCAATGTAATTTTTTATTTAATTTGTTATCATTTAATCACAGTCTATAGTGATGAGCTGCAAAAGAAACTTTTCTGTCTGCCCAGACTGATCCTGGTCTTTGTTGTCCGCATTATGCTTCTACAGACGCTGTACTTAGAACATCGTATGATTATATAATTATTAGCCACTAATAGCGAAGCCACAGATCAGCTTATGCCGTGGTTTGTTATCCATCGACCGTCGGATGTACGTCCGTCAGTCCGTCGTCCGTAGTTGGCTTTTAACATTTTCGACATTTTCTCCAGAACAATAAGTCCAGTTTAGCTAAAACTTGGTGAGAGATGGAGGCAACTTGGCTAAAATTGTTCCGTATCATTATCCAAGATGGCCGCCATGGCGACCCTCTTGAATTTATTTAAACGAAATCTGCTGATGAACCGAAAGTCGAATTGAGCTGAAACATAATGGGAGGCATCTTGGCAACATGGAGATTCAGAAATACGGAAATAGTTCAGGTCTTTTATCCAAGATGGTTAAATTCTTTTAACAACATCCCCTCCTAAACCAAAAGTTGGATTGGGCTGACATTTAATGGTAGGCATCAAGGTAACATAGAGAAATTGTCTCCTTCCAGTAAAATAATCCGACCGCCAGAAACGAAAATCAAATCCAGCTAAACAGAGTGGAAGGCATTAGGGCAGCGCAGGGATTCAGAATATTGTTAAACCCGTTGTGTTACGATATCCAAGATGGCCGCCATCTTGAAATTATTAAAACAACATGTTCTCCTGAACCGAAAGTCGAATTGAGATGAACCTTGATTGAAGGCATTGGAGCAAAGTGGTGATTCAGAATTGCTAGAATTATTCCTAAAGTTTGAAATAGACTCTTGTTATATACAAGTGGGGGTCCATTTAGAACAAAATGGGCTGAATAGCTGATCCATATTCTCAGATTCATATTCATGAACAATTACAGGGAACGAGGCAGATGAAAGACTTACATTTCCATACCAGATGCGTGGGACCTGGAATTATACGTTCAATAGCGGGAGTGGAGACCTCTGTGGTACAACGAGTGACCTCAACATTTGTACTAGTCCGGATATTTCCACCATGACTTACAACTATACAGTCTGTTCTACAACACAGGCCTACTCTGGTAGGTACTTCACGTTCATGGAAAACCATAGGCCAGTGAACATCACTTGAAATAGGGAAAAGTGATTGACAATGTACATATTGATGTGTTTGTTTGTTTACTTGCTTGTTTGTTTGTTTTTGTGTATGTTTGTTTGTGTACTGCATGGTCCGGTAAGTGAAATGCAAGTCTGACTGGAGATCAGGCTGCCGCAGGATCGAAAAACATTCTTTTTTGAACATTGATCATGGAATATTTTCTCTCCCTTTCGCTGATCCAAGAAGGGCTGTTCTTTTCTGAGGACTGATTCTCTTATGGCACGGCTCATATGATAGCCCTTAGTCTGTTGAATGTAGATATGTGTGTACGTGCGTTCGTGCGTGCATGCGAGCGTGTACGTGTGTGTGGGAATTTTATCCAACCAAGGGCTAAGTTCATACGGAGACGGAACCTCGGTTTAAAGACTCATCCAAAAGTCTGGAGAAGCCCGGAATCGAAATCATGAACCCTGGTTTACTCAGAAAGAACCAGACATGGTCCATTACTTGGTTGATTGATTACCCAAAGTTATTAAGGGGGTGGGAACAGCTTTAAGGGAGGTAACTCCTCCAAAAGTATTTTTGTCTCTCATGTTAGTAGGGGTCAACTCTAAAGGAAAGAATCTGCTCCTGAGTAGACCCCTTTTTCAGTGGGTCAAGCTTATAGAAAAGCGAACAGAAAGTTCCGAAAGTTGTTTGCCTTTAAAACACTTGCGAAAGATCTACCAAATGTTCCAACTCCCCTTAAATGACAAAAAAGTGTTCTTGCGATTTTCCGCTTAACTATGGCTAACATGTACGAAATCCAGGCAACGCTTATTTATAGCTGTGTTGATTTTGTCGCTTTGACGTTAGCGTGCTTTGTAAAGATTTTTAGCTCACCTGGGCCGAAGGCTCCAGGGGAGCTTATAGTATAGTGGGTCCTCCGTCGTCCGTCCGTCCGTCCGTCGTCCGTCCACACTTTTGAGCAGCTATATCTCTGTATCCTGCAGGCTGATCTCAATCATTTCTCACCTGTAGTATGCCTCTGGTGGGGCATTGATGACATAAACATTTTTTAAATCGCTCTAAAACTTTGGTTCCTATGGCAACCACAAGGTCCCATAGACTTACTATGGGAAAATGCTTGTCATCACCGTAGCGCCTTCAGTTTTGATCGGATCTTTCTGAAACTTATATGTAAGGTGACTGGAGATAAAAACTCGGATGAGTTCGAAAACCGGCCAAGTCGGCCCATTTATCATAGAGTTACGTCCCTTTGATTGCTGAAAATGCCCATTTTCGACCTTGTCATCACCGTAGCCCCTTCAGTTTTGATCGGATCTTTCTGAAACTTATATGTTATGTGGTTGGGGATAAAACCTCGGATGAGTTCGAAAACCGGCCTAGTCCGCTGGTTTATCATAGAGTTCTGTCCCTTTGATTGCTGAAAATGCCGATTTTTGACCTTGTCATCACCGTAGCCCCTTCAGTTTTGATCGGATTTTTCTGAAACTTATATATAATGTGGCTGTGGATAAAATCTCGGATGAGTTCGAAAACCGACCAAGTCGGCCCTTTTATCGTAGAGTAACGTCCCTTTGATTGCTGAAAATGCTGATTTTTGACCTTGTCATCACTGTAGCCCTTTCAGTTTTGATCGAATCTTTCTGAAACTTATATGTAAAGTGGCTGGGGATAAAATCTCGGATGAGTTCGAAAACAAGCCAAGTTGGTCCATTTATCACAGAGTAACGTCCCTTTGATTGCTGAAAATGCCGATATTTGATCTTGTCATCACCGTAGCCCTTTGAGTTTTGATCGGATCTTTCTGAAACTTATATGCAAGGTGGCTGGGGATAAAGCCTCGGATGAGTTCGCATACCGGCAAAGGTGGCCTATTTTTCATAGAGTTAGGTCCCTTTGATTGCTGAAAATGTTGATTTTTGACCTTGTCAACACTGTAGCCCCTTCAGTTTTGATTGGATCTTTCTGAAACTTATATGTAAGGTGGCTGGGGATAAAACCTCGGATGCATTCGAAAACCGGCCAAGTTGCCCCATTAACTATATAGTTATGTCCCTTTGATGGCTGAAAATGTCGATTTTTTACCTTGTCATCACCGTAGCCCCTTCAGTTTTGATCGAATCTTTCTGAAACCTATATGTAAGGTGACTGGAGATAAAACCTAGGAGGAGTTTGAATACCGGCCAAGTTGGCCCATTTATCATTGATTTACGTCCCTTTGATTGCTGAAAATGCCGATTTTTGACCTTGTCATCACCATAGCCCCTTCAGTTTTGATCGGATCTTTCTGAAACTTATATGTAAGGTGGCTGGGGATAAAATCTTGGATGAGTTCGAAAACAGGCCAAGTCAGCCCATTTATCGTAGAGTTCTGTCCCTTTGATGGCTGAAAATGTTGATTTTTGACCTTGTCATTACCGTAGCCCCTTCAGTTTTGATCGGATTTTTCTGAAACTTATATGTAAGGTGGCTGGGGATGAAACCTCGGATGAGTTCGAAAACTGGCCAAGTCGGCTCATTTATTTTAGAGTAACATCCCTTTGATTGCTAAAAATGCCAAATTTTGACCTTGTCATCACCCTAGCCCCTTCAGTTTTGATCTGATCTTTCTGAAACTTATACGTGAGGTGGCTGGGAATAAAATCTTGGATGAGTTTGAATACAGGCCAAGTCTGATCGCATCTTTCTGAAACTTACATGTAAGGTGGCTGGGAATAAAACCTCAGGTGAGTTCGAATACCGGCCAAGTCGGCACATTTATCATAGAGTGACGTGCCTTTGATTGCTGAAAATGCCTATTTTCGACATTGTTATCACTGCTGTCCCTTTAGTTTTGAACGGATCTTCATGAAACTTACAAACAAGGAAGTCAGGCAGAAAGCTTGGAGGAGTTTGAAAACTCTTGTTTTTGAACTTGTCATCACCATAGCCACTTCAGTTTAAATCGGATCTTCTTAGCAAGTCAGGAATAAAAGCTTGAATGAGTTTGAAAACCGGTGAGGTCAGCCTGTTTATCATAGAGTTAAATTCTACTTGATTTTCAGAAAATGCTTACCCTGTCATCACCATGTCCTCCCATAAAGCCTTCAGTAAAGGTTGGCACTTCCTTAAACTTTGAATCTGTTAGCTCAGGTGAGCGATACAGGACCAAGCTAGCTTGGTCCTCTTGTTTTCAGATTGGCTTTATTCTTGCAGATAACCAGCACAGCCATGAAATCTCGGTCAAGTTCGATAACTGGCAGAATCGGATCATTCACTTAGGAGTTACCTGCCCTTGTGTGTTTTTGCATTAGGGTTAATGGGAATTTCAAAAATGTATATCTTAAAGACTACTTGGCCAACTTTGATCAAATTTCATGTGTCGCATTATTGGGCAAGTGGAAAGGCTTCATTAGGTTTTCAGGCAGATCTGAGTGGAACTCTGGTTGCCATGGCAACATCTAGCTCCCATAGACTTCACAAAGGAAAAAGCTTGTCATCACTCTAGCTCCGTCAATTTTTTTCTGATCGACTTCATTCTTGCAGATAACCAGTACAGGCATAAAATCTCGGTCAAGTTCGATTTTGGGCCGAATCAGATAATTCACTCAAGAGTTACGTCCCCTTGAGCGCCCGAAAAATTGCCAATCGACTTAACATGGGGAAAATGTTGTCATCACTGTAGCTGCTTCAATTTTGTTCGGATTGGCTTCATTCTTACAGATAACCAGCACAGCCATGAAATCTCGGTCAAGTTCGATAATTGGCAGAATCGGATCATACACTTAGGAGTTACCTGCCCTTGTGCATTTTTGCATAAGGGTTAATGTGAATTTCAAAAATGTATATCTTAAAGACTACTTGGCCAACTTTGATCAAATTTCATGTGTAACATTATTGGGCAAGTGGAAAGACTGCATAAGGTTTTCATGCAGATCTGATTGGAACTCTGGTTACCATGGCAACATATAGCTCCCATAGACTTAACATAGGAAAAAGCTTGTCATCACTCTAGCTCCGTCAATTTTTTTCTGATCGACTTCATTCTTGCAGATAATAAGGACAGGCATTAAATCTCGGTTAAGTTCGATTTTGGGCAGAATCGGAATATTGACCTCGGAGTTACGTGACCTTGAGCGACAAAAAATTGGCCCATAGACTTAACATAGGGAAAATGTTGCGACTACGATAGCGACTTGAATTTTTTTCAGATCAGCTTCAAACTTGCAGGTAACGAGGACAGACATAAAATCACGGTTAAGTTCGATTTTGGGCCGAATCGGATTATTTGCCTTGGAGTTACCTGCCCTTGAGCATGAAAAAATACGTTGTGACCACGATAGCAACTTTATTTTTATTCAGATCAGCTTCAAACTTGCAGGTAACGAGGACAGGCATAAAATCCCGGTTAAGTTCGATTTTGGGCCGAATCGGAATATTGACCTCGGAGTTACGTGACCTTGAGCGACAAAAAATTTGCCCATAGACTTAACATATGGAAAATGTTGTGACCACGATAGCAACTTTATTTTTATTCAGATCAGCTTCAAACTTGCAGGTAACGAGGACAGACATAAAATCTCGGTTAAGTTAGATTTTGGGCCGAATCGGATTATTTGCCTTTGAGTTACCTGCCCTTGAGCATAAAAAAATACGTTGTGACCACGATAGCAACTTTATTTTTAGCTCACCTGAGCCGAAGGCTCATGTGAGGTATTAGTATACCACGAGCCGGCGTCCGTCGTCCGTCGTCGTCCGTCGTCCACACTTTCAAAGAAGTATATCTCCGGAACCAGTGGGCCAATCTTGATCAAATTTCATGTGAAGCATTATCAGGTAGGGGGAAAGGCTGCATACTGTTGTCGGGCAGATCGGATTGGGACTCTGGTTGCCACGGCAACAAATAGCTCCCATAGACTTAACATAGGAAAAAGTTTGTCATCACTCTAGCTCCGTCAATTTTTTTCTGATCGACTTCATTCTTGCAGATAACGAGGACAGGCATGAAATCTCGATCAAGTTTGATTTTGGGCTGAATCGGATTATTCACTCAGGAGTTACGTGCCCTTGAGCGTTCTTAACATAGGAAAAAGCTTGTCATCACTCTAGCTCCGTTAATTTTTTATGATCGACTTCATTCTTGCAGATAACGAGGACAGGCATGAAATCTCGATCAAGTTCGATTTTGGGCTGAATCGGATTATTCACTCAGGAGTTACGTGCCCTTGAGCGTTGAAAAAATTGCCTATTGACTTAACATGGGGAGAATGTTGTCATCACCGTAGCTGCTTCAATTATTTTCAGATTGGCTTTATTCTTGCAGATAACCAGCACAGCCATGAAATCTCGGTCAAGTTCGATAACTGGCAGAATCGGATCATTCACTTAGGAGTTACCTGCCCTTGTGTGTTTTTGCATTAGGGTTGCAGATAACCAGAACAGGCATAAAATCTCGGTCAAGTTCGATTTTGGGCCGAATCGGATTATTTGCCTTGGAGTTACCTGCCCTTGAGCATAAAAAAATACGTTGTGACCACGATAGCAACTTTATTTTTATTCAGATCAGCTTCAAACTTGTCGGCTTCATTCTTGCAGATAATAAGGACAGGCATAAAATCTCGGTTAAGTTCGATTTTGGGCAGAATCGGAATATTGACCTCGGAGTTACATGACCTTGAGCGACAAAAAATTTGCCCATAGACTTAACATAGGGAAAATGTTGTGACTACGATAGCGACTTGAATTTTTTCAGATCAGCTTCAAACTTGCAGGTAACGAGGACAGACATAAAATCACGGTTAAGTTCGATTTTGGGCCGAATCAGATTATTTGCCTTGGAGTTACCTGCCCTTGAGCATGAAAAAATACGTTGTGACCACGATAGCAACTTTATTATTTTTTCAGATCAGCTTCAAACTTGCAGGTAACGAGGACAGGCATAAAATCCCGGTTAAGTTCGATTTTGGGCCGAATCGGAATATTGACCTCGGAGTTACGTGACCTTGAGCGACAAAAAATTTGCCCATAGACTTAACATAGGGAAAATGTTGTGACTACGATAGCCACTTGAATTTTTTTCAGACCAGCTTCAAACTTGCAGGTAACGAGGACAGACATAAAATCTCGGTTAAGTTAGATTTTCGGCCGAATCGGATTATTTGCCTTGGAGTTACCTGCCCTTGAGCATAAAAAAAATACGTTGTGACCACGATAGCAACTTTATTTTTATTCAGATCAGCTTCAAACTTGCAGGTAACGTGGACAGGCATAAAATCTCAGTTAAGTTCGAATCGGAATATTGACCTCGGAGTTACATGACCTTGAGCGACAAAAAATTTGCCCATAGACTTAACATAGGGAAAATGTTGTGACTACGATAGCGACTTGAATTTTTTTCAGATCAGCTTCAAACTTGCAGGTAACGAGGACAGACATAAAATCTCGGTTAAGTTCGATTTTGGGCCGAATCGGATTATTTGCCTTGGAGTTACCTGCCCTTGAGCATAAAAAAATACGTTGTGACCACGATAGCAACTTTATTTTTATTCATATCAGCTTCAAACTTGCAGGTAACGAGGACAGGCATAAAATCTCGGTTAAGTTCGATTTTGGGCCGAATCGGAATATTGACCTCGGAGTTACGTGACCTTGAGAGACAAAAAAATTTGCCCATAGACTTAACGTAGGGAAAATGTTGTGACAGAAATAGCGACTTGAATTTTTAGCTCACCTGAGCCAAAGGCTCCAGTGAGCTGATAGTATACCAAGGCTCCGGAGTCCGTTGTCTGTCGTCCGTCCATCCGTCGTCCACACTTTCAATGCAGCATATCTCAGAAGGCAGTCGACCAATCTTGTTTAAATTTTATGTGTAGCACCATTGGGCAAGGGGAAAGGCTATTTTAGGTTTTGGAGCTAGTCTGGTTCATTTGTTCCTTCATTCTTCTTTCACTCCATATAGAGATAATAGACCAATGTTAAATTTTTAATCAAAGATTTCTCAGGAACTATAAAAGCTAGAAGCATCAAATTTGGTATTCAATAGAATAATGATGACTTATTTTGTGTAAGAGACATTGGGCTTTCTCAGCTTATTTGTTCATTTGTTCTTTCATTCTTCTTTCTCTCCATTTTGACCAATGTTAAATTTTCGTCAAAGATTTCTCAGGAACTATAGAAGCTAGAAGTCTCAAACTTGGAATGCAATGCAATAATGATGACTTATATCCTGTAAGGGTCAATGGGCTGGATTCTATTAGCAGATTTAGTAGTCAAGTCTGTGAATTGTTAAAACTTAAGTTCCTCAGGTGAGCGGTTTAGGCTCATTGAGCCTCTTGTTATTCATATCAGCTTCAAACTTGCAGGTAACGTGGACAGGCATAAAATCTCAGTTAAGTTCGAATCGGAATATTGACCTCGGAGTTACATGACCTTGAGCGACAAAAAATTTGCCCATAGACTTTACATAGGGAAAATGTTGTGACTACGATAGCGACTTGAATTTTTTTTAAATCAGCTTCAAACTTGCAGGTAACGAGGACAGACATAAAATCTCGGTTAAGTTCGATTTTGGGCCGAATCGGATTATTTGCCTTGGAGTTACCTGCCCTTGAGCATAAAAAAATACGTTGTGACCACGATAACAACTTTATTTTTATTCATATCAGCTTCAAACTTGCAGGTAACGAGGACAGGCATAAAATCTCGGTTAAGTTCAATTTTGGGCCGAATCGGAATATTGACCTCGGAGTTACGTGACCTTGAGCGACAAATAATTTGCCCTTAGACTTAATTAGGGAAAATGTTGCGACTACGATAGCGACTTGAATTTTTTCAGATCAGCTTCAAACTTGCAGGTAACGAGGACAGACATAAAATCTCGGTTAAGTTCGATTTTGGGCCGAATCGGAATATTTGCCTTGGAGTTACCTGCCATTGAGCATAAAAAATACGTTGTGACCACGATAGCAACTTTATTTTTATTCATATCAGCTTCAAACTTGCAGGTAACGAGGACAGGCATAAAATCTCGGTTAAGTTCGATTTTGGGCCGAATCGGAATATTGACCTCGGAGTTACGTGACCTTGAGAGACAAAAATATTTGCCCATAGACTTAACGTAGGGAAAATGTTGTGACAGAAATAGCGACTTGAATGTTTAGCTCACCTGAGCCAAAGGCTCCAGTGAGCTGATAGTATACCAAGGCTCCGGAGTCCGTCGTCTGTCGTCCGTCCATCCGTCGTCCACACTTTCAATGAAGCATATCTCAGAAGGCAGTCGACCAATCTTGTTTAAATTTTATGTGTAGCACCACTGGGCAAGGGGAAAGGCTGCATTAGGTTTTGGAGCTAGTCTGGTTCATTTGTTCCTTCATTCTTCTTTCTCTCCATATAGAGATAATAGACCAATGTTAAATTTTTAATCAAAGATTTCTCAGGAACTATAAAAGCTAGAAGCATCAAATTTGGTATTCAATAGAATAATGATGACTTATTTTGTGTAAGAGACATTGGGCTTTCTCAGCTTATTTGTTCATTTGTTCTTTCATTCTTCTTTCTCTCCATTTTGACCAATGTTAAATTTTCGTCAAAGATTTCTCAGGAACTATAGAAGCTAGAAGTCTCAAACTTGGAATGCAGTGCAATAATGATGACTTATATCCTGTAAGGGTCAATGGGCTGGATTCTATTAGCAGATTTAGTAGTCAAGTCTGTGAATTGTTAAAACTTAAGTTCCTCAGGTGAGCGGTTTAGGCTCATTGAGCCTCTTGATTATAAAAAAGGATATCTGTAATAGATAGATTAGGCTAAAAGATGGGACACTGACATACAGTATAAACCCTGATCAAAATCAGGACGGGGCGGCTCATCAGGGTCCACTCAGTTTGCTTCAAAAATACAGTTATTTAAGGGCTAAACGAAACAATCTAAGTCCCCGTTATGGCCCACACTCTCTGCACTCAGAGACAAAGGACACAGCAGTGCTGTCAGTGCTTTGACTCGCTTTTTTCAGCTATTACGAATATATTTTTGAAATGCAATGAAGTAGTCCTGACAAGCACCGTGAAGCTATATTTGACATGTAATTCAGACAGCTGTCATAACACCCGTGTCACGGGCATAGTTCATTCTTTCATCTCTCCAAAATGGTTACTTTTCTGATGAAAAGTTTTGATACTTTTCTTATTTATACTCCAAAACAAGCTGTATGGACTCGTTAAAACGGCCTAATTGGGGTGGTTCCAACGAATACCCCGGCCCCCGCCCATCGGAGCTTGAAGAAATAGATGGGCTGCATGATGCTTCCACGCAGAGCTGAAACCGACCCGCACACGAGTACTACCGCTTAGAGGATCTAAGCCTGCCCAGGCAAGCGGTGCGAGTCCGACCGTCCATGCTTATAAACCATAATAGTCTCATTGGGTGACAGGGCTTGAGATGTCATTTCATCTCAATGTTGGGTAAAAGTCCCAAAATTTGAAGCGACGTCTCCAAAATGACCTTTACGGTGTTGACGGGGACGTTAAACCTCAAACCAAACAAACAAAAAACAAACGAGTACACACAGTCACAACCTGTGTTTTGGAGTATTAAAAACAAAAATAATATATACCCCTAGGAAACCCAGTTTTCTCTTTATAAAGTGGGGTTTAGAGGGGTGTTCGTTACACGGACTTGTTAACATGATGAATTTATTTCTTCCTGAAGATTGAGCCACAAAAGATATAATTGTCTTGTCCAATATATCTTGTCTAACTGACTTACAGTTACAATACAGAGGGCAAACAACGTGTAGGCAACGTCGTTTCAAAGTCGATGCAGCGTCATGACGTTGCATCGACGTTGATGCGACGTCGTTCAGACATCATTTGTCCAGTTGAAGCGTTTATTTTTCAGCGACGGGCGTGCTCTACTTAATGTATTATGTTCAGAATGTCAGTCTATTCTACATGACAATGTATAATACTGACTCGACAACTGATGAGTCGACATCATACAGATTCACCTGTTATGTAAGTTATCTTTCCTTTTTAAGGTCATTTCACCACAATCTCTTTATAACGATGTAAACTGGGTCCAATGCAGAAATCGTCGTAGTTAAACAACCGTCTTGTAACCAAAGAAAAATATTTCATATTTTATCTGAAGTATTAGTTTTGATACACTGTGCCACATTGGGTGTGTTGCCAAAATGTGAAAATTTCGCCTAACGGCAACGGGTCGTAAAATAATTTGCGATCGTTAAAGCCGACGAATTTCCTCCCAAAATGACAATTGCACAGCCTGTCATGACCCATGTTGGGCGATTAGCCCAGTTTTGGTAAGTACTCAGTAACCAAACCGACTTTATATCGGTCTTGAAGAAACATATCATTGTTTTTCATTGGTCGCGGGCCGTGTATAGCTGTAAACGTTAGTTTTCAATGGAATTATCCCAGACCTGAAACACTTGCTCATTGTAAGGTTATTGCCAAACAAAAAAAAGTTGAAACAGTTTATTGAAGAAGAGTTACCTTTTGGTACAAATTTGTGATGAAAATATATCATATGATAAACATAAGCCTCAGGCTAATGACCATTTTATATGAAGCCTCATGCAACTTATCAGGGGCGCGATTCATAAATGCTATGGAGAAGCAAACATGATTTTGAACTGACCGTTTGTTTATGGGTTGAAACAGTTTTTGTTTTTGTTTATGTTTGATTTGAACGGCCCAGTGAACTCTATTAGCCGGCCAGTCAACCCTATCCACACCTTTTCTGGGCAGGCTTATACGTAAGCGGTTAAACAGTACAGTGCACATTCTTTCGCCAGAAACTGACATCTGACCTTATTGATCAGCGGAAGGTAGAGAATGATCGTTGGAAATTCATTATCAGTCTCCACGAAAGCCCGGTAAGTATCGAACCCCTGTCCTCCTGATAATCAGTCAGACGCGCATCCGACTGAGCTACCGAGGCCGGCCATTGAAACAGGTTAAGTTTTTAGATTGTGTTTAAAGCGGCGGGGCTTTATTTTTTAAGTTGATTAATGCAATTTAAAAATTCCTTTTTTTCTACTTTTTTGTTTTGTTTTTTACGACTTTTTCAAGATTATTTCACTTATTTCGAGTCGATATTAAATTAGAGGTTGGTGAAAAACGAAGTATACCCGGACTAAAACCACTTTTCCTTTCAGAATTTTGCGTCTCACACGTTATCCAAGCGGGGCTCGAACCCACAGCGGTGAGAGCTAATGATTAAGTGACAGAGCTCTTATCCACGAGGCCACGGAAGCCCGCTTATTTTTGTTTTACTTTACAATGTATGTAAAGCGACATAAATGCTGATTATACTTTTGACACTCAAATACAGTGAAATTTCTATATTAAAACCACCTCGGGGCTTATCAAAAGTGGTCTTTAAGACCACTTTTGAATATTTCTAAATATGGTTTCAATTGAAACCACCTCTGGGGCTGTTTAAAGTCCACTTTTGAACTATCCGAAAGGTGGTCTCTATTGACCCACACCTCTTTTGAACAGCCCTAAAGGTGGTATCTTAGTAGAGGACATAAGCTGCAGAAAACACAAAGAAAGAAAAATGCTCTTATAAGAAAAATGTCTAAAAAGATGAATTTCTCTGTATATTTTTAAATTTTATTTTGTTAGATAATAGAAGTGAGTGGTACCACTATGTACGCTACACAATATCCACAGGAGTGCTCAACGACACAGAATTCAACATATGTTGTTTCACCTGGAGCAGCTATTGTGTTTAATAGGAGGGGTAAGAATTAATATTACTAAAAGAATAAACCGAATTTATGCTGGAAACACCCAGAGACAGGTCATTGATGAACAGTGCAGGTCAGAATCAGCCACCGCAGAATGCACTGTTTGCAGAAAAGTCAACCATTTTCGGAACAAATCCATATAAGTAACTCATTACCTCTGTGATATAGTACATTCTTTCATATCTCCAAAATGGCTACTTTTCCAATGAAAATTTGTGATATTTTTCTTATGGCGGTCCTAACGAGCACCCAGAGCCTATGTTTGCAGTATAAATAAGAAAAATATCTCGAATTTTCATCAGAAAATTAGCCATTTTGGAGATGTAAAAATGCACTATGTCGCACGGATGTGTTATCGTAATGCCAAGCATGGAACACAAGGCGGTACACAGGTTGAGCAGCACCTGTGTTATTCACAAATGGCAAAACAAGTTTTCCCATGACGTGGCGCAGATAATCAATAAGAGCCCTGACAGCATTGATGGATCGATTGTCTCTGATTGTGGACAAGAAAAATGGTCCTGAACGGAGACTTAGACTTTTTCGTCTAACCCTCAAACGCCGCGTTCGGTGGCGTCTCATCTGGGTCTAAGCTGTTTGCCAAACACAACACAGGATTCCAGTCAAGATTGTGTAGATAATCTTCTTACGCAACACTCTAACCTCGCATCCATATGAATAGCGCGGCTATTTTCTATAATATTCGTTATCTGAATTTCTCACAAATCTGTTATAGTCACGTGGACATCAGCACTGTGCTTAGTAGCTTAGTATCTTTGGGTCGATTGACACACACTCGATCCAAAAACTGGACATTCTTTCCTCGCAATGCAGACTCACTAAAAAGCGCTGAAAGAGAACTCACTATGACCGGCTGGGTGATAACTAAAATTGATGTGATAAAAAGGAAAATGGCATCATTAACTGGCAGAAGTAAACCCTAGGCTCAACATATGCCTGAGATCAACGAACTGAGCAGCAGTCAGACCCTGACCAGAAGTCTCATCAGGATCTCCACCATAGGCAATGACACTGACATATACGAATTGGCCCCCGCCCATTGGGGCTTGAAAAAATAGATGGGCTGCATGTTGCTTCTACGCAGAGCTGAAACCGACCGCACACAAGTACTGCTAAACCGCTCAGAGGATCTAAGCCTACCCAGGCAAAGCGGTGTGAGTCGGACCGTCCATGCTTATGAAAGCTATTGGTTTCAATGGGCGACAGGTCTTAAGATGTCATTTCATCTCAATGTCGGGTAAAAATCCCACAAAATTAGAAGCAACGTCTCCAAAATGACCTATACAGTGTTGACGGGGACGTTAAATCTCAAATCAAACAAACTGACATATTTGAAAACAAAAGTAGATTCTGGATCAACTTACCTGATTCTAATGTTTGTTTGTGTTGAGGTTTAACGTCCCCATCAACACCATTTAGGTTATTTTGGAGGCGTTGCTTCTGATTTTGTGGGGCTTTTACCGACATTGAGTTTAAATGACTTCTCAAGCCCTACCATCAAAAGAAACTGTTAGGGTTTAAGGAGCGGTCTGATTCGCACCACTTTTCTTGGGCAGGGCTAGACCTTTTAAGCTGTTTATTCAAGTTCGGTCGGTTTAGCTCTATTTCTTTAAGCCCATGATTCTGATGTACTAATTAGAAGTTGGTCAACCGGGCTCTGACTGTTGTGCATTCCTTCACGTGCCTTATCACGAAAACACACCTATATAATTATGACCCCAACTGAACCTCACTTTTATATAGCAAAACTGGGGATAACTGGGGTAAACCTAATTTTGTTATTAATGCTCTAAAAATAGACGGTGGGTACTCGTAAGGACCGCCTCGATGAGGCGGTTCTAACGTGTACCCACAATCTATATTTTGAGCAGAAAAAAGAAAAATAACAATTTTTCATCTTAAAATGTTTGGGTTATTTTTTCTTGGTTGTAAAATTTACAATGTATTTGTAAAGGCATGTTTTCGTATAGTGTTAGTGAACGGTTGCCAGGTTTCCTGATGGAAACAGAATGAAAAACTGAAGTCCAGCCCCTTGTTTTCAATTGCACAATCAACATCAAAGGAAAAACGAAGGCTATATACAGACCTATATGCATGCAGAGCGTCCAGAAATGGGCAAACAGTTTAGCTTCAGATAAGACGCCTCAGAACACGGCGCCTGATCACAGTCTTCATTATTTGCTTATCGTACACATTTAGTGAAACTAACTACAGTAACGAGCAAAATACACCGGACAAGACACCCTTTACATAAAGCTTTAAAGTTGCCTTTGAAAATACATGTATAAAGAACAAACGTTGGGAATTCTATAAAAGGGAAAATCCTGAATCAAGTTTCCTGTGCCAGACTAGATGGTTTCGGTCGATATATGGCCTCATCACAACTGGACCTGCCCAAAGCTACAAGATGGAAGCTTGTATGCGTCATTAATGGTTTACGATACATCAGCCACGAAAACAGTTCCTGCAGCATGCAATCAACTCACTAAGACCTGTGTTTGCACATTGAGTCCCCTCATCTTTTATCCAAAGACCCAGATAAGGGAAATTAATGAAGATAAATTCCTGAAATCCCCATCAGAAACATATGTTATGGATACTTGTTAGAATCGCCTCATCTCTCTCTCTCTCTTTCTCTCTCTCTCTCTCTCTCTCTCTCTCTCTAGCCCGATGATTGGAACTTTGTCAAGTAATGCCAAAAACAGTTTAATCTAATTTATTGTATTATTATTTTTCAGCTGATTGCCGTAAGTATGATTTATTTACAGTTTTATTTATTTTAAGGAAGGATTTATGTACAAATAAAACTGACTAGGACAGTGGCGAGTAAAAATATACAATACGAAAACACGCCTATTCAATCGTATATTGAAAATTTCACCGCCTAAAATGAAAATGTTCCGATTTTCTGCTAAACATAAATTGTGGGTACTCGTTAAGCGGTTCCAACGAGAACCCACAATATATGTTTGAGCGGAATTAAGAAAAAATAATGTATACCCTTGTAAACTCCAGTTTTACTATATAAAAGTGGGGTTTAAGGGAGTCAAAAATTATATAGGCATGTTTTCGAGATGCACACAAGACCCAAGATTTTGGGCCAGACATGCTCTTTCGGCCAGTTAGGTCACAAATGCAGCAATTGTACATATATTTCTTGAATCAACGAAAGTGTGTTTTCGCTCATCATACATGTAACAACCGAAGGGAGAAAGATAAACGGTTACTGTATGTTAATAAAAGTTAAAACAATTTCATCCTGTTACAATTTGAGAATTATTGTAAAGTGATGATCGATCTGTTTATTTACTTAGGATGTTGTCCTTATGCGCAAATACGGACATGAAGCCATTTCTATAGAGACGGATCAGATAATACGGGTGTGCAGAATTAACTAATATTTAGCAGATTCCGATGGACAGCTGGTACTTTGCTCTGCTCAGGCTTATGTGGGGGATTTGTCATCTGGGGTAGGTAAATCGGCGGTTTTATGGTCGGAAATTTCGTTTTACGGCGACGCGTCAAAACGTAATTTGCGTCCGTTAAACCGACCATTAACATCCCCAGATGACAAAATTTCAGTACAGTTTTCCCCATTCTTATACATGTATTCGTTTGTCTTATTTAAACACTGAATAAATTGCAGAAAGCGACAAACGTTGTGAGCCGCGTAAAACCAAATGTAAGCGTTACATGATGACGTCGGGTTTACGACAGAATGTCGCAAACCTTTGTAAAAAGTTTTTGACGTTAACCAGTCAGACGTCATGTTACATTCGCGAGTACAATAAAGTTATTACAGTAAAATTTAGCTAATAAGACTACCTGAAATTAAAACTAAATCTGCTTTTAAAAGCTCATTGAGGAGATTTCAGTTATTATTTCTTTGTAGTTTTTACATCTAGTGTCTCCTATTTAGACAACACCTTTGGGACTGTTCAAAAGTGGTCTTAAAGACCACTTTGAACAGTCCCAAAGTTGGTCTTTATATAGGCATTTTACTGTATTTATCTTCTTTATCTTATGCCTTTGTAGCCTATGATACAAGCAGCACAGTTCTGTCTACGGCCGCCACAGCAGGAATAGTCATTGCAGTACTCTTGTTAATAGCCATCGTCGTATGTGGAGTTCTTCTTTGCTACTATTATAAGAAGAGGAAAGAGAAAGAAGCCAGGGACAAATTGCCGCTTCAGAAACCACAACCAGCCAATAAAAGACTTACAAATGGTCACCTGTTCAAAAATGGCCAAGTTAGGGATGCAAAAATACCAAAGCGAGCTCAGAATGGCGATGTAAAGATAAATATGGAAGCCCGTATGGACGACATTAGTGCTATTAGACGAGAAGACTCAATTTGTTTATCGGTTGCATCACGAGGACCCAGTGTATTACCTGGGCAGTCTGAGAGCGCGAGTAGAAATGGACCAGCCCCAGTGGAGGAACCAGAAAAGGTAAATGATTCTTCACTTAATGCTGTAGAAGATAGCGACAATGAAATGACATTAGCTTCAACGTTTCTGCCAATATCTCCAGCCGAGAAAAAGTTACTGAACTTTTCTCCAAGAGAAATCGCAGAAAAGGAGGCTAAAATTTCAGAAAAAGAAAAAAATGAGGAAGTTGATATGGATGAAATTGACGATGAGTTGGGACTGCCAAGATTGTCGCGTGCAGCCTTCACTCCCGTAATGGAACCTGAACCTGCCCCACTCCCAACACTTATTTACAAGAAACCAGAGGTTGAAATTGAATCAGAGGAAGAGAGAACAAAGGATGGAATTAAGAAAGTCAAATTAAAAAAGAGAAAGAAGAAGCGCATCAAGTCAGCCAAAGACAATTTAAAGGGTGCTAGACCAAAATCTGCTACAAAAAAGAAAACAGGAAAAGGAAAAGAGTTTCCATTTTTGGAAAGGATTAAAAAGCAAGAGACCGATAGTAATATTATTGAAGTAAGGCCGAGAACAGACAGTCAACAAAGTGCTGCAAAGTTAGTTGGAGCCAAATCTCCAGGAAGAGCTCCAGAACCGGAGAAAGCTCCAGAAACAGAAAAAATGCCAGAGTCAAATGAGATCAAACGAGCAAGGGTAAGGGAGGGGCAAAACACTCCTGCCGATCGTAAAACTTCTAAAAGGTGATTGATTCTAATGCGAAAATCATACATAACAAGTAACTGCACAAGTCTCCATTCGACTATGTTTGCTGTTATCAGATTTCATTTATTCTTTCTTATCTTTCCCATTCGATAGTACTTTCGTATTGATTTACAGTCAACAGCACACATCTATATTGCATTCACTCATTTCTTGTTTGCTCACATTGTGTTGTGTTCTGCACAAATTTCGTGTACATCAGAGTGATCACCAGACATACGTTCTCTTACTACATCACAACAATTACATTATGTGTATGCACGAGTAATGTCAAATGGGAAAGATTCACCTATTACTGATTTCAATCTCCTTTCAGATTAATATCATGGCACATACTTTGATCGGTGGGACTTCTTCATAGCTTCCCATTACTCTTGCTGGACCCCATAAACGTCCCTACCGAGACAAAACAGAAATATTTGATACAAACTGATTTTATTCTGAAACCAAAATTTTCTTGCAAAATAATTGTTGTGCATGTCCTATCCCATCAAAGCATGTGCCACCATATATTGTTCACCTTTGTCTAAATGTCTTGTTTTAATTGGATTATCCAACAAAGGTCGTTGACATTAGTTTGAAATTTAATCTTCTTTGTAAAAAGTCTCAAACAAATCAGATAAAGCTACTTAAAACTTGTACACACTACCGTTTTCAGTTCAATAGGATTAACCTTTTTATAGATACATTAAAGTGTATTCTTTCTGGCTTATATACAATATGGAGAGTAAAAGAAATAAACAACCAAAAAATAGTTTTCTGTTGCTTTTTAGAATGCCAGACTTTTAAGAATGCTAAGACTCCTTTAAAATATGATCTGTAGAAAGATTATCCTTTGGGATCAAGAAATACACCACAGAAATAAATATTTTATAGTGTTCAAGTTTTTTTTTTTCTGAGTCAGTCTAGCTAGTTTTGCCCAATTTGGCTTCATCAGTGACCCTAAAATATTTCACAATTTCACTCTGTAATGATTGATCCCAAATGACTAGAAATTACAATCCACACTTAGACATGGATACATTTTACGGCCGCCACGCATTTCCATAGCACCAGCTGTCATGAAAGAAAAATTTTCGTCTGCTTAGTGCAATGACGGTGTAACTGACATTATGTCATAATGTCAGTTACACCATTATTGCACCAAGCAGACGTAATGTGATGTACAAAAAAGGTTTTCTTTAAGAAACAATGAAAAGACCACATAACTGAAAAGTGTGAAGTGTTGAAGTTTTTCTAGGCCAGGCTACTAAAGCAGTAAGACTGAAGCAGTGACCCTGAAATATTTTCAAAATTTACAATGGGATCAATGGTACAAGGACTGGTTACTATATGTTGTGGGACAGGGAGACTTTTTCACGGTCGCTTTCCAGCAAGCCCTATTTCAGTAGAAGCAATTAAGAAATTAAACTGATTATGAAATTTATGTATCTATCAAAATAAAACAGTTATTTTTTCCTGAATATTTGAATAGATATATGTTTGCCTAGCATTTGAAATTACAAGAGGCATAATTTTCAAGGAAATAAATATTGACAGCATCCTGTTAAAATTGAGCCAGCGCATGACAAAGTCTACTAGAAGGTTTGAGCGACCTGCGAAGACTTAGATCAGCACAGAGCCTTCGCTGATCGCATGTACCTACTATAGGCAAAGGGACATAAGCTAAACGTCTTGTCATAGTGGATGGGTAGGCAGGTTAATTTGAGTCTCTGCTGGTCACAACGGTCATATTGTAGGTTTTGTCATGCACCGGCTAAAATATCTATGGCATCCCTGTTAACTCTGCTTTATATAGACAGAGACTGGAAGTGGGCTCACAAGAGTATTTATGATTTTCCTTTTTTCGGCTTCAAGACACAGGTTGTAGGTACTCGTTAGAACCGCTTAAATGAGTTGGTTTTAATGAGCTCCCGCAACGTATGTTTGGATTAAGATACGATTACGAAGTAGTAAAATGTATCGCACGGATGCTTTTCCTTATGGTTTAAGTCTAATGTACGCTTAGGCCAAAACTGATTGTGGGATATTTGCATGTTGGATTTTGATTTAAAGATTTCAGTCACGCAAGTGCAAAATGAAACGTTTTCTGCCTGCGTTTACTTATGTAGCAGTAACTATCCTAATAAAGCTTTTAATTGAATTCAGAATTAGAATTATACAGACTCAGTGTGACCGAGTCCGTCTAACAGAGAACTAACTTCAACAACCACCAACGGCATATCTTTTGTGGTGGCTATCTGTTTTCATATACAAATGTAGGACCCATCAGAAAAAATGTCGATTATCCGACTGCGAAAACGTACATGTTAATCTGTGCCACCGCTATTCGTACATTTGGAGTCTCGCCACATTATATAAACAGACCCATATGTTGAGTTATATGCATATTTGATTTGACATGTTGCAAGGTTCAGAACTCTTGCGATCTCACAGTTCAATACAAATTAAATGTAGTTTGATTCTTGGTATTATATTTCAGTCCGGTAAAGGACCTAAGAAAGCAAGACCCCAAACCGGTAGTAAGTACATGGTGGACTCTGCCAGAGATCAAAGACTTCGACCGCCAGGTAATAAACGATCTAATGCAACAGCATCAAAACGGTGATTTCTGAGAATTAATAATAAATAATGGGAAATTGTAATAAATAGAAGTGAAGGCAATGATAAGGAATGGATACAATTAACCCGAGACACCAAGGGAAAGAAACACAAACATGAAACAACTAGAACCTAATGGAAATTTCACTAGCGGAGAGCCTAAAGGACAGTTACCTGCCCACAAATTGGCAATTTGGTTATCCAAACTCATAAATGCTAGATTCGACTCGATGTAATTCAGCTGATTTTCTTGTTGGAGAGTGGGGACGTAGGAGAGCATGCGTAGTAACTTATACCTGTTTAAACCTTTCTAAACCTTTCAGTTTTTTTGTATACACACCAAGGATATTGTCTTACCTGTATATAAGGCGAGCCACATAATAATAGCTATTATTTATACACTTACATCTTATTTGACTATAACAACAGTCGATTTCATTATGAGAAAGCTAGTCAAAACTCACAATGATCGGAAGCCAGTAAAAAATCCAGAAGAAATAGGAAAAACATTTAGTTATTTCCATTGCTTATACATATTGACAGCTCAGCGTCCACATCAGGAAAACATACACGCCTATATTGATATGACCCCCTTGAACCCCATTTTATACAGTAAAACTGGGGTTTACAGGGGTAAACCTTGTTTTCCTAATTTCCGCTCTAAAATTTAGATTGTGGGTACTCGTCGAGGCGGTTCTAACGAGTACCTACAATCTATATTTTGAGCAGAAATAAGAAAAATGTCACAATTTTTTATCTTATTTTTTTCAATTTTTTCCGGCGATATAGCTTACAATGTATTTGTATAGGCGTGTTTTCATAATGATGAAATATACAAATCGTCAAATATAAAGGATATGTTGCAAAAAGGGGAGGGAGACAAATAAGTCAAGGCTACCGTATTTTCCCTATGATTCATTTTTATTAGATTCATATAAATACGTGTATCATTTTCTGGAATAAAATATTTTCAACCATTAAGGGAGAGCAGGCGCCTGATTCTAATGTAACAATCAAAGGTGTGCCAACCGTGCTCCAACTGTAGTTGCAAAAGAGGTTTCTTTTTAATGTTCCGCTGGAATTTTCGCTTTTCAAAAACACACCAGGGAGGTTTTTGTTTGTTTGTTTGATTTGAGGTTTAACGTCCCCGTCAACACTGTAAAGGTCATTTTGGAGACGTTGCTTCCAATTTTGTGGGACTTTTACCCGACATTGAGATGAAATGACATCTCAAGCCCTGTCGCCCAATGAAACCAATAGGGTTATTAGCATGGACGGTCCGCCTCGCACCGCGGTTCCTGGACAGGCTTAAATCCTCTAAGCGGTTTACCAGTACTAGTGTGCGGGACGGATTCAACTCTGCGTGGAAGCATCATGCAGCCCATATATTTCTACAAGCCCCTATGGGCGGGGGCGTTACACCAGGGAGGTAGTTTGAATTTTATATGAGGAGATTCACGCAAAAGTATCTATTATTTATAATTGTACATCTGATTCGGCTATACCAAAAGACGATTCCATTAAAATTTGTGGGAAATCTTATCAAAGATTATACAGATCGAAGTCAGTAAAGAAATTTTAAGGAGAAACAAACGTTCAAAGTCAAAACAAGTTATTTCAAATCATCTTCAACATCAGTGGCAGTTGTTGTAGTCCATCTGATGCTTTAATGCTCTTTCCCTGGTCGGGCCTATCTGAATCTAACTGTTGGTTTTCTTTTGCTTCAGCATTTCAGTGGTTTCTTGCTGTCGAGCCCTCGCCGTTTTTTCGTCTCTGTGGTTGTTTTATTTTGTGTTCTCGTAGATGTTGCACTGATGAATTTTTTGTCTAAATCGCGACGGAATCATGTCACATAGAAGTGCCTTCACTTCTATTTTGCAGATGACCGTGTCCTTGGTTTCTGACATTTCCTCAGTATCGTTTTTTTCTTCGCAAATAAAATGACACAATTTCATGCAAACCAATGATCCCTCACACCATAGTATTATATTTCATTGGTTCTGCTGAAATATGCTTGGTTGATACTGCGGTGTTGACGTCAGTACTCAAGTACTGATTTAAATAACTATATTATATCTTTAATTTTTGCAGTATAAATTTCTAATTTTTCTAAAACTAAGACTGACTTGTCAGGTGGGACATGTATCTTAGCGGATTTGGTTGCCACTTTTTGTAATATTATAAATTTTGCAAGTCTCGCTACTTTGGGCATCTCCTTCCTGATGCCCGAGTGTGGACCGTGTTTGCTGATGTTGGCTCGGTGGGGGACGACTATAAGTTCCCTGGTAGGCGTCTCTTGCCTGATGCCTCCAGTTGACCTGTCTCATGAGCTACGTCGGTCGGTGTGTGCTCGCAGGGGGATGTGCTGTGTTTGTCGGGACTTGTCCATCATCCGTTTCGGTTTCAAAACTATGGGGTTTAGACACACTGATGAAGATTAAATATCAGAAAGGCCTCTGTGTCACTAAATTTGGTATAGTTACGCATTAATTGTTCTGTTTCCTTTTAGATAAAGGAACTCTCCGCGGAACGTCAGGCGAACAACGCCGCCGTTTCGGCGACCCGCCAACAGCTTCTGGCCGAAAAAAGACACCACGACTTCGACATCCAATGGAAGCTCAAGGAGATGTACGTATACTTTGACATCCAGTTGACATGAGTTGTCCCAAATAGATGATATGTAATTTATAAGCCACAATAGAGGTAGTTTAGAAACGTACTCGTATTTCCGTGTTGAGTGCTATTGTGATTTATAAAGCTTTGGCCACAGACTTCCTTTTATGCGCCATGTAAATACGCAATTGCTGGCGATATTCTAATCAGGTCAAATATCATATTCTTCGTATCCAACGCAATTCATAATAAAACCAGTGTTTCAGCTGAAGTGCACGACCCGCCGGATGCTTTTAGCTTTATGAGTGTTACCTTATATGGGTGTGGCGGCCATTTTGGTCATGCGACCTGGACCTAAAACGGTTCCCCGAATAAATGCGCCTTATCGTAAGGAGCAAAAATATATATTATACTTTAGTACTGTATTCTGAATCGTTTGCAGGATAAATTGCATTCTCACTTTTCCAATACAAAAGCATATGTGTCAAAGTTTGACCTAGGCACAAAGAAGGTTAAGGTCAACCCAGGGTCACCATTTTAGCAATTTATGATTGGCCTACGTCCCAGATGCTATTTATCAAGTTTCGTGGAAATCTGCCCAGTGGTTCTCGAGAAGACTATTTTTGAAGGGTTTTTTACCATATATGGCTTGGCGGCCATTTTGGCCATGTGACCTGGACCCCATGAGCAAATTTTGGTTTCCCCCATCCCATAGAGGCTCCATATGAAATTTGACTTCAATCGGCCCAACGGTTTCCGAGGAGAGGCAGTTCGAAAATTTTCACATTTTTCGCCTCGGCGAGGCTATATTAAATGGAATGTAATATTTCCAAGTTCATTGGTTAGATCTCATTGATATCTATCAGTATGCCAAAATTTGTTTAACTATTCCAAGCGGTTAAGTCACTATCACCAATTTTCACAAACGGGTTACGGACAGACAGACAGACAGAACATATATGGCTTGGAGGCCATTTTGGTCATGTGACCTGGGCCCCATGAGCAAATTTTGGTTTCCCCCATCCCATAGAGGCTCCATATGAAATTTGACTTCAATCGGCCCAACGGTTTTCGAGGAGAAGCAGTTCGAAAATTTTCACATGTTTCGCCTCGGCGAGGCTATACTAAATGGAATGTAATATTTCGCAAGTTCATAGGTTAGATCTCATTGATATCTATCAGTATGCCAAACATTGTTTAAATATTCCAAGTGGTTAAGTCACTATCACCAATTTTTCCCAAACGGGTTACGGACGGACAGACAGACTGACAGACTGACCGAATGACAGAATGACACGGTGATTTTAGGGCACTCTTAGATAATCAACCGACTTCAGTCGGTCGCTTTTTTGCGGGTCGTGCAATTCAGTGTTAACCTTTAGCACTTGATATTTCTTTCATATTTTACCACAGAAAACAGGATTTGACATCTCATGCGAATTGCATGCCATCTAATGCAAATTGCATGCAATGTCAAATTCTGTAATCTGGGGAAAATAAGAAATATATTTCAAAATGTTGGCAGCTGAAAAAATACCCTTCGTGCAGAGATTTAAATGAATATAAAAATAACAACCGTTTTCTGTATGCAAGAAAAAATCCTACAACAGCATACTGAAATCTATAAGATCTTTACATATGACAGCAGAAGCGTCTGAAATATTATTACTGAGCTTAAAAAATCAGGCATTGTGAGAACATCAAACAAGTTAATTACAGCAAGCTGTCATTCTCACCAAAATAATAATGTCCTGTGCATTTTGAAACTAACGACAAACTGAGTATATTCCATCTGTATTTCGTTAATTTTTAGCATGCTGAGCAATATTCAATACTCGGTCTTTGGAGGGGGTACCCTTATTTCGGCAGCCATGATTTCCTTAAACCTGAACTGATTCTGCTCATACTTTGACATATTGTAGGCAAGACATTTTCCGATATTTCCACCGGAAGTATCGTGAGTCACGTGACTTCCAAATATGGCGGTCACGTGATCTGACAGGGAACCGTTTAAGACACCAGTAGTTGTTTAGGTGGATTGGGTCTAGTATGCACAAATTGTGATAAAACGGGTAAGGGGAAGCTGTTGAAAACTGGTATGTGATGAATCGTCCATCTTTAACATCATTCCAGGGTGTAAAATTAAGCAGCCGGTAATTTGGGTGAAACCTGTGTCCTTGTAAGAAAGAACTATCCGTCTTCAATAGGAGAACCTCATCCGATGGAGTGTACTTTCTTTCTTCTGAACGTGATAAGTGTCTACAGTTGGACTAACCTCTTCGACCATCTTTAACATCATTCCAGGGTGTAAAATTAAACAGCCGGTAATTTGGGTGAAACCTGTGTCCTTGTAAGAAAGAACGATCCGTCTTCAATAGGTGAACCTCATCCGATGGAGTGTACTTTCTTTCTTCTGAACGTGATAAGTGTCTACAGTTGGACTAACCTCTTGGGCGAACAAATGCGCCGGATAAACATAGTTGCTGCCAGGGTTGTAGCCTACAGTCAATATCAAACACTAATTATTTTACAAATTATAAATATACAGGTCGAAGATGAAAAAGAAATCCGGAAAATCAAAAAAGAAATCCCCGGTCAAGAGGAAAACCGAACCCGCAGCGGACGGCGACGGCAAAATCCCGAGGGGACCATCTCAGCAGTCAAGGAAGACCCCTTTGATTACAGAGAAAGAGTAAGTGAATTGGACTATTATTAGGTTTTTAACACGCCACAGGTGCGAAATACAATTGGTTTATGCAGTCTTTGGCTTTTGTCTATTCGCTGTTTTGCTAGAGAAAGCAAACGACCATAATAACATTTGGAATTGAAGTTTCGTTTTTCAACGTATGACAGCCACTGTTTATGCCCCCAACTTTAAAAAAGTTGGGGGGCATATTGCTTCTGGCTTGTCCGTCCGTTCGTACGTCACGCTTTCTTGTGCATAGCATATCTTTAGAACCGTGTATGCTAGTGTTTTGAAATTTCATATATGGGTTCCTCATGAAAAAATAGTTGACCCGTATTTTTTTTCTTGTCCAAATTATCTCCCCTTCTTGAATTATTTCCCCTTTAATTAAATAACATAGAATTCTCGTTAGCAAGATATCTCAAAAAGTATTTGAGCTACAGCCTTGATATTTGGTATAGTGATTGGGACTAAGGAGGAGATTACCTGATTAAATTTTCAACCAATTCTATAAAATTTTGTTAGAGTTATGGCCCTTTGTAATTTTTTGCCACTCAATTGTGTTGCTTTCTGGTGCATAGCATATCTTTAGAACCGTGTATGCTAGTGTTTTGAAATTTCATATATGGGTTCCTCATGAAAAAATAGTTGACCCGTATTTTTTTTCTTGTCCAAATTATCTCCCCTTCTTGAATTATTTCCCCTTTAATTAAATAACATAGAATTCTCGTTAGCAAGATATCTCAAAAAGTATTTGAGCTACAGCCTTGATATTTGGTATAGTGATTGGGACTAAGGAGGAGACTACCTGATTAAATTTTCAACCAATTCGATAAAATTTTGTTAGAGTTATGGCCCTTTGTAATTTTTTGCTACTCAATTGTGTTGCTTTCTGGTTTACATTTTATTTTGAGATCATTCCGTAGGTTAGTTATGGAAGTTATACGTAAGATGAGCAGTAAGCCTGGACAATGTTATCAACCATATTTACACACTTGCTTATGTAACGCGACGTCTGATTGGAATACGTTGACGTATTGTCGGAAACTCGACATAATTACGTAACATCGCGTTTCATTGGCTGGCATTTGCTTTACATTCTTCACAGCGCTTGCCGCTTTGTACAAATAGTATATGTTTTGACAGAAACAAATTAATAAAAGCATAATGTTTTGAAAATTTCATTTGGGGTGGCAAATCGTCGGTTTACGGAACCACTTTAATTCCCAAAATAATAATTTTTATACCGTTACCTCCTAATTGCACTTAGCAAAACCAACTGCACAACTTTCGCCATAACGTCTGTCTAAACTTACGCTGATAAATTTATGAATGTTAACAGTCGAATTTCAATGGCTCGAACACTTGGGACTTTGAAAATTTGTTCAAGACCATAGCAACAGATAAGGTAAGAATTTGTGACAATTGAAGGATTGTTTTATCAATTGTCCATTAAAAACCTATGCTGTGGGTATCCATCAGCTAGAAGCGCTTCGCCGAGGAGGTTCACGTGCGTACCCCCAACATAGTTTTATACGGAGAAATAATGAAAACTATCCTTCAGTTATCACAAAATTCTTACCTCATCTGTTGCTATGGAGATGGAGGTAATTCGAGCCACTTAGGGTAAATCATAGCACCAGGATAGGAGTATAAAAAAGGATACCTTTTCGATTTCCTTAAAATACATATATGTTGTGTGAACTCGCTAGAATCGCCTCACCGGGGCGATTCTTATGAGTACGCACATCATGCATTTTCAAGATAAAATGAAAAGTTTCTCCCAAAATATAATAAAATCTGCAATCATATGCAGTCTTTAGATTTTCCCGGGACTGCAGAACGGGTTCGAAACCGACAAGGTTAACGAGCCATCGGTGTTCGAGCAAATCAAAGTTTCACTGTATCTGTAACGTTGCTGGACGATACCGTAAATGAAGCTTTTCAAAGCTGAAGAACTAGTAAGAAAAGCTCACTCAGGAAAGGCCACAAGCTAAGAACGCAGCCGTCACAAGTGACACGGAGGCACACACTAAAACAGACGAAACATGAACCAAAGGCACAAAACCAAATAACAAATAAGAGACTGCAAAAAACGACCGCATTGGGGCGGTCAGTATTAAAACTACTGGGGGCTTCAACTCCGGAGTTAATGAAATTTCAACCCTCACCCTCTGTTCCAATACAGTATCAAACAAAATAACAATAACAAATTGATTAGCATGGAGGCTTTCTAGCTCAACAGTGAGTCGTATTTGATTATGCTTGTTACACTTGCGACATTTAAAATCCAAAAATAAAAGGATTCTAACAAATTGGTAGCTACAATTTCTGTTTATCAGGAGAAAATGAAAATATTGTTCTCTAAATGAAGTGGGTTATAGGGGCTGTGTGTCGTATGGGCTTACTTTCACATTGACTGTTTGATAACAAAAAATCTATACAAAAAGTCTCATTTAACCCATTTAAGTCGTTGACATCGCATAGAAAATAACTTATTGAAAATTCTAATCATTAGGTAGTTTTTTGTTGTTTTTTTTTTTGTTTTTGTTTTTGTTTTGTTTTTGTCTGTGTTTTTTCGTCTGTTATCCACAATCATAATAGATTCTTATACATGTAATTCCTATAAATTTATGTTTCAGCCCTTTACTACATCCACTCTCGCTACGACCCGAACCGGAAAATCTGCAGGACTACTGAGACTTGACCGTGAGAACTCGGCGTTCATCGACCCACCGCGCAAACCTATAGAAGACGATGTCTGGGGAAAGGCCTCAAATATGTGGCTTTTCAAAAACCAACCGCACTACGGAAATGTTGGAAATAAATAATGTTCAACAGAGGAATATAAATAAAATGGGAATTAGACTTGGAACTATTGTTCTCGTACGGTAACGAGATAAACAGCATAATCATAACCCACATATATCATTCATCTATTTATAAGAATTATCAGAAAGCGACATAATATATTAGCTGTTAAGCAAATGCCAAATGTATGTCTGTGATTCTTGCTACAGGCTCACAATCGCTTGATGGCATTAGTTTAACCCATTGTATGCTGGTGGACTCTTCCATTCCTATATGTTGGACAAGTCCATTTGCCAAATAAGGGGTGTCAGGCCGATTTTCTTTTTCGTTTTTATTCTATTTTTTAAGGGAAATTCTGTTAGCAGATAGTGTAGGCCCTGATCAGACGCCGCGTTCTGTGGTGTCTGATCTGTGCCTGCACTATTTGCCAAGGTACCCCTTTAGGGGTTTCCCGCATGCAATGAGTTAAATATATTGTATTGCATCAAAGTGAGCAATGGGGTTGGGCAACAAGTTCTCACAACTTGATTGCGTCATTGCATAGTTCAACGAAATCTCAAATAAGCCTGTACATATACTCAGTCAGATTACAACTTTACCTGGTTGCCGGAAGAAGATTTGGGTCGTATGCCATCAATACAGCGCACAGGGAAGACTGATATGCACAAGCTGATCTGAGTCTTTTTGCTAGGCGTTTACGTTTTAAAAAAACCTTTTCGTTTTGCACGGCCACAAGTCATCCAAAGGGCACACTAAATGTAAGTATGCTGAAGAAAACGACTGTTCTATTCATTTTATAAACGGTTTGTTTTGATTTTTCGCTACGTTTCTGAAAACGTTACTAAATTCAGAAACAGTAGCATAATTACATGTAGGTACTACTTCTCGTGTGATTCTGTCTCAACTTAATGGGCAATGAAGTATGAGGTGATTCCTTGAAGAAAGCATTATTTATTGTTTTAACGTTTGTGCGCATTTGTTTGTATTGCTGTAAATGATAGACTGACATTTCATTCTTTTTTGCTCCATAGACAATGTAATTCCTCATTTTAGGTGCGGTACAATAATGGTGATGTTTTTGTTGTTTCTTGAACAAGTATTTTTCACTAATGCAGTTTTATAAAAGTAGATATTTTTTATCTTGCATTAACGAAATCCAATGTCATCTCGTTAACAAGTCCGTGTAATGAACACCCCTCTACATCCCATTTTATATAGCGAAAACTGGAGTTTACAGGGTTATATATTTTTTGCTTACCTCTGTTCCTAAACATAGGTTGTGGGTACTTGTTCGAACCGCCTATGTTTGGAGTAAATATAAGAAAAATATCACAAATTTTCATCAGAGAATAACCGTTTCGGAGATATAAAGATTGCACAATGTCATACGGGTATGTATCATAATTCGACAATTTTATCTAGTACAGCCAGCCCTGCCTGCCTGAAAATTTGAGCAATATTCTTTTAAATCGTGGTGGTCGTTAGCTGTTAGCTAGTCGCACAAGCACATTATTTAAACTATTTCAAAACTCGTGGAATAGCTAGCTAACGGTAAGATTATGGTTGGTTGTGTTTGGTATGATTGAAAGATGATTACTTTAAATTTGTTTGTATTATATTATTAAATTATAATCGTCGTTCTATTACATTTTTGTCTTTGTTTATCAAATGATTACTTCAGTATCTGCGCATACTGATCACAGTCTTCGATGTTCACATTTGTCATATGGGCCCCGTCAAGCGATTTTGGTACTTATCGCCTATGCGAGCAGCGAAGGTTCAGGCGAGCCTGCGCATCCGCGCAGTCTCGCCAGAACCTTCGCTGTTCGCTCATACAAGCAGTGAATCTAGGGGAACCTTCAGACAGAAAGCCATATCCATGGCCCCTCTGAATGGCTGGGCATGCGCAGTTAAAATTTGTCATGACGGAATGCTCGAAGACACAAATTCGCTTGGCGGGGCTCATATGTGTGTATATTTCTTTCTATGTTATTCGACGTTATTTAGTGGATAACGTCATTTATTTTATTTTAGCAGTGAAATCAATGCATATCTGAAACAAATAAAAATGATGGCATTCACAAGTGAAATGATATCGTATCATTTCACTTGTGACTTTATATTTATATTGTTTCACTGTAATGAGTGGAAACTACTTTTTGTATACGTTCTGTTCGAAAAAAGAGAGTAAATTTTCTTTTCATTTACAAAGAATAATGTTTCGTAGTACCGTGTGAATATACAGTGAGGTTTGACATTAAAAATAAATTGTTGAATAGGCACCCCATGAACAGCACCACTGTGATTTTGAATGTCTCCCTTTTGAAGACACACATATCGGGAATAAATGGCACAAAAATGCTGCCTCACAGATTTAGCTACATTCTGTTTTGGTACAAATGTATAAACCATACCAGTTCATTAACATGCTTAATGGCCGAGTAGAGTTCGTTCGATGAAGTAGCCTAGTTTCTAAGGAAATCTGTGCTCAAATCAGAGTGATTTTTTTACAACATGAACAACCGACCCGGCGACCGATTACTACACACTGGCTGGGTGCATGTCACTAAAGAGCCTTTAAAAATAAAACGGACAACAAATAAGCATGAAGCATTCTGTAAAATACCTTCAAAAGCATTCTTTGAACTGTAAAAATGCTGCAGGCCTATTCAAATGGCGATCTGTTTATGTTTTGAAACTGACAGTTATGACGTCATAGCAGGTCATGTTGTGACGTAAGATTGATCAATTACTGTAAGTGTCCTTGTAAAATTATAAAATAAAAAGAAAATTTACTTTTTTTCGGCTGTTACCAAAAGTATTTCATCTCTTGTGTTGAAAACATCCGAATTTTTACCTAGTGCTTCGCACTCGTGAAAGTTCGGATGTTTTCAAAACATTCGATGAAATAGTTTTGGTATCCACCTCAAAAAAGTAAATATCCTCTATGTCATTTAAATGATATGTCTACACATATAATTAAGAACGGCGGCATGACGCTGACCGTGAAAATCCTGTTTTCTCATCCCGAAAACACACGCCTGTAATTTTGATGCTCTTGAATCCCACTTTTATAGGCATATCGTTAAACTGGTGTTAACAGGATTAAAGCTTATTTTTTTTTTCATTTCTGCTCTGAAATATAGATTGTAGGTACTCGTTAGAACCGCCTCATCGAGGCGGTTATAAAGAGTACCCACACACTATATTTTGAGCAGAAATAAGAAAAATGTCACAATCTTCTGAAAATTTTTCATCTGAAAAATGCCATTTCTATATATAGAAGATACGCCATTTTAGCACGCGGTATGTTTTCTGTATACCCAACCACTCTAAACTTTAAGGTAAATCCGAAAATAAAGAACTTTTCTCAGAAGAAGATATTTTCTTGAATTTTAGATTCCTATTGTCAGAGACCCGCAATTTTTGTGGGTGTCCTTTAGTAATCACTTTGTCCGTCTGTCCGTCCACATTTTTTATGTATTTTTTTTTTCTTAATAACTTTCAAACTGTCAAACTCATCAACTTCAAACTCTGACCATAAGGTCACAACAACAAATACACAATTTCATGGCAAGTTATGTAACTCTAGCTACAATATTATCAGAGTTCGGCCCTTTGATCAAAACCTTTATCAGGTCTAAGAAAGTTGTTATATTTAAAGAATGTCTATAAATTAAAAGACTGTCTCGAAAGTTAAAGACTTGTAAGTCTGTAGATTTAAAGACTAACAAAAGGAATGGACCAAGGAAATTAAAAAAAGATAATGAAACACGAAAAAATGGCATTCTCATACGTAGGCTTCGTCTTCATCTCATTAAAAAACGTGCATTGCTAAAGTTTACATATATTTTACTGACTGTAAATATCGTTTTAATGATAGAAATAATTAAGAAATAAAACACCACAGTTCCTTCCCTTAGACCACAAATGCTGTGAAACTCTGCAGAAATGGAGGAAATATCTGTGAAAGGTCGAACATAAGATGAGTTTCGCACTGACGCCATTTCGTTTTCGGATATTTTAGTGCTGTAGTCAGTTTGAAACTTTCATCAATTTTAGTCGTCAGAAAAACTGTCTGTCAAAGCGAGCGGTCGGTATGTTGACAAAATGATAAAAACGTTATACACATTAATTTCTTAGCTCATTTTACATATGAATCTTATTTAAAAAAAAAACTGTTTTCTGAGAACTCTTCAATTGTAGTTGAATAAATTTAATTAAATAAAGACAACTATATAATTTGCGTTAACATATTATTAAATATTCCACAGATAACGACCAAATTACTATAAATAGCAATATGCGATTTTTCCGTTTTACACCATTTTCATGATTTTATGTGTGTCAGTCTTTAAATCTACAGACTAAAAAGTTCACGGAGATGTTGCACTGATGAGTTAGAAGGCCTTCATGCGGACTGACCAAATTATTTGTCTGAATCGCGACGGAAGTAAGGGCGAGGATTGTGGCCACGTAAAATCGATTTAAGCCCCCCAGTGGAAATCATTTCCACTGACCGTTCCAAGGCGGTTCTTCTGTGGCGGTTTATTTATGGTGTTGTTTGTTACTTAATGTGTATCACTTGTGTCTTTTAATTTTGGATGGCCATATGTCCATTTTGTGGGAAAGTAACTGTCCTTATGGCATTCCTTTGTTTAGGTTTCCATTATGGTCTGGTCGCTTAATGTTTGTGTTTCTTTCCCTTTGGTGTCTTTGATGGGTGGAATAAGTTAAATGTATCGATTCCTGATCTTTGTTTTACTTCTACTTTAAATTTAGAGACAGTCTTTAGATTTATAGGCTGTCTTTAAATATAACAACTTTCCTAGACCTGTTTATAGATATTCAAATGAAACTTTCTGTAGCTATTGACAGTGACAATACACACATGAGTAGATGAGTAGCAAAGGGCTACAACTCCAGCTTTATAAATTGACTTATGCCCCTTTATCCGTCCGTCTGTCCGCCAACACCTTTCATGTGTTTTTTTCTTAATAACTTGTAAACCGTGAAACGCATTGACGTCAAACTTACATTTCAATAACATCCAGTAACTTTACTGGCCGTTCCAAGTCGGTGCTTTTGCTATGGTTCCTTCATGTTTGTTGTTGGTGGTTCTGATTCTTTCCCTAATCATATATGTTGTTACGTTGATTATTCTGATTCTTCTTCCTATTTGGTTGTTCATTTTTGGTTCCGTTTGTCCTTCCAATTTAATGTTTGTCATGTTGGCGATTCTAATTCTTTCCCCAATTATGTATCTTGCTCCTTTTCAGTTTGGTTTGGATATTCTGAGTCAGCACCTGTTTGGGAACTGCTGTCTCGGTTTATCTGTTGTCCGTTTTGTTTACTGTCGTCACTCCATGTTTCGACCTCTTTCCATAGTGTTATTTTGGGAAGAATTTGGAATCTGATTGAATCAGTTCCTGGTCGTTTCTCTTTTTAATTTAAATACAAGGTCACAACAAGAATACATAGTTTTGTTTCAATTTATGTTACTCTAGCCACAAAATTGACAGAGTTATGGTCCTTTGTAAAATTCAATTTTCAGCATTTTCATCTATTTTTTCCTTATAATTTCAAAACTGTTGTAGATATATCAATGAAACTAGCTGTACTTATTGACAGTGACAATACACACAAGTTAAGTAAGGGGCTTCAATTCTGGCTTTAATAAATTTTTAGCTCACCAGAGCCGAAGGCTGCGGGTGAGCTTATAGGATAGGCAGTTTTCCGTCGTCGTCCGGCGGCGTCGTCTGACGTCGTATGTCGTGTGACGTCAACAATTTCAAACGACATGTCCTCTGAAGTCACTGGGCCGATTCAGCCAAAGTTTCATCTGTAGCATTCTTGGGCTGATTGAAAGTTTGTGTTGTTAATGAAAATCGGCTCATTAGTTTGGTTGCTATGGCAACTTAGAGTTTCCATAGACTTATAATGGGGAAAATTGAAAAATGGCAGTTACTGCCAAGCCTCTGCAGATATTTTGACAAAACTTTCACAAAAATGTTCCTTAGGCAATCTACTATCTGACATAGGATTTTATGCCTACTAGTAGCTCATTTCTATTGGTTGCCATGGAAATCAAGGTGAAAAAAATATGCTCTGTGAGGCTGAGTTTATGGAAATATTCACCATACTTGCCTTTACAGGTTTTGTGTTTTTTTACGCAATTCGAATCTTTTAGTTTGGTTGCTATGGCAACTTAGATTTTCCATAGACTTATAATGGGAAAAATTGAAAAAATGGCATTCACTGCCAAGTCATTGCAGATATGTTGACTAAACTTTTATAGAAATGTTCCTTGAGTAAACGTCTCTCAGCCAAATGCTTTCATGCCAATATGGGGGTCCCCCAGGTTGTGCCCGGCCAGGCCCGACCCCCTCCACTTCATAAAAGGCCATATAACTCAGAAACCATTCAGATCCCCATCCCAAAACCATATATATATTCTTGTTCCTTATGATAAGAGGCATTCAGTGACACTAACTGGGGGTCCTCCGGCATGCGCCAGGGTCATGCCCCACCCCCTCCATTCCATTAAAGGCCCAATATCTTGGAAACCTTACAGATCCCCGCCCCTAAACCATATATATTCTTGTTCCTTATGAAAAGAAGCATTCATAGACACCATTTGGGTCTTCCTGGTGCACCGGGGCTTTGCCCCATCCCTCCAAGACACAAAAGGCCATATATCTCAGAAACCATTCAAATCCCCGCCCCTAAACCTTATTATTGTTTCTTATGATAAGACGCATTCAGTGACACTAGCTTGGGGGTACTCTGGATGTTCTGGGGCCGTGCCCCGACCCTTCATTTCATGAAAGACCCAATATATCGGAAATCTTATAGATTCCGAGATATTGGGTCTTTCATTTCATGAAAGACCCAATATCTCGGAAACCTTATAGATTCCTCTCCTCCCCACTTCATAGAAGGGCCTCATATATCAGAAACGGTTCAGGTTCCCACCCATAAACCATATATATTCTTGTGCTACGAGCCAGGCATAGCAGAAAGAAAAAGCAAACAAGCCTTTTGGAAGAATTTAACAAAATTTATTTACAAGTTAACTTTAACCTGTAGAAGTAAGAAAATTAAATGTACTTAGCTCTGTTATGAAATATCCTGAATGAATCTATTTTCCTTGATCCCACAGAATTCACAGTCCAAAATGAAAAGTAATATCCTTTAACAATCCAACACAGAATTTAGAAATAACTTTCCTTATAAGCCCAAACATCAAACTCCAAAGTCTGACTCAATGAGAAAACTCAAGCTCTTTTATAGACCCTAAGATTTCTCTAGAACATTCCAGAGGGCTGTGGAATAAGATGAGACAATTCTCTAAAAATAATGCAACCCAGAACTTTCTGGAAGGTTCTAAAGTACTTTTCCTTGTAAACATGTTGTTTACAAAAATGAAATTAATCTGTGACTCAGTTTTCTAGAATCTTCTATAAGAACATTAACAAGATATTTATAGCACTATTAGGTCAACACTGGGGTGAAAGTGGGAATCAGAAAAATAAATTCTTATGCATAACACTCCCCCTCTTCGAGGAAAAGAAAGATTTATGTAATAAAGCTTTCTTTTGCTTTAAGAATAATAAAATATTGAGCATAGCATATAAAATTACATGTATCTACAATCCACTTTAGTAGGAAAGAAAAACACAACTCCTGACACTGGTCAAACTCTTGAAAGGGCATCAGGGATAATGTTATCTCTCCCTCCGATATGTCTTATGTCTAAATTATACTCTTGTAGCATAAGACTCCACCTGAGCAACCGCTGATTTTTGTTTTTCATTTTATGTATGAAAGTCAGTGGATTGTGATCACTGAAAACAACAATCGGTGCAGTAGTAGGGGTAAGAAAAACATCGAAATGTTGCAGAGCAAGAATCAGAGACAAGCACTCTTTCTCTGTGGTAGAGTAATTTCTCTGATGCTTATTAAACTTTTTGGAAAAGTAGCAAACTGGATGATCCACACCATTTCCATCTTCCTGCAACAAAACACTACCTGCACCTACGTCACTAGCATCTACAGCTAGCTTAAACTCCTTTTCAAAGTTGGGTGCTAAGAGAACTGGTTCACTCTTGAGTATGGCTTTAAGTTTATCAAAAGCATTTTGGCATATTGCATTCCAATGGAATTTTGTTCTTTTGCTGAGCAAATTTGTCAAAGGCTCAGCAATGACAGAGAAATTATTACAGAACTTTCTGTAATAACCAGCCATACCAAGAAATCGCATCAGCTGTCTTTTGCACGTGGGTACGGGAAAATTTGAGTTAGCCTCAACTTTAGCATCAATGGGCTTCACATGACCCTGACCTACAACATGACCTAGAAATGTCAAACTTGCATGGCAGAATTCACGTTTAGCAAGATTGATTGTCAATTTGGCATTACTCAGTCTATCAAAGAATGCTCGAATAGTCCCAAGATGTTGATTCCACTGGTCGTTGTATATGATAGCATCATCGATATAAGCACTGCAGCCTTCCAGCACCGCAATTACCATGTTTATTAAGCGCTGAAATGTTGCCGGAGAGTTTTTCGTTCCAAATGGCATGACTTTATAGTTTAATAATCCGTCTGGTGTTGTGAATGCCAAAACCGCCTTTGCTCTATCTGTAAGTGGAATTTGCCAAAATCCTTTCAGAAGGTCGAATTTCGTTATGTACTTGGCATTCCCGATGTTATCAATGCAGTCATCCATTCTTGGAATAGGAAAGCTATCTGTTTTACTTAAGGAATTAACTTTCCTAAAATCTGTACACATACGATATGTCCCATCAGGTTTTGGTACAAGAATACAAGGAGAACTCCATTCACTTTGGCTAGGTTCAATAAAGTCATTGTCTAATAGATACTGAACTTCTTCTTTAAGATATTTTTGTTTCACAGGATTCATCCTGTATGGGTGTTGTTTTACAGGTTTAGAACCATTTATGTCCACATCGTGAAATATTTGGTCTGTCCGTGTTGGAATTTCAGGAAATAAGTGTTCATATTCAAAAATCAGCTGTTTCAGTTCATTCCGCTGATTTGGCTCTAGATGAGACAGTTTCTGGTCAAGATTCCGTAGAATGTCAGAATTCTGAAGTTTTGATGATGTGGGATCCGACTTCACTGAATTAATATCCTCACAGTCATCGTCACATGAGTTAAGAACAGAGCTAACTAGATTGACTGATGTTAAAGATGTATTGTCCCTATCTATGTATTCTTTAAGCATGTTAATATGACATAGCTGCTTTAGCTTGCGCCTCCAAGGAGTGTTTATTATGTAATTTACGTCACTGATCTTTTTGTCTACAGTGTATGGGCCATAATACCTGGCTTGCAAAGATTTTCCTGGAATGGGCAAAAGAGCTAGTACCTTATCACCTGGTTTAAAATTCCTTTCTTTTGTCCCTATGTCATATAGCTGTTTCATTTTCCTTTGAGCTGACTGCAGATTGGTCCGAGCAGCCTCACAAGCTTTTGAAAGTCTACTTTTGAAATCAGACACATACTGAAGTAAATTCAGGGAGGTGTCATTATTGGAGAGAAATTTCTCTTTGAGAAGTTTCAAAGGACCACGAACAGTGTGGCCAAATACTAATTCAAATGGACTGAAGCCAAGAGATTCTTGCACAGATTCTCTGACAGCAAATAAAAGCAGATGGATGCCTTCGTCCCAATCCTTCTCTGTGTCAAAGCAATATGATCTTATCATGTTTTTCAATGTTTGATGGAATCTTTCAAGGGCGCCTTGACTTTCAGGATGATAGGCCGATGACTTAAACTGTACAATGCCAAGTTCATGCATTACTTGTTGAAATATTCCAGACACAAAATTTGAGCCTTGGTCTGACTGAATAGATTTAGGGACCCCAACAAATGTGAAGAACTTCACTAAGGCCTTGACAATTGTCTTAGTTTTGATATTTCTTAAGGGAATGGCTTCAGGAAAACGTGTGGAAGCACACATAATAGTCAAAAGATATTCACAGCCAGACTTAGTTCTGGGCAAGGGACCCACACAGTCTATAATTATTCGACTGAAAGGTTCATCAAAAGCAGGTATAGGCTGCAAGTGAGCCTTAGGTATCGTCTGATAGGGTTTTCCTACCATTTGGCATGTATGACAGGACCTACAATGCTGAGAAACATCTGATTTTAACCCAGGCCAGTAAAAATGATTAAGTTTCATGCGCCAAGTTTAATATTTCGGGACGGTAAACCCACGGAACCACTATCTGATGGTTGACAGTCCACTCGTTTTCTGCTGAGACGTCTGGTGGACGCCATTTTATCATAAGAATGTCATTTTGACATAATAACAGACTGGGACCTCAGATACTTCCTGCTCATCTAAAGCCCTTTCAAACAGAGGCGAAATTTCAGGATCCTTGTGCTGTTCTATAGCTATTTGAGAGCCGGACATTTTGTCATGGCCTAGATCTAAAGATGACTTATTGTCATGATAATCTGCCTGCTTATCAGGCAGGCTTGAAGACAGAGACCTTGTTATCTCGTCATTAAAAGACTGACCCAAAAAGGTATCAGTAAAATCAAAATCCTGCTTCCCATCAGCTTGCTTGGCTTTACGTGCCATAGCCCTTGTGACTGCACAAGACGGATAAAGATCAGGAATTTCCTGCTCAGTGGGATCAGGTGGTTGGTCTATGCAAGGATTAGTAGTCAAAAGTGGGTTTACCACAACCTTATCTCCAGCTAAGTCATTGCCTAGCAACAAATGAACACCTTTAAAAGGTAAAGAAGGTCTAATACCAACAGCCACTGAACCGGATACCAAGTCTGATGACAAATAAACGTTATGAAGCGGAACATTAACAAATCCACATTCCACACCCTGAATAAGGACACTTTGGCCCAAAGAAGTCTTCTCAGAAAAAGGCAGAGTATCTGCTAGAATAAGAGATTGAGAAGCTCCGGTATCTCGTAAGATTTTAACAGGGGTAGGATGGGCATAACTGTCACCATTTAGTGACACAAAACCATCTGATAAGAATGGTTCATAACACTCCATAACTGTATAAGTCTCAGATAATTTGGAATCAGAAAGAGTTTCCTCCCTTACACAAGACTGTGGTTTTGGCCTTATAGAATTCAAGCCTGTAAGCTTAAGTTCCTCTTGTCTTTCTCCTTCTTTCCTTCGCTTTAATTTTAAACACTCAGAGATCAAATGACCTGTATTTTTACAATAATAACAAACTACTTGAGATTGAGATAAGGGATTCTGGTCTTTGTTTTCACCAGAACGTTTGGAAAAATTCTGGCTTCTGTTTTCACCAGAAGGTTTGGAAGGATTCTGGCTTTTATTTTCACCAGAAAGTTTGGGCATAGTACTAGATGTATGGCTATAACTACCAGAAGGATTACTGGGATAGAATCTTGGACCTGTCTGTGGATTATAAGGTTTTCGAGGATAAGGCCTGTTCACAAATGAGACTTTATGAGTCAAAGCATAATTATCTGCCAAACGAGAAGCTTCCTCCAAAGTTTCAACCTGTCTCTCATCGAGAAAAGATTTAATGTCTGAATTTATGCACCGTTTGAACTCTTCAACAAGGACAAGCTGCCTAAGTTTGTCATGATTAGAGCCTACTTTTTTAGAAGAACACCACCTATCAAATAACTGTTCTTTGGTTCGAGCAAATTCTACATGGGTCTGGGAAATTTCTTTTTTACAATTCCTAAATTTCTGCCTGTAAGCCTCAGGGACCAACTCATATGCCTTAAGAATAAGCTCCTTAACCAGATCATAGTCTGAGCTTTGCTCGACAGTCAGCTGAGTATAAATGTCTCGAGCCTTTCCGACAACAACGCTTTGCAAAAGTAAGGTCCAATGCTCTTTTGGCCATTTTAAATTTTCTGCAACTTTTTCAAAATGCAAAAAATACTTAGCTACCTCTTTTCCTGAAATGGCGGAACTAATCTCATGTGCTTTGTGGCATCAAAGTAACTACCAGAGTCAAAAACAGGGGTAGGTTTCACCCTATCCTGACCCTGGAGTTCCAGTTCTTTCATCTTTAGTTGAAAATGCCATTTTTCTCTTTCTATTTCAAGTTGCTCTTCTTTTTCTAATTTTTCTTTCTGAAGGCGTTCCTCCATTTCTCTTTTTTCCCTCTCCATTTCTAATTTTTCCATCTGCATTTGTCTCTGCATTTCTCTTTCTTTTTCCTTCTCTCTTTCTTCCATTTCTAATCTTAACTTCTCTAATTCAATTTGCCTTCCTATTTCAATTTGTCTCATTTGTAATTCAGTATGTGAAACCATAATGAGAGACAAAGCAGATGGATCAAAAGGTTCTTCATCAACAAAAAACTGTACCAAAATATTCTTAATTTCATGTTTTTTCATGCTTGTTTTGACAGCAGTGACCCCATAATGGGAAGCAATATCTAGCAAATATGTCCCTTTGGCCAGATTAAACAACTCCTGAGTAGGCTGAGCCAAAAAGCTTCTCAAATCAAACGACATGTTTGCTTTTTTATTTGTTTTATAAAGTATTTATGGAAATACAGATTGAGGTTAATTTGACAAAGTTTTTTTTTTGAAATGACAAGCCCCATAAGAATTTCACATGAAATGACAAGTACTATTTTACCTGAAATGACAATTCACATGAAATGACAACCCCCTATATGCCTACAGCCAATCTTGTGAAGCAACTGCCAAGTCTATTTGATAAGAAATGACAATTACCTGCCGTCACATGAAATGTCGGTTTTAAAAATGCTCAAATGGTTTTATCCCGGACGAGCCCCCAATTTCTGTTACGAGCCAGGCGTAGCAGAAAGAAAAAGCAAACAAGCCTTTTGAAAAAATTTAACAAAATTTATTTACAAGTTAACTTTAACCTGTAGAAGTAAGAAAATTAAATGTACTTAGCTCTGTTATGAAATATCCTGAATGAATCTATTTTCCTTGATCCCACAGAATTCACAGTCCAAAATGAAAAGTAATATCCTTTAACAATCCTACACAGAATTTAGAAATAACTTTCCTTATAAGCCCAAACATCAAACTCCAAAGTCTGACTCAATGAGAAAAATCAAGCTCTTTTATAGACCCTAAGATTTCTCTAGAACATTCCAGAGGGCTGTGGAATAAGATGAGGTAATTCTCTAAAAAATTGCAACCCAGAACTTTCTGGAAGGATCTAAAGTACTTTTCCTTGTAAACATGTTGTTTACAAAAATGAAATTAATCTGTGACTCAGTTTTCTAGAATCTTCTATAAGAAGATTAACAAGATATTTATAGCACTATTAGGTCAGCACTGGGGTGAAAGTGGGAATCAGAAAAATAAATTCTTATGCATAACACTTGGTCCTTATGATTTAGGGACAACAATCTTGGGCTTTCCTGGAATCCACAGGGCATGCCGTAACCCCTCCACCGCTTAAGAGGCCTTATATCTCCGGCATACAGATCCCAACTGCTACACCATATATATTCTTGCTCCTTATGATAAGACGCATTTAGTGATACCAACCAGGGCTCCACTGGGTCCATGCCCTACACCCTCTACTTCATAAAAGACCTAATGTTTCAGATACTGAGTCCACAGAGGTGCTCATTTGGATATGGGGACTCATTTGGGAGACTTTATAATTGGTAGATGAAAATGATATAATGTTAAAATACATGGCTGCCATTGGGCAGTGCGCACCTGAGCTCTGGAGAGCATAGTGACCCAAGGGGCTCTTGTAATTATGACCCTCTATCGACTTAAAAACAGTCAGAGTACCGACTGAGACTACTGACAGGGCAACTCCATTGTATGGCTAAATAAACACTTCTACTAATTTGTCCCCCCCCCACACGACAAATACACAATCCACACACCCCTCCCCAGCAAAAAAAAAAAAAAAAAAAACATGTGCTATCGCGGGGCCCTGGTCATGACTTTTATGGTTCTTCTTTTGTTTGTTTGGAGTTTTACGAACTAGTCAACACTATTCAGGTCATTTTGAGCCGGTCAGTTTACTTATCGTCAATTTCCTAGGCAGGCTTATGCGCAAGCAGTTAACCAGTACTGTGCACAGTCTTTCGCCAGAAACTGACAACTGACCTTCTTGATTCAGTGAAACAGATAGAATAATCGTAGAAAAGAATTCATCATCAGTGACCTCGAAAGAATGTTGCCGAATATCCTCCTCCCGTATTTGGTAGATTGGTAGACCAGTAGAACTTCGAGCGCTCGAACACCGATAGGCTCATTTACCATGGCTGAGTCGAACCTGTTCTTTAGTCCGTGGCCATTTAACTACATAATTAATAGTGAGAGGAAAATTTAGGATGTTTTCGTTTTTTATCTCGCAAATATATGCTGTGTGTACTCATTAGAATCGCCTCAACGAGGCGATTCTAACGAGTACCCACAGCATACATTTATATTATAGAACACCGAAAACAAATCTCAAAATTACCCCCTTTATACCTCCTGGGAGTAACCCTCTGTGGCTGGAACTACATCTGTCTCGAACAGAATTTCGTGGTCCCAAAGGTGTTCGAGCCATTGAAGTTCGACTGCAATTGCTTCCCCTGGAGGTGCGCCCAATACAGTTCAAACTCATAGAGGTTGCCCTTGTAAACGAAGGAAACGCTCATAGAATATCAAGAATCCAATTTTCTGGTCCAGAATAAGTAGTCCCGGCAATTTGGGTGGCAGTGACCATTGTATTAGTTTTCAATACCACATTTGCCCTAAGTATTCGGACACTTCAACTTCTTACCAGCCGGCCTCGGTAGGTCAGTCGGATGAGCTGTTGACTGGTGATCAGGAGGACACGGGTTCGATTCCTGCTGAGGTCGGCAACACTCTTCAAGAATGGCAGTTGTTAGTTTCTGGCGAAAGAATGTTCACTGTAATGGTTAGCCGCTTTAACGTATAAGCCTGCCCAGGAAAAGTGTGGCTAGGTAAACTGACTGGCCCAAAAATTACCTAAAATAGTGTTAACTGGGCCATTAAACACCAATACAAACAAACAAAAAAACTCCTTACCATACATGTTCTAAAATTTAAACAAGTACAGTTTACTACCCGGTGTTATATAGCTGAATGAGTAACAATCAGTGCAGTCCTGATGTTCTGCGGCGTCTCATCTGGGTTTACACTGTTTGCACAAGTTTTGCACAGGTTTATTTGTCCGAACTCGTACTTCGGGTGTCAATACCCGTTGAACATTGAACTGTTGAACTTATCAATCTCTACTGTGTAGCCAATCCCGCTCTGTAAAATAAAAACCGCCCAAGATATTTTCATGAAATTTCCCACAAATGTCAAGCACCATGAGACAAGGTACAAAACACGGTTTCTCTGGTTAACTTTTTTCTGGAGTTTGAACATTGAAAATAGTGATTTCGTTTAACTTTATGCGGCATATTGCATATCACCATTATATAATGTTCAGAACATAAGAACAATAACTCTAAATTACCCGTTTTTGGAGTATCCATCCTTTGAACATTGTAAATAGCGATGCTAGTCATATACTGGTGCCCTTTCTACAACTTGAAAACGGTTTCAGAGATTTTCTTGAAGTCATGCAAAATGAAAAGCAAAAAACACTCAATGCGGTGGTTCTAACAAGTACGAACCCCCAGTTTATGTGTTCTGTGATTACAATTGTTGTCCTATCAAAATTGTTTACCATGATCAATTTTAAACATTCAACAGCTTCTTTTTCAAATAAATGTGGGCGTATAATGCATCTACTTTGATCTTATTTCTGTTCATAGAATGAGGTTCATCAACTACGTTTCATCGTAGGGTTTCGCTATTAAAACGCTTAAAACGCTTTTTAGGCAACAAAATACGCGATAAAATGTCAGATTTGTTTTGTTTGATTTGAGGTTAAAGGGATGAACATTATATTCCTAATTACTGCTCCAAGACATATGTTGCAGATACTCAATGAGGCGATTCTAACAAGCACCCTCAACTTATGATTTGAGTATAAATGATAATAATATCACGATTTTCAATAAAAAATTACCATCCTGATGCATTATGTCACACGGGTGTATTATCGCATTTGAGCCCGGAGTTTAAGTCATATAAAGAAGCCTTTCAAGAGAGGTGACAATGCAAATGACACTTATTAGTTTAACAAGTTACAACCACTGTCAACACTGGTTGGTCGAAGGATCTAGACATCACGAAAACACGCCTATATACTTTTGACCCCCTCAAACCCCTCTTGTATATAGTAAAACTTGGGTTTACAGGGGTGTACATTATTTTCTTATTTCTGTTCGAAAATATAGCTTGTGGGGTACTCGTAACGAGTCGCCAAAATCTATGCTTAGAGCATGGAGAAATATAAAAAAATATCGGAATTTATTATTGGAAAAGTTTCCTTATTCTTCGGTGGCAAACTTCTCATTTTATTTGAAAAGTCGTGTTTTCGTATATGAAAAAAAAGCATCCTGAACTAGAACTAGGACTGGTTCATAAGTATTAAAATACGGACAAATCTTGCATTTTTTCTGCTTAAATTAGTTAAATTAGCAAATATGTTGTTTGTCCTGCTCATAAATTTTAAAAATGCGTTGGCGTTTTTCTCTATACAAAGTAGGGTTTACAGGGTTGCTTTTTGCATGAACTCATCATGAAAACACACCTTTATAATTTTGACCCCCTTGAACCCCACTTTTATATAGGAAAACTGGGGTTTACAGGGGTAAACCTTATTTTTCTTATTTCTGCTCTAAAATATAGATTGTGGGTACTCGTTAGAACCGCCTCATCGAGGCGGTCCTAACGAGAACCCACAATCTATATTTTGAACAGAAATAAGAAAAATATCACAATTTTTCATCTTAAAATTTTTATTTTTTGGAGGTAAAATTTACAATGTATTGGTATAGGCGTGTTTTCGTAATGTCTACTTTTAATTAGAAGCTTCCGTGGTGTAGTGGTTATGCTACTCGCCTTGTAAACCAGGCATCGCGGGATCGATCCCGGACTTTCGGATGAGTCTTTAAACCAAGGTCCTGTCTCCGTATGGGCTTAGCTGTTGGTCAGACGCAAATCTCAAACACTCACTCACTCACTCACTCACTCTACTTTTAATTATCTATCATGGACAATGATATTCTGTGGTCGTTTTTTTTCCTGAGTAGCTTTTTCTTTCAATTGTGTTATATTTACAGAAACTCTTACACGCGCGATCATTTACTATGGAATTTATGAAACGAGACTTTGTCGAGTTTCATAAATCCTTATGAAATGACGTTAAGATTTGTAAGACTGTATTTTTCATACAATGATTTTAAATCGGACTTTAAAATCGAATTTCAACCGAAGGACGGCGATATGATGATACGCGCCCGTATCCATGTGTCTTTATGTGACAAACTTTTTTCTTCCTTGTGAAGTCATTCGTGGGCTTTGAAATTATGACTGAGTCCCCCTTCCCCCTTTGCATCTTCCACCAGTCGAACTTTTAATGACTTCGACAGCTATGGACATTTTTGTTTTGGTTTTACGACCTTTTCAAGATTATTTCACTCATATCGAGCCAATTTTTAATCAGAGGTGGGCGAAAACCGGAGTACCCGGAGAAAGAAAAAAAAACTCCTGACCTTCCGTTGCAGAACTTGCCGTCTCACATGTGACCCGAGCCGAAACACCTGACCTTCCGTTGCAAAACTTGCCGTCTCACATTCTCGAAACACAGCCGTGAGAGACCTAATGATTAAGAGTGAGCGCTCTTATCCACTAGGCCACGGCGGCCCGTTAGCTATCGGGCAATACAAAATGATCGAGATAGAGGTGGTCCGAGCAAATAAATGTTAATCATAGCGTTGTGTCTACTCATTAGAATCACCCCATCGAGGCACACACAACATACCGTTTAAAATAAAATAAGAACATTTCCTTAAAGTACCGCCATATATTGTTATCTAGAGCTGTCGGAAGAATAAGGGACTGAAAAAAGACTTCGAAACGACCATGATAAATAAGCCACCAGCGTTCGATGTTTGCCCACTCCCATCGGGGCTTGATGAAATAGATTTGGCTGCACGATGCTTCAACGTATAACTGAAACTGACCACTCATGACTACTGGTAAACCGCTTAGATGGACTAAGCTTGCCCAGGTGAAGTGATGTGAGTCAGACCATCCAATGCATATAAGCGTTTCATTTGGTGGCATGGCTTGAGATGTCATTTCATCACAATTTCGGGTAATAGACCCAAAATTGATGCAACGTCCCCGAAATGACCTAAATAGTGTTGACGGGGACGTTTCACCTCAATTCAAACAAAAACAGAATAAAAATTCGATTCATTGAAGATAGCGCCTGAAAAAAAGCTAAGTGAAGTAAGCAAAAGAGATACCTCCTCAAAAAATTGTTTCGACAAAAAGAATAACAATTATAATAGGAACTAATGTTTTTGAGCGGAAACCAAAATTTCCCATGTTTCATATAACAATGGCAACACAGGACAGTAATGACTGAGGAAAATACATGTACCAAATAACAATCAGAAGCATCATTCTGTATATATATTGTATATTCGATTGAAATTCGACAGGATGTTGAGCGGCAAACAAAGACATTAACTTGAAACGCAAGCTTGCCATTTGACACGTAACTCAAGGTTCACAAGAAGCATTCTGATTCTTTTCCCCATTATGTGTGCAGTTTCTTTTTGGTAACGGTCGGATTACCTGAGTCACCACCTATTTAGAAAAGGGCTGCTGACTCGGTTAACCAGTTGTCTGTTTTGTTAAATGTCGTCACCACTTCCCTGGTGAAATTGCGTAAGCATTTGGGTTCTGACTTGTTTGTTCCTGACTGTGTCCTTTTCATTTTACATAACACGCCAGAAGAGATATACAACAACTGTTGTTGTTTTAAATCTGCATTCATCAAGTAATAATTAGCGCTAAAGCGAGGCAGTGTAACTGCCCACAACTCCTACCGTCATTAATCTACCATGATAGATTAAGCATAGCTTATAGGCCACGTAAAATCGACTTAAGCTACCCTACCTTCTCCTCCGAAACAAGAGGACTATGAGGTCGTGATCGCTCCCCTGAGCTTCGTGTATTAGTTGGTTCCTTTTTCTGAGTGTCTATGATCTTTGGTACTGGTAAATAGATGAAGGTCATTAAAACCTGGGTCCTCATTTAAAATAAGGTCAAGGTCACCAAAACCCAATCAGTTCTCCATCTTGTCCCAATGCTATATCCATGCAAATTTGATCAAAATCCAGATATGCTGCACAAAACCCAAATTTGGCCGAAAGTTGACCTAGTTTGCATGGCTGTGACCTTAAAAACAAGGTCAAGGTCACCAAAACCTAATCAGTTCTTCATCCTGTCCAAATGTTATATCCATGCAAATTTGATTAATTTTGTTTGTTTGTTTTGGAGTTTAACGACCCAGTCAACGCAAATTTGATTAAAATCTATCCAGTAGTTCATGAAATACATTGTATACGGCACACGACCAAAATTTGGCCTAGATTTGACCTATTTTGCATGGCTATGAACATGAAAATAAGGTTAAGGTCACCAAAGCTAATCAGTTCTCCAATCTGTCACAATGTTATAGCTGTGCAAATTTGATTAAAATCCTCAGTGTAGTTCATGAGATATACTGCACATAGCCTAAATTTGGCCTAAATTTGACCTATTTAGCACGGCTGTGACCTTGAAAATGCATGTGGGGTCAAGGTCACCAAAACCTAATCAGTTATTCATCCCGTCACAATGTTATATCAGTGCAAGTTTGATTAGAATCCCCACAGTAGTTCATGAGATATACTGCACACAACCTAAATTTGACCTATTTAGAACGGCTGTGGCCTTGAAAAGAAGGCCAAGGTCCCCAAAACCTAATCAGTTCTTCATCCTGTCTAAATGTTATATTCATGCAAATTTGATTAAAATCAACCAAGTGGTTCCTGAGATATACAGCACACAACCTACATTTGGCCTAAATTTGAAATATTTAGCATGGGTGTGACCTTGAAAATAAGGTCAAGGCCACCAAAACCTTATCTATCTTTTATCCTGTCCCAATGATATATTCATGCAAATTTGAATAAAATCCACCTACTACTTCATGAGATATACAATAAATTGTCACGCCAACGCATACGCCTACACCTACGCCTATGGGATCAGCACCAAAAACAACATGAAAAGGTGATGATTCACATCAGCCTATGGCTTATTTTAAAATCCTGTCATATAATTTTTATTTAAGTTATTTAAACATGTCCTTACTTTATTGAAATAAATGTTGTTAAAACAAAACAAAAAAAAATATGTCCCCCTCCCACAGATAATTGGCCCAGTAGTTTCAGAGAAAAGTATTTTGAAATGTCAAGGACCTGCAATCTATGTAACTTGGGCCAAGGTCACTGAACGACCTTGACCTTGGGCATTCATAGACGTTCATTTTGTACCTATTCTCATGTCACAGACCACAATATTTTCCGAAAAATACATTGTTTTAAAAAGCCTAAGGAACTAAATTGTACCTTGGCCTAAAATCGGTCAAGGTCAAATTAGGGTAATCATATTTGCAAATTGGGTAGTACTCAGGCACCCGATGCTACATAAAATTTCAAGACTTTCGACCCAGGGGTTCTGGAGAAGATGTTTTATGGTTTTTACAATATTTGGGCATGGCGGCCATTTTGGTCAAGTGAACTGGACCATTCAAACAAATTTTTGTTCCCCCACTGCCCTAAGGCTGCGTATAAAATTTAAATCAAACTGGCCAAGTGGTTTCAGAGAAAATGTATGTTTATCAGAGAAATATCAATGGACCTGTAATTAAGTGACCTTGAGCCAAGGTCAGTGAATGACCCTGACCTTTAGTATTCATAGACATTCATAGTTTACCTATTCTCATGCCATAGACAACAGTATTTTCAGGAAAATACATTGTTTTACCATTTTCCCATTCAAATGCCTACTGAACCAAATTTTACCTTGGCGTAAAACAGGTCAAGGTCAAACTAGGGTGAGCATATTTGCAAATTTCGTAGTACTCAGTCACCCAATGCTACATACCAAGTTTCGAGACAATCGGCCCACTGGTTCTGCAGAAGAAGAATTTTAAGGCTTTAAGGTTGCACTACAGTAAATGATTGGTCTTTATGAAAGCTGCACTTGCTTTGGGGAGAGCTTTCAGTACAGAATTGAATATTCTGCTGCTTCTGATTGGATCTGGTGCTAAGCCATTATTTTTCTGAGAAGTATTATTGTTTATTAGAAGAAATATTAGTAGGTATTTGCTATTGTAAAATGCAGTTGATTTAAATTGAACCATAAAATTGTGCTGACTGGCCACTGGAAATGCCTGGATTTATTCGCTGCGGTATGGGTTTGTTGACGCTGGCTGCCAAAAAGGCCAAAATATGCCGCACAGCATACATATTTTTTAGCTTCTTCTGGAAGGTAAATGGTCAGCCTGTCAAATTATATGCCTCATAATGGAAGCATTAGACTTGCTGAAATGTGGTAGAACATGGAATATGCCCCAATTTACATTGTGAGTAAGGGGATTTTTTTTACTGTAGTGCCACCTTAACTATATTTGACCTAGACCATTCAAACAAATTTTTGTTCCCTCGCTGTCCTTAGGCTAAATCTTAAATTTTAATGGATATGGCCCAATGACTTCAGGGAAAATGTATTTTGGAATGGGCAACCCACGTGACCTTGAGCCAAGGTCACTGAATTACCTTGACCTTTAGCATTCATAGACATTCATTTTGCACCCATTCTCATATCATAGATCACATTATTTTCCGAAAAATGCATTGTTTTACACTTTTCCCATTGAAAAGCCTGGGAACAAAATTTGACCTTGGCAGAAAATACGTCAAGGTCACCCTAAGGTCATCATATTTGCAAATTTCGAAGTACTCAGTCACCAGATGCTACATACCAAGTTTCAAGACAATCGGCAGAGCGGTTCTAGAGAAGACGTTTTGTTAAGGTTTTTACAATATTTCGACATGCCGGCCACCCAGTGATTTCAGAGATGACAGTGGACCTGTAATCCAAGTGACCTTGAGCCAAGGTCACTGAATTACCTTGACCTTTAGCATTCATAGACATTCATTTTCTACATATTCTCATGCAACAGACAATATTTTTCGAAAAAAAATGCATTGTTTTACCTTTTTCCTATTGAACATCTTAAGATATCAAATTTGATCTTGGCCAGGGTCAGCCTAGGGTCATCATATCTGAAAGGTAGTACTCAGTCACCGGATGATACATACAAAGTTTCAAGACAATCGGCCCAGTGGTTCTGGAGAAGAAAAGTTTTAAGGTTTTTACGTTATCTGGGCATGGCGGCTACCTTGGTAATGCGAACTGGACCATTTGAACAATTTTTCGATTAGCCCCCGTCCATCAGAAATAGATGGGCTGCATGATGCTTCCAAGCGGAGCTGAAACCGACCTGCACACGAGTACTGGTTAACCGCTTAGAGGATCTAAGCCTGTTCAGGCAATGCGATGCGAGTCGGCCCGTCCATGCTTATAAACACTTTTGGTTTTATTGGGCAGCAGGGCTTGGGATGTCATTTCATCTCAATGTCGGGTAAAAGTCCCACAAAATTGGAAGCAACGTCTCCAAAATGACCTGCACAGTGTTGGCGGGTACGTTAAACTTCAAATCAAACAAACAAACAATTTTTCGATCCTTTACTTTCCTTAGGCTGCATATTCAATTTAAATGAAATTGGTACAGTCGCTTCAGAGTATTTGCATATTGAAATGTCAATGGACTTTCAATCAAAGTAACCTTGAGCCAAATTCACTGAATGACCTTGACCTTTAGCATTCATAGACATTCATTTTTTACCTATTCTCATGCCATAGACAACAATATTTTCCGAAAAATGCATTGTTTTACCCTTTTCCGATTGAAATGCACAAGGAACCAAATTTGACCTTGGCATAAAATAGGTCATGGTCAACCTAGAGTCATCATATTTGTAAATTTGGTAGTACTCAGTCATCTAATGCTACATACCAAGCTCCAAGACAAAAGGTCAAGAGGTTCTGGAGAAGAAGATTTTTTTAAAGTTTCTACCATATTTGGGCATGGCGGCCATATTGGGCATGTGACCTAGACGATTCGAACAAATTTTTGTTCCCTCAATGTTCTCAGGCTGCATATACATGTATAATTAAATTGAAATTGGCTCAGTGGTTTCAGAGAAAATGTATTTTGAAATGTCAATGGACTTATAATTCAAGTGACCGTGAGCTAAGGTCACTAAATTACCTTGAGCTTAAGCTTAGATGTTTATTTCACCTATTCTCAAATCCCCATGTCATAGACCACAATATTTGCCGAAAAATTCATTGGTTTACCCTTTTCCCATTGAAAAGCCTAAGGAACCAAATTTGACATTGGCAGAAAATAGGTCAAGGTCAACCTAGGGTCATCATATTTGCAAATTGGTAGTACTCAGTCACCCAGTGCCACATACCAAGTCTCAAGACAATCAGCCCAGTGGTTCTGGAGAAGGTTTTTCAAGGCTTTTACCATATTTGGGCATGACGGCCATCTTGGTCATGTGACCTGGACCATTCGAACAAATTTTTGTTCCCTCATTGTCCTAAGGCTGCATATAAAATTTAATTGCAATTTGCCCAGTGGTTTTAGAGAATTGTATTTTGAAATGTCAATGGACCTATAATTCAAGTGACCTTGAGCCAAGGTCACTGAATGACCTTGACCTTAAGCATTCATAGACATTCATTTTTTTACATATTCTCATGTCACAGATCACACTATTTCCAAAAAGTGCATTGTTTTACGCTTTTCCCATTGAAAGCATAAGGAACCAAATTTGACCTTGACAGAAAATAGGTAAAGGTCAACCTATGGTCATCAGTGGAATTTGTTTCACTGGCCGTTCAAATGCGGTTCTTCTGTCGCAGTTTATTTTGTTATGGTTTGTCTTTGAGTGTTTTTATCGCTTATATTATTTTGTTTTGGATAGCCAATTGGCCATTTTGTGGGAAAGTAACTGTACTTTTGGCCTTCCGCTTTTGATGTTTCCATTAGGGGCTGTTGTTTCATGTTTGTATTTTTCCCTTTGGTGTCTCTGATGGGAGTTGTGGGTTAATTGTATCGATTCATGATCATTGCCTTCACTTTTATTTGGTAGTACTCAGTCACTTAATACTACATACCAAGTTTCAAGACAATCAGCCCTGTGTTTCTGGATAAGAAGATTTTTTAAGGTTTTTACAATATTTGGGTATGGCGGCCATCTTGGTCAAGTGACCTGGACCAATCGAAAATTGTTTTGTTCCCTCAATGACCTAAGGCTGCATATAAAATTTATTTGAAATTGGCCCAGTGGTTTCAGAGAAAATGTATTTTGAAATTTCAATGGACCTGTTATTCAACTGAACTTGAGCCAAGATCACTGAGTGACCTTGACCTTAAGCATTCATACACATTCATTTTTTACCAATTCTCATGTCATAGACCACAATATTTTTCGAAAAATGCATTGTTTTACCCTTTTCCTATTGAACAGCCTAAGGAACCAAATTTGACCTTGGCAGAAAATAGGTCAATGTCAACCTAGGGTCATCATATTTGCAAACTTGGTGGTACTCAGTCAATCAATGATACAAACCAAGTTTCAAGACAATCGGCCCAGTGGTTCTGGAGAAGAAGATTTTTTTAGGTTTTTAACATATTTGGGCATGGTTGCCTTATTCGTCATGTGACAAGGACCATACTTGCAAACGTTTGTTCACCCATTGTAAGGAGGCTGCATATGTAATTTAACTGGAATTGGGTCATTGGTTTCAGAGAAGAAGACCTTTGAAAAGGTGGACGACGGACGATGGACGATGGAGGATTACCATATTATAAGCTCCCCTGGAGCCTTCGGCTTAGGGGAGCTAAAATCGTACTGACCGTTCCAGAGCGGTTCTTCTGTTGTGGTTTATTGTTGTTATGGTTCGTCTTTACATGCAGGTATTGATAATATTTTTTTTTTTATTTTGGATAGCCATTTTGCCATTTTGTGGGCAGTAACTGTCTTTTTGGCTTTCCGCTGGTTAAGTTTTTGTTATAGAGGAGTTATTTTATGTTTGTGTTTCGTTTCCTTTGGTGTTTTGGATGTGGGGTTTAAGGTTCTGATCATTGCCTTCGCTTCTATTTTTCACTTCTATTTTTATAACCAATCTGAAAACTGCGTCAGGAAGTAGACTCTTTGGTTTATTGGCTGGGGCACTGGACTTTCACCCGAGCGGCATCTGTTCGAATCGATCCGTAGCAGGGATAATTCAGCAATGCTTTATTTCTTGTTACGACTGTCATGTTCATTAGGAAAACATGCCTATACAAATACATTGTAGATTTTCTTGCCAAAAAAACTAAAATTTTAAGACAAAAAAGTGTGATATTTTTCTTATTTCTGCTCAAAATATAGATTGTGGGTACACGTTAGAACCGCCTAATTGTACCCACAATCTATACTTTGAGCAGAAATAGAAAAATAAGGTTTACCCCTGCAAACCCCAGTTTTACTATATAAAAGTGGGGTTCAAGGGGGTCAAAATTATATAGGCGTGTTTTCGTAATGTGATCTTGTCCCATAAAATGTATAATGAATTGGACAAAAACAATAGTTTCATATAAAATGTTCATGACTTATTAAAACTATGTTCTATCGACATAAGACTTTACATGAATATACTGCTAATATCAATTTTATTTAGATGAACGTTTGGCCATTTTGTGGAAAAGAAGCTGCTCTTTTGCTACCTGCTTGTAAAGTCTCTATTAATTACCATGCAGTTGTTTTATGTTGTCTTGAACGGTAGGTGTCAAGTAAATTGTATCGGTTCCTGATCATTGTCTTCACTTGTATGTTGGAATTTAACAGGTGTTTCCTTAGCATCTCATCTGTATTTTGAAGACGATAATGTTCTGTTTGGGTATTAGCAATAAGACAATAGACAACCGTATCAACAAGTTCTTTTCGGAATCTAGTTACATATTGAAGCATAAGACTTAGCTCCAGATAAGGCAAATGAGATGTTTTGGATCTTTTTTCTTATTCTACATTATAATGTATGCTGTGGGTACTTGTTAGAATCGCTTAGCGATTCTTACAATGATTCCAACCTGAAATAAGTAAAATTATCCAACATCACGATAACACGCCTCTGTAATTTTACACCCTTTAACCCTACTTTTAGAAAACAAATCTGGGGTTTACACGAGTTTATACATTATTTTTCTTATTTCTGCTCAAAAACGTACTGGGTATCCGTAAGAATCGCCGAGGCGGTTTTAACTAGTACCCACAATCTATGTTTTGAGCAGACATGTGAAAATATGATTTTTCATCTGAAAATTTTCATTGTTAGTGGTAAATTTTCGATGTATTTAAATAGGCCTGTTTTTGTAATGTAACCATCCTCGCTATGATCCCTTTTCTGGAGCTATGACAATAGCATATACACATCACATTCACACGCTCCACTCACCAACTTCACAAATCCATTCGTACATGTCTCGGATCAGACAGCCGCAATATTTTTTTTTTAATATAATGCATTTTAACAAACTCCACCAGTCAAGCAACTTGCATCCCGACATTTTATATTACAGAACTACACATTCTACTGATAAAGCAACAACGAAAACAAACCAGAGGACCAATGGTCCTGAGCCGCTCACCTGAGTGCTGAGAGCTTATGGAGCCATTTCATTTCTGAGAAGACGATTTTATAGGGGTTTTACCAAGTATTAATCTCGGTCATGTGACTTGATAATGGGCCCATTGGTTCGAAGAAAAAAATCCGAAGGGTATACATGTTTATGGACATGGCGGCCATTTTAGTAATGCGACCAAATTCATATTAATAAATTTTCCTTTGTTTGTTCCTAAAAGTTTTCATGTGAAATTTGGCTACAAATGGAGTAGTGGTTTCTATGAAAAATAAATTTTAATTTCATCTGAATGACCTTGGGCCAACGTCAGAGAATAATGTTGACCCTAGTTCCATCCCCTCATTTAGCTTATTACATCTACCAATTTTCAGATCACAGGCTGCAATTGTTTCCAAAAAATTCACATTTTTTTTTACTTTCTCCAATACAAATGTATAGGCAACCAAATTTGACCTTTGCGTAAAACAGGTTAAGGCCATCCAGGGGTCATTATTTGAAGAAACTATAGTGGGCCCAAATCCCAAATGCTACATACCAAGTTTAATGAAAATCGGCCCACTGGTTCTGGAGTAGAAGATTTCTGAAGTGTTTTAACTTATATGGGTATGATGGCCATTTTGGTCATTTGACCAAACGCATGTATTAAATCTTCATTTACTTGTTTCTACAAGCTTTGTATAAAATTTGGTCACAAACGGCACAGAGGTTCTAGTTAAAAATAAATTTTAATCTTCATATCTGAAAGGCCTTAGGCCAAGGTCAAGGAATGACCTTGACCTTGAATACACATGTAGTTTCATCCACTCATTTAGCTAACTGCATTTATCAATTTTCAGATCAGAGACTGCAATAGTTTCCGAAAAAAATCATGGTTTTGACCTTTTTCCCATCCCAAAATCTATGTGACCAAATTTGACCTTGGCATAAAATAGGTATCCGAAGGTCATCATTTGAATAAACTGTGATGAGCCCAACCCCCAATGCTGCATATGAAATTTTGGTTACAAATGGCTCAGTGGTTTCTGAGAAAAATATGTTTTAATTCTCATATCTGGATGACCTTGAATCAAGATCAAAGAATCATTTTGACCTTGAATACTCATGTCATTTCATCCACTCATTTAGCTTACTGTATCTACCAATTTTCAGATCACCAGGTGCAATATTTTCAAAAAAATACACAGTTTTGACTTTTTCCCCATACAAAAGTCTATGCGAAAAAATTTGACCTTGGCCTAAAATAGGTCAGGGTCATTCAGGAGTCATCATCATGGGCCCAAGTCCCCAATGCCACATACCAAGTTATATGATAATCGGCCCACTGGTTCCAGAGAAGAAGATTTCTGAATGGTTTTTACCTTATATGGACATGATGGCCATATTGGTCAAGTGACCAAATTCATATTGATTAATTGTCATTTCCTTGTTCTTAAAAACTTTCATGTGAAATTTCATTACAAATGGCTATGTGGTTTCTGAGAAAAATAAGTTTTAATTCTCATAACTGAATGACCTTGAACAAAGGTCAAAGAATGACCTTGACTACTCATGCAGATTCATCCACCCATTTAGCTTACTGCATCTATTAATTTTTTTATCACAGGCTGCAATAGTTTCCAAAAATACACGGTTTTGACTTTTTCCCATACAAAAGTCTATGCGACCAAATTTGACCTTGGCCTTAAATTGGTCAAGGTCATCCAAGGGTCATCATTTGAACAAAATATGATGGACCCCGAGTCGCTAATGCTACATACCATGTTTCAGGCCAATCGGCCCGATGGTTCCGGAGAAGAAGATTTCTGAAGGGCATGACGGCCATATTGATCAAGTGACCAAATTCATATTGATTAATTGTCATTTCCTTGTTCTTAAAAACTTTCATATGAAATTTCATTACAAATGGCTATGTGGTTTCTGAGAAAAATAAGTTTTAATTCTCATAATTGAATGACCTTGAACAAAGGTCAAAGAATGACCTTGACTACTCATGCAGATTCATCCACCCATTTAGCTTACTGCATCTACTAATTTTCAGATCACAGGCTGCAATAGTTTCCAAAAAAAAACACGATTTTGACTTCTTCCCATACAAAAGTTTATGCGACCAAATTTGACCTTGGCCTAAAACTGGTCAAGGTCATCCAAGGGTCATCATTTGAGAAAAATATGATGGACCCAAGTACCTTATGCTACATACCAAGTTACATGATAATCGACCCACTGGTTCCGGAGAAGAAGATTTCTGAAGGGCATGACGGCCATATTGGTCATGTGACCAAATTCATATTGATTAATTGTCATTTCCTTGTTCTTAAAAACTTTCATATGAAATTTTGTTACAAATGGCTTTGTGGTTTCTGAGAAAAATAAGTTTTAATTCTCATATCTGAATGACCTTGAACAACAGTCAAAGAATGACCTTGACCTTGAATACTCATGTAGATTCATTCACCCATTTAGCTTACTGCATCTACTAATTCTCAGATCACAGGCTGCAATAGTTTCCAAAAAATACACAGTTTTGACTTTTTCCCATACAAAAGTCTATGCGACCAAATTTGATCTTGGCCTAAAATTGGTCAAGGCCATCCAAGGGTCATCATTTGAACAAGATATGATGGGCCCGAGTCCCTAATGCTGCATACCAAGTTTCAGGCCAATCGGCCTCATGGTTCCGGAGCAGAAGATTTTTGAAGGGTTTTTACCTTATATAGGCATGGCGGCCATATTGGTCATGTGACCAAATTCATATTGATTAATTGTCATTTCCTTGTTCTTAAAAACTTTCATATGAAATTTCGTTACAAATGGCTTTGTGGTTTCTGAGAAAAATAAGTTTAAATTCTCATATCTGAATGACCTTGAACAAAGGTCAAAGAATGACCTTGACTACTCATGCAGATTCATCCACCCATTTAGCTTACTGCATCTACTAATTTTCAGATCACAGGCTGCAATAGTTTCCAAAAAAACACGATTTTTACTTCTTCCCATACAAAAGTTTATGCGACCAAATTTGACCTTGGCCTAAAACTGGTCAAGGTCATCCAAGGGTCATCATTTGAGAAAAATATGATGGACCCAAGTACCTAATGCTACATACCAAGTTACATGATAATCGACTCACTGGTTCCGGAGAAGAAGATTTCTGAAGGGCATGACGGCCATATTGGTCATGTGACCAAATTCATATTGATTAATTGTCATTTCCTTGTTCTTAAAAACTTTCATATGAAATTTTGTTACAAATGGCTTTGTGGTTTCTGAGAAAAATAAGTTTTAATTCTGATATCTGAATGACCTTGAACAACAGTCAAAGAATGACCTTGACCTTGAATACTCATGTAGATTCATTCACCCATTTAGCTTACTGCATCTACTAATTCTCAGATCACAGGCTGCAATAGTTTCCAAAAAATACACAGTTTTGACTTTTTCCCATACAAAAGTCTATGCGACCAAATTTGACCTTGGCCTAAAATTGGTCAAGGCCATCCAAGGGTCATCATTTGAACAAGATATGATGGGCCCGAGTCCCTAATGCTGCATACCAAGTTTCAGGCCAATCGGCCTCATGGTTCCGGAGCAGAAGATTTTTGAAGGGTTTTTACCTTATATAGGCATGGCGGCCATATTGGTCATGTGACCAAATTCATATTGATTAATTGTCATTTCCTTGTTCTTAAAAACTTTCATATGAAATTTCGTTACAAATGGCTTTGTGGTTTCTGAGAAAAATACTTTTAATTCTCATAACTGAATGACCTTGAACAAAGGTCAAATAATGACCTTGACCTTGAATACTCATGTAGTTTCATCCACCCATTTAGCTTACTGCATCTATTAATTTTTATATCACAGGCTGCAATAGTTTCCAAAAATACACGGTTTTGACTTTTTCCCATACAAAAGTTTATGCGACCAAATTTGACCTTGGCCTTTAATTGGTCAAGGTCATCCAAGGGTCATCATTTGAACAAAATATGATGGACCGGAGTCCCTAATGCTACATACCAAGTTTCAGGCCAATCGGCCCGATGGTTCGGAGAAGAAGATTTCTGAAGGGTTTTTACCTTATATGGGCATGGCCGCCATAATGGTCACGTGACCAAATTCATATTGATTAATTTTCATTACATTTTTCTTAAAAACTTTCATATGAAATTTCGTTACAAATGGCTTTGTGGTTTCTGAGAAAAATAAGTTTAAATTCTCATATCTGAATGACCTTGAACAAAGGTCAAAGGATGACCTTAACCTTGAATACTCATGTGGTTTCATCCACCCATTTAGCTTACTGTATCTACTAATTTTCAGATCACAGGCTGCAATAGTTTTCAAAAAGTACACGGTTTTGACTTTTTCCCATACAAAAGTCTATGCAACCAAATTTGACCTGGGCCTAAAATTGGTCAAGGTCGTCCAAGGGTCATCATTTGAAGAAAATATGATGGGCCCGAGTCTCCAATGCTACATACCAAGTATCAGGCCAATCCGCCTACTGGTTCGGGAGAAGAAGATTTTTGAAGGGTTTTTACCATATATGGGCATGGCGGCCATCTTGGTCATGTGACCTGGACCCCGCGAAGAAACTTTCGTTCCCCCATCCCACTGAGGCCCCACATGAAATTTTGCTTCAATCGGCCTAGCGGTTCCAGAGGAGAAGATGTTTGAAAATGTTGACATACATACATACATACATACATACAGACAGCATGACCACCCTATAAGCTCACCAATGAGCCTACGGCTCAGGTGAGCTAATAACGAAGCACGTTTAAACATATGAACTTTACGAGTATATCCAATGCCTATCATCAGAATATGTCAAGAATGAAACATAAAAAGCAAAGAGACAAATGAATTACAATTGACTTGGAAGATCATTGATTAGAGAGACCGTACCAAGACGCCTGGACGTTCTGCTTCACGACAAATGGTAACTTCTGTATTTCGACTATGAACATGCATCGAAGAGATTTATCTATTGGCAATATTTTCTCTAACGCTTTCAATTTTGCTAAATTGTATACATCCGTAGTTTATATATCTTCGCACAACGTTGCCATGCTAACCTATATAGGCCAAGTGTCCGATAACAGGGACACTTGCAAAAAAAAATAATAAACACAGACGGGTCGCCAAAGAACGCGGCCTCTGATCAGGTTTTACAATGTTTGCTTAAAGAACCATTCTAATGCCCATGTGTATGTAACGCGACGTCTGATTGGAAAACGTCAAAAATTGCGACAGTATATCCTGTGATATAGAAACCCTATATCATTTCATTTTGTAACATCGCTTTTCATTGGGTAGTATTTGGTTTTACCCAGCGCACAGCGCTTAATGCTTTGAGCAAAATAGCCCACTCTTTATCTAAACAACTTTATAAGTGCATTAGAATGGGGATAAATGTATTAAAAATTGTAATTTGGGGAGGTAAATGGTCGTAAATTCAGTTTTACGGCTCCTCTGGTGCGTCACCGTAAAACGAAACTGCGACAGTAAAACCGCCGATTTACCTACCAAAATGACAATTTTGAATACAGTTATCCCCTTAACTTTTGTTTTAAAATTTCAGTAGATGAAACAAAATTGTCATTGCTTGATCTGGTAATGGACCTGCTATTGGGTGGACGCTAATGCATGCCGAACACGCGTTGATTTAAACGTTGCTGTTGTTAAGTTTGGTGCTTAACATCATATGTCTGTATTTGTTATTATTATTTTGTAAACATCATTCCACATTTATATCGCTATTGTTACACTTTCTGTAAACATCTCGTGGTTATAGTCATTATCTAGATCGTTTTCTGTCAATTCTTCTAATTTAATGTCACTTTTAGTCACTTCTTTACGAATGGGACCAGGTGGCGGATGAATAAAAGTTCCACTTGGTGCCGGAGAAACCACCGACTGGCCTTCCTTTTCAATGATAACAGATCCCGGTAGAGACATTTTGTCTAATTGGTCAAATGGACCGAGTTGTAGCGCTGTATCAGTCAGAAGAAGTGGACTTAAAGGAGGGGAGAATTCAGTCTGGGTTCCACCATCAAAATATGTTAATGGAGAACCACCATTAGGAATCAGATCTTTTTCAGTCTTCAGTTTTTCATTTGTATCGTTCTTTGCTCGTTTTCCGCCTGCAGTTTCCCGTCGCTTCAAACGACTTACTTGAGTCGACGGCGTTCGAGGTAGGGTTTTAAATCCATAACCACTACCTTTGACCCTAGAGAGTGTAGTGGCACTTCTTTTAAGGCTTGCACTCCTCTTTATACCAGTGTTTGATCTTGAAAAACCAGCGCTTGATTTTGCTCGGCGCTCGCTTCCTCTTGTGTTATTATGTCTAGAATACATGCGCCGCACACTAGACGGCGGTCGAGCAGGTATTGGCTCGTGTTCTTCCCAAAACAGAGCTCTACCATATAAATATTGTAATGTATCATCGGCTGCACTGCCTAGATCTGTTTCGGTGTTTGTTGAAGATTCTGCAAAGAGAAAAAAAATATTCAGACATACACGGTACATTATGACTAGCAGCAAATATTCGGAACAAATACAATGATCTTGGTATAAAATAAAAGAATAAATCGCAAAAATATTTAAACTAGATATAATCGGAACATCTTAGACGATACAAAGTAGAAGTAAAACAAAGATCAGGAATCGATACAATTAGCTTACTCCACCCATCAAAGACACCAAAGGGAAAGAAACACCAACATTTAGCGACCAGACCATAATGGAAACCTAAACAAAGGAAGGCCATAAGGACAGTTACTTTCCCACAAAATGGCCATATGGCCGTCCAAAATAAAAAGACACAAGTGATACACACAGTAAGTAACAAACAACGACATAAATAAACCGCCACAGAAGAACCGCCTTGGAACGGTCAGTGGAAAGATTTCCACTGGGGGGCTTAAATCGATTTTACGTGGCCACAATCCTCGCCCTTACTTCCGTCGCGATTTAGAAAAATAATTTATTCAGTCCTCATGAAGGCCTTCTAACTCATCAGTGCAACATCTCCGTGAACACAAAAAATCAAAGAACCACAGAGGTGAGACAACGGTGAGGACTCGACAGCAAAAAACCACTGAAATGCTGGAGCAAAAGAAAACCAACAGTTAGACTCCGATGGGCCCGACCAGAGACAGAGCATCAGGCACCAACCAACATTAAAACAATAAATATATTTTATAAAAGGGTTGTCCTTTGGAAGCAAGGAATACACCACAGAACTGAAAAATATGGAGTGTACATGCTTTCTGGGCCAGACTGGCTAGTTTCGGCAAATTAGGCCTCATCAGTGACCCTCAGATATTTTCAAAATTCCACAATGGAATCAATGATCCCAAAGGACAAGAAAATATAATCTACACTATGATGCAGGGCAGGGAGACGTTTTACCGCCGCCACACATTCCCACACACCAGCTGTAGTGAAGTTAAATATGTTCTATAAAAGGGTTATCCTTTGGAAGCAAGGAATACACCACATAACTGTAAAAATATGGAATGTACAATTTTTTTCTGGTTCAGACTAGCTAGTTTCGGCCAATTAGGCCTCATCAGTGCCCCTCAGATATTTTCAAAATTCCATAATAGAATCAATGATCCCAAAGGATAAGAAAATATAATCTACACTATGATGTTTGCATTAAGTTTGCATTTTGAAAAAGACATTTCGTCACCGAAGGAAAAACAGGCGCCAGTGTTATTGAGACTCTCCATTAGGACTCTTAATGTTGACAACATGCAAATGAAAATGACCACGTCCCAAGCATAGACTACAATGGTTTAAAAGTTACAAATGCTACAGCAGGGTCGATAATCCCAATGGAAATTAAAATGTAAACCGCACTATGATGAAGTACGGGGAAACGTATCGGCCCACGCCCATCGGGGCTTGAAGAAATAGATGGGCTGCATGATGCTTCCACGCAGAACTGAAACCGAACGCACACAAGTACCTAAGCCTGCCAAGGCAAAGCGGCGCCAGTCGACCAGTCGATGCTAATAAACCCTTTTGGTTTCATTGGAAGACAGGGCTTGAGATGCCATTTCATCCCAATGTCGGGTAAAAGTCCCACAAAATTGGAATTAACGTCTCCAAAATGACCTATGCAGTGATGACGGGGACGTTAGAATCAAACAAACAAAAACAAGGAAACGTATAAAAACAAGTTCAAAAATTAAATATTTAATTAATTATTGCGTCTATGTTTCATTAGTTGTCTTACTTTTGACATAGTCGAAGTACTTCTTATCTCTATACAATTCTTCCAACAATTTTCTCCATCTGTTCTCAGGCATCGTTTTCTTTAGCTCTTCCAAGTCAATTTTACCGTTACTTTTATCGATAAAAGCTTCTTTCCATAGATTTGAACTTTCTTTTCTGTGAATTCGCTGAAGAGGGGTCATAGACGAAAGGTTGGGTGCATTTCTGATAAGAGGCATTGGTTCTACAAAGCTTTCTTCAGTTTGTAGTTTGGATTTAGGCGGCATGAACTTCGTGTTTAGAGGCATAGCGGATGCTCGCTGGGTTCCTGATACCAGGGAGTACTTGTCTTGCGAACGCTGAAAGCGAAATAAGTTAATACAGAGTTCGGAAAAATGAGCAGTCTGCAAAATTGATCTGCAAATACCCCATTAAGACAAGCTATCGGTAATCCTTTTTGTTGCCTTCATTTTTCTTTTACTGCGATTTTAACTGTCGACATTATCTATTAAGTAGTCCTTTGTAGGTAAAGAATATGCCATAGAACTAACAAGAGATGTTATCAGACAGCGTAGCTCGCCTGGAAGTGTACTTGAGGTCATGGGCATAGGTGCTGATATTGCTGAAGAAACATTGGGAGCTTTATCTATCATCAAATATAAAACAGATTCATCGTATGGGTTTGAAAAAATCAATGAGGTCTGAAAACTTAACCATGAAGTCTGTGACCTTGACCTTGAGATCATACCGAATATAAACCAAATCCATCATTTACTTTGGAAAATATAAGCTCATAAATAACTTAAACATAAAATTCCCAAAAGGCCACGGGCCTGGTAGTGATGATGAATAATCAAATATGAATTAAATCCATCATTTGGTTTGGAAAATATGAACCCCCGTAAAAATCTAATATCAAACTTATCTTTACATAAAAATTCCATGACCTTGACCTGGAGATCATGGGCATGGGTGGGTTTATAGCTGAATGAAACGTTGGCTCTATATCATCATACTAAATATGAACCAATTTTGAAATTATGAACTAAATAACGTAAACGTAAATGTGGACACCGACGCCGATTCCAACACCCACGTCGACGCCGGAGGTAGTGCAATAGCTCTTCCTCGAGTTCGTCCAGGCGAGCTATAATAATGAAATGTTCCAGCTTTTCTATGCCATACTAGATTGTTTCGGCCAATGATCCTCTATTTTTACAGACCTCCACAATGGAATCAATGATTCTGAAGAACTACAAAATATATTCTACACTATGTATGGCAAGCCAAATGCACAATAAATCTTTAAACCACGGTGTGAACTTGAAACCCCAGTTTGAAGTTTCAAACCGGGGTTTGAAAAACTTTTAATTTATTTCATTATACCATTGTTTCAATCCTTAGTTTAAAAACTTCAAACTCCAATTTCAACGCTAAATGCATAATAGATTTCCACACCACGGCCTGAAATTTAAACTGTGGTTTTAAGGTTGAAACAGTACTTTGAGGAATGTTTGTACACAAAATAAATTTGGTTTTAATATTTGAAACTATTGTTTAAAATGAAAATTATTAATTATTGTGCAAATGGCATCTTAAACCGACTTTCACACTTCAAACCGAAGTTTGAATATTTATTGTACATTTGAACTTGAAGCTGTGTTTTCAAAATAGAAGTGAAGGCAATGATCAGGAATCGATACAATTAACCCACTGCTCCTATCAGACAAGTTTTAAACTAAGGACTGAAGTAAAAGTACAAGAAAATAAATTATAACACCGGTTTGAAAGTTGAAACTGGTTTAAAGAATTATTGTGCTGTTTTCTTTGAAATCGTGATTTGAAGTTTTCAAACCATAGTTTAAAGACTTTAAACTTGGGTTTCAACTTCAAACCGTGGTTTAAAGATTTACTGTACGGATGGCTTGCCAAAACCATGAAAAGCAAGAAGAATTTTTTGTCGCCATACATTCTCTTATAACCAGCTATAGTTGAGTTAATTAATTATATGATCTTGGTGGTGTTCATTTTTAAATGTTTTCATTTTAACAATTCTGTGTGTTCAACTTATTTAGTTCAATAAAGGTAGCTGAGTTGCCGCCTGTTTTTGAAAGAGCTGTTCACTCGGCTTGGGCTGTGATTTTTTGTTTGCTAATATGTGTTTGTTCATCTTTTCCTTTGATGTTTTGGGATAGGATTTGGGTTCTGACACGATCAGTTCTTGAAGTATCTTTACTCGTTTAATCTTTTGGAATCAAAGAATGCACCACATAGCTCATTGTTTTTCTAGGCATACTAATAATTTCTAAGCAAAGAATACACCAAATATTCGGAAAAGCAGACACGGTTTTATTGAATCTATTCATGACCAGTACTGAAAGGTGCAACACCGGCCACGCCCTCTAGCGCCGGCTTAAGCAGAAATCTATTTTCAAAATGATTCAAAATAAACTCCATGATCCAAAAGAACCAGAAAATATAAACTGATTTTCCGATGTGGACAGATAAACCGCCCACCTATTACGGTCGGCGGATAGCCTTATTGACGCATGCTCTTCTGTATGGAGAACTTGATACCAGCATGGTAACTGATCACAGGGGTCACGATAGATGGACAGATTAAAAGTTAAAGTTTGTTTGATTTTCTGTTTGTTTGATTTGAGGTTTAACGTCCCCGCAAATTTCGTGGGACTTTTACCCGACATTGAGATGAAATGACATCTCAAGCCCTGTCGCCCAATGTAACCAAAAGGATTTATAAGCAGGCTTAGATCCTCTAAGCGGTTTACTAGTACTCGTGTGCGATGGAAGCATCTTGCACCCCATGTATTTTTTCAAGCCCCAATAGGCAGGGCCTAAAAGTTAAAAGCCGGAGAAGTTAAAGGCAAAGGACTAGCTAATGCGTTCATGAACATCCAGGAAAATGTTATCGAAGTTCCTCAAGACACGCATTGTATTTGCATTGTGCAGACTCTTACCGTATGGGCCACATAAAACATGATGAAATGTACAATATTTATATTGAAATGACCTGACAGTATTTTGAATGGGTGTATCTGACAGATACATTTCATCATTTTTACAAAGGAGATAAATTTCTCGTCCTGTTTTCTGAAACACAATGAAAATCTTTCACTCAGATCAAAGAATCTACTACCAAAGAGCAATATATTGAATAGTATACCCCTAATGAAATCTTAAGAAAGGCAAAAATATGTCTGTAACAGTTTGCAAAAATATGTCTGTAACAGTTTTTATGCCTGAAATTGTATTCGTACTCTTAAAATATTACCCGATAAGGTAAACTTTCATTCTGAATTACATAAAAAATCTTTTCTGCTTCTGATACGAATTAAATCAACGCTAAATTATCAAAAAACAAAATGAACGCTTTATTGTTGCTAGAAATTAAAACAAAAACTCATAAATTATATCGCCTAAAGGGAAATATTTAAATAATTCCTCTACTGTGTGCTAGGGAGACAACTTTTGGTGACTTTGTTTGCTTTTTTGGCATTAGACTCTAAGAAATATGTTCTAGAAAGAGTTATCCTTTGGAAGCAAAGAATACACCACAGAACTGGAAAATATGGAGTGTACATGTTTTCTGGGCCAGACTAGCTAGTTTCGGCCATTTAGGCCTCATAAGTGACCCTCAGATATGTTCAAAATTCCACAATGGAATCAATGATCCTAAAGGACAAGAAAGTATAAACTACACTATGATGTAGGGCAGGAAGACTTTTTACGGCCGCCACACATTCCCAGACAACAGCTGTAGTGACGTCAAATATGTTCTAGAAAGGGTTATCCTTTGGAAACTCGGCAATACTCTCAAAAATACGAATCCATAACGTTAAAGTCAAACCCTATTGGTAGCAAAACGAAAATTGATTTGAAAATGTTGACCCAAAAAAGGTCATTACCGTCTTCTCTTCGTGGTGTTGGTGGTGAGATACGAGGTGTCACTTGATTAGTCCTCGCTTGCTGCAATCTTCGAACCAGTTTTGACCAAGGTCTTGGTTTAATAACAGGAGGTAAGTTCCAAGGCATTTTTCTTCTGCGAGCGGCTGAGATAGGTTACGAGGCCTTCATGCGGACTGAATAATTATTTGTCTAAATCGCGACGGAAGTAAGGGCGAGGATTGTGGCCACGTAAAATCGATTTAAGCACCCCAGTGGAAATCTTTCCACTGACCGTTCCAAGGCGGTTCTTCTGTGGCGGTTTATTTGTGTTGTTGTTTGTTGCTTGCTGTGTCTGTCGCTTGTGTCTTTTTATTTTGGACGGCCATATGGCCATTTTGTGGAAAAGTAACTGTCCTTATGACCTTCCATTGTTTAGGTTTCCATTATGGTCTGGTCGCTTAGTGTTGGTGTTTCTTTCCCTTTGGTGTCTTTGATTGGTGGAGTAAGTTAATTGTATCGATGCCTGATCTTTGTTTTACTTCTACTTTTAATAGCACTACTTTTCTTATATATGGCGTTTGCAGCCAGCTTACACACAGACTTTTAACAACCGGTTTTCGGGCTTTGACCTTTTCGTTGCCATAAAGTGTACGTCTTCGTCGCTGCAAGGTGACAAGTCAGACATTTTGCATCACCGCCATTTTCTCAAAACAGATTCCTGTATATTGATTCGATAGAATTACAATAGCAAATGTTTTGAGACATGCTTTCAAGACCTTATACTAAAGGTAAAACATGGGTGTTTCTTAATAATTTTCACAGAGCTTGAATATAATCTTTGTAAATGTTTGTCCGTCATTCTTGTGACACCTTTTGCAGCTCATGAAAAGTCTCTGAATATTAATATTACTTACTTTCGTCTTTTCTTTCTTCTTTGGATTTAAATTAGGAAGTTTTAGTCTCAGTTCCTTTTCCTCATCAGATAAGTCATTTACTCCCATTTCATTATCAACAATGTCACTTAATGTATCAATGTCTTCCAGAGCCTGGCCAAAATAAAATTATCATAGAGCATATATAAAGTACCAAACAGTTCTTAAAAAATATGCCCCTGTATGCTCTGTAAGACACTTATGATTTTTGATTTGAGATAACGTGGTAAAATTAAACTTGGGATATCCATGTTTTACCTTTAGACGATTGCTGTCCTTTCGAAATATCTTCGGTACTCTTCTCAAATCTAACAGAGCATACACAATATTAAAAGATTATAGAATTTTCATTATTTTTTTTGCAACATTTCTATAGGGAAAGGTGAGCTTATTCTTTTTTGTTTTAGATATTTAAAGCAACATCCTGTTTCGAAAAGTAGTCCCATTGACAATAGAGTATAAACTCTAATTAATCCATATACTTAAATGCAGGATACATAATACAATTAATCGATTCAGATCTACTTGAGCGTACCAATAAGTACACCAGTGCCTACAAGTTATTTCAATACAGAGATAATAAGAAAATGATACTCAAGAAATGACACGGCCAAAGAACACCAAAAAGAAGAGCAGGAGGTATACGTACACAGGCGCATACAGCTCAAAGTCAATTAAAACACATAATATAGAAGTGAAGGCAATGATCAAGAATCCATATAATTACCTCACACCTCCATTCAAAGGCATCAAAGGGAAAGAATAACTTAACTATAATGAAAACCTCACACGCAGAAAGCCAAAAGGATAGTTATTTTCCCACATAACTGCCAAACGGCTATCCAAAATGAAAATATATTAACAATAAATGCATGTAAAGACGAACTATAACAAAAATAAACCAGGACAGAATAACCGCCTTGGTGTTATTTAATATTTATTGATGGGGCTTCAAAACTTCAACCCATGTTCTTATACTATATTACTATCAATACGCGTTGTTAAGACTTAAAATTTCATAGTTATGACCAAAGAACACAGTCACATCAGGCCATCTGACATACAGGCGCATATACTCAAAGCCAATTAAAACACACATTCAAGATGTCAACACATTTTTTTCAAACAATATTTAAACACGCGTTATTTAAACTTTCAATTTAATTGTTAGGCATTGTAAAATGAAAAGACAAAGTCTTATTGTTATCATGCATAAAAGTAATAAAACGGGGTTTTGGAAGTGATCTGATCAGTTGATTGTCTTTTACGTACAGTATATCATGTTTTAAGCATTTTTCAGTGGACCTATTATTGTACTACACTGTATATATTTGCATATAATTACCTTTCCCTTTTTAGGTTCCTGAGATTTATTCTTGTGTTTATCAGAAGCAGGCTCCTCATCAGCAAACCTTGTTTTCCTCTTGTGTTCCGTGTCTGCTTCTTCAACTTGTATCACAATATCTTTGTTTTGTGTAGATCTGCCATCAGCAAGGTCGGCCTGTTCGTCCAACATGGCTAAAATATATATAAGTGTCTATGTCATTCATTAGAATAATTTGATACATAAAATATATAAAACTGTCTCTGACATGATTCTAAATGATATTTAGATGATTATGATGTGTTTTCATGTATATTTTCCAACAAACAAAACCAATTGCGCCAACTGTGGCAACGTAAAATCGAATTAAGTTTCCCCTCCACCCCCAGTAAAAAAACGTTAACTGACCGTTCGAATGCGATTCTTCTGTCGTTGGTTATTACTGTTGTTATAGTGTTCGTCTTTTCTAGTGTGACTTGCTAATATCTTATTGTTTCGGATAGACGGTTGGCCATTTTATGGCAAAGTAACTGTCCTTTTGGCTTTCCGCCTCTGACGTTTTAATTATAGTAATTTTAATTAACGTTCGTTTTGATTGTTTGTATTGGCGTTTAACGGCCAAGTTGATACTATTTAGGTCATTTTTGACCTATCAACACTTTTTGTGGGCAGGCTTATACGTAAGCGGTTAACCAGTACATTGCACATTCTTTCGCCAGAAACTGACAGCTGCCCTTCTTGAATCAGGGGAAGGGAGAGAATGACCGTAGAAAAGATTTCATGATCAATCTCCACGAAAAAATGTTGCCGACCCCGAAAAGTATCGAACCCACGCCCTCCTGATCACCAGTCAGACGTGCACCCGACTGAGCCACCGAGGCCGGCAATTTACGTTCGTGCTCCTTTCCCTTTGATGTCTTGGATGGAAGATGTGAGATAATTGTGTCGATTCCTTATTATTGCCTTCACTATTATTTATTATATAAACAGCAATAAGGTCTCAAAAATTGTCATGTTTCCTCTTACCCGTCCGACCCTGCATTAGACCCCCGACTCTACTATTCTATCAATAAAAGAACAAAACTAGAAATTGTGTTTGTGAAACACTATGCCCCCAACCATATGCTTGTCCCTAAATGGGACAATAAACAGTACCTCATGAACATTTGCATAAAAAAACCTGTCAAATATTAACAGATTTTAAACAATTCAGGTCATCTATGCCTTAGTAGCTAACAGACTGCCAAATATCATGAGTCTAGCTCAAATGGTTCTCCAATTATTTTGTTCACAAGGTTTCCCTATAGCCACAATGTATAAGTGCAAAAAGGGGCATTACTCCATTAAATATCTTCAGAATTTCGTCAAAAGTCAATCAGGTCATCTACACATTAGACTCAAACAGTATACCAAATATCAAGAGCCTTGCTCAAGCGGTTCTCCAGATTTTTTGTTCACAAGGTTTCCCTAAAGCAACAATGCGTAAGTCCGAAAAGGGGCATAACTCCGTTAAATATTTACGGAATTTCGTCGAAAGTTCATCAGGTCATCTACACAATAAACCAAAACTGTATGCCAAATATCATGAGCCTAACTCGTGCAGTTCTCCAGATATTTTGTTCACAAGGTTTCCCTATAGCCCCAATGCATAAGTCAAAAAAGGGGCATAACTCCGCAAGGACAAGTCTGTCGGAAAAGAAAAAAATACGGGTCCGCTTATTTTTCATGCTCATGCCATATATGAAATTTCAAGATCCTATCTCAAGTCATTCTGTAGTTTACCTAGGTACCTAATGCGTAACGGACCGACCGACGGACGGACAGGGCAGAACCGTAATAAGGTCATCTACACATTAGACCCAAACTGTATGCCAAATATCATGAGCCTAGCTCAAGCGGTTCTCCAGATATTTTGTTCACAATGTTTCCCTATAGCCACAATGCATAAGTACAAAAAGTGGCATAACTCCGTTAAATATCTCCGGAATTTCGTCAATAGTTAATCAAGTCATCTACACATTAGACCCAAACTGTATGCCAAATATCATGAGCCTAGCTCAAGCGGTTCTCCAGATATTTTGTTCACAAGGTTTCCCAATAGCCACAATGCATAAGTCAAATAAAAAAAAAAACATAATTGAAAAATGCCCCTGTCAGTTGGTACAACATTCATAAAATGTACTCAAAATTTATGTAGAGTACCCAAACTGTATGCGAAATATCATGAGCCTTGCTCAAGCGGTTCTCCAGATATTTTGTTCACAAACTTTCCCTATAGCCACAATGCATATGCCTGAAAAGGGGCATAACTATGTTATATATTTTCGGAATTTCGTCAGAGTCAGAAGTTAATCAAGCCATCTACACCTTAGATCCAAACTATACGCCAAATATCATGAGCCTAGCTCAAGCAGTTCTCCAGATATTTTGTTCACAAGGTTACCCTATAGCCAATGCATAAGTCCGAAAACGGGCGTAACCCTATTATATATTTTCGGAATTTCGTCAGATGTAAATCAGGTCATCTACAACTTAGACTCAAACTGCATACCAAATATCATGAACCTAGCTCAAGCAGTTCTCCAGATATTTTGTTCACAAGGTTTCCCAATAGCCACAATGCATAAGTCCAAAAAGGGGCATAACTCTGTTAAATATTTTCGACATTTCGTCAAAAGTTAATCAGGTCATCTACACCTTAGACCCAATCTATATACTAAATATCATAATCCTAGCTCAAGAGGTTCTCGAGATATTTTGTTCACAAGGTACCCAATCTGTACTAAATATCATAATCCCAGCTCGAGCGGTTCTCCAGATATTTTGTTCACAAGGTTTCCCCATAGCCACAATGCGTAAGTCCGAAAAGGGGCGTAACTCTGTTAAATATTTTCGGAATTTCGCCAAAAGTTAATCAGTTCATCTACACCTTAGACCCAAACTGTATACTAAATATCATGGGCCTAGCTCAAGCTGTTCTCTAGATATTTTGTTCACAAGGTTTCCCTATAGCCACAATGCATAAGTCCGAAAAGGGGCATAACTCTGCAAAGACAAGTCCGACGGAAAAGAATAAATATACGGGTTCGCTTAATTTTCATGCTCATTCCAAATATAAACTTTCAAGATCCTAGCACAAACCATTCTTCTGTTTCACATATGTATAAAGCGTAACGGACAGACGTACGCACGAACTGACGGACTGACAGACTGACGGACAGGACAGAACCAATATGCCCCATCAACTTCTTCGAAGTTGGGGGCATAATAAAAACCAAAACACCGGCCCTACCATTATCTATTTCCGACGCTACCCAGTGTTGTCTTTGGATTTTCATATAGTAAGTTCGCGTTTTAAGTACATTGTTTGTATTTTTTTGGCATTTAATACCTTATAAAATACAGAGCAGACATTTTTGAGCATCTAAAATGAATTATGATATACAGTGCAAGTCTCAACATGACAATTTTGTTATCAAAATACATGTACAAAAAACAAAAACACATAAAAATACAGGCCCTTTCAGTTTTGTTTTTTTTTTCGATAATAAAAAAAAAGATCTCCTACTGACCAAATATTTTTCAGCATTTTAATAGAAACACAGCTATTTTTTACGCCTAAGACAAACAGTTCTAAATTTATCAATATTGGACATTATTAGACCATGTCGAGTCGGCCATTTTTCATAAATTCTCCCTTTCTTGGCAGGCTGTTACTAATGCAGTTTACCAATACAGTGCTATTTTTCGCCAGAAACTGACATCTGCCCTTCTTGTAGAGCTTACTCAAGATCAGTTTACTTCAGCTCGGGCTCCTTAGTCTCGTTTGGATCTTTAACTTCCGTTGTTATATCTGTCACAATTTTTGCACGCTAAGGTGTTGTTCCTTTGCGGGTTTTTTTTATGTTATTTGATTTCGTGTAGTTGGTGAACGTATGGGTTTGCGTGAACCTTCGTAATTGTATCGATTCATGAACATTGCCTTCACTTCCGTATTTCTCATGATGATCACAGAAGTGTTTTGCGCCCCCGCTCATCGGAGCTTGGGGAAATATATTAGGCTGCACGGTGCTTTCGCGCAGAGCTAAAATCGACCAAACATGAGTACAGGTAACCCTTTTTGAACGTCTAAACCTGCCCTGGCATAAATGGGGCGATCGGTATACATCCTAGTGGTAATTTGGGACGGTAGGGCTCGAGATGTCATTACATGTCGGGTAAAGACTAACTAAAACGGAAGTAACGTCTCCAGAATGACCTAAATAGTGTTGACGGGGACGTAAAACCTCAAATCAATCAAACCAACAAACAGAAGAAAAATTTTATATTGGGGTGTAAATACACGTCACCCTTTGTGAATCATTTTATGTTGTCTCACAGAGAAAAGTAGAAAAGAGATAGAAGAGACAGTAGAGATGGACAGTATGAAGAAAGAATAAAGAATCTTATATGGGTGTGAGGGGTGGATGGAAAATCCGTCCCGAGGGTCACTGTCAGGCATCACGAGGCTTGCCGAGTGATGCCGGACAGTGATCCCGACGGACGGATTTATTATCAACCCCTCACACCCATATAGGATTCTTTTTCTTGCATACCTTCCATTTCTTAGCGCGGATTTTTAATGCTGCAGTCAATTCGGTTACTGATGGCCGCCATATTGTGATGACACTACAGGAATGTTCAGTGACGTCTCGTAACGTGCTGTGACGTCAACCTTAACGACGGCGCATATGAGGTCGTATTCAACCAGAGCATTTATCAAACACGCGAGAATATTCGATTCTGGGTAAGAACACCAGGGTTAGAAAAGAATTTCTATCCCAAGCTAAAACTATGGATTTCCTTATCTGGTGTGCAAGAACAACCGCCCCCCTCAACCCTAACCTGGACAGCAGGTCTTGCCCAACTGTAAGCCAATATCAGTTGGACGCCCCAGGGACGCAAGAACCACGTCACCGTTGCCGCACACAACAACCACTATGAAAGAATTAACGAATAAAATAATTACGTTTAGCCTTTTGACGTAGCCGAAGTTTAGCCAGAGCAGCCAGTTTGAATGGTCTTCTTTTACCCTTAGCCATATCTTTTACCCTGTTGGCGAACTGTTTATTCTTTGGATCATTGGCCTTGAATTCATCCTTGCCGTCTTTGCGCTTACGTTTCTCCGCGTACAAGGTGGCGTCAAGCTAAAAGCACAAAAATGTCCAAAATAAGGGTTCAACGCTTTAAGTAATCCTTCATATACTTTTGAACTCACGAAACATCATGTTATAGTTTGACAGGAATACCCAGCTTAAAATACTTATTACTGATCATTTTCAAGCACATAATACGTAATCTATTCTATGATAATTAACATGATAAAATATTTGCTTCGTATGGAAATTAGGTGTTATAAAATCATGTCATTTCGAATTAAATTGTAGATTTTGAAATATACAGATTTTCTAGCCATATATACTAGAATGTAGTCTTGGTTTCAACTGTTTTATAAACAAGTATGACATAAGTATTGCAGGATTTAATAGTAACAATGCAGCTAAACCCATTTTAAAAAGGAGAGTGTATTCCAAAACTTAGTGGTTCCAGGTTGAGTTGATTATAGAAATCTATCGCCGCTTTCTGTGTCGTCTGATCTGGGCCTACAATGTGTGCAAAATGGCACGTTTAGAGGTTTCCCGTGTAAAATAGGTTGATAAAAAAAAACCGTCTCCTGAACCATGGGCAGTTAACTATGCAGATGGGTAAAGTAATGCATCAAACCAATACTTTAAAACAGACATACTGACAGACAGACAGAAATGCGGACGGAGACAGACAGACAAACAGAGATTCCGATAGCTTAGCAGAAACCAGTCCTAAACAAATTCCACTAGACACTGAACGCACAGACGACGTCGCGTCAACTGCTACGCAATGACATTACGAAGAGACGTTGCAACGACGCCGATCTGACCTACCCTCACGTCATCTGCGCAGTTTGTAGGCTGCTGAATCAAACTGCTAGAATAAAAGACAAGAAAGCTGAAGACCGACCAAATGTGTGTTTCAGTAACACTTGAAAAAAAAGACAAATGGAATTATCGAACTGAAAGATATTTATCTAAACTTACGGCTGTCTGACGCTGCGTCTCATCCATATATTCACCTTCATTGTAACTCTGCAATTATGAAGAAGACTGTTTTGTAGAGGAATTTTAATTGGCAGTCTCTTTTACAAAGCAAACTAGTGAACACACTGTTCCATGAACAGACACATATTAACATTTGAAATCATTACGTTAACAATTCCATATAATAAATAACCATGAACACCTCGCCTCACTTTATAAAGGGAAAACATGGGGTTTACAAGGATACCCATTTAGTTTTTTTTAGGTTTTGCACAAAAATATAGATCGTGGGTGCTCGCTCATGCACACCCACAAACTATGACAAGAGCAGAAAAAGGAAAACACCAAATATTTTATACGCAAAAATGCTAGTTCTACAGATATTAAAATAGAAATGAAGGCAATGATAAGGAATCGATTCAATTAACCCACACCTCCCATTAGGGGCATCAAAGGGAAAGAAACACAAATATTACATGACTAGAGCCTGATGGAAACATCAATAGCGGAAAGCCAAAAGGACGCCATTGTAGCACACGGATGTGTCATCACGTGAACAGGTATGTGAAATGAAGACCCCCATACACCCCGCATTAAATAGAGAAAACTGGGTTTTACAGGGGTATACACTATCTTTTATATTTCTTCTCCAATACATAGTTTGTTGGTACTCGTTAGAACCGCCTCGCTGAGGCGGTTCTAACGAGCACCCACAACCTATGTTTGCAGTATTTATAAGAAAAATATCACGGATTGTCATCAGAAAAATGGCCATTTTGGAGATGTGAAAAAACGCACTATGTCGCACGGGTGTGTTATCGTAATGTTATCGTGACTGAGCTTCCTCTCCCGAAAAAAGATAATGGCGAATGTTGTAGATCGATTAAAATGACTCAGTTAAGATGCTTCTACTGTTTCTTATCATTTTTCAAAGAGTTTCCTTTCACAGAACACACACAAAGTAGTCGTTTCCTTTATATGGAGAAACAACAGTTTTATTTCTAGTATAAACGTATTGACAATAACTGGTGATGCTACATGTAGTAAACAACGCTTTCTATATCCTCTGACATCAACAATTCATTTATAAATTAAAGGTAATTTACTGGGCCCCAACCTTCACACTCATTCGATGCGGTAAAGTGTATTCATATCTACGATAAAAGTTAGAAAAAAGCTTTCCACAGTTTACTACCCTTGTCGTTAAACTTTTATGACGAGCATTGAAATCAGCCACTAGCAAAGCGCGATGGTGTTAACACCATAAGAAGTGGTTCGGGGAAAATGAAACATTAACAATGTCGAAATAAAAATAATCGCGTTTATCATAGTTTTGAGATAAAACAAATATTTCTAGAGCACGGTATTCCGTCTGAAGACTGATATATGGTGTGAACCATAGCTCCAGACACGGAGTACCGAGAATAATATCATTAAAATAACACACCCGTGAGTCATAGTGCTTTTTCACATCTCCAAAATAGCTAGTTTTCTGATGAAAATTCGTAATATTTTCTTATATATACTGCAAAAATAGGTTGTGGGTACTCGTTAGAACCGCCTCATTGAGGCGGTTCTAATGAGTACCCACAATCTTTGTCTTGGAGCAAAAATAAAATGAATAATGTAGACCCCTGTAAACCCCGGTTTTCTCTATATAGAGTGGGGTTTAGAGGGGTATTCATTACATGGACTTGTTCACGTAATGGGCGATATTTTTTTCCTTTATTACCCAACAAACCATACGTTGTAGGTACTTTTTAGACCAAGAAATATAGAAAATTATTTATCAATTATCCTCGTTATTTCCCATCCCAATCTGGACTGTCTTGAGCTAAGGTGTGGATGGCTATATTTCTGTACAACCTTTTCGGTGGACAACATACCTCCATCCTCTCCGCGGGCACTGTTACTTTCATCGACCTTCTCGATCCTTTTCCTTTTGCATATCCAACTTTTCTGTCCAATTTCTTTTTCTTGCCCGGTTTTTCATATATTGGCGAATACATCAGTCGATCTAAATCATATTTAGTTTCATCAGGAAGCCCAAGACGCATGTTAGGTGACAGCTCATCTGGATCAACCTGCAAATTAGAATAGCATGGGCTTTCTATAGGTGACTTTAGACGGCTGCGTTCTTGGATTGTGGCCTTGTCTTACTAGTTAACAATAGCAATACCTATACTAGAGGCCAGAATGGGCCAGAAATAAAATATTAGGTGTTAACCCTTTTTGTACCAAATGGAATCTTCTTCCTTATATATAGCAGGACTCCATTTCAAAATTTAGGGGTGTCAATTTGTGTTTTCTTCAAAATCTAGTTGGAAAATGGCTGAACGTTTTGCAAACAGTCTAGGCCCTGATCAGACGCCGCAATCTGATCTGAGCCAGTACTTTTTGCCAGGGTACCCATTTTGGGGCTTCTGGTACAAAATAGATTAAAATGGCCAAAAAAGGGAAATGGGTTAAAAAAAACAGCGCAAGCTACTCTTTGGGTGATTACATTCTCAGGAAAACTCATTAGTCAATCTGCCTATTTGGTGATGAGTAAAAAAATGATTTTCAGGATCACTATCATGACAGGCAATCTGGAATATCAAAACGGAACTCTGCATGTGCTAAAAAAGTGAAGTACAAATGAATGCCTATCCTACTCAGCACGAAAACACGCCTGTATAAATTTGACCCCCTTGAACCCCACCTTTATATGAGCCCCGCCAAGCGAATTTGCATTCCGTCATGACAAATTTTAACTGCCAATGCCCAGCCATTCAGAGGGACCAGGGATATGGCTTTCTGTCTGAACGTTCCTCTTGATTCACTGCTTGTATGAGCGAGCAGCGAAGGTTCTGGCGAGACTGCGCGGATGCGCAGGCTCGCCTGAACCTTCGCTGCTCGCATAGGCGATAAGTACCAAAATCGCTTGACGGGGCCCATATAGTAAAACTGAGGTTTGCAGGGGTAAACATTATTCTTTCTTATATCTGCTCTAAAATATAGAATGTGGGTACTCGTTAGAACCGCCTCGATGAGGCGGTTCTAACGAGTACCCACAGTCTATATTTCGAACAGAACAAAGAAAAATATCACAATTTTTCATCTTAAAATTTTCATTTTTTTCGGCGAAAGTGGTTACAATGTATTTGTATAGGCGCGTTTTCGTAATGAACACGGTCATAGAGGAGGTGACAACACAGCAAGATGTCAAAGCATAAATCAAGAAAGAAAATTCAGACTTTCAGTCCGGGAGGCGATTTGTGCACTGATTTTAAAATTGCCACCATGCCCGTCATCTTATATATCATGTCAAAATCAAAATCTACAAGTAGTCATGGCGTCTTCTACCAAGTTTAAAGTCAATTCGACTAACATTTTGTAAGAGGTCATATAGATTTACAGGATTGCCTCCATGGCAGCCATATTGGAAAGAGTATCAAAATAATTTACCAATTTCAGTTTAGAGGCTGCCCCAACAAATATTATCATTTTCCAAGCCAGTCTTGACCTGCGCTATTTGCCAATGTTTTTCCCGGCCTGACTGGGTTAACATAATAACCAACAGGTTAACACTCCCAGGTGACAAAAAACATTCTTTCATATCTCCAAAACTGTTATTTTTCTGAAGAAAACTTGTAATATTGTTTTTTTTTAATTCTGCTCTAAACATACATTGTGGAAGCTCGCCAGAACCGCTTTGATGTACCCAAAATCTATTGTTTATGATAATGGTATACTATGACCATATATGTACCCACTTGCTCATTTGTTTTTTGGCGAAAAGCATTGTATAAATTATATGGTTAATGTCAATAAAATATATTGTATAATATTTTATTAATTGACTATCCTGTATTAATCGGAGGTCATCCGTATTAACACCAGGTCAACCAATATTAACTGAGGTCAAGTGGGTCAGAAAATCAATAATCATGTTTTTTTAATTGTGTCAATTAATAAAATTGTCATTAATCAAGTAATTTCGTATTGACCCAGTTACAGGTCCTCGGTCAGCTGCATAGGCCCTCGGCCTTCGGCCTCGGGCCAATGCAGCGACCTCGGACCTGTACCTGGGCCAATACGAAATACAGCTGACCGACGACCTGTAACTGGGTCAATAGGAAATTACTTGATTAATAACATTATAGTATTGCAATGTATTATTTGGAGCAGAAATGATAAGTGTAATATATAGCTCTGTAAACTCCAGGTTTTTCTGTAAACAGTGAGGTTTACTGGAGTGTTATTACACGGGTGATGTCACTTTCAGATTCTAAAAAATCACAGGAGCCTATTCTTTCAAATTATTCTCCTTGTCGATATGAGTCAAGTTCTAAAGGAAGGAATTTGATCCGTGAATCGCTCCATAGGAGCAAATTCTTTCCTTTAAAAAAAGTGGCAGTTTTTAAGAGGCGCTCCGTTTACACTCATTTGGTGGGAAACCCATATAATATAATGAAGTCATTACCATCTGCAGACCTATTATGTTTGATATTTTCGTTAGAGTATGAGTGCTCCTCAGAATCGCCTTATTGAGTCGGTTCTAACGAGTACTTGCAGTATTTTGATTTAAACAAATATAAGAAAGGACTGTATACCCTTGTAAACCTCACATTTTCATATATAAATTGACTATTATTCACTCAGATTCACATTCCGTAAACACGCCTATACAAATACACGGTAAACTTTACCGCCAAAAACAACGAATATTTTAAGATTAAAAAGTTTGATATTTTTCTTATTTCTGCTCCAAAATATAGATTGTGGGTACTCACAATCTATATTTTAGAGCAGACATGAGAAACATAAGGTTTGCCCCTGAAAACACCAATTTAGCTATACAAAAGTGGGGTTCAAGGGGGTCAAAATTATATAGGTGTGATTTCGTGATGCTTAATGTGTGAAACAAAACAAGACACCGTGGAGATTGGCTTCCTTTGTAAAGTTAAAAGAAAAACATAGCCCCACTCACTTAATCCTTGTCCTTCTCCCGCCCGCTTAATCCTTTGTCCTGCTGAGCACGACAACTTCTACCTTTGGAAACAGTGTAGATCCAGATCTGAAACCATCTGATCAGGACCTATACTATTTGTCAATTAGTTTGAGAATTTCTGTGAAACATTATATTAAGTTGTTCCATTGGCTCATAGTCAAAATGGGTGTTGCAAAATTAATTTATTCAGCAGTACAACGGTTAAATACCCTACCTTTCGATTGGCTGCCTCCCATTCCGCCTGTTTCTCTCTCTGTCTCTTCCTGTAGAACCGGAAGCCCAACCAGACAACAATAATAGTGATGACAAAGAGAATGGCAAGGACAATGCCGACGATAGCTCCAGCCGACAATACAAAGGTGGTAGGAGATGCGGGGCTAGGATAGGCTAGAAGATGTAGAAAACAGTGTTAATTACCCAGCAGACATGCAACGTTGAATCAAAGTTGAAACAACGTAAACGTTGTTTCAACGTTGATTCAACGTTTAGTCGACATTGTGAGCCTGCAGGGACTTGTAGCATGCCTATACAATAACAAGATTTCAAAATGCTGCGCAAAAAGAAATAATAAAACAAAATAGTAACACATGCATGTAGCGGGCCTCCGTGGCTTAGTGGAGAGCGCTGACTCTTAATCATTAGATCTATCACCGCCGTGGGTTTTAGCCTGGCTCGGTTCACATGTGGGACGCCAAGTTCTGCAACGGAAGGTCATGTGGTTTTTCTCCAGGTACGCCGGTTTTCGCCCAACTCTGATTAACGATCGACCCGATATGAGTGAAATAATCTTGAAAGGGCCGTAAAACCAAAACCCCCAAAAAACAAAACAAAAAAAAACATGCCTGTACATGTATCTAAATATTTAAAGATCCATCGTAGGTGTAATAAACCATTAATTTACATAGAAAATCTGGAAAAATGAAAGTTCAAATTCCATCTCACATTTGAATTTTTCAGGAATTATATTCTGCATGTATTATGGAAGTGTGAAGATCACATTATTTGGAAGAAAACAAATTTAACTTACCACATAAAACTGAAAGAATAACAGAAACAGACGTTAACAGTGTTTAACATGTATGAATTTTGGACAAGCTAAAACATTATATATTTATTTGTGTTGTTGAAACTTCTTAATAATGGGAAAGGGATCTCCTTCAGGGTGGAGGCTTGATGAATTTAGTCTCCTTAACCTCTAAGCATCCACTCTTAAAGGGGAAAAAGAGCTCCTGAGCAAATTCTTTCCTTTTAAAAGTGGATTTGTCAGTGAAGTTTGATAATAAATTGAACCTGACGTCATATGACGTTATAAAATTTGTTTCCCTTGTAAAAATGGCAAAAATACTATGTCACCTGTATTCCATACGTTCAGTACGTGAGTACATGATACCTTATCCCGCTGAACATAGCAACTCCTACCTTTGCAAATAGAGTAGATCCAGATCAAATGACATCAGGGATCTACACTTGTTTGTCATTCAGTTTGCAAATTTCAATGGATGCATTATAGCAAGTGATTTGAATGCCTGATAGTGAGCAATGGGTGCGGCCCAATTTGGGCCCCGTCAAGCGATTTTGGTACTTATCGCCTATGAGAGCAGCGAAGGTTCAGGCGAGCCTGCGCATCCGCGCAGTCTCGCCAGAACCTTCGCTGCTCGCTCATACAAGCAGTGAATCAAGAGGCCCGGACCTTCAGACAGAAAGCCATATCCCTGGCCCCTCCGAATGGCTGGGCATGCGCAGTTAAAATTTGTCATGACGGAATGCTCGAAGACACAAATTCGCTTGGCGGGGCTCATTTAATTTATTCAGCAGGATAAGGGTAAAAATCTTTATGATACCTTCTCTGTAAGTATGTCTGCCGTCGTTCTCCAATCATATGTTTGATTACTAAAATGCAAACTTAAAATTAGAACGTAGCCTTAAATGTCAGCATACCCTGATCAGACTGCGTGGATATGCAATCTGATCAGAGTCTTCGCTTGGCCCACGTGTTCAAAGACATATATTCGCTTGATGTGTCTCTTTGATTTATTTATTCATTCATTCATTTTTATTTATTTATTTGTATAACTTTTTTCACACTCTGTGCTAATTCAGCAGACGACCAATTATTGATCTTTTTCTTATTACAGAAAACAGGATTTGACATTTCATGCAAAGCGTTTCCATAGAGACAGGGACTGACATTTCATGCAAACTGTCTCCATAATTTGCATGAAATGTCAAATCCTGTTTTCTGGGAACATCAGAAAAATGTTTCAAAATGTCGACGAAGCATGCAGAGTGATAAATATATAAACAAGACAACATAGCTCGCCTTTGGGGGCCTAAGATGGATGAGGGCAAGTTATCAAAAAAATTTTCTTCTGTAAAACAGCCCAATAGACTGCAGCAAATGAAAGAGAACCAAAATGTACCCCTAATCATCCTGTTTTCAAGCCTTTCTACTGCAAAAAAAAAAATGAAAAGAAATCTATATTTGATAAAAAAAATTCTACAAACTACCAAGTAATAACAAGGCATCACAGACGATACAAATCCCCTCGAGCAAGACAAATTAAAAAAAGCCTAGCCCAGCATTTGTGTAAAATTGCATTATATCCATCAATAAGAGTGATGACAAAGTTTTTCTAAAAATAGCCACAGTGACCTTGACTTTGAGCCCCAGACCCTGAAAGTTTTTAACTTCATACCCAACATTTGTATGAAGTTATCTTAAAATCCATCAATAAATCTGGACACTAGAGCAATGATCAAGTTTTTCTAAAAAATAGCCACAGTGACCTTGACCTTCAGCCCCTGACCCGGAAAGTCAAAGTCACTCAAGATATCATCATACCAAACATTTGTGTCAAGGTATATTAAAATCCATCAATAAATGAAGGCGCAAGAGCGATGACAAAGTTTTTCTAAAAATAGCCACAGTGACCTTGACCTTCTGCCCCAGACCCTGAAAGTCGAACTCGCTCAAGATATCATCATTGCCAACATTTTTGTGAAGTTATATTAATATCCATCCATAAATGTAGGCACTAGAGCGATCACAAAGTTTTTTCAAAAAATAGCCACAGTGACCTTGACCTTCAGCCCCGGAACCTGAAAGTCGAACTTGCTAGAGATATCATCATACCAACATTTGTGTGAAGTTATATTAAAATCCATCAATAAATTAAGGTGCAAGAACGATGACAATGTTTTTTCTAAAATAGCCATAGTGACCTTGACCCCGTGACCTGAAAGTAGTGACCCTTGACCTTAGGCCCCAGATCCTGAAAGTCAAAGTAACTCGAGATATCATCATACCAAACATTTCAGTGAAGTAATATTAAAATCCATCAATAAATGAAGGCGCTAGAGCGATGACAATATTTTTCTAAAAATAGCCACAGTGACCTTGACCTTGAGCCCCAGACCCCGCTATGTTTTTAAAAAGAAAAAAAAAAGAAAAAAAAATGTTCCTCCCCCGGGATTTGAACTCACGCAGCTTGCAGGTAAACTTTGACACAGAGAAGTAAGGGAGGTAATACAGAGGAAAATATTAACTTCTCAAAAAGTCCAATTTAAGCCAAAAAACCTGTAAAATGAAGTACAATGATAATGTTAAATATTGTTTTTTTTTTAGCAATTATTAATTATATATTCAAAATAAAGTTGTAAAACATCACATATAAGAGCTTGCAGGTAAACTTTAACCAAATGCGGACGCCGACGCCGACGCTGACGCTGACGCCGACGCTGACGCCGGACGCCCGGGGGTATGGCAATAGCTCCCCCTTACTTTCGTAAGGCGAGCTAATGATATTTCGACAAAATTGCCAAAAAAAAATAAAAATAAAAACAATGTATTGATCCTAAGTATTGTGACAGACAGGCCTAAGCAAACAGTGGGGACCCAGATCACACTACTCCTAAAGGAGCAGTCCTGAATAGGGTATACACTGTTTACCATTCCATCTGCACCTTTTGGACTCCTTGCTGGATCGTGAAAGTATTTTTAAAAAGGTTTTGGAATACGTATCACAGCAAGTCCTCAAGGTGTCAAAACTTTAGGTTGGCTGGTTGGTTGATTTGAGGTTTAACGTCCCCCGTCAACACTGAATAGGTCATTTTGGAGACGTTGCTTCCAATTTGTGCATTGACATGAAATGACACCTCAAACCCTGTCGCCCAATGAAACCAATAGGGTTTATAAGCATGGACGGTCCGACTCGCACCGCTTTGCCTAGGCAAGCTTAGATCCTCTAAGCGGTTTTACCAGTGCTCGTGTGCGGTTCAGCTCTGCGTGGAAGCATCATGCAGTCCATCTATTTCTTCAAGCCACGATGGGCGGGGGCCATGTAAACTTTTAGGACTTTTACGATTGTAAAATCAACAAATTAAAGATCATGAAGAATGAAGCTTGTTCTGTCAATTACCTGATGCAGTCATGACAAGCACTCCACCAGGGGAAGGTGCGTATGTGACATTCTGTCCCGAGACACAGTTCCCTGGAGACTGGCTAGCATAAACTGTTCCATAACCTGTGACTTTCTGAAACAAAATGACCATAAAAAACCTAACAAGATAACTCGCAGACTCGTACTTGAATTTCTTCAACCCAGTGACGTTTAGCAGACGTAAAGACCAATATTTCTATATGGTTCACAAAACTGCCTGGCAAGACCCAAATGACGGTAAGCACACTTTTCGACTCCTGTTTCGATTTCTACCCGGTGACGGGTAAGCAGCTGACTGTATGATTGCCAAGACGCATTACGATAACTCACCCGTGCGATATAGAGCATTTTCACATCTCTAAAATGGCTAATTTTCTGATGAAAATCTTTGATAGTTTTGTTATAAATGTTCAAAACATAGGTTGCGGGTGCTCGTTAGAACCGCCTCAGCGAGGCGGTTCTAACGAGTACCCACAACCTATGTCTTGGAGCAGAAATAAGAAAATAATGTATACCCCCGTAAACCCCAGTTTTCCAGTTTTCTCTATATAAAGTGGGGTTTAGGGGGGTCTTCATTTCACGGACTTGTTCACGTGATGGATAGTAGATTATACACAGTGCTTCGATTTGGTCAATTACTTCGACTTTATCCGGTAACCAGACTAATAGACCCTTATTTCGATACGATTAACAAGGCTTCGTCATATCAGGGCTACACTGTTTGCGGATGCCCCAGGCATATATAGGTTAATATTCCAAAGCACCGTTTATGATGAGTCTGAGTAAACCAGAGGCTCCCAGCTAAGTTCTTTTGCTCATGTTTCAGGGGCATGGCAAACAGCCCACAGTAGTGCGATTTTAATTCAGTATTTCCAATAAGTTCATTCCTTTACGAAGAAAATTGTAAAGAAACATTTTGAAGACTTTTTAACATAACTCTAACCCCAGAGTTATCAAGCATAAATGGTCAATGTTGAAAGGACGAACCGTTCAATATATTATAGGAAGAGTCTATTGCCAGACTTCTGTCAATAGCACAAAGTCGAGAAATATGCTATTGCCAGACGTCTGTCAATAGCACAAAGTCGGGAAATGTGCTATTGCCAGACGTCTGTCAATATATCAAAATCGTGTAAAATGCTAGCAAAACACGCATGTTCAACGATATTGAAAATTTTACCACTAAAAATGGAAATGAGAGAGAGAGAGAGAGGAGAGAGAGAGAGAGAGGAGAGAGAGAGAGAGAGAGAGAGAGAGAGAGAGAGAGAGAGAGAGAGAGAGAGAGAGAGAGAGAGAGAGAGAGAGGGAGGGAGGGAGAGAGAGAGAGGGAGAGAGAGAGAGAGAGAGAGAGAGAGAGAGAGAGAGAGAGAGAGAGAGAGAGAGAGAGAGAGAGAGAGAGAGAGAGAGAAAGAGAGAGAGATGACATGCAATATTTTATCCCATATAAAATATCAATATTAATCCCCCGCCGCGAAGCGGAGCGGGGATTATAGGAATGACCTTCGTCTGTCCGTCCGTCTGTGCGTCCGTCCGTCCGTCCGTCCGTCTGTCAGTCCGTAACACTTTCTTATCCACTCCGTATCTCCTGAACCCTTTGATAGATGTTCATTAAATTTTGGGTAAATATTCCTTTCAGTCAGCTGATGTGCAGAACCCATATTAAGATATTACAGATATGGAGCCAATCGAAAATAAGAGATGGGCGAAAACCGGAAACCCGGCGAAATACCATCTGATACAGATCGTGGCGTATCACATGTGACCCTAGTGAGGCTATTCGTCACAGAGGTCAGACCTAATGTTTAACCCTGAAGATGCCATGAAAATGCCGTCTGTTTGAGTAGGCTTGCAAACTTTTCACACATATTTTTGCACACAAGCAAACAGTGTGGACCCCGATCAGAGGAGCAGTCTGATCTGGGTCGACACTGCAAAAATGATTTATAAAGTTAGCAGCATACGACAAAGCAGACGACAATTATTGTGACTGACACGTTATGGGTTAAAAAGAATAGCACTCTTTCTTAAGGGACCGTCTCAGGTTTAAACTTACATAGCACGTGAAGCGGTAGGTGGTACTCTGGTCCACACTGGCGTCCTGGTTGTACACGTGCAGTGTATACACAGTGTCATTTCCGGTGTTGTCTTCTGTGAAGTGGATACAGTTTGTCACCCCACCAGCTGAAATTTGAACAATTGCATAATGTTAACAAGTCCATGCAATGAAAACCCCTTTTGTAAACCCCATTTTATATAAAGAAAACCGGTGTTAACAGGGGCATTTCTGTACCAAATCATAGATGTCGAACAAGTCCGTGTAATGAACACCGTGTAAACTCACATTACGATAACACACCCGTGCGGCATAGTGCATTTTTTCACATCTCCAAAATGGCTACTTTTCTGATGAAAATCTGTGATATGTTTGTTATTTTTGCTTTAAACATAGGTTTTCGGTGCTCGTTAGAACCGCCTCATTGAGGTGGTTCTAACGAGTACCGACAACCTATGTCTTGGAGCAAAAACTAGAGCTGTCAGTGAAACTGACTAGGGCTCCGGCAGCGCTATCAGAGGAGTAGGAAAATGTTGATGTGTTGTAAAAAACTGGAAAGAACAAGGAAATGAAAGAACATACCCCAAAGAATCATTTTGAACATGATTACTCGGTTTTAGACCTTTGGCCAATGTAGAACTTTTTTTAATACGGCTGTGGGTCTTGCGTGTGACACTTCGTCACATTATGGTTAACATTTCTGCCAAGTAATATTTAAATCCATCCAGGAATAATAACAAAGTTATTAATTGGACACAGGAAAGACCCTTTTTTGACCTTTAACCTCTAAGTATGACCTTGACCTTTGAGGTACGGACCTGAGTCTTGCGCGCAACACTCCATCACATTATGGTTAACATTTCTGCCAAGTAATATTTAAATCCATCCAGGAATAAGAAAGTTATGGAGGATAAAAAAAGTTGTGGACGGACAGACGGACGGACAGACAGACAGACAGAGTGATTACTATAGGGCACCCACACTTTCAGTGCGGGGCCCTAATAAGAAAAATAAAATATACCCCCGTAAACCCCAGTTTTCCCTATATAAAGTGGGGTGCTCATTACACGGACGTGTTCACGTGATAAAATTCTGTAAAAAGATAACAAGGGTTGATAGGGGTATATATTAATATTTTTGGGCCAGTTATTCAAAGCACCGTTACATGTAACTTAACGAGCTCGTTATAGTAGTCAAATTGTTAACTGTTTTAGCAAGTACAATATCTAAAAAATTGAGTTATATTTGCATAAAGAACTTCAGCAGCTTTTGCATATTTCAGCAAAACATAGTTGTATATCTGCCATATTTAATGACGAAGTTTTAATGATTTCTTAACTAACGACGTCGTTAGTTTTGAATAACTGCCCTTGGTTAATTGTCTGTCATTTTCAAAGGGAAAAAACTTTTGGAAATTCCTATTTGCTTTCCCATAAACTCAGCGTCGCTGAAAAAGTCACCCCGAAAAGGAAAGATTTGCCTGAAAGAGTGGAACCCTATTGATAAGGGAACCAAACTATATGTATATGTGGAAGAGTTACCTCCCCAGAAGATGCACCGACTCCCCTTATTAAAAGATGCAGAATCTATGGTTATAGCTTCAATGGAGGTTATTCCTGTATACAATTTACTACTGCTTTGGTTGGCACATAATTTCGTCTTACGGATAGGCTTTCAACTTATTTTGGCTCCCTTATCGATAGGGGTCTTAGAAGAAAGAAACTTGCCCTCCAAAAAAGTGGAAAATAGATTTCAGGTTATCGATTTTCGTTAAGAGTGGGCTCAATTTAGAAAGGGATTTATATACCAAAAATCTCAGACCAAATTCCAGAAATCGTGAAATGTCAGCTAATTTATGCTCTTGATTCTGTCAGTGCTATTTCCCAGTGGGCACACAGCTAACCCCGGTATCCATGACGGTGTCTTCCGAGGTATTCTAATTTCTCTTCAGACACCCTCCGTAGGTGTAGATTTTATCCGAAACGAAAAAAAAAAAAAAAAAAAAAAATAAGGACATCTACACCAAACGGATGGGTGGCCAGCCTAGCACACGTCGTATCGAAGTCGATGACGTTGCATCGACGTTGATGCGACCTTGCCTGTGTTAATTTAAAATTTAAAATTCTGAGAAACCACTTACAAGAATAAGCCTGTATCTGAGAACAGAGGGTGTAATTCCACGTCATAGCTGTTTTGTCTGAACACACGTCTACATACGAGTTGTTCGAGTAGCAAAGGTTTCCTGACCCCGTGTCGTAGGTATAACCGAAGGTCCCCAGGAACGGGATGGGGCAAGTGACAGTATTGTTCTCAACAGTCCCTGTGGAATAAATCAAAGCACTAACAGCACTGCCGGGGTGATTGTCTCCGAGTGCAGGCTGGGTTAACACTTAAATTCCTGTATTTTATGCAGTGTAGACCCCGATCAGACACCGCAACACTCAGTCAATCAGTAAGTGTTGCCAATTGTTAGAGCCGCATTGTAAAGGCGAGGACAACGACTCCACACAATTAATGTTTGGCTCATGTTATCTTTAACTATATCGTTACCTTTTTTTCTACGGGCCTCGGTCGATCGAGCCTTGGAGAAAATAAATTGGGCTGCATGGTGCTTCAACGCAGAGATGAAACCGATCGTACATGAGTACTGGTAAACCACTTAGTGGATCTAAACCTGTCCAGGCAAGGTGGTGGGAGTCCGACCGTCCATGATATAAATCCCGTTGGTTTCATTGGATGTCATTCCATTTCAGTGCCGGGTAAAAATCCCACAAAATTGAAAGAAACGTCTCCAGAATGACCTATATAGTATTGACGGGTACGTTAAATCTCAAATGAAACAAACAAAACCACGTGTCTCCATAAAGGAATCATTTTACTTCATTTGCCTATAGTCTGTATAAACAATGTTATCTTGATGTCCGAGTTGACACCCATTAAATTAAATTGTCTGTATGCTGGATTGGGTAATAAAACAATTATTTGATGCTGTTTGAACAAGTATCAAATTATTACACCTCGGTGTTGTGGACGTCCTGGTGAACTGTTGTCCTTGGCCGAACCAAACAGCCATCAAATAACTGTATATTATTACCAAATCTCCCATATAAAGTGTTAGGATGTATTTTGGTCTACAACTTAAACCTAAGTGAACTATATCACCGTCCAACATTTTAACCAGTTACAGCTTAAATGAACTATATCACCGTCCAATATTTTAACCAGTTACAGTTTAAATGAACTATATCACTGTCCAATATTTTAAACAGTTACAGCTTAAATGTACTATATCACTGTCCAATATTATAACCAGTTACAGCTTAAATGAACTATATCACTGTCCAATATTTTAACTAGTTACAGCTAAAATGAACTATATCACCGTCCAACATTTTAACCAGTTACAGCTTAAATGAACTATATCACTGTCCAATATTTTAACCAGTTAGAGCTTAAAATGAACTATAGCACTGTCCAATATTTTAACCAGTTACAGCTTAAATGAACTATATCACTGTCCAATATTTTACCCAGTTACAGCTTAAATGACCTATATCACCGTCCAACATTTTACCCAGTTACAGCTTAAATGAACTATATCACTGTCCAATATTTGTGTACTATTGGACGAGATTGGTTTGGTTTTCCATTTATCACCTTTATTGCGCCCAACTGCAGATGATGGAACAATATCTAGGCACAGCACGTGGCAGCTTCAAAGAAATGTAAACAACGCCTTCTGTGTGATTCAGATCGCATAGTAAAGCGTCCAGTCGTTCAGTCAGTCTTTGAAAATTGTTAGAGCCGCATTTTAAAGCCGGTCGGTTTACATATCAACACTTTTCCTGGGCGGGCTTATACGCAGCGGTTGACCAGTAAAGAGCACATCCGTTCTCCAGAAACTGACAAATGTCCTTCTTGACTCAGCGGAAGGGAGCGAATGGCCGTAGAAAAGATCCCATGATCAATATCCACGAAAGAATGTTGCCGACCCGGCTGGTATCGATCCTGCGTCCTCCTGATCACCAGTCACACGCGCATCCCACTGAGCTAACGATTCCATACAATCAGTGTTTGACCCCTGTCATCTTTTACCATACCATTACCACTTTTCTCGATATAAAGTGTTCTTAAAGGATACCCTTATTTCATTTACATGGTCTTTATAAACAATACAATCCTGATGTCCGAGTTGTCACCCATTAAATTAAAATATCCGTTATGCTGGATTGGGTAATAAAACAGTGTCAAAACGTTTACCTCTCGGAGTTGTGGACGACTGTATATAATATTGTCCTCGGCCTTCGGCCTCTGAAAATAGTGCATCAGGTCGTCTTGATGTCCTCGGGGTAATAGTTTTGACTATTGGCCAAACAGCCATCAAATAAGTGTACACTATCCCCAAAAAACTGTCTTTACTATTTACCTTCAATGTTTTGGACGATCCGATGGACTATTGCCTTCCGCCACGGACTATGGTACTTTAGGTCGTCCACAACACCTCGAGGACAATGGATCTGATTATTATCCAAACAGCCATCATTTATAACTGTTTTATACTACCCTCTCAGTAATGTAATACATGTAAAATATCATATAACTTAACGATGCCTACCATTTTCCATGAGCAGACTGTAAGGCACATCGGTGTAATCCGATACCGTACATATTTGTGTGTAGGAATTTAGGATTTTGCTTTTCAACCAGATTTTCACTCTTTCATAGCCAGCATCTTTCAAGGGCTCTGAAGAAAAAGAAAGCATTTATTGTGTGTATATTTTTTGCTCAGATGTAAACGGTAAAAACATCAAAGTTGATTTTTAATAAGTACTTAGTTGAGCCCAAAGCAACCGTGGTGCTGCTGTGCACTCCCCCCCCCCCCACACACACACACCCCACCGTTAACACCGATTCCCTAACCATCACTGAGGCGCTTCTAATGAGAAACAACTACCCACATTCTAAGTGTTTGAGCAAATAATGATTGTCATTATACGACTTACTTTTCTGCTTATAAAGTTATCGCTGAATTCGTTGCACGGACTTGGTACCGATAGTGCCTATTAGTTTTAGTTCGGTTTAGATTTAAAGGCTCAGTCGATGCTCATGCCGAGCCAGTCGGTTTACCTATCGATACTTTTCCTGGACATGCTTACACATAAGCGGCCAACAAGTAGGTACAGTGCACATTCTCTCACCAGAAACTGACAATTGCCTTTCTTCAGTCAGTGGAAGACAGATACTTCACGAAGGAATATTGCGGTCACCCGAATTATCCACCGAGGCAGTAAGAAAGTAAGTTAGTAAGTAAAGACTTTATTTTATGAGGGTAACTCAGTTGGACTTACCAATCTTCCCTGCGGCCTCCAAACAAGCATATACATAATATCTATTGACGCCAACTCAGCCTTATAATATACTTCCTTTGAAGCTCGGACGTTTAATAAGAGGGATTTAATAAATGAATTTTATTTTTCTGCTGTTCATGAAAGTATGAACGCAGTGGGTCGCGTGCAAAGTAAATGAAGGGGTTTCATTTAAATTTTGTAAGCGACCCAGTGTCGTTCACACTTTCATGAAAAGCAGAAAAATTAAGTTTATTTTTTTTATATATTTACATTCTTTGTCCCTCACCACTGGGCGAAAAATTGCTTTAAAGCTGAAAAGCATTTACACGCTTTTTTTTGTTGTTGTTGTTCAAAGAGCGGAACTGCGTTGATGTCACCAACGCCCGTAGAGAATCATGGTTTAGATTGTAGTATGAACTATAGAACTACATTGTTTTCTATAGGTTTACATAAGACTTAACACTGAAAATGTAAATATATTCTTTTCACTACTGTGGCCGCATGGATTTGACGTTCGAGTCCCATATCGGACAAAGGCTAGGAAACCGGTGTTTGTTTATGTTAAGTGTTTTTTTGTTTTGTTTTTTGTTTGTTTGTTTGTTTTTTTTTTTTTGTTTTTTTTTTTTTTTTGTTTTGTTTGTTTTTTTTTGTTGATTTTTTGTTTGTTGTTGTTTGTTTTTGTTTGTTTTGTTGTTTTTTTTTTCATTTGAACCAGCTCATGAAAACAGTGTTTTATTACATAGGCAAGCAGCAAAGGCTCTGACGAGACTGTACATGCACAGTCTCGTCAAATCCTGTGCTGTTCACAGACATATAGAGGAGACTTCGTGCAAAAAAGTCAAGCGTCTAGTTCTATTAGTTGGCTGTGCATGTGCATGTATATGGCAATGCTGTCGTGTCGGCTAGTCTCCGAACATATGTTAACCCATTTTGTGCCAATGGAATCTTCCTCCTTATATAAACCTGGGACCAGTTGTTCAAAGCATCGTTAGCTTAACGAGCTCGTTAGTGGTCATATTGTTAACTCTTCTAGCAAGTACAATATCGTAAATTTTGGTAGTTTTGCTGAAAAAAAAAATGTGTGCAGCTTTTGCGTCCGCAGCATATTTGCCATATTTCAGCATATTTGCCATATTTAATGATCAAAGTTTTAACGATACTTTAACTAACGATGTCGTTAGTTTTGAACAACTGGCTCCAGGAGTCCATTCCAATATTAAAGGGTGTCAGGTTGTGATTTCTTCAAAATATATTTTAAAAATGGCTGGAACTTTTGCAAACAGTGTAGGCGCTGATCAGACGCCGCGTTATGCGGCGTCTGATCTGGGCCTGCACTGTTTGCCAAGGTACCCGTTTTGGGGTTTCCGGTACAAAAATGGGTTAAACAGCATTGAAAGGGGTGGCAAAGACGACCACATGTACCTGAAGCTTTGTAATATTTATACAGTTGCCCTGTACCGACTCCAGTTGTAGCATCTGTAATTTCTGTGAGATCCAGGCAAATATAGGCATTGAAATTCAAGTTATACCGTTTGAAATCTTCGGATCTGAAAAGAAACAAACCCGACATTATTGTAAAACTTGACACAAACAAAATAAATCTGACCCACGGTAAATGGAAATTGACCCGTCCAAAGCTATGATGTGGAAGATCCTATTATCATATATGGGTTAATTAATCATACGCCATCACACAGGTATCATAAGTTGAAAAATGATAAATATTGTATCTATACACTTTTTCTTTTATTTTCTCAGACGGATGAATGAAGACTAAGTTATATATAAAGGCTGAATATAATACGTAGAAAAACTACAATTGGCTACCATATGTAGAATTTAAATTAAAAGGCATTGAGAAAAATTATAATTAGATGTTTGGCATGATAATTAGGAGCGTGATAGCTCAGTGGTCAGTACTCTTGCCTCTGATGCTAGAGGTCCCCGGTTCGATCCCCGGAAGCGTGGGTTATTTCGGTGTCCGAACACGCTCCATTTGCATCATTTGCAGGGATGAATGCCAAAACGTGCGCCGTCCTTCAGATCGGGACGTTAACTGGAGCCCCGCTGTGCCATCTCTTGTGCAGGTTAACCCATTCAGTACCAGAAACCCCTAAAGGGGTACCTTGGCAAACAGCGCAGGCCCAGATCAGACGCCACAGAATGCGGCGTCTGATCAGAGCCTACACTGTTTGCAAAAAAATTGAGCCATTTCCCGAATCAATTTTGAAGAAAACACAACCTGACACCCCTAAATTTCGAAATGGACTCCTGCCATATATAAGGTGGGAGATTCCATTTGGTACAAAAGGGGTTAACAACCGTAATTACATGATTACTGTGTAGGCTTTCAATCCTGCAAACCTGGTATGTTGTAATGTACACCTGCGAGTGATGGTCAAATGTGACCGATCGCAGTTTTGGTAGAAAGAAAGAAAAAGAAAGAAAGACAGTTTTATTGCAATCATTTTTAGTAGGCTTCGCAGACCCGAACTTTGTTTGCCGCTTTGCCCGGCGGGCGGACTTATCACATGAAGAACATCATTAATTGACATATTGGCTCATTAACAATTTGTTGACCCAAAGTTGCAGACATGAATTCAGAAACATTAACATAATGAAAACACACCTATACAAATACATTGTTAATTTTACCGCCGAAGAAAGGAAAAATTTAAGATGAAAAAATGTGATATTTTTCTAATTTTCAAACTATAAATTGTGCGTACATGAGTAACCACAATCTATATTTTAGAGCAGAATTAAGAAAAATAAGGTTACCCCATATAAACCCCAGTTTTACTATAAAAAGTGTGTTTAAAAAGGGGTAAAACTTATTTTTTCTCATTTCTTCTCTAAACTAGAACAGATTGTGGGTATTCGTTACAACCAGTTCTAACGAGTCTATATTTTGAGCAGAAATAAGAAAATAACCAAATTTATCATCCTAAACTTTTCTTTTTTTTTCGGTGTAATCTGCAAAAGAAATTTCAGACTTTTGGGAGAAAGAAAAGGCTGAAAATCAAAACTGAAAAAAAAGAAAGAAAAGGCTGAAAATCAAAACTGAAAAAAGCAGAATAACAAATAAAATAAATACTGCACACCACAAATATCAGCAATTACTAAAAGAAAATGAGAAATCTAAGGATATGACAATTTCAGAATTAAAAGAAAAAAAATAAGACTCATGGGATTGTAACAAAATTAAGAACACGCGAAAAATTGGGTAGCCGGACAAAATCCTCCCCGGACATAATCCCCCCGGACAAAATCCCCCCTTTTTGTAAAGGCGGACAAAATCCCCCTCGGACAAAATCCCACCCGGATAAAATCCCCCTCCCTGTATGTCAGGTTGGACAAAATCCCCCCGGACAAAATCACCCTTGGTCTAAATTGTTCTAGTTAATTATCCTTCCACTACCCACAATCTATGTTTTTGAGCAGAAATATGAAAAATATTGGAATCTGTTATTGGAATATGTCAATTTTCAATATATTTGAACAGGTGTTTTACGTTAAGGTAGAGGTTCTAAAATAGAAGTGAAGGCAATGATCAGGAATCAATACAGATCTGGAATCTAAGTGTGCCTGGAACTGGGTTAGGTTAACTGATCATGCTAGACATAATCCTAATGGGTTGAGAGGTCCATAAAACACCAAAGCACACATGCACAATTACAAAAAGTTAATAGAAGTATGCCCTTTTTACTTTGATCTTACAAGCAACTTCTCCAAAATGACCTATACAGTGTTGATGGGCAATAATTTCTCCATGAGCACCAATATAGCTTTGAATGTACTGCACCAAATCTGATATGGAATCTGCAGTTTTCAAAACGACAGACTGATTTTCAAAAATCAGTAATTGTGCATGTGGAGGTGTGCGGGATACTGTCCACCTTTATAAACAGCAGGGGGGATTATGCCCGGGGGGATTTTGTCCAGGGGGGATTTTGTCCACCTGAACAAATGTTGGGGGGGATTTTGTCCGCCTTTACAAAGGGGGGGGGGGGTGTCCGGGGGATTATGTCCGGGGGGATTTTGTCCTGGAATCGAAAAATTGGTTTCACTGATTAAGGACACCTTGAAAGAGAACCGATATAATTCGGGTATATAAAAGTGGGAATCCCACAATAAATAAATAACTTGGGTTTTTCGTCATTTCTAACCAGTCCATAGCCTTACACACGGTCCTAAGAGAGAGCAACATGAACTAGTATGCTCTCGGGTGAGACAGAGAAATCTCTATTCGCAGCCGAAATTGGCATTGATTCCTCTGCAGTTTTATGCCCATTTTCGATCTGGCGTTCAAAATTCTAAATTACAGTGCTTCTACTTTACTTAGGGGAAGGCACTGGCAGTTCAGCATGACTCACATTTCACTGAATCTGCCGCGTTTTGCAGCCCAGAAGCACTCAAACTTTACGTCCTGTTGTGGGGCAATGCTAACGCGCCTGACCGTAGCGGACGAAAATGCTTAAACTTTACAATACAATACAATACAATACAATACAATAAACACAGTTTATGGTCAGGCGACCGAATATCTTAACCCATCAATGGCAAAGGAATCCATCCAGGCATAAAGTTTATGGTGGTCCATTTCCAATGTTTGGAGTGTTAAAACGATTTCTTTTCTTTGTCAAAAGTTTCACAAAAATATGTAGAATAAGCAATCAGTGTAGACCTTGATCAGACACCAATTTCTGTGGTGCATTATATCGTTTACACTGCTTGCGAATGCCTCCCAAAAGGGATGCTTGGTATATATGGGTCAAAACTTGTTAGTTAAATAGCTTACAGCAAATAAGACAGTAGACGACTCAGTCATAAAATATCACTAATAGGGATAACATACCTATGTTAGATTATAGACAATTTTTCAGGATTTGCCTGATGGTAATTTGGGACGTTTTCCTAATTCTTTTCAAAAAGTATATTGTGGGCACTCGTAATCCACCAAAAACGATTTTTTTTTTTCAGATAAAAATCGTGATATTTTTCATATTTGTGATCAAAATATACATTGTGGGTAAGCGGCAAGGCAGTTCTAACGGGTACCCACAATCTGTTTTAAAGCAGAAATAAGAAAAATAATGTATACCTGTAAACCCCAGTTTTACTATATTATTGTGGTCAAAATTATATAGGCATGATTGCGTGATGTGTGCCCATTTTAACCCTGATCCTGCAGAACACGACAGCCCCAACATTTACAAACAGTGCATGTCCCGATTAATCTGATCAGGATCTACACTGTTTACTAGTACACATATTCGATCGGTTTTAGCTCTGCAAGCACGCTCTGTCTGGACAGGCTTAGACCCTCTAAGCGGTTTACCGGTACTCGTGTGCGGTTGGTTTCAGCTCTGCATGAAAGACTGATGCAACCCATCTATTTCTTCAAGTCCTGATGGGCGGGCCCCAATTGTGCTGTGATTCTTCTCTAAAATGATAAAGGAATACGTGCAGACAGAGACTAGACAATATAACAGTCCGATCAAAGCCTACACGAATAATGAATATACTAGGTGGTTGAATCTGCCGCTGATGATTGTTCGAATATTGAGATAATAATAATTATCATATAATAATCAATAATTGCTCTTCTTAACTTCTGACCTGAGCTTATGACACTTTTTCATGTTCGACTCATCTGAGCATGAAATTAATAGTGTTTATAAATGCTAAAGTTTTGTATGGGCTGAAGTTGTCTATCCTCCCATTACGAAAACACCCCTATTCATATATTATTGATATTTTTCAACTTTTCTGATAAAAAATTTATATTTTTCACACATCTGCTTAAAACATAGATTGTGGGAACTCGTTAGAACTGCTTCATTGTGGCAGATCCAATGAGTACTATACCCGTAATCTTTTTGTGTGCGTGTGGCGGGGGGGGGGGGGGGGGGTGCGCAGAATAAGAAAAATAATGTATACCCCTGTAAACCCAAGTTTTACTATCTAAAAGTGGGGTTTAATGGGGTCAAAATTTCAAATGGATGTTTTCGTAATGCTAAATAATGTTGAAATGTTGAAATTGTGGGTATCTTAACATTTAGTAGCGGGATAAATTACATGACCAGTTGAGTAATGCAAAAATATGTTTCAAAATCACGACCCACGATTTGAGCAAATGCATGTATTTTGCGCCCTGATATGAATTTTGTCACTAAATTAAACCGAAGGCAAAGCACCCCTAAACATTAACGAACAAATAATCAGTTGGTGATTATAGGATTATATTCTACGCTGGACAGGTAGGAGATAGAGAGAATCCGATAACTGCGAAAGTGACTCTAAGGGAAATAACTTCATTTTTTTGCCAGCGGCTTATTGCGGCTTAATGCATATTTGTCTCCCATACTTATCTGACGAAGATTGTTCCAGATGTGGCTTTTAATTCGAACACTCAATAACTGGAAACCTTAAGATTTTGATTTTAACATTCGAAATTTTATATTTAACAGAAATAAAACTGAGATCGGAAGGATAAAATTGTTAGGTTTGCATTTATCTGAAAGAGCTTAAGAAAACGGTAAAACTGTATCAAAGTCACGATGCAATTTAAAGTCAACGAACAATTTGTATTAGGGTTTGACTGTGCTATAAGACACAATAAATGAGCCCATTCGCATATCCCTCCAAACTCAATTCAGAGTGTTGGTGCTAAAGTTAAGAAGTCCTTTCCCTAGAAAGCGAAACTGTATCAAAGTCACGATGCAATTTAAAGTCAACGAACAATTTGTATTAGGGTTTGACTGTGCTATAAGACACAATGAATGAGCCCATTCGCATATCCCTCCAAACTCAATTCAGAGTGTTGGTGCTAAAGTTAAGAAGTCCTTTCCCTAGAAAGCGAAAATATGTAATGAATCCAGCTTGGTTTTATAGGAGCACCATCCCACTGTTTATAAAGGAGAGCAAATGAGTATAGTCAATGTTTACCTTGTTGGTGGATCAACTGATTCTAAAAATGCCAAACATAACTTAAACAGACAATAGTTTGAAATAGTCTATCATTTTTTGTTTTCAGAGAAAATAAGCACTGTAATTTAGAGTAAATCGGGTTTACAGGGGTAAACCTTATTTGTGTTCTTATTTCTACTCTAATATGTAGATTGAAAGTACTCTTGGAACCGCCGTCGATGACGTGTAATGTGTACCCACAATCTATATTTTGAGGAGAAAATACCTCAATTTTTCATCTTGAAATAATTTTCAATTTTCCGCCGTTAAAATTTACAATGTATTTGTATAGACGTGTTTTCGTGATTGTCTTTATTGACTAACTCTCTAAAAATATTCTACTTTTGTAGGAAAGAAGGAAAGAGCAAATTCTCTAGAGAGCAAAATCTTTACTATAAAAGTAGATACTGGTTTGCACGGTTTGAAAGCGTTGCCTCCCTTGAAGGTCTATTCTTTCCCTTAAGAGTTAACTCAAAGTACATGTAAAACTCCGCTATTAAGACCACCTAAAATTAAGACTAAATCTACATTTTAAAGCCTAATGAGAAGATTTCAGTTATTCTTTCTTTGTGTGTTCTACAGCCATGGTATCCAAATAACCGACCACCTTTGGGACTGTTCACAAGTGGTCTTAAAGACCACTTTTGGTCTGTCCCAAAGTGGTCTTAATATAGGAATTTACTGTACTTACTTGACAACATATTTGGTGCCTGATTGGATCTCGCAGGTAAAGTTGAGAGTTCCATATGTGTGCACTGTGTAGCCGGAGAAGGATGATGAGGTGAACTCTAGTTCATTGCCTCCTATCTCGCTGCTCAACCAGCTACCACGGAGGTTGGAGGGGAATGTACACTGAGCTGAAAAAAGAAGAAAAATGGATTATAAAAAGCACTTTGTCATATGACGTCGCGTCTGAGAGTGTAATAACGCCATATAATAAATTCGATAATCCACTGGTGGATTAAATATGCAAATTAGTTAGATACGCCCCATAACGTTACATGTACGACGTCCTTAGCGACTTCGCGTTTACTAATGGCGGAATATTGACATTTTGTTAAAAAAAATCGTGAATAAAATGCGTTTTAAAAGTCATATGATAAATAGAATCTTACATTAGTGTTAATGTATTATTGAATTTATCAAACTCGTTGAGGAAAAGGGATAAAATGCTCGGCATAGCCTCGCATTTTATCCCTTTTCCTCAACTCGTTTAATAAATTCAATAATACATGAACATTCATGTAAGATCCTCTATGAACCATATGATCGAAGACTTGGGCAAAATAGGTTATAGGAATGCCATGGGTTCAGTTGGTTTGTAACATATTTGCGCTGAGACTGATCATGAAATATATTCTACTTCCATTCTCTTCCTTCCGCTGAAGGGCAGTTGCCAGTGACTGGTGAAACACATACACTGCACTTAGACTGACCATAAAATTCGACAATTTACAACAAATGGATAGGTGGCCAGCCTATGTACCGTTCTAAAACCTTGCCGTTTCCTCTATGTACATGTACTGAGACATGTGAGAATAAAAGGGTAAATGTCTTTGCTTCTGGATTTTATATCGTCATGGCAATGTTTACGACGTTATTCAAGAGAGAGAAAAAATGAAAAAGAAATAAACCTAGTATCGCCCTGTTTTATGAGTCCCATCACGAGATAACCTGTCTTCAGGTTTACGACCAGGTACGACACATACCGTCCAGCTCAGCTCCACAGACAAACAGGTATTTGGTTTAGATACATAGAAACTGACATTATCCACAGAAACCAAGCATTGAAAACGACTGCATGGGTAATCTGCACTTTTATTGTTCGAAAATGGCAAACACAGTTTTCTCATGGCATATGGCGTCGCGTGTGAGAATGTAATAACGTCGTTTATCACATGACGTCGTTGATAAGCAGTGGATAACGTCGTGTAATAAAAATCGTATGACCACACGTGTAATAACACTTTGGCGGGACTACGTAACGTCATGACGACGTCCATGTCAACAATGCATTTTAGGTGGAACATTTGCCAAATTTAAAGGCGATGAAATCCAATTTAAAGTGGTCATGTGATAAACAGAATCTTACACTCGTGGTCTTTTCATATGAAATTTACGAAACTCGCCGAAGGCTCGTTTCATAAATTTCATATGAAATGACCACTCGTGTAAGATCCTCTATGTATTAAATTCGATAATCCACTATTGGATTATATATGCAAAATATTTACATTTCTAGTGTAAAGTCTAATGTAAACCTATAGAAAACAATTGCGTTCATACGCCAATGAACGCATCGAATCACATGATTTTCAGTGACGTTAAATGACGTCATTCTTAACCATTGTTCTCTACGGGCGTTGATGACGTCAACGCTGCTCCGCTCTTTGTAGAAAAACAGCGTGTAAATGTTTTTCAGCTTTAAAAGTTTGCCCTACAAGCATATTTTCGCCCGGTGATGAGGGGCAAATAATGTAAATATAAAAAATAAACTTAATTTTTCTGCTTTTCATGAAAGTATGAACGACAGTGGGTCGCTAGCAAAGTTTACATGAACCCCTTCGAGGTTCATTTACTTTGCACGCGACCCACTGCGTTCATACTTCCATGAACTGCAGAAAAATAAATTTCATTTCTTAATTAGTTAGATACGCCCAGGAATGTTACTCGCACGACGTCCTTAATGACGTCGCGTTTACTAATGGCGGAATCGTGACTCTGTTAAAACTTCGTGAATAAAATGCGTTTAAATGTCATATTATAAATAAAATCTTGCGTCCGTGTTCATGTATTATTAAATTTATTGAGCTCGTTGGGAAAAGGGGATAAAATGCTCGGCGAAGCCTCGCATTTAACCCTTTTCCTCAACTTGTTTAATAAATTCAATTATATATGAACACTCATGTAAAATCCCCTATGTATGTTACATGTAACCCTTTCTAGACGCCAAGAAAATCTACATCTGAAAATGTCTGTTTTTGTCGTCAGATACATCTTCTTGCAAACTTTTCAAACATATTTTTGCATGCAGGCAAACAGTGTAGACACTGGTCAGGCCGCTCCTAGTGAATCAATCTGAATTCGGCTCACATTGTTTGCAACAATGACTCCAAACAGTCAAGCCGACGACAATTGTTGTAATTGTTATCCTAGGACGAACGCTGGGTATGAAAAACGATTTGCAGGCAGGAATTGACCAAGTTCAATAGCCACGATTAGTAGCCCGCTATTCTCTCTGGAGCCAGTCGGAACAGCTGTAACTTACAGACCACCTTCGTCATTATTGTGCTATGTCCGAGGTGGCAGGGATACATCGTCATCGATGTAATTTAGTCCACGCGAAAGCCTTGTAGAAAGTGGGAAAGGGGCAGACTCTACGTGTTCCGAGCGCCCGATTACCTTGATAACAAAAAGAAGGTACTTACTTGTTTAACCTGTTAACCTGTATAAAGTTCTTGGACTTCTTGTTTAAATTTTCTATACAGTGAAATTCCGCTATTGAGACCACCTAAAATTAAGACTAATTCTGCGTTAAAAAGCTTGTTTAAAAGGTTAGAGTCATTCTTTCTTTATGATTTTTGCATACAATGTCCTCTGGTCAGAGTACACCTTTGGGACTGTTCAAAAGTGGTCTTAAGGACCACTTTTGAACAGTCCCAAGGGGTCTTAATATAGGAATTTTCTATATTTGGCTACATTTTTTCTTCAAATATTTCCACCAACAAAGAGTCAGCCGAGTCAAAGTCCGAAAAACTGATTGACAAAAAGAGAACATACGAGACTTACCTGAACATGACGAAAAGAAAATATGTATCCATAAAATTTTATGAATTAAATGACGTCCCATATCCTCGACCGATTGGACAGACAGCCATTTTTATCGCCTTGGCCGTTCAATTAAACTTGCGTCCGCCATTTTAACTCGCAGCTATGGATACGTTACAAGGAAGCAACCGGATGTAGTCGGCAATCAGTTCCGGTCGCTAATTCCGGGTCTGCTTTTGGTTTCTATTAGTTTTTGGCTCACTGGCAACTCTTCGTCGATAAAAAGATACGGAAAAGGCAGGCGTTTCGTGAATGTCCTTCGAAAAAAATATATATATTTAATTTTTTAAAAATATTATTTAAACACGGCATGTGTTATATTCATATGAGCCCATAATCCGGTTCCTAAGCGATTAGATGTAACAATGTTTAACCCATTTTGTACCAAATGGAATCTTCCTCCTTATTTATAGCAGGAGTCCATTTCAAAATTTAGTGGTTTCAGCTTGTGTTTTCTTCAAAATTTAGTTGGAAAATGGATAAACTTTTGGCAAACAGTGTAGGTCCTGATCAGACGCCGCGTTCTGTGGCGTCTGATCTAGGCCTGCACTGTTTGTCAGTGACCCGTTCTGGGGTTTCTGGTACGAAATGGGTTAATCCAGGGTCAGCTAAATTTTCGTGTGTGCAAATGAAAGCCTTTGAAAGATTATTAAATGTCTACGGTTAGGTTAATCAGCTTTAACATGTATATAATTATATATTAAAAATTGATTGATAAGTTTTTTGGTGTTACGGCCCTTTCAAAATAATTTCACTTATTTTAAGACGATCGTTAATCAGAGGTGGGTGTGGAGAAAACCGGAGTATCCGGAGAAAAACCACCTGACCTTCCAATACAGAACTTGGCGTCTCACATGCGACCCGAGCGAGACGCGGACCACAGCGGTGAGAGACCTAATGATTTAGAGTCAGCGTTCTTACCCATTAGGTCACGCAGGCCCGTCTTGAGTCGATAAACTTGTGCATGTACATGTATATGATTCTGCTTTCAAATGATTTTCTTGATTCTTGAAAGTTAACACTTAAATTATTAACTATTGATAAGTTACAATCTAGCTTGAATCTTTGAAAATACTCTTCCCATTATTTCCTATTTCTTAAGTGGCTGGCTCTTTTCTTTTTAAATTGGTTGTCGCATGTGAATCATGAGAGAGAGAGAGAGAGAGAGAGAGAGAGAGAGAGAGAGAGAGAGAGAGAGAGAGAGAGAGAGAGAGAGAGAGAGAAGAGAGAGAGAGAGATGCATGTAAGGTCTTTCTGTCCATAAAATTGCAAATTCTTTAAATAATAAGAATGCAATGTTGCTATATACAGACTACGATATTTTTCGACGGTATTTGAAGGAAATTGAAAGAGTAATAACCTTTCATACGGACTTGAACTTTTGTGGATGGATTAACGCTTAAATGAGAGAACAATAATCTTTACAACTGATATATAATCTTTAGTCGCAGATATAAAGCTTTAGCGAATTGTCTGCGTTTATCATTAAAATTAGGATATGATGATTATTAAGCATCAGTATTCACTATTGTTGTGACTGGTGATTCAGGCATGATTAACTCATCTTAATTTTGCGGGAAGGTCAAGATTTCTGACGTCACTGACATGTTGGACAAGGCACTTCCTGTGAAGATTAATCTCCATGGAAGTTTAAAACTAATGGCCGCCTGACTGTGAAAACTAGCAATGGCGAATTCAGAAATGATTTAAGATGAAATGGCAATGTCATTTTCCACAGGAAGCCACCCTCAATTCATAATTTTGCAATGAGTTTAACAAAATATGTAGTTTTGTTTTTGATAACAGGTTTCTTGGGCCATGTGGGTAAGTTACACATTATTTCTCTGTTTTGGTACGTTTGTTTAAAGCCTCGTTAGCTTAACAAATTCGTTAATGGTCAAAATGTAATAAAACTAACCCCGAGCGTGTTGCATAAATTTCATTTGACATGACCACTTGTGTAAGATTTTATTAATCATTTGAGTTTTAAATAGGGTTTTCTCCGAATAAGTATCAGTAGGAATCTTAGAGATGTCAAGAATCATATAAGAATCTTACATCGGTGTGAGGGGTGGATGGAAAATTCCGTCCCGATGGTCACTGTCCGGCATCATGAGGCTTGTCGAGTGATGCCGGACAGTGATCCCGAGGGACGGATTTTTCGATCCACCCCTCACACCCATGTAGGATTCTTTTTCTTGCATACCTTCCATTTCTGACCCTGGATTTTTCATACTGCAGTCACTTCGATTGTCGGTACTTGCTTATGTATAAGCTTGCCCAGGAAAATCATGTCTAGTTAAACTGACCGTCTCGACATGACCTCAGTAGTATCGACTGGGGCGTTAAACCCGAAACCAAAACCAACCAACGCTTGAAGAGAACCTGCACATGTTTTAAGGGGAATGGGAACACCTGGCAGATTTTTTCGCCATTTTTCAAAAGGAGACAACTATCGGGACTTCCGGTTCGCTTTTCTATAAGCCCTGCCCCGCTGAAAAAGGGGTCTATTTACATACCCATTCCCCTTAAGCAGCTTCAACTTTAAATTTTCTTTATATTGTTACTATAGTCACTTGATCTGCCGCATTGTATCAAGTCGATTGGATGTTTCCAGATTATAAGAATCTTATATTGGTGTGAGGGGTGGATAGACATTATCCGTCCCAAGGGTCACTGTCCGGCATAACGAGGCTTGCCGAGTGTTGCCGGACATTGATCCCGAGGGACGGATTTTTCTATCCACCCCTCACATCCATATTGGATTCTTTTTCTTGCATACCTTCCATTTCTTAGCGCGGAATTTCAATGCTGCAGTCACTTCGGTTACTAACGTCCGCCATATTGTGTTGACACTGCAGGAATGTAAAGTGGCGTCACGGATCGTGCATGACGTCAACCTTAACGACGGCGCACACAAGGTCGTAATCAACCAGTGCATTTATCAAACACGCGATTATATTCGATTTGGGGTCAGAACACCAGGGTCAGAACATAAATTTCTATCACAGGGTAAAATCACGGATTTCCTTGTCTGGTGTGCAAGAACAATGTATCACACGAGACGCGGAGTGTCGAGTGTGACGCGAAAGATTTTTCTTGCACACCAGACAAGGAAATCCGTGATTTTACACTGGGATAGAAATGTTCTGACCCTTGTGTTCCGATCCCAAATCGAATATAATCGCGTGTTTGGTAAATACACTGTTTGATTACAACCTCATGCGCGGCGTCGTCATGCGTGACGTCACTAAACATTCCTGTTGTGTCATCACAAAATGGCGGACGTCGGTAACCGAGGACAGCAGCATTAAAAATTTGCAATAGAAATTGAAGGTATGCAAGAAAAAGAATCCAATATGGGTGTGAGGGGTGGATAGATAAATCCGTCCCTCGGGATCACTGTCCGGCATCACGAGGCAAGCCTCGTGATGCCGGACAGTGTCCCTCGGGACGGATTTTTCAATCCACCCCTCACACCCATATAAGATTCTTAAAGGAAACATCTTAGAGACGTGATACTGTGCGACAGACCAAGTTACTGCAGTATAATACGTTTATTATATACCAGGCTGCTTTAAAACAAAGCCATTTATTTTCAAACGAAAATATGCAAACAAATTTGACATTATGCACTTCGTGTATATGGTGTAATCATTTCACACATCTGGTTCCGCGTTACGAAAAACGCGTTTTTTGTAAGTACATAATACATATTGATTCTAGACACCAGAGTATGTGTTTCAGAGTCTGTTCAGGGCCTAAAATCTGTGACAATTCTCTAATGATACCTGACGCAATTTAATCCTTGACCTGCTGAACATTTAAACATGCCACACCAACCACTGATTATCAACCAATCATTGCAACAAATTCATAAACCGAATATCAAACAATTGAGATCCTGATCAGATGATCTGGATCTACATTGTTTGAAATGTAAGACATATCCAGGCTCAGCGGAACAAGGTTATTTAGTGTCCCTAAAATGACATTAGCAAACAATGGTGACCCAGATCATACGCAATCGAAAGCGGGGTTTGATCCGGGTTTACAATGTTTGTTTGACGGGAAACAGAAATGGACGACCCTCAAACTGTAAGGTGGAAGATTTGGGTTAATTTTCACAGGACTGACATTTAACAAGTTACATTTCTTGTCTTGTATACTTTCAGATTGTTGTTTCTTTCCGGCACCTCTGCGCAATGGCATCTGGGACTCCAACGACATGGGTGAAGTCACGTTTAACTCCACCCACTTTACCATTTCGGACATGGCAAGTTTTGGTGGGATGACGTTTGAATGTATTTCGAAAACAGGCAACAGATACTACACAGAGTAAGTATCCTATCAGCCAGAAGAGACCGAAGACTCAGAAAACCATGAACCATGAGTGGATTTGGTAATGCTTTTGATTAATTCCGTCACCAGTGGAAGCAACTTTCTGCCTTTAAAACCATAGTGGGGATATAATCAGGGATAAATGTGTTTACTGTGATTGGAACCCACACACACATGCGGCATGTCGCCTTGCACTGCAGTGGCCGCGGCAACGTCACATTGCACTTGACCGGAGGTCCTTACCAACTGCTGTAGGAACGTCAGGCGTGACAAAATCCGGCCTGCCATAATCAAGTAAAAGTTTATACATGTGTGTATTTGCGTTTGCTGTGATTCTAACCCACGTACAGATTGGGCGACATCGCCTACCGGATGTCCTTACTAACTGCGCTACAGATGTGGCGACGTCGCATTTGCACTGCAGTGGTCGGACGTCCTTACCAACTGCGGTACGGATGCGGTCAGATCGCCTGGTACTGCCTTACCAACTGCGCTACAGCAATTGGTAAGTACGCCTGGCCAAGTGCTAGGCGACGCCGCCGCATCTTTGCGTTGGTTTCGCAAATAAATTACAAGCTGGTGTCCAGAGCAGCCCGTTGTTGAAAGCATCGTTAGTTTAAAGAACATATTAGGGGTTAAAAAATGACCTTTTCTGACCGGTGATACTGTATGTGGTGAAAATATATGAGTAAGCTGTCATTTTTTTTTTTCTCCTTTTTTGTGCAAAATATTTTTGCGGCACTGAATGGTTGTGTTAATATTTGAATGTACAGGGCACAGGTGATTTCGATATTTTCAAGCATCCCATCTCATATGCATTGGGTCCGTCGATAAGGGGAGTGCTATGATAGTTTTGCTTGGAAAATTAGTGGCTAATTCATGAACTTTTTTCCATTGAACCGGAATCCATCTTGGGTGTAAGCTCCTGTTTAAACTTAGATCAGCGTTTCCGCCTGGGCGACTTAGATGAAGTAGCATGAAATTTAATGCGATTTGGTTGAGGTGGCGTGAAATTGCTAAATTATGTTGCGGCTAACACAACCGACTTCACTTCTTTTACTCACTTTTAACAGATAAGGATGTCAAGAAGTGCACTTACGTTTTAGCTGTGTGAAACTCACGAATATTTAACAACACCAACTCAACTCCGTTTTATTTGCAAATCACATATTACGACAACAATAGTTATATTGATTTCTGTTACTTACAGATCAGCCCCATTCCTGTACCTGGGTTCTAACCTGCTCAAGGCCTCCATGTGTTTTGAACTCACGAAGATGACGGACTACAAATACAGTTACTACTTACTCTCAAGTAATCATCTGAACCCTGTTGTTCAACGTTAACGTTCAACGCTAACGTTGACGTTGAAGAACTAGATCAGCTCTATCAGTGATTCGTTCAGTAATATATCACTGTTTGGAGGTCAGTTGTAAGGTAGATCAAATCACTAGCGCGTAGCGCAAGTGATTTATCTACTTACAACTGACCGACAACTCAACAAATAACGCAATGAAGCTGATCTATTTCGATTCTAACACACTGAAAGTCAACTACATGATGTTGTTTCCTTTATACTCTCTCAAATTTCCACCATTGTTTGGAGAAATAACGCCAACATGTTTGACTGTTACACATGCAGTTCGGCCCCTGCCCATAGGGGCTAGAAGAAATATATGGGCTGCATGATGCTTCCACGCAGAGCTGAATCCGGCCGGCACACTAGTACTGGTAAACCGCTTAGAGGATCTAAGTCTGTCCAGGAACTGCGGTGCGAGGCGTCCGTCCAAGCTAATAAACCCTATTGGTTTCATTGGGCGACAGGGCTTGAGATGTCATTTCATCTCAATGTCGGTAAAAATCCCACAAAATTGGAAGCAACGTCTCCAAAATGACCTTTACAGTGTTGACGGGGACGTTAAACCTCAAATCAAACAAACAAACCTGATTTCGTAACTTATTTTATGCGTGAAAATGACGTTACTCCGTCTTACATCAAGGAAACGATCGATGACGTCGCAAAACGCCATAAAATGGCGGTTATTCGCGTCACGCTGTTTCGCCTAGTGATTTGTCCCTCGATATATCACTGGATTTAACAACGACCAATATTAAAATCAACGTTAACGTTCAACGCTAACGTTGACGTTAGCAAACTTATTGGTCAAGACATGCATGTAGTTCAGCACTAGCAGTGAATTGTTGGGTAATAAACAACAGTTTGGCGGTCAATTGTAAATTTGGTCAAATCACGAGCAAGTAGCGCGAGTGATTTGTCTTCTTATAACTGGCCGGTTAATTGTGGTTTATTACTCAACATAGCACACACTAAAGCTGGTCAAGTTTGACATACTAAAAATCGACAATAATTGTTCTGTCGTTTTCTTCAAATTCTTTCAACCTTTCGCCATTGTTAGAAGAAATCCATTATCCATTACGAGAACAAGTCCGTGAAATGAACACCCGCTTAACCCCCACGTTGTTAAGAGAAACCTAGGGTTTACGGTGGTGTACACTTTTTTTCTTATTTTTGCTCGAAGACATATTTGTGGGTACTCGTTAGAACCGCCTCAATGAGGCGGGAACCGCCTCATTGACGCGGTTCTAACTAGCACCCACAACCTATTTTTGCAGTATAAAAAATTATTACGGATTTTCAACAGAAAAGTAGCCATTTTTGAGATGTGAAAAAATGCACTATGTCGCACGGGTGTTTTATCATAATGCACACACATTTATGTCCTTTTACATTATTTTGGATGCGAGAAAATAATGTTTCGCCGCCTAACGTCATGGAATATTTGAGTGACGTCATAAAACTGTGGCTTTTCGCGTCACGTTCTCCACCAAGAGATTTGTTGCAGAATAAATCACCTTTATTGGCGCGCTGTGTTAGAATATAGGGATCAACCATGGTTTTTCATGCATTAACATTTGCCGGATCCCGAGGAAGCTGTTTGAACATGAGGCCGCTAGGCCGAATGTTCAAATATCTTATTAGGGATCCGGCAAATGTTAATGCAATGAAATAACCATGGATGATCGTTGTTCTTGCATTACTTACGAATCCGACAGCAAATTTTGACGAAAACGCCCAAAAGCTCCATATAAAGTCCATATAAACTCTTCAAATGCGACAGGCAAACCAAAATGGCGGCCAGTTCACAATGATGTTTACAATAACGTTGTCATGCAGTGACGTCATCATAGAACCCTAAAACGCTACGTTCAGGGCGATAACCTTACGTCGCTCAACGTAACGTAAACAAAGCAAGGCCCGTCTTGTGATATCAAAAGCTCAAAATCCATGTTCAAACAGCACGCGAATTTCATGATTTGAACATGGTTTTTGCTGTTTGACCACGGCTTTCGGTCCATTTGACAATGGCTTCAAACAGCCATGCGCATAGGTTTTTATGCAAGAATAAGGCTTTGATTATTGAATACAGCGCTGAAAAATGTGAAATGTTGCAAATGCACAAGGTACTCACATTTTTCATCATATATATCATGTACTTGTAATTAACATTGTACTTCACACGTCATGTGTAAAACCAACATGGCGGCTAGTTGAGAATGTTGTCAGGAATGACATCCATTCCGTAATGGCGTTTTGGCGTCATCATTAAATTTTAAAATTCTAAGTTCATGGAGACAACGTCCACGTCTTTCAATGTAAACTTAACAGAGCAAGACCCATTGTGTGATATCAAAAGTTCAAAAACCTATGTTCAAACAACACGTAACTCCATTCTTTGAACATGGGTTTTGATGTTTGAACACGCTCCTTCAAGAATAGCTTAAAACAGCTATGCTCATAGGATTTTATGCAAGAATATAGGGATCACCCATGGTTTTGTCATACATTATCGAGGAAGCTGTTTGTACACGGGGCCGTAAGTCCGAGTGTTCAAATATCTCCGAGAGCAATGGAATAGCAATGACTGATCGTTGTCCTTGCATAACTTACGATTCCAAAGGCAAATTGTGACGAAAATGTCCTAAACTCCAACTTCTTCCAGTGCGACTGACAAATAAACATGGCGGCTAGTTCAGAATGCTGTTTGCAATGACGCAATGACCCTCTGACGTCATCATAAAATACTAAAACGCTACGTTCATGGCGATGAGGCTTACGTCGCTCAACGTAACGTAAACAATATAAGGCCCATCTTGTGATGTCAAAAGTTCAAAATCCTTGTCCGAACAGCACGTGAATTTCATGGTTTTCACATGGTTGTTTTCGTTTGAACACGGATTCTGGTCTTTTCAAGATTAGCTTCAAACAGCTAAATTCATAGACGTTCATGCAAGAATGCATGTCTATGTTGAGCTGGGGAACTTCTATAGGGCTTTCACCGTGGAGCGGATTTGGAAAGCCCTCAAATACAACTTTTAACCCCTCTAAAAATTGTATATTATCAAGCTCAAGAAGTTTGTCGCCACCTTTTCCCGTCACCCGTGTGTTTTTGCTCTCTATTTTTTCTGTCTAAATTGATTTGGCTTTCGGTGACTTCCCGTGGTGCTATTTCCAGATATATTAGAAAATACTGACGTTAACAGAATCATTCTTGAGGCAGAAACATACTCGTTTACATCCGCCGAGACTTGCAGCCTCTCTACAAGACATCCTAGCCAGGCCCGCTTGCTAGTCAGATCTGGTGAGTACTCTCTCTCTTGGAAACCCTTAAAGAGATATTGCCACATTATGCAGGCCCAGATCAGACACCGCAGAACGCGGCGTCTGATCAGAGCCAACACTGATTGCAAAACGTTCAGTCAATTTCCAACTAAATTTTGAGGAAAGACATGACCTGACACCCCCAAATTTTGAATAGACCTGTGCTATGTATAAGCAGGCAGATTCAATTTGATACAGAATGGGTCAAGGAATGGCTTTGCTGGTCCTTCCAGTGCAGTTTCTTAAATGTTAATCAACCCTTATCCTGCTGAATAATTATTTTTACCACGCCCGTGTCTAACTACATTTATTAACCAATCGAATTACTTGACCATTCTCATGATATTCAATTATTTTTTCATTTCATTTCAAAAACGGAACCCCTCCCATCGGAGCTTGAAGAAATAGATGGGCTGCATGATGCTTCCTCGCAGAGCTGAAACTGACCCCACAGTAGGATCTAAGCCTGCCCAGGCAAAGCGGTGCGAGTCGGACCGCCCATGCCTATAAACCCTATTGGTTTCATTGGACAGGGCTTGAGATGTCATTTCATCTCTATGTCGGGTTTTGTTTGTTTGTTTGTTTGTTGGATATTTAACGTCCCCGTCAACACTGTAAAGGTCATTTTGGAGACGTTGCTTCCAAGTTTGTGGGACGTTTACCCGACATTGAGATGAAATGACATCTCAAGCCCTGTCGCCCAATGAAACCAATTGGGTATATTAGCATGGACGGTCCGCCTCGCACCGCGGTTCCTGGACAGGCTTAGATCCTCTAAGCGGTTTACCAGTACTAGTGTGCGGGCCGGATTCAGCTCTGCGTGGAAGCATCATGCAGCCCATATATTTCTTCAAGCCCCTATGGGCGGGGGTCGCTCAATGTCGGGTAAAAGTCCCACAAAATTGGAAGCAACGTCTCCAAAATGACCTATTCCGTGTTGACGGGGACGTTGAACCTCAAATCAAACAAACAAATCAAAAACTGAATGACAGTGTAGATCCTTATCAGACTGGGATTTGATCTGGATTTGGATATGCACTGTTTGCAAAAACATGGAATGTTGTGTTCAGTGTTCAACTCAGAATTAGAGTTTTGTATTTGTTTGTGTTGTTGGTCAGTATGTGTGTGCATGCGTGTGTGTGGCCATATCAGTCCCCTATTTGGAGTGTGTGGGATAGTTGTGCTCTATGTTTGATGTCTTTCCTGAGTATTTTTGGACATAAACAAGATCTCTATTATATGTTTGTTTGTTGGTTTGGATTTTAACGGCCCAGTCAACACTATTTTGGTCATATCGAGCCGGTCAGTTTTCCTATTCACACTTTTCCTGGGAAGGCTTGTACGTAAGCTGTTTACCAGTACAGTACACATTCACTCGGCGAATGGAGAGAATAACCGAAGAAAAGATTTTATTATCAAATTTCCTGTAAACTGGGATACTAAAAATGAGCCAGCTCTTAAATGTAAAAGATAAAAGTACATGTATATTTCAAAAGTTGTCGGCCCTAAACGTGCATCTGTTCTTCTTATTGCTTCAGGATATGCTAATGTGACTGCCTCAACATGTGGGAACCCGATATCCAAAATATACGAGTATAACATTACCAGCAGTGCAAGTTTTAGCTGCAATGTGACGTCATTGAACATCTGCGATGATCGCACACAATTTGTCTTCAATTACACAATGTGTTCCGACGTCATGGCATACTCGGGTAAGCTATACATTGTTTATTGCTATTTAAGAAACAGCTGTTTCAGTGAATTTATGAGTAATAAATCACAGTTTGGAGGTCAGTTGTAAGGTAGATCAAATCACGAGCGCGTAGCACAAATTGTGATTTATTACTCATCAAATCACACTTTAGAGCTGATCTATTGCGATTCGAATACACTAAATATCGACAATAGTTTTGCTGTCGCCTTCAAATTTGAAAGTAATTCAAGTGGCATCAATGATTGGAAATTGTATACGAAATGACCGAATTTGATATCAAGTTTATCAGGCAAGGCTTTGAGAACGCTTGTAGAATCGCGAGGCTTGCCGAGCGATTCTATATGCGTTCTCGAAGCCGAGCCTGACAAACCTGATATCAAAAGACACGAATCTGGTTTTCTATTTATCAGTTTATCTCATTGCACACTCTTAAATTAGCAATTTACAATCAGTTATTGATTGTCCTCAGTGCGTCCCAGCATTCTGGCAATCGATATATTTTGTATCAGCTGATCATATTTTTTCTATGATTTTTTTTTCAAGCAATTTTTATATTTTCCCAGAAACAGTAACTTTTTTGTCATTTTTCTAGTAGTCTGGTTCTTTTATAAAAGTGCAATGTCACGTTGTCGTGATAAAGCTCACTTGTCCTGAGATAGCATATCTTTATCAGGTCAATGCGTTACAATGCAAAATATAAAGGGGGTAACTGATAAATTTGGTTCTAGACATAGGGTTTTTATCAATTTTGTTTGTTTGTTTGATTTGAGGTTTAACGTCCCCGTCAACACTGTAAAGGTCATTTTGGAGACGTTGCTTCCAATTTTGTGGGACTTTTACCCGACATTGAGATGAAATGACATCTCAAGCCCTGTCGCCCAATGAAACCAATAGAGGTTTATTAGCATGGACGGTCTGCCTTGCACAGCGGTTCCTGGACAGGCTTAGATCCTCTAAGTGGTTTACCAGTACTAATGTGCGGGCCGGATTCAGCTCTGCGTGGAAGCATCATGCAGCCCAAATATTTCTTCAAGCCCCGATGGGCGGGGGCTATGGGTTTTTATCAATACAATTTCAATATAATTTCAGACGAGGTTCTGGAAAAATTAAAATGTAAAGGTTTTCACATTTCCAACTACCATCTGTCCATGACTTTTCTACTCCGCATACTGTATTCCATAATAACCTAAATCGAAATAGGTTCATTAATTTTAAGACATTTTGATGGGTTTGGGCCACTTTATTTGGCTTGAAAAAAAACACAGTTATACTTCTGATATAACTACAAGTATAGTGTAGAAAGTACGCGTTCTCTCTGTGTGTTGTAACATAAGTCATGAAGTTACTTTGGTTCACAATTCTGTTTGTTTGTTTGTTAATATTGGACTTTAACGGCACAGTCAACACTATTATAGGTCATTTTTAGCCTCAGTTAAGGTAAACTGAGGCTAAAAATGACCTATAATAGTGTTGACTGTGCCGTTAAAGTCCAATACACAATTCTGAAAGTCATATCTGGGATCTGTAATCTGTACAGATATATTATGTTGGCAATTCTAGGTCATTTTTAGCCTCAGTTTACCTTCACAATTCTGAAAGTCATATCTGGGATCTGTAATCTGTACAGATATATTATGTTGGCAATTCTGTAAATCACATCTGGGTTCATGTATGTACCTTTTTCAGCCGGCGGTAAGCTGTTCTGTATGTGGGACTATGAAGATGGTAATAACCTGTATACATTGTTATACAATCAAGATGAAACGACCGATGAATCTACCTACTACAGATATACATGCCTGGTATTAGTAAACTTTGTTTTATGAAGTTTAATGTCCCCGTCAACACTGAAAAGGTCATTTTGGAGACGTTGCTTCCAATTCTGTGGGACTTTTACCCGACATTGAGATGAAATGACAACTCAAGCCCTGCCAGCCAATGGAACCAATAGGGTTTATAAGCATCGACGGACCGACTGGCACCCCTTTTCCTGGGCAGGCTTAGATCCTCTAAGCGGTTTACCAGTACTCGTGTGCGGGCCGGATTCAGCTATGCGTGGAAGCGTCATGCAGCCCATCTTTTTCTTCAAGCCCCTGTTTTATGCACAGTAAAAACAGTTCAAAAGTCTTAAGACCATTTTTAACAGTAACAAAGGTGATGGACAATGAGTGTAGAAAACATGGGCAAAGAAAAAACAAATGAAGCTTTTTTATGTTTTAATGCAGAATTAGTCTTGATTTTATCTGCGCTTAATAGCAGAATTTCACTGTATACTGTTTATTTTATACCATACGTTACTGTTAGATATGATGTAAAATAAACAGTATACAGTGGGGGAAACGGTTTCTGTAAGTATCTGTCAAAACGATGAATGAAGTGCCTTTGATAAAATAGTTTTTGAACTATATTTTCGAACACTTTGATGCAAAACATTAGAAGCATACAAATTATCGTACTTCCTGGCTGCTCAGTAAAACTCCTGTAAACAAAGAAATGTGTTTAATTTGGCACTGTTTTCGGAGGATAAGTAGACAGTGACGTAAAAGAGTATACCACCACAGGTAGGTTTGACTTGCTGGCAAGGCAGACTATACCGTTATATTTACCATTACCGAAGCGTCGATACCTTTTGACAACAGTGGACAATGCTTTATAACAATACTATTCGCTGATGTCACTTTCAACTTATCTTCGGACAACAGTATTAATCCTTTCACGCACGTACTGTTGTCGGAGGATAATATTACACAGGTAGGTTTGACAAGTTGTACCGTTATCATTATCATACCCATCACTGGTTTGCAAGACAGACTAAACGGTTATAATTATCATTCCCGAAGCGCCGTCACCCTTTGACAACAGTGGACAATGCGCAACAACAAAAACATTCCCTGACGTCACTTTCAACTTATCCTCTGACAACAGTAGAACTCATAATGAAATATTTGATTTGGCAATTCACTTGTTGTCATTGTCTTTAAGATATTTCCTATTTCCTATTTGCAACAATTCTTAGACATAGGGTCCAACTTAGGGGTGAAAGCATTAAACAATCTGCTTTTAGTTTGATCGAAAATATTGACATTAAGTTGAGTAATCTAGCCCGGCGACTTTTTGATTTTTTTTTCATGCGGATCCCGTTTGCGTTGGCGTAGCCTGTTAGAAGCACTTTATCTACTGAACCTATAAATGCATTACGAAAACACGCCTATACAAATACATTGCCACCTTTATCGCCGAAAAAATGAAAATTTTATGATGAAAAATTGTGATATTTTTAAGGTATACTCCCGCAAACCCCAGTTCTACTGTATAAAAGTGGGGTTCAAGGTGGTCAAAATTATATAGGCGTGTTTTCGTGATGGGATTCTGACCAAACGTGTATGGTTACATCATTAAGATGGGTGAAAACAGTAATTAGGTTGTGATGACCATGACCTCAATTTCAAGGGCACAAGTCCATTAAACAGTCACTTTTGGGCCAAAAATGGCTTGCCTGCACTCTGTTTCATTAATCTCATTAACAAATAGTTAATTTTAGTAAAACTTGGTAGAATAGATCCTTGCAACATACCACAGATTTGATTAGATTTTGGTGATCGTGACCTTTTTTCAAGGGCACCGGTCCCAAATAGTGTGATGTTTGGCTTGTCTACACCTTATCTCATGAACGAATGAGGCAAATTTAGTATAACTGGGTACAATGAATCATTGCAACTTATCAAAGATTTGATTAGATATTGGCGGCCTTGACCCTATTTTAAAGGGCGCAGGCCTCCAAAAACTGCCAATTTTGGCTTGTCTGCACCCTATCTCAGTAACGAATGGGTGAAATTGTGTCATACTAGATACAATATATCACTGCAATCTACAAAGGCTCTTATTAGATTTTGGTGACCTTGATCTTACTTTCAAAGGCATTTGCCCCCAAAAGCTGCCGATTATGGTTTGTCTGCGCCCTATCTCATGGACGAATCCATGAAATGCCTTCCAACTTGGTACAATATATCAGTGCAATCTACCAAAGATTTGATTAGACTTTAGTCACCTTGGTCTATTTTTCAAGGGCACAGGCAAAAGAAAATGTGATTTTGACGTGTCTGCTACATATATAATGAAGGAATGGGTGAAACTTTGTCAACATTGATACAATATATTATTGCAACCTACAAAAGATTTGAGTAGATTTTGTTGGCCTTGACCTTATTTTCAAGGACACAGGCCCCCAGAAACTGTCAATTGTGGCTAGTCTGCATCCTGTCTCATTAAAGAATTGATGAAATTCGGCCAAACTTGGTACAGTATGTCACTGCAACCTACCAAATATTTGTTCAGATTTTGGTGACTTTGGTCTTAATTTCGAGGTTACTGGCTCCCGAAACCTCTTCTTCTTGAGCAAAATGACTTGTTTGTGCCAAATATCATTTAAGTATTGATGAAAGGTTGTCAAACTCGGTACAATATTTACTTACAGTCTACCAAACTCAACTAGATTTTGGTGATCTGACCTTTTAATTGGCGTTGTTATTTTAAGGTCACGCGCTCCCGAATACTGTCAGTTTTTGGCCAAAAATGGCTTGTTTTCACCTTACATTTTGGTGACCTTAACCTAGTTGTTAAAGTCAAATGGGTTTTAAGTTATATTTTCGCTGAAAGGACATTGTTTTCCTCTGGAAACATCTTTTTTTTTCATGGCGACTTGATGCATGCTTGTTATCAAAGTGTTAATTTGCCCTCCGTTCGAAATTTTCTCTGTAACTTTGAAATTTATCAGGTTTCGACCACAGTTGGGGACAACACAACCTATATTTCAACCTACCCAAGAGCTTGTCTAGCCAACCAAACAGCTTATGAAAGTGCGACCGCATCAGGATTAACGGCTACTATGATTGCCAATTGTGAGTATTTTTGGAATATATCTGCTTTCTACATTTTAAAATGGTATTTCGGTTTTTAAAGAAAGGTTTTAGAAAGGCAGAGGAAATATCAAAAACGTGTTTTCGTTTGCAAGGGTAGTGTTTCAATTACCCTTGAATTTGATGCAATGGACATTATATATATTTACAATGGTACGAATATATACGAACCACGCGTACGGCAGTATGTTATTAAGCAGCGGTTTTGTAACGCAGTTCATAACAAAAAATCATACAAATTGTAGCTTTCATTTAAAATACGATGGTACGATCATCATGCCATTTTTTCGATAGGCATGAAATTTGACATTGCCTGTCTGATACAAAAGTAAAATTATTTGAGATGCTCAAATGTAGTCCAAAGACCTTGGTTTGTTTTTAGACTGAAAGTATAATGTTGTATTGTAAATAGCGCTTAAATATAATTATTCTGAGTTTCATGTTCTACCATGAAACAACAGCTCAACGAAAGAGACCAGCTGACTCTTTCAAGACAGATATGTTTAAATCCAGTGTCAACATCAGAGAATGCAACCTATAAACATGAACCAGATTTAAATCAGGTGTTCGAATACAAAGGCAAAGTAGAAGTAAAACAAAGATCAGAAATCGATACAGTTAACATACTCCACAAGCCTCGCAATTCTACATGCGTTCTCAAAGTCTTGCCTGATAAAATTGATATCAAAAGACATGTACCTGGTATTCTCTATTCATGTCCCAGAGGTGTTCAAACCCATCGCAGCTCGCATGATGTTCCTCATTGACGTTATACACTGGATCATAATAAAATTCAGTTTTACCCGGGATAGCCATTTTGGCGTCTATGCCTCTGTAAGTGCAACCGGATATCCTCTCCGATAGCATGAATTTCCTAAGCATTTATGAGTGTAGAGACAATATGTTCTATAAAAGGGTTATCCTTTGGAAGCAAGGAGTACACCACAGAACTGGAAAATATGAAGTGTACATGTTTTCTGGACCAGACTAGCTAGTTTCGGCCAATTAGGCCTCATCAGTGACCCTAAAGTATTTTCAAATTCCACAGTGGAATCAATGATCCCAAAGGACAAGAAAATATAAACTACATTATGATGTAGGGCAGGGAGACTTTTTACGGCCGCCACACATTCCCAGACACCAGCTGTAGTGACGTCAAATATATTATATAAAAGGGTTATTCTTTGGAAGCAAGGATTACACCACAGAACTGGAAAATATGAAGTGTATATGATTTTGGGCCAGACTAGCTAGTTTCGGCCAATTAGGCCTCATCAGTGACCCGTAAAAAATTTTCAAATTCAACATTCGAATCAGTGATCCCAAAGGACAAGAAAATATAAACTATACTATGATGTAGGACAGGGATACTTTTCACGGCCGCCACACATTCCCAGACACCAGCTGTAGCGACATCAAATATGTTCAATATAAGGGTTATCCTTTGGAAGCAAGGAATACACCACCGAACTGGAAAATATGAAGTGTATATGTTTTGGGGCAAGACTAGCTAGTTTCGGCCAATTAGGCCTCATCAGTGACCCTAATTTTTTTCCAATTCCACATTGGAATCTATGACCCTAAAGGACAAGAAAATACGTATAAACTACACTATGATGTAGGGCAGGGAGACTTTTCACAGCCGCCACACATTCCCAGTCACCCGCTGTAGTGACGTCAAATATGTTCTACAAAAGGGTTATCGTTTGGAAGCAAGGAATACACCACGAAACTGGACAATATGAAGTGTACATGTTTTCTGGGCCAGACTAGCTAGTTTCGGCCAAGCCGCAATGTCCAAATAAATCATAGTTTATCCTGCGTTAATTATTATTAGGCGGTTTTCTTTGAAATACTAAACTCATGGAGTTATGGCAAAACATTTTTGGCTGTTTCAGATTCCTGTCGTAAGTATATTGTTTTGCACCTACACCTGCACCTCTCATCGACACCCGCCGGCACAAAACTCCTAAACCACCGGCACTTCACACCAACAATCACCTGCACGTCTCATCAACTGCCACTTTCCCATAATATCCATATACATTGGGACCTACCCTTGCTTAAAAAGTTAGGGACCCCTGCAGACAATATGTTACTATTTGACTGACACAAACCCACCCCCACCCTCGCCCAAGTAAAATGCTTTTCACCGACTGTTCCGAGGCGATTCTATGTTTGTTATAATTCGTCGTTGAATGTGTGTATCGCTTATATCTTTTTTTTGCTTTGGATAGCCAATTGGCCATTTTGTGGGAAAGTAACTGTCATTTTGGCTTTCCGTTATTGATGTTTCCATTAGCGTCTAGTTTTTTCATGTTTGTGTTTCTTTCCCTTTGGTGTCTCTGACTGGGTATCGATTCCTAATCATTGCATTCACTTCTATTTGGCATAAAGCAATCTATAGTGTTTTGCTTACATTACATATTGTTCTTAAAAAGTGGGGATATTTGCCTTTATGATAAGAAAAAAGATAAAGCATTACTTTTATCATTTTTGTAAGAACACAACACGTTTCATCCGAAATGTGACGTGATTTCTATGTACCATGCCTTTGAACAATGAGAACATTTTTTACAAAAAGCTTAATAACGTGAATAAGTCACCTGCTGATAGTCTGTGGGATTATTCGAAGTGATGCATCAAGGTCGTCATTTAGCGTACCTGGCTGTGGATCACGTCTTCGAGCACGTCTCTTAATGATATCCTAAATATGTTCATACGAGGACAGATCTGGCGTCACTCAATCACTTGCCCCATGAGACCGCGCATGGTCATCCTTGAAGAAGGATCCTAATCAGTGACTTCGTACGAAAGGTATATTGTAAGATGCCAACACATTATCATGCTAGTACAGTACTGTATCTCTATCTTGGAAAACTTCCAGTAATTTTACCCCACCCATGTCATAACAGACCCTGCTGCATATCGACCATGAAAATCTCTTTCAGGGTCTTTGTAACTTACACTGACTATACGCCCGAAACAGATGAACAGTGTATATATAGTCTCGTCTCTGAGCATAAGGTATGAGCATTGTTTAACATTCCATCGATGACGCTGATGACGCCATTTTAAAAGCGACAGATAACGCCAACATATCTTAAAGACGTCTGGAGTTGAGCCAACCCATGTTTAATCGGTTACGAAACATCTTGGTAGAGGCGACTGTAGCCGGCTTCGGTAGCTCAGTCTGATGCGCGTCTAACTGGTGATCAGGAGGACGGTGTTCGATACCTGCCGGGGCCGGCGACATTATTTCGTGGAGATTGATAATAAAGTCAGTCATTCTCTCCCGCTGATTCAAGAAGGGCAGTTGTCAGTTTCTGGCGAAAGAATGTGCACTGTACTGGTTAACCGCTTACGTATAATCCTGCCCAGGAAATGTGTTGATAGGTAAACTGACCGGCTCAAAAAATGATCTAAAATAGTGTTGACTGGGTCGTTAAACTCCGATACAAACAAACAAACAAACAAAAGAGGCGGCTGTAAAATATAAGTGACGGCAATGAAGTTCACCCCTCTCACCTGCCGTAAAATAGAAGTGAAGGCAATGATCAGAAATCGATGCATTACCTCGCACTTCCCATTCAATACACCAAAGTGAAAGAAATACAAACATAAAACAACTTCACTTTAATGAAAACATTAAAAGGACAGTGACTGTCCCCCAAAATGACCAAATGGATATCCAAAATATAGATACATTAGTAACACACACATGCAACGACAAACATAACAATTATAAACCACAACAGAATAACCGTCTTTGAACGTTCAGTAAAAATTTAACTGGGGGTGGGGTGGGGCTTAAATCGATTTTACTTAAGAAATAGATCAGCTCTAACTGTGATTTGTTGTGTAATAAATCACAATTTGGAGGTCAGTTGTAAAGTAGACAAATCACGAGCGCGTAGCGCGCGTGATTTGTCTACTTACAACTGACCGACAAACTGTGATTTATTACCCAACAAATCACTGGCTAGAGCTGATCTATTTCGATTCTAACACGCTGAAAATCGGCAATAATATTGTTGTTTCCTTCAAAATCTCACAACTTTTCGTCATTGTTAGAAGAAATCCCGCTAAAATTATCGACTGAAACACATGCATTTATATCCTTTTCTAACGTTTTCGATGCGAGAAAATGACGTTACACCGTCTAAGGTCAAGTAATTCGACTAGTGACGTCATAAATTTGCAGTTTTTAATGACGTCACACGTCACGCTCTTCCGAGCTGTGATTTGTTGCAGAATAAAACACAGTTATTTTGCATTGCCTATATAGGCGCACTGTGTTAGAATTGGCCACAATCCTCGCCCTTGGTTCTGTCGTGGTTTAGACATATAATTTGTTCAGTCCGCACGAAGAATATCCAACTCATCATTTTAACTTTTCCGAAAGCATAAATCAAACGAATACAGAGATGAAACAGCGCTGAGAACTCGACAGCTTTAAATAACTGAAATTGCTGAGCAAAAGAAACCAACAGTTGGACTCTGGTGGGCCCAACCAGAGACAGACCTTTTGGAAAACATTACATCATGAAAAAAATGCCAATGTAATTTTTACCTTCTTGAACCCAACTTGTATACAGTAAAACAGGGGTTTACAGTGGCAACCCTTATTTTTCTTATTTCTGCTCTAAAATATAGATTGTGGATACTCGTTACAACAGCCTCGATGAGGCGGTATCGAGGCGGTTCTAACGAGTACACACAATCTATACTTTGATCAGCAATAAGAAAAAGTATCACCTTAAAAAAATTTTTTTCGGCGGTACACTTTTCAATGTATTTGTATAGGGGTGTTTTCCCAATAAGACGCAATCGAACGGTTTACATATTGCTTGATTTAGTCAGGTGCCAATTATGATCGTTGGTGCTCCTCGGGCGGCATTTTCAACCTGCCAGCCAAGGCACCACGGGGAAAGGAACGCGAGCATAAAATAGCTTCGCTATGATGAAAACATCACAAGCGGAAAGCCAAAAGGTCAGTTACTATCCGAAAAAAATGTATACAAATATAAACCCCTGATATGTTCTAATGCCGGTTGCAGGCTAGGACAATGCTGTATGCGACGCTGTGAATCTGTTTTGCAAGTCCAAGAGTTCATTCTAGAAGATGTGTTTAACATATGCAGAAAGTAGTCACCGGCACTCAAGTTACTACCTATTTTGTTTTAGCTGCAATATTTCATTCCTGGCACTGCTGTCAAATGATTCTTTTCTATATAAAGATCGAAGAACTAAATAGCAATAGAGTTTCTTATATCTGAAATATTTTAACAATCAAAAGGTTCACTGTACTAGATCAAGAACACACCCACTTGTCAGTGATGACCACCGCATGGTCAATATACCATCAACCACCAACAGCAACAAGCATATTGTGTCATGATATTAATTGTTGAAATTTACATCACTTGACTGTCAAATATGGTTGACTTGTCTCCACACGGCTTTTTGACAAATGGAGTACATTTTCGTGCCATCAGTCACAGGGATAAATTAAAACCTTTTGATCTGACAATTTGGAATTTAACTTTTAGTTGAATAAAGTCAAACAAAACTGGGTAGTAAATGCTAATCTAACTTCAATTTCTGGACTGTTAGTTACTGCTTAACAACTTATCGTCATGATAATCATTATTATTATTAGCTCACCTGGAGCTGCACACCTGGATCAAAGCTCCATATCAGCTTATACCATGGCCTGTTATCCGTCGTCTGTTGCCGTCCGTCGTTAACTTTTCTCATTTTCGACATCGCCTTCCGAACCGGAAGTCAGATTAAGCTGATACCTGGTGGGAGGCATCCTGCTAACAAAGAGATTCAGAGCTGCTAAAATGGTTCCGTTCGGATTCCAAACATGGCGCCATCTTGAAATTTAAACATTTCCTCTAAAACCAAAGGTCAAATTGAGCTGAAACTTGATGGGAGATATCAGGGCAACATGGAAATTCAGATTTGCTAAATTCGTTCCGTTACGATATTCAAGATGGCTTCCATGACGACATCTCCTCCCGAACCAAAGATCGAAGTGAGCTGAGACTTGATGGGAGGCATCACGGCAACTTGAGATTCAGATTTGCTAAAACTGTTCCGTTCCGATATCCAAGATGGCTGCCTTGGCGGCCATCTTGAAATTCGTCAAACTACATCTCTAGAACCAGAGGTCGAATTGAGTTGAAACTTGATGGGAGGCATCAGAGTGACATGGAGATTCAGATTTGCTAAAATCTTTCTATTCCGATATCCAAGATTGCTGCCATGGCGGCCAACTTAAAATTCTTCAAACAACATCTCCTACCGACTCAAACGTGGAATTGGGCTGAAACTTGATGGGGGCATCGGGGTGACATGGAGATTTAGATTTACCAAAATAGGTCCATTCCGATATCCATCGGTCATGTTGTAAATCTTCAAACCACAGCTTCTACCGAATGGCATGTTGCACTAAGTTGGGATTAGTTAGAGGCATTTGGGTAACATGGCATTTGGGTAACATGGAAATACAGAATTTCTAAATTTGATACATTCTGAAATTCCAGATGGCAGTCATCCTGAAATTCTTCAAAGCACGTGTATAGTAATTGCATATAAGTTGGACAGGGAGGGGCAGCTCAGGTGTTGTCAGTATATGTCATATTCGCTGTGTCCACCAGAAGATTCGGTATTATGGCTTTTTTTGCAAGCAGCCATATTCACCATAGTTTTGTTTGTGTTGCAGTCGCATTTTTCACTTATGGTTGATTTAGTTTACGTTTCTGGTAACAGAAGATGCCAAAAGCAAGTGCAAACGATAGCCTTGCCCTGCCAAACTAGACACTTCCACTCTGCATCAAAATAATCTCTTCCTGAAATCAGTTGTCCGAAACTTAACCAGAAGCATCAAGACAACATGCTGGCCCTGCGTCGTCTTACTTGTATGCAACCCGTCCCACCTACCAGTGACATTTATTGCCTCAACATCGGAGTTGATTTGCCTTTAGCTTTCAGCTCTTTATTAAATCCCCTACCATATGATATTTCTAATTGTATGTGAATAGCATTATTAATAAATATATTCTAAACCAAATTCTTGAAATGACACGTCAAAATCAGACACTAATAAACCCGTTACCCAACTTTTGTCCTATGCCCACTATTTCATTGTCTGAGTGTTCAACGAAAAAAACATATGGTGTATAGTTGATGTAAGGTAAAACCTGTTTGATATATTAAAACGTGCTAAACCACTTGAATGTTCCCTACTTTTGTGAGGGGCATAAAATAAAAGAATCAAAGCACTGACAACATCGGGAGTTTATTTGTGTCTGAGTGTGTCACGAAAATGGACTTAATAGAAGGGAAGTCAGTGATAAGGAATCAATACAATTAACCCACAGCACCCATAAGAGACACCAAAGGGAAAGAAACACAAACATGAAATAACTGAACCCTAATAGAAACACCAATCGCGGAAAGCCAAAAGGACAGTTACTTTCCCACAAAATGGCCAATTGGCTATCCAAAACAAAAAATATAAGCAATAAACACACTCAAAGACAAACCATAACAAAAATGAACCGCGACAGAACCGCCTTGGAAAGGTCACTGGGTGCTTGAATCGATTTTCCGCGGCAACAGTGTTCGTCCTTACTTATTAAGACAATTTGTTCAGTCCGCATGAAAGCCACCTAACTCATCAGTGCAACATCTCCGAGAACACAAAACCCTCAGTTTTCTCCATATAAAGCGGGGTTTATAGGGGTCTTCATTTTACGGACTTGTTAACATGATGCGTTTTGCCCTTAAATTCCATGATTTTAAACATACAATATAGAAATTGCTTGCCTTACCCAGCACATGAATCCATTCCAGGTTTTGCAGATAACCATTCATCTTTGCACAGCACATCGACGTAACAGCGACAAGAATAACCGGTATATGAAATTTAATGAACTCGGCGAAGGCTAGTTTCATAAATTTCATATGCAAATACCACTCTTGTGAGTGTCCAACGTAAGCACTACCGCTAAATCGTGTATCAAATGCAAAAAAAAAAGATGTGGCTGCTGTTTTGATTTTAGGTTTAACGTACCCGTCAACACTGTATAGGTAATTTTGGAGACGTTACTTCTAACTGTGTGGGACTTTTACCCTACATGGAGATTAAATGACAGCTGAAGCCCCTGTCGCCCAAATTGCTGATGGTTTTGAGACTGAATATACTCCACGAAAACATTCTGCCTGTCTTATCCACAGAGGCCTTCTCTTAAAGAAAATAAGCAAAATCGTTCTTTCAAGAGTAGATTCCTTTTAGATGCACACCCTTCAGGAAGGCAAACGGAAAATTCCGAAAGTTGTATCCCTTGTAAAACATCACGAAAACAAGCCTATATAATTTTGACCCCCTTGAACCCCACTTTTTACAGTAAAACTGGGGTTTACAGGGGTAAACCTTATTTTTTTTTATTTCTGTTCTAAAATATAGATTGTGGGTACTCGTTAGAACCGCCTCGGTGAGGCGGTTCTAACGAGTACCCGAAATCTATATTTTGAGCAGCAATAAGAAAAATATCTCAGTTTTTCATCTTGAAATTTTCATTTTTGGTGGTAAAGTTTACAATGTATTTGTATAGGCGTGTTTTCGAAATAAAATGACGGTAAATGCAACGGGTATTACCTTCCTCTGAAATGTTCTTTGATTATTTTTGTTTTAGCTGACGAAATTGTAACTGCTGCCCCTCAGCAGAGTGAACCAGAGGTACTCGCAGCCGGGGCGGTGACCGCAATAGTCCTGGCTATGATTCTGCTTATCCTGGCCGGCGTGGTAGTAGGGGCACTCTACTATATCAAGGTATACAAGAAAAAGAAGATTACACCAGATGGAGAAAAAGGTCAGGTAGACGAGACAGGTGACGTCATTCCGGCAAAATCGCCTCCTATTGATACAAATATCAAGGATGACGAGATGTCGGGCAGGGTTTCGCCATTCTCGCCATATCCTACAGTCAGTGAACTAGCTGTGTACAGGTTTGGACCGGAGCCTGCGACGGTCGAAATTGACGACGATGATGGTGGAATGACGTTGGAAGCTACGACTCCTGGTTTTACTGAAGGTCGAAGAACAAAGTATGACATTAAAGACAATGAGTCATTGGCGAGTTTGCCAGTCTATAGTGAAGTTGGAGATCCGACACCGGATCCCACGAGACTTAGCGAGGTTCAGACGGTAATGAGCGACATTACTATCACGGAGAGCGTTACTGAGCCGATGCCATTCACAATGACTCGTGCAACTATGAATATTCCTGAAGAAAACACTGTGTCACCCATGGAGTCTCCTAGAGAACGTGCATGAAATATACACTTAGAACAATAAGCCTCTTAATGACACAAGGTAACCTCTGTTTGATAAACAACGGCGTTGTTACGAAGAGAAAGTACAGCGCCGAGATGTTCAAAGCTTACAACATTAAAACTTTTATCGTAAAATATGGCAATATGCTAATACATGTGTAGTTTGTTGAAAGAAAATGCAAAAGCTACAAACATTTTGTAACAGAAAATACCATAAATTAGGTAATATGCTTGCTAGAAAGGTCAACGTTTTGATCATTAACGAGTTCGTTTGGCTTACAATGCTTTGAACAACTGGGACCAGATAGACAAAAGATAAATTTTATTTAATCCAAATAACAGGGAGATGATATGCCAGATATATTTACAACATCGTCTCTTTGGCATTTACTAAACTCCATTTGTAAAAAGGGATCAACTCTATATACTTGCTCCTCAGGAGCAGATTCTTTCCTTTCAGAAAAAAGCAACTTAACGACTAGGGAAGCAATATTCTTGCACATCAGATACGAAAATCTATAGTTTTAGCTTGGGATAGAATATGAGAAACGTATATGGGTGTGAGGGGTGGATGAAAAAGTCCGTCCCGAGGGTCACTGTCCGGCATCACTCGGCAAGCCTCGTGATGCCGGACAGTGATACCGAGGAACGGATTTTTCTATCCTCCCCTCACACCAGTATAGGATTTTAATGCCCATAGGGGCTTGAAGAAATATATGGGCTGCATGATGCTTCCATGCAGAGCTGAATCCGACTCGCACACTTGTACTGGTAAACCGCTTAGAGGATCTAAGCCTGTCCAGGAACCGCGGTGCGAGGTGGACCGTCCATGCAAATAAACCCTATTGGTTTCATTGGGCGACAGGGCTTGAGATGTCATTTTATCTCAATGTCGGGTAAAAGTCCCACAAAATTGGAAGCAACGTCTCCAAAATGACCTTTACAGTGTTGACGGGGACGTTAAACCTCAAATCAAACAAACAAAATGCTGCAGTCACTTCGGTTACCGACGTCCGCCATGACATTATTGGAATGTTTAGTGACGTGACGTAACGTGCTGAGACGTCAACCTTAACGACAGCGCATTGGAGGTCGTATTCAACCAGTGCATTTATCAAACACGCGAGGATAAGAACACCCGGGTTAGAACAGAATTTCTATCCCAAACTAAACTATGGATTTCCTCATCCGGTGTGAAAGAAATTATGTTCTAACGCTGGTGTTCTTACCCCAAAATCGAATATGCTCGGTGGAGCACTTGCCTTGTAAGCAAGTGGTCGCCGGTTTGAGTTCGGTTTTGGTCGCATTTTTTCAACTTCATTTCTTACAGATTTATGAGCCGGTGTTAAGTGCAGTTGTCTAGCCTGTAAAAGGGTCCCCCGTACTTTATCAATAGTGCTGTTTATTCCCTAAGTTTATAAACTTTCTAGGTTGAAAAGGTGTTATCAGCGCCCGGATAGCTAAGTCGGTAGAGCACTTGCCTAGTAAACAAGGGGTCGCCGGTTCGAGTCCGGTTCTGGTCGCATTTTTTCAACATCATATATTGATAAATGCACTAGTTGAATACGACCTCATATGCGCCTTCGTTAAGGTTGACGTCACAGCACGTTACGTGACGTCATTAAACATCACTGTAGTGTCATCACAATATGGCGGACGACGGCAACCAAAGTGACTGCAGAATTAAAAATGGTAGGTATGCAAGAAAAAGAATCCTACATGGGTATGCGTGCTGGATAGAAAAAAAAATCCGTCCCTCGGCAAGCCTCGTGATGCCGGACAGTGACTCTCGGGACGGATTTTCCATCCACCCCTCACACACATGTAAGATTCTTATAAGGCGTGCTCATATGAATTGTGTTATTTAGAGAAACGTGTGAATTGATTACCCGTCTCTTGATTGTCTGGTGTTTGATCCATGTATGAACAGTAAGCTAGCACATAGCACTGCCGCGATGCAGCTTCAACGTTCTTTAAAATAATGTCACGATATGGCGGTGATGCGGCCGTAGACGTTTTGTGCTAGCTTGTATCCGAATTTAAGGCCTGTCACAAAAAAAGTGCAGTTTTGCACTTAACTTTGTATCATCATTGTCAGAATTAGCATGTTACTCTGGAGGACAAAACTACCATTATCAGTTTCTTGTTTTGTCTAGTTTTGTTTTGTTTTTCAAAAAGATGGTTTGTCAAATTCTGAACAATTTTAGGGGCGTGAGAAAAACGATTATTTATTTATTTATATGTATGTATAAAGCATCTTAATTTTACTTTTATTATAATGTTTTAAATGATGGGATTATTAAAATGAATTATGCATTTAACTTGATCATTCTTTTTTTTTTTGTTTGTTTGTTTGTTTGTTTGCTTGAGATGTCTTGTATCAAATGAATGTGCATCTAAGATATCGCCCTTGGTGCACATTACCAAATCATGCACACATCACATCACCCACCACACTTGTATAATTTTGACCCCCTTGAACCCCAATTTTATAAAGTAAAACTGGGGTTTACAGAAGAATGCATTATTTTTCTTATTTCTGATCCAAAACATAGATTGTTGGTACTCGTTAGAACCGCTTCGCCGAGGCGGCTCATACAAGTTCCCACAATCTATGTTTTGAGCAGAAATATGAAACATAGAATTTTTATCTGAAAAGTTATAATTTTGGGGTGGAAAAAAATCAATATATTTCAATAGGCGTGTTTTGGTAATGACAGTAGGCACATACTCCAGGTTCAAGCCAATGTATAATCGACGTTCCAACAGTTTGTGCCGTTTTGTGGAGAGTTTTGTGATGTCAAGTTTGTTGCTGTAATTATCAAGTTTTTTATATTCTATGCAAGCTTTATAAATTAAAATGCGAATCATATACCTCCATTTTCTTTTCATTTCTAATCGCTTCAACGGCAAATCCGATTTCTGATCTCCATAAATAGACTAAGATGCCAGCTATAAACCACATTCTAACGCAAAAATTGCGGTTGTAACGCGACGTTTGATTGGATAACATTAAGCATTTACGACAGTATAATATATAGAGGATATTTACTTTTTTGAGATGAATATCAAAAATATTTCATCCAGTGTGTTGAAAATATCTGCGAAGCACGAGTGAAAATTCTGATGTTTTCAACACACGATGGACTGAAGAACTATACAGGACTTTAGTAACTGGGCGGTACGTTTATGACGTAACGCCAGAGGAACGTTGGGTAACGCCGGTTGCCAAGAGATATATACGTTACGTTAACGCCATCTTGATCGTTAGGCATTTTGTTATGTAAAAGTTGTAAAAAATAAATAGAACATCGTCGAACTCATCATCGGAGTTAATAGTATTGTCAAAATTCCACAAGCGGGAAAGTCTTCAGAACACACGAGATGAAATATTTTTGATATTTATCGAAAAAAAGTAAATTTTCTTTTTATTTGATAATATTTTAGGACACTTATTGTAATTGATCAATCGATCTTACGTCACAATTTTTGACTTGGCTATGACGTCACAACTGTCAGTTGCAAACCATAAACAGATCGCCATTTTTAATACAGCATTTCTACAGTTCAAAGAATGCTTTTTCAAGGTATCATACAGAATTATTTTATAGATAACATGAATTTTGGCGAGATAAGTAGTCCGGGCTGCTACTGTGAAAATAACATTCACACTGTGAAAATATCATTTATATTTTCACAGTGTGAAAATACCACATTTATTTGTTTTAGATATGCATCGATTTCACTGCTATGTATAAAATAAAATCCTGCAATATATTGTCAGAAACCCTATGTCATCCCGTTACGTCACATTTTTTGCTGGCTGGCATCTCGATGCACTTGCCGTTTTGTGCAAATAGAACAATTACTAACAAGACAAATGAACAAATGCATCACAATGATGATTTTGTTTGTTTGTATTGGAGTTTAACGGCCCAGTCAACACTATTTAGGTCATTTTGAGCCGGTAAGGATTAGAAAGCATCCATGCGGATCAATTTTGTTTGATACTGTACTGGAACTGAGCTCGAGGGTTGACCGGAGTTGAGTGAGTGAGTGTGAGTTTTACGTCCCACCAACAGCTAAGGTCATACGGAGACGGGACCTCGGTTTAAAGACTCATCCGAAAGTCTGGAGAAGCCCGGGATCGATCCTGCGACCCCTGGTTTACAAGGCGAGTAGCGTAACCACTACTCCACGGAGGCTTCTTGGCCGGAGTTGAAGCACCCCAGTTGTTTTACTACTGACCGTCCCAAAGCGGCCGTTATTTTGCATATTTGGCTTTGTGCCGTTGTTTCATGTTTCGTCTGTTTTTGTGTGTGCCTCCGTGTCACTGTATGTAGGCGACTTGATGGATTGTGGACTTTTCTGAGTGACCTTTCCTTACTACAGTCGAACTTCGGTGGCTCGAACACCCTAGGGACCTCTCAAATCTGTTCGAGTCAGGGGTAGTTCGAGCCACTGAGGGTGACTGCCGGGACGCATAACGAGATAGTTTTGTACATCTTTTTCGGTATTCTATAATGAAAATGTATGCTGTGTATACTCATTAGAATCGCCTCAATGAGGCGATTCTAATGAGTACGCACAGCATATATTTGTAATATAAAAGACGAAAATCTCCAAAATTACCCCGCCTATTTCGTATAAAGAGGATTTCCCTAGGGGCTTGGGAGCGTGTTCGACACAGCCATTGTAAACGAGCCATATGTGTTAGAGCCATCGAAGTTCCACTGTAGTTTTTATACGTAAGCGTCAGTGCACATTCTTCCGCCAGAAACTGACAAATGTTTTTCTTGAATCTGCGAAAGGCAGATAATGACCGTAGAAGATTTCATGATCAATCTCCGCGAAAGAATGTTGCCGAACCCGGCAGGTATCGAACCCGCGTCCTCATGATCACAAGTCAGACGCGCAATCAGACTAATGATAACTGGTTTTAAAAAAACAATCATTTTTGTGGCGTCAATCGCCGATTGTACGGTCGTAAACTTCGTTTTACGGCTCCGATGACGCATCGTCATGAAACGAAACTTTCGACCGTAATACCACCGATTTACCTCTCCAAACGACAATTTTGAATACCTTAGCACCTAATTCTAATAACGCGATGTCTGACTGTATATGTATTACGTGAAAACAAGCCCGAAAAACAAACATCATGTAGCGTCTCTTTTCATTGGTTGTCATTTGTTTGAACAAGTTGACCGCGCTTGCTGTTGTTTTGCAAATATGCCAATTGAATAAATGCACTGACATCACCACTATTTTCCTCGGATTTTATCGTTTATTTCCGACCATTTATAACTGTTAACGCTCTGCCTGCTGGTTATTTTGTTCAGCAGATGACATTTTAAATATTTTTCTCATTTTCCCAGGAAACGGGATTTAACATTTAATGCAGATTGTTTCTGCAGTAAATGTCAAATCCTGGTTTCTTGGAAAGATAGAAAAATTGTCAACAATTTGTCGGCTGCTATATAAGCCCAAAGCGTGGTAAAGGTCGAAGCCAATTATCTACACTTCCATAACAAGTATTGGATTGAGGACAATACTGTAGTAGCAACAGGCAATCTCTCTTGTATGTCTGTTTCTGTACGTGACTCTGCAATGACCACTTTGAAGTATGTTACTACAACATTATGAATACACGCCTATTTAAACATTACGCAAACACGCCTATACAAATACATTGCCACTTTAATCGCCGAAAAAATGAAGAGTTTAAAATGAAAAATTGTGATGTTTTTCTTATTTCTGCTCTAAAATATAGATTGTGGGTACTCGTTAGAACCGCCTCGATATTTTTCTTATTTCTGCTCAAAATATAAATTGTGGGCACTCGTTAGGAGTACCCACAATCTATATTTTAGAGCAGAAATAAGAAAAATAAGGTATACCCCTGAAACCCCAGTTTTACTATATAAAAGTGGGGTTCAAGGGGGTCAAAGTATATAGGCGTGTTTTCGTAATGATATATTGAAAATTTGACAACCAAAAAACTAAAATTTTCTGATTGAAACCTCTGGATTAAAGGGGTCAAAATTATATAGGCATGTATTCGTGATGGAGAAGAAGCATTAATCAACAGGTTCTCTTAAGACAACCAGTTCTCCAAGACAGCCAAGCAAATATCTGTGGATTCGCTTTAAGAAAATACTACTCAGAGTACATACAACCCGCTTTTTATAGCCCCGCTTTGAAAAAGTGGGGCTATATTGGATTTGCCATGTCCTTCTGTCATTCCGTGATTCCGTTAATTTGTGTTGGCTCCATAACTTTGTATCTGCTTAACATATTTTCATGAAACTTCACACAAATGTTAAACACCATAAGACAATGTGCAGAGCGAAGGAATTATAACTGTGGATTGCCTACTTTTGGAGTTATTGCCCTTTGAATATTTTCCGTAATTCCGTAATTCCGTGATTCCGTTAATTTGTGTTGGCTCCATAACTTTGTATCTGCTTAACATATTTTCATGAAACTTCACACAAATGTTAAACACCATAAGACAATGTGCACAGCGAAGGAATTATAACTGTGGATTGCCTACTTTTGGAGTTATTGCCCTTTGAACATTGAAAAATGGCAATTTTAATTGTGTCCGCTTCATAACTCGAAAACCGTTTGAGATATTTTTAGGAAACTTCACACAAATGTTAAGCACTATGAGACGATGTGCAGAGCGCAGGAACCATAACTCTGCATTGCTTATTTTTGGAGTTATTGCCCTTTGAACATTGAAAAATGGCAATTTTAACAGTGTCCGCTTCATAACTCGAAAAACCGTTTGAGATAATTTCATGAAACTTCACACAAATGTTAAGCACTATGAGACAATGTGCAGAGCGCAAGAACCATAACTCTGGTTTTCGTATTTTCTGTGTGTCTGTCTGTGTGTCTGTCTGTGTCTGTTAACAATTTTCGTGTCCGCTCCATAACTTTAAAACCCATTCACATATTTTCATGAAACTTCACACAAACATTAAACACCATGAGATGGTGTCCAGAGTGCAGGAACCATAACTCTGGATTGCCTAATTTTTGAGTTATTTCCCTTTGAATATTGAAAAATATCAATTTTAGCCGTCTTTGCTCGATAACTCAAAAACCGTTTGAGATAATTTTATGAAACTTCACACAAATGTAAAGCACCATATTACGTGTGCAGAGCGCAGGAACCCAAACTCTGGATTGTCTACTTTTTCAGTTATAGGCTTTTGAATATTAAAAAATGGCAATTTTAACTATGTCTGCTCCATAACCGTTTCTGATATTTTCATGAAACTTCAAATAAATGAAAAGCACCTTGAGATGATGTGCAGAGTGCAGGAACCATAACTCTGGTTTGCCTACTTTAGGAGTTATTGCCCTTTGAACATTTAAAAAGGCAATTTTGACTGTGTCGGCTCTATAACTCACAAACCATTTGAGATATTTTCATGACACTTCACACAAGTGTAAAGCACCATGAGACAATGTGCAGAGCGCAGGAACCCTGACTCTGATTTGCCTACTTTAGGAGTTATTACCCTTTGAACATTGAAAAATGGAAGATGAAATTTAGTATAAACATGGACATTCTGGTAATGTATCATGCTCATTGAAATGAGGGACAAGGGCTCACAACTCTTAGAGTTTTTCCAGATAATGTAAAATTTTCAACAGTTATTTCTTGTTCATAACTGTTTTCTCTGCAGCTTAAATAACTTTCTTCTCTGACAGCGCTGAAGCGGGGCTATAGTCAGATCCTCTGACAGCTCTAGTTTGGCTTGTTTATTCAAAACATCATGATCATTTGTCAAGGCAGACATGACACATTCAAATTCTTCTTAAATTTACAACGTTGCAAAACGGTAAATCGCCATCTATGCAAAGTTCTCTCATGGGCAAGACAAAAATTCCAAAGTCGGAAATGTGGTTAACTGAAATTATAAAACTCATTCAATATCATTATGTCAAAATGTATCAGCAAATATGTTATACCTTTAACCAGACCATCTCGTCCACCACATGCAGAATCAGCGACATTTTAAATCATCGAACTCGATTCTTCATTAACTCAATCGATTTAATACACAAGCGCACACACGCATTCTAAATGCAACAAATGACAAATGCAATGATATTTACTTTCTGCCTTTAGTTACCTAATGTACGTGATGCATGCGTATACGAGACCTAGATTATAACCGTGTTTTAGAGTAAACGCCAACTTTCCATTAAGGTCTGAACGTTGATTTGCAAAAGGGAAGCTTGCGAATTCAACCTGAATTATTTTATCTTTTCAGCACTAAATAAATTAAAATAGTTATCGCCATGTAAAAGAACCGACTGTTTCAAGGCAGAGTAGACAAACAGACTTAACTCTAAGGTGCCATTGTACCCCCGAGACTGTCCATCACGTTAATAGGCCTGCAAACCCCGATTTAAAGGTGCATTATTGAGCTATCTGGAAAAAATGCTTCCAAAAATAAAATACATATAGCCGGTATTTTTCTTTAAAACAATACAAATGAATGCATTTTATGCAAAAAATGCAAACAATTATGATGATAGGTAAATGAGTTTGAGAGGGATTCCCTAACTAGGTTTCGCACACTAGTTAGATCTATTTTTAGTTCGTGACAAAAATAGAATCCCCATATATGACGTTATGCGACGTTCATTTTTGGCCTTGTTTGCTTAGGCCATGCCTGAATCGGAAGAAATATGACGCTGAATACCATGCCATAAGTAACGACACTCAGAGACGATACTGTCGCCATGTATGTGTAAAGTGACAGATTTATTTTTTATAACAGAAATTCCGAACACATGTTCAGAGCTAAGGGTAAACACGAATGAAAACGACCATTTTCACAAAGTTCTGAAGCTGTATTTGGCTCCAAAAGTGTACACATGACAAAGGAGTATGCATTGAAGATAAAAACCAGAAAAAAAAATTGAGACCCGGTAGCTCAATAATGCACCTTTAAATTGTGCTCACAAGTTTATGCATTTTTTTTGCTTATTTTTGCTAAAAAACATTGGTTGTGAGTACTCGTTAGAACCACCCTATTGAGGCAATTCTAACGAGAGCCCACAACCTATATATAGAGCAGAAATCAATTACAGTGAAGTTCCACTTTTAAGATCATCTAAAATTAAGACTAATTCTGCTTTTAAAAACTTATTTAGAAGGGTGCAGTTATTCTTTCTTCGTGTTTTTGCACACAATGTCCTCTGGTCAGGGATCACCTTTGGGACTGTTCAAAAGTGGTCTTAAAGACCACTTTTGAACAGTCCCAAAGGTGGTCTTTATATAGGAATTTTACTGCATTTCCATATGTAAAATACTAGTACTACAGATATAAAGGCCTTATAGAATAAGACGTCAATTCAAAATAAGTTCTCATGGCTGTAGGGGTAAAATCAAAAGCTGTCATGTCATAAACTCCTTGGTAAAAGACACGTTCATGGCTCTATCAGACGAAATTTGAGTATTTCATCATTTTGCTTTGTTATTGAAACGACGGGTATCAATAATGTATGCTTTTAGCAATCATCAGAACTGTACCATATAATCCGGCGACTCATTTGCATCATGCTAACAAGTCCTTGTAATGAATACCCCTAAACCCCACTTTATATAGAGAAAACTGGGGTTTGCGAGTTATACATCATTTTTCTTATTTCTGCTCCAAGACTAAGGTTGTGGGTACTCGTTACAACGCCTCAATGAGGTGGATCTAACGAGCACCCAAAACCTACATTTAGAGTATAAATAAAAAAAATACATTTTCACCTGAAAAGTTACCATTTTGGAGATATTAACAAAGAATGCAATATGTCACACGGATGTGTTATCGTAATGGATTTGTTGTTGTTTCCTCAAGAACGTGCGAGATTCGGCACAAACGTTTTACCCCTGCCTGGTGAAATATGAACTTATTTACTCTTATTTACTTCCCATGGATTTTAGTTTAAAACAATTTTTTTGTGTCACTGTACTTTTCATAACAGGGTAAAAAGCTATTTTGCTGAATCTCTGTGTGTGGATCCAATATCTCGAGCAAGCCAGCCTCAAAGACTAAAGTTTCCTGACGTTGTATTATCACTAGCACACGCTCTGTCAGGACTTGGGGTCCATGCCGAACTACATTGTATTGAAGTCGGTGTCTCTGACAGCTCCATGTACGAGGTACACTCCACCGTGCTCTCGTCTAGTGACATGGCCCGTGCTACCGATACACCACTTATTCCTTTCCGTCGCACGTTTAGTTTTTGTCTGAACTCCATATTTTTGGCATCTCTGGACCGTATATACTCTTTGAAAATCAGCAAAGATACTCCAATGGTAAGAACTAATCCTATTAAAGCACTGAACACAATGAGAACATAATTGGCCGGTCCCAGGGTCACAGGCTTCACGATCTCAACATCTGCAAATAAATTAATAAAATGTATACATCTTCGAAGGTGGTCAAATATCCGAAAACATTTCTTATTTTAAAGTGTCTCCTTTTCCTTTGCCCTTATCCTGACGAATAAACTTACTTAGCCACACCCATTTCTGACTATCAACTAATAAAATTTCTTGATAAAATGAATTTCTTCGATTCACAAACTGCATGACAAACAGTGTAGAGCCATCTGATCTTGAATGTTAGGACTTCAAAATAACAAATAGTCCAAAACCGAGAGGATGAAAAGTTCGTAAAGAGTTAAATAGCTCTAGCCAAGCGTTGGTAGATATATTTATTAAGTAAGTAAGTCTACTTCGACATGTTCGTGCACATAATCCTTTAAGTCTACTAAAGCTCTAGCCAAGCGTTGGTAGATATATTTATTAAACCCAAAAGATGATGGCGGCGCCTCGATATCTCAGTGGTTAGCGCGTTCGACTTATGGTCGAGGGGTTGTGAGATCGAATCCGGCCATCGGAGCCAAGGTGCGTCCTTGGGCAAGCTTTCCTTGATACCCACCAACCACATATTTTGTTCGTTTTGTTGAATTGGAGTTTAACGTCCCCGTCAACACTATTTAGGTCATTTTGAAAACGACGATTCCAATTTTGTGGGACTTTTACCAGATATTGAGATGAAATGACATATCAAGCCCTGCCGACAAATGAAACAAGAAGGCTTATATGCATTGGTCGATCTGACTCACCTCGCTTTGCCTGACAGGCTTAGTCCTTCTAAGCGGTTTACCAGTACTCGTGTGTGGTCAGATTCAGCTCTGCGTGGAAGCATCATGCAGCCCCGGCAATCTATTTCTCCAAGCCCGATGGGCGGTGGCGAACCAACCACATATTGTGGCTCTTCAGGAAACAAAGATTGACAGTTCAATTATGACTTCAGAGCTTTTCCCTGAATCTTGTGATACAGTGTCTCCAGAAAATATAGAAACTTGCATGGTGGCGGGTGATGTTGCTCGTTAATAGAGACCTCTCTCATATGCCATTCATGGAATTGGAAAACGACTTAGAATCTGCTTGGGTTAAGGGTTTTGCAAACAAAATTTCTCACTTTATAGCAAGTTGGTATCGACAACCAAATGACACGGTCGAAAACGTGTCAGTTATTTAAAGATCAGCTTGATCAAATTGAGTCTCAGAATGAAGGTAAAAACTTCCCGCAGCACATGTTCTAGGTGATTTCAACATCAGGGACATTGTTTGGCCCGACAGGCTGAGCAAACAAGGCACAATGCTGAGTCCGTCCGAAGGACAAGTAAGTACTGGTTGACATTATGAGCGATCATGACTTAAAACAAATTGTTAACTTCTCTACTCGTGATAAGAACACTTTATATTTGATTCTAACAACTTTACCAGGACAATTTAAAGATAAACAGTCTCCAGACAAACTAAGTGATCATTATGTTTTTTTTTTTTTCAGGTTTTTTTTTTCAATCTTCATACCACCTACAAAAAAACTCGGAGGAAGGTGTACCTATATCAGAAAGGTAACTATGAGGAAGGATGCTCTAAAATTTGCAAATAAGAATTACTTAAATGGTCATTCAGATGCTCGGTCAGTCCGGGAAAACTTTGTTTTGATAACCTCTTTCAACCAAGCTTCTTCTAAATATCATATCCCCTCCAAAACTATCTGTATCTTCGATTCCTTGGATCACATCAGAGATAAGAAGAAAGATTCGGAGAAGGCATAAGATTCATGCTAAGGCAAAAATTTGGGTAGTAGTAAACTTAGGGCAAAATTTGAAAACTTGAGACGAGAAATCAAGAATGACATAAAAATCAACATGATTTGTATGTGAATAACTTGGTAGGTGATGTAAAGGCAAATCCCAGAGACTTCTACAGATATATCAATAGCCAGAAGAAAGACAGACAAGGCGGGAACGGACTCTGAAAGGGCAGAGGAACTAGTTGGTCAGTTCAATGACGCGTTTAGTAAAAGTGAGTTCAATGAGGTTCCATTGACAGGAAGCTCGGCCCCTTCCATGGATAATATTGTTGTATCATCAGCGGGAGTGATCAAGTTACTAAAAGGCTTGAACCCGTCTAAAGCTTTAGAGCCTGAGCTGTATCCTAGAGTCCTGAAGGAACTAGCAAATGAGAGGTCCAGTCTTTGCACATCCATTCAAACAGTCTCTCGAAACGGGTGAAATCCCAAAAGAATGGCTCCTAGCAAACATTTGCCCACACTTCAAAAAAGGAGATGGGGCTCTTCCTCGTAATTATCGCCCGGTGTCCCTGACCTGTGTTCTGTGCAAATTGCTTGAACACATAGTCTGCTCAAACATCATGACCCACACGGTAATTAAAGATTGGGTAAAAATCTTGGACAAAGGGGGACAGGTGGACACATTTATTCTGAACTTCGAGAAGGCTTTTGGCACCCCACCTCATGAACTACTCAAATCCAAATTATTTGGTTATGGAATTTTTTTTTTGGGGGGAGGGCTCTTAAATGGATAAATTATTTTCTTTGCTTTTTGTGAATCTTCAGTATGGGCTTCAGTTTTGTCTGGGGTCGCACAAGGGACTGTTCTTGGTCCGCTCTTATTCTCCCTGTACATAAATGATATTTCCACTGACATTGACCTAGAAATTAGACTGTTTGCGGACGACTGTGTTTGGTATCGGGAAATTAGAGAGAAAGAGGACTCAATGAAACTCAGAATGATAAAGGTATAGACTAGGATGTTTGGCATGAAAATGGGGCATGATATTTCAGTCTGTTAAATGCAATATTATGCATATAACTGGAAAGAGAACCAACACAATCGAGGTTTCTTACAACTTTGAGGGAACGGTTCTTCGAAAATGTTAATTCCATTTAATACCTTAATGTGACAATCACACACGATTTGGAATGGAATACACACATTAGCAACATGAGTACTAAGGCGAATAAAGCTTTTGGCTTCCTGAGGCGAAATTTTCATCAGTGTCCCTAGGATGTGAAGGAGGCAGCTTATAATGGACTCGTTCGCCCAATCTTGGAATATGGTACAGTAGAACTTCGATGGCTCGAACACCGATGGCGCGTTTACCATGGGTGAGTCGAACCCGTTCTTGAGCCCCTAGGGAAATCCTCGACATTAGAAATAGTGGGGGATAATTTAGAAGATTTTCGTCTTTTATCTTGCAAATGTATGCTGTGTGTACTCATTAGAATCGCCTCGATGAGGCGATTCTAATGCATACACACAACATACATTTTCATTATAAAACACAGAAAAGATATCTAAAAGTATATCGTATACCTCCTGGCAGTCTCCCTCAGTGGCTCGAACTACCCCTGTCTCGAACAGATTTTCGAGGTCCCAAAGGTGCTCGAGCCATTGAAGTTCGACTGTAGTTGCATATGGGATCCCAGTGGAGTGGTCCTTAACGAAGAATTCGAAAAAGTTCAGAATAGAGCTGCTAGATTTGTAACAAGCAATGAGTGGAATACTAGGAATACTAAGATGGGAGTCTCTTAAGAAAATGGAGAAGAGACAGTAGGCTCATACTTTTATACAAAGGCCTAAAGGGTCCTGACAGCATTCCAGCAATTGGCCTTGTTCCCCCGGCTAGGCACTGTAGAAATCATCATTCACTGACGTTACCCCTACTGCTAGAACTGACATCTATAAAGAATCGTTCTTCCCTTCAGCCCCCGCCCATCGGGGCTTGAAGAAATAGATGGACTGCATGATGCTTCCACTGAGAGCTGAAACCGACCTCCGCACACGAGTACTGGTAAACCGCTTAGAGGATCTAAGCTTGTCCAGGCAAGGCGGTCCGAGTCGGCCGTCCAAGCATATAACCCTATTGGTTTCGTTGGGCGGCAGGGCTTGAGATGTCATTTTATCTCAATGTCGGGTAAAAGTCCAACAAAATTGGAAGCAACGTCCCCAAAATGACCTTTACAGTGTTGACGGGGACGTTAAACCTCGAATCAAACAAAAAAATCGTTCTTCCCCAGAACCATTAGAGATTGGAATGCCTTCCCGATTCGATCATATCCACTGCTAAAGGAGCAGAGAGTAGTGTAGATAAGTTTATCTCTTTGGTGAGAGCTGGGGACTAGCTTCCCATATCACAGGTCCTAGTGTATGAATGTCATTTGACATGTCACCAGTTACAATTCTGATTATTCACCTTATTTGCATTATCTGCTGGTTCCTAATCTGAAGGTTATCAGTGTTGGAAAAACAGGTAACCAGACCCCCTGACCTTGAAAGGTCAGGGAGGGGGATCTGGTTACCTGTTTTCCAATATTGACAATGTGCAAGCTGGGAGCCAGCAAATAATGCAAATATGGTGAATGATCTGAAGACACGTTATGCCACTGCTCCATTCCACCCAGGTGTAAATGGATATTTTTTGTTTGTTTTGGCGTTTAACGGCCGAGTCAACACTATTTTAGGTCATTTTTGAGCCGGTCAGTTTACCTATCCACACTTTTTCTGGGTTGGCTCATTCACCTTATTTGCATTATCTGCTGGTTCCTAGTCTGAAGGTTATCAGTGTTGGAAAAACAGGTAACCAAACCCCCCTGACCTTGAAAGGTCAGAAGGGTCTAGTTACCTGTTTTTCCAATATTGACAATTTGCTAGCTGGGAGCCAGCAAATAATGCAAATATGGTGAATACGTAAGCGGTTAACCAGTACAGTGCACATTCTTTCGCCAGAAACTGACAACTGACCTTCTTGAATCAGCGGAAGGGAGAGAATGACCGTAGAAAAGATTTCATGATCAATCTACAGGAACGAATGTTGCCGACCCCGGCGGGAATCGAACCCGCGTCCTCCTGATCACCAGTCAGATGCGCATCCGACTGAGCCACCGAGGCCGGCGTGTAAATGGGTAGTAGTAGTCTCAAAGTCACTGTCTCTCTCATGCGCGCCTGTTAACTTCCGGAATGAGTGTTCGAGAGCGATTCAAATAAGCTTGTAGCTTTGATCGCACTCGAACTGATATAATTTGGCATAAAGTAAGAGACGTAAATTTGTCTTTAAAGTCGCGCTGTGATAGAACCGCAATTACATTGAGGCCTTTCTTCCCTTGACATGAACCCATTTCTTCGTAAATAAATAACTGTACATAAAACGTTTACATATGTGGTTCAAATACACAGACACATATATAATAGATGTAACAAGAGTGTATAGTTTACAAACCCCGATTGAAACTTTATTTGAACCCCGCCAAGCGAATTTGTGTCTTCGAGCATTCCGTCATGACAATTTTAACTGCGCATGCCCAGCCATTCAGAGTGGCCAGGGACAAGGCTTTCTGCGTGAAGGTTCCTCTTGATTCACTGCTTGTATGAGCGAGCAGCGAAGGTTCTGGCGAGACTGCTGAACCTTCGCTGCTCGCATAGGCGATAAGTACCAAAATCGCTGGACGGGGCCCATTTGATTTCTGGTATTGACATTTAATTAAACGGTGGACATAATCAATTGAAAACACTGCATTATAGCAGCCAGCAAATGAGAAAAGGTACTTATCGCAAAGGCGATCAGCAAAGGCTCAGGCGGACTGCGCATGTGCATGAGCGTTTGCTGTCCGCAGACATGTATGGTAGACGGTGAGGAAGCTTCATACATTAAATCGTGTGTCGAAATTGACTGCGCGGGCATTTGAGGAAAACAATGCTAAAACCCCTTTTTTGTCGTCTTTCGACATGATAATTAAAAGGAGAAACGACCAGGAACTGATACAATCAGATCCCAAATTCTCCCCACAATATCACTAGGGAAAGAAGTTGAAATATGGAGTGACGACAGTAAACCAAACGGACCACAGGTAAACCGAGTCAGCATCTCTTTCCCAAACAGGTAGTGACTCAGAATATCCAAACCTAACTAAAAGGAGCAATATACATAATGGGGGACAGAATCTGAATCACCAACATGAAAAACATTGAACTTGAAGGGCAAATGTAAACTAGAACTGTCAGAGGATCTGACTATAGCCCCGCTATAGCCCTGTCAGAGGAGAAAGACTCGTGAATTAAAGGTAAAGACTTGTGAGAGGGTTAAATCCCGAACAAGGTACCTACGCCTTATAGACTTTTCGCGTTATTAGATCTGAAAAACAGTCTAAGTTAAAAAATAAGTTTTGGATAATGAAAAAACCACATGCACATCTTAAGACCTCTATGAAAACACCTGTAACGTTTCAAAAGGATTGACCTAGAACTGTAAGAGGAGTTGCGGTCACAAGGTAGCTACTCCCTATACATTTTAACATTAGTAGATCTCAAAAATTGTCTTAGTTAAAAAAGGTGAAATAAGTGAAAAAATTATTTAAGGATAATGAAAAAAGAATATGCACATCTTCAGACCTATATGAAAACACCTGTAAAGTTTCAAAAGGATTGACCTAGAACTGTAAGAGGAGTTGCAGTAACAAGGTAGCTACTCCCTATACATTTTAACATTAGTAGATCTCAAAAATTGTCTAAGTTAAAAAAGGGTGAAATAAGTGAAAACAATTATTTAAGGATAATGAAAAAAGAATATGCACATCTTCAGACCTATATGATAACACCTGTAAAGTTTCAAAAGGATTGACTTAGAACTGTAAGAGGAGTTGCGGTAACAAGGTACCCACTATCAAATATTACAGACAGACAGACAGAAAGACAGACAGACGGAATTCCGGACAAGCCAAATCCAATATAGCCCCCACTTTTTCAAAGCGGGGCTATAATAATAATGAAACTCCAAAAAGGCGGAAGAATCAGAAAATGGAAGTGAAAGCAATGATCAGGAATCGACACAAATAACCCATAGCTCCCATCAGAGACACCAAAGGGAAAAAACACAACTAATACAAGCGATACACACACTCAAAAGAACAAAAAACATAACAAAAGTAAACCGCGACAGAAGAACCGCCTTGGAACGGTCTGTGAAAAGTATTCCACTTGGGGGGGGGGGGGGGGGGGGGCTTAACTCGATTTTACGCGGCCGCAATCCTCGCCCTTACTTCCTCATATAGGATTCTAACCTAATACCCTCGGATGAATGTCCTATGCACTGTCCGCTGAGCTAAAGGGTCAACTCCCTGTGTCAGATCTATGTAAGCTAGGCATAATCTTCCGGCTCAATCATATTGGTGAGACTGTAGTCAAAACGATGTTTGAATCTTCTGAATCCCATTTGTATTGATATATTGTTTGTAATCTTTACATGTTATATATGTTATGATACAAATAAAATACAGTTTAAACCAAAACGATGTTCAAAGTTTTTTTGTTTTTTTTTAATTTTCCGTGAACGTTTAGCTAAGCATGTTCAATGAAGAGATGAAAAGTAAACTGTAGATGATCCAACGCCATTCGGTCATAGTTCGGTGTCGTAAAGAAGTTTTTAGTGGTCGTGAGATTGAGCAACAGTCACGGACTGCAACAACGCTAGAATATGACCTCTGTACTGCCCTTGCTAGCGAAGTCATATTTGTGCATATCTGATGTCGGTTGATGGGGAACATACAGGGCAACCAATGCGAACATGAAACAGAAAGTGGGCATGTACGATCAATGAAAAAAACCGCGAATCATGATCAGAATCTTCACAGACGACGGAAGACGCCGATATAACGGCATGGACTCCAGGATCACAAACTTCACGACCTCAAGAATCTTCGCTGGTCGCACATGTTGAACCATCAAGCGCTGCAGAAAGTCTATTACACTTAACAATTTTTTTTCCCGAAGATATGGCTTGACATTACATCTGAATCGCCTGGGCAGCAGGCGATTGAAATGTAATGTCAAGACTTCGTTTCACTGGAAAATATTAAAAGAAACGCTGAAAGTGTCGTCTTCTAAAACGTGCTTGGAACTTGAAGGGTTTGGTTGTATATTTTTGTGTGTAGATGTTCAAATTCATAACGAAAGCACGCCTATACAAATATATTGTAAATTTTACCATAAAAAAACCCGAACATTTTCAGATGAAAAATTGTGATATTTTTCTTATTTCTGTTCAAAATATAGATTGTGGGTACCCGTTAGAACCGCCTCGTCGAGGCGGTTCTAACGAGTACCCACAATCTATATTTTTGAGCAGAAATAAAAAAACTAAGGTTTACCCCTTTAAACCCCAGTTTTACTATATAAAAGTGGGGTTCAAGGGGGTCAAAATTATATAGGCTTGTTTTCGTGATGAGTCACTGAATCACAGATAACTTTATGTAAAGTTGATTGGTGCCTGATGCTCTGTCTCTGGTTGGGCCCATCGGAATTTAACTTTTGGTTTTCTATTGCTCCAGAATTTCAGTGGTTAAGTGCTGTCGAGTCCTCACCGTTGTATCATCTCTGTGGTTGATTGACATTTGTGTTCACGGAGATGTTGCACTGACTAGCTAGGAGGCTTTATGCGGATTGAACAATCGCGACGAAAGTAAGGGCGAGGATTTTGGCCACGTAAAATCGATTTAAGCCCCCCATTGGAATTCGTTTCACTGACCGTTCCAAGGCGGTTCTTCTGTCGTGGTTTATTTTGTTATGGCTTGTCTTTGAATGTGTGTATCGCTTATATTATTTTGTTTTGGATAGCCAATTGGCCATTTTGTGGGAAAGAAATGTCCTTTTGGCTTTCAGCTAGTGATGTTTCCATTAGGGTCTTGTTGTTTCATGTTTGTAGTGTCTCTGACGGGAGCTGTGGGTTAATTGTGTCGATTCCTGATCATTGCCTTCACTTCTATTTTGCACGACTGAGACATTGCTCAAATCAATAAAACTGCAAGAAAATTATTGCATGAGATAAATTGCAAAGATAAATAAACCATTAGGCATGTATGCAATGCTCTACAAAATGATGACCGTAATTATTGTACTGCATCGTTAATAAATATAGAAAATCGAAATCTTATCAAAGCAGACGGATATTATACTGCACAGCTAATAAATATAGAAAATCGACTAACGTTTGAATAGAATACCGACCGACAAACCTAAGGAGATATGAAGCAAATGACAGGATAAATTCAGCCAGAAAATACAAAACAACCCTAAATCGCTCAAATGGCATTGACTGGCAAATCATTGCGTGCAGACGTAAAAAGTGCAAAAGGCAAGTGAAAAGTAGCGAAAACAAGTTTATGTTTTCTGTGGAAAAGCAATCTGTTGTTATTGAAGTTTTCAGCTTGACGTCTAGATATTTGTATGATATATTAGACATTGGCAATGCCTACTTCCATTGTTTAATCATTCAGGTTTACCCCTCAGAACGTCAGTTGAAAAAATCAAATTATTCTGATAACGAAGCCCCTCTTTTTTGGATTTGCATTTATCTATTTTAGATGGGTTTGTTTTATGCAAAAGGTATGACATTAATTTTGGTACTGCAAAGTTTCTTTTCATGGCTGATGATGTACTCGTGCGGCTTCCAACTGTGTTTATATATATATCGCAATTAATTCGGTTCGTAGAGTGACTATTCATGTAACTGACTTCAACACTCGTAATCTCAGGAGATGGCCACTGCACAAGCCTTGGGCTTAATGTCAAATCCTGGATAATATATATTTGTCTGTTACATATACATGTCATTGAAGCAATTAAAATAAAGTTTAAAGCAACACTCGTAATTTATTATTAACTGCTTAACTTCTTTATCCGGGTTATCGGTATTATAAACTTCGCAAAGCATTTTCTGAGTTTTACATAGGTCACATTACGAAAACACGCCTATTCAAATACATTGCAACTTTCATCGCCAAAAAAAATGAAAATTTTCAGATGAAAAATTACAACATTTTTCTTATTTCTGCTCAAAATATAGATTGTGGGTACTCGTTAGAACCGCCTCATCGAGGCGGTTCTAACGAGTACCCACAATCTGTATTTTAGAGCAGAAATAAGAAAAATAATGTTTACCCTGTAAACCCCATTTTTACTATATAAAAGTGGGGTCCAAAGGGGTCAACATTATATAGGCATGTTTTCGTGATGATTTCGATCGATGTTGGACTTAAATCGCTTATGCAACAAGGCCTATCGGAATCTGATGTTTAAGGTGACTTAGTATGCAAATTCAGATTAAAATATATTCTTATAATGAAATCAGTACCCAAATTCGTAAAATCATGCTTGAAAACTTTGCTTCCCTCTTTAATTGCACGCCGGTGGATCGAGCACTCTATGACGGCTCCGTCCCACAGATTTACTTATTTTTTTAAGTCGGTTGGTGTCAGGTGCACTGTCTCTGGTCGGGCCCAAATTGTTTTCTTTTGCTCCAGCATTTTAATTATTTTATGCTGTCGAGTCCTCATCGTTGTTTCATTTTTTGTATTCTCTTGATTTTGTATGTTCTCGGAGATGCTGCAATGATGTGTTGGACATCCTTCATGCAACCAAAACAAATTATTAGGAAAACATGTCCGTGTGAAATGATGGCGTCCAACATGGTGTCAGAAGTTACATATATTAGGTAAAATGATAACATCTTTCTCATTTCTGCTTTCAGCATAGATTGTGGGTGCTCGTTACAACCGCCTCAATGAGGCGGTTCTAACAAGAACCCACAATCTATGGTTTGGAGCAAATATAAGGCAGGTAATGTTTACCCCCTTACACCCCACTTTTTCTATTATAAAATGGGGTTTAGAGGGGTCTTCGTTTCACGGACTTGTTATCGTGATGTTATTTTTCTAAACCACGACAGGGGCGAGGATTGTGGCCGAGTTAAATCGATATAAGCCCCCCCCCCTCCCCACCCACACACACATACACACAAGTAAATGTACAATGTACTGACCGTTTCCAAAATAGAGGTGAAGGCAATGGCCAGGAATCGATACAACTACCCAAAACCTCCCATCAGAGACACCAAAGGGAAAGAAACACGTACATAAAATAATTAAACCCTAATGAAAACATCACAAGCGGAAAGCCAAAAAGACAGTTACTTTCCTACAAAATGGCCAAACGGCTATCCAAAATAATAAAACAGATATAAGCTATACATACATTCAAAGACAAACTATAACCAAAATAAACCGTGACAGAAGAACCGCATTGACACGGTCAGTGAAACGTATTTCACTGGGAGGCTTTAATCGATTTTTACATGGCCATAATCCTCGCCCGAGGAGTTTTTTCTGTTGTGGTTTATTATTGCTATGGTTCATCTTTGCATGCATGTTTTGCTAATATATTTTTTATTATGGGTGGCCGTTTTCTCTGAAGATGACTGTCCTTTTGTCATCCACTTGATACGTGTTTATGGTGTGTTTGTTTTGAGGTGTGAGGTAATTGTATCGATTCCTGGTCATTGCCTTTACTTCTATTTTATATCTCGAAAACGTTTGCTCTGATAATATCAAAGTGAACATATTTTAAAAGAGGTCTCTTTTAATCATTAGAACGAATGTATGTTTAATAACAAAAAAAAAAAGTATTTAATTGACACAGATACGGTTTGGAAGATTGGCTAAACATTGCCCATAATTTCAGACTATTTTTGAACACTGTACAAAGGTTAAACTTTACCACTCTCTGTGCGAATTCAGCAGACGACAAATTGTTAACTTATTTCATATTTTTCCCAGACATGGCCATAACTTGCATTGCCTTCACTTCTGTTTTGACATCGCATGCAAATTGTATCCAGACAACATGCTAGAGATGTCAAATCCTGTTTTCTAGGAAAATTAGAAAAATATTTCAAAATGTCGTATGCTGCGAAAAAAAATACCCGGCAGAGCGTTAAACTTCAGTCAGTTGGTAATGTTAACTTAAATATGTATTGAAAATAAAGCAGGTCAAATAAATGAGTAAGATATACTAGACTTAATACAACTTATAGATTACCTGTTTTGTGCAACACGCAAAATAGAAAGGCAATCAACAGGAATCGAAACAATTACCTTTCATCATCTAGACAAGACACTAAAGGGAAAAAAGCATCACCATAAAGCAACAACGCCATGATTAAAACATTACAAACGGACGGCTCATTTACTCAAACATGGCCGAACGGCTATGCAAAATAAAAGATATAAACAGAACACACACACACACACACACACACACACACACACACACAAAGACTAACAAAGGCCATAATAAACAATAACAGAAAGGTCAGCAAAAATTTACTGGGCGTGGGGTAGGGGAGTAATTCAATTTTCCATGGCCTCAATCTTAGTTCTGCCGTGTTTTACATAGACCATGTAAACGTTTTCTTATTCATCAGTACAACATCTCCGAGATGATAAAAATCAAACGAATTAAGAGATTAAACAACGATGAAGACAGCATGAAAAACTTTAATCTTAACTGCTGAAGCAAAACAAAACGAACAGTTCGACTTCGATTTGTCCGACCAGAGACAGAGAATCACGCACCCATCGACTAACATAAACGTATTCATAGAATCTAAGGCCTGACATTGCGGTGTGCGATGAAAGAGGGAAGTAATGTTATCAACCGTGATTTGGTTACTACCGTCAACACTGTGAAATGATTTTACTACACTCAGTAATAAAATCATTGCATGCATATATTTTTCTGAATTTTAAATACTAAGTCATCATAAAATTCAGGTTCCGATAGGCCTTGATGCAAAAGAGATTTAAGTTCGATCAATTTTGAAACTTAATCAAAAAGACACCTATTAAATTTAGAAAACGCCTTAAGGAGCTTATAATACCGATAACCCTTATTTAGTTGACAGATAATGCTGTAAGCGTATGCTTTATTAATTGACTATCCTGTATTGTTTGGAGGTCATCCATATTAACACTATTAAACACATGTTTTTAATGGCGTCAATTAATAAAACTGTCATTAATCAAGTAATTTCTTATTGGCCTAGTTACAGGCCCTCGGTCAGCTGTATTGGCCTCGGCCTTCGGCCTCCGGCCAATACAGCAGACCTCGGACCTGTAACTGGGCCAATACGAAATTACTTGATTAAAAACATAATATTATTTTACATGTCGTTATGATATACATGCCCGTCTGCTTTTTCATATGACCCAAAGAGATATAAATAAGTCTAATTGCATGACAGAGATATGGCACATGGTCAGAATGTAGCTTTTGTAAGGATACAGATGTGTGTTAAGTTTCACGAGACTGTGGCCAAATATTTTTGGAAATATGGCCAAGGTTCGAGTTTCTTGTTCCATTTTGGAAAATAGGTCAAAGTTCAAAGTCAAGGTCACATGCCAAATAGTTTAAAATCGGTGGAACGGTCTTGCCCCAAGGAACATACACGTGAATTTCGAAAGCTGTATTATTTGTAGTATTAAAATGAGAGACAAATCGTTTTCTTCAAACTTGCGTTTTTTCTTACGTCAAAAAGTAGAAATCAGTCAAATTGCATGATAATGTTATGGAACTTGGTAAAAAATATAAATATTGTAATCATACAGATCTGTGTTAAGTTTCACGAGGCTACGGCATATACTTTTGGAAATATGGCCAAGGTTAAAGGTTTTTGGTAACATTTTCGCAAAATAGGCCAATGTTCAAAGGTAAAAAAAGCCAAAGGTCAAAATGATTGGTATCAATGAAAAGGTATTGTCTGATCTGGGCCTGCGCTGTTTGCCAGGGTACCCGTTTTGGGGTTTCTGGTACTGAAATGGTTAATAGCATTTTTCCTGAAATCCATGGCGCCATTCAAGAAACATGCTTACCTATTCAGCACATATTCAGCACAGACTTCAATAGCCAGGTGGAATAATGAAAGGCGAAATTATATTATATAATACATACTGGTTTCAGCGCTCTATACAGATTAAGGACATTCTGATAAAAATAATCTCACAGTCTAATTCGTAAACTGTTTACAAATTTAGCAGTATCCAGTGATGAAGTAATAGTGCTCTTACATAATGGCAAATGCACTTGCGAATGAGCCTACGAATGCCAATCTTCACCAATTCGTAATGATCGCAAGTATGCGCCAAATATTGGTAAGAGTTCGAAGGCATTCGCCGATGTTTTTGGGGTGTTACGAATATTAGGAACATGCTACTAAAATTCGCAAGAAAAGCGTAATCTCATTGTTTTCGCAAAATATTCATAAGCAATCGGAAGCCATTCTTATTGATGGCAAGGCATTTGCATTGATCGTAAGACATTTGCAAGAATTCGCAGAGGTTTTCCCTTACGAATACCTTGCAAAATGTTAATGAACTGTTATGAATACTTGCAAATCCATTGCAAATAAAACGAATGGAATAAGAGTGTTTTTGTAGTTTTATGAGAATAAATTGCGAATGTATGCGAACGATTGCGAGTACTTTCAAATGCTTCAGAATGGCTTACAAATATTAAAATTGTCTTACAAATGATTTGCTTGTCCTAGCAATTAAAATGGTTTGGTTAAAATATATTTTATTGCTTATATAGGTACATATAAGTTACAAGCAAATGGGTTGGACCACAAGTTCTAAAAACATTAATTGCGGCCCGTCCCTTACAAACTGCACAATTACAAGCAATAACAGATGACAATGAATGTTTCAATCACAAAATATTTTTTTATCATTTCTCAAACAATGAGAGAGAGAGAGAGAGAGAGAGAGACAGAGAGAGAGACAGAGAGAGAGAGAGAGACAGAGAGAGAGAGAGAAGGAAAGACAGAGTACAGGCTACCAAACGAGATATTGTTTAAAGAGTTATTAAATTATAAGTAAACTGGTTATCCCTGTGAACCATGTGCAAAACGACATGTTTCCTTGATATAACATTATACACTTTTGAACAAGTCTTTGTTTTCATTTTCAGTAGCATTTGCCTTACCATAAAATACAATTTGACAATTCAGAGGGTGAAAATTCCGGTTGCCTGAAAAAGATGGACTCGTGCATTGGCATACTTTGGGCATTGAAAGAAAAAGTGTTCTGCATCTTCTGCTACGTGTCCACAATTACAAAGGGGGTCAACTATTAATTGATTATTGTAACGGTCATAATTAAGCTCGCTACATTTGTTCCATATTCGTGCATGAATAATCGAAAGATGTCTGCTTCCAGATATGAACTAGAAATAGTGTTTGTAAAACACTATGCCCCAACCATATGCTTGTCCATGAATGCCCAAATTTTCAAAAGGCCATTATCGTAAAAAAAATCAGATTTTTTTTTTCAAATGTTAATCAGGTGATGTACTAGTCATTCAAAATCAGCCTGTCAAGTTTTTAGGCAACAATTTAAACACTTTTTTAAATATCTTGCAACAAGAAAGAAACACAATTAAATGACCTGAAAATGCAAAGGGCAAGTGATCTCCTCCTCGGTCCCAATCAGTATACCAAATATCAAGGCTATAGCCCAAATACCTTTTTAGATATCTTGCTAAGGAGATTTCTATATTATTTAATTAAAGGGGAAATAACTCAAAAAGGGGAGATAACTCGGAAAAGAAAAAAAAATATGGGTCAACTATTTTTTCATGAGAAATCCATACCTAAAATTTCAAAACACTAGCATACATGGTTATAAAGTTATGCAATGCACCAGAAAGCAACACAATTAAATGGCCAGAAATTGCAAAGGGCCATAACTCTAACAAAATTCCATGAAATTTCTTGAAAATTTAATCAGGTGATCCACTCCTCAGTCCCAATCAGTATACTAAATATCAAGGCTCTAGTTCAAATACTTTTTTAGATATCTTGCTAACGAGTTTTCTATGTTATTTAATTAAAAGGGAAATAACGGGAAAAGGGGAGATAATTCGGATAAGAAAAAAAATACGGGTCAACTATTTTTTCATGAGGAATCCATATATGAAATTTCAAAACACTAGGATACATGGTTCTAAAATTATGCTATGAACAAGAAAGCAACATAATTAAATGGCAAGAAGTTTCAAAGGGCCATCACTCCATCAAAATTCCAACAAATTGCTTGAAACTTTAATCAGGTAATCTCCTTCTGAGTCCAAATCAGTGTACCAAATATCAAGGCTCTGGCTCAAATACTTTTTCAGATATCTTGCTAACGAAATGTCTACTCGTATGTTATTTAATTAACAGGGAAATAACTCAAAAAGGGGAGATTAATCGGATAAGAAAAAAATACGGGTCACTTATTTTTTCATGAGGAATCCATATAAGAAACTTCAAAACCCTTGGATACATGGTTATAAAGTTATGCTATGCACAAGAAAGTGTGACGAACGTACGAATGAACGAACGAACGAACGAACGGACAAGCCAGAAGCAACATACCATTCTGCTGCAGTTTTAATAACAACCCTTTATGCCATGCACGATCAAATGCTTTAGAAAAATCACAAAATACCATACACGTATACTGTTTAGAATCGATACTTTGACATATTTGGTGGTACATGTCGATGAGTTGACAGACAGTAGAATGGCCAGAGAGAAAGCCTGACTGTTTGCAATAAACCAAATCATTCTCATGTAAATGATTATAGATATGTTTGTAAACTACATGTTCCATTATTTTACAGCTGTTGCTTAGTAGTGCTATCGGTCTATAGTTTGAAGGGAGGTTAAGTTCACCCTTTTTGAAGAGGCATGACAACCTGCAGTTTCCACATGTTTGGGAATTCGCATTCCTCTAGTGACTTGTTAATCAGGAGACATAAAGGTTTTACAATTGCAAATTTTACTGCCTTGAGACCTTTGTGGCTAATCATATCTTCTCCTACAGCTTTGTTTGGATTTTTGAATATGACTCATTCGCAAAAGGCGGGGTCACCACAACGGTATAAAAGAAGTCATTCATCTTGTCCGATCTACATTTCAGATTTGACAATGGCCAATGCTGTGACGAGGCAACTGGCAACACTAGCCGTGCTTGTTACCCAACATGCTGTTATGACACACAATGCAGTTGTTGCTCTGCAGCGAGAACAACAAAATGGCCAATCGGCTATCCAAAACAAAATAATATAATCGATACAAACACTAAAAGACAAACATTAACTAAACCGCGACAAAAGAAACGCTTTGGAATGGTCAGTGAAACGAATTCCACTGGGGGGCTTAAATCGATTTTACGCGGCCCCAATCCTCGGCCTTACTTCCGTCGCGATTTAGACAAATAACCAGTGCTTCAGCTGAAGTGCACGACCCGCCGGATGCTTTTAACTATATGAGTGTTACCATATATGGGTATGGCGGCCATTTTGGTCATGTGACCTGGACATAAAACGGTTCCCCCAATAAATGCGCCTTATCATAAGGAGCAAAAATATATCTTATACTTTAGTACTGTATTCTGAATCGTTTGCAGGATAAAATCCAACACAAAAGCATATGTGTCAAAGTTTGACCTAGGCACAAAGAAGGTCAAGGTCAACCCAGGATCACCATTTTAGCAATTTATGATGGGCCTACGTTCCAGATGCTATTTATCAAGTTTCGTGGAAATCTGCACAGTGGTTCTGGAAAAGACTATTTTTGAAGGGTTTTTACCAAATATTGCTTGGCGGCCATTTTGGTCATGTGACCTGGACCCCATGAGGAAATTTTGGTTTTCCCCATCCCGTAGAGGCTCCATATGAAATTTGACTTCAATCGGCCCAACGGTTTCCGAGGAGAAGCAGTTCGAAAATTTTCACATTTTTCGCCTCGGCGAGGCTGTACTAAATGGAATGTAATATTTCGCAAGTTCATTGATAAGATCTCATTGATATTTATCAGTATGCCAAAATTGTTTAAATATTCCAAGCGGTTAAGTCACTATCACCAATTTTTACAAACGGGTTACGGACGGACAGATAGACACCATATATGGCCTGGCGGCCATTTTGGTCATGTGTCCTGGACCCCATGAGCAATTTTTGGTTTCCCCCATCCCGTAGAGGCTCCATATGAAATTTGATTTCAATCGGCCCATCGGTTTCCGAGGAGAAGCAGTTCGAAAATTTTCACATTTTTCGCCTCGGCGAAGCTATACTAAATGGAATGTAATATTTCGCAAGTTCATTGGTTAGATCTCATTGATATCTATCAGTATGCCAAAAATTGTTTAAATATTCCAAGCGGTTAAGTCACTATCACCAATTTTCACAAACGGGTTACGGACGGACAGACAGACAAACCATATATGGCTTGGCGGCCATTTTGGTCATGTGACCTTGACCCCATGAGCAAATTTTGGTTTCCCCCATCCCATAGAGGCTCCATATGAAATTTGACTTCAATCGGCCCAACGGTTTCCGAGGAGAAGCAGTTCAAAAATGTTCGAAAATTTTCACATTTTTCGCCTCGGCGAGGCTATACTAAATGGAATGTAATATTTCGTAAGTTCATTGGTTAGATCTCATTGATATCTATCAGTATGCCAAAAATTGTTTAAATATTCCAAGCGGTTAAGTCACTATCACCAATTTTCACAAACGGGTTACGGACGGACCCAAAGAAGGTCAAGGTCAACCCAGGGTCACCATTTTAGCAATTTATGATAGGCCTACATCCCAGATGCTATTTATCAAGTTTCGTGGAAATCTGCTCAGTGGTTCTGGAGAAGACTATTTTTGAAGGGTTTTTACCATATATAGCTTGGCGGCCATTTTGGTCATGTGACCTGGACCCCATGAGCAAATTTTGGTTTCCCTATCCCATAGAGGCTCCAAATGAAATTTGACTTCAATCGGCCCAACGGTTTCCGAGGAGAAGCAGTTCGAAAATTTTCACATTTTTCGCCTCGGCGAGGCTATACTAAATGGAATGTAATATTTCCAAGTTCATTGGTTAGATCTCATTGATATCTATCAGTATGCCAAAAATTGTTTGAATATTCCAAGCGGTTAAGTCACTATCACCAATTTTCACAAACGGGTTACGGACGGACAGACAGACAAACCATATATGGCTTGGCGGCCATTTTGGTCATGTGACCTTGACCCCATGAGCAAATTTTGGTTTCCCCCATCCCATAGAGGCTCCATATGAAATTTGACTTCAATCGGCCCAACGGTTTCCGAGGAGAAGCAGTTCAAAATTGTTCGAAAATTTTCACATTTTTCGCCTCGGCGAGGCTATACTAAATGGAATGTAATATTTCGTAAGTTCATTGGTTAGATCTCATTGATATCTATCAGTATGCCAAAAATTGTTTAAATATTCCAAGCGGTTAAGTCACTATCACCAATTTTCACAAACGGGTTACGGACGGACAGACAGAATGACAGACTGACAGACTGACAGATTGACAGAATGACAGAATGACAGAATGACACAGTGATTTTAGGGCACTCTTAGAAAAAACCGACTTCAGTCGGTTGCTTTTTCTGCGGGTCGTGCAATTTGTTCAATCCACATGAAGGCCTCCTAACTCACCTGTGCAACATCTCCGTGAACACAAAATACAAACAACCACAGACATGAAACAACAGTGAGGACTCGACAGCAAGAAACCACTGAAATGCTGGAGCAAAAAGAAAACCAACAGTCTCATTTTAGACTCACGTATCATGCTCTTAGGTTGAAGATCCATATACTACCAATATATGTTCTACAATAGGGTTATCCTTTGGAAGCAAAGAATACATTACAGAACGTAAAAATATGGAGCGTAAAGTTTTCTTGGCCACACTAGCTAGTTTCAGCCCTCAAATATTTTTAAGGTTCCAGTGCAAAGGAATCAATGACCCAAAGGACAAGAAAACATAAACTACACTATGATGAAGGGCAATGAGACATTTTACGGCCGCCACACATTCCCTTAACACAAGCTGTAGTGACGTTAAATATGATTTGAGACTGACGAATAAGTTTATAAATCTTCTTACCTATAGCCGCAGCAGTTAAATTCCAAGGAGACATTCCATTTGACCCTCAAGTTAGTGCCGTCTTGCATTCCTTATATGTATCATTGCTTATTTTCCTGTTGTTGTCTTTTGTTGTAGTTGCTGTACATGTATATGTATTTTTGTTGTTGTTTTGTTTCTTTTTCAATAGTACTTTCTATCACTATCAATAACATAGGAAATTAACCAAAAAAATCCGTATTTTTTTCTGCGTCGCACAACTATGAATTATAGTATATGTTGTATACATTCGATATGTATTTTTGTTTTGTATAAATATTGCAAGTTTTAAAATGCAAATTTAATCAACAGTTTTGACACTCTACTATGGTCTTAATTAAACTTTTACACGTCATTTAACATTTGGTTAACTTGCCAAATAACGTTTCATTATTTTATAAATTGCGCTGAGTCAACATTTTATTTTCCGGTTTGTTTTGTATGTAAAGGCATAGTTAGTTCATACATGAGATAATCATACCAGCGCCAAAGTTTTGTAGTGAAAATATCCAGTTTTGAAGAAAAAGAACAGATCAGTCATTCTAAACACAGACTTAAGTGAAAAGCAACCAACGAGGCACATGACATTAAAACAATATAGAAGTCGCATCAACATCGATGCAGATGTAACGTCATGATTGACGTTGATATGCAAGTCCTACACGATGTGTACCCGCTCGGAATTTATGCGACCGCTCTGAATCATTACAAACATACTAAAAAACTTTCTGTTTTTATGTGAAGCTTTGCACATGCGTCACATCACAAAAACTCGCCTATATAATTTTGACCCCCTCGAACCCCACTTTTATATAGTGAAACTGGGGTTTACAGGGGTAAACCTTATTTTTCTTATTTCTGCTCTAAAATATAGATTGTGGGTACTCGTTCGAACCGCCTCGATGAGGCGGTTCTAACGATTGCCCATAATCTATATTTTGAACAGAAAGAAGAAAAATATCACAATTTTTCATCGGATTTTTTTTTTTTTCATTTTCCGGCCATAACATTTTGCAATGTATTTGAATAGGCGTGTTTCGTAATGATGATAACAAATCTATGTAATAAACACACTTAAAAGCCCCACATTATCTCAGAGAAAAGTGGAGCTTACAAGGATATACATTTTTGTTCTAGCTTAAATGAATAGATTGTGGGTAATCATTATTACCGCCTCGCTGAGGCGAATCTAACGAGCTCTAATGATCCGTTTGAAGCAGAAATAAGAAAAATATCAGAGAAATATCATTTTTGGAACCATGCAACAAAAATTATGTCACCTAAACGTCTCGAAAGCAAAGAAATATTATAAGAATCTGATAAGATGGGCGTTTTCAACCCTCGGTACGACTGTACCGTGCTGGACGGAACCGAGGCTATACCGAGGTTCCGCTCAGCACGGCCTTTCCTCGGGCTAGAAACGCCCATCTTCAACAAGACCCAATATAAGATTCTTTTTCTTGCACAATGCCACAGTGACTGAAGATTTTCATTTTACTTTATTTAGCGATTTATTTTTCGCGCACTAAACTTATGTAGTTCGCCTGGATAAGACCCACACGGTAAGAACAGAATTTCTATCCGAGGCTAAAACTACGGATTTCCTCATCTGGTGTACAAGAATACTAGTTCTACTCCTGTCACAATTTTATTCTCTCATAAAAACAGAAAGTGAATAAAAGTGAATGTTGTATAGCCGCAATCAATTTAACTTTTATTGAATTGACTGATGTTCAAAGCCAGCAAAGCAATAAAGCCGATTTATGTATCAGCTTATATTAACGCAATATCCCACATTATTATGTCCTTAATTGCAAAGTTCATAAACAATTCCCCAAGACCATGAACAAATAAATTCATCATGGAATCATTTGTTGTCGGGTTTCTAAACACAGTCAAAGACAAATGCTTGTTTTCTGACACAGTCATGATTAACTTCGATTTCTGCCTTTCTAGAAGGGTTTGTTTTGTTGAAATATGATTACGAATGGCAAACACATTCTTGGAACGAGTAAAGGTATTAGAAATTTGATGATAATTAGCAGAATAGGTGTTTCCCGGTCAAGAAGGTTTGGTCTAGTTTATCCCATATATGCCTTGCCGAGCAAAATTGAGACAGTGACCCCGCGATCAGGGTCTTCACGCTTTGCTTTACGAAAAATGTGTAAAATTTTCAATGATGTCACACCTGATAATGTTATCGGACCTGTCCAAAGCTTTTAGGTGCATTACGAAAACCATTAAGTAAACACGCCTATACAAATATAATGTAAATTTTTCGGCCAATAATAAAATTTCAAATGAAAAAAATATTATTCTTTTTCTTCTTTCTGCTCAAAATATAGATTGTGGGTACACGTTAGAACCGCCTCATTGAGGCGGTTCTAACGAGTACCAACAATCTATATTTTAGAGCAGAAATAAGAAAAAGAAGTTTAAATCTGTAGACCCAAAGTTCACTATATAAAAGTGGGGTTCAAGGTGGGGTCAGAAGTATACAGGCATGTTTTCGTGATGGCATCCTTGTGACATAATACTCTTTTTCTTGTCTCGTTAACGATCGTTTCTGATGAAAATATGCGATATTTTTTTTTCTTATTTATATCCCAAGCATTGGTTATGGGTGCTCGTTAGAACTGCCAATATAAGGCGGTTCTAACGAGTTGACTTTTTTTCCATAAAGGCTGATACATGTACTCTTTTATTCTATGTTCAGCTGCTAAACATTAGTCCTCAGAGAATTTTACCCATAGTTCCAAAACGAATTTAAAGAGATTGTTCTATTTTATCTTGAAAACGGCGCGCTTCTTATTATTTACATAGTAGACGTCTTATTCAGTTTAACGTTCTATTCAATACACCTGTCCTTTGGAGGGGTTTCCCTTATTTCGGCATCCATAATTTCCTTAAACCTGAACCAATTCTGCTCATACCTTGATACATTGTAGACAAGACACCTTCCGCCATTTCTACAGGAAGAACAACTTGATGGATCCCGTGACTTCCAAATATGGCGGTCACGTGATCTGACCGGAACCGTTTAAGACACTTAAAAAAAAGAACAACAAGACAATAGCGCTTAGTGTGTGCTTTGTTGGATAAAATTTATAGCTTGTGATACCTATATTATGGCTATCTATTTATCACCAGGATCGGGTCTAGTATGCACAAATATTGTGTAAAACAGGTAAGGTGGGGAGGGGGGGGGGGGCTGTTGAAGACTTGTACAAGTTGAGAAATCGTCGATTTTAACGTCATTTCCGAGTGTAAAATCGAACAGCCGGTAATGTTGCTTAAACGTGTCTTTGTAAGAAAGAACGACCCCTCCTGCATCGGAGAACCTCTTCGGATGGAGTGTACTTGCTTTCTTAGGAGCGTGATAAGTTGCTCATTTCGGGTCAACCCCTTGTCGCCTACAGCACGGCGATTAATACAGTCGCCTTACCTATCGCTTTGAGTATCCCTTTTTGTACCAAGTGGATTTCCTCCTTATATACAGCAGGAGTCCATTTCAATATTTAGGGGTGCCAGGTTGTGTTTTCTCCAACATTTATTTGGAAACATGCTGAGTGAGTGAGTGTTTGAGTTTTACGTCCCACCAACAGCTAAGGTCATACGGAGATGGGACCTCGGTTTAAAGACTCATCCGAAAGTCTTGAGAAGCCCGGGATCGATCCTGCGACCCCTGGTTTACAAGGTGAGTAGCGTAACTACTGCAACACGGAGACTTCTAGGAAACATGCTGAACTGTTTGCAAAAAGTGTAGGCACTGATCAGACGCCACGTTCTGTAGCGTTTGATCTGGGCCTGCAATGTTTACTAATTACCCGTTTTGGGGCTTCCGGTATAAAATGGGTTAAATCATTGGCTCAATGTACCCCTGCCTAGAACAATTTTCCTTTGTCCCAAAGGTGTCCGGGCCAATGGAGTTCGTCGTGACTGTAATTCATACTTTGCTGAATGACAAAATCAAAATACCAGAAACCTATTCCAATAAAACGATGGCAGTGATTGGTGGAATGTATGCGGGGGCTATGGCCATTCTGAATAATAGACCGATTGCATAAACAACTCTTAAACTGCTTCAACAATTTTAAAGAACCCCTGCCATGTCCCTTTAACCCGTTCTTAGGATTCCAGACTTAATTAAAACTGTAACATTTCAGTTCAATGCATTCTCAATAATCGATTCAATAACAATTATTGATTTATCTGCTGGGGTTTGTTTGTTTGATTTGAGGTTTAACGTCTCTGTCAACACTGAATAGGTCATTTTGGAGACGTTGCATCCAATTCTGTCGGACTTTTATCCGCCACTGAGATGAAATGACATATGAACCCAATAGGGTTTATTAGCATGGACGGTCCGACTCGCACCGCTATGCCTGGGCAGGTAGTTTATATGTTCTTGTCCTTTGGGAGCTTTGATTCCATCGTGGAATTTTGAAAATATTTGAGGCCTAATTGACCGAAACTAGCTATTCTGGCCCAGAAAACATGGGCACTTCATATTTTCCAGTTCTGTGGTGCATTCCTTGTTCCCAAAGGATAACCCTTTTATAGAACATATTTAGATCCTCTAAGCGATTTACCAGTAATCGTGTACGGTCAGTTTCAGCTATGCGTGTAAGCACCATGCAGCCCATCTATTTCTTTAAGCCCCGATGGGCGGGGGCGCGGTTTCAGCTCTGCGTGGAAGCATCATGCAGTCAATCTATTTCTTCAAGCCCCGATGGGCGGGACGCGGTTTCAGCTCTGCGTGGAAGCATCATGCAGCCAATCTATTTCTTAAAGCCCCGATGGTGCGGGGGCGCGGTTTCAGCTCTGCGTGGAAGCATCATGCAGCCAATCTATTTCTTCAAGCCCCGATGGGGCGGGGGCGCGGTTTCAGCTCTGCGTGGAAGCCTCATGCAGCCAATCTATTTCTTCAAGCGCCGATGGGGCGGGGTGCGGTTTCAGCTCTGCGTGGAAGCATCATGCAGCCAATCTATTTCTTCAAGCGCCGATGGGGCGGGGGCGCGGTTTCAGCTCTGCGTGGAAGCATCATGCAGCCGATCTATTTCTTCAAGCCCCGATGGGGTGGGGGCGCGGTTTCAGCTCTGCGTGGAAGCATCATGCGGCCAATCTATTTCTTCAAGCCCGGATGGGGCGGGGGCCGTTATCTACTGGAATACTTAGTCTGTTGAGCATTGCAGCCTTTGATTTATAAAACACATATCAATGAGAGAGTTTTGTCTGCATTTGGACTCCCGGAAACCAAGCCGTAATATCAAGTACGGTAACGGTGAGGCCATTCTCTCCTGGAAACACGGGTTTTGGGTCATAGGCACATCGTGCATATGCAAATAGTGTAGACGCAGATCAGACGGTGCATTATGCCAACAGGATTTTCTATCAAAAATAGTATGAAAACAAAAGTAGAGAACCGATATCCATTAAATGACGATTTGCTTGTTTAAACTGAGGTTTAACGTCCCCGCCAACACTACTGAGGTCATTTTGGAGACGTTGCTTGCATTTTTGTAATAGTTTTTATATGCATGAACGGCCCGACTCGCACTGCTTTGCCTGGGCAGGCTTTAACCTTCTAAGCAGTTTACCAGTACTCGTGTGCGGTCGTTTTCAGCTCTGCGTGGAAGCACCTTGCAGACCAGTCTGTCTATTGTTGTTGTTGTTTCCAGTTTCCCCGTGTCGCGGGTCGTCAGCTGGTGGGGTCCCAGGGAACTAATCCATTCTGGCACTACACCTTAGCCGTTCGGTGCTACCCCCATTCCACGTTGACGGTGAATGGGGAGACCATCGCTCGGCTCCAGCCCTCCAGTCTGTCTATTTTTCCAAGCCCAAACATATAACACCAGTATACAACGGGATCAACTCGAGCGTGACAATCGAACAACCTGGTACTCATCCGCGCAGCCTGTTTCTGAGTCCTTTTGAACTGCGAAGTTGGGAAACAGACAACAAAGCATACAATAATTGGTGTGCTCGGCGTTCTAACCCATTTTGTACAGGAAACCCCAAAACGGGTACCCTGGCAAACAGTGCAGGTCCAGATGAGACGACGCAGAACGCGGCGTCTCATCAGGGCATACACTATTTGCAGGAAGTTCGGCCATTTTTCAAATCATTTATGAAGATACCACAACCTGTCACCCCTAAATTTAAAAATGGACTTCTGCTATATTCCATTTGGTACAAAAAGGGTTAATAGAAGAAATGATATTGACTTGGTACCATCGTGCTCTTATTTAACCCTTTTTGGACCAAGTGGAATCTTCCTCCTTATATATAGAAGAAGTCCATTTCCAAATTTAGGGGTGTCAGCTTGTGTTTTCTTCAAAATTTGTTAGGAAAATGGCTTAATTTTTGCAAACAGTGGAGGCCCTGATCAGACGCCGCGTTCTGCGGCGTCTGATCTGGGCCTGCACTGTTTGCCAAGGTACCCCTTTGGGGGTTTCTGGTTATGTTGTTTGATTTCAGGTTTAACGTCCCCGTCAACACTGTAAAGGTCATTTTGGAGACGTTGCTTCCAATTTTGTGGGACTTTTACCCGACATTGAGATGAAATGACATCTCAAGTCCTGTCGCCCAACGAAACCAATAGGGTTTATTAGCATGGACGGTCCGCCTCGCACCGCGGTTCCTGGACAGGCTTAGATCCTCTAAGCGGTTTACCAGTACTAGTGTGCGGGCCGGATTCAGCTCTGCGTGGAAGCATCATGCAGCCCATATATTTCTTCAAGCCCCTATGGGCGGGGGCCGAGGGGTTTCTGGTACTGAACGGGTTAACCGTGTAGATAATACCTGCAGGCGCAGTCCAGAAAGCCATGACAAAGACAACTCTGTCCTCCCAGAAGACGTCCGAGACCATTTCCACCGTGAGAGTGTCGGTTCGAGTCTTCACCAGCTCATCCTGAAAATTGTACCCTTTACACCAAATCCTCAGAGGCCGGGCCCACTGTCCTGAACCTGCATCAATGAGGCAAAAGATATTACAACAACCTGTCTGTGTGGTTTACACAAGTATATGAGTACTATGCAAAGGCTACTCACATATCTTTACTGACTGTAAAAAAATATCAATCATCACGCAAACATGCCTACATTATTTTGACTCCCTTAAACCCCATTTTTATATGGAAGAGTCTATTTGCAGTCAACTGCAAATAGCCAAAAAACGTTAAAATTGCTATTTGCAGTCAACTGCAAATAGCCAAAAAACGTTAAAATGGCTATTTGCAGTCATCTGCAAATAGCCGGAAAACGTTAAAATGGCTATTTGCAGTCAACTGCAGATAGCCAAAAAACGTTAAAATGGCTATTTGCAGTCAACTGCAAATAGCCGAAAAACGTTAAAATGGCTATTTGCAGTCATTTTATATTCCTGCCATTTACACGTGCGCCCATCGAAATTCAGATCAGTCTGCGTATCCGCGCTATCTATTCATAGTCTTCGTTGTGTGCTCTTCGCATCAGGTTAACAAGTCCATGAAATTATGGCTCCTCTAAACCCCACTTTATATAGAGAAAAGTCGGGTTTAAGGGGTAATTATTACCATTCCTTATTTTGGTGCAAACACATAGATTGTGGGTACACGTTAGAACCCCCTCATTGAGTCTCATCTAACGAGTACATTCAATCTATGTTTAGACTAGAAATAACGAAAATATTCATCATCTTCATTCAAATAAGAGGGCCATGATGGCCCTGGATCGCTCAGCTGATCCTTATGGCAGGTAATATAAGGTGGAGTGGACGGTTTGAACAATGTTTGGCTGACAGTGGCCCAAGGAACATTTCTGTGAAATCATTTCAAAATCAATCTAGCTATTTAGGAACGTAAGTCATTTTAAGGGTTATATATTTTTTTCTGGATTGGAAAATTGTCAGAGTGGCACTCATGGAACATTCCTTCTAAAGTGTTTTCCTTTTTGAGGACGAAATCAGCGCTGACTTGTATGTCACTGTCTGGGCACCTGTCAGGACCTAGTGCACCAGACGGAAATGAACGGGCTCATTCTAACTAACTAACAATAACTCATGGTGACAAGGGGTGTGGGAGCGGTATCCATCCATTTGACAAGACAGAGCTGACTTGTATGTCACTAGCTGGGCACCTTGTGGACATTGAGGGTCAGGTCCTAGTGCACCAGACGGAGATGAACAGGCTCAGTCTAACTAACAATGCCTCATGGTGAAGGTGAAAGGGGGTGGGGGTGGATCCCTTTGACGATACAGAGCTGAATTTGTATGTAGGCGACCATTTTATGCTGCTATATACTAAATATCTAAGGTCTGTTTTGAGCAGGAGTATGAAAGATATCAAAATTTAGTATCTGAAAACCTCCACTTTTTGGTGGTAAAAGTTTCAGTATATGTGTGATATAAACGTGCATGTCAAAATTCAAATTCTGTAAATATGAGCCAGTCAATGTTGTATTGATAAATCTTTTCTTTCGGTGGTTTCTTTAATATGGGTCACATAGGATTTTGTTTGATGTGAGGTTTAACGTCCCCGTCAACACTGTAAAGGTCATTTTGGAGACGTCGCTTCCAATTTTATGGGACTTTTACCCGACATTGAGATGAAATGACATCTCAAGCCCTGTCGCCCAATGAAACCAATAGGGTTTATTAGCATGGACGGTCCGCCTCGCACCGCGGTTCCTGGACAGGCTTAGATCCTCTAAGCGGTTTACCAGTACTAGTGTGCGGGCCGGATTCAGCTCTGCGTGGAAGCATCATGCAGCCCATATATTTCTTCAAGCCCCTATGGGCGGGGGCTAAGGGTCACATAGGAAAATAGGAAACTCTTTATGCATAATCAGTACATGGTATTTGAGCAGATCTTCGCAAAGGCAGTTTTTCTCATGGTGTGGTTCATTATACAATAGTGTTTGTATAAAGGTGTGTGGAGACCCCCGGGGGCTTTAATGTTGACCGCATATCCATTGTAATCCTATTGAAAGATATTATAATCCTATTGATGACATTTATTAATTCAACCCTTGAGGTGCTAAGAAAAACTGCATCTGAAAATGTCGTCTGCGTATCTCATCTATTTCACATTTTTTGCAGTCTAAAAGAATATTTAGGCATACAAGCAAACAGTGTGGACCCCGATCAGATTGTTCCCAGCAGTTTGATCTGGATCCACACTGTTTTCAACAATGACTTTTTAATATAATCAGCACACAGCAACTCAGATGACAATTGTTGTGATTGGCATTTTAAGGGGTTAAAACAGTCGAGAAAAATATAATGACACAACGAGTGAATATTGCCCCTACAAATTAAAACTAAGGTTTTAAATTTTCAGTGAAAATTGATATCACTCAGTATATGCAGCCCATACATTATTTTTAAAAAAATGTTTTTCTGCATTCTATTCAAAAATTCATAACAAACACTGCAGATCCTGATCAGATGACTTCCTGATCTGAATCGACATTGTTTCCAAAGGAAGCGTTTGTCTTAAAAAGCATTAAGTGTTAAATACCACAACAATTACAATTATTTTAGCCACGCCCATATCAAAGAATGACATTACTCCATTTACTGTATTTATTCAGTTCACTTCTTCATGACAAACACTGTAGATCCTGATCAGTTGGCTTCCTGATCTGAATATGTATTGTTTGCAAAGGTAGGGTTGACTTGTTCAGCATGATAATGGTTAAATACCAGACCACGCCCGTTCATTTTATAGTGAGTGTTTGCCACTACGTTGCATCGACGTTACTTAGACGTTACCGGCACATTGAGTGCCTGGTGTACACCATGCAGCGCATTCTATTTCTCCAAGCCCCGATGAGCGGGGGCGGATCATTAGTTTGTTTGAATTGCGGTTTAACGTCCCCATCAACACCATTTAGGTCATTTTGGAGGCGTTGCTTCCAATTTTGTGGGACTTTTACCCGGCGACATTGAAATGAAATGACAACTCAAGTCCTGCCGACCAATGAAACCAAAAGGCTTATATGCATTGGACGGTCTCATTCAGTGAGTAATTTTGTGTCCTGTCCCTAAGAAAGGGAGGAAAGAGATAGCAGAGATAGCAGAGATGAAAATGAGAGACGGAGGAGTAAGAGGAAAACGAATGGAAGTGTAGAAACAGAAGAAATAACATCATCAAAAGAAATAACATCATCCCCTCTCTACCATTATCTTAACCAACTGTAAGCCAATATCAGATGGACGCCCAGCTGAGTGACGCAAGACACATGTCACCTTTGCCTCCCCCACTCCGCCCGCCCCCACTCCCCACCAACCTCTCATGGGCTTTACAAATTAGATATTTCATTTAAATAAGCAGAGAACATTGCTAAACAGTGAAACAAAAATGGAAACATTTAAAACTATAGGTGTCATATGTTCACACAAAATATAGACTCTATATAGCCATTTTATAGTCCCCGGCCATCGCGGCTTGGAGAAATAGATTGGCTGCATGATGCTTCCATCCAGAGCAGAAACTGCCTGCACAAGAGTACTGGTAAACCGTTTAGAAGAACTAAGCCTGCTAAGGCCAAGTGGTGCGAGTCGGTGCGTCCTAGGCCCTATAGGTGTCATAGGCTTGAGATGTCTTTACGTCTCAATCTGTGGAAAAAGTCACCCAAAAATGGAAGTAATGTCCTAAATAGTGTTGCAGAGCACGTAAATCATCAAATCAAACAAACATAGCCATAACGGCGAGAGTCTTTAAAATGATTAAGAGTCAGAGCTCTAATTAACTACTAAGCCGCAGAGGCCCGTTCCATTTTGAAATATTTTGAACATCTCTAGGTGGCTTTTCTAACGTTAATAGAATGACTGCAAATAGCCATTTTAACGTTTTCTGGCTATTTGCAGTTGACTGCAAATAGCCATTTTAACGTTTTTTGGCTATCTGCAGTTGACTGCAAATAGCCATTTCAACGTTTTCTGGCTATTTGCAGTTGACTGCAAATAGCCATTTTAACGTTTTTTGGCTATTTGCAGTTGACTGCAAATAGCCATTTTAACGTTTTTTGGCTATCTGCAGTTGACTGCAAATAGCCATTTCAACGTTTTCTGGCTATTTGCAGTTGACTGCAAATAGCCATTTTAACGTTTTTTGGCTATTTGCAGTTGACTGCAAATAGCCATTTCAACGTTTTTTGGCTATTTGCAGTTGACTGCAAATAGCCACTCCGTTTTTATATACATGTAGTAAAACTGGGATTTACAGGGGTATACATTATTTTTCTTTTTTTTTCTGCTCAAAAACAAAGATTTTGGGTACTCGTTAGAACCGCCTCGCCGAAGCGATTCTGACCAGTACTTTGACCAGAAATATGATAAATTTCAGGATTTTTATCGGAAAATTTTCAGTTTTTGGTGGTAAATGTTTACCAATATATTTGAATAGGCAATGAAATGAGGTAGAACATGAAATACTCGAAAGTTCCTATATTAAGACCACCTTTGGGGCTGCTCAAAAGTGGTCTATAAGACACTGTGTGCAAAAAAAAAACACAAAGAAAGATAAACTGAAACGTAATTTTTTAAAGCAGAATTAGTCTCACATTACGAAAACACGCCTATATCAATACATTGTAACCTTTATCGCCGGAAAAATGAAAATTTTAAGATGAAAAATTGTGATATTTTTTTATTTCTGCTCAAAATATAGAGTGTGGGTACTCGTAAGAACCGCCTCATCGAGGCGGTTCTAACGAGTACCCACACTCTATATTTTAGAGCAGAGTGTCGGTACTCGTTAGAACCGCCTCATTGAGGCGGTTCTAACGAGTACCCACACTCTATATTTTAGAGCAGAAATAAGAAAAAAGGTTTACCTCTATAAGCCCCAGTTTCACTATATAAAACTGGGGTTCAAGGGGGTCAAAATTATATAGGCGTGTTTTCGTGATGATTTTTATTGTATTTCTACCCCTAACGGATTCATTGAGCTAACAATGATTTGAACAACTGGTACGAATGTTACTTTTATGAGCACATTATTATTTCCATCACTAACGAGTTCGTTAAGCTAACAATGTTTTAACAACTGGTTCCGAATATTTCCCAACTTTACTTTCTGAACTTTTTCTTATGAAACTTGTTCGCCATGACTCGCTGAAGAGAGGCCGCTACGTACATTGTATTTACATAGAAACAAACAAGGCGGGGGTGAGTGAGTGAGTGAGTGGTTGAGTGAGTGGTTGAGTGGTTGAGTGAGTGAGTGAGTGAGTGAGTGAGTGAGTGAGTGAGTGAGTGAGTGACTTTTACGTCTCACCAACAGCTAAGGACATACGGAGACAGTACCACGGTTTAAAGACTCACTCGAAAGGTCTGGAGAAGCCCGTGATCGATCCTGCGACCCCTGGTTTACCAGGCGAGTAGCATAAAAGGCTTCTAAAATAAGGTGGGTATTTTGTGATCATTAAAGGATATTTATTGTCAATTCTCCATAAAAACCTATGTTGTGGGTATTCATTTTAACCGCCTCGGCGAGGCGGTTCAAATGAATACCCGTAACATAGGTTTATATTTAAAAAATAAGTGAAATTATCATTCAGTTATCACTAAAAACTACCCACCTTATCATTATACCTAAAACTGAGCGTGTGTTGTCTCCACTCATGCTTGCTTCAACACTGTCAACGACAAGGGTGCAGATCAGCGTGCCTCATGGGTCAAGCGCCCTGCGCCCTGCGCAATAGTGCAGTCCAGCAGTTCATTTAGAACCTTGGCATTCGCTGCTTGGATTTTATATTGCCTTCATATCTAAACTTTCATGATTCTTGCTCGTTTGTGTGCCTGAGCAAGTCTGTTTTTGTCTTACCCGCCAGCAAACCCCAAAGACAGATTTCCTTGTCACGTGTAGCTGAGCAAGTCTGTTTTAGTCTTACCCGCGAGCAAACCCCAGACAGATTTCCTTGTCACGTGTATCTGAGCAAGTCTGTTTTTGACTTACCCGCGAGCAAACCCCAAAGACAGATTTCCATGTCACGTTTACCTGAGCAAGTCAGTTTTTGTCTTACCCGCGAGCAAACCCCAAAGACAGATTTCCTTGTCACGTGACAAGGACATCTGTCTTTGGGGTTTGCTCGCGGGTAAGACAAAAACAGACCTGCTCAGATACATAAACTAGCAAGAATCATGAAAGCAGCGAATACCAAGGTTCTAACTGGACTGCTGGACTGCACTATTGTGCAGGGCGCATGAGGCAGGCTGATCTGTACATTGTCGTTCAGAAAAAGGCAAAAATAGTTTTTTTAATGACGTGGATGAAATTATTTAAAGCATTGAGTTGGAATTCATTGGCTTTTGAGTTAATAATGAGGTACAATGTTCCTCATATGTTTTTAAGACCAATATAGCATTGGGCCTAGTGGGTAAGAGCGATGTCTCTTAATTATTAGGTCTCTCACCGCTGTGGGTTCGAGCCTCGCTCGTATCACATGTGAGGCGCCAAGTTCTGCAACGGAAGGTCAGGTAGTTTTTCTCCGAGTACTCCGGTTTTCGGCCACCTCTAATTAACGATCATCTCTAAATAAGTGTTATAATCTTGAAAGGACGGTAAAACTAAAAAACAAATATAGCATTATCTGTGATAAATTCTGAAAATAGCAATTTTTCTCCCACTAACACTCCGAAAACAAAAAGGAATATTTTGTCTTATTATCTGTGGTTGTTATTTTTTATGACACTGTTTTCTATGGATTTTCGAAAACAATAATATACAACGGGCAATAATGAAAGAACTGCTATGAAGTAAAAGGAAGTTATATTTTTACCCTTATCGCACTGAACACGACAACCCCGGAGCAGATTGTCATCCGTTTGTCATGCATTTTGTGAATTGAAAGAATATAGTATTTGAAATAATCTGACTGGTTGCTAGTCAGCAATGGGCGTGGCATAATTTATTGTTTTCAGCAAGATAAGGCTTAAGGCTTTCTTTCATTTCAAAATTTGAAACAGAGATCACTAGCACAAATTGGTCATGTCTGACGTTACATGAAGGTGTTATCCTAATATTTGCATTTCCAGTGTAAAGCCTATCCTATAGAAAACAACGTAGTTCATACTTCCATGAATGCATCGAGTCACATGATTTTCAGTGAAGTCAGTCTAAACCATGGTTCTCTACGAGCGTTGGTGACGTCAACGCTGTTCCGCTCTTTGTAGAAAAACAGCATTTAAATGTTTTTCAGCATTAAATGTTTGTCCAATAAGCATTTTTCGCCCAGTGATTAGGGGCAAAGAATGGTAATATAAAAAATAAGCTTATTTTTTCTAATTTTCATAAAAGTATGAACGAAAGAGGGTCGCTAGCAAAGTTTACATGAATGCACGGGACCCACTGCGTTCATACTTTCATGAACTGCACAAAAATTAAATTCATTTCTTAACATTTCTTAACTGGTTGTAATTTTTAAATCCTTAGACCAAACTTTAGCGCGCTGCATGCTTGGTTTTGTAACAGCAAAAGACATTTTGGAAACATTTTGTCTTATTTTTCCTTGAAAACAGAACTTGGCATCTCGTGCAAAATGTCTCCTATGAAGTTGACATCTCATGCAAATTGTCTCTAAAACAAGACTTGACATCCCATGCAAATTGTCTGCTACGTGTATGAACTTTCATGCAAATTTTTTGACATCTCATGATATAGGAAACAATTTGCATGAGATGTCAGTTCTTAGTTTCAGAGAAAACACGTAAAATATCAACAATTTGTCGTCTTCTGAATTAGCTCAGTGTGTGGTAAAAGCCTTCTTTAGGTACCAGACCGGTGGCACACAGAACTTACCATCTCGTGTTATCACATAGTCTTTGCTGCAGTCTGAGGTTGGAGGAGCGAACCAATGAATTAACTTAAACTCTATGGCATCCGATAAATTGCCAGCTTTTATCACCCATTTACAGTTGGCAGTGCTTTAAGAAAGAATAAAAAGCATATGAGAATTAGTATCACCTATCACGACTGATAAGAAAGACAAAGTATTTTGAAGAAATTCGTTCCATTGGCAGTATCTGAATTCCTTTGAACGCCTCAAATTGGTGCATCGACTTACATGTGTCTGTGGTGCCTTATGCGAAGAAAGAGCTACGCATATGTATGGTTTTGTTTGTTAACCCCCTTGATAACCCTTGAGACCCTTTCAAGAAAAACTGCGTCTGAAAATGCCACGTGTTTATGTCGTCTGTTGCATCTTCTTATGTAACGTCCCCGCCCATAGGGGCTTAAAGAAATATATGGGCTGCATGATGCTACCACGCAGAGCTGAATCCGGCCCGCACAAGTACTGGTAAACCGCTTAGAGGATCTAAGCCTGCCCAGGAACCGCGGTGCGAGGCGGACCGTCCATGCTTATAAACCCTATTGGTTTCATTGGGTAACATGACTTGAGATGTCATTTCATCTCAATGTCGGGTAAAAGTGCCACAAAATTGGAAGCAACGTCTCCAAAATGACCTTTACAGTGTTGACGGGGACGTTAAACCTCAAATCAAACAAAACAAAGCATCTTCTTATGTTTTACATACAGGCCACCTCCTAGAGCAGCATTCTATCAGGATCTGATCATACTGATGCAACAATGACTTTTGCCGGTAGCTCAGTCGGATGCGCGTCTGACTGGTGATCATGAGGTTCGATACCTGCCGGGGTTGGCAACATTCTTTCGCGGCGATTGATCATGAAATATTTTCTACGGTCATTCTCTCCCTTCCAAAGAATCAAGAATGGTAGTTGTCAGTTTCTGGCGAAAGAATGTGCACTGTACTGGTTAACCGCTTACGTATAAGCCTGTCCAGGGAAAGTGTGGAAAGGTAAACTGACCGGCTCAAAAATGACCAAAAATAGTGTTGACTGGGCCGTTAAACTCCAATACAAATACAATACAAACAAACAAACAAACAATGACTTTTAATGTAACCAGCAGACAACAAAACATAGACAATTGTTGTGATTGCCATCTTATCGGTTACACGTGACAATCACAATCTTTGGACTAAGAGCCTGATTGTCTGTCTGCATCTATCGACTAAAAATGTCTCATTATACCAAAGACAATGTACAGTGCAATTCCGCTATTAAGACCGATTAAACATAAGGCCAATTTTGCCTTAAAAAACTTAATTAGTAGGTTTCAGTTATGTTTCCTTGTGTTTTCTGCAGACATTGTTCTCTGGGCAGAGACCACCTTTGGGACTGTTCAAAAGTGGTCTTAAATAAGTTCTGAAGTTAGATCCTTTGGAAGCAAGGAATACACCAAATAAATGAAAATAGCAGACTCGGTTTTATTGAGTCTGTTCATGACCAGTACTGAAATATGCAACACCGGCCACGCCCTCTAGCACCGGCTTAAGCAGAACTCTATTTTCAAAATGAACTTAATGATCCCAAAGGACCAGAAAATATAATCTGCACCATGATGATGTACCACTTTTGAACAGACCACCCTTGGGACTGTTCAAAAGTGGTCTGAAAGACCACTTTTGAACAGTACCAAAGGTGGTCTTAATATAGGAATTTTACAGTATTTCATTGCTCTCAATAGTCTTCACTTACTTTTCGTCCATATTTTCATACTGGGAAGACAAGAGAATTTGCTGTTCTGGAAGAGCTGTTATAAAGACCGGGGTACGGTCACAAACCACTTCTGAAATAAAGCAAATCAGCAAGTCACAACATTGCCTTGTTCCAAACCAAGAGCCATGATGCGAATAAATCACGAAAACACGCTTATATAATTTTTACCCCCTTGAACCCCTCTTTTATATAGTAAAACTGGGGTTTACTGGGGTTAACCTTATTTTTCTTATTATTGCTCTAAAATATAGATTATGGGTACTCGTTAGAAATCTATATTTATAGGTACTCGTTAGGACCGCCTCAATGAGGCGGTTCTAACGAGTACCCACAATCTATATTTTGAGCAGAACTAAGAAGAATATCACAATTTTTCATCTTAAAATTCTCGCGTTTTTTCGGTGGTAACGTTTACAATGTATTTGTATAGGCCCGTTTTCGTAATGAATGCTTGAATGCGCCTGTTACATGTGTGTTGAACACTCTCAATTCACTCAGCAAAGCCTTGTGGTATGAAAGTCTGTGGATGCCAATTTTGATAACAGGCATGCCGTAATCAAAGCACTAACATCACTGGTGGGTCGATTGTCTCTGAGTGTAGGCTGAAAAAAATGGCCCTGAACGGGAACTTAGACTGTTTCGTGCAACCCTTAAATTCCTGTACTATAAACAAACAGTGCAGTCCCTGGTAAAACGCCGCGTTCTGTGGGGCCTGATCTGGGTCTACATTGTTTGCCAACCCATACACATGATTCCAGTCCAGATTCTATAGATAACCATCTAACCTCACAGCGATAAGAGCCGGACTCGGTAGCTCAGTCGGATGCACGTCTGACTGGTGATCAGCGGGACGCGGGTTCGATACATGCCGGGGTTGGCCACATTCTTTCGTGGAGACTGATCATGAAATCTTTTCTACGGTCATTGTCTCCCTTCCGCTGATTCAAGAAAGGAAGTTGTCAGTTTCTGGCGAAAGAATATGCACTGTACTGGTTAACCGCTTACGTATAAGCCCGCCCAGGAAAAGTGTGGATAGGTAACCTGACCGGCTCAAAAATGACCTAAAATAGTGTTGACTGGGTCGTTAAACTCCAATACAAACAAACAATAGTGAGATTTTTTTCTATAAATAACCATTACCTGTATTTCCTACAAATCAGTGATAGTCGCGTGGATATCAAAATGAAAAACTACTGTGCTTAGTATTGACAATCGACCCAAATCGACCCAAACATCATAACTGGCCATGCGCAAGTCAAAGCCTACAATAAGACCTTTGCGTCCAGTGAAGCCTCATATCAGCCTGCACGACACCCCACCTAAATAACATGTAGTTTTCGTTCAGCTCTACAGAGGGCCTATGTAATATTAAAGCGAAGACTGATCAGACTACGTGGATGCATAGGCTTGTCGGAGTCTTCGCTGGTCGTACAAATCTTGTTGTAGGTTTCGCTGTGCACAAAATTCCTATATCTTAGCAGTGCAGCCACCTTCTTCGGCGTCTGATCTTTGTCTACTCTGGTTGCCAATGTCAATTTTAGGGATGTTAGAAATGAAGTCATGTGAACCATATAACGTCGTTCTTGATAACATAATGCAGGTATTGTAAGCTTTCTATGTCGAATTTGGCGATGGTTTCATATGAATACAGTATAACTTCGATGGCTCGAACACCGATGGCTCGTTTACCATGGATGAGTCGAACCCGTTCTTGAGCCACTAGCGAAATCCTCTACATAAGAAATAGTGGGGGATAATTAAGGAGTTGTTAGTCTTTAATCTTGCAAATATATGCTGTGTGTACTCATTAGAATCGCCTCGATGAGGCGATTCTAATGAGAACACACAGCAAACATTTTCATTATAGAACACCGAAAAGATGTCTAAAAGTATCTCGTTATGCCTCCTGGCAGTAACCCTCAGTGGTTCGAACTACCCCTGTCTCGAACAGATTTTCGAGGTCCCAAAGGTGTTCGAGCCATTGAAGTTCGACTGTATATTGAAACGCACCTAAGACTCACGTGGAATGACCACTCTTTTTCATTCTTTCTTTTTTTTCGACCGAGAACGTGGACGAACTCACCTGAAACTGCGAATGACAACCGTATGTTGATAAACAGACTGATAAGGATAGCTGTGTTGCTAGGTAGACAGCGTGGCATCGCATTTGCATAGCTTCATCTTTATTGGTCTTCTTTACTAAATCTATAAAGAAACATAATAGCTGAACCAGTGCGATCAACGTAGACTCCGATCAGCCTGCGCATCCGCGCAGTCTGATCACAGTCTCCGTTGCTCGCGTGAACCTTATGCAGCCTCTGGTAATAACATCCTGCCATGACAGGTTTGGTGGACAGGCTGATATCACCAGAACATCAACAAAGACTTTGGTTGACTGGCTTGATGGGCAGGTTGATCCGAGTCTTCCTTGGTCGCGCTGGTCTTACCGTAGGTTTTGTCATGCGAGACAAATTTGGAAAAAACTGCCGGATGACCTACTTTTTCGGACAAAGGAAGGTTAGTACCCATGTCAAAAAGTTTGTCTCCGTCAAAGTAAAAAGGAATACATGTATTCGAATCTGAAATATTCCCCCCACCCCTCACCCAAGAAAAAAAACTCTTAAATCACCTGTTTACTCTAGCCCTTCAAATCAGCAGGTGCTGTCCCCTTTGCCTGAAGGTACCCACACAACCCATTGGGAAAACGGCATAGGCTGCTAAAACAACTTGTAGATTGTCCAGCTTTTTATTTCTCTAGCTGTCTAGTGTTAAGGACTTTCTCCCGCTATTGATCTTTTTTACGCAGCATTATTCATAGTGCTAATCTCTCTTTTGCAGCGCAATTTTGCGTATGAATACATCTGTTGACCCAATTGGCTTCTTTAAAAAAAAATCAAAAGGAAAGGACTGCTGCTTTCTAGTCGGCAGAATAACCAGAGCCGATGTTTATGCAACACTTTAACCCAAACTTCTTGAACCCAACACTGCATGCCCCTAATAGTTTTTAGGTACCTTGCTTACATGGTTGAAATGCTGAAAATTTCAAAAGGCCATGACTCAAGAAAAAAAATCAGAATTTTTTATTAGGTCTGTCATCATTTATTTTACACCACCTATCAAGTTTGAAGGCATCAGAATAAATAGTATTTGAGCTATCTTGCAAACAATGTTAAAATGCCCAACTTTTCAAAGGCCCACAACTCAACATTTTTTATTCAGAATCCATGCCGCAGAAGTTAACCAGGTCATCTACTCATCACCCGCAACATATCCGTCAAGTTTCAAGACTCTACCTTTAATACTTTTGTGATATTTTGCTGACAAGGTCAAATGCCTAAATTTATAAAGGGCCGTAATTCATGAAGCATTTTTCTGGAAATATTCAAAAGTTAATCAGGTCATCTACTCATCACATGCAATCTAATTGCCAAATAGCAAAGCTCTAGCTCCAATGGTTTTGAGATGTTTTTCTGACAAGGTAAACATGCCCAAATTTACAAAGGGTCATAACTCACAAACCATCTACTCATCATCAGCAATGTAATCTAGTTACCAAATAACATGGATTTTGAGATATTTTGCTGACATGATTAAATCGCCAAAATTTACAAAGGGCCAGCAGCCACATGACTGGAACTAAACTTTATCTATCTTTAAGTAATACCAGTTAGACATTCAGAGACATTCATACAGTTCCCTCTCATTTTATAATCATATTAGTTTTCGAAAATTGTATTTTAACCTTATCCCCATTCAAAAGCCTGACAGACCAAATTTGACATTTCCAAAGATAGGTCAAGGTCAACCTTGGGTCATCATTGTTAACTCAGTCACCTAAAGCTACATACATTGTACTTATTTTCAAGGTAACTGGCCAAAATGTTCTTTAGCTGGGTTACCATATTCAGGCATGCCGGCCATCTCTGCCATGCGACCTGAACCATTTGAACAAACTTTCATTCTGCCAATGTCAATAAGCTGCATGCAAATAAAACTGAAATTGGCTCTACAGTGTTAGAGAAAATGTCACTTTAAATTTCAATGCACCTGCAATCCAAGTGATCTGGGGGCAATGGCATCGAATGACCTTGACCTTTGACTTTCAGAGGCATTCATATTGCACCTACTCCCATGTCATAGCCGACAATATGTTTCAAAAATGCATCGTTTTACATTTTTTCCATTGTAAAGCCTAGGGAACCAATTTGACCTTTGAGTAAATTAGATCAGGGTCATTGTTTTCCAAACTTGATAATACTCAGTTGTCCAATACTAAATACCAATTATCGAAACAATCGGCCTAGTGGATCTGGAAAAGGAGATTTTTAAGGTTTTTAAGCCTATTTGGGCATGGTGGCCATTTTGGTCTAGTGACCTCGACCATTCGAACAAATTTGCATTCCCTCATTGTTCTAAGGTCGCATATAAGACTTAAGTGAAATTGGCAGAGTCGTTTCAGAGAAAATGGATTTTGAAATGTCCATGAACGTGCAATCCAAGTGACTTGGACCAAGGTCACCAAAGAACCTTGACCTTTGGCATTCGTAGACATTCATTTTGTATATATCATTTTAATGTCATCGGCCACAATATTTTTCGAAAAGTGCATTGTTTTACCTTTTTTCACCATTGAAAAGCCTAAGGAACCGAATTTGACCTTGACGTAAAATAGGTCAAGGTCAACCTTACCTATGATCATTTTTGCGCACTTGGTAGTACTCAGTCGCCCGGGCGTAGACATGTCGGACCTTTGCTAAAATAGAGTTCTGCTTAAGCCGGTGCTAGAGGGCGTGGCCGGTGTTGCACATTTCAGTACTGGTCATGAACAGACTCAATAAAAACCGAGTCTGCTATTTTCGTTTATTTGGAATATTCTTTGCTTCCAACGGATCTAACTATTCAGAATCGTATTAAAAGTCTTGCATTTAATGATATCATTGATGTATATCTCTTTGTCATTAGGATTATTCCTAGCAGTTTGATAGTTATGCGTCCGTGTCACAGGGATATTTTGGCTCAATATTTTGATGGGCCTTAAAAATGGGCTAAGGGCCCATCTCCCATTCATTTACATGAAAAATTAATCAAAATTTTGATGGGCCGTTTTGAATTTTCATGGGCCTTTGGGAAAAAATGATGGGCCCCAGAATCCTTAACACACACCACACCGCAAAATATACATCAAGTTTGAATAGCTTATAAATTGGGCCTAAACAAAAATTAAATCACATTCAGTCGATAACTAATAGTTTTCTCATAAAATGGCTCGGACCCATCCCAGAAATACCCCTGGTGTCAGTTAGTTCAAATTTTGCATCGCCGAGGCCATTTGTAAAGAAACTAGAGAAAGTGACCAGTGGGTCACGTATACCCACGGCCAGGGCCATACTCTGATATAGCTTTCAAGCTTGTATGTAATATGAATGAAGATGTCAAGAAGCTATAAGAATCTATAAATGTGCTTGTAAAAGCTAAACTAAACATAAAATTTCTAAATGGACCAAGGGAGTGAGGGCATCAAAGTTACTGAAGGAGTGGGGGTATCAATGTTACTGAAGCAGCAGGGTGGGTTATGCATCAATGAAATCTTTGGACTGGTATGCAACATCGATGCAAGTATGAATTTAATTTGTCTTAGAGTTTAGAACATACAAGCATCTATAAACTTTGTCATAAAACTTTAACCAAATGTAAAATTTCTAAGTCCATGACCTTGAGGTCCAGGTCGCCGTGAGTGGGGGAAGGAACATACATCATAAAATGTTGGGACTGGTACATTGATGCAAGTATCAACTGAATTTTTCTTAGAGTTTAGAACATAATAGGCATCTATAAACTTTGTCATAAAACTTTAACCAAATGTAAAATTTCAAAGTCTGCTGTGTCCTTGACCTCAAGGTCACTGTGGGTGGGGGGGGGGGGGTAGACATGCATAAATGAAATCTTAAGACCAGTATGTAACTTCAGTGTAAGTATCAACTAAATCTATCAAAGGGTTCAGAAGATACAATCTCTCAGAAAATTTGACGCAAAACTTTAACCAAAATGTTAACGGACAGACAGACGTACGGACGGACGGACGGAAAGACGGACGGACGGACGGACGAACGGACGAAAGGCAGGACGAAAACTATATACCCCATAGTATACTTCGTATACCGGGGGTATAATGAAGCATTAAACAATCTCATTGGTTATATATTGTTAATATCTATATGCATTCAAAAAATATCAAAATACCCCAAGCGGTTTAAATGCTACACTCCATATTCAGTTTCTGAAAAGTTTGCCTCGGCGAGGCTATTTATAAACAAATCTGGCATTAGGCTATCTCATTAATAGTTGCTTAGGCCTATAAACAACGTTTCTTCGTTTTGGGAAGAGGCAGTGGATTACTTCCGTTTTTGTTGCGTTTGTACAGTATATGTTTTATTTGGTTTGCTCTGCCTCTTGGTGCCATTGGTAGGCTGTTGTCTGTGATGTCGCACTTTCTGGTCACCTTCATTAGTATTAGTCAGCTCATGTTATTGCAAATCAGCATCACACACACGAAAATGGTGTTGACAGACGGTTCTATAAGTTGCAGACGCATACAGTCAACTACGTGAATGGTGTGCCACTTGCTAGGGTAGGGCAAGCTGTTTGTAAAACCTCGTATACTTGTAATGGGTAACTTTCGTTCACACACCGTATAGAACTGCGAATTTTTGACGGGTTCACATTGTTTCCTCATGTCGACTATGATTGCAATTAGTCGATTGTAGAGAGAAGTCTGTACTGGAGCAAATCACATCAAAAGGTCCTTTCCAATGAGCAGTTTTGGTATGCAAGAAAACAAGAGGCCCATGGGACTGACCCTACCTCCCACCCCCACCCCGGGAGGTATTGAAAATCGAAGTACAGGTCAACACAGGGATCACTGATGCCGAATCATTTTGAATTGGATGCTTTAGGTCCAAATGCTGGATACTAAGTTTCAAGGTCAAAGCTTTTCAGTTCCTGAAATGAAGAGTTTAAGTTCTTTTTGCACATATGGGCATTGTAGCCATCTTGGCCATAATCAAATTCCATTTAGCTGACTGCAAATATCAATTCTGATGCCTAGGCTACGAATCAGAAAAATCAGATGTTTTGCATTTCTCCGATTAGAAATGCCCAAGTGACCAAATCAACGTTGATATGAAATTGCTCAAGGTCAAGCAGTCAGCATCTGAACACAATTGCTAGGAATATCAGTTTTCAGTGATGTCACCAGCTACTTCAGAATAAGAAAAAGCAAGAGACATTAGACATATATGATGAGCTACTTGGAAAAAGCCACTGTTTGTCTTTTTACGGCGTAGCCGTTATGGTTTTGCTTTTGTCCTACATTTTTCGTTATTCCATTGGTTAATAAAACCACATGTCCAAGGAGATGACCATTTCATTGGTCAATGATTTGCATAAATAAATCTACTCAAAAATACGACAGTTTACTGAAGTTTTAACCTAGGAAATGTTTCGTTTTTTATGTGAGACATGAATGAAAAATATATACAGTTTCGGCTTGCTCACCGTCTTGTCCTTTGATGACCATACGTCATATGTATAATTGTGTTTCTAGTGAATTCTGTAACTGCTGCGGTGAATAGCTATTTTGACCTAATTTCACGTGGTTGGTCTATATAGCGAAAGGAACCATTTCGCGAAAGGAAGGTTCCTTTCGCGAAAGGAAGAATTTTCTGCGAAAGGAATTGTTTGTTTGTTTTGAGGTTTAACGTCCCCATCAACACTGTGTTGGTCATTTTGGAGACGTTGCTTCCAAGTTTGTGGGACTTTTACCCGACATTGAGATGAAATGACACCCCAAGCCCTGTTGTCCAATGAAACCAATAAAGAGATATAGCATGACAAAAACATGTAATAATCGCATTACAAATTGACAGATGTTTAATTTACAATATATGCTAAATAAAATTTGCAGTGTATCATTTGTCTTCAGCATACTTTATGTCCTCCATTTTAACACAAAATGGACATTTTCGAATATCATTAATGTTATATAAATTCTGAAAAGGAATAAGTGTAATTTGAGTTTTAATTAGGTGCACATAAGATCAAGTTTCCGTCCGTTTGTCTGCTCGTCCGTTTGTTCGTCCGCCTATGCGTTTACGTTCACCATAGCGACCACCCTAAATGTTAACCCTAGAATTTGTGTTCAAAAACAGTAAATGATAACGTTTTCTTATTTGTTGTGCATATACTTGAGATCATATGCTCTTGAAATGAGGTCATGTTTTTAACCTTGACCTTTTACATTGACCTTAGCTCAAACAGGCGGGACACCGCCCTCTGCAAAGCTATTTTTCCTCGCGTGACATCTGAATTGTTTGAATACAGTAAACCAGTTCATAGCTAGACAATTGTTGCTGTCACTATTGTAGCTCATATTGCACGACCCGCAGAAAAAGCGACCGACTAAAGTCGGTTGATTTTCTAAGAGTACCCTAAAATCACCGTGTCATTCTGTCAGTCTGTCTGTCTGTCCGTAACCCGTTTGTGAAAATTGGTGATAGTGACTTAACCGCTTGGAATATTTAAATAATTTTTGGCATACTGATAGATATCAATGAGATCTAACCAATAAACTTACGAAATATTACATTCCATTTAGTATAGCCTCGCCGAGGCGAAAAATGTGAAAATTTTCGAACTGCTTCTCCTCGGAAACCGTTGGGCCGATTGAATTCAAATTTCATATGGAGCCTCTAAGGGATGGGAGAAACCAAAATTTGCTCATGAGGTCCAGGTCACATGACCCAAATGGCCGCCAAGCCATATATGGTCTGTCTGTCTGTCCGTCCGTAACCCGTTTGTGAAAATTGGTGATAGTGACTTAACCGCTTGGAATATTTAAACAATTTTTGTCATACTGATAGTATCAATGAGGTCTAACCAATGAACTTGCGAAATATTACATTCCATTTAGTATTGCCTCGCCGGGGCGAAAAATGTGAAAATTTTCGAACTGCTTCTCCTCGGAAACCGTTGGGCCGATTAAGGTCAAATTTCATATGGAGCCTCTATGGGATGGAGGAAACCAAAATTTGCTCATGGGGTCCAGGTCACATGACCAAAATGGCCGCCAAGCCATATATGGTAAAAACCCTTCAAAATAGTCTTCTCCAGAACCACTTGGCAGATTTCCACGAAACTTGATAAATAACATCTGGGACGTAGGCCCATCATAAATTGCTAAAATAGTGACCCTGGGTTGACCTTGACCTTCTTTGTGCCTAGGTCAAACTTTGACACATATGCTTTTGTATTGGAAAAGTGAGAATTCATTTTATCCTGCAAACGATTCAGAATACAGTACTTAAGTATTAGATATATTTTTGCTCCTTACGATAAGGCGCATTTATTGGGGGGAACCATTTTAGGTCCAGGTCACATGACCAAAATGGCCGCAATACCCACATATGGTAACACTCATAAAGCTAAAAGCACCCGGCGGGTCGTGCACTTCAGCTGAAGCACTGGTTTCTAAACAACCTTCCAATTAAATCTACGCCGCATATCTTTTTTAAAGATATTTCTTGTTTCCCAATACAAACGACTTAGTGATCAAAATTAACATTGACATAAGATATAAGATAAGTCAAGGCCAACTGGAGATCACCATTTTAACAAATTTGGAAGATCCTTAGTCCTAAATGATTCAGTCCAAGTTTCAAGTTCATCGGTCATTTGGTTCCTTAGAAAAATATTTCCAAGAGGATTTTACCATATATGGGCATGACAGCCATCTTAGTTATGTGATTCCCATCCCACCAATAAATTTTCATGACCTCATCGCACAGAAGCTGCCCATGTAATTTGGTTTCAATCAGTCTGGCAGTTTTAGTGGAGAAGAAGATATAAATACTGAATCTGGGATATCCAGGACAAAGGTCGACCCCGCCAATCGGGGCTTGAAGAAATCTATGGGCTGCATGATGCTTCCACACAGAGCCGAAACCGACCGCACACGAGTACTGGTAAACCGATTAGACGATTTAAGCCTGTCCAGGCAAAGCGATGCGAGTCGGACCGCCCATGCTTATACACCCTATTGGTTTCATTGGGCGACAGGGCTTGAGAGGTCATTTCATCTCAATGTTGGGTAAAAGTCCCACAAAATTGAAAGCAACGTTTCCAAAATGACGTATACAGTGTTTACTGGGAAGTTAAACCTCAAATCAACCAAAAACAAACATATCCAGGACAAAGATGAGTAAATGAACTTAACCTTTGGAATTGATAAATTTCCAGTCAGCTTATTTGTAAATATCAATTCTAATGCCATAGGCTACAAAAGAGTCAGAAAAATCCAATGTTTTGCCCTTATCCCATACAAAGGGTTGACCTTGTTGTAGACTAGGTCAAGGTCAACTGAAGGTCACCATTTGAACAAACTTGGTAGGGTCCCAAATGCTGCATACCAAGTTTCAAGTACATCCGCCATTTAGTTCCTGAGAAGAAGATTTCAAAAGAGTTTTACCATATATGGTAATTTGGTTCCAATAAGTCCAGCAGTTTTATTGGAGAACAAGATACAATACTGAATGTGAGCCATCCAGGACAAAAGCGAGTAAATGACATTGACCTTTTTATTGAATAACTTTCATTCAGTTGATGGTAAATATCATTTCTGATGCCGCAGTTTACAACTGAATAAAACAAATCCCCTTTTCCCATATAAAAGTCTGAGTGACCAAATTTGACATTGACGTACAATAAGTCAAGGTCAGCTGAAGACCACCATTTGAACAAACTCTTTATAGCCCCCACCCCCACGATGCTGCATGTCAAGTTTTTAACCATATATGGGCCTGGCGGCCATTTTGGTTATGTGACCAAGTTCCCTTTCCCCAACCCCCTTGTAATTTGGTTTCAATTGGCTTAGCAGTTCCTGATGAGATGTCACGACGCTGACGCAAACGAAGACTACGTACGACGGACGACTGACCACTGCCTATCCTATAAGCCCCCCAGAAGCCTTCGGCTCTAATGAACTAAAATTGATTTGATACAGGAGAGGTGATCTGGCTAACCCGAAGATAAAAAAGAAGTAAAAATAATGAATAAATCGAAAAGAAAATGTTGGAGTATTCAACAAAAAGATTCTTTTATTTGTATCGATTTAATATAAACGTTTCCAACCCTTGAGATGGCCGAACTACTGACACCTCGGCTTGGTTTCGGTTCCGTTCTGTGCGGGCATCCCAAGGGTTCGGAAACGCCTATATCAAATCCATTCTCATGAACAGTTTTAATATCCATCACGGAAACACACCTATATAGTTTTGATCCCCTTGAACCCCACTTTTATATAGTAAAACTGGGGTTTACAGGGGTCAACCTTATTTCTGTTCTTAATATAAATTATGGGTACTCGTTAGAACCGCCTCGATGAGGCGGTTCTAACGAGCACCCACAATCAATATTTTGAGCAGAAATAAGAAAAATAGCACAATTTTTCATCTTAAATTTTTTGTCTTTTCGGCGGTAAAGTTTACAATGTAGTTCGTAATGGTCACATGCGTGTGATCAAAGCACTGGCAACGCTGATGGGTCGGTTGTCTCTCAGCGAAGGCTGGGAAAATAGTCCTGGACGTTTCGTTTAACCCTTAAATTCCAGTCTTTTTACAAAAAAAGTGTAGACCCTCATCAGACGCCGCCTTCTGCACTGATCTGGGTCTACACTGTTTGGCGAGCCCAACCCATGACTACAGTCCAGATTCCTTATATGACCTTTTGCACGTAGGTAAAAATATCTCGTATTTTTTTCTATAAATAAACGTTTACTGTATTTCCTTGAAATCAGTGATAGTCACGTGGAATTAAGCGCTGGAGACCTTCTTTGTTTAGTAACTACCAACCTAAATCGGACTTAATTAATAAAAGTAATAATTCCTCGAGCGCTTTCAATATGTTCTTTAAAAATGTAGGCGTTGCTAAAGTTATTTATTTATTTATTTTTATTTCCAAATTAACCTACTTCGCATACCAATGTCCAGCATAGCACCTAATTCCAAAAGTACATGTATTCATCCCCCGCACTGCACATGGATATGCCGCGTCATAACCATATAGGCTTAATGCAAAATATGAGTGGATGTATGTAATCAAGAACCATAATTTCTTATGTAAAATGTTGAAATGAAATTATCTATATTTTCTAGATCTGAATACATTGTAGTAGTTTTGCTGTTGTTTTTGTTTTCCCGAGAGACGAAATAATCAACGTATGTACGTATACGATTAACCCATTTCGGACCAGAAACCCCAATACGGGTACCCTGGCAAACAGTGCAGGGCCTTCACTGTTTGCTAAACGCTCAGCCATTATACAAATAATTTTTGATGAAAACACAACCTGACACCCCTAAATTTTGAAATGGATTCCTGCTATATATAAGGAGGAAGATTCCATTTGGTACCAAAAGGGTTAATACGAAAAGACAGAGAGCGAGTATTGCCCCGGCGATTGAAAATAAATTCAATAAGCGTTTCATTTAAATAATAGTCTGGTATTTAAATGTAATTTCCGGTATCGGTATCATCATCTGTAATTTTATTGATCTTCGAGAACCATTCAAGCCTGCCTAGGAACCGTTTCCTGTTTTCCGCCAAGGTAAATAGTTCCAAGTCTTTGCCATGCCTTATTAACTGATAAAAATGAAGTGGCTGAAAACCAATAGCAAAACGTATATACTATATATTGACTCATTCATGTTTACCAGTCTCTATCCCTGGATCGAAACAAAACATATGGCGATTTTTCTGATCGCATGAGATGCATCCCGTCACGAGAAAACCTGTTTTCGATGTTTGAAAAGTAGAGGTGGAGGCAATGATCAGGAATCAATACAATAAACCCACAGCTCACATCAGAGACACCAAAGGGAAAGAAACACAAACACGAAACAACAGACCCTAATGGAAACATCAATAGCGGAAAGCGAAAAGGACAGTTACTTTCCCACAACATGGCCAATAGGCTATCCAAAATAAAATAATAAAAGCGACACAAACACCCAAAGACAAACCATAACAAAAATAAACCGCGACAGAAGACCCGCCTTTGAACGGTCAGCGGAAATGAACCCCACCGGGCGGCCTAAACCGACCCTACGCGGCCACAATCCCCGCCACTACTTCCGTCGCGAGTAAGACAAACAACCCGTTCAGTCCGCAGGAAGCCCCCCCCCCCCCTCCCAACTCATCAATGCAACATCTCCGTGAACACAAAAACCAAACAAACACAGAGATGAAACAACGGTGAGGACTCGACAGCAAGAAACCACTGAAATGCTGGAGCAAAAGAAAACCAACAGTTAGACTCCGAAGTCATAAAAGACACAAATCGGCTAAATCAGTTCCACAGACCAGCAAGAGACTGGAAATGTCTAAGATAAAATATACGATATAACATCAGTTTCCTCAAAAACGGCCTTTTTCTGATGAAAACGTATGATATTTTTTCTTATATTTACTCCAAAAATAGGTTGAGGGTGCTCTTTTGAAACGCCTCATTGAGGCGGATCTGAAGAGTACCCACAACCTATGTCTTGGAGCAGAAATAAAGAAAATTAAATGTAAACCACCGTAAACCTCACATTTCTCGATATAAAATGAGATTTAGAGGGATATTCTTAAAGTGATGAGAAAACAAAATTCATTGTACGGCGCTGCTCAGACTGCGTGCATACACAGACTGGTCAGCAGTTTTGGTGGACGCAAATGACAAAAATATGTTATATAATGACGCATGTGTAAGTTTAGCTCTAGTACGGCCCATTCAATTCCTTACGCTAAACCTCAAGTTTCAAGCTCTGGTTTTCAATATAGGTAAAGAAAGTATATTTATCATATGACGTCGCGTCTGAGAGTGTAATAACGTCATGTATTATTTTCGATAATCCACTAGTGGATTAAATATGCAAATTAGCTAGATACGTCCCGTAACGTTACGTGTACGACGTCGTTAACGACGTCGCGTTTACTTACGGCGGAATATTGACTTTTTTTATAAACAATCGTGAATACAATGCGTTTTAAATGTCATATGATAAATAGAATCTTGCATTCGTGCTCATGTATTATTGAATTTATTAAACTCGTTGAGGAAAAGGGATAAAATGCTCGGCAAAGCCTCGCATTTTATCCCTTTTCCTCAACTCGTTTAATAAATTCAATAATACATGAGCACTCATGTAAGATCCTCTATATAGCTAAATTTAGTACAATATGACATGATATTGACGACCTCTATTACCATAATTTCACCACCCGCATATGCAGGAATTCTCGTACTACAGGTACTAATCCACACCAATCCGTCACTTCTGTCTTCTGTGACGTCACAGCCTGTCGCTAGTTCTCAGACAGGTAACAATGGGAAATATGTAAAATTATATAGGAGCCTGACATTTAACCCATTAAATCATTTATTTTCATTAACACAAATTATAATTATAACCTCGCAATTGATAGAAAAATGCATCTGCTTCAGTTTTATTCCAAATTTGTTGAAATAAGATATATTTTAAAATGGCTCAGATTATAATGAATGCTAGGATTTTTCTTGTCTTTGTATTTTACAACAAAACTGAACAATAGCCTTAATTCAAATGCCCAAATGTCATATATCTAAAAAAATTCTCCGCTCTTTATAACCTCTCATTCGACAGATCTATGTAATATTTATAGTTTTGTGGTAAAATATTGATAGGTTGCAGAATATAGCTATAACAGACAGATGTGTCACACTCTGTTTAATATTACACACCAGCTTACACAGGTAAGACGACCGGTCAAAGGGAATAATCGAAGCCTATCAAAAACGGGAGTAACAGTTCCTGTAGTACGATAACTCCTGGTAGTGACTGAATGCAAATATTTATCTTTGCCGTTTCCGAAGATGTCGATATCGTTATTCAATACAAAGAGGCCAGTATTTGGTCACATTTCACAAGATGCCGAAAATTCACGAGAAGCTTACGAAAATCCACCTATTAAGCGATAACATTGACTAATTTATTCATTTAATAAGGGCCAGTCTCATGTCAAATTGCACCAGCAATTCACCATATTTGCATTATTTGCTGGCTCCCAGCTTGCACAATGTCAGTAATGGAAAAACAGGTAACCAGACCCCCCCCCCTGACCTTTCAAGGTCAGGGGGGTCTGGTTACCTGTTTTTCCAACACTGATAATCTTCAGACTAGGAACCCACTTTTATATAGTAAAACTGGGGTTTACAGGGGTAAACCTTATTTTTCTTATTTCTGCTCTAAAATATAGATTGTGGGTACTCGTTAAAACCGCCTCGATGAGGCGGTTCTAACGAGTACCCACAATCTATATTTTGAGCAGAAATAAGAAAAATATCACAATTTTTCATCTTAAAATTTTCATTTTTTTTGGCGATAAAGGTGGCAATATATTTGTATAGGCGTGTTTGCGTAATGATTAGATATAGCAAAACGAATCCCGTCGTAGTATCGTTCGTACTGTGATAACGCGGCACGAACGATTCCGTTGTGCTATATATATGCAATCCGCATATAAACTACATTCTTCTTATTTCTGCTCCAAGACCTAGACCGAGGGTACTCGTTAGAACTGCCACACTATACAATTAAATACCACTATCAAGACCAGCTATAATTACGACTAATTCCCCTTTTAAAAACATATTGAAAAGGTTTTATTTTGTTGTTGTTGTTGTTGTTGTCGGCTCATTCTATACTCAGTGTCCCCTAGAAAGAGACCATCTTTGGAACTGTTCAAAACAGGTCTTCAAGACCACTTTTTGAAGCCTCAATTGTCGTCTTGACATAGAAATGTTACTGTATACAGTAGGAATACATCTCGAAATTAAGCCGTATTTGGTTAAGTTTTGTAAAAGGCAAACAATGAAAACCCTAATCATGCGTCACGTTTGGGATTGGCCAGCGTTCCCATTACGAAAACACGTCTATTCAATTATACTGAAAATTTTACATCCAAAAAAAAATGAAATTCTATTTTTTTTCTTCATATTTTCGCTCTATGTTTTCGAGAACAGATGGCGGCTATCATGAAGGTTTTAAGCAATTCTGAATCTCATGTCGCCCCGTTGCCACCCATCAAGTTTCAGGTCAACTCAATTTTTGGTTCGGTGAGATGTCGTTTAAAGCATTTCAAGCTAGTCGCCATGGCATCAGAATGCAACGATTTTAGCATTTCTGGATCTCCACGTGGCCAAAAGCCTGCTCAGTTCGACTTATGATTCCGGAGAAGGTCTTGAAAAGTTAATATCGGAACAGACAACAGGTCAGGTGAGCTTATATTCCCCAATGACATTTTTAATGCAACAGCTTTTTGACTATCAGCAGGATATTGGTCCTTGTAAAATTATAAACACACAGTGTTGACATTAACAACGTTAGCCCTTTTACCCCTGAGTTTCTTAATTAAACGATTCCATCTTTTTGTTTGGACACGTCCATCATTGAAAATAGGGGTTTTAGTGCAAATCATTCAGAGTATGGCAAACAGTGTTGATCCTTATGATACGGTCTGTAACTAGGCTTCTCATCTTGATCTACACTGTTTGCATAGATATCTGTGCCGGTTTACGCTTTTGAATCGGTTAAATGTGCTCGTACCGAAAGCTGTGTGCTTGCGCAGTCCTTCATATTAACAAAACACTTGGAAATTGGCCATGGAGACGTTAAACACCAGGGACCAGTTGTTCAAAACTAACGATGTCGTTAGTTAACGAATCGTTGAAACTTTGATCATTTAATATGGCAACTATACTAATATTTTTGCTGACAAAATGTGAGTAGCTTTTGCATATGCAAAACTGCTCACATTTTTTTTTCAGCAAAAATACTCAAATTTAAGATATTGTACTTACTCGAACATTTAACAATTTGACCACTAACGGGCTTCGTAAGCCAACGAGGCTTTGAACAACTGGAACCTGATCACTACTACTACTGCTACTACTACTACAACTGTTACTACTGCTACTACTACTACTTTTTCTACTAGTACTACTGCTACAACTACTACTACTAGAAGTGCGATGGTATGCAATCATGTGGGTGTTTTCGATTGCTTGAAGTACCGCTAACGGACCACTTCTCTGCAAAATGAGTTCGACTAGTTCATCTTAAATGGAATTGTCGATATTAACCCACACGGCGCAAAACAAAATCGTAGATGACGACATTTTATTTTCTAATTCTTGTTTAGAAACAACATCAGCAATCAGCATTGACATTTCATGTGAATCATCCATTTTGCAGACGATTCACGTGGAATGGTAAGCCTTATTTTCTCTGAAAATAATAAGGAATTGTCATCTGCCATAGTTGTGTTTTGCGCTTTAACTTATTCTTACCTGAAAACTCCAAAACGGGTCATTGGCAAACAGCGATGGCCCAGATCAGACGCCGCAGAACGCGGCGTCTGATCAGGGCCAACACTGTTTGTAAAAAAATCAGCATTTCCAAATAAAGTTTGACAACCCTAAATTTTGAAATGGACTCCTGTTAAATATGTCGGAAGATTCCATTCAGTACAAAATGGGTTAAAGCTTATCTCTGTCTGGTCGGAATCAGTTGAGCCCCGCCAAGCAATTTGTGTCTTCAAGCATTCCGTCATGACAAATTGTTACTGCGCATACCCAGCCATTCAGAGGGGCCAGGGATATGGCTTTCTGTCTGAAGGTTCCTCTTGATTCACTGCTTGTATGAGCGAGCAGCGAAGGTTCTGGCGAGACTGCGCGGATGCGCAGGCTCGCCTGAACCTTCGCTGCTCGCATAGGCGATAAGTACCAAAATCGCTTGACGGGGCCCAGTTTATATTGAGAGAAAATCAAGTCGTCCCAAGAAATATTCAATTAAAATGAGAAAACACGGTCTCGTTAGTGTGTTACTATGGGATACAATCCTATATTGTATGACATCATATCGATATTCGTAGATACATTCTAACTACTATACTACTACTACTAATAGTTTGTCTGTCATTACTGACAATGACCAATCTTGATCATATTTGAGGAATGTTACTATTTGTGTGTTCTAAGATGGCTGATGAGACCGATTCTAGCTCTGAACTGTCTGTTGCAAATAGAGCAACAGAGGCTAGAGAAGACAGCTCTGTTGGTGATGCCTTAGCCCTGGCTTTGCGCTGTGCGCGTTTCTGCTCAGCTTCACTGATTCTTTTTGCCTCATATTCATTGGCACCCCTTTTGATGAGACCTCGCCACTTTGCTCTGTCCTGTTGGAATGTTGAAGTCCCTGAGGGAGACTTTGAGGGTGTCCTTGTAGCGCTTCTTAGTTTATACTAATTTATTTTAGTTCAATTGCGATGGGAGCTTCAAGCTTATACAATATTTTAATCGCTCTCGAACACTCATTCCTGATCTTTTCACGCGAGCGAGAGAGAGAGGCAGTGACTATTACACAACAGCTACCCATTTACACCTGTGTGGGGTGAGGCAGTGTCATTACGTGTCTTGCCCAAGGACACACCTTGATACCGGGTGCCGGATTCAAACGCACAACCTCTCGATCATGGGTCGAACGCGTTAACCTTCTGACCGCCTTGGGAGCGTTTGCCAAATTCTAAATCTCCATACAGAATTTTCTTTGGCAAACGTTCCTCAGGCATTCTGGTAACATGGCCTGTCCATCTTAACTGTGCTAATTTCAGAAGAGTATGTTCACTTGCATACCTGCCCTGTTCAGGACTTCCGTGTCTGGAATCCTGTCTTGCCACTTAATCTTTTAGAGTTTTCTAAGACAGCTAGTATGGAAGTGATTCAGTCTTTTGGCGTGCCGTTGGTAAACTGTCCGTGTTTAACATGCATATAATAGTGTTGGCAGCACCACAGCTCTGTAGACTTTCAGTTTTGTGTCAAGTCTGATTCCACTTCAACCCCAGACACTACCACGTAGTCGGCCAAATGCTGCACTAGCTTTGGCAATCCTGGCTTTGACTTCATCGTCAATGTGCACGGCTCTTGACAGTGTGCTCCCAAGGTAGGTGAATGTGTCTACCACTTGCAGTCTTTGACCTTTCACTGTGATGGCTCTTTGTAAGGCTTACCAGGTGCTGGCTGATAGACTACTTCAGTCTTTTTATGCTGTTTGTGAGATCATAGCTATCACAGGAGTAGGATACTTGATCTATACCTTTTTGCATCTTCTTTTCTGTAGGAGCACCTTTTGCCATGCCATCAGCAAAGTGGAACTCATCTAGCACCTCTGTCTGCAACTTGGATTTGGCTTGGAACCTTCTGCGATTGAAAAGCTTCCCGTCAAAGCGATACCTAATAGGCATGCCATTGTCACCATCCTTGAAAGCATCTGTGAGCATGACAGAAAACAGCATGCTGAACAGTGTTGGGGCTAACACACAGCCTTGCTTGACTCCGCTTGTCACAGGGAATGGATCTGAAAACCCACCATCCCCGTACTGCTTCATTCTTAAGAAAAGCGACCATATAGAACAAAGCCGCCAGTTTGCAGGTCCGCAACTACAGATTCCAGTGTATCCTGCACCTGCTGCTTCACCGCTCGCCCATCGCCACAGGGCTTTTTGAGTGTCATGCATATGTGTGCCTGCAGTGACTGTATGTATATGCGCTGTGAATTGGATTATAGTGAGGGAGAGGCGCGCAGAGTCAACCTCACTCTCTCATCCTGACCTAGCTGAATCCAGAGGCAAGGCAGTGTCGAGACATCTGGAGCTAAGCCCGGATGTAGTGTATGACCATGACTTCTTTAGTGCATGGCACTCATGGTGGTTCCTCTGGTGGCAGAGGAGCCACCATGAGTTCCATGTCTTCCCTGTGCACAGCCAGAGTGACTAAGCACCTACACAGGGTTTTGTTGGACGACCGCAGCTGTGCACAAAGTAACGCGAGGCCAGTCCGCCCAATACGGGGAGTCAGTGTTCAATTAAGAAACAAACGTTAACCCCTCTGGCACTGGCTAGGTTTTGTTCAGGGACCTAAACCCCTAGGTGGATTGCCAACCAAGGCTACGGGTTTCACATATCCACGTTAGCTTTGTTTAGAGATCTAGCAACTCCTAGACGGGTTGCCCTCCTGAGGTGTCGAGTCCCATCTACCCGCATGCAACAGGTTTTACTGGCTTATATGTTACCACATTCTCACTAACCCAACGACGAAATCATGTTTAATTCGACATTTAGGCTCGACCGCTTATTTGTGCATAACAACCTTTTAGCTTTTGGCCAACCATCTTGACTTCTTTATCCGACCAAGACGATAGAACAGTCAATTTATCTGGCCTTTGACAATAACGCCAATGACGTCCAAGCAACTGACGATTTTAATCTTAATTACCTAGACAGTATCAAGTAAGAATAAAATTAAAGTACTTCATTCATCAAATAATAAACACTATTCACTGAATATGGAACGCCATAGCTGTCTGATGCTAAGACACAAATACATGATATACTCTTATCTACATATGCAGTGCTGAATCATCGTTCTATATTGCTACACTTTATTATATTCTGTGTGATATTCATTATGTTATGTATCAAGTACATTATGATGTGTAAGAGCTTCATGATGTTATTTATCGACTACATTATGCATCGTATTAATCTTATCGTGTTTTATGTCATTTACATTTTTATTGTATGAACTTCATGATAAGGTGTATCAACTACATTTTGTATTCCATAAATTATTATGCTTTAAGTCAACTACATTATATATTGCATAACCTTGGTTATATGATGGGTCATCTACAGTGTATGCTGTATTGACTTTATTGTGTAATGTGCGACTTTGTTGTGTAGTGTATAAACTTTATATGATGTGTAAACTTTGTTATGTCACGTGCAAACTTTAGTATATGATGTACAAACTTTATTATATCATGTGCAAACTTTATTATCTGATGTAAAAAGTTTATTATACCACGTGGAAATATCATTATGTGGTGTAACTTTGTTATGTGATGTGAACTGTTAATTATGTGATTTATTAAATTTATTCAATGATGTCTTAACTTTATCATTTGATGTATAAACTATATTATGTGATGTATTTGATTTATGATGTGCTATATAAACTTTGTGATGTGATGTATAAACTTTATTATGTACCGTATGAACTTTATATGATTACAATTCATTATGTATCAACTCCTTTATATGCGGAAACTTCTTTATATGATGTGGTTAAAATCGACCGAGTGAAAACAAACGTAACACCTATGAAGTTCTATTTGCCAGTACTCAGTACTAGTGGTTTCGTTCCCATGATTCGAATTATGCAGCTATCAGTGTTTTCCCCTAGAGGGTGGGCGAATGGCGGGCATACCCTGGGGATTAGACATCAATATGATTTGCAAAGTAGAAGTGCAGGCAATGATCAGGAATCGATACAATTAACCCACAGCTCCTACAGAGACACCAAAGGGAAAGAAACACAAACATGAAACAACAGACCCTAATCGAAACATCAATAGCGGAAAGCCAAAAGGACAGTTACTTTCCCAAAAAATGGCCAATAGGCTATCCAAAATAAAATAATACGTATAAGCGACACAAACAGTGTCAAACACCCAAACGAAAACCACAACACGCAACCCTTTGGAATTAGACTGGACGTTTTGACACAGGGGCGGGAATTAGATATCTAAAACAGGACATTTTAGGAGAAAATATGTGCAAATTTTAATGCCTGCCTAGGGGATTTTTTGACACAAAATTATGGCTCTTGGGCGGGAAATTAGACACCCAGATTTCAAAAATGTCCTAAATCACCTGGGTCTGCCCGTCACCCCCCCCCCCCCTTCGGGGAAAACATTGATTGGTGCATTATTCAGCAGCACGGACATCCCCATCTAGGAGTGTTTTCTCCACCTATTTCATTTATTTATGGATCTGTACTTCTAACCTCTGATACAAACATGTACTGCTGAGGAGTGTCTCGCAGCGTGAAAGATCATTGTCGAGATAGACAGGCATCAAGTAAAGTATTTCTGCTGAAAAAGTTTCTCGACTCCCTGCATATGCAGGAAAATATTATTTTTGTTTTATATATTCGACAGATCGAAAAAAAAAATGCCAGAAATTAACCATCACGTCTTGCAACGGAGACGTAATGAATACATGTTGAATACGGCTGAATGCAGACGTTTGCAACTACCCTCCTTCCTTCCTTCCTTCCTTCCTTCCATTGCAACACTTTATCTATCCATCGCTCCGCCCTGTCCGTCCTTCATTACATTCTTCCCATAGACAAGAGGGTCATAATGGCACTGGATCGCTCACCTGATCCTTATTGTACAGACAAAGTGGTAGGTAATGTAAGGTGGAGTGGATGGTTTGAGCCATTTTGGTTGAGAGTGACCAAAGGAACATTTCCGCGAAATTATTTCAAAATCAGTCTACCTATTGAGTAGTAGAAGTCATTTTAAAGCTTGTTTATTGTTTAGTTTTGGTAGCTATTATGTTCAGTGGAGCGAAACTATTTTGAGCAATTTTGTCAGAGGGTCACCCAGGGAACATTCCTTCCAAATTGGTTTCTTTCTGAGGATGAAGTCTTTCAAACGTTACCCTCTACAGAGCTGACTTGTATGTTACTATCTTGGCATTTTCTGGACACTGAGGCTCAGGTCCTAGTACATGGGGATGAATTTGCTCTGTCTAACCTACAGCGCCTCGTTGTGACAAGGGGGAGGGTTGGCGTGTAAGGGTGGGGGTGGGGTTTTGGCAAGAACTGGCATAATATGCTAGAAATATAAGTCAGTGCTTCCTTTTGACAATACAGAGCTGACTTGTATGTCACTATCTGGGCACATTGTGGACATTGAGAGTCAGGTAATCCTCGCGAGGGGGTGATGCAGTATCGAAAGAAAGAAAGAAAGGTCCTAGTGCAATAGAAGGGGATGAAGCGGGCTCAGACTAATAATGTCACATGGTGACGAAGGGAGGGAGAAGGATGGCTGTGTTTTCCATATATAAATCGAAGTAACACCAGTGGTTCCCGGGGCGGGGCCATTTTTGACCCAAGGACTATAATTTGAACAATCTTGGTAGATGTCTGCTGGATGAATCTTCACACCAAATAGCAAAGACCTGGGCCTTGCGGTTTCAGAAGATTTCTTAAGATTTTCCTCTATATGTCAATGTAAAACCAAAGGGCTCCGGGGCGGGGTCATTTTTGGCACAAGGACTGAAATTTGAACAATCTTAGTAGTGGTCCAATTGACTAAACTACAGACCAAATATCGAAGACCTGGGCCTTGGGATTTCTGAAGAGAAGATTTTTAAAGATTTTTTCCCATTTAAACCAATGTAAAACCATATGGCCTCCGAGGCGGGGGGCATTTTTGGCCCCAGGGCTATAATTTGAATAATCTTGGTAGAGGTCCACTAGACGAAGCTACACACCAAATATCGAAGACCTGAGCCTTGCGGTTTCAGAGGACATTTATTTCAAAGTTTTCATTAAAATATATTTTTAGCTCCTGTGACCTTGATGTGCAATTGACCGGAACCATTTAAACAACTTTGAAAGGGGACCACCTAAGGATCATTCCTTTGAAGTTTAGTCAAAATCTGATCAATGGTTTATTTACGGATGCACGGACGGACAGACGGACGCACGGACAACAAGTGGTCCCAAAAGCTCACCTTGTCACTGCAGGGGGCGCAGAAACAATCCACCTAATAAGGGGCGAAACGACCCGGTACTGAGTTCCGGCAAATAGAATTTCATCAAATAAAGTTCATACGGTACATAATAAAGTTTATAAATCCCACCACACAGTTTATATATCACATCATAAATCAAATACATCACATAATATAGTTTAAACATCAAATGATAAAGTTAAGACATCATTGAATAAATATGATAAATCACATAATAAACAGTTCACATCACATAGCAAAGTTACACCACATAATAATATTTCCACGTGGTAAAATGAACTTTTTACAACAGATAATAAAGTTTGCACATGACATAATAACGTTTGAACATCATATAATAAAGTTTGCACGTAAAATAATAAAGTTTACACATCATATAAAGTTATACACTAAACAATAAAGTTACACAATACATAATAAAGTTAATACAGCAAACAATGTAGATTACCCATCATATAACCAAGTTTATGCAATACATAATGTAGTTGACTTAAAGCATAATAAGATTAATGCAATACTTAATGTAGTTGATGCACCTTATCATGAAGTTTATACAATAAATAATGTAATTGTCCTAAAACATAATAAGATTAATACGATACATAATGTAGTCGATAAATAACAACATTCAGCTCATACAAAAAAAAAAGAAAAAAAAAAAAAAGAAACATAATGTACTTGGACATAACATAACGAATATCACACAGAATATAAGAAAGTGTAAGCAATATAGAACGATGTCTCAGCACTACATAAGTAGATTAGATCATACCATGTATTTGTTTCTTAGCATCAGACAGCTATGGCGTTCCATAACTGAAACTGATGACCTCCTTTATACTAATTATACAACTAACGTTTTACTGAGTGGGGAATTGCTAAATTCTAAATTTAGCCAGCCACCTTACTGAGGTAATGGCCAAATGTGACCGACTCAGTATGAGAAGATAGATAGAAAACTTCCGGGTCCACTGCTCCATGTTATGAAATAAGGGGAAATGTTCGTGGTTTGTTCTACTTTACAAATGACCTCCAAACAGTGATATATCACTCAATAAATCACTGCTAGAGCTGAACTACTTCTTAAATAAACTACCAAGCTCTGGCAGTGAATTATTGAATAATAAATCACAATTCGGTGGCCGGTTGTAAAGTAGATAAGATCACGAGCGCGTAGCGAGCTGGTCTATTTCTTTAATAACAAATGGCCACTAGGGCGTGACGTCATGACGCCGTACGTGATAACCCTATGTTTTCTATTGAAATTCTTTTGAATTTCTTTGGCAATAAAATCTGATTTAAAGGAGATGGGAACACCTTGATGATTTTTCTGCCATTTGTCAAAGGGAGACAACTTTCGGGGCTTCCTGTTCGCTTTTCTATAAGTCCTTACTCACTGAAAAAGGGGCTACCCTTAAAGGAAAGAATTTTCTCCTCAGAAGCAAATTCTTTCCTTTAGGAGTTGACCCCAATTGACATGGGATGCAAAACTACTTCTGCAGGAGTTGCCTCCCCTGAAGGTGTTCCCATTCCCATTTTTGTCATTATAATGATAAAAAGAGTTTTACACTCATGGTCATTTCATATGAAATTTATGAAATGACTACCAATGTAAGATCCTCCAGTAATGATTGTTTTCAGTCACATTAATCTGAAAAGTACTATATATTCAAGAAAAAGATCAGCTCTAGCATTGAATCGTTGAGTAATAAATCAAAGTTCAGAACTGGTCATGACAGACTAAATAAAACCGAGTCTGTTTTTTTTTCGTTTATTTGGTGTCTTCTTTGCTTCCAAAGGAAACAGTTCATGAATTTACCCGTGCAGATACAAAACGTTGACTCAACTATCCTTGTTTCAACGTTAGACTGCTGGGTATACACTATGCCTACCCCTGACAAGCGCTTCGCTAGTTTTCAAATCCTGTCATTGTATCTTTGATTGAACACGCTTGTCCATTGAAATAGATACATGTGAATAATGTTTAAACCAAATAAATAAATAAATAAATAAATAAATAAATAAAAATTATAAATAAATAAATAACGAAGTAATCATAATACCTTTTTAGGTTTATCACCACGTGAACAAGTCCGTAAAATGAAGATCCCCCCCCTAAACCCCACTTTATATAGAGAAAACTGGGGTTTACGGGGTATTCGTTATTTTTCTTATTTCTACTCCAAGACATAGGTTGTGGGTACTCGTTAGAACCGCCTCAATGAGGCGGTTCTAACGAGCACCACATCCTATGTTTGGATCCTTAATAAGAAAATTATGAAGGATTTTCATTAGAAAAGTAGCCCTTTTGGAGATGTGAAAAATGCACTATGTGGTACGGGCGAGTTATCGTAATGCGAATTTGTCAAATCATGATAAATTCGTGTTCAAGTGAAGCCCTACCTGTTTTTTCTTTAATCAACTTGTAAACAAATAATAAGTCCACATGATTGGAAACAACGCAATTGTTCTTCACAATGATGTTTTTCCAGTTCAACAAACTCCAATAACAGAATGGCTATCACTTGACTGATTGCTTAAGGCAAATACGAGTCAATACCTGGAAATATCGGCTGCTTAGAGACGAGTGCTCTAAACGATCGAAATCTGTCTCCATATCAACTGTAAATGTCGAGCGTTACCAGTGCCGCGTCTGTAGATCATGTGGACAGTTTGACCGACCTTTGACCAGGCTGATCATGTGGACAATTTGATTGACATTTGACAAGGCTGACCATGTGGCAGTTTGATTGACATTTGACAAGGCTGATCATGTGGTCAGTTTGGTTGACATTTGAAAAGGCTGGTCATGTGGAAAGTTTGATATTTGACCAGACTGGTCATGTGGACAGTTTGATTGACATTCGACAATATTGATCGTGGGGAATTTAATTTACATGTGACGAGAATGATCATGTGGACAGTCCGATTGACATTACACAGATTGATCGTGTGGACATTTTGATTGACGTTTGACAAGATTGAACATATGGACAGTTTGACTGATATTTGACAGGACTGATCGTGTGGACAGATTTGACTGAAATTTGACAAGATTGATCGTGTGGACATTTTGGTTGATTATTGACAAGAGCGATTATGTTGACAGATTGATTGGCAGTTGACAATAGCGATCATGTAGACAGTTTTGATTGACATTTGACAATATTGATTGTGTGGACATTTTTACTGACATTTGACAAAGTAGAAGTGAAGGCAATGATCAGGAATCGATACAATTAACCCACACCACCCATCAGAGACACCAAAGGAAAAAAACACAACATTAAATAACTAGACCCTGACGGAAACATCGATAGCGGAAAGCCAAAAGGACAGTTATTTCCCACAAAATGGCCAATTGGCTATCCAAAACAAACAGATATAAGCGAAACACACACTCAAAAACAAACCATAACAAACATTAACCACGACAGAAGAACCGCCTTGGAACGGTCAATGAAAAGAATTTTACTGTGGGACTTAAATCGATTTTACGCAGCCGCAATCCTGGCCCTTGATTCCGTCGCGATTTAGACAAATAATTTGTTCGCTTCCTAACTCATCAGTGCAACATCTCCGAGAACACAAAAAATCAAACAACCACAGAGATGAAACAACTGTGAGTACTCGACAGCAACAAACCACTGAAATGCTGGAGCAAAAGAAAACCAACCGTTAGACTCCGATGGGCCAAACCAGAGACAGAGCATCAGATACCAACCAACATTACAGTGTTTTTGATTGACATTTGCCAATGTTGATCTTGTGGACATTTTGATTGACATTTGACAAGATTGGTTATGTGGGCAGTTTTGATTGACATTTGTGTGGACAGTTTGATTGACATTTGACAAGGCTGATCACGAGGACAGTTTGATTGACATTTGATAAAATAGAAGTAAGGCAATGATCGGGAATCAATACAATTAACCCACAGCTCCCAGCAGTGACACCAAAGGGAAAGAAACACAAACATGAAATAACTAGACCCTAATGGGAAAGCCAATTATTCAGTTACTTTCCTACAAAATGGCCAACTGGCTATCCAAAACAAAATAATATAAGCGAAACAGACACTCAAAGACAAACAATAATAAAAATAAACCAAAGAAGACTGATCATGTGAACATTTTGATAGACATTTGACAAAAGCGATCATGTGGACATTTTGATTGACATTTGACAAGACTGTTTGATTGGCATTTGACAAGATTTATCGCGTGGACAATTCGATTTGCATTTTGACAAAACTGATTGGTTGGACATTGACATTGACAAGAACGATAATATGGACAGTTTGGTTGCTGTCTAATTGGGGGATAACTGTTTTCAAAATTGTGATTTGGGGAGGTAAATCGGAGGTTTTACGGTCGGAAATTCCGTTTTACGGCGACGCGTCAGCGGAGCCGTAAAACGTAATTTGCGACCGTAAAACCGACGATTTATCTCCCCAAATCACAATTTTGCAATACAGTTATCCCCATTCTAATGCACTTCTACGGTTGTTTTGTTAAAATGTATTATTTTGCACAAAACGGCTAGCGCTGTGAGCAGCGTAAAACCAAATGCCAGCCAATGAAAAGCGACGTTACGCGATGACGTCGGGTTTCCGACAGTATATCGCAGAATATACTGTCCCAAATTTTTGACGTTATCCAATCAGACGTCGCGTTACATACGCAAGTGCATTAGAATTATATTTATCGTGTGGACAGTTTGATTGGCATTTGACAAGATTGATCGTGTGGACAATTTGATTGCCATTTGACAAGATTTATCGTGTGGACAGTTTGATTGACATTTGACAAGATTCATTCTGTGGATAGTTTGATTGACATTTTTTCAATAGAAGAAAAATATTTCAAGCAACACAACACACTACAAGTACAATACAATGCAATACAATATGAAACGACACAACACAAATAAAAAGTACAATACAAAACGATACAATATAATGTATATTAAAACGTTCATAAATGACTGTGGCTCTCTTTTAAAGCAATGAGACTACATTTGTTACATAAGTACAAGAAAGGTTTTTCGACATCTAACTGCGCCTAACTCTCAAGAATTCAAGATACATATTCTATTTTTTTTAATTCTCCTTACAGTAGGGGTGGTTGAGAAAGGCAAAGGTGACGTGTATATTGCGTCGCTGGCGCGTCCAATAGTCGGGTAAGGCCTGCTGTCCTTGCAGTAGGTAAGGGTAGAGAGGGTGTTGCTATTTCTCCTGTTTCTACACTTCTATACATTTTCTGCTTTATCCTTTGTCCCTTACTTTCATCTCATCTACTGACTCTTCTATCTCTTTTCTCCGTTTCTCTGGGAGAGGACGTAAAAATTACTCACAATGCATCACGAAAACATGCCTATATAACTTTGACCCCCTCGAACCCCACTTTTATATAGTAAAACTGGGGTTCGAGGGGGTAAACCTTATTTTTCTTATTTCTGCTCTAAGATATAGATTGCGGGTACGCGCTGGAACCGCCTCGATGAGGCGGTTCTAACGAGTACCCACAATCTATATTTTGAGCAGAAATAAGAAAAATATCACAATTTATCATCTGAAACTTTTCATTTTTTCGGCGATAAATGTGTCAATGTATTTGTATAGGCGTGTTTTCGTAATGGGCTGACGTGTGTGTCGTAAACCCAAAACAATCAATCAATCAACTAACAGCTTACAACTGCGGATAATTTGACTTTATGACAGAACCTCTGAACCCTTTCAATCCTGTAGATCGATTTTTCTTGCACACCAGACAAGGAAATCCGTGATTTTACCCTGGGATAGAAATTTATGTTCTGACCCTGGTGTTCCGACCCAATATCGAATATTCCCGCGTGTTTGATAAATGTACTGGTTGAATACGACCTCGTATGCGCCGTCATTAAGGTTGACGTCATGCACGTTACGTGACGTCACTAAACATTCCTGTAGTGTCATCACAATATGGCGGACGTTGGTAACCGAAGTGACTGCAGCATTAAAAATCCGCGCTAAAAATGGAAGGTATGCAAGAAAAAGAATCCTATATGGGTGTGAGGGGTGGATAGAAAAATCCGTCCCGAGGGATCACTGTCCGGCATCACTCGGCAAGCCTCGTGATGCCGGACAGTGACCCTCGGGACGGATTTTTCCATCCACCCCTCACACCCATATAAGATTCTTATATGATATCTGTGCAAGCATCACGATCATACCAACCGTGAGACATAGTGAATTTTTCCATATCTCAGAACTGGCTACTTTTCTGATGAAAATCTTCTTTTTTTTTTTTTTTCTTATTTATATTTCAAACATTGGTTGTGGGTGCTCATTAGATCATGCATTAAGGCTCGTAAATGAGTTGTCTCATCAGTAACAACACTGTTTTTGCCATCAAGCTAATGATTTTGTCTTTTTCGGACTACACACTCGTGCGGTATAGTGTATTCTTATACTGTATTTTTTCTTATCGCCAACACATTTATTTTTTTCTAATGATGATTTGTAATATTTTCTTATTTCTGCTCCAAACTTAGATCGTGGGTGCTCGACGTTCGAACCGTCTCACAATCTATAAACTGTAGCAGAAATAAGAAGAATTATTTAAGAAATGAAATTTATTTTTCTGCAGTTCATGGAAGTATGAACGCAGTGGGTCGCGTGCAAAGTAAATGAACCCCGAAGGGGTTTATGTAAACTTTGCTAGCGACCCACTGTCGTTCATACTTTAATGAAAAGCAGAAAAATTAAGTTTATTTTTTATATTTACATTTTTTGACCCTCATCACTGGGCGAAAAAATGTTTGTAGGGCAAACTTTTAAAGCTGAAAAACATTTACACGCTGTTTTTCTACAAAGAGCGGAGAGCGTTGACGTCATCAACGCCCGTAGAGCACAATGGTTTAGAATGACGTCATTTAACGTCACTAAAATTCATGTGATTCGTTGCGTTCATGGACGTATGAACGCAATTGTTTTCTATAGGTTTACATTAGACTTTACACTGAAAATGTAAATATAACCCGTTAAAGCCAAGTTTCCTCTATATAGGGGTGATCATTACACAGGTATGTCAACGTGATGTAATCCACCTATTTCAAGCATGCATCACGAAAACACGCCTATATAATTTTGACCCCTTCGAACCCTAACTTTATGGGGCACCGTTTTACTATTTATTCCCTATTTATGGATATCCATAATTATTTATGGATATCCATAATTCGAATGAATGATACTCATAATTCGAATTACGGATATCCATAAATCGATCTTAATTATGGATATCCATAAATCGAATTATGGATATCCAATATTCGATTTATGGATATCTATAATTCGAATTATGGATATCCATTATTCGGCTGATTTATGGACATCATTAATTCGAATAATGGATGTCAATAAATCTAAATAAGAAATGAAATTTATTTTTCTGCAGTTCATGGAAGTATGAACGCAGTGGGTCGCGTGCAAAGTAAATGAACCCCGAAGGGGTTCATGTAAACTTTGCTAGCGACCCACTGTCGTTCATACTTTCATGAAAAGCAGAAAAATTAAGTTTATTTTTTATATTTATATTATATGCCCCTCATCACTGGGCGAAAAAATGCTTGTAGGGCAAACTTTCAAAGCTGAAAAACATTTACACGCTGTTTTTCTACAAAGAGCGGAAGAGCGTTGACGTCATAACCCCCGTAGAGAACAATGGTTTAGAATGACGTCACTTAACGTCACCGAGAATCATGTGATTCGATGCGTTCATGGAAGTATGAACGCAATTGTTTTCTATAGGTTTACATTAGCCTTTACACTGGAAATGTAAATATTTATGGATATCCATAATTCGATTTGTGGATATCATTAAATCAAATCGATTTATGGATATCCATAATTCGTCTTTGCAAATAAATTCAATAAATTATGACTGAAACCAAAGGCTCTTGCGGTGAATTATGGATATCCATAATTCGAAATATGAATATCATTTATTCACCCCGATTTATAGATATCCATAATTCGATTATGGATATCTATAAGTCGAACTATGGATATCCATAAGTCAGCGAAATAATGGGTATCCATATTTTGATTTATTGATATCCATAATTGGAATTACTGATGTCCATAATTCGAATTATGGATATCTTTTAATCAATCTGAATTAATGCTATCCATAAATCGAATTATGGATATCCATAATTCGAGTTATGGATATCTATAATTCGAATTATGGATATCCATTATTCGGCCGATTTATGGATATCCATAATTCGAATAATGGATATCCATAAATCGATTTATGGATATTTATAAATATGGATTAAATAGTAAAACGGTACCCCATACACTTTTATATAGAAAAACTGAAGTTTACAGGGGTAAACATTGTTATTCTTATTTCTGCTCTAAAATATAGAGTGTGGGTACCCGTTAGAACCGCCTTTATGAAGCGATTCTAACGAGTACCGACAATCTATATTTTGAGCAGAAATAACAAAAGTATCACATTTTTTCATCTAAAAATTTAGTTTTTTTCGGCGGTAAAAGTTACAATGTATTTGTATATGCATGTTTTCGTAATGGGACGTGTCCAATAATCGAAAGCCAGGAGTGAAAGAAGAAGGTTTGGGTCAGCGTCCATACATGTAACGTACTGCAAAGACTCAGCTCAGCCTCCGCTGTGTTTACATATGCAAAGACACCTTTTCGCGTACCGCCGATCAAATGAGTTCTTTCTTCATGCGACGCAGGATATATACGAGAAATCTTTCCTGGTCTTAGCGTCTGGGTGTGTTGTTGTAAAGGTTATGTGGATCCGAGCCGGAATCCCTGCAGTGCTTTCACTGGTGTCGTTTCGACTTTTTGAACAATACTTCTCGTCCAAGCTATCGCCATGTGCCTGTCAAACATATTAGGATAATTCATGCATGTGAGATGACTCTTTTTTTTTTCATGCCAAACGTCAATGGTTCAAACTTTTTAAGGGACCATGAAATTTTGTCCGAGACAGGAGGAGTTCGAGCTGCTGAGTATTAATGATAGCACTAGGTTTCGATTTTCTTTCAAATAAAGGTACTTTGTGTGTGCTTATTAGAATCGCCTCGAAGGATTCCAATGAGTATACACAACTTACATTTTCAATATAAAGTAAGAAAATCTCCCCAAATAGCTTGTATGTGCTCGTTAAAATCGCCACAAACTATGTTTTTAGCAAAAGAAAGCAAAATAATGTTTGTCTTTGTAAATATACATTTTCTGGGTGTTCATTAAACGGACTTTATAGCCTGTTCATAGAGTTGAGGAATTGGTGAGCTGGGGTATTGAATAAAAATACCCAGCGCCTGAAAATCCTGTCTGGTATCCGTATGTCTTCGGTCAAAGATGATTTTGTTACACTGTCGACTATACCTATTGATTTATTTCCAATAAACAAAGTTTCTATCAAACCAATTAAAATAACTAAAATAAATACGTACTACTCGATGTCTTCTGGAGGAATGGTTGTATTCTAAATCTTGGAGGACAGCAAGATTCTGGGGAAGTCGATTCCACTGCACAATAGCCAGGGGTAAAATGAATATTTATAGTAGCTGGATGTAGTCGGTACCTGAGCAAGTTCGCCCCCCCCCCCCCCCCCACCCCTAGCCCTTTGGGGCTTAAAGAAATAGATTGGGCTGCATGATGCTTCCACGCAGAGATTAAATCTGACCGCACAAGAGTTCTGGTAAACAGCTTAGAGGACCTTAAACCTCAAATCAACAAACAAACAAATCTGAGCATAGTGAGGGGTGCATATGCCTGGTCAATCTGGCAGGATTGATAAAACATGTACGAGTATATGTAGGGAGGGGAACAGCAACTTTAACTATCTTGTAAGGTGTCGGCTCGCCTGTCCTTAAGGGGTGGGGGTAGTTGCAGAAGTAGTTGCTGTTGACCCATCGTAAAGCCAGTCGGTCTCTGAAGCATTTCAATTTCATCATGCCCCCGCCATTCGAAGAATGGTGGAAGGGCATATAGTGTTGCCTCTGTCCGCTCTTTCGTTCGTCCATCCGAAACTTAAGAAAACGGCCAATAACTTTCTTATTTACGAATGGATTTTAAAATCCATTATGAGACGATGTGTCGTGCGAAAAACCCAGATCCTTACCTCTAAGGTCAAGGTTGTACTCTTAGAAGTCAACGGTAAAAAAGGGTTCTGAAACTTAAACACGGTCAATACCTTTCTTATTGCTAGATGAATTTTGAAATTACTTGGCAGAAATGTTAACCATCATGAGACAATCTGCCTCGCGCAAAACTCAGGTCCGAACCTTCAAGGTCAATGTAATACTTAGCGGTCAAAGGTCAAAAAAGGGTCCGAAACTTAAACGCGGTCAATAACTTTCTAATTTCTGGATGAATTTTGAAATCATTTGGCAAAATGTTAATCATCATGAGACCATATGTCGTGCGCAAGACCCAGGTTGGAACCTCCAAGATCAATGTCATACTTAGAGGTCAAATGTGCTTGGGTGCGTCCGAAACTTAAACATATTTTCAGGCGGGAGCATCCGTGTCCTGTGGACGCATTTCTTGTTTATATAGTTTTGTGTGTATGAACTCCGCACAGGGGATGCGTATTCAACTTGAAAACGGACAAGAGTTTGATATGAGGTTTCGCGTATGCCTGTGTGATTTGTTTTGGATGTTTCTTTTCAAGAAACCTAGTCCTGGGATCCTATTCAGGTCATTGCTGATGTTTCCGCCGATCAACATATTCTAGTGCCTGCCCATACAGCATATACAGTCGAACTTCGATGGCTCGAACACCTTTGGGACCTCGAAAATCTGTTCGAGACAGGGGTAGTTCGAGCCACTGAGGTGACTGCCAGGAGGCATAACGAGATACTTTTAGACATCTTTTCGGTGTTCTTTAATGAAAATGTATGCTGTGTGTACTCAATAGAATCGCCTCATCGAGGCGATTCTAATGAGTACACACAACATACTTTTGCAAGATAAAAGACTAAAATCTCCTTAATCATCCCCCACTATTTCTTATGTAGAGGATTTCGCTAGGGGCTCAAGAATGGGTTCGACACATCCATGGTAAACGAACCAACGGTGTTCGAGCCATCGAAGTTCTACTGTAGATGTGTTGAGCTGGATGCTTTGATTTTGTTATGTGTAGGACTTTACACTTCCTCGGATTAAAATCCCTATTTCACAGGGCTTTCCGTGTTTGTAAAATGCCAAGGTCATTTTGAAGTACATGTATATCAAAAACTGACTGAATATTGATGCTGTATCATCAGCAAATGGTGTGTATTCACAGATAAGTCGTTTATATAGAGGGCGATAATAAGGGGCCAAGTACAGAACCTTGTGGGACTCCAGAACTTATAGGGATTTCTGATGAGTATTCGCCCTCCTTTACTAATGTTTGAGAACGCCCAATCAGAAATGCTTTAATCCAGGACAGATTATTGCCTCTCACACCATGCTGGTGAAAAGGCCTTTCTAAAGTCCAGTAAAATAAGGTCGGTTTGGCGACCTTGTGATGTAGGCCTATTTCGTGCGCTTTGTTAGAGGATACTTTGTTTGTCGCAATAAAAGCTCTACAGAGCTTATGTTATTTGTTTCGAATATGCGACGTTAAATAAAGCTTCTTTATCTTTATCTTATCTTATCTTTATCTTTATCTTTAAGCTTTTCCACATGTTGGATGAGCTGGGTTTCACAAGGCCTCCTCTCTCTGAAGCATCTTTAAAACAACGCCTTGGATTGGGAGGATTGGGCAGACAAACGTTTTAACAGTGTGACTTCGCTTTAAAAAGATTAATTCCCATTAACGTTACACATTAAACGCAGTCTACTGCTCAGCTCAATATACTGCAGTTCTGACGTAACGTGATAAACGCATTTGACGTGATGGGTTGCCATGTTACAGGCGTCAGATTTACCCCAGGAAACGGCAGCGTCTTGGCGCTCACAAATTTGTTTGAAACGAAAATCGGAAAGTCACTGCAACATCCGAATGTAATTAAAGAAAGGGCACACGATATAGAGCAATGAGCTCTCCGATCCGAAATTTATCAACAGGCCGTCGGCCACCGCTGCCGCAGTTCCGTTCTTCTCAACGTTGGACAAGTGCTTATGCTAAGCCTGAAATCACAGTCTATCAGATAAAAGAGTATTTAGCACAATATCCGCAGATCTTGGAGGAGTACGTTTTAGAATCTGTGTCAATAGAAGTTCTAGAACAACTCATTGAAAAGAAGAAACAGGCAACTAAAACGTCTGACAAGATACCAAAATTGGGACCAGTCATAAAACTGAGCACACTTTACTCGGAAATAGGAATCAAGGAACTGGCGAATAGGATAATGGATTGCACTGAAGACGAACATATATATGAGAAAATCCACGAGATCAGTAGGGTGATAGCGAGCACTACTGACGCAGACGACTTCAAAATGTACGCAATGGAAGGGACAGAGGAAGATCTGGCTATATATGATCCGTCGATGAAGCCACCCTTGAAACATGTGGGCCCCACTGGATATAGGCTGACATTATCAGCTCATGTTGCAGTAGAAAAGAAAAGTCAGAATGTATATGACATGCCGCAAGATTCAAGATTTCCAAAAGGAACAGGAGTGGGTGACAATTTTGTTCATCACGCGATGTGTGTGCCAATACTTTTAGAATCAGGTAGCACGTATGCCGTGGTAGAGTTTACAAGGGGTTGGGAACGGGACCCATTTACCAAGAATGACTTCGAACTTACAAATGCAATCTTGAGTTGGATAACAGCGTGTGTGCAGAAGATGAAGCTGAACAAAATGCTGAAGGCGCAGACGACACTTAACAATTACCTCCTGGATACAACAAAAGTGATGTTCGATGATATACAGAACATAGACTCTCTCGTCACAAATATCATGATGTTTACAAAGGTAATGCTAATTGCTAATTCCTATATTTATCTGGAAGAGGAACAAAAAAGAACGTCACCGTTCAGACAATGCTAAACATTCTAGACCAGACGGCAATCCATAGTTATCATTATTTTACAGCAAAAATAAGACTTCACATTCCATGCCAATCTTCTGCTCTCGATAGACATGGCTTGGAATGTCAAGTCCTGTTCTCGCTGAAAAAAAAATTAAAAGGCTGACCGCGAAACTAGCTTAGCGCTTGTATCCTGATGATTGGATGCATCACTTTTCTGCACCCCCGCCCTTCTTTATTTCTTTCTTTCTTTCTACTGATACTGCGTCGGTCACATGTGACCATTACCGCAGTTGTACATAACATACACTCCAGGTTTGCAGGATGAAAGCCTACACAGTAATCATGTAATTACTGTAGGGATCATTAACCTACACAGGGAGTGGTTCTCCCTGCACAGTGGGTCTCCAGTTAACGTCCCGGTCCGAAGGACGGTGCACTTTATGGCATTCATCCCTGCAAATGATGCCAATGGAGCGTGTTCGGACACTGAAAGTTTATCGCCGCTGCCGGGGATCGAACCCGGGACCTCTAGCATCAGAGGCAAGTGCACTAACCATTGAGCTATCATGCTTCTTCGGGGCGGCTCCAAGAAAAGAAATATATTGGGCTGCATGGTGCTTCCGCGCGTGAGTGAAATCGACCGAATTTTCGTACTGGTTTATTTGATTTGAGGTTTAACGTCCCCGTCAACACTGTAAAGATCATTTTGGAGACTTTGCTTCCAATTTTGTGGTACTTTTACCCGACATTGAGATGAAATGACTTCTCAAGCCCTGCCGCCCAATGAAACCAATAGGTTTATAAGCATGGACGGGCCGACTCGCACCGCTTTGCCTGGGCAGGCTTAGATCCTCTAAGCGGTTTACCAGTACTCGTGTGCGGGTCGGTTTCAGCTCTGCGTAGAAGCATCATGCAGCCTATATATTTTTTCAAGCCCCGATGGGCGGGGGCCGGTAAAGAGCTTAGATCTAAGTCTATCCATGAACAGTAACTCCTTAACCCTAGCAGTTTCTATGGACGGTAGGGCTTGAGAATGTCGGGTAAAAGTCCCACAAAATCGGAAGTAACGTCTCCAGAATGATTGAATAGTGTTGGCGGAACACAAATAGACAAAGCATCACTTTCCAACCTCTTATGGCATTCATCCCTGCAAATGATGCATCACAGGCAAGTGCACTAACCACTGAGCTATCACGCTCCACAACTTGTCGAGGCGCGTCTTATGAGTACCAATAACGTATGGTTTCTTGCAGAAATGAGGAAAGTACTTTTCGGGTGAGATTGCGCCTCATCTGCAGTTATTAATCAAACACTCTGATACGCGGGCGGACCTTAATCCTTAATATGCCATAAAAAAACTGCATCTGAAAATGTCGTCTGTTTATGCCGTCTGCCACATCTTCTTGCAAATTTGCAAACATAGTTTTGCATACAGCCAGCTTATATGGACCCTGATCAGAGAGGAGCAGTCTGATCTTGGTCCGCATTGTTTGAAGAGCAGTCTGATCAGGGTTCACACTGTTTGCAAAAACGACTTTTAAAGCTACCAGCAGACGACAAAGCAGGCGACAATTGTTGTGATTGGCAACTTTAGGGATTAAATACCTAAACGGAATATATTCAACAGATTTTCATACCCACCAATGAAATTTTCGACCCAAAATGCTGCCTCATGTGGGAGTTAAACGATGGTAGGCCCTACTTACCATGAAGATGTTTCAATTTTTCATTCATGTTGAAGACATTGATTTCGTTCCAGGACCTTGTGCATGCCGACCGTTGCTCTCTGTTTTTGGTTGATGAGGACCGGCACGAGCTGTTTGCTGACTACTTTGATGAAGGAAGGACCTCTGATCAGGGTATACCGCTCTTTACCAAGAAATCTCAGATACGGTTCCCTCAGGAAAAAGGGATAGCCGGCTATGTCGCCAGTTCAGGAGAGGTATTTTTATATTCTAACTACTAATTGTTAGGGGTGCAAAGATACTGCCGATAGTGCATGTTGGAAAAACATACCCTACCCTTCCCTTTAACCATTCCAGTTTGCAAGCATCAGTGGGCAAACGTCGGGTCGACAGCGATACGACGTTGCCAAGTCGTATCGCTGCCGGTCCGACGTTGGTCCGTCATTCTTTGCTGGCTGGGATGAAACAAGTGCATGTAGCCTATAGTTTCCCGCCCCCCCCCCCCCCCCCCCCCTTGTTTCTGCAAGGGAGATAATTTGCAAGACTGACTATTTGCTTTCCTATAAGCCGAGGCCTTAATTTATAAAAAGGACTTCCCTCGAAGAAATTTATTTACGCCTCCGGAACAAAACCTAGATCCTCATTGATGAGTGAGACTTTATATAGCAATCTGCTTGACGGTAATACGTGTATTTATTTATGGGAGCATACCCCACCCATTCAAAACCTCAAAAACCAACAGCTGAAAGGCTAAATTTGATAAATCTTCCGGTTCTACATGCAACTTCCGGTTGACTCCATCATCTGATTGGATACAACTCGAACTTCCTTGTTATCATGGGCACACGTTCATCTTTTCTAAATTTTTAAACAAGCATGGCTAGTCTAAATCAACTGTCTCACAATTTCGCAAACCAGCCGTTTCTGACATAAAAAAGGTAATTAAATGATGAAAGGCGTTTCTTATAGTAGAACATTGTCCAAGGCGGTGAATGAGTGAATATTCGTCCCGTCAACAGCACCACTGCGATTTGGAATGTCTCCCTTTGAAGACACACATCTCAGAAAAAATGACACAGACATTTGGCTACAATACAGGGCTTACCAGTTCACTTAATGGCCGAGTAATAGTTTGTGAGAAGAAGTAGTTTGCTTAATTAATTGAGGTAATGGCCACATGTGACCGACTCAGTATTGATATACAAAGATATCAGAACCAAGCTCGTGGGTTGTGGTCACGTAAAATCGATTACAGCCCCTCCCTCACCCCAACCCCCACCAAAGTAAATCAATCGGTTCCAAGGCGGTTCTTGAGACCTTGAGATCGATAGGTAATCGGTTTGGTTTTGGTTTTACGGCCCTTTCAAGATTATTTCACTCATATCGAGCCGATCGTTAATCAGAGGTGGGCGAACACCGGAGTACCCGGAGAAAAACCACCTGACCTTCCGTTGCAGAACTTGGTGTCTCACATGTGATCCGAGCGAGGCTCGAACCACAGCGGTGAGAGACCTAATAAATAAGAGTCAGCGCTCTTATCCACTAGGCCACGGAGGCCCGTGTAGGTAATGGGAAAAGGTCAGATAATGAAATAAGTGAAATCTTATGTCCCAAGTCGCTTTTGTATCTATTTATTCTTGATGCTGATGTAGCACATTCAGCAACGATTGAAGACAAATGCCCCTACCTTCAAGCTACTTTTTATAAGCAATTTTCTTCATTATCTAAGAAGGATACGAACATCCCACCAAGTCTTCTGCAGATTAGATTAGATTTGTTATCACTAACATACGAGGACGAGTCAATAAAATATCAGCTTGACTTAGTGAGATCGATCTCTTCTTTGCCATCTAGAATGTCTTACGACGTGAAAGTCGTAACAAAGGAAAGAAGCATAGCCTGAAAAAATCCCCGCCTATGGTGGGATTCGAACCCAGGCCGCTCGGGTGATAGTCCAGTGCTCTAACCGCTGAGCCAAAGAGTCGACTCCCTGAAGTATTTGTCATAGAGTGGTTATAAACCTAGAAGCTATGCATATGATCTACCAAGATAGATAATGGAAGGGAGGTAACACATCCCCTGGAATGGAATGGAAGTAGTTTGTAAGGTGCGCTAAAAGCACATAGGGGCTACCCCCAGTTCGCCGACTGGGTTTAGTTTGCTGGTACTGCTCCTATCCCCAGGCTGCCAATGTGCCGACTCCTGCCAATTCGACAGTTATGGGCTAGCCTTTTGGGAGTGAAGTGACTTCTTTCGCGGAGGATGTGGGAAGCAGGTCAGTCCCGCTTTCCAATCCCCCCGCTCAGGATGTCTTGGAGGTACAAACGCACCCAATGTGAAGCGTTTGTCCTGTAAATTGAGCAGTCCTCTGGCGATTTTTGAATTTCGAGTGCAGATACGGCCCAATAGTCGGGCTCTAGAATGTGATGACATTTTGCCAATTCCGGCTGTAAAATGTGTCAGTGCACAGCCCTTTGTCTGGCCGAAGAAAAAAAGCTTATTATGCATTATCGGGTGTTCGGCTTCCATTATTCTCTACCCCCACCCCTGACATGGTAGAGAAATCCCCTACGGGCACGGTGCTTGTTAAAGGGTGATAATGCATGAAATTTTGAATTTAGAACGGCAATCCAAAGTGAGCCAGGAAGGGTTACTATTAGACCAGCCAATTCCGGCTCATTATTGCAAAATGTCCTAGTACCCGTGCTCTGTGTAGAGTTATGTGGTTGTGGGAAAGGCGATGTTGAGGCTAATCAGCCATTATGCAATTCCGCTATTGATTAATTTTGATAGGTCATCCTAAATGGCTTTTTTAAGGGTCTTTCTATTCCAAATCCCTAGCAAAGGTTGGTTATTACCGTTGCCCCGCCTTATAAATAATTATGCGCGTGACCTTATCTGGGTGAGTGTGCTCCGTTCCGGCGAGCTACTGTGCCTTCGCTTTGCACACATCCAGATATTCATCAGATGGGTACCCATGCGGGGGGCCCGGTGTGGTCCCACACCTCATCTTCAAGGAAGTCATCATTTATGATGACGTGGAGCCAACTTCGGCACGAACCCAATTCTGGAATGTAAAGTCCGATCCAGGACGAGCCCCCATCTTACGACGTGAAAGTCGTAACAAAGGAAAGAAGCATGGCCTGAAAAAATCCTCGCCTATGGTGGGATTCGAACCCGGGCCGCTCAGGTGATAGTCCAGTGCTCTCCCTGACGCAGTTGTCAGAGAGTGGTTATAAACCTAGAAGCTATGCATATGATCTACCAAGGTAGATAATGGAAGGGAGGTAACAAATGATACACTTGGACCAACGCTGTTCCAGTGCTATCAGCCCGGTACTGAAGAGCCAGGGTCCTTGCCTCCGACCCCTCCTCAACTGCTGCCACGACTTCTTCGTTGGACCGGAAATGACGTCCATGAGTATCCTTTTTCAAGTTGGGAAATAGGAAATAGTCTGTATAGGAGCTAAGTCCGGAGAATAGGCGGGGTGCGGTATTAGCTTGAACCCTTTCCGCTCAACAGCATCCATTGCAAGTTTTCAAGTGTGGATTCTTGCATTGTCCTTTTGGGGCAGAATCCCTTTGGACAGTTTACCTCGGCGTTTTTCACGGATCGTTGTTCTCAGTTGGTCAAGCAACTTTTCCAATATAATAACGCATGGTGCGTCCCAAAATACAGTTACCATCACCTTGCCAGCAGAGGGTTGCGTTTTGAACTTCTTTGGCCTCGGAGACCCCGGCCCTACCCACTGGCGACTTTTTTTTATTCTCTGGCTCATAATAATGGACCCAGGTCTCATCTACAGTCACCAGACGGGACCTAAACCAACAATGCGCTGCATACTGATGCTCTGGTTGCCCTTTGCTCGTCGCTAAGTGATTTGGGGACCCAACGGGCTGTTAGCTTGTGCATACCCAGGCGACCGTGTAAAATTGTTGAGACGCTACCATGTGGAATGTGTAATGTATTCGCTATTTCTTCCACCTTAATTCGCCTATCTCTGGTTTCATCTTCTAAAGCCGTTCTACCGCGTTTGAATTCTGTAAATAGTTACGTGATCGTGTGATCTTAATGATCCAAATAGTGTCGTTGGATTGGAAAAATGTACCTTTTGTTACACAGGCATGTTACATGAATAGTTGAAACAACTTTGATGAGTTTAAAGAACTTCATATGACCAATATGCTGTTGTCAGATTGGTAATAAATGTATTTGGGATTATGTTGATTTGGCTATGAAACATTATAAGCTTTTACATTTAGAAGATTGAAACGTTTTCATCTTTCACATATTTTAATCCATTCTTTCTAATAAAATAGCGATTTGCACCTGATAGCTACAAGATACCTAGAGATTGTTTACTTGGAGCATATTCAAACCCGCTGACATTTAAAAATATCCTCTCAGTTATGCATTACGTAGACAACATATGTTGTTATTCAAATACTTTGGCGGGAGAAAACCAAGTGCAGTTTACATAAAAAGAAGTAGAGGCAATGGTCAGGAATCGAAACAATTATCAGAGACATCAAAAGGGAAAAACCTTTGCACCTGATAGCTACAAGATACATAGAGAAACCTGAAATGTATATACAAAACGTCAATCATAGGGGTGCATGTTTCCGTTTATGCCAATCATGTGGGCAATATTAGCCATTGTTTAAGTGCATAGTACCCTGCAGGTGGGGTCCATGTGGTCACCAGATGTTGATATACTTTTAACATTTAAGTAAATGATAGACATTTGGTATAAACAGAAACCGTGTTAACTTGAGAACAAAAGCCTGTGGAATGCTCTGGAACGTATAAAACATCCAGTTTGATCAGTTCAAGTCAGTCAGGTTTTCAGTTATGTAGCAGTCGTGTTCAGTGTGCATATCGGGCTAGATCTAGTCCTGAACACTACCTGTCTCAAAGCTTTCGATTTTCGATGTTATAATATTTAACATTAAAACTAATAAATTTATAGACCATTTTAACTTGGTCAAAAAATAAAAAGAAAAACTGAAAAGTTTTTGACTTTAATTACTTGCGAAGTTCTAACTTTCATAATGTAAAACTATACGATCATGGTTTAACCCCACTTACGTCATAATTCCCAAACCCAGAATTTCACTTGTGCATACGATGGTGCAGAAGACCCATAGACATTGGTCAACTCACAATGTATTTCCTGACCTGTTTTCAAATACAAGTACCGAATGACAGCACGGTACTCAATTTTTGACGAAAAGCTTGCTTTTGCATCGCTAGCCATGTTTGACGTTCAATATCTTATATTTACATTTCCAGTGTAAAGTCTACTGTAAACCTGTAGAAAACAAGTGTGTTCATACTTCTATGAACGCATAGAGTCGCGTGCTATTAAGTGACGTCATTCTAAACCATTGTTCTCTACGGGCGTTGATGACGTCAACGCTGCTCCGCTCTTCGTAGAAAAACAGCGTGTAAATGTTTTTCAACTTTAAAACGTTGCCCTACAAGCATCTTTTTTGCCCAGTGATGAGGGGCAAATAATGTAAATATAAAAAATAAACTTAATTTGTCTGCTTTTCATGAAGGTATGAACGGCAGTGGTCCGCTAGCAAAGTTTACTTGAACCCCTTCGGGGTTCATTTACTTTGCACGCGACCCACTGCGTTCATACTTCCATGAACTGCAGAAAAATAAATTTCATTTCTTAAATGAGTGAATGACACGTAATGAGTGCAATTTTGCCCTCATGCCTAAAACTTGTATTGAAACAAGGCATGAAAATCTTGGTTGCCTGGGTCAATTGGAAATGGGATAGGCTGGTTACTTACTGACTTGCCCTCGTACTCAGACAAACATTGACCCTTATTCAACCAGTTTTAAGAATACACGCAGGTTTCAAAATTGTCATGTTTTGTTTATTTTCTTACAATAGTATATATCTAGCCTTCAGCTGCAATAAGTTGGTTCGTCACCTATTTCATATTAGAAAAGTTGCCACCCCTGAAAGTGTATCCATTCATATTAAAGAGCAATTTGGAAGAAATTTTAAAACTTCTTAGTATGAAACAGGGTGAAAGCAGACACAATGGGGGTTCCGTTTATAGAAAACCGCATGAAAAGATTACCATTCATTCCAAACTTATGCACATTTATATTTGATACATACCTATTTTCCACTAAGGGTAACCTCCCCTGAATTTTCTTTGATTTTAACCCACAATGCAATATTCTGTGATGTCATAGTGGCTTTAATCTTTTTTAAAAATAACTTTAAACTACGATATTTTCCCTTTTGCAGTTGCCTAATAGTTTTCTCATGCCCTTTGATCACTGTGTATCTTGTTCGTAATTTAGGATAAAAATGAGAAATTTTATTTTGAAATTCAAGCTTAAATTTACAATTTAAATATTTTTTAAAATGTTTAAAACTACTATTTAATTTAAAATTTCATTTCAACTAGTTAATGTAAAATTTTAACATGTCTTGTGAACAGATCAGTAAGTTCTGTATGTTATATAGAAGCCTCCGTGGTGCAGTGGTTATGCTACTCACCTTGTAAACCAGGGGTTGCAGGATCGATCCCGGGCTTCTCCAGACTTTCGGATGAGTCTTTAAACTGAGGTCCCGTCTCCGTATGACCTTATCTGTTGGTGGGACGTAAAACTCAAACGCTCACTCACTCTGTATGTTATATCATCCACTTACAAATACAGGAACTTGAATTTAAATTATTTAAATTATTTAAAAAAAAAATAAAGTTTGAATTTAAGGTCTGCACTTGAAAATATGAGAAAACTGGTTAAGCATATCAGTTGAGATCAGCTTCAATAATTCAAATAGGTGATTATACAATTCCTAAGGACTATAAACACAAGGTATTTCATATTTAAAAAGTTTAAAAATTTTAATGTGCATAAAAATTTTAATGTGCATCTATGGCATCATAAAATACCTCATGAATATCAATGAGGCAGTCTGAAGCTGCTCTGTTTCCGTGAAATATTTCACACTTCAAATTGTAATTTCTTGGAAACTAATAAAGATAATTTGATGCGGTTTTCGACCTTCGATTCCTTTAATCAATGTCTTTTTTAAATTTAATGGATTTTACGACCTTTAAGGTGACTGCCCATACTTCCACGGAAGGTAACTTCCTACTAGTAGGGTTTTCTCTTAAAGAAAACTTTTAAGTCGTTGCTCCCAGGTAGACTCTTTAAAAAAAAAAAGAGAAACCCCTGTTTAGAGGTTCGACCAAATAGTTATTTATTATTTAAACTGGTACCGATTCATTAAACTGCGGCTAATTTATTCAGATGTGTTTTAACCCGTTTTGTTGTAAAAATGAAATCTTCCGCCTTATATACAGAATGAGTCCATCTCAACATTTTGGGGTGTCATGTTGAGGAAATTGGCTGATCTCTTTGCAAACAGTGTAGGTCTGATCAGACGCCACCTTCCCTGTTTGCTTGGGATTCCCGCATAAAATGGGTTAACTCATTACAGTCGAACTTCAATAACTCAAACACCTCTGGGACCTTGAAAATTTGATCGCGATAGGGGTAATTCGAATTACTGAGGTTTACTCATAGGGTCAGATAGGGATCACTTGAGGATAACTTCATGATCTTCCATAAAATAAAGGTATGTTGTGTGTACTCATAAGAATCGCCTCACTGAGGCGATTCTAATGAGTACACACAACATACCTTTATAAGATCAATTCAGAAAAATGTAAATATTTCAGGCAAAGCGGTGCAGTCGGACCGTCCATGCTAATAAACCCTATTGGTTTCATTGGGCGACAGGGCTTGAGATATCTTTTCATCTCGATGTCGGGTAAAAGTCCCACAAAATTGGAAGCAACGTCTCCAAAATGACCTTTACAGTGTTGACGGGGACGTTAAACCTTAAATCAAACAAACAAACCAACAAACGACAGTCGAACTTGAATGACTCAAACACCTTAAAGACCATAAACTATGTTCGTAGCCTGGTATGGTTCATAAGAACACTAAGTTAGGCAAATTAATATGATAATTTATGTTACTTTTAAGCCTGCACAATGAAGGTATGGTATGTTGTGTCATTACGATAACACACCCGTGCAACATAGTGCATTTTTACACCTCCAAAATGGCCATTTTTCCTGATGAAAATCCGTTATATTTTTCTTATAAAGTAGAAGGAAAACAAAGATCAGGAATCGATACAATTAACTTACTCCAACCATCAAAGACACCAAAGGGAAAGAAACACAAACATTAAGCGACCAGACCATAATGGAAACCTAAACAAAGGAAGGCCATAAGGACAATTACTTTCCCACAAAATGGCCATATGGCCATCCAAAACAAAAAGACACAAGCGGTTATAGATACTGCAAACATAGGTTGTGGGTGCTCGTTTGAACCGCCCCATTGAGGCGGTTCAAACGAGTACCCACAACCTATGTATTTGAGCAAAAATAAGAAAAAAATGTATACCCCCATAAACCCCAGTTTTCTCCATATAAAGTGGTGTATAGGGGGTCTTCATTTCGCGGACTTGATCACGTAATGTGTACTCATTAGAATCGCCTCAAGATAAGAAACATCACTCAAGTCGAAATATAGGATTTCTAAGGACTAAAAAAAATATCAGTTCGAATCAGCCATGACAAATGAGCCATCAATGCTTGATACAATGTAGTATCACTGTTTTTATGCCCCCAACTTCGAAGAAGTTGATGGGGCATATTGGTTCCGCCCTGTCCGTCCGTCAGTCCGTCTGTCCGTTACGCTTTAAGTACCTAGGTAAACTACAGAATGGCTTAAGCTAGGATCTGGAAATTTCATACATGGCATGAGCATGAAAAATAAGCGGACCCGTATTTTTTTTCTTTTCCGTCGGACTTGTCCTTGCGGAATTATGCCCCTTTTTTGACTTATGCATTGTAGCTATAGGGAAACCTTGTGAACAAAATATCTGGAAAACCGTTTGAGCTAGGCTCATGATATTTGGTACCATGTGACAGTTTGGGTCTAATGTGTAGATGACCTGATTAACTTTTGACGAAATTCTGAAAATATTTAATGGAGTTATGACCCTTTTTGGACTTATACATTTTGGCTATAGGGAAACCTTATGAACAAAATAACTGGCGAACCACTTGAGCAAGGCTCTTGATATTTGGCAGTTTGTTTGCTCCTAAGGCTTAGATGACCTGAATTGTTTAAAAAAATCTGTTAATATTTGACAGGTTTAATTTTAATGTAATTTTTAATACTGTTTACTGTCCCATTTAGGGACAAGCATATGGTAGGGGGCATAGTGTTTCACAAACACAATTTCTAGCTGATTTAAGCAATAGATCAGCTCTAACTGTAATTTGTTGAATAATAAATCACAGTTTGGAGGTCAGTTGTAAAGTAGACAAATCACGAGCGCGTAGCGCGCGTGCTTTTTCTACTTACAACTGACCGACAAACTGTGATAATCACAGCTGGAGCTGATCTGTTTCGATTCCATAAGATAAAATGACGTTAGACCGTCCAACGTCAAGGAAACCGACTAGTGACGTCATAAATTGGCAGTTTTTAATGACGTTACTCGTCAGGCTCTGCCTTGCCGTGATTTGATGTAGAATAAAACACAGTTACATGTATTTTCCATTGCCGATATAGGATCTCTCATTTATTTCCCCTATAGATCGTCAACATCTTTGATGCATACGAAGATCCCCGGTTTAACCCGGATGTTGATAAGAAGACGGGATACAGGACAAAGAGTATCTTGTGTATGCCCATAGTGAGTAAGGACGGTGTGATAGGCGTGGTGCAGATGATCAACAGACTGAATGGGGACCACTTCTCGGCAGAGGATGAGAACCTGTTCCGGTTGTTCGCAATCTACTGTGCTCTGGCGCTTCATTACTCCAGGATTTACAACATGCTTGCACATCAACAATCAAAATACAAGGTAAGATGTAAAGAAACAGGTAGGGTATGAAGGATATTTTTGTCAATTCACCATTCATCTGAAGCGCCTCGGCGAGGGGGGGGGGGGCTTAGTGCGAGGCGGTTAAGTGGAATACCCACAATGCAGATATATGTGGGGAAATGAGGAAAATTGTCCTTCATTTATCGCAAAATATCCACTGTTTTAAGATGTAAACAAAATTGAAGTTCCGCAACGTCGCGTACTCACAACGTCTAGTCAATGTATGGTTGACGCCGCACAACCACCGAAATGCATATACGAACGGTTTGGGATTGGTTTTCTTCCCTAGATTGGTTTCAATATGTTCTATAAAAGCGTTATCCTTTGGAAGCAAGGAATACACCACAGAACTGAAAATATTGAGTGTGCATGTTTTCTGGGCTAGACTAGCTAGTTTCGGCCAATTAGGCCTCATCAATGTTCATTTGTTTGATTTGAGGTTTAACGAACCCGTCAACACTATATAGGTCATTTTGGAGACGTTGCTTCCAATTTTGTGTGACTTTTACCAGACATTGAGACGAAATGACATCTCAAGCCATTTTAATGCCAGAATGCTCACAGACATGTAGATCTGATGACGTCAACTAGCAGCTTAGCAATACGACAATGAAACATGCATGGACGATCAGACGCGCACCAATTTGCCTTGGAAAAGGGGTTTACCAGTACGCATGTGCGGTCAAGCCACATCTCTTTCTCCAAGCCCCGATGGGCGGGGTCGGTGGGGTGGATGGGGCTAGATTGGTTTAAATTATCCGAGACAGGTGATTTCTTTAATGCCAATGTTTAATAAAATTCGTCCATGAGAAAACATAGGCGACCAACGAATGCTCATGCAAGATGCGCAGTCTCTTCAGGGACCTGTTGTTCTGAGCATTGTTAGCTAACGAGCTCGTTACATTACGAAAACACGCCTATACAAATGCATTGTAAACTTTATGGCCGAAAAAATGAAAATTTTAAGGTTGAAAATTGTGATATTTTTCTTATTTCTGCTCAAAATATAGATTGTGGGTACTTGGCGAGGCGGTTCTAACGAGTACCCACAACCTATGTCTTAAAGCAGGAATGAGGAAAATAATGTATACCCCTGCAAACCCCCGTTTTACTATATAAAAATGGGGTTTAAGGGGGTCAAAATTATATAGGCCTGTTTTCGTGATGGTGGTCAAATTGTTAACTGTTCTAGCAAGTACAATATCTAAAATTCTGGTATTTTTGCTGGAAAATGCGAGTAGCTTTTGTATAGGCAAAAGATACTCAGATTTTTGTCAACAAAAATATAAGAATATTTGCTATCGTACCAAATGGAATTTTCCTCCTTGTATATGGCAGGAATCAATTTTGAGATCTAGGGGTGACAGGTTGTGTTTTCTTCATAATTTATTTGGAAAATGGCTGACATTTTTGCTAACGGTGTAGGCCCTGATCAGACGCCGCGTTCTGCGGCCTGGGCTGTTTGCCAGGGTATCCCTTTTGGGGTTTCCGGTACAAAATGGGTTAAATGATCAAAGATTTTACGATTTATCAATTCACGACATCGTTAGTTTTAAACAAATGGACCCAGAATCACGCACATGTCAAGAAAACGTTGCATGACGTAATGCGTTTAGTCATATCAGTTGGCTGTATACAGTAAAATTGCTATTATGACCACCTAAAGTTAAGACTAATTCTGGTTTTAAAAGCTTACTTAGAAATTCTTTGTGTTTTCTGAAAACAGTGTCTTCTGATCAGGGACCACCTTTGGGACTGTTCAAAATTGGTCTTAAAGTCCAAAAGGGTGTTTTTAGTACCAGATACCCCAAAACGGGTACCCTGGCAAACAATGCAGGCCCAGATCAGATGCAGCAGAACGCGGCGTCTGATCAGGGCCTCCACTGTTTGCTAAAAGTTCAGCCACTTTCCAAATAAATTTTGAAGAAAACACAACCTGACACCCCTATTTTTTAAGTGGACTCCTGCTATATACAAGGATGGAGATTCCATTTGGTACAAAAAGAATTTAATATTGGAATTTTACTGCACATGCTTTTGAAAATAATCGAAAACTGCTAACAGCTCTTTCTCATGGTACACTATGTACCAGGTGCCACCGAGGACAGCTTGTACAAACATTTGTTTGTTTGTTTATTTGTTTGATTTGAGGTTTATCGTCCCCGTCAATACTGTGTTGGTCATTTTAGAGACGCTGCTTCCAATTTTGTGGGACTTTTACCCGACATTGAGATGACATCTCATGCCCTGTCGCCCAGTAAAACCAATAGGGTTTATCAGCATGGACGATCAGACTCGCACCGCTTTGCCTGGGCAGGCATGGATCATCTAAGCGATTTACCAGTACTCGTGGGCGGTCGGTTTCTGCTCTGCGTGGAAGCATCATGCAGCCCATCTATTTCTTCAGGCCCCGATTGGCGGGGGCCTAATGTGGACTTATTGAAAACAGAGAGTGCAGTAACGAAAAACAGATATTGAAACATTTCCTGCTGGTGAAGTTGTGTTATGATGAATGGATACATAGTCAGGAGGGACAACTCTTTAAAAACAGCCGGCCCCGGTAGCTCAGTCTGATGCGCCTGACTGATGATGAAGTGTCGCGGATTCGATACTTTCCGTGTCGGCAAATTCTTTCATTGAGGTTGGTCATGATTTTTTTTCTGCAGTTGATTCAAGAAAAGGCAGTTGTCAGATTCTGGTGAAAAGATGTGCAAGTGTACTGGTTAACTTCTTGTGTATAAGCATGTCCTCGAAAAGTGTGGTTCCGTAAACTGACACGCTCGATATGGCCTAAATAGTGTTGACGGCGCTGATAAACTCCAAAATACAAACTCCATATGTCTCCCGTGTCAACAGGGGTCTGCTCTTAAAGGAAAGAATATTGTCGCTTTCCTTTTTGAGTAGACCCTTATTCCATCACGAAAACACGCCTTCTGACTCCTTGAACCTCACTTTTATATGGTAAAACTAGGGTTTATAGGGGTATATATTATTTGTTTTATTTCTGCTCAAAGCATAGATTGTTGTACTTGTTAGAACCGCCGGTTCTACCGAGTATCCACAATCTTTTTTTTGTGGTGGTATTTGAATAGGCATGTTTTCGTAATGCACAGGGACTGTATTCGGAAAGATCACGAAAGTTGTCTCACATGCTCTCTTAATTTACCGATGTTTATTTTTTGTGTCTCAACAGGTAGCGATGGAGGTTCTGAAATACCACATGAACTGTAATGAAGAAAATGTAGCATTGCTAATGGAAGAGCCTTATATCCCTACGGAACAAATCCCTGAAAACTTTTATCACTATGATTTCTGTGCCTACGATCAAGACAGCATCCTGCCACAGTTGTTTATTTTGATTGTGCAGGATTGCTTTGGCGCCGAGACGTTTAAGATGGAGAAGTTGTGTCGGTTTATTCTTACCGTGCGGAAGAATTACCGACCAGTAGAGTATCACAACTGGCAACATGGCTTCCATGTAGCACACAGTCTTTGGCGAATGATTTCATCCCATCCTGACAAGTTTAGTGTCATCGAAAAGATGAGTTTAATCATCGCAGGAATCTGCCATGACCTAGATCACAGAGGTTACAACAACGAGTTCTTCAAAAAGCTAAAGCTACCCCTGGCGGCGCTCTATTCCACTTCCGTTATGGAGCAGCATCATTACAAGCAGACGATAACTATCCTACATGCAGAAGGAAATGATATTTTCTCCTTCCTCACGGCAGACGAACACAAAGATGTCCTGGAGCTGATCAAGAAACACATCATAGCCACTGATCTCGCACTGTATTTTGGAAAACAGAAGTTTCTTGCTGGTTTAATAGAAAACAACACATTTGACATCGAAAATCTTGATCATAGGGATGCTTTATTGTGCATCATGATGACCGGCGCTGACCTTTGCGCATGCCCCAAACCATGGGAAACACAGATGCTTACGACAGAAAACCTGTACGAGGAATTTTATAGACAAGGCGACGAGGAAAAGAGACGAGGAATCACGCCGATACCAATGATGGACAGGGCGAACAAAGATGAAATTCCTAGGCAGCAAATTGGGTTTATTAACTTCATTTGTTTACCTCTGTACTCCACTCTGGTAGCTCTGCTTCCGGAAACAAAGCCTCTTCTCGAGGGATGTCGAATAAACAAGGAGCTCTGGGAGATGGTTATCACGGAGAATAAACACAAAATGGAAACGCTAAAGGTTTAATCCTGTCTGAAACTTCATGTAAACAAGGTTTTGGTCAAACCGTTTACAAGATGTATCACAGCGTAGATCCTGATAAGACGGCTCGTCTCATCTAGATCTACACTGGTTGCACAGCTATTTTCCGGCCTATTGGATAAAAGCATTGACCTTTAATGACTTGATAAATTTACACTCTTGAATATACAAACTGTCGTTCTTTTCTCTCTTTTTTTCTTTTCTTTTTTAAAGAGGGTTTGACAACGTTCTTAAAGAAGACCCCATATAGCAAGTAATTTGTCGCCTGTCAGTCTTGCCAATATTACACTGAACACAAACGGCGCGGAAATTTGGCCACCGCCATATTTAGAAAGGAACCAAATTTTACCGAGTTATACATGTTTTGAAGTGTGCATTGTGACTGGTCTGCTGATAGATCAACATGGTGAGATTTTTCATACCCGTTTCTTTTGTAAAAAAAGTTATATTAGTTTCGTCACGAGTGTTCGTACTTCCGTCCGTCCGTGCTTCCGTCCGTCACAACTACTTTTTTATTTCTTGTCTTATTGTCACCAAACTTGGTACACATATTGCTTGGGAACTGCATATGTGCATAAGGGTATTCGAATTTTGATCTGAAGCCCTGGGAGGACGGGGTGAGTTCGAAGGTAAAACTTTCAAGAAAATGCTTGTGAATGCAACAACTCCTTTATTTCTTCACATATGGTTGCGAAACTTGCTACACATATTGCTTAGGGACTACAGATGTGCATCAGGGTATCAAAATTTTTTATCTAAACCCCTGGGATCATGGGCTGATGTCAAAGGTCAAATATTCAAGAAAATGCTTGTGAATGCAACTACTTGTTTGTTTCTTCACCTATGGTGGCCAAACTTGCTACAAATATTGGTTAGGGACTGCAGATGTGCATGAGGGTATCCAAATTTTGATCTGACCTCTGGTGTCATTGGGTGAGTTCAAAGGTCAATTTTTTCCAGAAAATGCTTGTGAATGCAACTACATGTACTTTTATATTTCTTGGTCTATAATGACCAAACTCGGTACACATATGGCTTAAGGATTGGAAATGTCCATGAAGGTATCCAAATTTTTATATGAGCCCCCCCCCCCCACCCCACCCTAACACACACACACACACACTGGGGTCATGGGGTTACGTAAAAGGTCGAATTTAGAAAAAGCGGGTATTTGCGATGGTGCAACATCGACTTGCTCTGGTTATACATTATGATAAGATAAATGTCAGAATTAGTTGAATGAAACTTCTTTCTAGATTTTGATTATAAATTAGCTTATTCTCTTGCTTTTATTTAGAGTGAGAAGAATGGTCGCCTCTCCCAATATTTCGGAACAGTAGGTCACAATGACACGAACATCTCGTCAACAAACCCTTGTAAAAACACCACACTCCGTATTATTGCAAAAAGTGGTGGTTAGAAGGGTATAAACTATTTTTCGTTTTCGTTAAAAGGATAGGCTTGGGTACTCGTTAGGATCGTTTCCCTCAAGTAGGTGTCTTTTTGTTGGTTTTCGAGTTTAACGTCCTGGTCAACACTATTTAGGTCATATTAACCACATTTCCTTGGCAGGCAGGCCTATACATAAGCGGTTAACCAGTACTGTGCACATTCTTTGTCAGAAACCGATAATGCCCTTCTGAAACCAGCGGAAGGGAGTGAATGGTCGTAGAAGATTTCATGATCCGTCTCCGCGAAAGAATATTGCCTACCCGGCAGATAACGAATCCGCGGCCTTTTGATTACCAGTCAGAGCTAGGTAGTCAGATGCGCGTCGGACTGGTGATCAAGAGATCGCGGGTTCCAATCCATTCCATTTAGCGATGTTTAAAGAATTTGTGCGGCCAGACAAGCGAACGGACGACAACGATGGGTGGTGACTAGTCAAAATAGCTCCCCATGGAGTCTTCGGCTTTATGTTCTTGGCACATAAGTGGATCTTTTGAAATGGACGTGGCTGAAATACGAAGGCACATTTAGGGCTGTGAAAAATCGGTAGAGATAGTAATAGCAACAGAAACGGCAACTGAAGTAAAGTTTTCTGTCAATTCTTTATTAATTCTATATTGTGGGTATTCATTAGAACCGCCTCCCTCCTCCCATCGGGGCTTGAAGAAATATATGAGCTGCATGATGCCCTTCACGCAGAACTGAATCCGACCCGCACACGAGTACTGGTAAACCGCTTAGAGGATCTAAGCCCGCCCAGGCAAAGCGGTGCGCACGAGTCAGACCGACCATGCTTATATACTGGCTTAATGTATTCTCGCGGTTTATGTATTCTCGCGGTTTTTGTAATTTTCCGTCATAACAAACCGCCGCGCCGCCTAGCGAATGTTTTCATTGGAAAATCCCTGTCGCAGAGGTTCACGCTTCAGTTGACACACCAAGAATAGAGAAATGTACCGTTTAAAGGTGAGTTTTCCATGTGAAAAAATTGTATAAACAAAAAACAACATAAATGTCACTGACCTGTATACCCTTCTCTTTCAGAAACCCCAAATCCAGCCCAAAATAAATAAAAATCTCGATACGATGACCGACCTAGGTCGTCTGCATAATGAGGTCAATGGGAGGATTTGTTTTGGTCACGTGACTACATGAACTATCCAATAAGCTCTCCCGTCTGACAGAAAAATGTATGGAAGCACATTGTAATCATAAACAGATGTATCGATTTTTTGGTGTTTTTTTTTTTTTTTTTTTTTTTTTTAGTTTATGTATTGTTGTGGTATATATTTTAAACATTATTTCAGAAATGTCTTAATTTTAAATTAAAATTTACACATTTCATTCCCAGATAAATCACACAGATTTATACTAGAAGAGAGTGAAATATTGCCTTGTGTGCATAAGAACGTATATATATTATATAAATGATAATTTTCGTCTGTCTGTCTGTCTCTCTCTCGCTCTCTCTCTCTCTCTCTCTCTGTATCTCTCTCTGTGTCATGTAGGACAATATGATTTTTTTTGCATTTTCAGCTTGATGTTCAGAGCAGAAGAGGGAAGCCCTATGACAAAGCAAATCTTGTACAAGCGTACCAAGCAACCCAGTCTGGAATGTCCGTGTATCGAGCTGCTCGGGTTTATTCTGTACCCGAGTCAACGTTGCGGGACAGAACAAGATGTAACGTCTCTTTGGATGCCAGTCCGGGTCCAGATACTATCCTTTCTTGGAATGAAGAAAAGCATCTTGTAGACCACATTAAATACATGGGGGACATTGGATATGGCTACACAAAAAGCAACATCCAGTACATGGCAACTGAATATTGCCAGTCTCTTGGGAAAGTAGTGAAGTCTGAGAAGGGCCTTAGCAGTATGTGGTTTTATGCCTTTATGAAAAGATGGCCAGATCTTAAGCTAGCAAAACCCCAAAAGCTGCAAATGTCAAGGGCGAAAAGTGCATCACGGGAGGCCATTGATAAGTACTTCAATGAACTTGGAACTGTCATGCAGCAAAACAACTTGATGGAAGCCCCCGAAAGGATATTTAACATCGACGAAACGGGAATATGTATGGAACATGCGCCACCAAAGATCGTTTGTGCAGCAGACAGTACTCCCCAAGCTGTTACTTCACCTAGGTCTTCAAATGTAACAATCATTGCAGGTGCTAATGCGATTGGCAATAATATACCCCCCTTCTATATATTCCCCGGTAAAAGGTGGTGTAATGAATTCTTAGAGGGAGCTCCGTCTGGATCAGCAGGGAAAATGTCTGAGACAGGGTGGTCTAATTCCGGTATTTTTGAACACTATGTGACAGAACACTTATCTAAACATGCAAAGCTGAAAGAGAACAACAATGATTGCACTTTAATTATGTATGATGGTCATAAGTCGCATCTTTCCTTAACTTTGACCGAATGGGCCAGAAAAAGAAACGTGATTTTATTCGTTCTTCCTCCTCATACCAGTCATCTCACTCAGCCCCTAGATGTTGGCGTCTTTGCTCCCTTTAAATGTCAGTACAACAAAGAATGTCAGGCCTACCTACAAAAGAACCCAGGGGTCTCTATCACAAAGTATGAAGTAGCCCAACTTACCGCAAAACCATATATGAAAGCTCTTTGTCCGGAAAACATCGTTTCTGCATTCAGAAAATCAGGCATATACCCATACAATGCGCGGGTAATTACTTCCACTCAGGTAGCACCAGCAACAATCTATGCAGAAGATGATATGCCAACTCCAGACAATCACTGCGAACCCATAAACAAACCAGAAACACAGGAACAAAACATCAAAGACAACTCAACAGGCCCTACAGACAATTCCAATATATGCATAGATGCCATAGTTGTTGATAACCAGCCAGCTGACAATTCCATGGACCCATCTAACATATTGTTCTGACGTCAGAGTCATAAGGAGAGGCGATGTGTTTAAGTGTCCACATTGCCTCAATAAAATGTAAAATAATCAAAAACAACAACCTGAAATTTGTAAATATGTAAATATTTTGTATTTCCTTAATTTTGTTAGTTTTGGTTTTCAAATTATTTCAAAACGTTTAATTGTTACGTAGACATTCGTTTTAATCAGTTATGACTTGTACCGACCACCGTATATCGATTATTATAATTACCGCGGGGTCACATGACTTTCCTTTGCAAATGGCGGCGGAGCTGTAGCTGTCGGTCGCAACGCTTCACTCTTTAAAACAAAAATGGACTGGACGTATTGATTGCCGGAAAAATAAATCAGATTCAAAGGTAAGATATTTTAGTATTGTTGTTGAGATTTATGTTTCTGCGTTATTTACTTTCTTTTTTCCGATATAAGTGCCGCGGGTAACTGGTCAACTCGTACCTAAGTCAACTCGTACCTGAGTCAACTCGTACCTGTTTTTGGTCAACTCGTACCCGTTCTTTGGTCAACTCGTACCCCCTAGTCAACTCGTACCTATTTTGGTCAACTCGTACCCCAGGGGTAGGTGGGGTACTCTATTTTTTTTTTGCCGAACAATAGTTGAAATGGGTTATAACTTGCCCCGAGACATGTCTTGAGTTCACCGGAGGCCAGAAAGAAGTACTTTGGGTCCTTTTATTGTAACATGGTTTTCACAGCGCGGGGATTTGCGATCGCGCGCCATCAACCTGCTCTAGGTATTATTATTTTTATTATCATTATTATTATTATTTTATTAGTATTATTCACTTTAAACCCATTCCGTCCCTGAAACCCACAAAGGGGTACCTTGTCAAACACTGCAGGCCAAGATCCGACGCCGCAGAACGCGGGGATATGCGATGGCGCGCCATCAACCTGCTCTAGTTATTATTATTTTTATTATTGTTATTATTATTATTATCATTATTATTTTATTATTTTTCACTTTTAACCCATTGAGTATCAGAAACCCACAAAGGGATGCCTTGTCAAACACTGCAGGCCCAGATCAGACGCTGCAGAACGCGGCGTCGTATGATCAGGGCCTACGCTGTTTGAAAAAGTATAGCCACTTCCCGAATAAATTTTGAAGAAAACACAACCTGACACCCCTAAATTTCGAAATATATAAGATGGAAGATTCCATTTGGGTTAATTTAATTAACACTTTCAGGGTGGGGAACCAAAGTGACCATTTGATATAGTAAACGGAAATTTATGAGGAAAATCGCTCAGTTCAGGTACGGTTTTCCCCCGATATTTTGGTTATTACAGCACGCATTTTTACGAGTCATATACCAAAGTACTCTGCTCAACTTCCGATTTTTTATGACGTTTGCTTTGAATGCAGGAACTGCCTGGTTTTCGTGAAATACTCGCCCAAATTTTTCCCCGAGCCCGATAGATCGTGATAAAGACCACGGCAAACAGAAGAAATCTTTAATTTATTGCAAATAGAGTGTTTTAGATGATTCAACCGCATCCGAAATTGCAAATATTACCTCTAGCATGTTTCCATGTAACAGTTAACACCGATACACAATTTGTTTGCCTGGTATGCAAAGTTTTATAAAATGATCCAGTTCACGGTTCAAAATCGGGAAGGTAAAGTTCACGGTAATTTCCACAATTGTGATAACGCCATACTGATAATGCTTTTCAACATATCGCAACAAGATGGCAATTCAGGTGATGTTGGTCATGCGTATTACATTTTCGTTGATACATAATGTATTCCTTTTTTCCAAATGACTTCCGCATGCCAGACATGTAGTAAAGACGTTAGATTGAAAACATCTAAACGAACATATGCGAAAACACATAGGCACGGCCGCCTGCGTTTGTTGTGGAAAGAGCTTTTTCTCTCGGACACATGGGGCAGTAAAGGAGTTTTTGTGTTCAAAAGGTCAGAAAGCGTTTCCCATAAAAGCGAAATCAGACCCTGAGGGTGAGGTGATGGTTGGGATCCTGTAAAGTATACTTAAAATAGAAGTGGAGGCAATGATCAGGAATCGATACAATCAACCAACAGCTCCCATCAGAGACCCCAAAGGGAAAGAAACACAAACCTGAAACAACAGACCCTAATGGAAACATCAATAGCGGAAAGCCAAAAGGACTGTTACTTTCCCACAAAATAGCCAATAGGCTATCCGAAATAAAATAATATAAGCGACACAAACACCCAAAGACAAACCATAACAAAAATAAACCGCGACAGAAGGACCGCCTTGGAACGGTCAGCGGAAGCGATTTCCACTGTGGGGCTTAAATCGAATTTACGTGGCCACAATCCTCGTCCTTACTTCCGTCGCGATTTAGACAAATAATGTGTTCAGTCCGCATGAAGGCCTCCTAACTGATCAAAGCCCGCCAGTAATTGTTACTGACCGTTTCGAGTCGGTGCTTTTGCTGTGGTGTTGATATTTTCCTCAGTAATGTATATTAATTAATTTTAATGACAGATTTATTCTGTGATTGTTCGCTGTGCTGCAAGTTTTTTTAAAGTAGTTTGCACCCTTTCCCCCCCCCCCCCCCCCCCCCCCCCCCCCCCCCCCCGGCATAGAAATATGAGTCAGCACAAAATGTAGTCCGGCTTTTTTTCAGTTTTGCGCTCAGATTCATTCATTCCGGTGATTGTTTTGAACATTTTCTCGTGCATATTTGTATACATGCACTATCTTAAGTTGAAAAATTCCAGGAATGGTCAGACGACACATGCCTTTTGAAAAACCAACAATGAATATCTACACAAGCGTACTGGCGCCTTAGTGTCTTAAAAGCGCCATACGAAAACTTAAGGCAGACGACTTTAAAATTGTATCTTATTTTTCAGAGATTGGATTCCGCATTTCATATGAACCAGCTGCCTGCGAAATACGTATGAGAAAAAAAGACGAAATATCCTCTGCAACGTTTAAAAATGGCCAGGTTAAGATTTTACCGCTTCCACACGAGTTTCTCAATTTCATTCTCCAATCACTGAATTTGTACACGTCCGTTCTACACATGTAATCTGGGTGTACAGTCAATAATAGTCAACATCAGTGCAAACCATGTAGAACAGAATGAGATGTCTCATAATGAGCCATTTCACAAGGATCTACACTGTTTGCAAAGGTATCTGTACTTGGCTATAAGGGACTGAAAGGGTACAAAATCATAACGCTTACTTGCTAAGTACGTGGTACAAGAAACTTCAACCGTACGGTAGCATGCAAGCAAAATACACTTCAAACAGTTGTCACTGTCCAACAATATGTAAGCACAGTTGTGACAAATAATTAGTTACACGCCGCAAAACTCCAAACATCGCACAAAAAGCGCTTTCATTGATTGTAGTGCATGACGATAAGATAGGTTGTTGACTGAGCTGCGCATTTGGCTATATATATTTGAGTCTGCACTTAGCACCTTATTTATGTGTGTTGTCATAAAACTGGAAATGTGTTTGTTTGTTTGATTAAGGCGAAACTATACCACATTTAGTGACACAAAACACGGATTTTCGTAAGAAAAATTGCCATTTTGGAAATGTGAAAAACGCACCATATTGCAAGGGTGTGTTATCGTAAAGTAACAGTAATAAGGAATATGCAACATTTATGTTTGCCAACATTTATGTTTTGAGCATATATGAGAACAAATTTTATCATATGACGTCGCGTCCGAGAGTGTAATAACGCCATGCATTATTTTCGATAATCCACTAGTGGATTAAATATGCAAATTAGCTAGATACGTCCCGTAACGTTACATGTACGACGTCCTTAACGACGTCACGTTTACTAATAGCGGAATATTGATATTTTTTGTAAACAATCGTGAATAAAATGTCATATGATAAATAGAATCTTGCATTCGTGCTCATGTATTATTGAATTTATTAAACTCGTTGAGGAAAAGGAATAAAATGCTCGGCAAGCCTCGCATTTTATCCCTTTTCCTCAACTCGTTTAATAAATTCAATAATACATGAACACTCATGTAAGATCCACTATATAATTGTATAACTACATTTTATTTGCAACTGAGCATGAAATGTAAGTTCTACAATTATATTTTTCTCGTTATTTTCATTTACATATTTACATATGAAGTTCGTCGTATGTTGAGCATGGTGTTATGTACCAATCACATCCCTCTGGAGCATAGATTGTTGGCACTTGTTAGAGCTGTCCCACAGGGATAGTTCTAACGAGCACCCATAAATTATGTCTGGCTAAAGGGATATGGGGGTCATACACATGAAAGGCGCCATTTTGGCGCACATGCGTAATGGCGTCATGCACACACTATGTATCGTCTTCATCGTCGGAAAAAGGATCAGGAGTCTGCATAGACCATAAAGTTGACCTGTATATATGTGTACTTATGCCAAACTTACCCCCAAAACAAATTTTATTTTTACTAAGGTACGAGTTGACTTAGGTACGAGTTGACTAAGGTACGAGTTGACCAAATTCGGGTACGAGTTGACTAAGGTACGAGTTGACTTAGGTACGAGTTGACCAGAAACCGTGCCGCGAGAATACATAACGCCGGGCTAAACCCTATTGGTTTCATTGGGTGACAGGGCTTGAGATGTCATTTCATCTCAATGCCGGGTAAAAGTCCCACAAAATAGGAAGCAACGCCTCCAAAATGACCTTTTCAGGGTTGACGGGGACGTTAAACCTCAAATTAAACAAATAAACAAAATACCAACCTTATCTGTTGCTATCTAGACACGGGGTAGTACGGACCATTATGACTTAGGGTTACTAATGACACAAGTTCAAGACGTATAATATATGTTTTGAACTATGAAACTTTGCTATAGTCTTAACCCTCCTCTTGCTGAATATTCAGTTTAGCCACACCCATTTCTGACTTTGAACCAATCAGATTACTTGATGTTATTTATTCCTACAAATTCATAAATTGAATGCCAAACAGTGTGGATCCTGATCAGATGGCTTCTTCAGAAGCCATCTGATCTGGATCTACACTGTTTGCAAAGATAGGGGTTGTCGTGAACAGCAAGATAAGGGTTAAACTAAGAGACTTTTGTGACTTAGGGTTACTAAGAGGTATAGTTTAATCAATTTAGGTATATTTTTTCGAGGAAGATTCTGATTCTGATGTTCTATAAAGTCGAGGTGATTCTAATGAGTACATGCAATTAGCATTTTCAATATATCAAGAGGGCCTAGATGACCCTTAATCGCTCACCTGATTCTTTTGAAGCTTCCAGCGAGCACATACAGATTGACAAAAATCTGACCTAGTGACTTAGTTGTTGTCTCGACATGATCCATATTCAATTTGAACAAGATATCATCGCACAAACAATGAGGCCCCCGCCCATCGGGGCTTGAAGAAATAGATGGGCTGCATGATGCTTCCACGCAGAGCTGAAACGGACCCGCACATGAGTACTGGTAAACCGCTTAGAGGATCTAAGCCTGCCCAGGCAAAGCGGTGCGAGTCGGCCCGTCCATGCTTTTAAACCCTATTGGTCATTGGGCGGCAGGGATTGAGACGTCATTTCATCCCAATGTCGGGTAAAAGTCCCACAAAATTGGAAGCAATGTCTCCAAAATGACCTTTACAGTGTTGACGGGGACGTTAAACCTCAAATCAAAAAAACATACAAAATCACACAAACAATCTGGGCAAGTTTTGTAGAGATTGGACAAAACCTATTGCCTCAAGGGAATGGACAAAAAACCATTAAAGAAATTATGACCTAGTGGCCTAATACAGTAAAATTCCGCTATTAAGACCACCTAAACACACCTGTGATATCTCCCGGATCATGCGGGAGGCTCCCGCATTTGAAGCATACCTCCCGCTCTCCCGTCCGGGAGACAGAATCTCCCGCATTTGCAATTTTCACACTGGTAAAGGCAAGCGCGCAGGGTAAGGAACAAACACACCGGATAAGGAAATTTTTCCGCTCAGGATAAAAAAGAAAATGGCGGAATGGGTATCACATGTGCAGGTTTGTTGTTGTTCTAGATCTCGTGTTATGGTTACTAATCAATACGGCTGCTCACATTAGCTTCACGGAAGACACATATTATTCACAAATTTATCTTCGATGGTCCGAATTCGACAGTTACATCCAGTCAAACGGAGAACCGGACACAGTGGAGCTACTCCACCGCGAAATCTCATTATTTTACATGAAACGCTCTTCTGGGAAGATGGCATGCACTTCTTTGTTGGTTGTAGACATATACATGATAACTCGGATTGTTGCAAATACGATTTAAGGAAAATTTGAAATTAGAAGGCTCACAGTGAGAAATCCTAGTTCAGTTTTCAATACAACGCCCACGGGCAAGGGAATGGGTACAACGCATATGATAAGACACAAAATTTTCCGGGGAAAATGGTTGTTGTATGGTCGTAGCACTAGTAAATTTCCATCTCAGATTAGGTTTTCAGATATTAATAATTAGTCCTACATAGTTTAAAGCACCAATTGTGATCTTAAGGAAACGTTCAAAGTTTTTGTGCATTGTCTTGGCATGTGCATTGCTCTGATTCTAGCAATGTACTCCACCCCCAACCCCCCCCCCCCACACACACACACACACACATACCCATACACTATGAATCTATACCCGATTTGGCCCGGACGATTTTACCTAGGAGAATTCGGTCAAGGAGAATGTGGTCCGTAAAAAACATTGGGTAGGACAACTTGGCAAGTCTAATATAATGTCCTGTGCAAATTGACATTTGCATTTTTTGGGTTTGTTTTCAGTAATGTCTCTTGGTTTGTTTGTTTGTTTTAGAGTTTAACGGCACTGTCAACACTATTTTAGGTCATTTTTGAGCCGGTCAGTTTACCTATCCACACTTTTTCTGGGCCGGCTTATACGTAAGCGGTTAACCAGTACACTGTTCATTCTTTCGCCAGAAACTGACAACTGCCCTTCTTGAATCAGCGGAAGGGAGAGAATGACCGTAGAAAAAGTCTCATGATCAATCTCCACGAAAGAATGTTGCCGACCCCGGCAGGTGTCGAACCCGTGCCCTCCTGATCACCAGCAGACGCGAATCTGACTGAGCTACCGAGGCCGGCATAATCATTCAGTTACCAATACATGCACATACTTTAATAGTTGCCTTGCCCATCGGGGCTTAAGAAATAGATGGGCTGCATGATGCTTCCACGCAGAGCTGAACCGACCCACACACGAGCACTGGTAAACTGCTTGGAGGATCTAAGCCTGCTCAGGCAAAGCGGTGCGAGTCGACCCGCCCATGCTTATACACCCTATTGGTTTCATTGGGCGGTAGGGCTTGCGATGTCGTTTCATCTCAGTGTCGGGTAAAAGTCCCACAAAATTGGAAGCAATGTCTCCAAAATGACCTTTACAGTGTTGACGGGGACGTTAAACCTCAAATCAAAACAAACAATATTTGTCTTATATCCGACGACGTACTGCATACAAAAGGGCCTGTTAAGATATCCAATTATATCTGCAGCCCTCACCCCCACCGGAATATTTGTTTCATAAATGTTGTATGGTGACTAATAGCCAAAGGAAGTTATATGAAAAGATACAGCTTCAAAGAAAAACAAATCAATAAAATGTTTGGTCATTCACAAATAAGGTATATTTTTACCATGACTTTACCCCTACCCCCAGCTGATTTTGACCAAGCAAAATTGGTCACCTTTATGGCTTTCAAAATATAACAGCCTAGCCATGCCTGTACATATTTTATATTTTGTATACAGATAAAGTTTCTTCCTTTGTTTGGGTTTCCATTATGGTCTGGTCGCTTGGTGTTTGTGTTTCTTTCCCTTTGGTGTCTTTGGTGGGTGGAGTAAGTTAATTGTATCGATTCCTGATCTTTGTTTTACTTTGTTAACATGTGGTGAAAATATAAACAAAACAAAAAATGAAAGGTGGCCTCTGTGTTTATTTTTTCATAATTAATTTTTGGTCATTGTCAGAAATGTCAACATAAAATTGCCATAACTCCGTTCATAGTAAAGCTAAATATATGTTGTAATTACTCATTTTTTTAGTTAGAAACCAAGGAATAATTTGATACCTGTTTCATTTTGATCCTGTAATTTTTCATGTTTCGTATTTCTCCATGATAATGCAAGTGGGTGGGGTAACAAGATACGACTCACTTAGTGTGCAAACGATGAGCATTGCTACCTGATATATTAATGCGCCAATTGAAACCGGGTTTCTCAGGGCACTTTCTATTGTCTTTTTCTTTCGAAGGCGTATACTTTTATCACACTTTTCTTACTATTTTCGTCATAATTTATTAACTCAATACAGACACATCAAACGTCAAGTTATTCTGAAAATACTTGAAGATGAAATAACTCGTTTCTGTGTATGTTTCCATTAACGAAGCCTGTAAGCAAGTGAAACGTCGCACACTGAAGAGGATTTGAGTGAGGGTCAAAAAGAAGCCAAATCATATCAGGCCCTTTAATGACCATGTAATAGGTATGTCTCACGAATTTGGCGAGGTTATCTACCTTAGTTTCAGCCAAAAGAACAAGCATACAATTTTCTACCAGAAATACTGCATGGACAAATGCATCATTTCTTTAATTCATGATCGCGATGAACCCAATCCATCTATCTCCATAGGGGGTGATTACATTGCTAGAACCACAGCAATGCACATGCTAAGACAATTCACACAAACTTTGGATGATTCCTAAAGGTCACAATTGGTGCTTTAAACTATGTAGGACTATTTATTTATATCGGAAAACCTAATCTGAGATGGAAATTTACTAGTGCTACGACCATACAACAACCATTTTCCCCGGAAAATTTTGTGTCTTATCATATGCGTTGTACCCATTCCCTTGCCCGTGGGCGTTGTATTGAAAACTGAACTAGGATTTCTCACTGTGAGCCTTCTAATTTCAAATTTTCCTTAAATCGTATTTGCAACAATCCGAGTTATCATGTATATGTCTACAACCAACAAAGAAGTGCATGCCATCTTCCCAGAAGAGCGTTTCATGTAAAATAATGAGATTTCGCGGTGGAGTAGCTCCACTGTGTCCGGTTCTCCGTTTGACTGGATGTAACTGTCGAATTCGGACCATCGAAGATAAATTTGTGAATAATATGTGTCTTCCGTGAAGCTAATGTGAGCAGCCGTATTGATTAGTAACCATAACACGAGATCTAGAACAACAACAAACCTGCACATGTGATACACATTCCGCCATTTTCTTTTTTATCCTGAGCGGAAAAATTTCCTTATCCGGTGTGTTTGTTCCTTATCCTGCGCGCTTGCCTTTACCAGTGTGAATTTTCCTGCCCCGATTTTTTCCAGAGCTACAATTTGCGGTAAACAGTAACAGACTTAAAATTTTCACTGCTGAAGGCAATTAACAAATAAGCAAGAGAATATATCGGACACCTAACGGTAAACATCAACTTCAAAAAGCCGATAATCCTTTCTGTCTCAGCTGACTGCACTGAATAAACATGATCTGGCTGCCAGTAAAGATTACATAAGCTGACGTAATTTATTTTACCGTTATCTCTTCAGAGATCGGTGCATCTGCACTCAGTAGTTTTGTACGGTGACACTAACAGTTCTATTTCATTTATATTTAGCATAGATTTAATTGAAATTGTGAGTTTATTTTCCCATTTTTTTATCAATGTTTGTGCCTTTTATATCACTCTCCCATATGTCTTTTTTATATTTTATGTAAACTTAGAAATTTTGATTTTGAAAGTGGAAAATAGTTTTAATTTACCAATCAATAACGAGTAATTACTAAAAGTCATGAAATCAACAGCAGATTTTCTTATTTGGAAATTGCTCCCCTTGAGTAAGCTTTGTACAAGTACTGTATTTAAAAAGATTTGTGACCAGGAACTTCATGTTAGTGAAATCTATAATTAGTGTGCATTTATTAGCTCACCTGACCAAAGGTCATGGTGAGCTTTTGTGACTGTGAGATGTCCGGCGTCGTCGTGCATCGTCCGTCGTGCGTCGTCCGTGCGTAATATTTTCTTATGAACACACCAGAGGTCACAGTTTTGGGCCAATCATCATAAAACTTGGTCAGAATGATAACCATGACAATATCTCGGTCAAGTTCGAATGTGGGTCCTGTGGGGTCAAAAAGTAGGTCAGTAGGTCAAATCATATAAAAACTTTGTGAACATACTAGAGGCCACAGTTTTGGTCTGATCATCATTAAACTTGTTCAGAATTATATTCTTAACAATATCTCGGTCAAGTTCGAATATGGGTCATGTCGGGTCAAAAAGTAGGTTAGTAGGTCAAATCGAAGAGAAACCTTGTGAACACACTAGAGGCCACCGTTTTGGACCAATCATCATCAATTTATCTCAGAATGATCATCTTGACAATATCTCTGCCATGTCATAGAAAAACCTTGTGAACACACTAGAGGCCACAGTTTTAGTCTGATCATCATCAAACTTGCTAAGAATGACCATCTTGACAATATCTAAGTAAATTTCGAAAATGGGTCAAAATGTTGGTCAGTAGGTCAGACCATTGAAAAACTTTGTTAACACACTAGAGGCCTCAGTTTTGGTCCAATCGTCATTAATCTGAATGATCATCTTGACAATATCTCAGTCAAGTTCGAATATGGATCATGTTGGGTCAAAAAGTAGGTCAGTAGGTCAAATTGAAGAAAAACCTTGTCAACACACTAGCGGCCACAGATTTAATCTGATTTTCATCAACATTGCTCAGAAAGCTCATCTTGACAATATCTAAGTCAAGTTCGGCAAAAAGTAGGTCAGTAGGTCAAATCATTAATAAACCTTGTGAACAAACTAGAGGCTACAGTTTTAGTCCGATCATCATCAAACTTGCTCAGAATGATCTTCTTGACAATATCTCGGTTAATTTCGAATATGGGTCATGTCGGGTCAAAAAGAGGGTTAGTAGGTCAAATCATAGAAAAACGTTCTGAACACACTAGAGGCCACAATTTTAGTCGGATTATCATCAAACTTGCTCAGAATGATCATCTTGACAATATCTTGATCAAGTTTAAAAATCAAAAAGTAGATCATTAGGTTATTTTGTCATAGCAGTGGATCCGTTTAAGATAGAGCCTGCATATTTGGCATGTAGATTCCTTGTGACAAGGGCTTCCACTCATACAAAAATGACCTGTAACCTTGACATGTGACCTTCTTTGTCATCACTTTTGAACCATTTGAGATAGTGCCTTCATATTTGGAATGTTTGTTCTGTTTGTCAAGGACTTCCCACCCATACAAAAACTGTGACCTGTAACCTTGACCTTTGACCTACTTAATCATAACTTTTGAACGATTTGGGATAGAGCCTTCATATTTGGCATGTGTGTTCCTTCTGACAAAGGCCTCCCAACCATACACACAATTTTACCTGCGACCTTGACCTTTGACCTACTTCATAACTTTTGAGCCATTCGAGATAGAGCCTTCATATATGGCATGTAGGCTCCTTGTGACAAGGGCTTCCCACTCATTCAACATTTTTGACCTGTGACCTTGACCTTTGACCTTTTTTGTCATAACTTTTGAACCATTTAAATTAACACAGAGCCTTCATAATTGGCATGTAGGTTCCTTGTGACAAAGTCTTCCCACTCATGCAAAAATTTTTGACCTTGACCTGTGACCTACTTAATCATAACTTTTGAACCATTTGAGATGGAGCCTTCATATTTGGCATGTATATTCCTTGTGAGAGGGGCTTCCCACTCATAAAAAAAAGTTTGACCATGACCTAGTTTATCATAACTTTTGAACCATTTGAGATAGATCCTTTATATTTGGCATGTATGCTCCTTCTGACAAGGCACTGTACTATATTACCTACAATTTCATTTCTTCAGTGTGGATCAGGTGAGCGATCCAGGGCATCATTATATCAAGGTTTGGATGTAACAAAATTTACATTTTAAACAAATAAAGACTCAGCATTTTTTTCCTGGGATTCTCACTAATTTTTTGGGGCCAACCTGAACAATTGTTATAAAATGGTATTAATTTCAGCATGGACTGCCTTACCTATACATGTATTTATGAACAGGGTGTTCTGAGAAAGGCCAAAAAAGTTGCCTGCACAGACTATATGAAGGAGTGTAAATAGTGCTAGAAGTAATGCTTATCATTGAAGACAACTTCGTGCTTTGGATCTGTTCAGTAGCAGTAAAACCCAGCACTAGGTAAAGAGGAGGACTGGAAACATTTTAGGATATCTTTTCTAATCAAGTATTTCTACACTAAAGCATGTTGCGGGTACTTTCAACAATCAGGTGATTCTGACAAATACCCACAACATCACATCAATGGACTTGTGGTCACAGCATTGTTTGTAAACAACCTACAACTTGCTATTTTGAAATTAAACTTGACAAAATATGTTCCTATCATTTTAATTAAGTAGTTCCAGTTCCTTTGTACATCTAAACCACAAAAAAATGACTAGAAAAAAAAACACTTAAACATGCCGTCAGAAAGTCTCCCTCATTGGGACCCCAATCTCCCTCATCTGAGAAGCAAATCTCCCTCATGGTCAACATAAAATTATCACAGGTATGCCTAAATTGAAACCTAATTCTACTTTAGAAAGCTTAATTAACAGGCTGTAGTCATTCTTTCTTTGTATTTTCTGCACACAGTGTCCTCTGGTCAGAGACCACCTTTGGGACTGCTCAAAAGTGGTCTTAAAGACCACTTTTGAACAGTCCCAAATGTGGTCTTAAAATAGGAATTTTACAATATTTGACCCAATATGATCCATATTTGAACTTACTGAGTTATTGGCAAGACAAACATTTTGAACTTGCCTCTAGTAACCTAGTTGTTACCCTGACATAACCCATATTCAAACTGGACCTATATACCACAACAAGACAAGTACATGTATTCTGTTAAAATTCCATAAAGATTAAACTAAAACAGTAGCCTTTATAGTTATATAAAGTTTTTAATGAAATGTGTCCTACTTAACCTAGGTTTTGACCATACATGGCTCATAATCGATTGTTAAATACTCATATTGTGGCCACGTAAAATCGATTTAAGTCCACCAGTGGAAGTCGTTTCCACTGACCGTTCCAAGGCGGTTTTTCTGTCGCGGTTTATTTTTGTTATGGTTTGTCTTTGGGTGTTTGTGCCGCTTATATTATTTTATTTTGGATGGCCTTTTGGTCATTTTGTGGGAAAGTAACTGTCCTTTTGGCTTTACGCTGTTGGTGTTTCCGTTGGGGTCTGTTGCATCATGTTGGTGTTTCTTTCCCTTCGGTTTCTCTGATGGGAGCTGTACGTTAATTGTATCGATTCCTGATCATTGCCTCTACTTCTATTTTGACAAAAATATCATTAAGACAAAATATCTAGTATAGTTTTGTGAAAATTAAACCTAAACTGTGGCATCAAGAGGATGATCAAAGTTTTATAGACCTAGTGGTCTAGTTTTTGACCTGACATAACTCATATTTATGCTTGGCCAAGATGTCATCAAGACAAGTATCATGAAGATTAGGCAATACTGTAGCCTCGAGAAAGTGGAAAGATTTGAATAGAAATTTGACCTGGCCCCGAGGTTATAAAACTTTTTCATGCTCAACTCAGCTGAGCATGAAACTTGTGGTGCTCATGAAAATTAAAATACTAAGAAGTTGTGCGATTTTTCTTTCTCATGTAGCAGAGAATGTTATTTGTCCTGCTCACAAATTTTAAAATGCCAACAATCGTTGACATTTTAAAATTTATGAGCAAGACAAATTTCATGCTCAAGTGAGTTGAGCATGAAAAAAGTTTTATAACCTCGGGGCCTGTTGACCTTGTTTTTGATCCCTCATGATCCATATCCAAACCTGACCAAGATATCAGCATGACAAACAATAAGAATTTTCATGAAGATTGAAGCAAAACTCTGGCCACTAGAGATTGAACGACATTATAAGGAATCTGACCAAGTGAGCTAGTTTTTTACTAAACATGGCCAACATTCTGGTAAAGATTCATGGAGATTGAAGCAAAACTGTGGCATCTGCATGGGGGGGGGGGGGGGGGGGCAGTTTTTTATTGTTGTTATCGTTTGATCATGCATGACACATACTCAAACTTGTCCAAGATATCATCAAGACCAACGATCTGGTAAACTTACGTGAAAAGTAGGGCTGGATAATCAGCGCTGGAAAGATAATCGAATATCAGTCCTGTCATTGCGATCGATAATCGATTAGTAATCGCTAAGGTTTTTGTCATAATTTTACCTGTCTGGCTTTCTGTCTGAGCATGATTCTTACCATATGTTCCACTTTACCATATGTATATTTGAACAGACATGCCTGAGCAAACAGTGTAGACCCAGATGAGACGCCGCAGTATGCAGTGTCTCATCAGGGTCTGCACTGTTTGCCACTCACCCAGCTATTTTAGGCATAACTTTGGGTAGTAAAGTGTACCTATCAAGTAATCGATTAAAAGCAAATCAGATGTGATAATCAATTTTGTGGAATTTATCGATCGATTAATCGATTATACGATTAATCGTGTCAGCTTAGTGAAAAGTGAAGCATAACTGTGGCCTCTAGGGAGTGAACATGGTTTTTAAAGGAATTTGACTTTGTGGTCTAGTTTATGCCCGGACATGATCCATTGTTAAAGTGAGTGAGTGTTTGAGTTTAACGTCCCACCAACAGCAAAGGTCATAAGGAGACGGGACCTCAGTTTAAAGACTCATCCGAAAGTCTGGAGAAGCCCGGGATCGATCCTGCGACCCCTGGTTTACAAGGCGAGTAACGTAACCACTACACCACGGAGGTTCAAGCCTGACTGAGATATCATAAAAACAAGGCGAGTAACGTAACCACTACACCACGGAGGTTCAAGCCTGACTGAGATATCATAAAAACAAACATTCTGGTAACTTTTTGAAAATTGAAGCACATCTGTAGCCGCAAGGTAAATATTGATGAACAATACATGTTCATTTACTATGTTCAGGTGAGCTAAATATAAATGGAAATAAAAATGAAGGCAATGATCCAGGAATCGATACAATTACCTCACACCTCCCGTCAGAGACACCAAAGGGAAAGAAACACGAACATGAAGTAATTAACCCTTATCTTGATGAATATTCATTTAAGCCACACCCATTTCTGTCTATCAACCAATCAAATGACTTGATGTAATTTATTGCAACAAATTCATAAACTGAATGCCCAACAGTGTAGATCCTGATCAGATGGCTTCTTCAGAAGCCATCTGATCTGGATCTACACTGTTTGCAAAGATAGGGGTTGTTGTGAACAGCAAGATAAGGGTTAAACCCTAATGAAAACTGAGAAAAGCAGTATATACATGCAAAGACAAACTACAGATAATAATAAAGCACGACAAACCCACATATATTGCCCCCCCCCCCCCACCACCCAAACCAGCAAAAGGACAAGTCAAAGTTGGGGCATTTTGGATTTCCCATGCAGGGACTTGCCCCTCAGGGCGGTCTACAAGGGGGCTCTTTCCTCTAAGAGCCTCTTGTAGTCTTTCTTGAACCTAGGGGGACTTTGTAAATATGATACATCATCTTGAATACCCAATATTCTTTTTCGTTTTATTTTGTTTTCAGTTTTATGTCCTACCAAATACAGACGGTCTCAGAAGCTCAGTTGGATGTTCGTCAGGTCGTCGTAGGTTCGAGTCTTGCTGGGTCTACTACATTCTTTCATTGAGACTGTTCATTGGAGTTTTTCTACGGTCATTCTCTCCCTTCCCTTTCACTACGAAAGTCCAGATGGGCAGTTGTAAGATTCTGGCAAAAGAATTTGCACTGCACTGGTTAACCGCTTACCTAAAAGCCAGCATAGAAAAAAGTGAGGTAGGTAGACTGAGCGACTCGATATGACCTAAATAGTGTTGGCTGGACCGTAAATCTTCAAACAAATAAACCCACCAACAAGTAAGGTCTTATTAGAGGTGTGACCACCATTTAAAGATCCCTGGTTTATAAGGCAATGCGCTTAACCCTTTTTATAAAGGGGATTCCCGAAAGGGGTCATTGGCAAACAGTACATGCCCAATCTGTTCAGGACACCTTTCATTTGTTAGTATTTTTTTAGCCTGTTATTTATTTTATTTTATTTTTTAATTTTTTTTTTTGCAGTCACTGTCTGCCATAGTTGGATGACAATAATGCAGATGTCAAACTTAACGCTGGCATATTTGAAGTTGTATTCAACCAGTGCACATCAAACGTGAAAATTCTCATTTTTTTTTATCCTGTTCCTGGATAGGATAACCTGGGTAGGTTAAGAATTTCTACCCCAAGGTTAAGTTCTGGATTTCATTATATGGTGTGCAAGAAAGGTTAATCTGCTATCCCATTGGTGCAGACTGCCAAGTGTTCATTTCCGAGAAATGTGAATACTTTGATCAGGTTATGGGAGAAGCCGGGAGATCATGAAAACCTTGCTGTCCATGTCATATTTATTGATCTTTCATGGGCTGTCCAAATACAAGTTTTAAAATGGCCAAACGAGACGTTACAGTATAAATTACGTAAACAGAGTATATAGTGACAATGGAATGGAGTTACAGGGAATCAGTGGAATGTTTATAACTAAACTGCAAACATAGCTGAACACAAACTAGCCCTTATCCTGCTGAACATGACAACCACAGACAACGTTCGGAAGAAGCCATCTGATCAGGATCAACACTGTCATGCAGTTTCTGAATTCATCGAATATTTCTCATCAAGTTATTTGATTGGTTGATAGTCACACATAGGTGTGGCTAAAATAATTAGTTCAGCAGAATAAGAGTTAAACATTGTTCAGCCAAGCATGTCTTTTTTTGCCCTTTCAAGGTTATTTCACTTATTTCGAGCTGACTGTTAATCAAAACTGGGCGAAATCAGAGTACCCAGAGAAAAACCAGTTGACCTCTCATTGCAGAACTTTATGTCTCACGTAATTCGTCATCCGAGCAAGGGTGAGTCATAGCTCTTACCTACTAGTTAAGCCAAGCATGTCGATTGAGGTAAAGGTCAGTCATTAATGGCCAACAGATCTGAGTAGGATGCATCATGACCGATGTGTGTATGAAGTTTCATAAGCCTACAGGCTTTGGTGTCACAAACATGAAAAGTAGGTCAAGGTCATTAATGGCCATCGGTACTGGACAGAGCTAATCATAATGTGCATGAAGTTTCATTACCTTAACCCTTGTCCTGCTGAATATTCATATATGCCACACCCACTACCGATTATCAACCAATCAGATTACTTGATGCAAATTATTACAACAAATTCACAACCTGAATGACAAACAATGTAGATCCTGATCTACATTGTTTCAAAGAAAAGGCATATCCGGGTTCAGCAGGACAAGGGTTAACCCTTAAGATGTCTGCTGAATTTTCTTGCAAACTTTTAGAAAAAGATTTTTTGCATACAGGTAAACAGTGTGAGCCCAGACCAGACTGCTCCTAGGAGCAGTCTGATCTGGGTCCACACTTTGCAAAAGTGACTTTTAAAGTAACCAGCAGACGACAATGCAGACAAGAATTGTCGTGATTGGCATCTTATTGGTTAAAGGCCTTGGTGTTCAAGAAACAGCGCTAAATGTAAAAAAAAACATTGTTCAGCCATGCATGAAGAATTGGTTAAAGCCAGCAATAGTCAACAGCACTGGATAAGAAGCATCATGGCAGATTTTTTGTTTTGTTTGATTTGAGGTTTAACGTCCCTGTCAGCACTGTAAAGGTCATTTTGGAGACGTTGCTTCTAATTTGTGGGACTTTAACCAGACATTGAGATGAAATGACATTTCAAGCCCTGTTGCCCAATGAAACCAGTAGGGTTTATAAGCATGGACGGGCCGACTCGCACCGCTTTGCCTGGGCAAGCTTAGATCCTCTAAGATGTTTATCAGTACTCGTGTGCGGGTCGGTTTCAGCTCTGCATGGAAGCATCATGCAGCCCATATATTTCTTCAAGACCCTATGGGCAGGGGCCGTCATCATGCCAGATATATGTTTGAAGCTTCATTCACTCAGAAGCCTGAATGTTCAGCCAAGCGTGAAAAGTAGGTCAAGGTCGATTATTGTCAACAGCAATGGGCAGGCTAATAAGATGCATCATGGTGGCTGTGTGTATGAAGTTTCACTAATGTATAGGTCTGGGTGTTAGAAAACAGAGCTTAATGCTTTGCAAACCCAGAGAGAAAAGTACGTCTAGGTTTTTGTTTGATTTGAGGTTTAACGTCCCCATCAACACTGTAAAGGTCATTTTGGAGACGTTGCTTCCAATTTTGTGGGACTTTTACCCGACACTGAGATGAAATGACATCTCAAGCCCTGCCGCCCAATGAAACCAATAGGATTTAAAGCATGGACGGTCCGACTCGCACCACTTTGTCTGGGCAGGCTTAGATCTGCTAAGCGGTTTACCAGTACTCGTGTGTGGGTCGGTTTCAGCTCTGCGTGGAAGCATCATGCAGCCCATTTATTTCCTCAAGCCCCGATGGGCAGGGGCGGAAGTATGTCTTGATGGTTGATGGCAATGCAAAGGTTCATCATTGAGGCTGTTGAATAAAGATTCTGTAGCCTAGAGGCACTGGTGTTCGAAAAAATGAGCTAAATACAAGACTAAACATTGGACAGTGGTCAATGGCTATGGGAGGATGCACCAAGGCAGATATGGGCAGCAAGATCTATTAGTCTAGAAGCCATGGTGTCCAAGAAACGGAGCTAAATCCAGACTGAGTTGATTCACTGATGAGAAAACCTTCGCGCGGACCGAAAAAAATGTTTGAACCACAGTGAAAGTGTGGATGAGGGATTGGATCCCGTAAAGTATATTTATGTCCACCAGTATATTTTTACTGACCGTGCCAAGTCGGTACTTTTGCTGTGGTTCCTTCCTGTTTTATATTGGTGGTTCTGATTCTTTCCCCGATTATGAATGTTGTTGTGATGGTGGTTAGGATTTTTCCACTTTTAAGTTGTTCATTTTTGTTGCATTTGTCCTTCCTGTTTAGTGTTTGTTGTGTAGGTGGTTCTGATTCTTTCCCCACATTATGTATGTTGTTCCTTTTAGTTACGTTTTGGATAAATCTTGAGTCACCAGACTCACCACCTATTTTGGAAAAAGCTGTTGACTAGGTTTACCAGTAGTCTGTTTTGTTTTATGTTGTCACTTATGTTTCGACTTCTTTCCCTAGTGGTATTATGGGGAGAATTTGGGATCTGAATGCTATTCCTTTTTCAATTTCAATATTGTTTAGCCAAGCTTTAAAAAGAGTCAAGGTGAGTAACTGCCAATAGTAGTGGGCAAAGGTGCGGCCACTGCATGTTTGAAGGTTAATTATCCTATAGGCCTCGATGTTTGGGAAACGGTGCTAAATGCACAAATTTAACATTCTGGGGCCAGTTGTTCAAAACTAACCATGCTGTAATTTAAAACTTAAATCATTAAATATCATATGGCAAATATATACTAATATTTTTGGCAGAAAAATGTGAGCAGCTTTTGCAATGCAAAAGCTGCTCACATTGTTTCAGCAAAAAATACCACTGTATTAGATATTGTACTTACAAGAACAGTTAACAGTTTGACCACTAACAAGCTTGTTAAGGTAACGATGCTTTGAACAACTTGACCCAAGATGCCAACTATGCCAATGCCAGAAGTGATCCCTGTGACACTCCTGCTTGCTAAAGCAGCCATGATCAAAAAATCGATTTATCCATTATCGCCTTGCATGGTCTCAACATAAGATACAAAACGTCCGAGTATTTCAAGGAAATAGAATAAAAATAAAATTCATGAAATATTATTCCTCTTTATTGTATGTAGTAAGTATCATAAATAGCTCTGCTAACATGCTCAGATCAGTGTTTTACCATATTTACCAGGAGCCAGTTGTTCAAAGCATCGTTAGCTTAATGAGCTCGTTAGTGGTCATATTGTTAACTGTTCTAACAAGTTTAATACCTAAAATTTTGGTATTTTTGCTGAAAAAATGTAAGCAGCGTTTGCATACCCAAAAGCTGCTCACATTTTTTCAGCAAAAATATTAGCATATTTACCATAATAAATGATCAAAGTTTTAACAATACGTTAACTAACGACGTTGTTAGTTTTGAACAACTGGCCCCAGAAGTATTTGGACAGACAGGCCTGAGCAAACAGTGTAAACAAAGATAAGATGCCACATTCTGTGGCATCTCATCAGGGTCTACACTGTTTGCCACTCATCCTCTTCAAATTTTACAACAAGTATGGTTAGGAGTTGAGGTGTCTGAATATAGTGCGAACAATTTGACATGAGACTGACCTTTATGCATGGAATATATTAGTCAATGTTATCGCCTAATACGTCGGCTTTCATAAACTTCTCGTGAATTTTCGGCATCTCGTGTATTGCGACCCATTTACCAACCTCTATGTATTGAATAACAACAAATTGAATCGCCTTTTTTGGGAGACGGCGAAGATAAATACATGCATTCAGTCTGGTGTGAAATTATGTTAAACTTTCTCTTGCTGAATATTCAGTTTAGCCACACCCATTTCTGACTTTGAACCAATCAGATTACTTGATGTAATTTATTCCTACAAATTCATAAATTGAATGTCAAACAGTGTAGATCCTGATCAGATGGCTTCAGAAGCCATCTGATCTGGATCTACACTGTTTCCAAAGATAGTGGTTGTCGTGAACAGCAGGATAAGAGTTAATAGAGTTCACCCGTCTTGGGTCAATTGTTTGAACTATACTAAGGTTGTATATGGTACATGAACTTCCTGATAACTTCAAGTTACCTTTTGGGAATGGATTAGATACACATTGAAAAGAGATAACTACATCAAAAACAAAATGTCCTTTTGACAATGGGCAACTTAGGTGCAAATAATTTTTTTATCTACAGATTACCCTCTTTTTACTGACATTTTATATACAACAAAACTCGTTCTAACAAAAATTTCAATGGAACGAATCCTTATGCAAAACTCGAGGGGGCTAATTGAGATATTCAACCCATTGTATGCTAGTGGACTCTTCCAATGCTGTATGTTGGACAAGTCCATTTGTCACATAAGGGGTGTCAAGCCTATTTTTCATTTTTATTCTATTTTTGTCAGAAAAGCAAATAGTGTAGGCCCTGATCAGACGCCGCATTCTGCAGTGGCATCTGATCTGAGCCTGCACTGTTTACCAAGGTACACCTTTAGGGGTTTTCCGCATACAATGGGTCAAGAAAATTGTATTTACTACTCCAAAATACAAATGTTGTGGAAATTTAATAGTGATTCTAACAAATAGCCACATTTGTTTCTTGCAGTAATTGTTACCTATTATACTACTCCTTGTTGAGATTCTTTAAAGTGGCAAAAAGCCCCCCCGCCCCCAATCCCCCATGCCAATCAGGGCTTGGAAAATAGACTGGGCTGCAAGGTGCTTCCACACAGAGCTGAAACCGACTGCAAGGGAGTACTGGTAAACTGCTTAGTAGGTATAAGCCAGCCCACGCAAAGTGGTGCGAGTCTATTGGTTATACTGGGTGGCAGGGCTTGAGATGTCATTTCATTTCAATGTCGGGTATGGAAGAAACATCTCCAAAATGACCTAAATAGTGCTGATTGGGACTGAAACCAACTGCACAGAGGTACATGTACTAGTAAACTGCATAGAGGCTCTAAGCATGCCCAGGAGTGATGCGGATTGGACCGTCCATGCATATAAACCCTATTGGTTTAATTGGACGACAGGGCTTGAGATGTCGTTTTATATCAATGTCAGGTTAAAAAGTCCCACAAAATTGGAAACAATGTCTCCAAAATGACCTTTACAGTGTTGACAGGGACGTTAAACAAACAAAAGAACTTCACGTTCATGCTGTAAATAAAAAGGTGGACAAAATTCCCTGAAGTGCAAGTGCATGCACTTCATGAAGAATTTTTACCCTTGTCCTGCTGAATAAATTAATTTTGCCACACCCATTCTGACCATCAGCCAATCAAATAATCTATCTGTATAATATAATATAATGTATCTGTTCAATGCAGAAACTGAATGACAAACAGTGTAGATCAAGATCAGATGGCTTCTTCAGAAGCCATCTGATCTGGATCTATACTGTTTGCAAAGATAAGAGTTTGTTGTGTTCTGCGGAGCATGTGTTAAACTGGGTGCCATGGTCTTCATCAAATCATCAGCATGCACTTCATGAAGGCGCCCCCGCCCTTTGTTGGGGTCTGGAGAAATAGATTGGGCTGCACAGTGCACAGTACCCTAAGTATTCAGACTCCTCAACTCCTTCCCATACCTGTTCTTAACCCTTTTTGGACCAAATGGAATCTTCCTCCTTATATATAGTAGGCGTCCATTTCAAAATTTAGGGATGTCAGGTTGTAATTTTTTCAAAATCTATTTGGAATATGACTGAACTTTTAAGAAACAGTGTAGGCTCTGGTCAGACGCCGCGGCATCTGATCTGGGCCTGCACTGTTTGCCAGGGTACCCCTTTAGTGTTTAAATTTGAAAAAGAAAAAATTTACAACCCGATACAGCTGAATGAGTGGCAAACAGTGTAGCCCCTCGAAAGATGCTGCATTATTTGGCATTTCATCTGGGTCTACACATTTGCTCAGACCTGTCTGTCTGATTACAATAAATACGGTATGTAGGTGATAGCTCTGTTGTGTATCCAGCATAAAAATGTCATGACATCAGCCCAAGTTGAGCAGCCATACCCATAAAGTGACATCAGAAGTTAAATCAAAGACCAATCCAGACATTTGTTCAGGCATAAAATAAAAAGACAGCTATGCTTCTACTAACTTGCTGAAAAAACATTTGGTCGGTAGGTCGAAGAATCTTTTTTTAATTATTCTATTTTTTTCTCCTTGAAAAACCAGGGTCAGGTCTGTATTTTTTTGTGTTTTTGGTTTTGTATATCTTTTTTCGGTAATAAAATTGTCATGTTGAGACTTGCACTGTGTATCATTTATTTTTAGATGCTCAAAAAAGTCAGCTCTGTAATTTGGTGGGTACTAAATGCCAAAATCTACAAAATGCACTTAAAACACGCAAAATTACCAGGGGAAAATGCAAAGACGACACTTGGTAGGGTCGGAAATTGAAAATGGTAGGCTCGGTGTTAAGTTTTTATTTTGTTCTTTTACCGATAAAAAAAATAGTAGAGTCGGGGGTACTGAAGCAGCGTCGGTCAGGTTAGCAGAAACACAGCTATTTTTAAGGCCTTATCTGACACTGCTTAACCAATTGCATGCAAGAAACCCCTAAAGGGTACCTTGGCAAACAGTACATGCCCAGATCAGACTTCGCGTATTCTGCGGCATCTGATCAAGGCCTGCGCTATTTGCAGAGAGACTTTTCCATCAAACACAGAACAAATACGAAAAAATAGGCCTGACACCCCTTATAAGAAAGAATGGACTTGTCCAACATACAGCAATGGAAGAGTCCACTGGTATAACTATGTATTAAGAACTTCACGTGATCAAGTCATTAAACATTGTATGATTTTGACTGAGTTTAATGACCCAGTAAACAGGCTGTCTCATCTTGGTTTTAACTGAAATGCATTATCTAAGGAAAGTCAGTGATAAGTGTAAATACATGTATGGTATCTTACAAGTAATTTTACCAACAAGTACCGCCCCCACCCATCGGGGTTTGAAGAAATACATGGGCTGCATGATGCTTCCACGCAGAGCTGAAACTGACCCGCACACGAGTACTGGTAAACAGCTTAGAGGATCTAAGCCTGCGCAGGCAATGCGGTGTGAGTCGGTCCATTCATGCTTATAAACCCTATTAGTTTTATTGGGCGACAGGTTTTTGGTTTGGGTTTTACCAGAGCTCTCACTAGGATTTTGAAAACAGGATTCCAGGAATCCTTCCTGGTAAAAAGTAGGATTCACAGATAAAAAGTTGGATTCCCACATAAAAAAGTTGGAGTTCTGATCTTGATCACGCATAGAACATAGACAAAAACTTCTTATTATCAGGCTACACGTCCATATGAAAAACTGTATACTTTGAAAGTTTCATGGTTCCCAAACTCTTTTTTTCTGATAAATGCATTTAATAACTTCGTTCCAAACATGTAGAGTGTGGGTACTAGTTAGAAATATTTCACCGATGTGTCTATTTTCTGATAAATGCATTTAATAACTTCGTTCCAAACATGTAGAGTGTGGGTACTAGTTAGAAATATTTCACTGATGTGTCTATTAACCCCCCCCCCCCCCCCCATGCAGTTACTCGTATTATTCTCACACTTCTAGTCAAATAATGCCACATAAAAATAAGGTTGTATTAGGATAACAGCAGATATAATGTAAACCCAGATCAGAAAAGCAGCATTCTATTTAGCTATATTTGTGCTTTCAAATTCGGACGTATATGTATGTGACAGTAGCTCAATTATTTTTAATTGGTGTAAACAAATACGTAGGGGAAACATCCTAACCAGGTCTGACTTCCTGTAATTGTTAAAAATGATTGTATTTTGAAGAATTACATACATTTTTGTCACCAGTAAACGTCGAAACACACTTTGACCGAGCGATAAAAAGTACGATCGTGTAGTCGCGAAAATACATGACATTGGTAATTCGTCAATTATATCGTCTTCGCCGTAACCCTGGTTTAACTAAACGTGATATTTTACCGACTCATGCTAATCCGTTGATGATATGAGCTTACATCAATTAGTAAAATTAGTATTAACACGGGGATTAGCGCGGCGAGATTTAACAGGTACAATCATTTTTAACACGTGCCGCAAACCGACCACTTTCCAATATCGTCTCTCCCACTGACAGGTGCAAAAATACCTGTCAATATAAGTCACGCCTACTGATTTGTGGCACGTGCGCTTTCAACATAAAAAGCGGCGCCGCATTTGATCTTTTATTGGTATTGCATAAGCGGCCTAAATTAGCTTCTGAATTTACCGCTTCTGTAATTTTGGACGCGTGTCGCAATAAAAACATGCGTACACAAGAATCGCCGGTTGTGAATTTTACGCGTACAACGGCAAAAGTTGGCGTAAAATACGCAGAATCCTGCGTTTCCGAGAGCTCTGTTTACGGCTCTTTCAAGATTATTTCACTCATATCGAGCCGATCGTTAATCATAGGTGGGCGAAAACCGGAGTACCCGGAGAAAAACCACCTGACCTTCCGTTGCAGAACTTGGCGTCTCACACGTGACCCGAGCGACGCTCGAACCCACGGCGGTGAGAGACCTAATGACTAAGAGTCAGCGCTCTTATCCATAAGGCCACGGAGGCCCGTATTGGGCGACAGGGCTTGAGATGTCATTTCATCTCAATGTCGGGTAAAAGTCGCGCAAAATTGGAAGCAGCATCTCCAAAATGACCTTTAAAGTGTTGACGGGGAAGTTAAACCTCAAATCAAACAAAACCAACAAGTACACTATTCATTATAACATCGATAAACCCTTTAACTGCCAATCACGACATATGCAGATGTCATTTTCAAATATCTTTTTCTTATTTTTCTTAGAAAGTCATAGAAATAAGACTTGACATTACACTTGAATTGTATGCTGGGCAGACAATTCACATGTAATGCCAAGCCTTATTTTCATTGAAAAAAAAAAATATGGAAAAAATAAAAATTGCCATCTGTTCCAAAACCTTCCATGCCACTTAAAGGCTCAATATACAACCTAGTTCAAAGATTGACTGATCAAACACTGACAGAAAATGGTGCATCTAAATAAAACAATACAACAACAAGAGGGCCATGATGGCCCTGGATCGCTCACCAGGGCCCAGGATTACAATGCGTACTTAAATTTTAAGTACCTACTTAAACTAAGTATTTACTTAACTGTCGTATAAAGTGAACTATAAAGAATTTCTTTCGTTTAAGTCGATACTTAACCATAGAAAATACTTAAATATTTAAGGTAACCCAGGTAGGTACCTTAACTTTTAAGATTTGACCTTGACACATGAATGAATATATCAACAACGGCAAACACGAGAGCTTTTATTTGCTCAAAATCACCAGTCATGCTCGGTAGCTCAGACGGTAAAGTGTTAACATCATATACAAGAGGCCCTGAGTTCGGGTCCGGGTCAAGCCACTTTTTTTTCCTCCTTGTAGCGCAAGTCGACTTGGCGATGAGGTATAAAACAACTGGGATGTATTTCTCCCTTGGTGTGTCACAGTTTTCGACCGATAGAGCTGTATAAAAAACTTCCCTTTACATAATACTGTATAATACTGGTAACAGGGCAACAATTTATTGTTTGGTGTAGGAAGGTTCTTCCAAGCGAAAGGGGATCTTAAACGACTTGGTTGTTTTTGTCAGGGTAGGTGTGTGTATGTTTGATTGATTGATTTGATGTTGAACGTCCCCGTCAACTATATACAGGTCATTTTGGAGACGTTGCTCCTATTTTGTAGGACTTTTACCCGACATTGAGATGAAATGACTTCTTAAGCCTGTTGCCTAATGAAACCAATAGGGTTTATAAGCATGGACGGTCCGACTTGCGCTGCTGTTCCTGGGCATGCCATAGGGGCTTGAATCATGAAAAAAAAAAGAAAAAAAAAGATTCAAGCCCCTATGGGCAGGCTTACATGTAGATCCTCTAAGTGGGTAACCAGTACTCGTGTGCGGTCGGATTCAGCTCTGCGTGGAAGCGTCATGCAGACAATTTATTTCTTCAAGCCCCGATGGGTGGGCAGGGCCGACAGGTTTGTGTGTCGGGGTGGGGTTGGGGTGAGGAGGCTGGCGCATATCACTTTTGTCTGTTATTTAAAAACTGATTCTGTGGCACAGCGGGTCCATGTTCCTACACGCAGTTTTCTATAAAGAGCGGAACGCCCAATGAGATCATAGAGAACCATGGTTTAGACTGGCGTCACTTGACGTCATCGAAACTCATATGACTCGATGCGTTCATGGAAGTAGGAACAGCATTGTTTTCTATAGGTTTACATTAGTCTTTACACTTGAAATGTAAATAATTACTATTTTGGCGTGAACAACTGTAACGTATGTCAGCGATGTACAATTGCTGGGCATAGTAAAGGCAATAAAATCCAATTTAAAATCCAATTCGAAGGCCCGTTTCGTAACTTTCATATGAAAGGACCATTTGTGTAAGATTCGCGATATCAAAATTTATTAAATACAAAGAAGTTTTTTTGGTTGATTTGAGATTCGTCCTCGCAACACTATTTAGGTTTGATTTTGGAAGTGTTGCTTTCAATTTTGTCGGACTTTTACCCGACATTGAGATGAAATTACATCTCAAGCCCTGTCGCCCAATCAAACTCGTATATGCATGGGCGGCCCGACTTGCACCACTTTGCCTGGGCAGGCTTAAGCCTTTTAAGTGGTTTACTGGAGGTCGCATGTGGTCGGCTTGTGCTGGTTGGGTGAGGCAAGGTGACGTGTATCTTGCGTCACTGGGGTGTCCAACTGATATTGGCCACAACCAATCATATGCTTCTTCTCCTTGCCTTGAAATGCTAAATAAAAATAAGTTTGAGGCGTACCACCTCCCTTGTTTGTTTTGTGTGATTTGAGGTTTAACGTCCCCGACAACACTGTAAAGGTCATTTTGGAGACGCTGCTTCCAATTTTGTTAGACTTTTACCTACATCGAGATGAAATGGCATCTCAAGCCCTGCCGCCCAATGAAACCAATAGGGTTTATATTCTCGCACCGCTTTGCCTTGGCAGACTTAGATCCTCTAAACGGATTACCAGCACTCGTTAGCGGGTCGATTTCAGCTCTGCGTGGAAGCATCAAGCAGCCCCTCTATTTCTTCAAGCCCCGATGGGCGGGGGCCATCCACCTCCCTTGTAAGCTTGTGCATGTGAGTGATTGAGTGTGTTTGTGAGGTGATACGCAGGTAAGGACCTCATTCATAAAAAAGACGGGGCAATCCGAAATGGAATGTACAGAGATTTTATATCCCATTTATTTTCCTTTGTTTTACTCCGACTGGTGGTACGATTTTTCTCCGTGTTGTCTGCACGATGTATGATCTAGTCGTTAATGACTATATCAACAACATACATGTATAATAATGACATCCGAAAACAATATTGTAGCCGGGGTTGGGTTTGGGGTAGTTTCTGCGGGAGTCTTCCCTGTTCTTCACCATAGTGCATAATATATTTATTACTGTACCAGATTGTATTGAATATTATGCAATACGCCTAACGGCATGAGAAGGGTTGAATCATGGACAGACTCTATAAAACCGATTCCGCCCCCACCCCTCGGGGCTTCAGATTTGGCTGCATGGTGCTTCCATGCAGAGCTGAAACTGACCACACTGGCACGAACACTGGTAAACAGCTTAAAAGGACTAAGCCTATCCAGGCAAAGTGATGTGAGCCAGACCGTCCACTGCATATAAGCCTTTTGGTTTGTATATTCAAATATTGTATGATTTCTTGTTTCTAAAGGGACCCCGTAGAAACAGCGTTTTGAATATGGCGTGGTGCTACATTGTGACCAATGTTTGTCCGCACAAATCGTGATCGAGTGTGATCCTTCAATGAAACACGTTTTATAGTGTATAAAACATTTTTCATGGTTTATGTAGTGAAATGGAAACTAAACCATCATATTTTCTGTTGTCTCCATTCAATCAAACAGAAGAAGTGATTTTTGACAGATCGCGGGAAAATTGTGGGCCGCCTACATCAATGTGTAATTGAAACTTACGTGCTAATCTTCGTGAAAATTTCCGTTAAAATTACGACTTTATCCGAAGTTAAATACTTAGCTAAGGAAATGAAATAGGTGGCTTTCGAATGCACTTTTTAAGGAAATACTTTACTAAGATAAGAATTCCTCCTTAAATCGTTAAGTCGACCTTAACTTAAGTAACGATTGTAATCCTGGGCCCTGATCCATAGAGTAACAAGTGGGCCCCGGGGAGGGCCATTATTGACCCTAGGGTTATAATGTGCACAATGTTGAGGGAGGTCTAAAAAGATGAAGCTTCATACCAAATATCAACAAAGGCAATAATTTGAACAATCTTAGCAAAGGTCCACTAGATGAAGCTACACACCAAATATCAAAGACCTGAGCCTTGTAGTTTCAGAGAAGAAGATTTTTATCAAAGATATTCCCTACATAAACCTATGTAAAACCAAATGGCCCCGGCGCGGGAGCATTTTTGGCCTCAGGGCTATAATTTAAACAATCTTGATAAAGGTCCACTACATGAAGCTTCATACCAAATATCAAAGACCTGGGCCTTGCTGTGTCAGAGAAGAAGATTTTCCAAGATTATCTCTATATAAGTCTATGTAAAACCAAAGGGCCCCGGGCGGGGGCATTTGTGGCCCGAGGGCTATAATTTTTTCAATCTTGGTAGAGGTCCACTAGATGAAGCTCCATACCAAATATCAAAGACATGGCCTTGCAGTTTCAGAGAAGAAGATTTTTAAATATTTCCAGCTATAAGTCCAAGTAAAACCAAAGGGTTTCGGGGCGGGGGCATTTTTGGCTGCAGGGCTATAATTTGAACAATCTTGATAGAGGTCCACTAGATGAAATTTCACACCAAATATCAAAGACCTAGGCCTTGTGGTTTCATAGAAGAAGATTTTTAAAGATCTTCCCTATATAAGCCTATGTTAAACCAAAGGGCCTTGGGGGGGGGGGGGATTTTTGGCCCCAAGGCTATAATTTGAACAATCTTAGTAAAGGTCCACCAGGTGGTAAAGCTTCACACCAAATATTAAAGACCTGGGCCTTGTGGTTTCAGAAGAAGAGTTTTTAATGATTTAATTTCCCAATATAAGCCTATGAAAAATCATAGGCCCCCGGGGCGGCGCATTTTGGCCCCCAGGGCTATAATTTGAACAATCTTGGTAGCCGTCCACTTGATGAAGCTTCACACCAAATATCAAAGATCTGGGCATTGCGGTTTCAGAGAAAAAGATTTAAAAGATTTTCCCTGTATAAGCCCATGTAAAACCAAAGGCCCCCGGGGCGGGGGGCATTTTTGGCCCCAAGGCTATAATTTGAACAATCTTAGTATAGGTCCACCAGGTTAAGCTTCGTACCAAATATTAAAGATCTGGGCCTTGTGGTTTCACAGAAGAAGATTTTTAATGATTTTCCCCATATAAGCCTATGTAAAACCAAAGGCCCCCGGGGCGGGGGCATTTTGGCTCCCAGGGCTATAATTTGAAAAATCTTGGTAGAGGTCCACTAGATGAAGCTTCACACCAAATATCGAAGATCTGGGCCTTGCAGTTTCAGAGAAGAAGATTTTTAAAGATTTTCCCTGTATAAGCCTATGTAAAACCAAAGGCCCCTGGGGCGGGGGGCATTTTTGGCCCCATGGCTATAATTTGAACAATCTAACTAGAGTTCCACCAGGTAAAGCTTCACACCAAATATTAAAGACCTCGGCCTTGTGGTTTCAGAGAAGAAGATTTTTTAATGATTTTCCCTATATCAGCCTATGTAAAACCATAGGCCCCCGGGGCGGGGGCATTTTGGCCCCCAGGGCGGGGGCATTTTGGCCCCCAGGGCTATAATTTGAAAAATCTTGGTAGAAGTCCACTAGATGAAGCTTCACACCAAATATCAAAGACCTGGGCCTTGCAGCTTCAGAGAAGAAAATTTTTAAAGATTTTCCCTGTATAAGCCTATGTAAAACCAAAGGCCCCCGGGGCGGGGGCATTTTTGGCCCCCAGGCTATAATTTGAACAATCTTAGTAGAGGTCTACCAGGTAAAGCTTCACACCACATATTAAAGATCTGGGCCTTGTGGTTTCAGAGAAGATTTTTTAATGATTTTCCCTATATAAACCTATGTAAAACCAAAGGCCCCCGGGGCGGGGGCATTTTGGCCCCCAGGGCTATAATTTGAACAATCTTGGTAGAAGTCCACTAGATGCAGCTTCACACCAAATATCAAAGATTTGGGCATTGCGGTTTCAGAGAAGAAGATTTTTAAAGATTTTCCCTATATAAGCCTATGTAAAACCAAAGGCCCCCGGGGCGGGGGCATTTTGGTCCCCAGGGCTATAATTTGAACAATCTTGGTAGAGGTCCACTAGATGAAGCTTCATACCAAATATCGAAGACCTGGGCCTTGTGGTTTCAGAGGAGAAGAATTTTAAAGTTTTCGTTTAAAAAATCTATTTTTAGCTCCTGTGACCTAGATGTGCAATGGACCAGAACCATTTGAACAACTTTGAAAGGGGACCACCTAAGGATCATTCCTGTGAAGTTTGGTCAAAATCGGATCAGTGGTTTAGGAGGAGATGTCATTTTAAGAAATTGTTTACGCACATACGCACGCACGCACGCACGCACGACGGACGACGGACAAAAAGTGATGCCAAAAGCTCACCTCGTCACTACGTGACAGGTGAGCTAAAAACTGTAGAAACTACAGTAAAACCTATCATAATGGTCACCTCTATTAAGCGAGCAGCCTGTATTAACCAATACTGAAGTCAGTTCCTGCATTAAAATGCACCTGTATTAAACAAACACCTGCCTTAAGCACATTTTTATATCCCATACGTGATTGCTTAATACAAGTTGGCCTATGCCACATAAGGTGCAATTAGGCTTGCAAAACCAGTAAAGACTCAAAACTAAATGTGCATCAGTGCATTCTGAACATATATCTTCACAACTTCCAAGTGTCATCAACAGATCCGCTCTGACCCCACCCATAGGGGCTGGAAGAAATAGATGGGCTGCACGATGCTTCCACGCAGAGCTGAAACTGACCGCACACGAGTACTGGTAAACCACTTAGAGTTTCTAAGCCTGCCCAGGCAAAGCGGTGCGAGTCGGACCGTCCATGTTTATTAACCCTATTTGTTTCATTGGGTGACAGGGCTTGAGAAGTCATTTCATCTCAGTTTCGGGTAAAAGTCCCACAAAATTGGAAGCAACGTCTCCAAAATGACCTATACAGTGTTGACGTCTGTTGCATCCCTAAACGTCCGACATCCCTAAGTGTCCGACAAAATTTTAATTTCTCGCAAAATTGTTGGAAACGGTGGGGAATGTTCAATTATGACATTTTAAGGGAAAATTTCGAAAAAAATTTTTTTGGAAATATTCGAAATTTAACTCCAATTTTTTCTTGTCGGACATTTCGGGGTGCCCCATGCATCCCTAAGTGTCCGCCATCCCTAAATGTCCGACAACATGAAAATTGACTAAGAAAGCATTTTTATTGTTAATAATCAATCAATGATAAATAAAAAGACAAATTTAACGTTAAACCTATGTTAAAAATGTTCACCTTTGGAAATAAGCATTGCAATATATGGATCCGAATATACCGGCATCCTTAGATGTCCGCCAGCATGACAAAATCTTAGTTTCTCGGGAAGATGTCCGAAACGGTGGGGAATGATCAATTGTGACATTTTAAGTGAAAACTTCGCTTTTTTTCTCGAAAATATTCGAAATTTAACTTCATTTTTTTTTCTTGTCGGACACTTAGGGATGAACCATGCATCCCTAAGTGTCCGCCATCCCTAAATGTCCGAGAACATGAAAATTGACTAAGAAAGCATTTTTATTGTTAATAATCAATCAATGATAAATAAAAAGACAAATTCAACGTTAAACCTATGTTAAACATGTTCACCTTTGGAAATAAGCATTGCAATATATGGATCCGAATATGTCCGCAATCTCTAGATGTCCACCAGCATGACAAGTAACTTGGAAAATAGTTCTTACCGCTAATAATGAATAATGATTTATAAAGAAAAAGGTGAAGTAATTAAACCTATGCTAAAGAAGAATACCTTCGGAAATAAGCATCTTGATAAGGGATCCCAATATGGTCATCCCTAAGTGTCCGCCATCCCTAAATATCCAACAACGTAAAAATTGGACGAGAACGCATGTTTTTTTGCTTATTAATTTTCAAATAATATTAAATAAAAAGACGTTAAATCCATGTTAAAAATTTTCACCTTCCGAAATAAGCATCAGAATATATGGATTCGAGTATGTCCGCAATCTCTAGAAGTCCGCCAGCATGACAAGTAACTAAGATCTTTTTTTTTTTTTCTTCTTCTTTTTTTTCGCTAATTATCAATTATGATTATAAAAAATAGACATCAGAGTGGTTGGCAAATCCCCCGACCAAAAGGCAATATTGCCTTCAGAAAATTTTTTCACAAATAGAAAGCGCATTACACACATTCTCAACCATGTGAACAATTATGCCAAGTATTGTCAATAGATCTTGAAGGGTTTTGGAGTTATGGTGATCACGAGATAGTCATAGTATTTTATTGGAAGGGGATATAACTCTAAAACCATGTTACCAAGAGTTGTGGTTCTTATGCATGACACGCCATCTCAACCTTGTCTACAATTATGCCAACTATCATAAATATACCTTGCAGGGTATAGGAGTTATGGCGATCACAAGATAGTCATTCTATTTTATTGAAAGGGAAGATAACTCAAAAACCATTCGTACGCATGACACGCCGTCTCAACCTTGTGTACAAGTATGCCAAGTATCACCAATATATCTCAAAGGGTATTTAAGTTATGGCCATCACAAGATTGCGTATACGGACGGACGCCAGGCTGATCGCTTTATCCCCCAAACCTTTTCGGTCGAGGGATAAATACAAAAATATGTTATACCTGTGCTAAAAACTTTACCTTAAATTACACAAACGCCTACTTAAACACATTAAAAATTTACCTGAAACAAAAAAAAAATGAAAAATTTCTGTTGAAAAAAAAAAGGATTTGTTTTTATTTCTGCTCTAAACAGATGTCGCGGACACTTGTTCGAAACGCCTCGCCGAGACTGTACTAACTAGTACCAACGATCTATGTCGTAGAGCAGGAGTTAAGAAAATAATGTATAACCCCGCGAACCCCACTTTTACTCTTTTAAATGTGGGGTTTAAGGGTAAAAAATTTAGGCGTGTTTTATGTGATGGAAAATAAGCATCTTAATAGCGGGTCCCAATTAATATGGTCACCCAAAATGTCTGCCAACCCAAAATGTCTGACAACATTAAAAAAAAAATGAGAAACATTTGTGAGATGCCAAGTTCTGCAACGGAAAACCATGTGGTTTTTCTCCAGGTACTCCGGTTTTCACCAATCTCTGATTAACGATCGGCTCGATATGAGTGAAATAATCTTGAATGGGCCGAAAAACCCAAAACCAAAGAAAAAAAATCTTTTTATCGTTAACAATCATAACACATACGATATAAGAGCCGGCGCATGACAAACTCTACAATTAGACCGGTGCGACCAAATCAACCTGTGCAATCATCCTCTATTACAATAGGGGGTGACAATGGGATGCGCATGCTGATCTGAATCTTCGCTGGTCGTTTAAGACTTCCTATTAGGTTTCGTCATGCGCTGGCTCATATGTAATAGACGAAATAACGTTACCATTTTATTATATGAGCCCGCGCATGAAAAAGTCTACAAGAAGGTTTGAGCGACCAGCGAAGAGTCAGAACAGACCCTTTTTTAGGGTTTACTGCATCTTCCACGTTCAAGAGACACAACTGACAAAGTTTAAATTATACGTTGTCATGGATGAGAGACATCTCGCAATTCCTATGTAAGATCCTCGTATTGGTTTGTTGTGTGTAATATCAGTAGCTTATTTGCTAATAGACATCATCTTACCCCCATCGACTGAATGATATACCTTAATATACATGAAATTCAGACTGAAATGTGTCACCTGGACCCGAATAAACAGCAAAAAAAAAATTCTCGCAGATGGCGTCAATGCGTTTGTTCAGGTCTGGTGTAACTATAACATTTCTGTTTCAAACTTGATAAGACGCCACGTTCAGCATAGTCCGACCCATTTCCCATCCTGCACTCAAAGACAATCGGACAATCTTGTTTTGCAGACACCATCTTTTGCAGTGTTATATCAACGTTGGAGTAAAGTTAAAATTTTACAACCAAACTGGTCTGTGATCCTACATGTAGATCGCACAAAATTAAGGGTGTATGTTATTTGTAGGTAGCATGAAAACTTATATTGTGAAAGACAATGTTCACTTGCATGCTATTCTTCACCTATTTGTATGCACGCTGAACTGTATATGCCTTTCATGCTGTTCTCCATCTATTTGTATGCACGCTGAACTGTATATGCCTTTCATGCTGTTCTTCATCTATTTGTATGCACGCTGAACTGTATATGCCTTTCATGCTGTTCTTCATCTATTTGTATGCACGCTGAACTGTATATGCCTTTCATGCTGTTCTTCATCTGTTTGTATGCACGCTGAACTGTATATGCCTTTCATGCTGAAACTGACCGAGCACTAGTACAGGTAAACCTGATGAGTTTGTGTTTAACGACGCGGCAACCCTATATGTGGGTCATAAGCGTCAAACTAAACCGCTTGGAGGGTTTCCGCCTGCAAAGGCAAAGCGGCTCGAGTCGTACCGTCTATGCTGATTTACCCTATTGGTATAATTGGACTACAGGGCTTGAGAAGTCATTTCATTTCAGCTTCGGTGGGAAGCCCTACAAAATCGCAAGTAACGTTTCCAAAAATGACCAATACCGTGTTGACGAGGACGTTAACCTTTAACCTGCTGAATATTCAATTAAGCCACACCCATTTCTGACTTTGAACCAATCAGATTACTTGATGCAATTTATTTCTACATATTCATAAACTGAATGTCAAACAGTGTAGACCCTGATCAGATGGCTTCTTCAGAAGCCATCTGATCTGGATCTATACTGTTTGCAAAGAAAGGGCTTGTCGCCAACAGCAGGCTAAAGGTTAAACCTCAAATCAAATACATACCCCACCTAAGTCTCGTATCCATTATTCAATCTTGGTGAATTGCAGGCCGGGGGCGGGGGCGTGGTGCTGGGGACGGGGGTGATAGTGTTAAAATGATATACAACCTGCATATTGTCATTGCGTTTACTGTCACATTTACTTCTGTAGCAATTTTCACACCTTTACCTGTGATGCCGGTATGACACCGAACTTCAGTTTCCAAGCAATATACACTTCTGTAACAATTTTACACAATACGAAGTTATTCTGAATCTGAACTACCGCTGCATTTGACCCATAAACTGATAGCGGACTCATGCTAGCGGATTCATTTTTTGGGCGTTTTATGATCTCACTAATTTGGTATCAACCTTTTTTGTCGTTCAAATAGTTTACGCGACTATATAAAATATATGTGTATCATAATTTTAATGCTGATGAATACGGGCATACGACTTTAAACCAGTTTTGGTCCAACCAAGGTACTGAGTCAAGTTTGACATCACGCCTATTCAATCATATGCGTAAGATCCCCCACCCCTAAAAATCGAAAAAAAAAAAAAAGAAAAAAAAAGATTATAACCCAAAGCATGGATTGTGGGTATCCGTTAGAACCCGCGTCAGGGGTACGGCTATAACGGATATCCACGAGCTTCTTTTTTTGTGAAGAGGTAAGAAAACTAATTTATCATATGGCGTCGCGTCTGAGACAGAGCTCTCACTAGGATTTTGAAAACAGGATTCCAGGAATCCTTCCTGGTAAAAAGTAGGATTCACAGATAAAAAGTTGGATTCCCACATAAAAAAGTTGGAGTTCTGATCTTGATCACGCATAGAACATAGACAAAAACTTCTTATTATCAGGCTACACGTCCATATGAAAAACTGTATACTTTGAAAGTTTCATGGTTCCCAAACTCTTTTTTTCTGATAAATGCATTTAATAACTTCGTTCCAAACATGTAGAGTGTGGGTACTAGTTAGAAATATTTCACCGATGTGTCTATTTTCTGATAAATGCATTTAATAACTTCGTTCCAAACATGTAGAGTGTGGGTACTAGTTAGAAATATTTCACTGATGTGTCTATTAACCCCCCCCCCCCCCCATGCAGTTACTCGTATTATTCTCACACTTCTAGTCAAATAATGCCACATAAAAATAAGGTTGTATTAGGATAACAGCAGATATAATGTAAACCCAGATCAGAAAAGCAGCATTCTATTTAGCTATATTTGTGCTTTCAAATTCGGACGTATATGTATGTGACAGTAGCTCAATTATTTTTAATTGGTGTAAACAAATACGTAGGGGAAACATCCTAACCAGGTCTGACTTCCTGTAATTGTTAAAAATGATTGTATTTTGAAGAATTACATACATTTTTGTCACCAGTAAACGTCGAAACACACTTTGACCGAGCGATAAAAAGTACGATCGTGTAGTCGCGAAAATACATGACATTGGTAATTCGTCAATTATATCGTCTTCGCCGTAACCCTGGTTTAACTAAACGTGATATTTTACCGACTCATGCTAATCCGTTGATGATATGAGCTTACATCAATTAGTAAAATTAGTATTAACACGGGGATTAGCGCGGCGAGATTTAACAGGTACAATCATTTTTAACACGTGCCGCAAACCGACCACTTTCCAATATCGTCTCTCCCACTGACAGGTGCAAAAATACCTGTCAATATAAGTCACGCCTACTGATTTGTGGCACGTGCGCTTTCAACATAAAAAGCGGCGCCGCATTTGATCTTTTATTGGTATTGCATAAGCGGCCTAAATTAGCTTCTGAATTTACCGCTTCTGTAATTTTGGACGCGTGTCGCAATAAAAACATGCGTACACAAGAATCGCCGGTTGTGAATTTTACGCGTACAACGGCAAAAGTTGGCGTAAAATACGCAGAATCCTGCGTTTCCGAGAGCTCTGCTGAGAGTGTAATAACGTCATGCAATAAATTCCGTAATCCACTAATTGGATTAAATATGCAAATTAGTTAGATACGCCCATAACGATACACGTACAACGTCCTTAACGACGTCGCGTTTACTTACTGCGGAAATATTGACATTTTTGCATACAGATTTTGAATAAAGTACGTTTTATAAGTCATATGATATATAGACTCTTGAGACGGGCCTCCGTGGCCGAGTGGATAAGAGAGCTGACTCTTAGTCATTAGGTCTCTCACCGCCCTAGGTTCGAGCCTCGTTCGGGTCACGAGTGACGGAAGGTCAGGTGGTGTTTCCCGGGTACTCCGGTTTTTCGCCCACCTCTGATTAACGATTGGCTCGATATGAGTGAAATAATCTTGAAAGGGCCGTAAAATCCAAAACCGAAAATAAATTTAATCTTGCATTCGTGATCGTGTATTGTTGAATTTATTAGGCTCGTTGCGGGGAAAGGCATAAAATGCTCGGCAAAGCCTCGCATGTTTTACTTGTTCCTAAACTCGTTTGATAAATTCAGTAATACATGAGCACTCGTTAGATTATCTATGTATGCCACATGGAACTCCAGTTATAAATTATAGGTTTCACGTTTTAATTTGACTTTTCAAATTAATAATATTTGATTATTAATAGGCCAGTCATTTTAGCCCAAAAAGACCCTCAACCTCAAACAAATTCCTTCAGAAGGGTTTTCACTATTTTCAGAATCAGTGAGGTGTCCTGACGTACAGGAAAAAAATCCCCAAAAATATTCCCTGGCGAAATTGATTTTTTGGGGGAAAATGTTCGAAATTAGAATAAAAATCGCCAAAAACAGGAATTAAATTATAAAAATTTCATTAAATTATATCAAATTTATTTAAATAGCCAAAAATAAGCTAACTGTTGTCAAGTAGTGATAAAAGAAGTTTCAGCTTGATATGTGAACAGAAAGCTGTCTTTTTTGGGGTAAAAACTTGAAAATATTGACAAAAATGCAGAAAATGGGAATAAAATTTTAAAAAGTGACTTGTTTGCATTCTTGAAAATGTATGGTGTAAAAAGTTATATATGTGTATAAGTTAACTACAGGAAAAAAAAATAAAATTTTATATGTCAAAAATAATTCATTTTTGCGGGGTAGAAAAATGCACATTTTTATATAAAACACTCATAATCCATTAGTTTTTGGGCAAGATGCAACCACAGTATAAAAACCTATTGTATGATGTCGAACCAATTTATATAGCCAGATGTACACTAACTGCTCTCAAGTGGCTATAAAAAACATTTGTGCCTGCTCAGAAGTTTACCTTTTAAAGGAGAAATTCAAAATTTTGACAAAAACGCGAGGGAAACGGGAATGTTTTTGTAAAAAGTTAGTGGTGAGGATTCTTGAAAATGTTTTGATGCGGATAACCGTTAACTGCAGAAACAAAGAAAGATATTGAAATATTTATAAAGTTTCATTTTTCAGGAGATGAAAATGTTGAACTTTACCGAAAAATACCATATTTTTTCTCATGTAGGAATTAATTAACAAAATTTCATAGTACATTCATATCTGACGTGGAGCTGGTTTGTATTACTAGATATGCACAAACTACTTTGAAGCAGCTATTAAATGCTTCAACTTCATACCTTCACAGATATGTTCCTTTCTAAGGTTGTTGGACATTTTGCCAAAGAAAAAAAAAAAACATGGAAAACGTACATTTTAATACATGTATCTGGTAAAGGCTTTTGAAAACACTTTGATGTAGCGTTACATCAGATTTCTACACGAAGAAACATTTTTAGCTTTTGAAAAACAAATCCTTATTTCAGGATAAAAAGATAATAGTTTTACAGAAAAAAAAAAACAACATGAAAAATGATTATGTATTTCATAAGCTTAAGGCTTCTGGGAATCTATTGTAACTGGTCACTGTCCATGGTCGTCACTGTCATCCGTCTGACCTTCTGTTCTCAATTTTCGTAAATGACATTTCTTAAGTCACTAAATCTTGTTCAGAGTTATTCAAAAAATCCATTCCAAGCAACTCTGATTGGCATGGCAACAAAAACGGGGGGATTAGCAAGATTACTTATCCAAAACCAGAACAAAAAAGGTCTTTTATTAGGTTTGGCAAGTAGCTTTTGTCAACATTGTTTAAATCATAGACTTGGGGTCAAAAGTGTGCCCATCCCTGGTGTTACAAATGTTTTGCATGAACTCACATCCTGAAACTAGACGATCTTGGCCTTTGATATTTAATAGGTATCCTCATCTAGTAGATCTCTGCCAATTATGATTGCCCAGAGTATAGCCCTGAGGTACCAATTGGCCCACACTGGGGTCTACTGTTCGAAGAATTCCATCCCATGCAGCTTTTGTTGCCATGGCAGAAAAAAGGAGAATAAGTAAAATCTTTAAAATCATCTTGTATAAAGATGTAAGGTTTGTAGCTTTTTCCAAGACTGTTGAAATTATAGCCCTGGGGTCAAAAATGGACCCTCTGATGGTCACTTGTTTTACATTGACCCATATTGGAAAACTTTAAAAATCTTCTTGCCTGAAAAAGGAAGGGTGGGGCCTTTGATGTTTGGTAAATATAGCTTCAGATAGTGAATTTTTGTCAAGATTGTTCAAAAATAGATTCATATAGGGAAAACTATAAAAAATCTATGTCCTTGATATTTGTATGTATATTCATCTAGTTGACTTTTATCTAGATTGTTCTAATCGTAGCACTGTTATCAACAAGGGCCCTGCCTTCAGAGTCACTTGTTTTACACAGAAATTTTAAACTGGAAGGCCCAGATGAAACAGAGGGCCAAGGCCTTTGATATTTGGTGTACCTTATTGCTCAACCAACATTGTTTATATTATAGCCCAGGAATAAAAATGGCCCAACTCCAGGGGGTCACTTATTTTGCATAGACTCATATAGGGAAAAGCTTTAAAAACAACGTTGAAAATAGAAGGCCAAGGACTTTGATATTTGGTAAGTATGTTTAGCTACATCAAGGTGTTCAAATTACAGCTCTAGGGTCAAATATGGCCCCATCGTTGGGGTAATTTGTGAACTCACATGAACACAGTGTGCTCATGCCATGTAATTGGGACCATTTCCATCATCCGTCCATTCACGATTTCTTTACTGCAAGGGTTTCAACTAAACAGCAGAAATAATCCTCAGGTGATCTTTAAAAGTTTTCATAGAATTGTATCACCTGGAGAAGAGTAACGGGCTGATTACACAAATCGTCCTTGGGTGGCCCTCCACCAACGTTGTTCAAATTAATCAGTGGTGTAGAGATTAATTGGTGTGCCCTGTTGTCCTTTAATGGTCTAAATTTAAGCACTGCTTGTCAAATACGGTATTGGTACTCCATACAGGACACATTGGCACTCTTGGAGATTAAATTTAAACAAAAACTGTAAAAGTTCATGTGAAATTTCAATATTCAGTATGCAAATATGTTGGCTTTGATGAGGGATATACATACAGGACCATCATGGTTCTTTTGGTTTAAAACTGTTAGACTGTTCCTTCCTCCAGTATTAAGGTAAAGTATGTTAATTGAGTAACTTTGTTGCATATTTATAGAAATAAGCAGAAAATGCTATTTGTTGCTGCCGTTGTCCTTATTCATGTCAGATTATGGCAAGATACACAGTGATATTGTTAAATCAAGCTTTTAGTTTTGCAGCGTTTGCGGTTTGATTTTGAATACAAAAAAAAAAAAATATCTAAAAACATTATTAGGGCCCCGCACTGAAAGTGTGGGTGCCCTATAGTAATCACTCTGTCCGTCCGTCTGTCTGTCTGTCCATCTGTCCGTCCACAAATTTTCCTACTCCTCTGATAGCACTTCCGGGGCCCTAGTAAGTTTCACTGACAGCTCTAGTTAATAAAATGTTACTGGATAAGAAGGAAAGGAAGCATATTTTCAGTTGCTGGATGGTTGCCCTGTCCCACGTACTTTTTTTTTTTTAATTTCCTTATTGTTTTGCCCAGAATTCACACTTCAAGAACAATTAATCCAGGGTGAAACACAGGTCTACTATAGTTTGGACATGGATTTAGTCAACATTTGCTTCTGATCTATTAACATTTTGCATGTTCTTCTATAATTCCCGTTCTTTTCTCTTATTCGTCTTTGTGATTGTCAAAAAATTGATGGCTTGTATCATGGACAAGTGAACATATTTTTTCTGATTCTTGGTGCATAGTTTTATGCATTTCTTCTTTGTCACCAAATGGGCATGTTGGCTTGAAGCATAACTGCTATATAGCTAAGAAATTACACATATAATTAGGCAAGAATGAATCTGTCAAATAAATCTTCCCAACAAATAATGTAACTGGGTCTTTGTTTGTTTGATTTGAGGCTTAACGTCCCCGTCAGCACGGTATAGGTCTTTTTGGAGACATTGCTTCCAATTTTATGGGATTTTTACCCGACATTGAGATGAAATGACATCTCATTCCCTGTCGCCCAATGAAACCAATAGGGTTTATAAGCACCGCTTTGCCTGGGCAGGCTTAGCTCCTCTAAGCGGTTTACCAGTGCTCGTGTGCAGTCGGTTTCAACTCTGCGTGGAAGCATCATGCAGCCCATCTATTTGTTCAAGCCGCAATGGGTGGGGGCTGCGGTATCTGGGTTTAAAACAGTATTTTGTTGGACATAAACAACATTTTTGCACAATATTTTTGACACACACATATAATGATCAGTGAAAGACAAGTTATAGTGCACAAGACTGTACTATTTTGTATATTGTTAGAGCCCTATATTAAGTAGTATAGTGTTACTGGTGGCATATAATGGATTTTGAGGGTTTTGTGTAAAAATGTGTATTTTCCTACCCGGAAAATTGACTTTTCAAATGTCTAAAAATTTATTTTATTCCTGTAGTTAACTGATATCTTAAAATTTACATCCAAAAATTTTCATGAATCCCCACCACTAACTTTAAAAACAAAACATATTCCTATTTTCCATGTTTTTTTTATCAAAATTTTACATTTTCTGCCTTTCAAAAGTCAAATTGCTGTCCAGGCACGAAGCTGAAGGATTTTTGAGAGCTTCTTGATATAGTCAGTGTACATCTGGCTATATAAATTAGTTCGACTTCATACAATTTATTTTTATAATGTAATTCTACTTGACCGGAAAATACTAGATTTTGGGTGTTTTTATGTAAACATGTGCATTTTCATACCCCGAAAAATGGAACTTTTTAAACATATAAAAATTTTATTTTTTTCCTGTAGTTAACTTATACACATATATAACTTTTTACACCAAAACATTTTCAAGAATCCACACCAGTAACTTTTTAAAAATTTATTCCCATTTTCTGCGTTTTTTGTCAATATTTCCAAGTTTTTACCCCCCAAAAGACAGCTTTCTGTTCACAAATCAAGCTAAAACTTCTTTTATCACTACTTGACAACAGTTAGCTTATTTTGGGCTGTTTAAATATATTTGATATAATTTAATGAATTTTTTATAATTCAATTCCTGTTTTTGGCGATTTTTATTTTAATTTCGAACATTTTCCCCCAAAAAATCAATTTCGCCAGGGAATATTTTTGGGGATTTTTTTCCTGTAAGTCAGGACACCTCACTGATTCTGAAAATAGTGAAAACCCTTCTGAAGGAATTTGTTTGAGGTTCAATGCTATTTTGACTGGCCTATAATGATAAAATTACTTTATCAGCTGTTTTTCATGTTAACGGCCACTTAGGTGTATATCAATCAAGATGCATATGTCCGAAGGTATTCTTTTTTAGCATAGGTTTAATTACTTCACCTTTTTCTTTTTAAATCATTTTTCATTATTAGCGGTAAGAACTATTTTCCAAGTTACTTGTCATGCTGGTGGACATCTAGAGATTGCGGACATATTCGGATCCAGACATTGCAATGCTTATTTCCAAAGGTGAACATTTTTAACATAGGTTTAACGTTGAATTTGTCTTTTTATTCATCATTGATTGATTATTAACAATAAAAATGCTTTCTTAGTCAATTTTCATGTTGTCGGACATTTAGGGATGGCGGACACTTAGGGATGCATGGGTCATCCCTAAGTGTCCGACAAGAAAAAAAAAAATGAAGTTAAATTTCGAATATTTTCGAGAAAAAAAAAGCGAAGTTTTCACTTAAAATGTCACAATTGATCATTCTCCACCGTTTCGGACATTTTCCCGAGAAACTAAGATTGTGTCATGCTGGCGGACATCTAAGGATGCCGGTATATTCGGATCCATATATTGCAGTGCTTATTTCCAAAGGTGAACATTTTTAACATAGGTTTAACGTTGAATTTGTCTTTTTATTTATCATTGATTGATTATTAACAATAAAAACGCTTTCTTAGTCAATTTTCATGTTTTCGGACATTTAGGGATGGCGGACACTTAGGGATGCATGGGTCATCCCTAAGTGTCCGACAAGAAAAAAATGAAGTTAAATTTCGAATATTTTCGAGAAAAAAAGCGATGTTTTCACTTAAAATGTCACAATTGATCATTCTCCACCGTTTCGGACATCTTCCCGAGAAAATAAGATCTTGTCATGCTGGCGGACATCTAAGGATGACGGTATATTCGGATCCATATATTGCAATGCTTATTTCCAAAGGTGAACATTTTTAACATAGGTTTAACGTTAAATTTGTCTTTTTATTTATCATTGATTGATTATTAACAATAAAAATGCTTTCTTAGTCAATTTTCATGTTGTCGGACATTTAGGGATGGCGGACACTTAGGGATGCATGGGGCACCCCGAAATGTCCGACAAGAAAAAAATTGAAGTTAAATTTCGAATATTTCCAAAAAAATTTTTTTCGAAATTTTCCCTTAAAATGTCATAATTGAACATTCCCCACCGTTTCCAACAATTTTGCGAGAAATTAAAATTTTGTCGGACACTTAGGGATGTCGGACGTTTAGGGATGCAACAGACGTCGACGTTAAACCTCAGATCAAACCAAAAACATCTACAGATCCCAAACATTCTCCCGAGTAAAATGTATAGATGCATACAAACACACACAACATTTCACAATAATGAGCATTTAACTCTTATATAGAGGATCTTACATGAGTGCTCATGTATTATTGAATTTATTAAATGAGTTGAGGAAAATGGATAAAATGCGAGGCTATGCCGAGCATTTTATCCTTTTTCCTCAACGAATTTAATAAATTCAATAACACATGAGCACGAATGCAAGATTCTATTTATCATATGACATTTAAAGCGCTTTTTACTCACGATTGTTTACAAAAATGTCAATATTCCGCCATTAGTAAACGCGACGTCGTTAAGGACGTCGTACATGTAACGTTACAGGACATATCTAGCTAATTTGCATATTTAATCCACTAGTGGATTATCGAAAATAATACATGGCGTTATTACACTCTCAGACGCGACGTCATATGATAACTTGCTGTTCACAACAACCCCTATCTTTGCAAACAGTGTAGATCCAGATCAGATGGCTTCTGAAGAAGCCATCTGATCAGGATCTACACTGTTTGACATTCAGTTTATGAATTTGTAGCAATAAATTACATCAAGTAATCTGATTGGTTCTAAGTCAGAAATGGGTGTGGCTAAACTGAATATTCAGCAAGAGAAGGGTTAATGGCGAGTAATGAGGATAAACAAAGGGAAGTTTTTCTCACTTTTCCACAAACACCTGTGTTGTGGATACTTGTTAGAATCACCTCAATGAGGCGATTCTAACCAGTACCCACAAAACAGGTTCTGTTTACCCAATTTGTGGGTAAGACACTGTCCTTTTGTCATTCTATATTCAGTAAAATTCCTATATTAATATCACCTTTGGGACTGTGGTCTTCAAGACCACTTTTGAACAGTCCCAAAGGTGGTCTCTGACCAGAGGACACTGTATGCAAAAAAAAAAAAAAACGCATAGAAAGAATAACTGCAAACCTACTAAATAAGCTTTTTAAAGGAGAATTAAGTCTTAATTTTAGGCGGTCTTAATAGGGGAATTTAACTGTATGTTTTAGTTTATACTAATTTATTTTAGTTCGATTGCGATGAAAGCTTCAAGCTTATTGAATCGCAATCCAACACACATTCTGGGTGTTTTCATGCATGCGCAAGAGAGAGTGAGTGGCTTTTACACCACTGCTCCCCTTTTTACACATCTTGGTGGAGTGGGGCAGTGTCATTACGTGTCTTGCCCAAGGACACACCTCGATACCGGTGACCGGATTCGAACTCACAACCTCTAGATCATTAGTCAAACGTGTTAACCACTGCGCTATCAAGGCTATTTTGTTATATTTTAATGACAGTGCTGTTGCTTTAGTGCTTCTTTCCCTTAGGTATCTTGGAGGGAAGAAATATTAACCCTTGTCCTGCTCAATATTTATATATGCCACACCCACTACCAATTATCAACCAATCAGATTACTTGATGCAAATTATTGCAACAAATTCACAATCTGAATGGCAAACAATGTAGATCCTGATCAGATGGCTTCGTCAGAAGCCATCTGATCTGGATCTACATTGTTTCAAAGATAAGGCATATCCGGGACTAGCAGGACAAGGGTTAAAGGTACCGATTCATGATCACTATCTTAACTTCTATTTTGGACAAAAGTAAGGAATATAATCTCTTATTTATCCTCATTACTGTCTTAGTAACGTTTTTAACAATGAGGTTCTCTAAAAACAACAGCAGTCACCACTTTCCCACACAGCATGGGAACATTTTTCTGACATTTTTATTGGGACTCTAGGTTCCTCGTATTCAAACAACACATACATTATAAGGAAGTTGCTTTCAAACTAACTGGCACCAATAAAATGTGAAAGACTTTAGGTCACAGACTTTTTTAGGAAAAGATCTACCATAACACGAACAGACATAAATTATAAACATGTTTTTACTAATGCTAGTGCCTGAAGCCTCAAACAAAAGTAAAGATTTTGGAGAAAATCAGATTTGACATTTTATGTCATGTAGATCCTGAGCAGAAGGCTTCTTCTCATTTGGATCTACACTATTTGCAAAGGTAGGGTTTGTCGTGAATAACAGGATAAGGTTTAAATGATTCTTCTAAGAAGCAAAATCTTTCCTTTAAGAGTAGCACACTTTTTCAAAGGGGATCTTCTTATGGGAATGCAAATAGGAAGTTCCAAAAGTTGTGTCCCTTGGAAAAATGACAGATAATGTGCCTAGTGTATGCATTTCCCTTCAGTTAAATGGATTCTCCAAATTAATTTATAAAGGGAGGTTACTATAAAACTGCAAGTGGATTTCTTAGTAACTATAAATGAAACTATGAAACAATTTGCTTGTGACCAGAGTGAATTTTTTTATTAACCCTTATCCAGGAGTGACAACCTATGTCATAGCAGAGATGTCGTACCCATTTCAGAAGCGGCCATATTGGTGAAAATAGGGTAAATAAAATGCTTCAAACTAGATATGTACATAACGAGTCTTCAGAAAACATACTTCAGCTAAATAACGAACAATATTTGCATCCGATCAGTGAGTTAATTCAAACTAGAAACATTGAAAAGGCTTCGATAGCTTCGCCACAAGATTTGATTCGGCGCTGTAAACAATGGTAGTTCCGACATCATTGCCAAAGCAGCTTGTGTCGAATTATTTAAAGAAAGGGCCACATTTCTGAGACAGATTTCAGTATGTTTGATTCTTTTATGACCTAATGCACCGACTGCGACTACTTGATTTTACAAATGCCTTATGTGTAGTAAACGCTGGCAAACCTACGGATTGTTATGTCACTGCTCTGACGTAGGTTGTTCCCCCTGCTTATCTTGCTGAATGAATTTAGGCACATTCATTTCTGACAATGCACTAATCGAGTTACTTGATAATGTAGTTTGTTCAATTCACAAACTGCATGACAAACAATTTAGATCCTAATCAGCTGGCTTGAAGAAGCAATCTGATCTGACAGAGATCTGCTATGGACCAGTTGTTCAAAACTAATGACGTCATGTCGTTAGTTAACGTATCGTTAAAACTTTGATCATTACAGCAAATATGCTGAAATTTTTGCTGAAAAAATGTAAGCAGCTTTTGTGGACGCAAAAGCTGCTCACATTTTTTCAGCAAAAATACCAAAATTTACGATATTGTACTTGCTAGAAGAGTTAACAATATGACCACTAACGAGCTCGTTAAGCTAACGATGCTTTGAACAACTGGCCCCTGGTGTGAGATCTGCCACAGCTACCTTGAAGGGGGCCCATTTATGTGGATGTTGCTCCTCTACCTGCACGTAATCACAACTCCGATGATGATGATCTACACTGTTTGCAAGGTAAGGGTTGCCATGTTAAGGGGGGAAAAGTGTGAACCATAAACCAAACACCAAACAAACAACACATACCAGTCTAAAATATATTTAGCTCTTTAGAAAAAATATTAGGCGGGACATTGCATGTGCATGTCTGCCGACATGGAATGCAAATGCGGGGGGATGAAAATCATTCTGCAGTCATGAATAGCACTTTAAAGACAGTCCCAAAAGAGAAAGGCAAAATATTTCCTAGACAGCCTTACCTCCCTTGGAGAAGTATTCATTCCCACTAATGAAAACATAAATGATCAACTCAACACAATCTTCCACTGATGTAAACATGCAATATGTTTCATAACATATGAAAGAAATACAGTAAAATTCCTACAATAAGACCACCTTTGGGACTGTTCAAAAGTGGTCTTTAAGACCACTTTTGACCAATCCCAAAGGTGGTCCCTGTACAGAGGACATTGTGTGCAGAAAGCACAAAAAAATAATAACTGCACCCTTCTAAATAAGCTTTTTAAGGAAGATTTAGTCTTAATTTTAGTTGGTCTTAATAGCATAAATTTCACTGTACATGTATATAAGAACATAAAAAAGATATTAGCACATTTCAGTTTTCTTATTATACATAGGACTCACAAGGGTAATTAAGGGGAATGGGAACACCTGGCAGATTTTTCAAAGGGAGACAACTTTTGGGACTTCCGGGTCGCTTTTCTATAAGACCCATCCCAATGAAAAGGGGTCTACTCTTAAAGGAAAGAATTTGCTCCTCAGGAGCAAATTTTTTCCTTTATGAGTTGACCTCTAGTGACATGGTAGATAAATAGGGGCTTGAAGAAATATATGGGCTGCATGATGCTTCCACGCAGAGCTGAATCCGGCCCGCACACTAGTACTGGTAAACCGCTTAGAGGATCTAAGCCTGTCCAGGAACCGCGGTGTGAGGCGGACCGTCCATGCTAATAAACCCTATTGGTTTCATTGGGCGACGGCTTGAGATGTCATTTCATCTCAATGTCGGGTAAAAGTCCCACAAAATTGGAAGCAACGTCTCCAAAATGACCTTTACAGTGTTGACGGGGACGTTAAACCTCAAATAAAACAAACAAACAAACATGGTAGATAAAAATAATTTTACAGGAGTCGCCTCCCCTGACATTCCCCCTTAAGTGACATTTCCTTATTTAACTGCAAGGAACGTATGTTAATGTACTTGTTAGTGTCGCCTTTTTGAGACAGTACCTACAATATGTGCAAAAATAAAGAAAATAATGTAAGTCCTTGTAAACTTCACTTTTCTCTATATAAATTGCGGTTTACAGGGTGTGTATTGTATGGAATTGTTAACCCTTATCCTGCTGAAAAATCAATTTTGCCACACCCACTTCTGACTATCAACCAATCAACATAATTGATATATTGTAATCGTTTAAATCTGCAAACTGAATGACAGTGTAGATCCTGATCAGATGGTTCTAATCTGGTTAGGTAGGCATTGTCTTGTTCAGCGGGATAAGTGTTAACATGGTGGACATTAAAGGATGCATCATGTAAATTGCAACACACATGACAAAGTAATTCAAACACGTTTGCTGGTTAAAAATACTCATATATCCAGCTGTCTGTTCAACATCCTAATATTACATAAATGAATTTTAATATTACAACATGTAATGGCTTTTTATGGTTAAATTCTTTCTATAATATGCTTGAAGAATGGACATACCTTTTTTCCATCTTTCTAAAGCAGTGTTGAAGGTTTTACATCCCCATCAACACTATTTAGATCATTTTGGACAAATTGCTTCTGGTTTTGTTGGACTTTTACCCAACACGGTGATGAAATGACTTCTCAAGCCCTACTGTGCAAAGAAACTGCTAGGGTTTAAGGAGCCATCTGACTCGCACCACTTTTCCTGGGCAGGCTTAGACCTGTAAGTGAATTACAACTACTCAAGCCAGCCTCGGTAGCTTAGTCAGATGCGCATCTGACTGGTCATCAGGAGGATGTGGGTTTGGTACATTCTTTCGTGGAGATTGCTCATGAAATCTTTCCTAAAGTCATTCTCTCCCTTCCACTGATTCAAGAAGGGCAGTTGTCAGTTTCTGGCAAAAGAATGTGCACTGTACTGGTTAACTGCTTATGTATAAGCCTGCCCAAGAAAAGTAAGAATAGGTAAACTGACTGGCTCAAAATGACCTACATAGTGGTGACTCGGTCGTTAAACTCCAATACAAACTAAACAAGTACTCAAGTTTGGTCAGTTTCAGATGTGTATGGAAGCCCCATGCAGCCCAATCTATTTTTCCAAGCCCCTTTCAAGGCAAGAAGTGACAATAAGCTTTCATAAAGGCTATGTTGTAACTGCAGGTGCTAAGCATGCCTTCAACATTAAGTTAAACACTGGAGTCAGTGCTAGGCCTGACACAAGCTTTGACAGCTGGATAAACAAACCAATGAACAGACAGAAAACCACAAACTGTGCCATTCTAACAGCATGAATGACAAAAATGAAAGGGGATAATTCCATCTATGACTTCCATAATGATCCTAAGAATTGGGAAACAGCAAACAGTGCAGAATGAGATCAGAAACAGCAGCCTGATCAGAATCTGTTTGCCATTCGGTTTACACCCTTTGGGACTCCTTGCTGGATTGTGGAACAAATTTGTTAAAATCTTTGGAGAATTACAGCAAATCCTCAAGTAGTCCCTTTTTTTTATTTTTACGGTAGCTTCTATTGTCAGAGAAAGGAGATAAATGTTTTGATGTCAAGAGTCACTTCTCTTGGACATGTATCTACTCTTTAACCCTTTCAACCCCACTATAATGCACCCATCATGCTTACAAGTCTGTGTAATGAACACTCATGTAAACCCCACTTTATATAAAGAAAACTGGGGTTTACAGGGGGGTTTACATTATTTTTCATATTTCTGCTCCAAGACATGGGTTGTGGGTACTCGTTAGAACCGCCTCAATGAGGCGGTTCTGACGAGCACCCACAACCTACGTTTGGAAAATAAATAAGAAAAATATAACAAATTTGCATCAGAAAAAAAATGACCATTGTGAAGAAATGAAAGAGGACACTATTCCCCAGGGATACAATATTATAATGTGAAACCTACACGGATAATGAGCTGTCCCATCTTAATCAACACTGCCATCCTGTTAACGATTTTGACTAAAACCCCCATTTACAAGAATGGACATATTCAAATTCAATGGTGGAGCAGTCCACTTCAGAAACTTGGGTGGGAAAGGAAGAACCCCAAGGCTAAAATCTAGCAACTACAATTCCCCAAGGTACAGCTGTCATTAACCCCAAAACTGTCAATCATGAATTTGTAGACATCATTTTCATTTTTTTTTCTACTATTTTCAGAGAAAATAAGGCTTGACATTACATGTGAATCGTCTGCTAGGCAGACTATTCACAAGAAATGTCAGGCCTAACTATCTCTGAAAGATGTAAAAAAAATAAAGTTGAAGGTCTGCTCTAAAAGTTTCTATGGTGCTGTAAGGGTTAAAAGTACATGTCTGTATGTCTTGCTAGTGCATTTGAACAAGATGATCGACAAGCACTCACTATATAACAACTTTGTAAGGGTTCTGATCCGAACAGGTCTCAGATAATTGTGGGATAATGTTCACTGATGAGCCATAAATAAAATATGTTTGGATTATCTTGCTTGAGATTAAAACTATACATGAAGGGTACTTGGTAGAACTGCCAAGGTTGCCATGGCAATCCTAACAAGCTCTCATGATGTATGTTTCCATGGGAAACTAAAACAATCCCCCAGATACATCATCGAATACTCCTCTCAGCCAACTCTCCCTTAAAATCTCTGGAAGTGACCACAACCACTATCGTGTGCCATCAACTTGTCATGGAAGATCGTTGTTCTTTGAACCACTCCACAAACTCATCTAGTAAAACTGGCCCTAAAAACAAATAAAAATAGTTTTTAGATGTGCCACAGTCCAAAGAAGCGTTTTCATGATTTCACAGGTAAAGTCTGTATTGTTGAGTGCTGTGTTGCAGTGGTAAAGCATCAGATTTGAGATTGAGAGGTAGTCGCTTCAATCCCAGCAAGCGCTAAGTATTGTTTCTTTGAGCAAGAGACTTTATTCACATTGCTTAATACTGGTTCCTACACAGGAAGAGGAAGGAAAAAAGGGCCACATTGAAGATTAGTACTACAGTAGAACTTCGATGGCTCGAACACCGATGGCTCGTTTACCGTGGATGTGTCGAACCCATTCTTGAGCCCCTAGCGAAATCATCTCATATATAAGAAATAATGGGGGATAATTAAGGAGATCTTAGTCTTTTATCTTGCAAATGTATGCTGTGTGTACTCATTAGAATCGCCTCGATGAGGCGATTCTAATGAGTACACACAGCATACATATTCATTATAGAACACCGAAAAGATGTCTAAAAGTATCTCGTTATGCCTCCTGACAGTAACCTCAGTGGCCCGAACTACCCCTGTCTTGAACAGATTTTCGAGGTCCCAAAGGTGTTCGAGCCATTGAAGTTCTACTGTATATATAAAGCTAGTAAATGTGTTACATCTATAAATAAAGTTGATTATTCTTATTATTATTATTATTTGGTGATAATTGAAGGATAATTTTTGTCATTTCTCGCTAAAAACCTATGGTGTTAACCATACCAAACTTTTCCTAGGCAGGTGTTGTTCTTAACACCAGGCAAAGTCCTAAGCATTTTAACTTTTCAGTGCATTGAATGACCAACTGTTTTGGAGTTTAACGGTTACTATGTTAGGTCATATTGAACGAGTCGGTTTACCCAACCATCATCTTTAGACAGGACAGGTTAACCAGGACTGACAGAAACTGATAACTGTCCTTGAATCAGTGAGAGGGAAAGAATCCTGGAGAAGAGTCAAAGATCAATCTCCAAGAAAGACCCTTGCAGATTCCAGTAGGAATTGAACTCAGTCAGATGTGTACTAAACTGAGCCACCACAGTTGGCAGTAAAGTGAACATTCTTTTACAGTAACTGACAACTGGCTTTCTTGAATCGATGGAAAGGAGAGAACAACACCATAATGAATAGACACAAGGAAGACTGTGGGAAAACTCTAGGCATAGCTCTAAGGAAGCTACTTAAAAGCTACATTTCTTAGTTTTTGAAAATTTCTGTATAAAATCGTGGAACAGAAAAAGTTCTATAGCCAACAATTTTTTTCTTAAAATACAATTACATGCAATCGAACTTCAATGGCTCGAACACCTTTGGGACCTCGAAAATCTGTTCGAGACAGGGGTAGTTCGAGCCACTGAGGTTACTGTCAGGAGGCATAACGAGATACTTTTAGACATCTTTTCGGTGTTCTATGATGAATATGTATGCTGTGTGTACTCATTAGAATCGCCTCATCGAGGCGATTCTAATGAGTACACACAGCATACATTTGCAAGATAAAAGACTAAAATCTCCTTAATTATCCCCCAATATTTCTTATGTAGAGGATTTCGCTAGGGGCTCAAGAATGGGTTCGAATCATCCATAGTAAACGAGCCATCAGTGTTCGAGCCATCGAAGTTCTACTGTACAAGTACTCACTAGCTGAACTTTTCATAATTGAATACTTACATGCCCCATCCTCATCATAGTTGGAAAGGTCAGGTAAAATTGTTCTACTGAACTCTAGCACATTACACCATTGGTCTTTGTTTATTACTTTATATTTGGATTGCTGAAAAAATAAAAACAAATTTAGATGAGCACAGAAATGTTTTAATCAATATATCAATTGAACAAGAGCACAGCAAAACCTGTAAGAAAGCCTGCTATTACAGACTGCAACTTCTATCTAAGACTACCATGTTTATCCGTAATATTCAGACACCTCAACTCCTAAAATTTGAACAAGTACAACGTGCTACAGAAAATTGGGTCAAAAAATAGGCGAATGAGAGGTTAACAGTGTAGACACTGATGAGATGCCACAGCATATGGCATCTCATCATGACTGACAGTTTTCTCTGACTCTTCTGCCCGAATACTTATGGTAATATAAGAATCTTATATGGGTGTGAGGGGTGGATTGAAAAACCCGTCCCAAGGGACACTGTCCGGCATCACGAGGCTTGCCGAGTGATGCTAGACAGCGATCCCGAGGGACGGATTTTTCTATCCGTCCCTCACACCCATATTTGATTCTTTTTCTTGCATACCTTCCATTTCTATTGTTGCTGTCACTTTGGTTACAGACGTCTGCCATTTTGTGATGACACAACAGAAATGTTTAGTGACGTCACGCATGATGCCGCCGCGCATGAGGTTGTAATCAACCAGTGCATTTATCAAACACGCTGTTATATTCGATTTGGGGTCAGAACACTAGGGTCAGAACATAAATTTCTATCCCAGAGTAAAATCACGGATTTCCTTGTCTGGTGTGCAAGAAATATGGTTCATACCTTGGTAGATAACACAAAGCTTGTAGGTACAGACAGGCCTGAGCAAACTATAAAACTAGATGAGATGCCGCAGAACACTGTTTGGGGCTATACTGTTTGCCAATGTCCTAGCATATTGTGTCCGAGTCAATGTTTCACAGATAGCTACTAATGAGAAGACTAGCGTGGATATAAATAAACATTACCTAGCTTTTGGTTGAATGACAAACAATCAACCAAACAATAAATCAATGACAGTCTAGGAGTCTGCTTGATGAGGAGCAAATTCTTTCCTTTAAGAGTAGACCCCTTTTCAGTGCGACTGAGCCTATAGGAAAACAAACATGAAATCTAGAAAGTTGTCTCCCTTTGAAAAAATGATGGAAAATTTGCTACCTGTTCCCATGATTCCCTTTAAATACTGTTATTATTATTCTTTCAACCTCTCACAAGTTGGTTTAGCCATCAAACTTTATACTGTTAAATGAATTAGTTAAGCAACACCTATTTCTGACTAGGGTTATTGACCAATCAAATTATGACTTGATATAATGTCTTCATTCAAATTTGCAACTGAATGTCAAACAGTGTATATCTTAATTTGATGGCTTCTTCAGCGGAAGAAGGGTTTTAAACAACAAGTCCTGTTCTGTCATTTCAAACTTCATTGTAAACTTACATCTAAGAACTGATGGAAGGAGCTAAACAAGGGCCAGTGTCTACCTAACAGCAGGGCCAACATGGCTTTTGCTGTATCTATATCCATACTTCTTTGGTCTTTATCCTGAAAAAAAAAACAACAAAGGAAATTATAAATAATGTCTAAAATTTAAATTTTTTTATTTACATGTACAAGTGTCAACTAAATTCAATTCAATAAGATCAACTATATCATATGACATTTCAATTGCCAATTATGAAGCAAATCCATTATATGGTTTGGATAATATGAGCTCTTAAAATACTTTATACTTATAATTTTCTGTCTGTGATCTTGACTTAGAGGTTGTGTGCATGAGTGGGGTATTGCTGAATATCACTTTGGACCTGTATCTATCATCGTACAAAGTAAAAACCCAATACATCATATGGTTTGGAAAATATGAGCACTTGTTGAAAAATTTAACATTAAATATGTTGAAGTCTGTGACCTTGACCTTGAAGTCATTGGCATTGATGGGGGTATTGCTAATAAACTTTTGGGCCTGTATCTATCATCACAGCAAATATAAACCAAATCTGGTTGCGAAAATATGAGCTTTTTAAGAACTCACATTAAAAATTTCTACATCTGTGACCTTGACCTTGGTCATGGGTGGGGGTATTTCTAACAAAAACTTTGAATCTATATGTATGAGCATAACAAGATGAACAAAATCCATTAAACAAAGTTCAGGTTCTGCCTGGGTCTATGACATTTAAAAATTTATAAGTCTGTGACCTGGACCTTGTGGTCATTTGCATGAAAGGGGGGGGGGGGGGCATTGTTGAATAAAACCTTGGACCTATATCTGTCATCATATAACCAAATCCATCAAATGGTTTGGAAACTATGCACTCTTAAATGTTCAGGTTCTATCTGGTACAAATGCCTTAATCTCAGTCTGTAATATTAAAAATTTCTAAGTCTGTGACCTTGACCTTGAGGTTATAGGCATGGGTGGGGGAATTGCTGAATAAAACTTTGGACCTGAATCTATCATCTTACCAAATATAAACTGAATCCCATCACAAGGTTTGGAAAATAAGACCTCTTAAAAAGTCCAGGGGCCAGTTGTTCAAAACTAACGACCTCGTTAGTTAACTTATCGTTAAAACTTTGATCATTAAATATGGCAAATATGCTGAAATTTTTGCTGAAAAAAATGTGAGCAGCTTTTGCGGACGCAAAAGCTGCTCACATTTTTTCAGCAAAAATACCAAAATTTACGATATTGTACTTGCTAGAAGAGTTAACAATATGACCACTAACGAGCTTGTTAAGCTAACGATGCTTTGAACAACTGGCCCCAGGTTCTACTGGTACAAATGCCTTAACCTGAGTCTAACAAGATTATGTACGTATGGTACACACACATAAGTGTACAGAAGGATGTATTCGTACGCAAATACACACATACTGAAAACCGACAAACTATATGCCTCTGGAATCATCTGATGCGGGGGCATAAAAAAAATCCCTAAGTCTTTCCAATTATGCCTCCTGCTATGATTAAGCAACGGCTTAAACTTTATTTTGATTGCTTCAATCGCATTTATATACAATAGACAAATACATATCATGGACGGTCTAACATTAAGCCAAAGGCTTGTGCAAAGGCCATCACCTGGTACTATCTTTAATTGTCAATCACTTAAATTACTCCTATCTTGAACAAATTTTCAAGGTCTAACATGTACTTGAGTGAGTGAGTGAGTGTTTCAGTTTTACGTCCCACCAACAGCTAAGGTCATACAGAGACGGGACCTTGGTTTAAAGACTCATCCGAAAGTCTGGAGAAGCCAGGGATAACATGTACTCAAACCATTTAAGTTTGAATGTTTTATCATCTAAATCATGGGATCAAAATGCTGCAATAAAAAGTTTTTTAAAAGAATACCTTTCCTTTATAAATACAGTCGAACTTCAATGGCTCGAACACCTTTGGGACCTCGAAAATCTGTTCGAGACAGGGGTAGTTCGAGTCACTGAGGGTTACTGTCAGGAGGCATAACAAGATACTTTTAGACATCTTTTCGGTGTTCTATAATGAAAATGTATGCTGTGTGTACTCATAAGAATCGCCTCATCGAGGCGATTCTAATGAGTAAACACAGCATACATTTGCAAGATAAAACACTAAAATCTCCTTAATTATCCCCCACTATTTCTTATGTAGAGGATTTCCCAAGGGGCTCAAGAATGGGTTTGACACATCAATGGTAAACGAGCCATCGGTGTTCGAGCCATCGAAGTTCTACTGTATGTTGAATCCATGCCTGAACTGGGTAGCAAGTTTCAAAGCTCTTCCTCACACGTCGGTGTGACATAGTGCATTCTTTCATATCTAAAACTGGTTATTTTTCCGATGAAAATTTGTGATATTATTTATTGTTTTCTTATCAATGTCCCAAACATGGTTGTGGATACCTGTCAGAACCACCTCAATGAGGCGGTTCTGATGGGTATCCACAACCTATGTCTTGAAGTAGAAATAAGAAAAATAATGTAAACACATGCAAACCCAAGTCTCCTCTATATAAAGTAGGGTATATGGGATCTTTCATTACACAGACTTGTCCAAGTGATGCTTGTTCATTCAAGATGAAGTGACTAAAAAAGTGTGCAGGCTGATTTTAGACGTAGTTTGTGCAAGTTAACCCTTTTTGTACCAAATAGAATCTTCCTCTTTATATATAGCAGGAGTCCATTTCAAAATTTAGGGGTGTCAGGTTGTCTTTTCTTCAAAATCTATTTGGAAAATGGCTGAAACTTTGGCAAACAGTGTAGGCCCTGATCAGACGCCACGTTCAGTGGCGTTTGATCTGGGCCTGCACTGTTTGTCAGGGTACCCGTTTTAGGGTTTCTGGTACTAAATGGGTTAACACAGTTTTCATAAAATGATATTTTTAATGTAAAATTAATTTTAATTAATAATATACCTACCCATCACTACAATTATAGCCTTTTAACCAGACGCAGCTCTGGGACAGTCTGATAAAAAAAATCCACCAGAAAAATGCCACAGGCATGCCCATCTCCATGAACGCCTCACGTGACCTTCCTAGAGACGCGTCCCGATTGGTTGCCGTGGTCACATGCCTAATGCGGCCAATCGGCAGTCGATAACGGGTCACGTGACCCTAATCTCGCGCTCAGCTCGAGAACAAAGACATATTTCAATCAGACAATTTAAAAATATTTCAGGCGGGGCTGGGAGGTGGGACATGCCATTGTAGTGATGGGTAGGTATATTATTAATTAAAATTAATTTTACATTAAAAATATCATTTTAATATCAAATATAACTACCCATCACTACAATTATAGCCTGAATTCAAAGCAAGTGGAGGGTTGGATGAAAATTAAAGTTATACATACCCAACTCCTCTGACCTTGGTTGTTTTTCCCTTTTTGATCCCTCCATAGATCGTAGCATAAGGGGGATCCTACCATGACTGCCAGTGATCCAAATCCAAATTTCCCATAAGAGAGAAGGTAAATGGAAAGGGACCAGAGTCAAAAAAGAAGGTTCACACCTATTCAAACAGGTTAACAAACAACCAAGGAAATAAGATCCTACAATTAGTGCTTCTCAGTAATAGACTGAGAAGCTACTAATCTACCCAAGGAATGAGTATCGTTACGAATGGGGGCCAAATTCCTCAGGTAAAAGGATGAAAAGGTGGAATTGGAACGCCAATAAGCTGCATGACAAATGTCCTCAAGAGATATGGAGTTCCAATAAGCCCAAGATGTAGAAAGGGCCCTGACTTCATGAGCTGAGATCTTCATGAATGTTAACTGAGCAGAAGTGAGATTGGCATAAGCATGCTTGATCACTTTACAAATCCACCTTGAAATAGAAGCAGGAGAAATATCTCCTGAACCCTTGATAGGAATGAAAAGTCGGTCACGATTAGCTCGAATAGATCTAGAAGCTCTGATGTAAAAACGTAAGGCTCGAACAGGACACAAAAGTTTCTCATCAGCATCCGATCCACAAATCCTGGAAATACCAGGAATTAAAATAGGTTCAGGCATAGAAGCAGGGAGCTGATTTTTAGCCAGAAACCCAGGTTGAGTGAGAAGTGAAATAGAGTCATTGTTCTTATCATATCTGAAGCAACCCTCTGCAATTGATAATGCATGAATCTCACTCCTTCTACGAGCTGAAGCAAAAGCTAAAAGAAATACAGCCTTATGAGTTAGATGATCAAATGAGGCTGACTTCAAAGGTTCGTAAGGAGGCTTAGTTAAAGACCACAATACACATGTAAGATTCCATTTTGGGGTCAAGGACCTGGAAATCGGTCGGCGTAGTGAAAACCCCTTAATTAAGTCAGTGATAATGGGGTTTAATGAAATATCTGAAACCGCCGAATATTTTAATGTGTTTGAGATAACTGATCTGTACCCTTTTATAGAGGAAATTGACAACTTAAGGGTAGAGAACAGGTAACAAAAGAAATCCACCAAAACCTCTAAAGAGGGGTTGACTGGATTAATTTTCCTTTCCTTACACCAACTGGTAAAAACTTTCCATCTTCCAGAGTAAACCTTGAGAGTGGAGTTCCTTCTAGATTTGGAGATACACTCGGAAGCAAATTCTGAAATGTGTCTACCTCTGATTTGATTCCTGATAACATCCAGGCGTGTAGGTGAAGCATTCCCGGATTGGGATGGAGTGCTTGACCTACATATTGCGATACTATATCTGGAACTACTGGAAGACGGATTGGAAGTCTTGAGACTAGGCTCAGAATGACTGAAAACCAAGATCTCTGAGGCCATAGAGGCGCTATCAGAATGACTCGGCTTCTGGACGCTTTGATTTTCTCTAGAACTAGAGGAACTATCTTGAATGGTGGAAACGCATATGCAAAGAGAGTCCCCCAATCCAGAGATATTGCATCTACTGCACATGCTCTGTGATCTGGAACTGGAGATACAAACAGTGGAAGTTGATTGTTGAACCGAGTTGCAAACAAGTCCACCGAAGGTTCTCCCCATTTGAGAAACACACGGGAGAGGACAGATGGATTCAACATCCATTCTGTGGAAAGAACACGATCCCCTCTCGACAGGCGATCTGCAATTACGTTTAGCCTGCCCGGAATGTGTCTCACTTGAATTGACATACATTCCTGATGGCACCAAGTTAGAATCTTCCATGTCAGGGCACACAGGGATGAGGAATGAGTCCCCCCCTGTTTTCGGAGAAACGATACTACAGTTGAATTGTCCGAAGCAATCATTATGCAACTGTTTTTCAGATGAAACTTGAAGTGCTGAAGAGCAAGGAAAATTGCCTGAAGTTCCAGATTGTTTATGTGAAGCCCCGCCATTTCCGGGCCCCAAGAGCCCTGAACAACTAAACCCTGAGGTTCGAGATGGGCCCCCCAACCCGATAGGCTGGCATCCGAAAATAGATGAAATTGGGGAGAAGGATCTCGAAGAGGAATCCCCTTTTTGTAAATGGAGGGATTCATCCACCACTTCAGAGCAACTCGAAACTCTGGTGATAAAGGAATCAATTGCTCTAGATCGTCTCGATGGGGTCTCCAGTAATACAGAAGATAAAACTGGAGAGGTCTGAGGTGAAGTCTGCCCAGCGGAACCAGGTCTGCTGCAGCATTCAGAGTTCCTAACAGGGACAACAAACTCCTGGCTGACATGGACCGGAGATTGTAAGACTGGAAAAGGAGAAGAAGTATCTTGTTGATACGCTCCTCCGGGACCTTTACTACCCCCAGATGAGTTAGGAATCTCATTCCCACATAAACGAAATCTTGGGATGGAATTAATTCTGACTTCTCCAAATTTGGCATGAGACCTAGATTCACAATAACCTGCCAAGTTAGGTGAAGATCTGATAAAAGGTTGACTTTGGAAAGATTGTGACAAAGCCAATCGTCGAAATATTGCAAGAGATTGGGGCCCAATTCTCTGATATGAGCTGCTACAATTTCCATTAAATTGGTGAACAGGAAAGGGGCCGTTGAGATTCCAAAAGGAAGACAACGGAACTGATACACGACCCCATCCAAGGTGAACCGAAGGTATTTGCGGGATGACCTGTGGATGGGGATGTGTAAGTAAGCGTCCTTTAAATCTATGGAAACCGCCCACGAATTGGGTGGAATGGCCTGACGAATCGAGGACGAGGTTTCCATTTTGAAATGATCGACTCGCATCATCTTGTTTAAGTGTGAGAGGTCGATGATGAGTCGATTTTTCCCATTTTTCTTCTCGACCAGAAAAATCCGACTGTAAAAGCCTGGGGAAAGTGGATCTTTTACCACCTCTACTGCTTTCTTTTCGAGAAGAACCCTTACCTCTTCCAACAAAAGTTTCTGTTTTTTGATACTGTTTACTGGAAACAGAATTGGAGATTGGGAAAGGGGAGGATTTCGTACAAACGGAATCCTGTACCCCTTTCTCAAAATTGATAAAGCCCAAACATCTTTGGTGATAGAAGCCCAGACTTGATGGAACTGAAATAGCCTGGCTCCCACTGGCAGAAGAGGAAGAGGAAGGGAAGGAAGATAGTCATTTTTTTGACTTGAATCCTCCTCTGTAGGGAAGTTTCGTTCCAGTCCGACCTCTGGAACGAAAGGACCGTCCCCTACGATCTGAGAATGATCTATTAGTAGATGAGAACTGATTGAGATCTTCCCGTCGAGGGCGTTTAGCACTTGAAACGTCACGGGAAGTAATCGAAGAGCGTCTCTTGGTTGCGGCACCTGAGCTTGATACGCTCTCCGAAAACTTCAAAAAAGACGAGTGCTGACGGTCTTTGAAGTTTGAGTCTAAAACATTTGGAAGACATGGTCCGAATAGAGTTTTAGAATCAAGAGGCGCAGCTCTAAGTTTTTGCTTACTATGATCAGTTAACACTGAACAAGTATCAAGAGCAGCATTGCGCCTAAAATGCAGCATGGTAGCAGATAAGGTAATAGCTATAACCATGGCATGTTTGAATGACCGGGAAATAGACAAGAGCATTTGATTAGCAGCTCGAAGGTCGGATTGCTCTTGACTAATGGCAGCGTGGGCGGAACGAGAAAACCAGTCGCCATGAGAACCCACGTTAACAAGTAACCTGGTAAGACGCTCCATTGATTCGAGCGTCGAAACAGGAAGTGATGCCACATTCCCTGACGTCATATCTACAGAACCTGAATCTGGGTCCAGCTTTGGAACTTCTGAGGGCCAAAATTGGTTGTGTGACTCATAACTCCTGAAAAGTATGTGCTTTTTAAGAGTCTTTGAATTAACTGACCACTTAGATTTAAATCTATCCTTCTCAGAATCCTTGAATAAGGAGGACTTTAGAGACTCAATAATTTTTGATTGAGGCAAAGATCTAGGCCCAGATTCAGACTCTAAAAGCAAACACTCTAGGGCTGATTTTACCCTGCTAGTGTTTGCCCCTTCAGTGTCTCTTGGACACTGTTCATCTCCCAGGAGAGAATATACCATGCCAAGAATGGTAGAATATGATTTTGTTTCTTCCTCCTGAGAGCTTACAGAATCCATATCTGACATTGCCGAATCAGAATAATACCCATGTAAAAATTCTGAAGATGATCCAGTAGGATGTACACTAGACCCGGTTATGGGAGAATCAGGGGAATAATCACGATGAATGTGATCTGAAGCCGATGAAACTTGAGATCTAGTATGTGTATGAGGAGCCCTTTGCCCTACATGAGAAGGGATAGATTCAGGAGAAGCTCTAACCTGATGAGCTGAGGAAGTAGTATCAGTATGAGCAACAGATTGATGAGATCCAGTTGGAAAAGGAGCCCCTGCCGACCTATAGGACGTGTCAATATAGCCGGGGTAGGGGGGAGCCCCATAAAAATATCCCGATGCATCATAACAGTTCCCTTGAGGGTAACCCCAATGAAAAGGATAATTAAACTGATTATGATAATAAAAATTACTATAATCAGTGCCAGAAGTCATAGGAGAACGGTAACCTAGGTACCGAGGGTCTTGAGGTGCACCCGGATAAAAACCGGGATAGGTACCGTAACCTAAATTCGACTGTGACATGGATTCGGCAAAATTTTGGGCATAGGTTCCCCGTGCCCCGAGGGCGCCGCGATTTTGCGCAGAACCTCTCGGGGCGGTCGACAAACCCCTCCTAGTCAACCCAGACCCAGTTTTATGGGAGGCGGGGACATGGATAGGTTCATCTTGATTCGGCAATGTTGACCCCCACGAATTGGATGGATTTTGCTTTGAATTACTTTCTAAAGGTTTCAAATGAACCTGATAATTATCCATCTGCATCGTGGGGTTTATAAGTGTAGTAGCAGACGAGGACTGGACCTGTACATGACCAGAAGTTTTTGAATAAAACTGAGAAGTTAAATCAGAAATAGAATTATCCTCTACCGACGTAGGAAGAGGGGAGGAAACATGTACAGCCCCCGTCCTGTTTCTGGTGCTCTGAGTTCCCACAACGCCGACCTCGAACCAGTTTGATTTAGAAAATGATTTAGAGTATTGACACGGACTGATGCGTGTGCACCCGTGGCAAAATACACAACCAGAAATAGGATGGTTATCAAAAGCCAGAAAAGTCTGGCCACAAGATGAACAAAGCTTCATTCTGAAAAATCAAAGATGGCGGCCGATACACGTGTACAAGTCGGCGAACAAAGACCGAAATAAATTCAACAAAGAAAATTATTTCGGATCAAAAGAAGCATTAAAAATCAGGTACGTTGTGGAAACTATTAAATTTAAAACTAAATATCAAAAAAGAATGAAAAACTTATCCGTTTTTATTCCTCTGTTTCTAAAAGCTGTTGACCACGTTGGCAGTCTGATGAAATATGACTTTGTTCTCGAGCTGAGCGCGAGATTAGGGTCACGTGACCCGTTATCGACTGCCGATTGGCCGCATTAGGCATGTGACCACGGCAACCAATCGGGACGCGTCTCTAGGAAGGTCACGTGAGGCGTTCATGGAGATGGGCATGCCTGTGGCATTTTTCTGGTGGATTTTTTTTATCAGACTGTCCCAGAGCTGCGTCTGGTTAAAAGGCTATAATTGTAGTGATGGGTAGTTATATTTGATATTAAAACAGTTTTTCCCTTTCAATTTACCAAATCAAATGCATTTATAGTGAAATAATAAACAGACACTTACTCTGGCAAAATCAAAGGCATATCTATATATGTTTTTAAACTGTACAGGGTCATCTAGTAATGACCGGAGGTAGTCGAGTTTCTGTCGTACTTTTAAAATGCAATCACACCTAAAAAGGAATGAAAACAGTTAGTGAGCTTATGAGGCCCCTGACCATCGGGGCTTGGAGAAATATACTGGGCTGCAAGATGCTTCCACGCAGAGCTGAAACCAACCACCCACGTACTGGTAAACGGCATAGTAGGTCTGAGCCTACCCAGGCAAAGTGGTACGTGTCGGACCGTCCCAGCATATAAACCCTATTGGTTTGTTTGGGTGGAAGGGCTTGAGATGTCATTTCATCTCAATGTCGGGTAAAAGTCCCACAATATTAAAGCAAAGTCTTCAAAATGACCTAAGTAGTGTTGACAGCGACATAAAATCTCAATTCAAACAAAGTAAGCTGATGCCAATAAATTAAATATTTCTATCCCCATAAGTTATACAATAACCTCTTTATTATGGTTATGAATGTAACAGTTTAGCAACGTTCCATATATACAATATATATATAAAAATGTTCATTTTTCTATGGAATCTGATCCCAAAATGTATAGATTATATAGAAAAATGACCATATATGGTCAGTTTTTATGTAATCTATATATTTTGGTTAGAAAATAATGTGGTTGTTTACAAACATGGTGTATGCTTTAGACCCAAACAATAATGTAACAAAGGTTATTGCAAAATTTTGTGAAATATATTTTTGCAGTATTGAGCAAATAAATTAAATTATAATTCTGAGTTTTGAATAAGATCAAATTTATTAAAACTGCAAAATTATTTTTTTAACTAATATAACACTTTAATAGTTTGTTGCACAATAAAGTAGATTACAACAGTTTATCAAAGCTAGCAAGTCGTTATTTAACATTACATGAAAACTTCAAGTATTCAGTAAGCACCCCCACACAAAAAACATTTTTGCTGAAACAAATATAAGTAGCTTTTGCACTGAATAAGCTTTTTCAGCCAAAATACTGTATGTGCAAGTATGTTAATTGTTTTGACCACTTACACATCCGTTGTTGTTCTGCTGAACACAATGACCCCTACCTGTTGATCCAGATCATATAGAATGCAAGAACCATCTGATCAGAATCTGCACTGAGTGTCATCCAGTTTGTGAACTAAACCAATGCATTACATAAAGCAATTTGATTGGCTGGTAACCAGAAATGGGTTAATATATTCAGCAGGATAAGGTTTAAGCACTGATTCTAAATCCAGTTAGACCAGCCAGTACAGAGGATCCTCACCATCACGTGAACAAGCCTGTGAAATGAGGACCCCCCTAAACCCCACTTATATAGAGAAATCTGGGGTTTACGGGGGTAAACATTATTTTCCTTATTTCTATTCCAAGACATAGGTTTTGGGCACACGTTTGAACCGCCTCACTGAGGCGGTTCTAATGAGCACCTACAACCTATGTTTTTAGCATTTATAAGAAAAATATTACGAATTTTCATCAGCTTTGTAGTCACTTTGGAGATGTGAAAAATGCACTATGTCGCATGGGTGTGTTATTGTAATGACTATAACGACATTATTTGGTCCCTAGAATCCTGCCGCTATAGTGAATTTACAGCTAAAATTAATCCCAATAAGGAGCGGTATAACAGGTTATAAAAGGCTCTTACCCTTAATCACCCCAAGAAACAAATGTTGTGGATATTTGTTTCTTGGAGTATTGTATAATTACAATATTCTTGAATATCTCCATTAACCCATTTAGTACCAAAAACCCAAAAATATGTATTTATCAAACAGTTCAGTCCCAGATCAGACGTCGTCTGATCAGGGCCTACACTGCTTGCAAAAAGTTCAGCAATTTTCCTAATAAATTTTGAAATGGACTGATGTTAGATATAACAAGGAAGATTCCATTTGGTACAAAAAGGGTTAAACTGTCTCATCTTTAGATAAGGATTTGTTCCATTGATATTGTCGTTATAGCAAGTTTTGTCATTATATCGAATGTTGATATAAAGAGGGTTGACTGTCTTAGACTTACTGTAATTCCGTCATGCCTTTCAGCCATTCTGCTAGAGTAAAGAATCCCATGGATTTAGCATCTAATTTGTATGCCAGTGATAACATCACAATCTGAAATTATGATAGAAAACAAAATCAACTAAAGTAAAATTCCTCTATTAAAATCACATTTGGGGCTGTTCAAAAGTGGTCTTGAAGACCACTTTTGAACAATCCAAAGGTGGCCTCTGTGCCAAATACACAAAAAAGAATAACTGAAATTTATTAAAAAAAGGTTTTCAAAGCACAATTGGTTTTAATTTGAGGTGGTCTTAACAGCAGAATTTCACTGTACAAAGCCTCAGATTGACAAGGATTTTCATTATTTTTTGGTAGAAGCTTGTTGCAGGTTCTTGTTGCAATTGTCTGATTGAGGTGATTCCAATAAGTAACAAAATGTACAGTATAATGGAGAAATGATAAAAATTGTTCTCAGATTTGCTTTGTTAATCTGCCTTATCTGCACCTACAGTATGTACAGGTTCCATTAAGGTGAGGCGAGCGAAAAGTGACACTTTACAAGACATTAGGTTGCTGTCTGCTGTCTTCTTTTTCTGTTTTTGGTTTTGACCTTAAGGCCATTTCAAGATCATTTCACTCATGTTGAGCCAATGTTAAATCAGAGGTGGGGTGGGTGAAAACTGGTCTACCAGGAGAAAAAACACCTAACCTTGTCCTCTCACATGTGACCCACAACAAAGAGGGACCTAATTACTGAGTGACAGTGCTCTTACCCATTAGGCCACAGAGGCCTGTTCCAGATGCTGTAAATGATATGCATCATGTCCAACATCATACTATCAATAATTTTAAGGTGAGTGGGTCCCGGCGCGGGGACATTTTTGGCCCCAAGGCTGTTATTTGAACAATCTTGGTAGAGGTCCATTAGATGAAGCTTCATACCAAATATTAAAGAACTGGGCCTCCTGGTTTCAGACAAGAAGATTTTTAATGGTTATCCCTGTATACTCCTATGTGAAACGAGTGGGCCCTGGCACGGGGACATTTTTGGCCCCAGGACTATATTTTGAATAAGTTTTGTAGAGGTCCAATAGATGAAGCTTCATGTCAAATATCAAAGACCTGGGCCTTCTGGTTTCAGACAAGAAGATTTTTAAGGTTTTCCCTATATATGCCTATGTGAAACCAGTGGGCCCCTGTGCGGGGGCATTTTTTGCCCCAGGACTGTATTTTGAACAATCTTGGTAGAGGTCCACTAGATGAAGCTTCATACCAAATATTAAAGAACTGGGCCTCCGTGTTTCAGACAAGAAGATTTTTAAAGGTTATCCCTGTATACGCCTATGTGAAACGAGTGGGCCCCGGCACAGGGGCATTTTTGGCCCCAGGACTACATTTTGAATAAGTTTTGTAGAGGTCCAATAGATGAAGCTTCATGCCAAATATCAAAGACCTGGGCCTTCTGGTTTCAGACAAGAAGATTTTTAAGGTTTTCCCTATATACGCCTATGTGAAACCAGTGGGCCCCTGTGCGGGGGCATTTTTGGCCCCAGGACTGTATTTTGAACAATCTTGGTAGAGGTCCACTAGATGAAGCTTCATACCAAATATCAAAGACCTGGACCATGCGGTTTCAGAGGCGAAGATTTTTTAAGGTTTCAGTAAAAAAAATCTATTTTTAGCTCCTGTGACCTAGATGTGCAACTGACCGGAGCCATTTGAACAAATTTGAAAGGGGACCACCTAAGGATCATTCCTGTGAAGTTTGATCAAAATCGGATCAGTGGTTTAGGAGGAGATGTTGTTTGAAGAAATTGTTTACGCACAGACAGGCGCATGACAGACAAAAAGTGGTCCCAAAAGCTCACCTCATCACTACATGACAGGTGAGCTAAAAGGGGTCAACTCTTAAAGAAAAGAATTTGCTCTCCAATGCATTCCTTTAAGAATTGACCCCTATTGACATGGGAGACAAAAATATTTTTGGTGGAGTTGCCTTCCCTGAAGGTGTATCCATTCACCTTAAGTTTTTTCTAGACAGATATGAAAGACATTATTGTAGCATACAGATGTGTTGTTACAATGTTTGTTTTTTTGGTTAAGGTTTTACACCCCTGTCAACACTATTCAGGTAATTTGAGACACATTGCTTCAGATTTTGTGGGACTTTTACCTGTCAGTGAGATGAAATGACATCTCAATCCAAACCACCCTATGAAACTGCTAGGATTTAAGGGGCAGTTCAACACGCACCACTTTGCACAGGCAGGATTGAACCTTTTAAGTAGTTTACCAGTACTTGAATGTTCAGTTGGTTTCAGCTCTGCACGGGAGCAGCATATGGCCAAATCGTTGTCATAGTATAACAAGAGGGCCATGATGGCCCTGGATCGCTCACCTAACCCATAGTGTAACAAGTGAGCCCCAGGGAGGGTCATTATTGGCCCCAGGGCTTTAATGTGCATAATGCTGAGGGAGGTCTTAAAGGTGAAGCTTCATACCAAACATCAACAAAGGCTATAATATGAACAATCTTGGCAAAGGTCCACTAGATGAAGCTACACACCAAATATCAAGGACCAGGGCCTTGCGGCTTCAGAGAAGAAGATTTTTTTAAAGATATTCTATACATAAGCCTATGCAAAACCAAATTTGCATCAGGGCTATATAAGTCTATGTAAAATCAAAGGGCCCCGGGCTGGGGACATATGTGGCCCCAGGGCTATAATTTGAACAATCTTGGTAGAGGTCCACTAGATGAAGCTCCATACCAAATATCAAAGACATGGGCCTTGCAGTTTCAGAAGATTTTTAAAGATTTCCCTTTATAAGTCTATGTAAAACCAAAGGGTCTCAGGGCGGCGACATTTTTGGCCCGAGGGCCATAAATTGAACAATCTTGATAGAGGTCCACTAGATGAAAGGACGGGTTACAGTTAAGCCAGCCATATTTGTGCCTACGATGGATCTGGATGAAACTTATATGCAATGTAGTCCAACATATGCGCGTTCATATGACAACAATATTTAATTAACCATGACATGTGCAGTCACATGACTTCCGTTTTTCTACAAGTGGGGTAATTGTCAGTGTTTGGTGATTTGCCAAAGTAATATGACATTTTTTAACAATTAACCGCATTAAAGCGTGTTAATTTACATGTCCATATCATAATCTATGTTTCTTGTATCCCGTGACACAATATTATGTACAGTATGTGCATAAGAAATTTATATTGTTTTGAAGTTATATGTATTTAGTATAATATGTTATAAGTGCTTAATAATACAGAACGTATTTTCGATTCTGGAATATATATTTAAAATGTTGGCAGAAAGAATACAACAGTACAATATTTCATTACAACATACAACAGATTTGATTGGATTTTGGTGACCTTGACCTCATTTTTCAAGGTCACAGCAACCCAAAAACAGTCATTTTTAAGTCAAAAATGGCTTGTCTGTACTCTATCTCAATAACGAATTGATTATTTTTAATCAAACTTGGAACAATATATCATTACAACATACTGGGAATTTGATTAGATTTTGGTGACCTTGACATTTATTTCAAGGTCACATGCCCCCCAAAACAGTCAATTTTGGGCCAACAAAGGCTTGTCTGCACTCTATCTCATTAAAGAATGACCAATTTTCGTCAAACATGGTACAATATATATCAATATAACATACCACAGATTGGGTTAGAGTTTGGTGACCTTGACCTTTTTCAAGGTCACAGGCCCTCAAAGACAATCAATTTTGGGCCAAAAATGGCTTGTCTGAACTCTATCTCATTAATAAATCGCTTAATTTTAGTCAAACTTAGTACAATATAACATTACAACATGACGCAGATTTGATTATATTTTGTCAACCTTGACCTTTTTTCAAGGTCACAGGCTCCCAAAAACAGATGATTTTGGGACAAAAAAAGGCTTGACTACACAATTTCTCATAAACAAATTGATTAATTGCATTCAAACTTGGTATAATATACCATTACAACATACCTCAGATTTGATTAGATTTTGGTGACCTTGACTTTTTTCAAGGTCACAGCCCCCCAACCCCCTCCCCCCCCCCCCCCCCCCCAAAAAAAAAAAACAAAAAAAAATAAAAATCAATTTTGGACAAAAATGGCTAAGGATAACCCTTTCTACAACTTATTTAACCTCACTGCAGCTGGTTTCTCGGAATGTGTGGCGGCTGTAAAAGTCACCCTGTCCTACATCATAGTGTAGTTTACATTTTCTTGTCCTTTTGGGATCACTGATTCCATTGTTGAATTTTGAAAATATTTTAGGGTCACTGATGAAGCCCAATTGGCCAAAACTAGCTAGTGTGACCCAGAAAACATGTACACTGCATATTTTCCAGTTCTGTTGTGTATTCCTTGCTTTGAAAGGATAACCCCGTCTGCAACTTATTGTCTGCACTCTAAGGCCAAGGTCTCCCGAAACCTGTTCTTTTAGGGCCAATAATGGCTTATCTGTAACCTATATCATTTAAGAATTCATGAATGTTGGTCAAAATCGGTACAATATTTAATTGCAGTATACCAAATTTTTCTGGTGATCTGTGCTTTTTAATGACTCTTTGTTTTTTAAGGTCATAGGCTCCTACAAAAACTGTCAGCTTTTGACCAAAAGTGGCTGGCTTGCAGCTTACATTTTGTCGACGTTAATCTAGTTATTAAAGTCAAATGGGTGTTTAAGATACATTTATGGTGAGGAGACATTGTTTTCCTCTGAAAACATTTTTATTTATACCAGCATTCAGGGTACGTCTACAGAAAATATGAAATGTTACATACCCTGTAAACAATATAAGACAAACTGGTAATGGAAGACAAACATGAATGTATGTCATACAAGTAACATGCACAGCATGTGACAGCAGTTACATGATAGTCCTTTAATTCATCAATGAATAGCATTCCTGTTTGCCCAGCAAGGAATGATGGTCGTGCTCATACAGATGGCCAGCCGCTGTCCTTCTGTATATGTAGACTATATTGACTTTTTCCTGAGTATGCACAGTACTTTGTTTACATTGATTTTCTCACCTTATTTTATCGATATAAGTTAATTTTCAACATCCTCCACATCGTTAACCGCCAAAACATCAGAACTTTTGAAAGCATTATTGTTTCTGAAATAAAGTGGTGTGTAGTTTTCTCTGGTTAACGATGTGGACGACCATGCAATTTTCCTTTGAACACCACAGGGGTCTTCACTTTTTCCATAGTTGCAATGTTACACATGACCAGTAGTGGATGTATTCAACCAGAAATTTTGTTATGAAAACGTATGCGGATGAAAAAGTAAATATTTGTCCAACAAACCAGAGATATTTGGTCACCTTATGAGTGTATTTTGATCAGTTTTTGTTGACTTCAAGAATTAGCTCTTTCAGCAGGCACTTTGCAATAGAAAACTGTAACCCGTCCTTTCACACCAAATTTCAAAGACCTAGGTCTTTTTAAAGATTTTCCCTATAAAAGTCTATGTATAACCAAAGGGCCCCAGAGCGGGGACATTTTTGGACTCGGGGATATAATTTGAACAATCTTGATAGAGGTCCACTAGATGAAGCTTCATACCAAATGTCAAAGACCTAGGCTTTGTGGTTTCAGAGAAGGAGATTTTTACAGGTTTTCCCTATATAAGTCTATGTAAAACCAAAGGGCCCTGGAGTGGGGGGATTTTTGGCCCAAGGACTATAATTTGAACGATCTTGGTAGAGATCCATTAGATGAAGCTTCATACCAAATATCAAAGTCCTGGGCCTTGCGGTTTCAGAGAAGAATATTTTTAAAGATTATCCCTGTATAAGCCTATGTAAAACCAAAGGGCCCTTGGGCGGGGACATTTTTGGCCCCAGCACTATAATTTGGATAATCTTGGTAGGGGTCCTATGGATGAAGCTTCATACCAAATATCAAAGACCTAGGTCTTGTGGTTTCAGAGAAGAAGATTTTTAAAGATTTTCCCTATATAAGTCTATGTAAAACCAAAGGGCCCCGGAGCGGGGGAATTTTTGGCCCAAGGGCTATAATTTGAACAATCTTGGTAGAGGTCCATTAGATGAAGCTTCATACCAAATATCAAAGACCTAGGCCTTGTGGTTTCAGAGAAGAAGATTTTTAAAGATTTTCCCTATATAAGGACATGTAAAACCAAAGGGCCATGGAGCGGGGGCATTTTTAGCCCTAGGGCTACAATTTGAACAATCCTGGTAGAGGTCCATTGGATGAAGCTTCATACCAAATATCAAAGTCCTGGGCCTTGTGGTTTCAGAGAAGAAGATTTTTAAAGATTTTCCATATATAAGCCTATGTAAAACCAAAGGGCCCTGGGGCGGGGACATTTTTTGAACAATCTTGGTAGGGGTCCACTAGATGAAGCTTCATACCAAATATCAAAGACCTGGGCCTTGTGGTTACAGAGAAGAAGATTTTTAAAGATTTTCCATATATAAGGCTATGTAAAGTGAGTGAGTTTTAGTTTTACGTCCCACCAACAGCTAAGGTCATACGGAGACGGGACCTCGGTTTAAAGACTCATCCGAAAGTCTGGAGAAGCCCGGGATCGATCCTGCGATCCCTGGTTTACAAGGCGAGTAGCGTAACCACTGCACCACGGAGGCTTCTAAAGGCTATGTAAAACCAAAGGCCCCGGGGTGGGGGCATTTTGTGCCCAAGCACTATAATTTGAACAATCTTGGTAAGGGTCCACTATATGAAGTTTCATACCAAATATCAAAGACCTGGGCCTTGTGGTTTCAGAGAAGAAGATTTTTTAAGTTTTCAGTGAAAAAAAATCTATTTTTGGTTCCTGTGACCTAGATGTGCAACGGACCGGAACCATTTGAACAACTTTGAAAGGGGACCACCTAAGGATCATTCCTGTGTAGTTTGGTCACAATCTGATCAGTGGTTTAGGATGAGATGTCGTTTGAAGAAATTGTTTACGCACGCACGCACGACAGACAAAAAGTGATCAATCCCAAAAGCTCACCTCGTCACTACGTGACAGTGAGCTAAAAAGTCCACTAAAGCCATTTTCCTTAGCAGTTACCTTAGAAATTTGGTGGTCACCAATGACCTACCTGCTGAAGACCCTAAAGCCCTAAAGTGATGCATTGTATCCAGTTTCACCAGAATTCACTTACATTTTCTGGTTCCACTCCTATATCTTCACAGAATTTCTCCATCCCCTCTGGTCCCAGTGTGTCATCATCTGGTCCTGGTAAACAATAAAAACATTTTAACCCTTCTCTTGCTGAATATTCAGCTTAGCCACGCCCATTTATGACTTTGAACCAATCAGGTTACTTGATGTTATTTATTCCAACATATTCATAAATTGAATGTCAAACAGTGTAGATTCTGATCAGATGGCTTCTTCAGAAGCCATCTGATCTGGATCTGCACGGTTTGCAAAGACTTTGAACCAATCAGATTACTTGATGTTAATTATTCTAACAAATTCATAAATTGAATGTCAAACAGTGTAGATCCTGATCAGATGGCTTCTTCAGAAGCCATCTGATCTGGATCTGCACGGTTTGCAAAGACTTTGAACCAATCAGATTACTTGATGTTATATATCCCTACAAATTCATAAATTGAATGTCAAACAGTGTAGATCCTGATCAGATGGCTTCTGAAGAAGCCATCTGATCTGGATCTGCACTGTTTGCAAAGAAAAGGGTTGTCGTGAACAGCAGGATAAGAGTTAACAGACAGTATATACGAGTAGAACAATTTCTTTTATACTTAGTAATGAAGCACCGAGATTTCTCTGTAAAATGAAAATTGTACTATTTTAAACAGTGAACACATGATTTTCTTTTTCATTGTTAACTGGATTTATCATGGAAAAATATCATGCTTCCTCTGTTTATACAATGTTGGTTGGCTAAACATAATTAATGTGTCAGAAATTGTGTTGAATATGTTTGCATGTCCTTTTGATGATGATTGATCTGATGCAGTTTGTGAATTGAACAAATATATTATATGAAGTAACTTGATTGGTTGATACTCAGAAATGGGTGTGGCCAGATTTATTCATGTAGCAAGATAATGGTTAATGCTTACTTTAATTTGGCCTGCTATGGGTTTATGGAGTCACTATCCAGCCCAAATTCCTCTTTCTGTGTGGCTATATTCTTGTGGATTCACATGCTCTGATGCCTCTGTTATTTTGGCGAGATTTTTTTTATACAGCTTGGAACAAAATCGCAAGATTGAACATTTGCCATAGTTGGCATTGCAAAGTCCATGATCCCACAGATACCACGTGGAGGCCAAGCACTGATCCTGCAGTTAACACATCCTGGGGCCAGTTGTTCAAAACTAACAAAGTCGTTAGATAACATATCGTTAAAATTTTGTATTTTTTTTTTTTTTTTCGTTTTACGGCCCTTTCAAGATTATTTCACTCACATCGATCCGATCGTTAATCAGAGGTGGCCCAAAACCGAAGTACCCGGAGAAAAACTACCTAACCTTCTGTTGCAGAACTTGGTGTCTCGCATGTGACCCGAGCGAGGCACGAACCACAGCGGTGAGAGACCTAATGATTAAGAGACTGCGCTCTTATCCACTAGGCCACGGAGGCCTGTTGTTAAAATTTTGATCATTTAATATGGCAAATATATAATATTTTTGTTGAATGTGCTATGCAAAAGCTACTCACATTTTTTTCAGCATAAATAACAATTTGTTTGTTTGATTTGAGGTTTAACGTCCCCGTCAAAACTGTATAGGTCATTTTGGAGACGTTGCTTCGATTTTGTGGGACTTTTACCCGACATTGAGATGAAATGACATCTCAAGACCTGTCGCCCAATGAAACCAATAGGGTTTATAAGCATGGACTGACCGACATACACCGCTTTGCCTCGGCAGGCATAGATGCGTGGGTCGGTTTCAGCTCTGCGTGGAAGCATCATGCAGCCCATCTATTTCTTCAAGCCCGATGGGTGGGGGCCGAGCATAAATAACAAAATCTTATATACTGGACTTGCTAGAGTATTTAACAATTTGACCACTAACGAGTTCATTAAGATAATGACGCTTTGAACAAACAGGCCCTGGTCACTAACAGTTACATCAGTCCCTTGATCTCTATGCTGCCGACCAAGAAAACACCTACCTTTGCAAACAGTGTAGATCAAGATCAGATGGCTTCAGTTTGTGAACTCAAGGAAACATTCTATCAAGCAATTTGATTGGCTGATAGTCAGTAAAGGGAGTCAACCATTTAATTGATTCAGCAGGATAAGGGCTAAGGGGAATGGATACAATACACCTGGCTGATTTTTTCACTGTTTTTTTTTTAATGATTGTAGTTTGCTATCCCATGAGCTCAGCCCCTTTGAAAAAGGGGACCTACTCTGAAAGGGGAAGAATTTGCTCCTCAGGAGAGTAGACCCCCACTCCTATTGTCGAACTTCCATAACTCAAACACAGATAGTATGTTTACCATGGCTAATTGGAACTGGCCCCAAGGTTATAAAACTTTTTTCATACTCAACTCAGCTGAGCATGAAACTTGTGGTGCTCATAAAAACTAGAGAAAGTGACCAGTGGGTCACGTATACCCCCGGCCAGCATCACCCTCTGATATATCTTTCGAGCTTGTATGTAATATGAATGAAGTCAAGAAGCTATAAGAATCTATAAATGTGCTTGTAAAAGCTAAACCAAACATAAAATTTCTAAATGGACCAAGGGAGTGAGGGCATCAAATAGAACACACAGGCATCTATAAATTTTGACATAAAACTTTAACCAAATGTAAAATTTCTAAGTCCGTGACCTTGAGGTCAAGGTCACCATGGGTGGGGGAATGGACATGCATCATGAAATCATTTATCAAACATGAAGAGAATCTAAGATGTGGTTACAGAGATATCAGCCATGAAAAAGGTTTAACACAAAACTTTGACGTCAAAGTAGATGAACAGACAGACAGACAGCCCACCCAGGGGCTTGACCCAGAGGCTTAGATATTCCATATGAAAGGTAATGCTATAGAGATATCCTTTACCAAACATGAAGAGAATCTAACATGTGGTTACAGAGATATCAGCAATGAAAAGGTTTAACACAAAACTTTGACGTAAAATTAGATGAACAGACAGACAGACAGCCCACCCAGGGGCTTGACCCAGGGGCTTAGATATTCCATATGAAAAATAATGCTATAGAGATATCCTATACCAAATATGAAGAGAATCTAACATGTGGTTACAGAGATATCAGCAATGAAAAAGGTTTAACACAAAACTTTGACGTAAAATTAGATGAACAGACAGACAGACAGCCCACCCAGGGGCTTGACCCAGGGGCTTAGATATTCCATATGAAAGGTAATGCTATAGAGATATCCTATACCAAATATGAAGAGAATCTAACATGTGGTTACAGAGATATCAGCAATGAAAAAGGTTTAACACAAAACTTTGACGTAAAATTAGATGAACAGACAGACAGACAGCCCACCCAGGGGCTTGACCCAGGGGCTTAGATATTCCATATGAAAGGTAATGCTATAGAGATATCCTATACCAAATATGAAGAGAATCTAACATGTGGTTACAGAGATATCAGCAATGAAAAAGGTTTAACACAAAACTTTGACGTAAAAGTAGATGAACAGACAGACGGACAGACAGACAACCCACCCAGGGGCTTAGATATTCCATATGAAAGGTAATGCTATAGAGATATCCTGTACCAAATATGAAGAGAATCCAACCTTAGGTTACAGAGATATGAGCAATCAAAAAGGTTTAACGCAAAACTTTGACGTAAAGGTTGACGAACGAACGTACGAACGTATGAACGAATGAACGAACGAACAAACGAACGAACAAACGAACGAACGAACAAACGAACATACGAACGAACCAACGAACGGACGGAAAGACGAAAACTATATACCCCCTGACATACTTCGTATGCCGGGGGTATAATTAAAATACTAAGAAGTTGAGCGATTTTTCTCTCTCAGACTGTAGAGAATGTTATTTGTCCTGCTCACAAATTTTAAAATGCCAACAATTGTTGGCATTTTAAAATTTGTGAGCAGGACAAATTCCATGCTCAAGTGAGTTGAGCATGAAAAAAATTTTATGACCTCGAATCCTGGTCTCAAGAGTCGAGTGAGAATATTTACCAAAGCTCCAGACATCCATATAAATTTGGTTTTGGTTTTACAGCCCTTTCAAGATTATTTCACTCATATCGAACCGCTGGTTAATCAGAGCTGGACGAAAACCAGAGTACCCGGAGAAAAACCACCTGACCCTCTGTTGCAGAACTTGGCGTCTCACATGTGACCCGAGCGATCCATATAAATAGGATGATTACAGGTTTTTCTTATTATATCTTGATACAGTTTATTGTGTGTACTCATTAAAATTGCTTCATTGAGGCATTTCTAATGAGTACATACAATATACCTTTATTTTGTCGCAAAAATCGAAAAATATCCTTAAGAGATCCCTATTGTGCTTCATGACCTGACACTATAAGTAAACTTCAGTAGGCGATTCTAATGAGTAAACACAATATACCTTTATTTTGTTGCAAAGTTCGAAAAATATACTTAAGAGATCCCTATTGTGCTTCATGACCTGACACTATAAGTAAACTTCAGTAGGCGATTCTAATGAGTAAACACAATATACCTTTATTTTGTTGCAAAGTTCGAAAAATATACTTAAGAGATCCCTATTGTGCTTCATGACCTGACACTATAAGTAAACTTATGTAGGCGATTATAAGTAAACTTATGTAGGCGATTCTAATGAGTAAACACAATATACCTTTATTTTGTTGCAAAGTTCGAAAAATATATCCTTGAGAGACGCCTATTGTGCTTCATGACCTGACACTATACCTAAACTTCAGTTGTTCGAACTGCCCTATCTCAAACAAATTAACTTGGTCCCTGAGGTTTTCGAGTTACAGAAGTTCCCTGCCATTTAGGCGAAGGGAGACAACTTTCATAACTTCCTGTTGTTATTTTTTTGTTGCTTTTGTTTGTAAACTTGGTCTACGCATGTGCAGAACCCAGGGGTAAATGTTTTACCTGTATATTCATGAAACCAGTTTATACACAATTTGGAACTGAAGACATTTGTAGCACTAGACTGAGCACTTCTTCTTGAACTGAAATGTAATATTTAAAATTAACTAGAAATGCGTCTACAGAACACGGTTGCCCCAGACTGAAAATATGTCTATGCTCGTGTTAATCCATAGAAAGTTATTGACGGTCTTTAAGTTTTGGACCCTTTTTTGACACTTGACCTCTCGAGGTATGGACCTGGGTTTTGTGTGTAACACATTGTCTCATAATGGTGAACATTTCTGCCAAGTAATTTCAAAATCCATCAAGAAATAAGAAAGTTATTGACCATGTTAATATTTTGGACCCGTTTATTTTTTTACCTTTGACCTCTAAGTACGACCTTGACCTTGGCAGTACCAACCTGGGTTTTGTGCATTACACATCGTCTCATGATGGTGAACAGTTCTGCCAAGTAATTTCAAAATCCATTTAGAAATAAGAAAGTTATTGACCGTGTTTAAGTTTCGGGCCCTTGTTTTTTTTACCTTGACCTCTAAGTACAACCATGACCTTGGAGGTATGTACCCAAGCTTTTGCGTGCAACACATCGTTTTATGATGGTAAACATTTCAAAATCCATTCAAAAATAAGAAAGTTAGTTTCAGGTCCATTTTTTTAAATTTGACCTCTAAGTACGACCTTGACCTTGGAAATTATGAACCTGGAATTTACGCGTGACACATCGTCTCATGATGGTTAACATTTCTGCAAAATTATTTCAAAATCGGACGGATGAACGAACAACGGGGCAACGCTATATGCCCTTTCCACCATTCTTCAAATGGTGGGGGCATGATCGGACGGATGAACGAACAACGGGGCAACGCTATATGCCCTTTCCACCATTCTTCAAATGGTGGGGGCATGATAAATAGCATTCCTTAAGGGGAATGGGAACACCTGGCAGATTTTTCCACCAGTTTTCAAAGGGAGACAACTTTCGCAACTTCCTGTTCAATTTTCTATAAGCCCTGTGGTCTACTCTTAAAGGAAAGAATTTGCTCCTGAGGAGCAAAATCTTTAGGAGTTGCCTCCCCTGAAGGTGTTCCCATTCCCATTGAGTTGTATGGATATATTAAAATGATTTCTGCTAGTTTTTGCTTCTTTTTTATGTGTTGAGGTTCTGACATCCATGTCAACACTATTTAGGTCATTCTTGAGATGTTTCTTTCAATTTTGTGGACATTCACCCGATATTGAGATGAAATGACATCACAAAGCTCAAGTCCTAACGCCCAAAGAAACTGCTGGGGTTTAAGTGACCGTCTAACTTCACCACTTTTCCTGGGCATGCTTAGACCTTCCAAGTTGTTTACCAGTACTCAAATTGGCCCCCCGCCTACCTGGGCTTGAAGAAACAGATGGGCTGCATGATGCTTCAACGCAGAGCTGAAACAGACCACACATGAGTACAGGTAAGCCTGCCCAGACAAAGCAGTGCGAGTCGGCCCCTCCATGCTTATAAACCCTATTGGTTTCATTGGGCCACAGGGCTGGTGTCATTTCATCTCAGTGCCGGGTAAACGTCTCACAAAATTGGAAGCAAAGTCTTCAAAATGACCCATACAGTGTTGACGGGGACGTTAAACCTCAAATCAAACAAACAAACAAAACCAGTACTCAAAAATTCAGTCTGTTTGAGCTCTAAGTCCCTACTGAAAAGGAAGATGAAAATGATTATGAAAGCATAAACTAGCCTGATTGTGGACATATCACATATTTTCGGTCATTTTCAGGTCAATCTACCCAAAGCTACTTTAGAAGCACAGAGGCTCTTCAGTGCTGATGTCCATATAACTACAACTGATTTGTAAGAAAATCCAGGTAACGGTTATTCATGGAAAATAGGCACACTATTCTCAGGCTGTTGCATTGAAGAGGGTTATCAATAGAATCTAGACTGGAATCATCTGGACTGGAATCATGTGTTGGGTTTGGCAAACAGTGAAGACCCAGATTAGATGCTGCACCCCCAGTGCTACCACTGCTTTGATTCCTAAAGGGGACAAGCAATAGGTGCCCAGTGGCCCAAAACACCTAAAGTTTAGCCTGTATGCCTAGGTCCTGTTAACTGTACATAAGATTTAGATTAATGACAGTCTTGACACCAAAAGCAAAACGCTAAATCTGTATCCCATTCCTGTTGTCTTTCATGTCAACTGAAATTCTGTGAAAAAGGAGGCCAATTATTACAGGAATAACTTGCTGCTCCTATTTCCTTTATGAGCAGGAGACAAAGTTTGAAAGAGTTGCCTTCCCTAAAGATTTTGTTTGATTTGAGGTTTAACGTCCCCATCAACACTGTAAAGGTCATTTTGGAGACGTTGCTTCCAATTTTGTGGGACTTTTACCCGACACTGAGATGAAACTAGAATTTGTTTTTCTACAAAAACACAGATGTCTCCCCCGTTTTTGACTGCTAAGTATAACCTTGACATTGGAGGTATTGAGCTGGGTCTTGTGTGCAACACATCATCTAATGAAGATGAACATTTCTGCATAGTAACTTTAAAAATGCTCATAGAAAAATAAAAAAGTTATTGGCCGTAAACAAAAAAAGCACTTTTTTACCTTTGACCTCTAAGTATGGCCTTGACCTTTGCGGTACAACACATCGTCTCATGATGGTTAACATTTCTGCCAAGTAATTTCATAATCCATCAAAGAATAAGGAAGTTATTGACTGTCCTTTTTTTTACCTTTGACCTCTAGGTATGACCTTGACATTGGAGGTATGGACCTTGGTCTTGCACATGACTCATGGTCCAACTTTCAAGCCTCTAGCTCCAACAGTTTTTTAGATATCTTGCTGACAAGATTTTATTAAAAAAAATTCAAAGGGCAATAACTCTTGAAAGGGGCATAATCCGGATGAGAAAAAAATACGTGTAAGCTTATTTTCCATTAGGAATGCATATATGAAATTTCAAAACCATAGCATACACAGTTCTAAAGTTATGCTATGCATCACTTTTAGGATTCATTACAATGGGCACAAATTACCAAAATGACAAAGGGCCATAACTCGCAAAGTATTTTTCGGATTTTGTCAAAAGTTAATCAGTTCATATACTCATCACCACAAATATACTCAACAACTTTCAAGGCTCTAGCTCCAAGTGTTTGAGATATTTTGCTGACAAGATTTTATTAAAAAAATTTCAAAGGGCAATAACTCTTGAAAGGGGCATAATCCGGACGAGAAAAAAAATACGCGTCAGCTAATTTTTCATGAGGAACCCATATATGAAATTACAAAACCCTAGCATACACGGTTCTAAAGTTATGCTATGCATCACTTTTAGCACACATTACAATGGGCACAAATTACCAAAATGACAAAGGGCCATAACTCACAAAGTATTTTTTGGAATTTTGTCAAAAGTTAATCAGATAATCTACTCATCACCACCAATATATTCACCAACTTTCAAGCCTCTAGCTCCAATAGTTTTTGAGATATCTTGCTGACAAGATTTTATTAAAAAAAATTCAAAGGGCAATAACTCTTGAAAGGGGCATAATCCTGACGAGAAAAAAAATACGCGTCAGCTTATTTTCCATCAGAAATGCATATATGAAATTTCAAAATTATAGCATACACCGTTCTAAAGTTATGCTATGCATCACTTTTAGCATACATTACAATGGGCACAAATTACCAAAATGACAAAGGGCCATAACTCACAAAGTATTTTTCGGAATTTTGTCATAAGTTAATCAGTTCATCTACTCATCACCAACAATCTATTCACCAACTTTCAAGGCTCTAGCTCCAATAGTTTTTTAGATATCTTGCTGACAAGATTTTATTAAAAAAAATTCAAAGGGCAATAACTCTTGAAAGGGGCATATTCCGGACGAGAAAAAAAATACACGTCAGCTAATTTTCCATGAGGAATCCATATATGAAATTTCAAAACCCTAGCATACATGGTTCTAAAGTTATGCTATGCATCACTTTTAGCACACATTACAATGGGCACAAATTACCAAAATGACAAAGGGCCATAACTCACAAAGTATTTTTCGGAATTTTGTCAAAAGTTAATCAGTTCATCTACTCATCACTATCAATATAATCACCAACTTTCAAGGCTCTAGCTCCAATAGTTTTTGAGATATCTTGCTGACAAGATTTTATTAAAACAAGAGGGCCGTGATGGCCCTGGATCGCTCACCTGATCCATACTGTAACAAGTGGGCCCCAGAGAGGGCCATTATTGGCCCCAGGGCTTTAATGTGCATAATGTTGAGGGAGGTCTTAAAGGTGAAGCTTCATACCAAACATCAACAAAGGCTATAATTTGAACAATCTTGGCAAAGGTCCACTAGATGAAGCTACACATCAAATATCAAAGACCTGGGCCTTGCGGTTTCAGAGAAGAAGATTTTTTTTAAAGATATTCCCAACATAAGCCTATGCAAAACCAAATGGCCCCGGGGCTATATAAATCTATGTAAAACCAAAGGGCCCTGGGGTGGGGGCATTTGTGGCCCCAGGGCTATAATTTGAACAATCTTGGTAGAGGTCCATTAGATGAAGCTTCAAACCAAATTTCAAAGTCCTGGGCCTTGTGGTTTCAGAGAAGAAGATTTTTAAAGGTTATCCCTATATAAGCCTATGTAAAACCAAAGGGCCCCGGGGCGGGGCCACTCTTGGCCCCAGCACTATAATTTGAATCATCTTGGTAGGGGTCCTTTAGAAGAAGCTTCATACCAAATATAAAAGACCTATATATAGGACTTGTGGTTTCAGAGAAGATTTTTAAAGATTTTCCCTATATAAGTCTATGTAAAACCAAAAGGCCCCGGAGCAGGGGCATTTTTGGCCCAAGGGCTATAATTTGATAATTTGAACAATCTTGGTAGGGGTCCACTAGATGAAGCTTCATACCAACTAGACAAAAGTGCCCAGTGGGGCATGTATACCCCTGGCCAGTGCCATCACCTCAGCTGAAACAAGAACTACAAAGGGAAATAACTCTAAAAGGCCTGACCCCTTGGCCCTTATTTTCTTTCCCACAATACAACTAGTCATACTGATCATGTGTGCAAAATTTCAAGTTTCTATGTGAAGCAGTTCCTGAGATATCTTTGACACAAAATAATTGTTTACGGACAGACAGACGGAAAAGACAACAAGAGGGCCATGATGGCCCTGGATCGCTCACCTGATCCATAGTGTAACAAGTGGGCCCCAGAGAGGGCCATTATTGGCCCCAGGGCTTTAATGTACATAATGTTGAGGGAGGTCTTAAAGGTGAAGCTTCATACCAAACATCAACAAAGGCTAAAATTTGAACAATCTTGTCAAAGGTCCACTAGATGAAGCTACACATCAAATATCAAAGACCTGGGCCTAGCGGTTTCAGAGAAGAAGATTTTTAAAGATTTTGCCTATATAAGCCTATGTAAAATCAAAGGGCCCCGGGACAGGGGCATTTTTTGCCCCAGCACTATAGTTTGAACAATCTTGGTAGGGGTCCACTAGATGAAGCTTCATACCAAATATCAAAGTTCTGGGCCTTGTGGTTTCAGAGAAGAAGATTTTTAAAGATTTTCCCTATATAAGCCTATGTAAAACCAAAGGGCCCCGTGGCAGGGGGGGATTTTTTGTCCCAGCACTATAATTTGAACAATCTTGGTAGGGGTCCACTAGACGAAGCTTCATACCAAATATCAAAGTCCTGGGCCTTGTGGTTTCAGAGAAGAAGATTTTTAAAGATTTTCCCTATATAAGCCTATGTAAAACCAAAGGGCCCCGGGGCAGGGGCATTTTTGGCCCCAGCACTAAAATTGGAACAATCTTGGTAGGGGTCCACTAGATGAAGCTTCATACCAAATATCAAAGTCCTGGGCCTTGTGGTTTTAGAGAAGAAAATTTTTAAAGATTTTCCCTATATAAGCCTATGTAAAACCAAAGGGCCCCGTGGCGGGGGCATTTTTGGCCCCAGCACTATAATTTGAACAATCTTGGTAGGGGTCCACTAGATGAAGCTTCATACCAAATATATAAGACCTGGGCCTTGTGGTTTCAGAGAAGAAGATTTTTAAAAATTTTCCCTATATAAGCCAATGTAAAAGCAAAGGGCCCCGTGGCGGGGGCATTTTTGTCCCAGCACTAAAATTTGAACAATCTTGGTAGGGGTCCACTAGATGAAGCTTCATACCAAATATCAAAGTCCTGGGCCTTGTGGTTTCAGAAAAGAAAATTTTTAAAGATTTTCCCTATATAAGCCCATGTAAAACCAAAGGGCCCCGTGGCGGGGGCATTTTTTGTCCCAGCACTAAAATTTGAACAATCTTGGTAGGGGTCCACTAGATGAAGCTTCATACCAAATATCAAAGACCTGGGCCTTGTGGTTTCAGAGAAGAAGATTTTTTAAGATTTTCCCTATATAAGCCTATGTAAAACCAAAGGGCCCCGGGGCGGGGGCATTTTTGGCCCCAGCACTGTAATTTGAACAATCTTGGTAGGGGTCAACTAGATGAAGCTTCATACCAAATATCAAAGACCTGGGCCTTGTGGTTTCAGAGAAGAAGATTTTTAAAGATTTTCCCTATATAAGCCAATGTAAAACCAAAGGGCCCCGTGGCGGGGGCATTTTTTGTCCCAGCACTATAATTTGAACAATCTTGGTAGGGGTCCACTAGATGAAGCTTCATACCAAATATCAAAGTCCTGGGCCTTGTGGTTTCAGAGTAGAAGATTTTTGAAGATTTTCCCTATATAAGCCTATGTAAAACCAAAGGGCCCTGGGGCGGGGGCATTTTTGGCCCCAGCACTATAATTTGAACAATCTTGGTAGGGGTCCACTAGATGAAGCTTCATACCAAATATCAAAGACCTGGGCCTTGTGGTTTCAGAGAAGAAGATTTTTAAAGATTTTCCCTATATAAGCCAATGTAAAACCAAAGGGCCCCGTGGCGGGGGCATTTTTCGTCCCAGCACTCAAATTTGAACAATCTTGGTAGGGGTCCACTAGATGAAGCTTCATACCAAATATCAAAGTCCTGGGCCTTGTGGTTTCAGAGAAGAAGATTTTTAAAGATTTTCCCTATATAAGCCTATGTAAAACCAAAGGGCCCCCGTGCGGGGGCATTTTTGGCCCCAGCACTATAATTTGAACAATCTTGGTAGGGGTCCACTAGATGAAGCTTCATACCAAATAACAAAGACCTGGGCCTTGTGGTTTCAGAGAAGAAGATTTTTTAAGTTTTTGGTGAAAAAAATCTGTTTTTGGCTCCTGTGACCTAGATGTGCAACGGACCGGAACCATTTGACCCATATTCAAACTTGACCGAGATATTGTCATGATGATCATTCTGAGCAAGTTTGATTAAGATTGGACCAAAATTGTGGCCCCTAGGGTGTTCACAAGGTTTTTATATGATTTGACCCGCTGACCTACTTTTTAACCCGATATGACCCATATTCGAACTGGACTGAAATATTGTCACAATGGTCATTCTGAGCAAGTTTCATGATAATTGGACCAAAACAGTGGCCTTCAGAGTGTTCACAAGGTTTTTCTATGATTTGACCTACTGACCTACTTTTTGACCGGACATGACCCATATTAGAACTTGACCAAGATATTGTCATGATGATCATTCTGAGCAAGTTTGATTATGATTGGACCAAAATTGTGGCCTCTAGGGTGTTCACAAGGTTTTTCTATGATTTGACCCGCTGACCTACTTTTTAAGCCGACATGATCCATATTCAAACTTCACTAAAATATTGTCACAATGATCATTCTGAGCAAGTTTGATGATGATTGGACCAAAATTGTGGCCTCTCGAGTGTTCACAAGGTTTTTCTATGATTTGACCTACTGACCTACTTTTTTACCCGACATGACCCAAATTCGAACTTGACCGAGATATTGTCATGATTATCATTCTGAGCAAGTTTGATGATAATTGGACCAAAACTGTGGCCTCTAGTGTGTTCACAAGAAAAAGTTTACGCACGACGGACGACGGACGACGGACGACGCACGACGACGCCGGACATCTTACTGTCACAAAAGCTCACCATGACCTTCGGTCAGGTGAGCTAAAAAAAAATTCAAAGGGCAATAACTCTTGAAGGGGGCATAATCTGGACGAGAAAAAAAATACATGTCAGCTAATTTTCCATGAGGAATCCATATATGAAATTTCAAAACCCTAGCATACACGGTTCTTTAGTTATGCTATGCATCAAAAGCGTAATGGACAGCCGAACGGACGAACGAACCAGAACCAATATGCCCCTCAAACTTTTTCAAAGTTGGGGGCATAATAAGAAAGTTATTGACAGAACACAAAAAAGGCCCTTTTTTTACCTTTAACCTCTATGTATGACCTTGACCTTTCAGGTATTAAACTGGGTCATGCGTGCAACACATCATCTCATGGTGGTTAACATTTCTGCCAAGCAATTTCAAAATCCATCTAAAAATAAGAAAGTTATTGACCAAACACGAAAAAAGGCCCCTTTTTTACCTTTGACCTCTACGGATGACCTTGACATTTTAGGTACCAAACTGAATCATGCATGCAACACATCGTCCCATGATAGTTAACATGTTTGCCAAGTAACTTCAAATTCTATTAAAAAATAGGCAAGTTATTGACAAAACCCGAAAAAAGGCCCCTTTTTTTACCTTTGACCTCTAAGTATGACCTTGACCTTTGAGGTACCAACCTGGGTCATGCGCGCAACACATCGCCTTATAGTGGTTCACATTTCTGCCATGTGATTTCAAAATCCATCTCAAAATAAGAAAGTTATTGACCAAATACGAAAAAAAGGCCCAATTTTTGACCTTTGACCTCTAAGTATGACCTTGACCTTTGAGGTACCGACCTGCCTCATGTGCACCACACATCGTCTCATGATTGTTAATAATTATGCCAAGTAATTTTAAAATCCATCTCAAAATTAGAAAGTTATTGACCAAATACGAAAAAAAGGCCCCTTTTTTGACCTTTGACCTCTAAGTATGACCTTGACCTTTGAGGAACCGACCTGCCTCATGCGCACCACACATTGTCTTATGGTTGTTAATAATTATGCCAAGTGATTTTAAAATCCATCTCAAAATAAGAAAGTTATTGACCATATACGAAAAAAGGCCCCTTTTTTGACCTTTGACCTCAAAGTATGACCTTGACCTTTGATGTACCGACCTGCCTCATGCGCACCACACATCCTCTTATGGTTGTTAATAATTATGCCAAGTAATTTTAATATCCATCTCAAAATAAGAAAGTTATTGACCAAATACGAAAAAAGGCCCCTTTTTTGACCTTTGACCTCTAAGTATGACCTTGACCTTTGAGGTACCTACCTGCCTCATGCGCACCACACATCGTCTTATGGTTGTTAATATTTCTGCCGAGTAATTTTAAAATCCATCAAAAAATAAGAAAGTTATTGACAGGACACGATTTGCCCATACATATATACATACCAAAAAACTTCCAAGGGAGATAATTCAAAAAGTATAAATGCGAGAGTTATGCTTATTGCGCACTGCACGTCGTCTAATGCTGATTAATATTCATACGAAGTTTCGTGACGATAGCTCTAACGGTTTTCAAGTTACAGAGCGGACACGAAAGTGTGACAGACGGACGCCCGGGGGAAAAACAATATGTCTCTCCGAAAAAATTTTTTTCGGGGGAGACATAATAACATCTCAAGCCTTGTCGCCCAATGAAATCAATAGGGTTTATTAGCATGGACGGTCCGCCCCGCATCGCGGTTCCTGGACAGGCTTAGATCCTCTTAGCGGTCTATCAGTACTAGTGTGTGTGCCGGATTCAGCTTTGTGTGGAAGCATCATGCAGCCCATATATTTCTTCAAGCCCCTATGGGCAGGGGCTTTTCCCTAAAGGTGAATCTATAAACTTTAATGCAGCCATAGAAACATATAAGGTAAGCATTTAGTGAGAATTAACCCATTTGGTACCAGAAACCCCAAAACGGGTACCCTGGCAAACAGTGCAGACACGGCGTCTGATCGGCGCCTACACTGTTTGCAAAATTTATTTGTTTTTGAAGAAAACGCAACCAGACATCCCTAAATTCGGAAATGGACTCCTGCTATATATAAGGAGGAAGATTCCATTTGGTATAAAAAGGGTTAATGGATAATTTTTGTCAATTCTCCATAAATTTTGTTTGTTTGAGGTTTAACGTCCCCCTCAACACTGTAAAGGTCATTTTGGAGATGTTGCTTCCAATTTTGTGGGACTTTTCCCCATTGAGATGAAATGACATCTCAAGCCCTGTCACCCAATGAAACCAAAAGTGTTTATTAGCATGGACGGTCGGCCACGCACCACGGTTCCTGGACAGGCTTAGATCCTCTAAGCGGTTTACCAGTACTAGTGTGCGGGCCGGATTCATCCAATTCTCAATAAAAACCATAAGTCTCCATAAAAACCCATGTTATGGGTACTCATTTGAACTGCCCGAGAAATAACTTTTCTTAACCCTTGTCCTGCTGAGCCCGGATATGCCTTATCTTTGAAACAATGTAGATCCAGATCAGATGGCTTCTGAAGAAGCCATCTGATCAGGATCTTCATTGTTTGCCATCCAGTTAATGAATTTGTTGCAATAATTTGCATCAAGTAATCTGATTGGCTGATAATCAGTAGTGGGTGTGACATATTTAAATATTCAGCAGGACAAGGGTTAAATTTAGGAAAATTCTCGTTCAGTTATAACCAAATACATGTACTCACCTTAGAAAAGTAAGGAAAATTCTCCTTCAGTTATTACCAAATACTCACTTTAGAGAAGTAAGGAAAATTCTCCTTCAGTTATTACAAAATACTCACCTTAGAGAAGTAAGGAAAATTCTCCTTCAGTTATTACCGAACACCCACATTATCTACTGATATGATGCTGTTTAGTTATTTTCCATGCTGGCAAGAAAGAAACACTGTCAAATCCTCACATAAAACAGCACTATAAGTAAGACCTTTGTTTATATCATCCACATCCAATATATAAACAAGAAAGCAGTCTGAAGGACAGCCAAATCCCCCGCCGCACTTTGAATCTAGTCTCAACCTTGTGACCTTGACCTTGAGTTGGCATGGTTTATTTATGGTTCTGCACATCAGCTCACATTGGGGTATATTTCACAAAAGTTTAATGAAAATCCTTCCAGGGGTAAAGGAGATATGGAACGGACACAAAATTCAAGGTTTCAAACTTGTGACCTTCAACTGTGACCTTGATCTTGAGTTGGCAAGGTTTATTTATGTGTTATATACATCACTCACTGATGGGGACATTTGACCAACGTTTAAGGGTAAAGCAGATATGGAAGGGACACAAAATTCAAAGTTTCAAACTTGTGACCTTCCAATGTGATCTTGACCTGGTGTGTCTTTGTCTGGCTACTCCAGTCTTTGCCCACCTCTAATCAAAGATTGGCTTGATATAAGTGAAATAATCTTTTAAGGGCTGTACAACTATCCCACCCACCCCACCGCCTCGAAAAGCATGTATAAGTAAACTGACTGGCTCAATATAACCTAAATAGGGTTGACCGGGCTTGAAACAGCCAAACTCTTTAACCATTTTTGTACCAAAGGAAATCTTCCTCATATAAAGCAGGAGTCCATTTCAAAATTAAGGGTGTCAGGTTGTGTTTTCATCATAATGGGTGTCAGGTTGAGTTTTCATCAAAATTTATTAGGAAACTGACTAAACTTTTAGCAAACAGTGGAGGCCCTGATCAGACGCCGCGTTTGTTTGTTTGATTTGAGGTTTAACGTCCCCGTCAACAATGTAAAGGTCATTTTGGAGACGTTGCTTCCAACTATGTGGGACTTTTACCCGACATTGAGATGAAATGACATCTCAAGCCCTGTCGCCCAATGAAATCAATAGGGTTTATTAGCATGGACGGTCCGCCTCGCACCGCGGTTCCTGGACAGGCTTAGATCCTCTAAGCGGTTTACCAGTACTAGTGTGCGGGCTGGATTCAGCTCTGCGTGGAAGCATCATGCAGCCCATATATTTCTTCAAGCCCCTATGGGCGGGGGTCGTTCAGACGCCGCGTTCTGCGGCGTCTGATCTGGGCCTGCACTGTTTGCAAGGGTATCCGTTTTGGGGTTTCTGGTACAAAATGGGTTAAAAGTTCTGTGGCCCTTCCAGTGTTGTGCCTAGGCCGCCATTCCTGCAGCAATGGCCATCTAAAAATAAACCAGTGCGGGCCAATGGACGCGCCCGGAAAAAATCGGCAGTTTTTAAATTCGATCCATTTCCGTCCATTAGTTACTTCTCTGTCCATTCAGAACGTATAGGGGAGATTATGAAATGAGTCGGGTTTACCGCAGAATTCTATTTTTTTTTTCGATAAATAAGCGTATCGCTGACAGTGAACTATTATATAACGCAGTCTAAAGCATCAAGATGGCGAAGAGGCAGCTGCGAATAACTCAATTTGTGGCTGTAGCTGCTAAGATTTCGAACGCCGAGGCAGCCCAGAGTTTTCCACGGCTGCATCTTCGCCAGCCAACGATACACTACCTGAAAGTAGCGTAAATGAGTCATTGATTGAGCCACTGCTGAAAAAAGCAAGACAAACAAAGAAAATAAAGATACACATTTTCAAAAAGAGTGGTCTAGAGCTTGTCTTTTGGTCACCTATGTTGCTTAAAATTTACATGGGCTAGAACCTTGTTTCAGCCAAATGTTGCTGTTTTGATTTGTTGTTATATTTTAATTTTTTTTTTTAATCTGGATATAAAATAAGAAACACAGCATGTACAATAATCTTATTTCTGATGCCTAGTTTTAATGACAGAACAGTTATACATGTATGTTGGTTTTCGTCCGTCGTCTGTCAGTGTCCCTAAAAATTTCTAAATGACCCCCTGAAGAGAAGGCTGGGGGCCACAGGTGTCCCTTGCAATTTCAGACCTAGGCACAACAATGCCCTTCTTACCTTTGTGAGTATCTTGGTTTCTTTGATCTGGCGTCCTCCATGGTGGGAGAAGACCTCTTCCTTCTTATTGGCATACTGTCTGTTGTCTCACCAGATGATAGATTACTGCTACAGTCTTGAAGTGTCTGAAAACAGTTACATGTACAGTCAAATTCCAATGGCTCGAACAACTTTGGGCCAGTGATACTGTATTTGAGATAAGGACAGTTTGAGCCACTGAAAATCAATCAAAGCATCAGTTCGGGAGGCATAATAGGGATGTTTTTGTTTTCCTGTATAAATCAAAGCATGTGTGTATTCATTAGAATTGCCTCATTAAGAAATGAGAAACTTCTCCCTAAATGAACACAAATGTATTAACTCATTGTGTACGGGTGGACTCTTCCATTGCTATATGTTGGACAAGTCCATTTGTCATATTAGGGGTGTCAGACCTATTTTTCATCCAGATAAGGCAGCTTTTTTCATCCGAAAAGTACTGACATTTTCCTTATTTCTGCATGAAAATGTATGTTGTGGGTACTCATTAGTAGCATCTGATCAAGGCACTTCTATTGAGTACCCACATTATATGTTTTAGTGCAGAAATAAGAAAAGTAATATTTGGATATCCCTCTTAAACGGCTATGTGGATGGTTTTTGTTGTATTTTTCAGCCTTTGTAGGAATGACATTTCATATCATTGTTAACCATAATGTTCCAAAGTGACTTATAAAAAAATTGTTTTTCTTTGGCTCAAAATTAAACTCCGTTCAGAAAATCTAAATCATCGATTTTTTCGATTCTCACATTAAATACTCATTTTAGCCCATACATCACTATGAGAAAGTTTTAGAACTCACCCTCCGTCAATTTCTCCAGCAGGTCCTATGCCTCTGCGATAGCCAGGAAAGTCTATGATTATTTGGAGAAAAGTGCAAAATCTAAATTTTCTTCCACAGACTAAGACATTCTGACAGGTTTGACACACCCTTTTAAACCATATATAGAAGTGGCTACTGCTCTTGTAAATTACAAGGGCGTCTATGTTTTATTTGCACGATCACTTCATGGAAAGTCATTAGCTGTGACACCACATCCGATATCGGTATATTTCTTTTTGACCACTGTTGACAGCACATTGCGCTGGTGGCTCCCCGTTTGTAGTGAGCCTCTATCTTGCCATTCAAATCTAAGGTGTGCCGTAACTGCATATCTATTTATAAAGAGCATCACATGGATTTGAATATTTATTATTTTACCTGACAATCATCGTCAAATGGACTTAGTCAGTGGTCTCATTTCTTTGTTTTGCAATTTTCTTCAAATAATCACAGCCTTCCCTGACTGTCGCAGAGGCATATGACCTGTTGGAGAAGTCGGCAGAGGGTCAGGTCTAAAACTTTCCCACAGAGATGTATGGGCTAAAATGAGTATTGAAAGGAAGAAACGAAAAAACGATGGTTCAGATTTTCTGAACATAGTTTAATAACTTTTACATTGAATGCAGGGTTCAACATGAACTTTTTTAATAACAGGACAAGGTGGTCCTTTAACTCTTTGGAAGCACTGGACCTGATCTAAGTTCAACTGGACCAAAGAAATGATGAAAATCATACTAAACTTCTGACTTCACTTTATAGACTATTGGGGCTACAATTGTTTCTACTTTACTCTGTGTAACATATCCAATCAAACTTACAATATGTACCCAAAGCATTTGGAAACGTTAACTCATCATACTTGTTACAAAATTTGAAAAGTTGGGGCCTGTTTGTTTGTGTTGAGGTTTAACATCCTAGTCAACAATATTTATGTCATTTTGGAGGCGTTGCTCCAATTTTGTGCGACTTTTACCCAACACAGAGACACCTCCAGCCCTACAAGGGTTTAAGGGATGGACCTACTCACACAATTTACCTGGACAAGCTTTGAACTTCTAAGCAGTTTACCAGTACCCAAAAGTTCTGTCAGTTTCAGCTCTGCATGGAAGTATCATGCAGAATGTATATCCCTGTAAACCCCACTATTCTCCATTCATTACGAAAACATGCCTATACCTTTACCGCCGAAAAAATGAAAAATTTAAGATGAAAACTGTGATATTTTTCTTATTTATGCTCAAAATATAGATGGTGTGTACTCGTTAGAACCACCTCATCAAGGCGGTTCTAACAAGTACCTAAAATCTATATTTTCGAGCAGAAATAAGAAAATAAGGTATAGTCTTGTAAACCTTAGTTTTACTATATAAAAGGGGGGTTTAAGGGGCGTCAAAATAAAAAAGATGGTGTTTTCTTGATGTTAAGTGGGGTTTACCAGTGTATTCATATCACAGACTTGTTAACAAGATGATGTTACCTGGTACATGTATTACCATTACTAGTCGGTAAGTCCACTTTTTCACTTAAGAAGAGTCACATATACATAACTTACCAGAGAATTTAACTGTCTAAATATTGCCCTGCTGTCTTCTTCATCCAGACTGATCAAATTCTCAATGAGGCACCTGAAATATCATTAACTAGAGCGCGCAGTCGATGGCAAGCCATCGCAAATCCCCACGTTTTCTCCACAGTAGGTCAAAATTTGACCTTTTGACCCCTCCCCAGGGCCCCTGGGGGAGGGGACAAAAAAAAATGTGCTCTTGCGCAAGCCATTCATGTAAGCAACTCGCATACCAAATTTGGTTGAATTCCGGCTAACGGTTTAGGAGGAGATAGCCAGACAGACAGACAGACGGACCGAGGCGATAACAATATCCCCACTTTTTCGTTGAAAAACGTGGGGATAAATATCTATGATATTATCCATTTTAACTTCCTGAATTTATATCTTTTAGATATTTAGTGGTGCACAAATGTTTGGGCCTCTGTGGCCTAGTGGATAAGAGCCCTGACATTAGGTCTCTCATCGCTGTGGTTGGAGCCTGGCTCTAGTCACGTATGAGATGCCAAGCTCTGCAATGGAACGTCAGGTGGTGTTTCTCTGGATACTTGGGTTTTTGCCCACCTCTGATTAACAATCCGCTTGATATAAGTGAAATAATCTTGAAAGAGCCCCAAAATCAAAACCCCATAAAAAATGTAATGGTGTAATTATAGGTTATTGACGGTATATTGTGAAAATTTTGGCATGAATTCATATGGTGAAGGGCACACGAGCTTGCGAGTGCGTCTCTGACGCCATCTCAGCCATATGAAAGAGTGCCAAATATTTCAAAATACATGTACATGTATAAAGTCAATAACCTTATTATTATATACTGTTACGGACTGCAAATCCTCCCTTTAATTATCTACCTTGAAAGATTATATGTATAGCTTAAAGGTTTATAACCACTCTCTGACAACTGTGTCAGGCAGTTCAGTGGTTACTGGCTAGAGCAGTGTTGCCCTTCCTTCAGCTATGCTTCTTTCCTTTGTTTTGGCTTTGAAGACATCTTGAAAGATAGGGGCTCGTCCGGGATCAGACTTTTATTTTGCCGAAAATGGCATTGGGCCAAAATTGGCAGGAAGTTCCTTGAAGAGGGGATGTGTTACTGACCGCAATTTCTCTCTTCAACTGTCCACCTAGGTTGATTATATGCATAGCTTATAGGTTTATAACCACTCTCTGTCGAATCTTTGACTCAGTGGTTAGAGCATTGGACTTTCACCTGAGCGACCCACGTTCGAATCCAGGGTCTGAAATTAAGCTTGCATTTAGGCTAAATGCGAGTGAGAATTTCAAAATGCGAGGCAAAAATATATGTACAAGACAATTTTTGCGAATGCAAACTGTCCCATTTTCGAAAAAAATAAATAAAATAATAATAATTCCGACAACAATAATTACTCGCCATTTCCCGACTGCTTCTGGAATTCCGACGTTCTAAATTTAGGTGATAAACTTTCCAGAGGTCAGGAGGCGTTACAAGTCATCAGTTTTTTAGTTGAAATGGGAGAAAATTTTTAAACGGTCATCGGCTTCGGTCGATTACACCGAAAACCAAATTATTACAGACAAGGGTTTTAAACAAGGAAATATAGAAACATGACTCCTTATGAAGCCAGAAAGACACACATTAACATTCTATGAGTTAGACCAAAGTAAGAAGTTGAAGACTCAGTATCTATGGCAGTTTTATATGCAAATTGCATAATACAGATCTATCAAAATATGGTAGATCTATATTATAATATGCAATTTGCATAATACAATGCATACAAGTTATATCTTACTGTTGTTCTTGTACAATTTCTGCTCTTATTAAAGGTTTTTTTTTTTTAAAAATCGAGTTGATTTTCATTTTAGCTAGTAGATTTTTTTGTAACAAGCTAAATTTTGCTTGTGGCAAAAATACTTAAGTTCTGACGCTGGAATCCCAACAATAGGCAAGATTTTTCTTTCTTTCAGTCTTTCCATTTTATCGCAGCTGCCATGAATCGAACCCAAACCTCTAGCATCAGAGGCAAGTATATAGATATATGACGTTATTCTGCCTGTTGTTGTGGAGCAGATCACATCCAGGAGTGATCTGAATTCCTCCAGATGCTGCAGACACTGCTTCTCCTGGAAGTCTGTACCAATCCCACACTGTTCTAGGAAAGAAGGAGAGATTGCTCAGTGGTTAGTGCACTTGCCTCTGCAGGGCCTGACAAATCCAAAAATTTTCCACTTGCCCACCGGGCAAGTAAAATATTTTTGCACTTGCCCAGCTCAAAATCCTACTTGTCCAGGATTTTGGAACTCAAAGTGGAGTTGGACGCGGGGGTTGGGGGGGGGGACAATGGTGACGATGATGACAACCGGCATTTATAAATATAATACAAGGTTTCTGTCAAGTTTCAAGCACAACCACTTTCCATTAGGATCTACTTATTTCATGTTTGTGTTTCTTTCTCTTTGGTGTCTCTGATGGGAGCTCAGGGTTAATTGTATCGATTCCTGATCATTGCATTCATTTCTATTTATTTCCCTGTGTGCGGTAATACGGTAGAAAATACTGTTGTTGTCACAGTCAATAACGGTACTTTTTCAAGTTAATTGACATAATACCTTTACCGATTAGCAATTTAAGATACAGTTATATAAACTCATTTAGCTTGACACGCATGATGAACAAGAGCTGCAGCGATATAGATCTACTCAAAAGATCAGAAGTGTCAGGGCAGCGAGATAAAAGATTAAAAGAATGCAATTTATTTAGCTTGAACCACAAGACGAAGACCCCCTCGATCCAAAACGAACCCAAACTTTCACACCCGCCCTACAAGCAAGTTCAATGCGATCATTTCCGCCATCCAAATCGTCATCCATAAACCACCACTCCCATTTTTCCGCACACGATCGGTAAATGACGTCATCCGACCCCAGCAACCCTACACATGTTTAACGTCATTGTTTTATTTTAATGGGGCGTATCTCTTTCATTAAAAAAAATGTTTGGAACCGGTAAAAATATTTTCTCGCTAGCTAAACGGTTGTGAATAGAGGCGCGACCAATCCGCGGTTACCAACATTAAAAAATTCGACTTTTCCCACCAAAACATAACCATTCACGAGATAGTAGAATAGTCCGTTTTTACTACCCTAAGATGTAGCAAATCGTCTTAGGAGCTATTAAATCATTTTCACATTGATTGTGGATTAAATTTTATGGCAGGGATCAACGCAAATTAGAGACATAACTTAATCTTATTTTCACACCTTGTCACGCTTAACGATAGCGCTGGTGGTACACACAACACCAGAAATGAAAGACACGCACCGCCGGGCAATCGTGTTTAATTGGTAATTATATGACAGGGATTAACAATGTTATAATTGAACCGTTATAAAAACATAGATGGTTTTGTCTCTGAATTGCCGACAAAGCGGATATTATTGTGATTTACTTACGGGTCTTGTTTTACCGTATTTAAGGACTCAAAAGACTGACAGTTGTAGTCTTACAGTAGACGATTTTTTTGCACTTGCCCGACCCGGCGTTGAAAGGTCAAAGTGCACCTGCCCGGGGCGATTTCGGACTTGTCCCGGGTGGCCGGGCAATGGATTTGTCAGCCTCTGCCTCTGATGCTAGAGGTCCCGGGTTCGATCCCTGGCAGCAGCGATAAAATTTCGGTGTCCAAACGCTCCACTGCCACCATTTGCAGGGATGAATGTCATAAAGTGCACCTCGGATCGGGACGTTAACTGGAGGCCCCCTGTGCATAGAGAACCATCCCCTGTGCAGGTTAAAGAACCCTAACGTAATTATATGATTATTGTGTTGGCATACATTCTGCAAAAACCTGGAGTGTATGTAATGTACACCTGCAAGTAATAGCCAGATGTTACCGATCGCAGTACCAGTAGAAAGAAATAGTTAGAATATGCTGTGTCTGTAATTCTCTCCTGGAAGAATTTGGCTGTTCCACTGATGCGAACGGCCCCCGCCCATCGGGGCTTGGAGAAATAGATGGGCTGCATGATGCTTCACCAACCCGCACACGAGTACTGGTAAACTGCTTAGAGGATCTAAGCCTGCCCAGGCAAAGCGGTGCGGGCCGGCCCGTCCATGCTAATAAACCCTATTTATCATTGGGTGGCAGGGCTTGAGATGTCATTTCATCTCAAGGTCCGGTAGAAGTCCCACAAATTTGGAAGCAACATCTCCAAAATGACCTTTACAATGTTGACAGGGATGTTAAACCTCATATCAAACAAACACAAAAACAAATCCACTGTAGCCGACTAATATGTAGGCCAATGGGTATTCCGCTAGGTTCGAGGAAAGAGCAATTTTTTGTAAATGTTTTATAAATGCAGTAAGAGTGTGAAACGCCAATGACTGATGATTTTTACAGTGCCTAGCTGGGGAACAAGGTCACTGGGTAAAGACCTTTGTATACGGTCTCTTTTTCTTTTCTTGAGAGACTCCCGAATAAAGGAATATTTCTAAAGAAATTTTAGGTAAAATCGAAAATTCAATGTCTTTACCTGTAAAGGAATTAGAAAGCAAGCAATCTACAGAGTATTTCCTAGGACGTAAACGTAGTTGCGCTTTCTCCGCAATTTCCACAACTGACCGGAAGCTCGTCTATGTCAAAGTCCTACAATTGCCTGTTAAACGATCTGCAATTGGTCGAAATTTTCTGGCGTCGCCAACAACCAATCAAATTCTCGGTTTCAATGGCCATATTCGACTGGGAAGGTTCGTGAAATTTTCGTGAAATTCCACGCAGGAGTGCGGTGTTATCTTGTAATAGCCGATCACGTGGTCCAATCAAATATGAGTTATTTTTCAAATACGTAAGCGATCGTGGAGCACGATTCTATTCGAAGGAAAAGTCGAACCTTTCGTGCACCACGGTCGCTTATGAGCTATACGCAAATAAAATATTTAATTGGACCATGTGACCAGCTATTACAACTAGGAACCACACTCCTACGTGGAATTTCACGGAAATTTCACGAAACCTACCAGTCGAATACCGCCTATCACTTGTGGACGGCATATTTGTGAAAAATATTTTGAGGTCTTGGATTTTAAGAAAAAATGAGAAAATTCGCAGTATTTAAGAAAAATAAAGGGCAGATGAAGCAGAGCGATTAATCTCCCACTCACTATGAACATTTAATTCTTTTTTCATTTTGTTTGATGTTGTAAGTTTTCTACAATTATTCTTTGAATTATGCTTAGCTTGCTTAGGTGCTGACATTCGATAAGAATCTAAATTCGTACATTTAGAATAAGGTCAGTGAGTTTTGAGTACCATCTATATATCTGGTCTTGGATTGAGTATTGCCACCCACTCGCGAGGTTTACAGACAGGATGATTGCTTGTCGTGGGAAAAAAGGGAGATAAATATGAAGTGAATAGTTAAACGTGAAAAAGATGATAGTGCGGTTAAAAACAGCAATATGCTGAATCTTTGAGGTTAGAAGGTAGTCGCGTAGAATGTCCTTGCGGATGTATGGCAGTATAGAGAAAGAAAGTCTGTCCCATTGCCAGACAGCCAAGGAAGAATGAATATTTATTAAAATGATCGAGGTATGAAGCTGCCTGATTGGTAGGGAATCAGACAGTGAGACTGGTCATGACATGTCCTTGATGTGGTCAGCTGGAAATTTGTGGATTGTGGTACCGCAACAAGACCATTTGTATAACATGCAGAGGCGAACATTTGCTAGCCACTGGTCCATAACTCTCCAACGAAGGTGTGACTGCATTTTGGTTACGCTGGTGTAAGTGGAATATCTGTTCAAAGTCCAACAGGCAGCTCTATGCTGCACTGTATCAATTTTGTGGGTATAAGTTTGTGGTGTTTGCCCCCGCTCTTTTTAGCATGGTGATACACCTCAAACTTAACAAGTCTGGAACGACTGTCAAGACGTCCGGTCTGTTCAAGAGCTGGAGGCAGAGGGTGAACAATGTGGCCACCAGTCCCGTGGAAACTGAGTGCAGAAATCTTGTTGATGACAATCCACAGGAACCGCTAGAAAGAGCAGATTTTGGTGTTGTTGCTAGATGGCTATGCCCCTTTTCTTTAGCACCATGCCCTTTTTTCTAGCGTCATGCCCTTTTTCAGACGGAGTAAATGTTGCCCTACTCACTGAAAAAAAAAAGAATAAAGTTATGCCTGTTTTAATAAGGAACAGAACAGAACAGAACAGAACTTTTATTTTGCAACAATAATCTCAGGCCACTCGCAGGTGGCATATGAGACAAAACTAAGCAATTAGACATTGTATAGTTGACATTCATATGATAGCATATATACTACAGTAAGCACACAGTTGCCAAACAAAAGAATAATGCTCTTGTAGGAGGAGTCTTACGAAGGAGAAAGAAGCAAGGCAATATAAGCATGGAGTGTACATTTACTGATGCAATTGTAAAAGATGAGCTTACTACAATACCCTATGAAAAGTGTTTCATAATAATTTTTACAAATTTCGACAGATTTAAAAGTATATTTTTATTCTTACAGTTCAAAAGTTCCTTGTATTTGATAATATTGGGCCGTAGAAAGTAGTACTTTTTTAAAAGTTGTTTCCTTTGGACATCGAAAAATGGACAAACTAACAAGTAGTGAAATTCGTCACCTAAATCATTTTTCTCACATAAGCTACATTTCCTGTCCTGGTAATTTATATTTTCCCAGCGACCTGTTTCTATGGGCAGCTTATGATTAGCGCTTCTAAACTTAATTAATGGCAAGTAATAATGTCGTGGGAGAGACGTCAAAAAAGGTTCTAGCTTTGTATCTTGTTTAAATATCTTATAGTTCCTACCTTTTGTCGATGCATTTATTTTCTCATTCCAGTCTTGAACAAAAAGGTCATGTAGTGTTTCAGATATTTTTGATTTTGTGGCACGTGGATTATGTATAGAGTTCTGCCTCAGAAGGTCAGGTTTCCCCACTGAAATTAATACCTGTTTAATGTAATCAAGCCATTTGTAATTCGTGCCTGTGTTAAGATAATCATTAAGAATTACATTGTAAACTTTTTTAGCAAATTTTGAGTTATTCCCATTAACTAGCGATATCCAGAACCCTATCATTCTAGTTTTAATTTGAATATCCATAGGCACCCTACCCAATTCAGCATATAACATATAAAGCGGTGTGCTCTTTCGTGAATTAGTAATGTTTCTTAAAAATTGATTGTGCACGGTTTCAATAAGATTAGTATTTTGGAAACCCCAAATCTCGCATCCGTAGAGGAGAATGGGTACTATCGTGTGGTCGAATAGTTGCAGTTGCAGGTCAATCGGGATATGTAGATTAATTATTCGTTTATATAGCAGATGTAGTGCTTTTTTGGCGTGTTCTACATTGTGTTTGATGGCGTTATAGAATGTTCGAGTCTTAGCAAATATAATACCTAAATACTTATATTCGTTACAAACAGGTATTGTATTATGACCTATATGAAACCGGAAGTGATCGTTATTTCTTACTCCAAATATCATAATTTTCGTCTTATTAAAGTTAATTCTTAGTTTCCATATCTCGCAATATTCGTAAAAGGCATCGAGGTTTTCTTGAAAGTTCTCCTCATCAGATCCAAATATGACAGTGTCATCTGCATACAATAATACGAAAATCTGTAAAAACACATCAAGATCATAGTCTGGTAAACTTATATTTATTCCATTACATTGATTTGATTTTAAGTACTCTTCTAGGTCATTAAGAAATAGACTAAAAAGAACGGGGGACAAATTTTCACCTTGGCGAACTCCACAATAACTTTGAAAGAAGGACGATTGCTGGCCAGAATACTTAATACATGATTTAATATTCTGATATAAGTTATAAATAACTCTAAAGCACTTGCCGTTTATATTATTACCTAAAAGTTTCATCCATAGGCCAGTCCTCCAAACAGAATCAAAAGCTTTACTAAAATCTATAAAGCCACAATACAGTTTTTTCTTCTTATGTTTAAGTATTTCAGTGAGTATGTGTAACGTGAAAATATGATCGGATGTTGCATATCCAGAGCGAAATCCAGCTTGGTTTTCTTCTAGTAGGTTATAAAATGCTAAAAATTCGCCTAATCGTTGGTTAAGGACAGCTGTAAATAATTTTCCAAAGCAGCTTAATATAGTAATTGGTCGATAATTCTCTGGCTTGTTGGTGTCACCGGTACGTTTGTATATTGGTCTAATAATTCCTTCCAACCAGTGGTCTGGTATATGACCTGTGTCAAAAATAAGGTTAAAAAATGAAATATATACTGGCATCATTAATTCAGTACTATGTTTTAAGTATTCATTTATAATTTTATCGTTTGCTGAGCTTTTGTTATTTTTTAGTGTTTTTATACATTTTAGTATTTCCCCCTCTGTAATGGATGAGTTCAATATTTCGTCATCATCTGATATATCTGTATTTATGGGTTCGTGTGTGTTATCTTCATCATTGGGCGTGTTGAGAGTTTTGAAATAATTGTGCAATGTTTCAATATCGATATCTGGGTCTCTATCTTTCTGTCCAAGATTGTTAATTATTTTCCAAAATTCTTTCGGACTTTTGTGCTTTAGACTTCTTAATTTGTCTTGTGCCTGTTTATTATGTTTATTTATGTGCATGTTCATTGTTCGCTTATATGTTTTACTTGCTAAGCTAAGATTTGCTTTATTGGTTTCAGATGGGTTAACGTTATTTATTTTCCGAGCAATGTGGTATTTCCGCCTAGCTGACTGACATTTATACCCAAACCAACGTTTAGAATCAGTGTTTTGATAATTTTTATTTTGTATTCCAAAACATTTATCGGCCGCATCTGTAAATATTTCTGATATTTGGTTACATATAGTATTTATAGTTTCTTTGTTTACATTTTCCATGTTTCGTTGTGCGTTATATATATGAAACATAATTCGGGTTATCTGCTCTTTATTTATGTTAGAGCAAAAGTCAGCGCTTTTAGTCTCTTTCCACTTCGGACGCTGGCTGTTTCTTTGGACTCTTTTCGTTTGAACTGTTTCAGTTTTTAGATTTTTAAAGTCTAAGGTCGTCGACAAAATTGCATGACCATCACTATAGAGGCAGTCTGTCGCCTGAATATTAAAATCTGAAACGTATTTAAGAGCTGCTATCGTAGCAATTACATAATCTATTACAGAAATGTCTCTAAATGTATATTCTCCGGTATCCCGGTCTTGGCCAGAACGTCCATTCAGAATAACGATATTATTACTTTTACATAGGTCCAGTAGTAGGTTACCTTCGTTGTTTACAATTTTGTCTTTAGAAGATCTAGTTTTATCAAAACCATGCTGCTCAAGTGTTGATGAGACATCATAAAACTGGCGTAATGTTTCATCAAAGTCAAATAAGTCAGCAAAATATTCATCAGAATCTATGAAGTCTTGTTTGTTAGAAGTTCTGGAGTTAAAATCACCCATCATGAAAACGTATTTATGTGTAACGCACATACTTGTGATTTCAACTTCAAATTTTTCTAGCTCATCGGGTGTTTGAAAACGTGAGTTTGAAGGGGGTAAATAAATGGCACCAAAAAGTAGATCTTCGTCTGTATGAAACATTTGTTTAGTGATTTTAAACCACAGTATATAGTCCGAGTCCGATTCTATAACAGTAATATGTGGGAATAGATAGTTTTTCACAAAGACCCCAATACCCCCACTTTTACGTAAAAAATGTTGTTTCCTACATTGGGAAATATATGTGTACCCGTCTATATTTATAATGTCATATTTGTCAATTTTAGACTCGCCAACACAAAACAGGTCGTATTCTTTTAGTAATTCCTGAAACTCGGGATAGTGAAGCCTTTGCTTCAGGCCACATACATTAAGAAAGCCACATTTAAAGTTTCGAGAAAATTGGTTGTTCTTTTTTAAATGTCGGTTACTTTGCTTTGAGTTTATGCAATTTATAGCCTTAAAAGACAATGCACACTCCGGCAGACTCTATGCGGTTACATTAGATGCACCTTGTGATCGTTCATCCTGTGGCGAGTTGTCACGGTTCACTCCTGTACTTGTACTAGTACCACGATTGCCCGTAGGGTCCGATTTTCCGGGCACTGTAGATTCTCTTGTCGTTGACGTTGACAGGTTTTCTAGTCGCGGTGTGAGTGTTCGATTAGTGTTCCTGGGGCTATGTTGTCGCGAATTAGGGCGTGATATGGGGCGCGACAAGGGACGTGGTAAGTCACTATCGTCTGGGTCCGAATCAACGGTATTATCACACTCGATACCTTCAAACACGTGTTCACTATCTCGGACTAAATTGTCCCTCGGTAGCCTACTTGTCTTTAATATCGGGAACCAGTCCGGAAACATATCTTTGACTACAAGACCATTCACAAGTAACTTGGCCGGATATTTAATATTAATTTCAGCCCTTGGGTTTTTAACCTTAATAGCCTTTTTTTCTTTGAATAACACCTTGCGGGCATCAACTATTTCCCGGGGGTAGTCCCGGTTTACACCGTAAGTTGACCCTTGTAATTTACTTGCGTTAGAAACAATCAATTCAACGTCTTGATAGTCGCGGAAACATGCGATCAATGGGCGATAACGTACTGCAACAGAGCCACCCGGACCGCGGCGCTGTGATTGTCTAAGTGTACCAAGTCTGTGTGCACGCTGTACACAAATCGCATCTGGGTCAAGACTCAGTTTATCTGCCAAAAACTCTGCCAGTACAATAAATGGGTCTTCAGCAATGCTCTCTGGAATACCCCAGAATATAAGATTGTTTCTGCGTTGTCTCGCCTCATTATCAATCGATTTATAGGCGAGTATATTTATTCGCCTCGTGTTTTCATACGTATTATCATGAATCTCACGGACTGTTTTTTCCGCCTGGAGCAACCTTTGATTGGTTGTTTTGACATCTTGTAAACAAAGGAAAATGGACTCGAGTTTTTCGTCAGTGTTCATGTTTTTAAATCTCTCAAGTAATTCCGTAGGATCGGGAGAATCAGGTACGTAATCTTGCTTACTTGTGTCAGTAACTGAGCCCGCGGAGTCTGTTGACATTCGCTGTCTTTTACTAGCAGGTTTTACGGGTTTGACATGTCCTGCTTGTCTATAACTTGGGCCCCCGTAATGACCACCACGACTACCCTGATAGCCACGATATCCTCGTTGACCTCGTTGACCCCCTCTGGCCCCGCCTCTAGGGTGTTTCCTCGATACCACTGTACTCCACGAATCGATACGTTCCGAGTCCATTTTCTGATTTATTGAGCCTCTCCGCCACAAATTCAAAGCACTACTAAACAGTTAAGCTATACCACGGGACATAGAGTCCAAAACTTCAGATGAATTGTCCCCGAGAGTCACAATAAGTCCGAAAAACAGTCTCCACACAAAAACGAAACTCACTCCATCGCCATGTTATGACGTCAACTCATTTAATAAGGACTTTTTTTTAGACACTTTTTAGCAATAAAGTGTTTCCTATTTGATAGTTCCCATTTATGGTTGACTGTTAATCCCCCTGTTTATTGTACTTAATTAACTCACTTTTAGAAGTCATAACTGTGTTTTGATTACAAGTGTAATTGACAGGTATTAAACAAATGAAGTGTGAAAGTGTGCCTGACCAGTGTCATGTCAGTGTTGGTATGTATTAGAGAATGGGAGCTGTGGCCTAAACATGTTCCAAACATCTTGTTTGTATCAGTAATCAGCTTGCTTACAAAACTTAAACTTCCTGTCACCATTGGTGAATATGACATATCTCTTAACTTAGCATGAAAAGAAACATTAGTTTAATTCAGCATTGAAGACAAAGGGTAACAGAAGGATCTTTTTATTTCCAGTTGAGAGATGTGCTGTTTAGGAAAAATGTGAATGTGCCCTTTTTACATGGCTGAACGTACTTGTATTTAGTTATTGCCCTTTTTAGCTCGCCTTAAGAAAGTAAGGAGGAGCTGTTGCTATACTCCCGGCGTTGTAAGCGTCAGCATTTGGTTAAAGTTTACCTGCAAGCTCTTATTTGTGATGTTTTACAAATTTATTTTCAAATAAAATTCATATTAAGTAAAAAATCAATATTTTACATATATTTTTTTTACTCTGTTTCCCAGATTTTTAAAACTTTTTGAGGAGTTTAATATTTTCCTCTGTATTACCATGTCAAAGTTTACCTGCAAGCTTTGTGGTGCAATGGATAAGGCTTTGGACTCTGATTAACCCTTGTCCTGCTGAATATTCATATATGCCACACCCACTACCGATTATCAACCAATCAGATTACTTGATGCAAATTATTGCAACAAATTCATAAACTGAATGACAAACAATGTAGATCCTGATCAGATGGCTTCATCAGAAGCCATCTGATCTGGATCTACATTGTTTCAAAGATAAGGCATATCCGGGATTAGCAGGACAAGGGTTAAGAGGTCATGAGTCCTGGTGGAGGAATTTGTTTTTCTTTTCATTTTTCAAAAACACACAGAGTTCAACTTTCAGGGTCTGGGGGTCAACAAGGTCACTATGGCTATTTTTAGAAAAACTTTGTCATTGCTCCAGCAACTTAATTTATTGATGATCCCTCTAGCCCCTACATTTATTGATGGATTTTAATATAACTTCACACAAATGTTGGGTATCATGATATCTCGAGCAAGTTGGACTTTCAGAGCCCGGGGCTCAAGATCAAGGTCTCTGGGTGCGCGGACATTTGCTCACAAGACAATTGCCAACAAGACAGTTGCTCACAAGACAGTTGCTCACAAGACAATTGCCCACAACCTTAATGGAAAATAGGACAATTGCTCACAACACAATTTTTCATGATTTTATTTTTATATCATCTATAATTATGGGAACTATTTTTTTTCCTTTGGATTTCAACTAATTAGTGATAATTGGATTTAAACTAGTTAGTGATAATTGAAACATTAATAGTTTATCCGTACCATTAAGTAATGAAATTGAATCATATCACCAATTTTTGGTGATACATGTAAAAAAAAAGCTCACATTTAATTGATTAAGGAGATAAATGATTTTTTTTTATAAATTTTTGGAAACAAAAAATAAATAATTAAATAAATAAATAATGGTTAATTTTGATTAATGATGAGTAATCTATCAAGCTGCTTAACGGCCCCCGCCCATCTTGAATAAATAGATGGGCTGCATGATGCTTCCACGCAGAGTTGAAACCCACCGCACAAGAGTACTGGTAAACCGCTTAGATGATCAAAGCCTGTTCAGGCAAAGCAGTGCGAGTCGGACCATCCATGCTTATAAACCTTATTGGTTTAATTGGGCGACAGGGCTTGAGATGTCATTTCATCTCAATGTTGGGTAAAAATCCCACAAAATTGGAAGCAACGTCTCCAAAATGACCTATATAGTGCTGACGGGGACATTAAACATCAAATAAATCAATCAATCAATCAATCAAAAGCAAGCTGCTTAATATATAATATTGATAATTTAAGCTGACTACTGCTGATTATAGTTAAGTGATTAGTTGACCAACATTTCATCGAACTACTGATGTTTTAGTTATCACTAATTAGTTGAAGAAATCTAGCTGATTATCTGTTACATAATACTTTCAGGAAGAAATGGTTCTCATAAACTATAGAAAATATAAATAAAAGACTTTCTAAATAGAAATAAAATCATAAAAAAATAGTGTTGTGAGCAATTGTCCTATTTTCCATTAAGGTTGTGGGCAATTGTCTTGTGAGCAATTGTCTTGTGAGCAACTGTCTTGTGGGCAATTGTCTTGTGAGCAAATGTCATGGAATCAGGTCTCTGTGGCTATTTTTAGAAAAACTTTGTCACCGCTCTAGCACCTGTAACTTTAATATAACTTTACACAAATGTTGCATACATGTGATAAAATCTCGAGCGAATTCGACTTTTGGGATCCTGAGTTCAAGGGCACTGTGACTATTTTTAGGAAACATTGTCATCGCTCTAGCACTTACATTTATTGATGGATTTTAATATAACTTTACACAAATGTTGTGTATAATAATATCTCAAGGGAGTTCGACTTTCAGGGTCCTGGCCTCATGATCACTGTGGCTATTTTTAGAAAACTTTGTCATCACATTGTATTTTTAAGTCACACAAATGCAAATGCTGCATTTAATAATTTCTCGAGCAAGTTTGATTTTAAGGGTCCTATTCTCAGGGTTACTGTGTTTTTTGTTATTTTTTTAGAAAAAACTTTATCATCACTCTATCACCTACATTTATTGATTTAGTGGCACTTTACACAAAAGCTAGGCAAGGCTATTTATATAAGTTGTCTTGTGCGAGGGGATTGCATCGTCTGTGATGACTTGTTATTACTTGGAAGTTTGTAAAATTTTCTTTATAAAATATCTGATTCAAGAAGGGCATGTCAGTTTCTGGCGATAGAATGTGCATTGTACTGGTAAACTGCTGACAAGAATGATATGGTAAACTGACTGACTCAAAAATGATCTAAATAGTGTTTACTGGGCTGTTACATGTGTAAACTCCAATACAAACAAACTTTATCAAATATAGTTTTCTGTTGTTTTTTTTTTTTACAGCTGAAAGGCTTGAGAGCAGGATATCTTGTTCTTTTGTTCTTAGGGGTACATTTTTGGTTCACAATTGGTGCAGTCTGTTGGGCTATATTACAGAAGAAATGATCATTTTTGAAACTTTAACTGCCCTCATCCAATTTAGGCCCCCAAAGGCGAGCTGTGTTGTCTTCTGTCAACCCTTGTTACATATATTCGTACATTGAAAATGCCCTTTTTAGGAGCTCCAGGCTGGGGGAAACAGTTTTTCCGAGTAAATTACGAGGGACTCACAAGCAACTGACGAGTGTCTTATATGGATTTAATTGCAAGAAAAATTAATCTCTTACTTGTATCATCGCGCATTTTGCATGTGCACATACATTCAAATCTTTCGGGGACCTTTACTGTATTTATTGATATTCATAGGTATTTTAAAGTGGCTTTTGTGTAGACATTATCAGAATTTTGCTGGAAATCAAAGGAAAACAGTGACAAACCATTGAGTGGATGTGACATTTACTTGTAGAATGTACTTCATTATACAAGTACCGAAGGGTCTGTGAGACTATTTCCTGGTGAATAAATGCCATTTGATGTGTTACCAGCAACGATTCTGATCCTGACCGAGAAAAGAGCAGGGTTTCTTGAGAACCTTGTCCAGCTTTCTTTACCATTATAGGAAAAATTCTTTTTTATGCCCCCATCACAAAGTGGGAGGGCATATAGTTTTGCCCTTGTCCATACGTGTACATCATACTTTGTAGTACATATACTATTCTTGCCTCCGCAACTCCTTCTACAACATTTGACGAAGGGCATTAAAACTTAGAACATGATTCAGACATACATTTAAGATGTGCATAAAGGAAACAGGATTCCCATCCAGCATCTTATTAGCTCACCTGAGCCGAAGGCTCATGTGAGGTATTAGTATACCACGAGCCGGCGTCCGTCGTCCGTCATCGTCGTCGTCGTCCACACTTTCAAAGAAGTATATCTCCGGAACCAGTGGGCCAATCTTGATCAAATTTCATGTGAAGCATTATCAGGAAGGGGGAAAGGCTGCATACTGTTTTCGGGCAGATCGGATTGGAACTCTGGTTGCCATGGCAACAAATAGCTCCCATAGACTTAACATAGGAAAAAGTTTGTCATCACTCTAGCTCCGTCAATTTTTTTCTGATTGTCTTCATTCTTGCAGATAACGAGGACAGGCATGAAATCTCGATCAAGGTTGATTTTGGGCTGAATCGGATTATTCACTCAGGAGTTACGTGCCCTTGAGCGTTAGGAAAAAGCTTGTCATCACTCTAGCTCCGTCAATTTTTTTCTGATCGACTTCATTCTTGCAGATAACGAGGACAGGCATGAAATCTCGATCAAGTTCGATTTTGGGCTGAATCGGATAATTCACTCAGGAGTTACGTGCCCTTGAGCGTTGAAAAAATTGCCTATTGACTTAACATGGGGAGAATGTTGTCATCACCGTAGCTGCTTCAATTATTTTCAGATTGGCTTTATTCTTGCAGATAACCAGCACAGCCATGAAATCTCGGTCAAGTTCGATAACTGGCAGAATCGGATCATTCACTTAGGAGTTACCTGCCCTTGTGTGTTTTTGCATTAGGGTTAATGGGAATTTCAAAAATGTATATCTTAACGACTACTTGGCCAACTTTGATCAAATTTCATGTGTCGCATTATTGGGCAAGTGGAAAGGCTTCATTGGATTTTCAGGCAGATCTGAGTGGAACTTTGGTTGCCATGGCAACATCGAGCTCCCATAGACTTCACATAGGAAAAAGCTTGTCATCACTCTAGCTCCGTCAATTTTTTTCTGATCGACTTCATTCTTGCAGATAACCAGTACAGGCATAAAATCTCGGTCAAGTTCGATTTTGGGCCGAATCAGATAATTCACTCAAGAGTTACGTCCCCTTGAGCGCCCGAAAAATTGCCTATCGACTTAACATGGGGAAAATGTTGTCATCACTGTAGCTAGTAACGAGGACAGGCATAAAATCTCGGTTAAGTTCGATTTTGGGCAGAATCGGAATATTGACCTCGGAGTTACGTGACCTTGAGCGACAAAAAATTTGCCCATGGACTTAACATAGGGAAAATGTTGTGACTACGATAGCGACTTGAATTTTTTTCAGATCAGCTTCAAACTTGCAGGTAACGAGGACAGACATAAAATCACGGTTAAGTTCGATTTTGGGCCGAATCAGATTATTTGCCTTGGAGTTACCTGCCCTTGAGCATGAAAAAATACGTTGTGACCACGATAGCAACTTTATTTTTATTCAGATCAGCTTCAAACTTGCAGGTAACGAGGACAGGCATAAAATCCCGGTTAAGTTTGATTTTGGGCCGAATCGGAATATTGACCTCGGAGTAACGTGACCTTGAGCGACAAAAAATTTGCCCATAGACTTAACATAGGGAAAATGTTGTGACTACGATAGCGACTTGAATTTTTTTCAGATCAGCTTCAAACTTGCAGGTAACGAGGACAGACATAAAATCTCGGTTAAGTTAGATTTTGGGCCGAATCGGATTATTTGCCTTGGAGTTACCTGCCCTTGAGCATAAAAAAATACGTTGTGACCACGATAGCAACTTTATTTTTATTCAGATCAGCTTCAAACTTGCAGGTAACGTGGACAGGCATAAAATCTCAGTTAAGTTCGAATCGGAATATTGACCTCGGAGTTACATGACCTTGAGCGACAAAAAATCTGCCCATAGACTTTACATAGGGAAAATGTTGTGACTACGATAGCGACTTGATTTTTTTTCAGATCAGCTTCAAACTTGCAGGTAACGAGGACAGACATAAAATCTCGGTTAAGTTCGATTTTGGGCCGAATCGGATTATTTGCCTTGGAGTTACCTGTCCTTGAGCATAAAAAAATACGTTGTGACCACGATAGCAACTTTATTTTTATTCATATCAGCTTCAAACTTGCAGGAAACGAGGACAGGCATAAAATCTCGGTTAAGTTCAATTTTGGGCTGAATCGGAATATTGACCTCGGAGTTACGTGACCTTGAGCGACAAAAAATTTGCCCATAGACTTAATTAGGGAAAATGTTGCGACTACGATAGCGACTTGAATTTTTTTCAGATCAGCTTCAAACTTGCAGGTAACGAGGACAGACATAAAATCTCGGTTAAGTTCGATTTTGGGCCGAATCGGAATATTTGCCTTGGGGTTACCTGCCCTTGAGCATAAAAAAATACGTTGTGACCACGATAGCAACTTTATTTTTATTCATATCAGCTTCAAACTTGCAGGTAACGAGGACAGGCATAAAATCTCGGTTAAGTTCGATTTTGGGCCGAATCGGAATATTTACCTCGGAGTTACGTGACCTTGAGAGACAAAAAAATTTGCCCATAGACTTAACGTAGGGAAAATGTTGTGACAGAAATAGCGACTTGAATTTTTAGCTCACCTGAGCCAAAGGCTCCAGTGAGCCAATAGTATACCAAGGCTCCGGAGTCCGTCGTCTGTCGTCCGTCCATCCGTCGTCCACACTTTCAATGAAGCATATCTCAGAAGGCAGTCGACCAATCTTGTTTAAATTTTATGTGTAGCACCATTGGGCAAAGGGAAAGGCTGCATTAGGTTTTGGAGCTAGTCTGGTTCATTTGTTCCTTCATTCTTCTTTCTCTCCATATAGAGATAATAGACCAATGTTAAATTTTAATCAAAGATTTCTCAGGAACTATAAAAGCTAGAAGCATCAAATTTGGTATTCAATAGAATAATGATGACTTATTTTGTGTAAGAGACATTGGGCTTTCTCAGCTTATTTGTTCATCTGTTCTTTCATTCTTCTTTCTCTCCATTTTGACCAATGTTAAATTTTCGTCAAAGATTTCTCAGGAACTATAGAAGCTAGAAGTCTCAAACTTGGAATGCAATGCAATAATCATGACTTATATCCTGTAAGGGTCAATGGGCTGGATTCTATTAGCAGATTTAGTAGTCAAGTCTGTGAATTGTTAAAACTTAAGTTCCTCAGGTGAGCGGTTTAGGCTCATTGAGCCTCTTGTTTCAGAATTATGTCACCTTGAATGGCTTAAACATTTTGGCCATATGTGTAGCATAGGAGGTTAAAATCTTTCTCAAACTGATGTTCTATTAACCCTTTTTGTACCAAATGGAATCTTCCACCTTATATATAACAGGAGTTCATTTCAAAATTTACGGCTGTCAGGTTGTTTTTTTCATCAAAATTTATTTGGAAACTGGCTGAACCTTTTTCAAAACAGTGTAGGTCCTGATCAGAAGCCGCAGAACACTGGGCCTCCACTGTTTGCCAGGGTACCAGTTTTTGGGTTTCCGGTACAAAATGGGTTAATTTATACCCCCAGTCAGTAATTTATTATGCATTTATATGATTTTGGATACGCTAAAATAAGTAAATTTTGAATGATTTGGCAGTGGTGTTTGCAAGGTACTTTTTGAAATTTTAAATTGTCTTGGTATTTATCCGGAAAAGATTTTCTTTCCCCTCTACCAATCCACTTTATTTTTGTCTGTCTAAGGTCTTACTACTGTACATTTGTCATGGGATGATCCCAAACAAAGCAGGAATATAAGCCAAGTGATGCCGGACAGTGATCCGAGGGACAGATTTTTCTATCCACCCCTCACATCCATATTGGATTCTTTTTCTTGCATACCTTCCATTTCTTTGCGCGGAATTTCAATGCTGCAGTCACTTCGGTTACCAACGTCCGCCATATTGTGTTGACACTGCAGGAATGCAAAGTGACGTCACGGATCGTGCATGACGTCAACCTTAACGATGGCCCACACAAGGTCGTAATCAACCAGTGCATTTATCAAACACGCGATTATATTCAATTTGGGGTCAGAACATAAATTTCTATCCCAGGGTAAAATCACGGATTTCCTTGTCTGGTGTGCAAGAAGCATCCATCCAACAAAATTTGTATGGAAAGAATCAGATTTTTGCAATGGGAACAATTTTAGGGTAGAGTATATTTTTTTAGGTGACAATTACATTTATTTCAAAAACATTTTTTATGTATCCCATATCAATAGGGGTCTTCTCTTAGGGAATGAATTTACTCCCTCAGGAGCAAATTCTTTCCTTTAAGAGTAGTTCCCCCTTTACAGAGGAACCCAGTCCATAGCAATATACGTGTGAACAAGTCACAACAGTTTTCTCCCTTGCAGAAATGGCAGAAAGCAAGCGCCCTAAATTGCTTACTTTTTCAAAAATTACTTCTGTTTCATTATGATGTTGTGATATTTTCTTGTTTCTGCTCAAAATATAGATTGAGGAGTCACGTTAGAACTGCCTCAATGAGGCGGTTCTAACAAGTACCCACAATCTACATTGCCTCAATGAGGCAGTTCTAATGAGTACCCACAATCTACATTTTAGAGCAGAAATAAGAATAATAAGATTTACCCCTGAAACGCAAGTTTTTCTATATGAAAGTTGGGTTCAAGGGGGTCAGAATTATATAGGCATGTTTTTGTGATGCCCACAGAACACAACAACCCCCTACCTTTGCAAACAGTCTAGGTCCAGCTCAGATCATCTGATCATAATCTACACTGTCATGCCATTTGAGAGTTGAACAAATACATTTTATCAAGCAATTTGGTTGTTGGATAGTGAAAATATGGGTGTGGCTAAATTAATTTATTCAGCAGGGTAAGGGTTAATATCTGCAGTTATTGGAAATTTTTTGAGGATGAATTTTGAAACAGCCATGGTTAAAATGAGCCAAATGTGTGTGAGCCTTTAAGTTCTGTATTAACTGCTAGAGGAGCAGTCTGATCTGGGTCCACACTGTTTGCAAAAGTGACTGTTCAATTTTCCAGTAGACGACAAAGCAGACTACAATTGTTGTGTGACATCTTATGGGTCAAGGGTTCGTGCAACCATGTACATGTACATGTTTGGTTGAGCCAGTCATGTCCAAAGTTGGTATAAGGAGCCCATTTGTTAGTCCTTAAGATGCCAATCACAACAATTGTCGTCAACTGTTTCTCTTGGTGTTTTAGGGGTTAATTCAAGATAAGTAATTAAGACAAGTCAGCTGTAATTTGTCACTGTTTGTCACAAAAGCATGATGATTGATAGGTTAGAGTGATCTTTTAGTACATGTACTGTCATCTGTAAAAGATTTCCAAATTCCGCTCTCTTAACTGGGGTCCAAAGTATTTCTTGAAAAAGTATTGGTTTGTGCTTATTAGAGCATAATTAAGCACAAATTACAGCCAATATGGTATTCCGCTTAACCCTTATCCTGCTAAATAAACTTATTTGGCCACACCCATTTCTGACTATCCACCAATCAAATTACTGTACAACTGAATGTGTTCAATGCACAAACTGCACCCCCACCCATCAGGGCTTTAAGAAATAGATGAGCTGCATGATGCTTCCATGCAGAGCTGAAACTGACCCACACACAAGTACTGGTAAACCACTTGGAGGATCTAAACCTGCCCAGGCAAAGCAGTGCGAGTCGGACCGTCCCTGCTTATAAACCCTATTGGTTTCATTGGACAGCAGGGCTTGAGGTGTCATTTCATCTCAGTGTCGGGTAAAAGTCCCACAAAATTGGAAGCCACAGTGTTGTCGGGGATGTTAAACCCTAAATCAAACAAACAAACAAATGCCCAAACTACATGACAAACAGTGAAGGTTCAGAGGCCATCAAATCTGGATCTACGCTGTTTGCAAAGATGGAGCATGTGAGTTAAAGTACATGTGGTGAGGATGCTGTTTGTACTTGGACATATTCATAGGAAATACACATATTTTATGTACATGTATTGATGTTTTTTATGCTTCAGAAACCATGTCTGGCGATTCAAGAAAAGATTTTATTTTGGCTACTCTGGCCAATAATTTTGCTGTCCAAGTGACTGATGGTTCTATCAAGTCCCTGCACAGTTCTCCAGCCCTCAACAGCTTCCTAGATGATGGTAACGCCACAGTGCTTGCTGGAAGATTTGACCTGACAGGACGAGCAAAGGGATTCACATTCTCTAATAAGGTTGGTAACTGGTACCATTGTACCTCTGGAGTACAGTTGCGAAATGTAATTTTTCTAAGTTTGAAAATTCTTAACTCTTATCATGCTGTTCACGACAACCCCTATCTTTGGAAACAGTGTAGATCCAGATCAGATGGCTTCTGAAGAAGCCATCTGATCAGGATCTACACTGTTTGACATTCATTTTATGAATTTGTAGGAATAAATTACATCAAGTAATCTGATTGGTTCAAAGCCAGAAATGGGTGTGGCTAAACTGAATATTCAGCAAGAGAAGGGTTAAAAGTTTTACTTGCATAAGCTACAGGTAAAGAGGAATAACAAGGATAATGTTTGTGGGTATTTCTTCATAAAACCACAGGTATTATGGGTAGTTTTAAGAATCACCTCATTGAGGTATTCACCTATATACGTTTCTAGCATTTTACATTACAGTTGCTACAAAGCGCTGATTGTTCGTGCATCATGCATGGATATTTTTATGCCCCCGGAATCAAGATTCGGGGGGCATATAGTTTTTGGTCTGTCTGTCTGTCTACAAAAACCTTAGCATTGGGCATAACTTTTGAATAGATAGCGCTTTCATATTTCACATGTGTATACCTTATTACAAGACCTTTCCAGTGGTACCATAATTTTTGATCTCGTGACCTTGACCTTAGACCTACCTTTTTCCTTTTTTTTTTAAACTTTAACATTGGCCATAACTTTCGATTGATAAGTGATAGGGCTTTCATATTTCACATGTGCATTCCTTGTCACAAGACCTTTCTAGTGGTACCATAATTTTTGACTCGTGACCTTGACCTGGTCATTTGACCTACTTTTTAAAAACTTTAATATAGTCCATAACTTTCTATTGGTAAGTGTTAGGGCAAGACCTTTCTAGTGGTACCATAATTTTTGACCTCGTGACCTTGACATTTGACCTACTTTTTAAAAACTTTTACATTGGCCATAACTTTCGATTGGTACGTGGTATTGCTTTCATATTTTACATGTACATTCCTTGTCACAAGACTTTTCTAGTGGTACCATAATTTTTCACATCGTGACCTTGACCTTGACGTTTGACCTACTTTTTAAAAACTTTAACATTGGCCATAACTTTTGATTGGTAAGTGATAGGGCTTTCATATTTCACATGTGTATTCTATGTCACATGACCTTTCCAACGATCCCATAATTTTTTACCATGTGACCTTGACCTACCCTTTTTTAAGACTTGAACATTGGCCATACCTTTTGATTGCTTAGTGATACTACTTTCATATTTAAGATACGCTGTCCGGGGGCATTTTTGTTTCACAAACAAATCTTGTTTATTTTATTTCCATAGGAGACAATTTGAATGAAATGTCAAATTGTGTTTTCTGGGAAAAATGAGAAGAATAGCTCATAATGTTGTCTGCTGAAAAAAAATAACCAGCATGCAGAGTATTAAGGAAATGTGTTTTTTCTTTATCCAGGTTGAACCAGGAGACAGTAAAGATCGAGTGATAGTTTTCTTCAAGACAAGACCTGACATAATCACCCCAGATAACCTGTTAACCACCATTGTTGTGTCATCTATGATAGACTCACCTCTTAATACACTCTATCATGCTATGCAAAAGGTCAGTGATTATATTTAACCCTTAAGTTGCCAAGAAAAACTGCATCTGAAAATGATGTCTCTGTATGTTGTCTGCTGCACATCTTGCAATTTTTTTTGTCCCCAGTAGCAATAGCGGGAACATATTGCTTTTGCCCTGTCTGTTGGTTGGACAACTTAAACATTGGTCATATCTTTTAAACAGTTGCAGATAGATCTATCATATTTGGCATGTGACTGGGGCTTCCCACTAGAACAAAAAACTTTGACTTGTGACCTCGACTTGTGACCTACTTTAAAGAAAAAATTAACCTCGGCCCAGGGACATGTTCATGTTAAACCAACCCTTCTTGTTTAAAAATATTTTTGCAAACAGGCAATCAGTATGGACCCTGATCAGACTGCTCCTAGAGCAGCAATCTGATCTGGGTCCACAGTGTAAAAATGACTTTTAAAGTAACCAGCAGATTACAAAGCAGACAATAATTGTTGTGATTGGGACCTTAAGGGGAGAGACACAAATTTGTTGTTTCATTGCATTGTGTCTTGTATAGAGATTTAGGCTAACTACATGTACAATGCTATTTTACAATGTTTGGAGTATTTCTTTTTGAAAGCATTTACTTAATACCACAACGATAGCTTTCAAAAATTACTTTAACTGCTGTATCAGTTGGATGACTTATGCAGTTAGTATGATATACCGTAAATATCCTAAAAATTCGGACACCCTGATGACTTGCTGTAATTCTCCTAAATTTCAACCAAATTTGTTTCACAAGCATCCGAGTCCAAAACGTGTCAGTGGAATTGCAAACAGTGTAGACCCTGATCAGACTGCTCCCTCAGGAGCAGTCTGATCTGGGTCTGCACTGTTTGCATAGGCCTGTCTGTCCCAATACTTAGGATCCGTACGGTAATCTTTTTACTCTTTCATCCCTGAGTTTCTAAATAAGTTCTTCCATCTTGGACGACACATTCCTTCTTGTGAATAGGGGGGGTTAGTCTATAATCATTAACAGGATGACAAGAAGTGTAGATTCTGATGAGATGGCTCATTATGTGCCAGTCTGCAGGGTTGAACTTGTTAAGATGACTGCTAGATGATGGTGTTTTAAACTATGTTGACAAAAACGCTTAACTGCTGGCTGCTCTGTATCAGAACACAAGGTCTTCAGGGTGTGTATCAAGTTGTTATGCACTTGTCATTTGTAGCCACTGCCCCCCTACCTACGGGGAAAGGCGGGGGATAAGGGGTTAATGTGCGGGGTAGTTACCCTCTGTGTTCCCCCGCAGTGTCGGGTTAATGCGGGGGTTTTGATATAATGCAAATATACCTCCGTTGGAAGGAACTATTATAAACAGCGGGGCTGTGACCTTCTGGAGGTCCCCCGCAGTGCAGGGCTTCTAGCAGGGCTGTGAAAAGTCACTATCCCCGCTATCCCCTTAGGTGGGGGGCAGTGGTTACAAATGACTGGTGCATTAATAAATATACACACTTTGTAAGCTTCCAGAAAAATGTTTACTATAAAAATCCCCAAAATTCAGACGCCTGAGGACTTGCTGTAATTCTTCTAAAATTTTATCAAGTCTGTTTTATGCTCCAGCAAAGAGTCCTAAAGGTGCAGATGGAATGGCAAACGGTTTAGACCCTGATCAGACTAGTTCTAAAGGAGAAGTCTGATCTGGGTCTAAACTGTTTGCTTAGACCTATCTTTCAAAAATACTTAGGATCAATAAGGTAAGCCTAGAGGAAGCTCTAAGGAGGACAGAGAGGGATCTGGTCTGAACAACAACAGTACAATCAGTCATTCACTTTTGAGAGTTAGGTTGCGAGTTAACCCTTGTCCTGCTGAGCCCGGATATGCCTTATCTTTGAAACAATGTAGATCCAGATCAGATGGCTTCTGAAGAAGCAATCTGATCAGGATCTTCATTGTTTGCCATCCAGTTTATGAACTTGTTGCAATAATTTGCATCAAGTAATCTGATTGGCTGATAATCCGTAGTGGGTGTGACATATTTAAATATTCAGCAGGTCAAGGGTTAATTATATAAGTTATCATAGAAGTACTGAGTCAGCTTTGATGGGCTTAGTCCTTGTCCTGTTGAACCAGAATATGCAAGTTACCTTTTGCAAAAAGTGTAGATACTGATCAGATGGGTTTCTGCTGATGCTATCTATGTTTCATATTCAGTTTATGAATTTGTAGGAATACATGTACATTGCATTAAGTAATCTGATTTGCTGAAAGTCGGAAATTGTAAATTAATTTATTCAACAGGATAAGGGTTAACTCTTATCCTGCTGTTCACGTCAACCCTTTTCTTTGCAAACAGTGTAGATCCTGATCAGATGGCTTCTTCAGGATCTACACTGTTTGACATTCAGTTTATGAATTTGTAGGAATAAATTACATCAAGTAATCTGATTTGTTCAGAGTCAGAAATGGGTGCGGCTAAACTGAATATTCAGCAAGGGAAGGGTTAATTTTACTAATTTTCTTTACTAATCTTATTCAGGTGTATGCTCCCCTTCTGTGTGAAGATGGGAAATGGAGTCGTAATATTGACCCCAAGCTCCAGAGTTTGTTAAGTGAGTTAGAGGCTGGACTAGGGAGTGCGTTGAGGAAACAGGACCCTACTTTCAGAGGAAAAGATGGTGGAGAGGAAAACATTGGCAGTAAGTTTTTTAACACATATGCTCAAAAGGATGTCATAGCTCGAGATAAGGCACTTTTTTCATCCAAAAAGTGCTGATATTTTTTCTTATTTCTGCATGAAAACATATGTTGTGCGTATTCATTAGAAGCACCTCATCGAGGCGCTTCTAATGAGTACCCACTACATATGTTTTCATGCAAAAATAATATGTGGATACCCCTTTTATCTGGGGATATTGATGTTTGTGTTCTCAAGAAAAAAAATAATGAAAATCTAGTATTTTCTATCTATCTGAGAAGTTTCAAGTTGATCTGTAAATATTTTTATTCTCAGAAAAAAAATCATATACTTAGGGGATTGGGAACACCTGGTAGAATTTTCTGCCATTTTTCAAAGGGAGACAACTTTCGGGACTTCCTGTTCACTTTTCTGTATGCCCTATCCCACTGAAAAATGGAGACAGAGGATTTCTCTTTAGTGAGCACTGAGGGCTACATAATATTATGTAATGAAATGATAGTCCTCAATAATCAAGAATAAATGCCTTTAAAGGAAGGGGGCCTTTGGTTTTACATTGACTTATATAGGGAAAACCTTTAAAAATCTTCTTGTCTGAAACCAGAAGGCTCAGTTCCTGATATTTGGTATGATTCAAATTATAGCTCTGGGGCCAAAAACGGCCCTGCTCCGAGGCCCACAGGTGTTATTTAGACTTATAGAAGGAAAACCTTTAAGAATCTTCTTGTTTGAAACCAGAAGGCTCCTATCTTTGATATTTGGTATAAAGCTTCACCTTTTAGGCCTCCCTCAAGATAATGCAAATTATAGTCCTGGGGCCAATAATGGCCCTTGCCAGGGCCCACTTGTTACACAATGGATCATGTGAGCGATCCAGGGCCATCATGGCCCTCTTGTTTTTCTTAATTCTGCACAAAAACATGCATTGTGGTTACTCATCAGAAATGCCTTGGAGAGGTGCTTCTAACATAACATTTTAAATATCAGTACCTACTTTTCGGATCAAAAAAAGCAATTAACTTATCTGAAGCTATGAATTACAATAAAATTCCTATATTAAGACCACTTTTGGGACTGTTCAAAAGCGGTCTTAAGACCACATTTGAACAGTCCCAAAGGTGGTCTCTTATATGGAGACACTGGGTGTATAAGACACAAAGAAAGAATAACTGAAACCTTCTCAATAAGCTTTTAAAAGCAGATTTAGTCTCAATTTTAGGTGGTAGTAATAGCGGAATTTTACTGTATTTCTGACACTGTTGTACTTGTTCCCTTAGTCCTTTTAGACAGGAAATCTCAAAATCCATCAGCAAATAGTGCAGACTGAGATCAGATGCCACATTTTTCAGCATCTGATGAAGGCCTTATCTGTTGGGCAAAAATTCAGCTATTTTCTTGTTAAATTGCTTTAAATACTTCAACCTGACACCTCTTAATTTTGAAATGGACTTTGACATACTTTTTTTTTTTTTACAAGGATTCTGGATTCTATAATAGAATTATCACATTTTCCCTAAGTATTTGGATACCTCAACTTCTTATCCTACTTGTTCTAAAATTTGATAAAGTGCAATCCACTACCCAGTATTGTGTCTAAAAAAAGCTTGATAAGTGGCAAAACAATGACGACCCTGATAAGATGCCGAATTCTGTGGCATATTTCATCTAGGGCTGCACTGTTTGCTTATGCCCGTCTGTCTAAATACATTCAATAAATACATGTATTGTAAATTTGATTTTGAAGGTATTTTGAGCCCTGTTGATGAATTTGAATACTGGTCGGACACAGCTAGAGTTGGTAAAGGCGATGCTAGAGAAAGGGCGGAACATTTTGTTGAACTTTTCAAACCTATCTCAAAAGATTACGGTGGCCTTGATGCAATGTCACTTCAAGATGCTATGGAAATGGTGGACATTACACAAGACACCCTGGATGATGTGTGGAGGCAGACAGAGTTCGATGTGTATCCAGAGAGCAGAATGAAAAACCTTATGGAGGCTATAGGTAAGTATTAATATAATGTTATTAATTAAGTAATTTCGTATTGGCACAGGTACAGGTCCGAGGTCTGCTGCATTGGCCCGAGGTCGAAGGCCAAGGACCAATGCAGCTGACCGAGGACCTGTAACTGGGTCAATATGAAAGTACTTGATCAATGGCAATTTTATTAATTGACACAATTAAAGAAATATGATTATTGTTTTTTTTTTACCTCACTTGACCTCATTTAATATTGATTGACCTGGTGTTAATAGGGATGACCTCCGATCAATACAGGATAGTCAATTAATAATATAATCTTATTGATCAAGAAATTGGCTCAATTCCATGTCCGAGCCTGAGGCTGAACTCTAATAGCTGTGGTGAGATTAAGATGGTGTGTCATGAACATGAACCGAAACACAGGGTGTCATGGTATTTTAGTTATCTCTCCTGACAATAGAGCCTTGTGAATTGCCCTTACTCCAATACCCTTTGAGATATATTGATCGGGCTTGGTATAATTGTACAAGAGGTTAAGAATGTGTGTCTTGAGCAAAAATCACTATTCTGAATGGTCAGCCCCTGCCCATCGGGCCTTGAAGAAATAGATTGGGCTGCATGATGCTTCCATGTAGAGCTAAAACAGACCACACGTGAGTACTGGTAAACTGCTTAGAGATTCTAAGCCTGCCCAGGAAAACTGGTGCGAGTCGGACCGTCCATGCATATAAACCCTATTGGTTTCATTAGGCGGCAGGGCTTGAGATGTCATTCCATCTCAATGTCGGGTAAAAGTCCCACAAAATTGGAAGCAACGTCTCCCAAATGACCTATAAAGTGTTGACGGGGGACGTTAAAACTCAAATCAAACAAACAAATACTCTGAATGGTGAGTGCCATATCATTTTAGTTATACATGTATCCCCTCACAATTTAACCTTGAGATTGCAATAAGTCCTACACCTTTTGAGATATGTTGATGGTACTTGGTAGAGTTTTACATTAAGAAGCCATGTCATGAGCAAGGACCATAACTCCATGCTATTTTAGTTATATCCCCTCACAGTAATACCTTGATATTACCATAACTCCAATAATTTTTGACCACATAATTTTTGCAATGTCTTGCAGATGTCTTGCTGATGTAAGCAGCAGTATAGTAGAGGATTAGCTGCTGTGTTTTATTTCTAGTGCACTTTCTACATGTGTAAAATCTTCTGATTTGGTTGGGAGATATGCCATCTGTCCTGATAGCTATTTTCTAATAATCATTTTGTTACAATAAAACTGAGATTTTTTCTCCATCTTCTTCATTTTCAAGCATTGATTACAGAACACTACAAATCAAATTTTGAAATGGAATTTATGTCTAACAACAGATTGACTTTTCTGCATGTTAGCAATGAAAAGAGTATTTCCATATCTCATGCCATTTAACCCATTAAGTACCGGAATCCCCAAAAGGGGTACCATGGCAAACAGTGCAGACCCAGATCCGACCCCATGTTACATGTGGGTTTACGGCGTCCCGCAAACCCCCATGCTGACAAGACAACCGAGCGTGATCTCTGACAGGTGTACGGGCAGCTGTGGGGTAAGGCACAAGAAAGATGTTAAATGAATGACATGAATTATTTACAGTATCTACATACAACACTTTCTAACACAAAACATCACAATTTATTGCTTCTGTAGCCAACTCACGACGTCCGCTCCGAAGGCAAAACACTGTTCTGTGCTCGGAACGGGTGACGTGAATACCTACAGAAGCAAACAACAAAAACAACAACAAAAACAAAAAAAGAAACAACACAAGACGCGACTGGCCAGTTTATAACTTAGGGTGAATCCCCCACTCGCGTGACACTTCCTCTCGCTAACTAGTAGAACTAGTCTATCAACATAGTTGATAATCCTAGGTTTAGCGATCACGTTTGCTGATCAGACGTTTAGTGATCGTCTAAATGACCTGCAGGTTAATTGACCTCTTCCATGGTCTCACATTTGTTTACAACGAACAATGATCTAGGTTCTGCTTCTACCCTGGTAGGCGCTGTTTACGGCGGTCTGTCCGCCCTTGCTGGACCCTAACGCCTAGCGTCGTACCAGTACCTGCTGCTATGAAGCAGGGAGCAGCAGGTCACACATTGTTGTGCCTGCAAATTACGATAACGGGACTAGAAACGAGTCACAAAACATACATGCTATATCATGATCCCCCTCCCGGAGAAGTAAGAATATGTTCATGCATACACCGTTATTGCGCATGCGCCGACCAGACATACAGGCTGATTAGTGCATGCGACAAATAACCGTACAGCAGAACTCAACTTGACTGTGCATCAAATTACCAGCACCCAGCGCTTGACACAATAATACTCAAAGTTCATGTTTCCTTACTGAGCACTACAGAAATCAATTAATGCTCACTACTACTGAGCATAATACTCATCAAATTTGTGCTCACTACATTATCACAAGTAAGAGGCAATTGAACAGACCACGCCTTTGCGCTACCTGGTCAGCTGCCAATTACAGGAAACATAACAATCTCTATTTCATATCCTTCTCCGCGACACGGCTCACAAATATAGCTATTCACAAATTCAATGCATTAATAACAGATAGAAACTACAACAGAAGATTTTCATCTATAATCCAAAGCATTTGTTAGTGTCTCATAAGGGCCAACACTGTTTGCCGTAAATTCTCTCTATTTGGTAGGCACCCCGTCACAACCGTCCTCGCGACGCCGATGACGCAGCTGACGTCATCCCCGCCGCTCAGGCAGTTATGACGTGTGGCGACCAAATACTCCCACTTATCATCATCACGTTCTTTATATGTACATACATGCACAAACTGAGTTATCAGACAAAAATGGCATCATTACAAAATGAACTCGTAATTCTTCTTGAACAAAATTATTTCTAATCAACGTGAACATGCTTGTAAAATAAAATTCATTACGGTTCATCATCACGGATAACCCAACAGGCTCTTGTATGAGTTTGCCCTGATGATGAAGATGTGGTTAAACCCGTCTTAAGTTTACGTCCCCTCTACACCTAATATCATATTGGGACGGAACCACGGTTTTCTAACCACAGCTAGTCACAAGTCATGGATCAAACAAGTGACCCGGCGTTTATTAATTACATTCTACAAAAGGGGTCTAAAAGCCTAAATGAATCTAGAATGAGCGGGTGTCCAAACTTTACGTCTCACCAACATCTAGGGTCAGCATGAGACAGGACCTCACTTAGAAAGACTCATTCTACTACTGGAGAAGCCTGGGATCAATTCTGCGACGTCTAGCTGGCAAAGCTAGTAGCCTAATCACTACAGGCCACAACAGTGAATTCAGAATAGGCTTCAGAAAGTTGGGGTATACTAGAAGTAAACCCCTCCAAAACCTACAAGCATGTTCATACAAAAATAATACTAAACATAGATTTAACATACCTTTCAATATACTTTCTATTTCCCCGTCACAATGTTGTGTTCACTCTTACAACTTGACCTGCTGCTAAAGTGTCCGCTTTTTTCAGGGTTTATATATCTATGAATACTACCGGAAAATCATGCCTTCTCATATTACCTTGCTCAATTCGTGGCGAGGTGGAGATACCGGCCACAAACAAAGCCAGATAGCAAAAATCGAGTAGATAATGGATTTGCGTTCAAATAGTATATTTCCCATAGGAAAAATTGATGAAACGACCCTATAATCAATGACATGACTCCTGTCAAAACGAACACCCACACAACACGTGACGGGAATAAAAATCATATATGGCACAATTTGGCGGTTGGCGATTTTTAGGCAAATTCTATAGGACTCGGCCTTTTAGCGGCCCCCTGTATTGTAAAAACAGCTCTCTATAAACCACTCATGCATACATCGTATGATATGTGCATGACTTGTTCATGGAGCCGCACAGTTTGCGTACCATATTTCACCTAAAATATTTCACTCGCACCGCCCTACCATATATCTACTAAAATAATTTAGATGTGCATAAGCACCAGAGAGGTTTCCTATTCCATCTCGTAACAAAGGTTTCCCCTTTTGGAGAAAAAACAATCAAAAATGTTTTTTCTTTGTGTATAGAGATGGAATAGGATGAACCTATCTAAACAAGACAGCTATTTACACAACAACCGTGCGAAGAATTACCTACTAAGGTAGTCTGCCCCCAAATTTTCTTAAGTAAAATTTAGCTAGTAAGCCAAGGTGGTTTGCCCCAGAATTTTCCTGTTCCCCTGACACTCTGCTGTTTGTTAGAAAACGGATATCGTTTTAATCTCACTGGAGGTGGCCTTTCTGGCTTAACAGATTTGATTGATTTCACAGGTTCTGACATAAATGTGGTACATATAATTTGGTCTGTCTGACATGTCAGTCCTGCAAGGCGCTGTTCTCTCAGCCCTTCTGTCTCCTCACTCTCCTCTGACGTTAGTGTGTGTGGGACGCTAACGTCGCCGTCACTTTCCGGTTGCTCTGCAGTTTCAAAACTGCTGTCTTCAAATGAAGACTCGTCGACGTCATTTCTGTCATGACTGTCTGTCGACATAATAGGTTCAGAGATCAGACAATGAGACGTCACAGTCTGACGCTCAACATATTGCTTCAGTATATTAGCGTGATATGTGTTAACATTTCCATTGACGTCGATCTTATAATCCATTTTGTTCACTACCTCAACCACTTCATAAGGACCTTTCCATTGCAGCAATAATTTATTACTGTCTGTCGGTAGTAACAACAGCACTTTATCGCCGACGTCAAATTTACGCGACCTCGCGCCTTTATCATAATAAGCTTTCTGCTTAATCTGAACCTTCTTTAAATTATCATGCGCTAATTTGCATGTCTGCTCTAACCGTTCCCTAAGCTCAATAACGTATTGATACGTCGAAAGAACTTGCTCATCGCGTACCTCTTCAGCCCATAATTCTCTTAATATTGCCATTGGACCTCTGACGTTACGTCCATATAACAACTCAAAAGGGGAGTATCCTAAAGACTCTTGTGGGACTTCCCTTACCGCAAATAATAAAGCTGGAAGATATTTATCCCAATCTTTTGGACGTTCAGCACACATGCGACGTAACATCTGCTTTAACGTAGCGTGGAAACGCTCTATCAGTCCGTTGCAAATTGGGTGTCTCGGACTACACGTTAACTGTTGAAGAGAAAGAAGTCTGCTGACTTCCTTCATTACCTCAGCAGTAAACTGTGATCCACAATCAGTCAACATTTCATCAGGAATGCCAACCCTACTAAACATTTCAATAAGCGCTTCCGCGACACGTTCCGTCTCAATACTCGGTAAAGCTATCGCCTCTGGATACCTTGTCGCATAATCTATCATGGTTAAAATATACCGAGATTTCCTATCAGATCGAGGCTCAATTGGACCAACTATGTCCACTGCCACCCTCTTAAATGGCGTATCAATCAATGGCATTTTTCCTAGAGGTACTTTAGTGACCCGACCTTTCTGAATAGTTCTCTGACAAATATCACAAGATTTACAATATCTAGCGACATCACCGCAAATACCGGGCCAGTAAAACTCAGTTACAACTCTATCCAATGTCTTCCTAATACCCATATGTCCAGACATAAGCGTTTCATGAGCCAGTTTCAACACCTTTCCTCGGAAACTTTGAGGGACCACAAGTTGGAAAGAGACTTTGTTACCCTTGGTGAACTCCCTATATGCCAAACCTTTTTTCTCAATAAACCTAGTTTCACCTCGGTTTAAACCACGACTCACAGTCTTGTTCCCAGATACAACCCTTTTCCTGATGTTTTCCAAAGTTGACTCGAACAAACCGAGTGGTAGACCGGATATCAAGTGTAGCATATGCGGTAAGGGGCATTTAACAATTAAATGTTTTAAGAACCCCGACAGGAAATAACCCCTTATCCCACTTCTGACACCAAATGTTACATGTGGGTTTACGGCGTCCCGCAAACCCCCATGCTGACAAGACAACCGAGCGTGATCTCTGACAGGTGTACGGGCAGCTGTGGGGTAAGGCACAAGAAAGATGTTAAATGAATGACATGAATTATTTACAGTATCTACATACAACACTTACTAACACAAAACATCACAATTTATTGCTTCTGTTGCCAACTCACGACGTCCGCTCCGAAGGCAAAACACTGTTCTGTGCTCGGAACGGGTGACGTGAATACCTACAGAAGCAAACAACAAAAACAACAACAAAAACAAAAAAAGAAACAACACAAGATGCGACTGGCCAGTTTATAACTTAGGGTGAATCCCCCACTCGCGTGACACTTCCTCTCGCGAACTAGTAGAACTAGTCTATCAACATAGTTGATAATCCTAGGTTTAGCGATCACGTTTGCTGATCAGACGTTTAGTGATCGTCTAAATGACCTGCAGGTTAATTGACCTCTTCCATGGTCTCACATTTGTTTACAACGAACAATGATCTAGGTTCTGCTTCTACCCTGGTAGGCGCTGTTTACGGCGGTCTGTCCGCCCTTGCTGGACCCTAACGCCTAGCGTCGTACCAGTACCTGCTGCTATGAAGCAGGGAGCAGCAGGTCACACATTGTTGTGCCTGCAAATTACGATAACGGGACTAGAAACGAGTCACAAAACATACATGCTATATCATGATCCCCCTCCCGGAGAAGTAAGAATATGTTCATGCATACACCGTTATTGCGCATGCGCCGACCAGACATACAGGCTGATTAGTGCATGCGACAAATAACCGTACAGCAGAACTCAACTTGACTGTGCATCAAATTACCAGCACCCAGCGCTTGACACAATAATACTCAAAGTTCATGTTTCCTTACTGAGCACTACAGAAATCAATTAATGCTCACTACTACTGAGCATAATACTCATCAAATTTGTGCTCACTACATTATCACAAGTAAGAGGCAATTGAACAGACCACGCCTTTGCGCTACCTGGTCAGCTGCCAATTACAGGAAACATAACAATCTCTATTTCATATCCTTCTCCGCGACACGGCTCACAAATATAGCTATTCACAAATTCAATACATTAATAACAGATAGAAACTACAACAGAAGATTTTCATCTATAATCCACAGCATTTGTTAGTGTCTCATAAGGGCCAACACTGTTTGCCGTAAATTCTCTCTATTTGGTAGGCACCCCGTCACAACCGTCCTCGCGACGCCGATGACGCAGCTGACGTCATCCCCGCCGCTCAGGCCGTTATGACGTGTGGCGACCAAATACTCCCACTTATCATCATCACGTTCTTTATATGTACATACATGCACAAACTGAGTTATCAGACAAAAACGACATCATTACAAAATGAACTCGTAATTCTTCTTGAACAAAATTATTTCTAATCAACGTGAACATGCTTGTAAAATAAAATTCATTACGGTTCATCATCACAGATAACCCAACAGGCTCTTGTATGAGTTTGCCCTGATGATGAAGATGTGGTTAAACCCGTCTTAAGTTTACGTCCCCTCTACACCTAATATCATATTGGGACGGAACCACGGTTTTCTAACCACAGCTAGTCACAAGTCATGGATCAAACAAGTGACCCGGCGTTTATTAATTACATTCTACAAAAGGGGTCTAAAAGCCTAAATGAATCTAGAATGAGCGGGTGTCCAAACTTTACGTCTCACCAACATCTAGGGTCAGCATGAGACAGGACCTCACTTAGAAAGACTCATTCTACTACTGGAGAAGCCTGGGATCAATTCTGCGACGTCTAGCTGGCAAAGCTAGTAGCCTAATCACTACAGGCCACAACAGTGAATTCAGAATAGGCTTCAGAAAGTTGGGGTATACTAGAAGTAAACCCCTCCAAAACCTACAAGCATGTTCATACAAAAATAATACTAAACATAGATTTAACATACCTTTCAATATACTTTCTATTTCCCCGTCACAATGTTGTGTTCACTCTTACAACTTGACCTGCTGCTAAAGTGTCCGCTTTTTTCAGGGTTTATATATCTATGAATACTACCGGAAAATCATGCCTTCTCATATTACCTTGCTCAATTCGTGGCGAGGTGGAGATACCGGCCACAAACAAAGCCAGATAGCAAAAATCGAGTAGATAATGGATTTGCGTTCAAATAGTATATTTCCCATAGGAAAAATTGATGAAACGACCCTATAATCAATGACATGACTCCTGTCAAAACGAACACCCACACAACACGTGACGGGAATAAAAATCATATATGGCACAATTTGGCGGTTGGCGATTTTTAGGCAAATTCTATAGGACTCGGCCTTTTAGCGGCCCCCTGTATTGTAAAAACAGCTCTCTATAAACCACTCATGCATACATCGTATGATATGTGCATGACTTGTGCATGGAGCCGCACAGTTTGCGTACCATATTTCACCTAAAATATTTCACTCGCACCGCCCTACCATATATCTACTAAAATAATTTAGATGTGCATAAGCACCAGAGAGGTTTCCTATTCCATCTCGTTACAAAGGTTTCCCCTTTTGGAGAAAAAACAATCAAAAATGTTTTTTCTTTGTGTATAGAGATGGAATAGGATGAACCTATCTAAACAAGACAGCTATTTACACAACAACCGTGCGAAGAATTACCTACTAAGGTAGTCTGCCCCCAAATTTTCTTAAGTAAAATTTAGCTAGTAAGCCAAGGTGGTTTGCCCCAGAATTTTCCTGTTCCCCTGACACTCTGCTGTTTGTTAGAAAACGGATATCGTTTTAATCTCACTGGAGGTGGCCTTTCTGGCTTAACAGATTTGATTGATTTCACAGGTTCTGACATAAATGTGGTACATATAATTTGGTCTGTCTGACATGTCAGTCCTGCAAGGCGCTGTTCTCTCAGCCCTTCTGTCTCCTCACTCTCCTCTGACGTTAGTGTGTGTGGGACGCTAACGTCGCCGTCACTTTCCGGTTGCTCTGCAGTTTCAAAACTGCTGTCTTCAAATGAAGACTCGTCGACGTCATTTCTGTCATGACTGTCTGTCGACATAATAGGTTCAGAGATCAGACAATGAGACGTCACAGTCTGACGCTCAACATATTGCTTCAGTATATTAGCGTGATATGTGTTAACATTTCCATTGACGTCGATCTTATAATCCATTTTGTTCACTACCTCAACCACTTCATAAGGACCTTTCCATTGCAGCAATAATTTATTACTGTCTGTCGGTAGTAACAACAGCACTTTATCGCCGACGTCAAATTTACGCGACCTCGCGCCTTTATCATAATAAGCTTTCTGCTTAATCTGAACCTTCTTTAAATTATCATGCGCTAATTTGCATGTCTGCTCTAACCGTTCCCTAAGCTCAATAACGTATTGATACGTCGAAAGAACTTGCTCATCGCGTACCTCTTCAGCCCATAATTCTCTTAATATTGCCATTGGACCTCTGACGTTACGTCCATATAACAACTCAAAAGGGGAGTATCCTAAAGACTCTTGTGGGACTTCCCTTACCGCAAATAATAAAGCTGGAAGATATTTATCCCAATCTTTTGGACGTTCAGCACACATGCGACGTAACATCTGCTTTAACGTAGCGTGGAAACGCTCTATCAGTCCGTTGCAAATTGGGTGTCTCGGACTACACGTTAACTGTTGAAGAGAAAGAAGTCTGCTGACTTCCTTCATTACCTCAGCAGTAAACTGTGATCCACAATCAGTCAACATTTCATCAGGAATGCCAACCCTACTAAACATTTCAATAAGCGCTTCCGCGACACGTTCCGTCTCAATACTCGGTAAAGCTATCGCCTCTGGATACCTTGTCGCATAATCTATCATGGTTAAAATATACCGAGATTTCCTATCAGATCGAGGCTCAATTGGACCAACTATGTCCACTGCCACCCTCTTAAATGGCGTATCAATCAATGGCATTTTTCCTAGAGGTACTTTAGTGACCCGACCTTTCTGAATAGTTCTCTGACAAATATCACAAGATTTACAATATCTAGCGACATCACCGCAAATACCGGGCCAGTAAAACTCAGTTACAACTCTATCCAATGTCTTCCTAATACCCATATGTCCAGACATAAGCGTTTCATGAGCCAGTTTCAACACCTTTCCTCGGAAACTTTGAGGGACCACAAGTTGGAAAGAGACTTTGTTACCCTTGGTGAACTCCCTATATGCCAAACCTTTTTTCTCAATAAACCTAGTTTCACCTCGGTTTAAACCACGACTCACAGTCTTGTTCCCAGATACAAACCTTTTCCTGATGTTTTCCAAAGTTGACTCGAACAAACCGAGTGGTAGACCGGATATCAAGTGTAGCATATGCGGTAAGGGGCATTTAACAATTAAATGTTTTAAGAACCCCGACAGGAAATAACCCCTTATCCCACTTCTGACACCAAATGTTACATGTGGGTTTACGGCGTCCCGCAAACCCCCATGCTGACAAGACAACCGAGCGTGATCTCTGACAGGTGTACGGGCAGCTGTGGGGTAAGGCACAAGAAAGATGTTAAATGAATGACATGAATTATTTACAGTATCTACATACAACACTTACTAACACAAAACATCACAATTTATTGCTTCTGTTGCCAACTCACGACGTCCGCTCCAAAGGCAAAACACTGTTCTGTGCTCGGAACGGGTGACGTGAATACCTACAGAAGCAAACAACAAAAACAACAACAAAAACAAAAAAAGAAACAACACAAGATGCGACTGGCCAGTTTATAACTTAGGGTGAATCCCCCACTCGCGTGACACTTCCTCTCGCGAACTAGTAGAACTAGTCTATCAACATAGTTGATAATCCTAGGTTTAGCGATCACGTTTGCTGATCAGACGTTTAGTGATCGTCTAAATGACCTGCAGGTTAATTGACCTCTTCCATGGTCTCACATTTGTTTACAACGAACAATGATCTAGGTTCTGCTTCTACCCTGGTAGGCGCTGTTTACGGCGGTCTGTCCGCCCTTGCTGGACCCTAACGCCTAGCGTCGTACCAGTACCTGCTGCTATGAAGCAGGGAGCAGCAGGTCACACATTGTTGTGCCTGCAAATTACGATAACGGGACTAGAAACGAGTCACAAAACATACATGCTATATCATGATCCCCCTCCCGGAGAAGTAAGAATATGTTCATGCATACACCGTTATTGCGCATGCGCCGACCAGACATACAGGCTGATTAGTGCATGCGACAAATAACCGTACAGCAGAACTCAACTTGACTGTGCATCAAATTACCAGCACCCAGCGCTTGACACAATAATACTCAAAGTTCATGTTTCCTTACTGAGCACTACAGAAATCAATTAATGCTCACTACTACTGAGCATAATACTCATCAAATTTGTGCTCAATACATTATCACAAGTAAGAGGCAATTGAACAGACCACGCCTTTGCGCTACCTGGTCAGCTGCCAATTACAGGAAACATAACAATCTCTATTTCATATCCTTCTCCGCGACACGGCTCACAAATATAGCTATTCACAAATTCAATACATTAATAACAGATAGAAACTACAACAGAAGATTTTCATCTATAATCCACAGCATTTGTTAGTATCTCATAAGGGCCAACACTGTTTGCCGTAAATTCTCTCTATTTGGTAGGCACCCCGTCACAACCGTCCTCGCGACGCCGATGACGCAGCTGACGTCATCCCCGCCGCTCAGGCCGTTATGACGTGTGGCGACCAAATACTCCCACTTATCATCATCACGTTCTTTATATGTACATACATGCACAAACTGAGTTATCAGACAAAAACGACATCATTACAAAATGAACTCGTAATTCTTCTTGAACAAAATTATTTCTAATCAACGTGAACATGCTTGTAAAATAAAATTCATTACGGTTCATCATCACAGATAACCCAACAGGCTCTTGTATGAGTTTGCCCTGATGATGAAGATGTGGTTAAACCCGTCTTAAGTTTACGTCCCCTCTACACCTAATATCATATTGGGACGGAACCACGGTTTTCTAACCACAGCTAGTCACAAGTCATGGATCAAACAAGTGACCCGGCGTTTATTAATTACATTCTACAAAAGGGGTCTAAAAGCCTAAATGAATCTAGAATGAGCGGGTGTCCAAACTTTACGTCTCACCAACATCTAGGGTCAGCATGAGACAGGACCTCACTTAGAAAGACTCATTCTACTACTGGAGAAGCCTGGGATCAATTCTGCGACGTCTAGCTGGCAAAGCTAGTAGCCTAATCACTACAGGCCACAACAGTGAATTCAGAATAGGCTTCAGAAAGTTGGGGTATACTAGAAGTAAACCCCTCCAAAACCTACAAGCATGTTCATACAAAAATAATACTAAACATAGATTTAACATACCTTTCAATATACTTTCTATTTCCCCGTCACAATGTTGTGTTCACTCTTACAACTTGACCTGCTGCTAAAGTGTCCGCTTTTTTCAGGGTTTATATATCTATGAATACTACCGGAAAATCATGCCTTCTCATATTACCTTGCTCAATTCGTGGCGAGGTGGAGATACCGGCCACAAACAAAGCCAGATAGCAAAAATCGAGTAGATAATGGATTTGCGTTCAAATAGTATATTTCCCATAGGAAAAATTGATGAAACGACCCTATAATCAATGACATGACTCCTGTCAAAACGAACACCCACACAATAAAAATCATATATGGCACAATTTGGCGGTTGGCGATTTTTAGGCAAATTCTATAGGACTCGGCCTTTTAGCGGCCCCCTGTATTGTAAAAACAGCTCTCTATAAACCACTCATGCATACATCGTATGATATGTGCATGACTTGTTCATGGAGCCGCACAGTTTGCGTACCATATTTCACCGAAAATATTTCACTCGCACCGCCCTACCATATATCTACTAAAATAATTTAGATGTGCATAAGCACCAGAGAGGTTTCCTATTCCATCTCGTAACAAAGGTTTCCCCTTTTGGAGAAAAAACAATCAAAAATGTTTTTTCTTTGTGTATAGAGATGGAATAGGATGAACCTATCTAAACAAGACAGCTATTTACACAACAACCGTGCGAAGAATTACCTACTAAGGTAGTCTGCCCCCAAATTTTCTTAAGTAAAATTTAGCTAGTAAGCCAAGGTGGTTTGCCCCAGAATTTTCCTGTTCCCCTGACACTCTGCTGTTTGTTAGAAAACGGATATCGTTTTAATCTCACTGGAGGTGGCCTTTCTGGCTTAACAGATTTGATTGATTTCACAGGTTCTGACATAAATGTGGTACATATAATTTGGTCTGTCTGACATGTCAGTCCTGCAAGGCGCTGTTCTCTCAGCCCTTCTGTCTCCTCACTCTCCTCTGACGTTAGTGTGTGTGGGACGCTAACGTCGCCGTCACTTTCCGGTTGCTCTGCAGTTTCAAAACTGCTGTCTTCAAATGAAGACTCGTCGACGTCATTTCTGTCATGACTGTCTGTCGACATAATAGGTTCAGAGATCAGACAATGAGACGTCACAGTCTGACGCTCAACATATTGCTTCAGTATATTAGCGTGATATGTGTTAACATTTCCATTGACGTCGATCTTATAATCCATTTTGTTCACTACCTCAACCACTTCATAAGGACCTTTCCATTGCAGCAATAATTTATTACTGTCTGTCGGTAGTAACAACAGCACTTTATCGCCGACGTCAAATTTACGCGACCTCGCGCCTTTATCATAATAAGCTTTCTGCTTAATCTGAACCTTCTTTAAATTATCATGCGCTAATTTGCATGTCTGCTCTAACCGTTCCCTAAGCTCAATAACGTATTGATACGTCGAAAGAACTTGCTCATCGCGTACCTCTTCAGCCCATAATTCTCTTAATATTGCCATTGGACCTCTGACGTTACGTCCATATAACAACTCAAAAGGGGAGTATCCTAAAGACTCTTGTGGGACTTCCCTTACCGCAAATAATAAAGCTGGAAGATATTTATCCCAATCTTTTGGACGTTCAGCACACATGCGACGTAACATCTGCTTTAACGTAGCGTGGAAACGCTCTATCAGTCCGTTGCAAATTGGGTGTCTCGGACTACACGTTAACTGTTGAAGAGAAAGAAGTCTGCTGACTTCCTTCATTACCTCAGCAGTAAACTGTGATCCACAATCAGTCAACATTTCATCAGGAATGCCAACCCTACTAAACATTTCAATAAGCGCTTCCGCGACACGTTCCGTCTCAATACTCGGTAAAGCTATCGCCTCTGGATACCTTGTCGCATAATCTATCATGGTTAAAATATACCGAGATTTCCTATCAGATCGAGGCTCAATTGGACCAACTATGTCCACTGCCACCCTCTTAAATGGCATATCAATCAATGGCATTTTTCCTAGAGGTACTTTAGTGACCCGACCTTTCTGAATAGTTCTCTGACAAATATCACAAGATTTACAATATCTAGCGACATCACCGCAAATACCGGGCCAGTAAAACTCAGTTACAACTCTATCCAATGTCTTCCTAATACCCATATGTCCAGACATAAGCGTTTCATGAGCCAGTTTCAACACCTTTCCTCGGAAACTTTGAGGGACCACAAGTTGGAAAGAGACTTTGTTACCCTTGGTGAACTCCCTATATGCCAAACCTTTTTTCTCAATAAACCTAGTTTCACCTCGGTTTAAACCACGACTCACAGTCTTGTTCCCAGATACAACCCTTTTCCTGATGTTTTCCAAAGTTGACTCGAACAAACCGAGTGGTAGACCGGATATCAAGTGTAGCATATGCGGTAAGGGGCATTTAACAATTAAATGTTTTAAGAACCCCGACAGGAAATAACCCCTTATCCCACTTCTGACACCAAATGTTACATGTGGGTTTACGGCGTCCCGCAAACCCCCATGCTGACAAGACAACCGAGCGTGATCTCTGACAGGTGTACGGGCAGCTGTGGGGTAAGGCACAAGAAAGATGTTAAATGAATGACATGAATTATTTACAGTATCTACATACAACACTTACTAACACAAAACATCACAATTTATTGCTTCTGTAGCCAACTCACGACGTCCGCTCCGAAGGCAAAACACTGTTCTGTGCTCGGAACGGGTGACGTGAATACCTACAGAAGCAAACAACAAAAACAACAACAAAAACAAAAAAAGAAACAACACAAGACGCGACTGGCCAGTTTATAACTTAGGGTGAATCCCCCACTCGCGTGACACTTCCTCTCGCGAACTAGTAGAACTAGTCTATCAACATAGTTGATAATCCTAGGTTTAGCGATCACGTTTGCTGATCAGATGTTTAGTGATCGTCTAAATGACCTGCAGGTTAATTGACCTCTTCCATGGTCTCACATTTGTTTACAACGAACAATGATCTAGGTTCTGCTTCTACCCTGGTAGGCGCTGTTTACGGCGGTCTGTCCGCCCTTGCTGGACCCTAACGCCTAGCGTCGTACCAGTACCTGCTGCTATGAAGCAGGGAGCAGCAGGTCACACATTGTTGTGCCTGCAAATTACGATAACGGGACTAGAAACGAGTCACAAAACATACATGCTATATCATGATCCCCCTCCCGGAGAAGTAAGAATATGTTCATGCATACACCGTTATTGCGCATGCGCCGACCAGACATACAGGCTGATTAGTGCATGCGACAAATAACCGTACAGCAGAACTCAACTTGACTGTGCATCAAATTACCAGCACCCAGCGCTTGACACAATAATACTCAAAGTTCATGTTTCCTTACTGAGCACTACAGAAATCAATTAATGCTCACTACTACTGAGCATAATACTCATCAAATTTGTGCTCACTACATTATCACAAGTAAGAGGCAATTGAACAGACCACGCCTTTGCGCTACCTGGTCAGCTGCCAATTACAGGAAACATAACAATCTCTATTTCATATCCTTCTCCGCGACACGGCTCACAAATATAGCTATTCACAAATTCAATACATTAATAACAGATAGAAACTACAACAGAAGATTTTCATCTATAATCCACAGCATTTGTTAGTGTCTCATAAGGGCCAACACTGTTTGCCGTAAATTCTCTCTATTTGGTAGGCACCCCGTCACAACCGTCCTCGCGACGCCGATGACGCAGCTGACGTCATCCCCGCCGCTCAGGCCGTTATGACGTGTGGCGACCAAATACTCCCACTTATCATCATCACGTTCTTTATATGTACATACATGCACAAACTGAGTTATCAGACAAAAACGGCATCATTACAAAATGAACTCGTAATTCTTCTTGAACAAAATTATTTCTAATCAACGTGAACATGCTTGTAAAATAAAATTCATTACGGTTCATCATCACGGATAACCCAACAGGCTCTTGTATGAGTTTGCCCTGATGATGAAGATGTGGTTAAACCCGTCTTAAGTTTACGTCCCCTCTACACCTAATATCATATTGGGACGGAACCACGGTTTTCTAACCACAGCTAGTCACAAGTCATGGATCAAACAAGTGACCCGGCGTTTATTAATTACATTCTACAAAAGGGGTCTAAAAGCCTAAATGAATCTAGAATGAGCGGGTGTCCAAACTTTACGTCTCACCAACATCTAGGGTCAGCATGAGACAGGACCTCACTTAGAAAGACTCATTCTACTACTGGAGAAGCCTGGGATCAATTCTGCGACGTCTAGCTGGCAAAGCTAGTAGCCTAATCACTACAGGCCACAACAGTGAATTCAGAATAGGCTTCAGAAAGTTGGGGTATACTAGAAGTAAACCCCTCCAAAACCTACAAGCATGTTCATACAAAAATAATACTAAACATAGATTTAACATACCTTTCAATATACTTTCTATTTCCCCGTCACAATGTTGTGTTCACTCTTACAACTTGACCTGCTGCTAAAGTGTCCGCTTTTTTCAGGGTTTATATATCTATGAATACTACCGGAAAATCATGCCTTCTCATACTACCTTGCTCAATTCGTGGCGAGGTGGAGATACCGGCCACAAACAAAGCCAGATAGCAAAAATCGAGTAGATAATGGATTTGCGTTCAAATAGTATATTTCCCATAGGAAAAATTGATGAAACGACCCTATAATCAATGACATGACTCCTGTCAAAACGAACACCCACACAACACGTGACGGGAATAAAAATCATATATGGCACAATTTGGCGGTTGGCGATTTTTAGGCAAATTCTATAGGACTCGGCCTTTTAGCGGCCCCCTGTATTGTAAAAACAGCTCTCTATAAACCACTCATGCATACATCGTATGATATGTGCATGACTTGTTCATGGAGCCGCACAGTTTGCGTACCATATTTCACCTAAAATATTTCACTCGCACCGCCCTACCATATATCTACTAAAATAATTTAGATGTGCATAAGCACCAGAGAGGTTTCCTATTCCATCTCGTAACACAGATGCCGCAGAACATGGCGTCTGATCAGGGTCTCCACTGTTTGCTAAAAGTTCAGTCATTTTCCAAATAAATTTTGATGAGAACACAACCTGACAACCCTAAATTTTGAAGTGAATTCCTACTAGATATAAGGAGGAAGATTCCATTTCTAAGTGGTTTACCAGTACTCCTGTGCGGTCGGTTACAGCTCTGCGTGGAAGCATCATGCAGCCCATCTGTTTCTTCAAGCCCTGATGGTCGGGGCGGCTGTTAAAACTAGTACCCACAACATATATTTCTAATGAGAAAAAATAATTGGCCTTCAACTATTCTTGTTACTCCCAACTTTTATGTTGCAGTACAATGTGAATTCATGATAGGGAATGATGTTGAAATTTTAACACTTCCTATTGAATAAATTAATCCTCACCCATTACTAAATGTCAGCCAATCAAAATACTTGACAATTCGCAAACTCATTGACTTATAGTGTAGATCCCGATCAGATGACTTCTTTAGAAAGAAGCCATCTGATCTGGATCTACACTGTTTGCAAAGGTAGGTTTTTTGTATTCAGTAGGATAAGGGTTATCAGGGAGACAGCTTTTATGACCCTGATTGATTCCGTGTCTACTGAGCATTCTGTGAAAAAAGTTCACATTTTTTTTAGAATATTGATCATGAAAAAAACTTCTGCGAAATTTTTTCCCTCCCACTGATTCAAGAAGGGCATTGTACTGGTCAACTGCTTGTGTATAAGCCTACCCAGGAAACGTTGTGTTAGATAAATTGACTGGCTTGCCATATGACCATAATAGTGTTCATAATGGGCCATTCACCCATTTTATACGGGGAAAACCAAAACGGATCATTGGCAAACATCGAGGCCCAGATCAGGGCCTTCACTGTTTGCAGGAAGGTCAACCACTTTCTGGGGCTTGAAGAAATGGATTGGGCTACATGGTGTTTCTGTGCAGAGCTGAAACTGACCAAACTGCTTAGAAGGTCTTTTTGTCTGCCCAGGAAAAGTGGTTTGAGTTGGACTGTTCCTGATACCCTAGTGGTTTCTTTTGGCAGTAGGGCTTTTGATGTCATTTCATCTCAGTGTCAGAGTGCTACAAAATCTGAAACAACATCTCCAAAATGACATAGAGATAGTGATGAGGGGGATGTAAAACCTGAACATGAACAAACAAATCAGCCACTTTCTAAATGAATTTCGAAAATAAATGACACCTGTAAAATTTGAAATGGACACCTGTTTTATGTAAGATGGGCTTCCATTCAGTACAGAATGGGTCAACCCTTTTGATGCCAATCACAACAAATATTGTCTGCTTATTTGGCTGCTGTTTGATTTGAAAGTCATTGTGGCAAACAGTTTGGACCCATATCAGACTGCTTTGATCGGGTCAACACTTTGCCCCTATGCAAAAATATGTTTGCAAGAAAACTTAGCAGATGACATAAACATACAAATTTAGATGCAGTTTTCTTGTCAAAAGGGTTAAACTCCAAACCAAAAATATTTAATTTTTGATGTTTCAGCTGGTTCACTAGGGAGATATGTTCAGCGTAAACTGTCTGAAGAAAACCTGTGGGAGGGTCAGTTTGGTCAGATCAAAGAGTCCTTAAGATCAGGAATTACTATTTGTGAGAGGTGGGTGATGTCCTGTGAGACCCTGACCAGCCAATTCTGGAAGAGGTTCAACATTCATCCCTGGAAGGGTGAAAAATGTTCACCAGAAGGACTGAAAAAACTAGCTGCAAGATTAGAAGAGGTACAATACTTTTTTCCTATTGAAAATGAGCACCATATTCCGTTACATTAACCCTTATCCTGCTGTTCCCGATAAACCTACCTTTGCAAACAATGTAGATCCAGATCAGATGGTTTATGAAGAAGCCATCTGATCTGGATCTACATTGTCATTCATTTTGTGAATTTGAAAGGAAACACTCTATCATGTAATCTGATTGGCTGATAATCAGAAATAGGTGTGGCCAATTGAAATAATCAGCAGGATAAGGGTTAATTATGTAAGCTGCATCATGAGAAGATCTGTTTTACTATTTGTGATAAAGAATGATAGAGATCAACCTATGCACAATCTGATCAGCATTTTTGTGTTTGTTGCTTAGTGCTTTGATAGTACATGTATATTCTTGCACACCAGATAAAGAAATCCATAGTTTTAGCTTGCGACAGAAATTCTGTTGTAACCCTGGTGTTCTTACCCAGGGACAGGGTAAAAATCGAATATATTCTCATGTATTTGTTAAATGCACTGGTTGAATACGACCTCACATGCACCGTTAAGTTTGATGTCACAGCATGTTAAGTGATGTCACTAAACATCACTGAAGTGACATCACAATATGGCGGACGTCGGCAACCGAAGTGACTGCAGTATTAAAAATCCACGCTCAGAAATGGAAGGTATGCAAGAAAAAGAATCCTACATGGGTGTGAGGGATGGATAGAAAAATCACTGTCTGGCATCACTAGGCAAGCCTTTTGATGCCGGACAGTGACCTTCGGGATAATTTTTCCATCCATCCCTCACACCAATGTTAGATTGGCATAATGTCTCTAGTTTGTATAGGGCTGGAAAATTGTCCTACAAGGGAAAGGCATGTAGTTTTTAGTAAATTTCATAGGGCCTAGACAACATTTTACTCATCCTCCAAAATTTTTACTCACCATGGTGAGCGGACAAGTGGAATTTTACAGCCCTGATTAATTATATACCTAAAATTTTATGATTTTTGATTATCTGTGTAGCTTTGAAGTCACCCCCTTTGCAAACCCTGGGAAGAAAAATGCTTATGTATATAGATACAGAGGCTTGACTGACCAGGGAAAACCATGAACAGTTATTAACTCTTATCCTGCTGAATAAATTTATTTGAGCCCCGCCAAGCGAATTTGTGTCTTCGAGCATTCCGTCATAACAAATTTTAACTGTGCCTGCCCAGCAATTCAGAGGGGCCAGGGATATGGCTTTCTGTCTGAAGGTTCTTCTTGATTCACTGCTTGTATGAGCCAGCAGCGAAGGTTCTGGAGACTGCGCAGATGCGCAGGCTCGCCTGAACCTTCGCTGCTCGCATAGGCGATAAGTACCAAAATCGCTTGACGGGGCCCATTTAATCACATCCATTTGTATTCTTACAATTCACAAACTGAAATGTTATACGACAGACTGCATGCATGGTAGTTCACCCAGTCAGGGTTGATAACTTTGCTTCCCTCTTTAATTGCATGCTGGTGGGTTGGGCCTGAGATTCTATGACGGCTCCAGCATAAAGGCTTACTAAAATTTTAGGTAATGTTGGTTGGTACCTGATACTCTTGTCGGGCCCACCAGAGTCTAATTGGTACCTGATACTCTTGACGGGCCCACCAGAGTCTAATTGTTGACTTTCTTTTGCTCCAGCATTTCAGTTATTTCATCCTGTCGAGTCCTCATTGTTATTTCATCTCTGTGGTTGTTTGAATTTTGTGTTCTCGGAGATGTTGCACTCTAGTTTATTCACAAACCACTATCTGTTACAGATCTTGAACTTGAGGATTACTCATGACCAACAGCTGAGACTGTTGACAGCCCAGGAACAGAGAGAACTGAGAGTAGAGGATGCCTTCAGCCCCTTCATGGGTCAGAACCCCCTACAGTATAACCCCTACACCCAGCCTTTGTGGGTGGCAGCAGTGGCCCAGTATGAGAGGATTATGTCCCCTGCTGAACAGAAGACTGTGATGAAACTAAGGCAGCAGTTTAGAGCTCTAGAAGGAAATCCTCAGCAGGTTTGGTTTTATTTTTTTGCACAAACACCAAAAAAGTTGCAACTGGACATGAGTAACCAGTGAAGACTCAGATCAGATTATGCATCTGCAAGTTGCAAAAACCATCCTGGGTCTTGACAGGTCCATAGTGGAAAAAGTTAAGATACTGATGAATAGAATAGAATAGAATATTTTTTATTTCCAATCATGGACCCTTTAGCTGCATGGACACGCACATGTTGACTGTTTTCATATTTAAAATTGTACTTTCTAATTTCATGTATCCAGGCTCCGTTGAACTAGCTCATGAGAAAGGGACCACAGGGTTATATGATACACATGTATACATGTATGCATACAGTCAAACTTCAAGCTTGAATATGTTTGGTACCATGAAAATTTGTTCCAGATAGGAGCTATTGTGACTGTGAGATGTCCGCCGTCGTCGTGTGTCGTCCTTCCTGCCTGCGTAAACTTTTCCTTGTGAACACTCTAGAGGCCAAAGTTTTGGGCCAATCATAATCAAACTTGGTCAGAACGATCATCATGACAATATCTTGGTCAAGTTAGAATCTGGGTCATGCACATACACACACTCATGCATACATGCTCACACACTCGCATGCACATATACTCACCTGCATGCATGCACACACACATGCTCATGCATGGATGTACACTCATGCATGCATGCAAGGATGCACATGTGCATACATCCACACTCATGCATGCATATATGCACACATACATGTATGCACACACTCATGCAATCATGCATGCACACACATAGGCTGTGTTTACACAGACACTCAGGCATGCATGCACACATGCATTCACACACACACATGCATGTATGCATGCACACAGTCATTCAGGCATGCATGCATGCACACACACACATGCATACATTCACACATGTACTCATGCATGCATGCATGCACTCACACACAACTTGTTCAACTTAGGCCCCTATAGACAAGCTATGTTGCCTTCTGGAAACTCTTAATGAAGAGTTTGATTTGTGTGTGTCTGTTATGATGCATTGATTGAGTTAGGAAACTATTATGCTAGCTGATATTTTGTGTTTAATGTTGGGAATTACACCTGACAGGGGCGATGACTGGCTGACAAGAAGGGTCTTTCACTCTTCTTACCCTACCAATAAGCAGTGTTAAAGAAGACTTAACCAGTTAACCGGTTCCCAGCTCATTGCTGTGTTGCAGTGAAAATATGGTACCAGTACATATTGCTATTTTAAGAACAAAATCAAATGCACCCCCACTTGCACAAACCCTTGTCACCATGATTCATTGATAGACTGAGCCTGTTCACACACAACCTGTTGTTTCCCCCTCCCCCCTCCCCACAACCTTGTCATTATGAGTCATTGGTCATTAATCATTTGACTCCTCCTGTTCACACATTCACACACAACCTCTTGTCACCCTCTCAACACCCCCCCCCCACACCCCACACACACTACTCCTTGTCTCCATGAGTTATTGAGAGTCAAACTGAGCCTGTTCATCTTCTGGTGCACTAGAACCTGTCCTATGATGTCAAAGGGATCAACCTTTCCTACCATTTCAATTGTGCAATAAGGATCAGGTGAGCCATCCAGGGTCATCATGAGCCTCTGGTTTGTTATCTGCACTAAAGGACAAGTTTGAATTGGCCATGGTAAACATGACATCGGTATTCAAACCATTGACGTTCTACTGAACTTAGAAGAAATACATACTTCAGAGTTTTGAAGTGGAAGGTCGGATGGTTTTCTCCTGGATATCTGGTTTTTGCCCACTTCTGATTAGCATTTGGCTTGAAATAAGTGAAATAATGTTGAAAGTGTCATAAAACCAAACCAAAAAAGAAAAAGAATAAAAAAAAATACTCCAATCAAATCCACTTTCAGATTCAGAAAATGTCTCCAGCTGATGTTTGCAGCTTCCAATTTTCTCATTAACCCACAACAATTCATACTTTTAAAAACAGTGTAGATCCAGATCAGATGGCATCTGATCAGGATCTGCACTGTTTGTAATGGAGTTTTTAAATTGAACGAAAACATTATATAAAGTAATTTGATTGGTGGACAGTCAGAAGTGGGTGTGACTAAATTAATTTATTAAGCAGGGCAAGGGTTATAAAACTTAGTTTAAAGCTTTCCAAATATGGCACTTGTCTCTGTTAAATATTTGATTTATGTTGTAATGACTCTGGAAAACAAGATAGATTAATTCAAAAATAACCTATTTCTTGAACAGTCAAAAATTATATTTTCATTGCAGCTACTTAGAGAATTTCAAAGATATAAACATCTGGTGAAAAGAGAAGGAATAAGCAAAGAGATGGTGTCTGAGAGGTAAAGCTTTACACTTTATAATACATGTAACTCACAACATCTTAACACTATTGTTGGGACCTAAATCAAAAACTGTCAGTTAAACAACCGTATTACAAGCAAAAATGTCATTTTACTACATAATCTATACATTTTTGAGATTTAATAGTTATTTTTCTGTATCATATATACATTTTTGGAATCCATCTTTAAACCATATTATATCAAAACCATGGTATATTGAACAGTGTAATAAAGAGGTTGTGGTGTATTTGTCTATGGCTCCTTTGAAAGTGCTGAAAGCAAATCTTTTAGGCACAATCTTTACAGATATTGCCAAGTTTTATTTTGACATAGTGTTTCCCTGATAAGCAGTGGAAAGTATACACCAAATAAATAGAAAAGATGTCTTTAACCGTTATTCTGCTGTTCCCGACAACCCCTACCTTTGCAAACAATGTAGATCAAGAAATCTGATTGGTTCAAATTCATAAATGGGTGTGGCTAAATTGAATATTCAGCAGGAAAAGGGTTAAGAATCTAGAAAAGAAACTTAAAGACATAAAAGTGACTTATGAGAGGATCAAATGAGAGAAATACCAGTCTTTCATCCAACAATTTCTTTGGAGACAAGGAAGACTGATAACAAGTGAATATAGCCAACTCCTGTAACATTAGATTGCCTTATGATATTTAACACTAAGATTGCCTAATGATATTTAACCCTTTTTGTACCAAATGGAATCTTCCTCCTTATATATAGCAGGAGTTCATTTCAAAATTTAGGGGTGTCATGTTGTGCTTTCATCAAAATTTATTTGGAAAATGACTGAACATTTTGCAAACAGTGGAGGCCCTGATCAGATGCTGCATTCTACGGCGTCTGATCTGTGCCGTTCTGTGCCTCTGCACTGTTTGCCAGGGTACCCGTTTTTGAGGTTTCTGGTACTTAATGGATTAAAGAAATTGTTTGTAGACCTTTTTTAGATATAAAAACAGATACAGATCAATATGCAGGAAGATATTCTGGTCAGGATCTTTCCTGTAAATATTTTAATAATACAGTCCAACCTGTATTATACAAGCACCCAAGGGATATCAAAATATGCTTGCTTTATACAGGGGTTTGCTTAAGACAGGTGCTTGCTTAAGAAAGGTGCTTGCTTATTACAAGTGGATTTTTTACGGAGTTGCCTTTTGGTGATCTGAAGATTTGCTCAATACAAGTTTCTTGCTTACAGGGTCCGAAATTAAGCTTGCATTTACCCTAAATGCGAGTGAGAATTTCAAAATGCGAGGACAAAATATTTGTACAAGAAAATTTTCGCGAATGCAAAAAATTTCCATTCGTCGGTAAAAAAAAAAAACGATAATACAGACGACGATAATATGCCGGGAGATGTGTCGCCAGTGCAATGTATCAGAGGCCAATAATGGGGGTCGAAACCCATCAAAATTTTGCTGACAGTTATCACCTTTGATTATTTGTTTCTCAATTGTCCGATAATACTTCACATTAAAATTATTAAAGAATGAAAGACAAACGATTATATTATATCAAAATAATTTTCTTTGTTTGAAAATATCAAAATTACATGGAGAAATTTTTAGTTTAAAAGAAGCCAATAATGGCAGCCAAAACCTGTTAAAATTAAATTTCGCTGACAGTTATCACCTTTGATTATTTGTTTCTCATTTGTCCGATTATACTTCACATTAAAATTATTAAAGAATGAAAGACAAATGAAAATATCATAATTACATGGAGAAATTCTGAGTTCAAAATGACCGATTTTGCACTATTGTCTGAAGGGAAGCTTGCTGGTTGATTGACAGTTTACTAAGAGAGACAACTCTAATTGACTGCAGGCAGCGACCACATATTACGCACAATAACGTTCAAGGCAATCAATAAAATACAGAAGCCAAGACACAAGAAAAAAACCTTGATCTTCTGCAGAAAATAAATTTCTGCTCTTATTAAAGGGGTTTTGAAAAAAAATTGAGTTGATTTTCATTTTAGCTAGTTGATATTTTTTTGTAACAAGCTAAATTTTGCTTGTGGCCGAAATATTTAAGTTCGGACCCTGGCTTAATAGAGGTGGCCACTATGACATGTTTTACTGTATTAAGATTCAATTTCAGGGAGACATTGCTCGGGCAACTTAGAGTTCATCAGAAACAAATACAGGAGCAGTTTGCCCAAGCTACAGGTGGAAAAGTTCCCAAGGGAAAAAATCTTCCAGAATTTGTCAATATCATTGTCTTCATCAGACAACTGGAAGCTAAGGTAGGACATTTTTTGTTTCTTGTGTGAACAACTTGTCTCCCTCTAAGGGGAATGGGAACACCTAGCACATTTTTTCCACCATTTTTCAAAGGGAGACAACTTTCCGGACTTCCTGTTCGCTTTTCTATAGGCTCTGTCCCACCAAAAAAGGGGTCTACTCTTAAAGGAAAGAATTTGCTCCTAAGGAGCAAATTCTTTCCTTTAAGAGTTGACCCCTATTGACATGGGACACAAAAAGACTTTTGCAGGAGTTGCCTCCCCTGAAGGTGTACCCATTCACCTTAAAGCCTCATGGAAATTTTTGGAGCAGATGATAATTTTATTTTTACATTATTTTTCAGAGAAAATAAAGGTTTGTTGTTACAAGTTTTCATAGAAAATAAGTTTTGATGTTATCTCTGAATCATCTGCCAGAAAATAAGGCTTGAGATTGCACGAAAATCATCTTGCCAATAAGGCTTGACATTTCATGTGAATCATCTGCCCAGTAAGGCTGGACATTACATGGAAATCATCTTGCCAATAGGGCTTGACATTACATGTGAACCATTGGCCCAATTAGGCTGGACATTACATGAAAATCATCTTGCCAATAAGGCTTGACATTTCATGTGAATCATCTGCCCAATAAGGCTGGACATTACATATGAGTCATCTGCCCACTTAGGCTTGACATTACATGTGAATTGTTTGTCCATTTAGGCTTGACATTACACATGAGTCATCTGCCCAGTTAGGCTTGACATTACATGTGAATTGTTTGTCCATTTAGGCTTGACATTACACATGAGTCATCTTCCCAGTAAGGCTTGACATTACATGTGAATTGTTTGTCCATTTAGGCTTGACATTACACATGAGTCATCTTCCCAGTAAGGCTTGACATAACATGTGAATTGTTTGTCCATTTAGGCTTGACATTACACATGAGTCATCCACCCAGTAAGGCTTGACATTACATTGAATCATCCGCTGGGCTCACATGCAATGTCAAACCTTATTTTCTCAGAAAAAAAAATGAGAAAAATATTTGAAAAAAAAAAAAAAAACATCTGTAGATGCCATGATTGGCACTTTAAAGTTTAACCCTTATCCTGCTAAACACAGCAACCCCTACCTTTGCAAACAGTGTAGATCCAGATCAGATGGCTTCTACAGAAGCCATCTGATCAGGATCTACACTGTTTGTCATATAATTTGTGAATTGAACAAACATTGTATCAAGTAATTTGATTGATTGATAATCAGAAATGGTCCTGGCTAAATTAATTTATTCAGCAGGATAAGGGTTAACAGTATTTCAAAGCATATGAAAAGGAATGGATACACCTGCCATATTTCCCATCATTTTTACAAGGGAGACAACTTTTGAAGCTTCCTGTTTACTTTTCTGTAAATTAAAGTCCCACCCAAAATGTTTCTACTCTTGAAGGAAACACTTTTGTTGTTCAGATAATAAAATCACACAACTGCATTTTGAAGATTTTTCATAAGAAGCAAAAATTGTATAACTATGTAAATAATGGAAATAGGATCTTTCTTAGATTTTCGTATATCATTATTTAGCCTAAATTGTTTGAATTGGAGTTGAACAGCCCAGTCAACACAATTTTAGGTCATTTTTGAGCCAGTCAGTTTACCTATCCACACGTTTCCTGGGCAGGCTTATATGTAAGCGGTTAACCAGTACAGTGCACATTCTTTTGCCAGAAACTGACAGCTGCCCTTCTTGAATCAATGGAAGGGAGAGAATGAGCGTAGAAAAGATTTCATGATCAATCTCCACGAAAGAATGTTGCCGACCCCGGCAGGAATTGAACCTGTGTCCTCCTGATCACCAGTCAGACTGACATCCGACTGAGCTACCGAGTCCTGCATTTTTAGCGTTAAAAAAAAAAAAATTACAAGGGTTCACAACCTTTTGTCACAATAAAATGGCTAAAGTTGTGACAAAATAAAAAAATGGAGCAATCTGGTTGGCTGCACCATATAAGATTTTGTAATTTGCACATAAGGTTGGTTTCAAACAAAGATTTTGTATAGCTACACTTTTAGAGCCAAAAAAATATTCTATCTCATGAGGTACCTTTTGTCAGAAGTTGTATCTTGATGAGCAGTATAGAAACAAATTGAAAAGCTATATTTGTAAAGTGTAGTTTCAAGGTTTTGTGATCGGACCTCTGATTTGCTCTTCAGGAGTCAGGGGAATAAGCTATAGGGAGAAGTGGGTGAAATAGTCCCCCTAAAGGCTCAAATATCTGCCAGTTTTTGAGCTGAGAGAGAAGTTGAAATGTATAGAATATATCGGAAAACATAAAATTTAGACGAAATCTTGTTCTAATTGTTTTTGAGAGAGAAATGACTTCTCCCTAAATCTGATAGAAATGACTTCTTCCTAAATATTTGGACTTGCTTTATCCCTGAAAGTGCAATGTTGAAGTAGAGCCCTATTTTTGATGCAGGTGGAAGAAAACCTCAAGACAGCAGAGTCATTGCTGAGTGATCTGAGTGGGTTTGAGAAGTATCGTAAAGAAGCCATGGAGTTTCATGATGAACTGGTCAGCTGGAGACAAGAAGCATTTGATGAGTGGACAAGAGATATTCAGTCACTGATTGATGACCCTTACAAACCACTCAGGTAAAAATAAAAGAGCAATATCCTAGAATTTGCAATCAAGAGATAAGGAAGACTGTTTTTAAGGGTATTTGTTTGTAAACAAATGCAAACAGAGAAGACTGTAAATGATTCTGGCACAGTCACTATTATGGCAAGGATGTTAACCCTTGTCCTGCTGAGCCCGGATATGTGTCATCTTTCAAACAATGTAGATCCAGATCAGGTGGCTTCTAAAGAAGCCATCTGATCAGGATCTTCATTGTTTTTATTCAGTTTATGAATTTGTTGCAATAATTTGCATCAAGTAATCAGATTGGTTGATATTCAGACGTGGGTGTGGCATATTTAAATATTCAGCAGAACAAATGTTAAGAACAGTTATTGTGAGTAGTGTTCTATTTACCAACATGTCAAATTTTACACTTTGCAGGATAGATATGGCAATTTCAGATGACTTTTGTGGTCCTTGCCGCTTTCAGATACCAGTAATGATGAAATATAAATATGTTTTGCGAATTAGTCAGGAAAAGTCTGGCAGTCCCATGCAGAGCAATGGGTGACTTACAACAGTGTCTTTAAAATCACTAGCTACATTGTTAACTTGACGAGTTGATTTTGTGTCAGTAGTTAATTTATGCTAGACTGTCACTGATCCTGCTCTACTGCGCTGGTATTATCACAATGATATTATTACTTACTGTTACATGCATATAAGTTGTTCTCGGAATATGGTAAATAAAATTATTCGTGGTTTGGCTTGACCTATGAATTTTTCAGAATTCAAGCTTAAAATTGCAGAAGAAAAGCAAAGCCTTTTAACCCTTGTCCTGCTGAACCCGGATATGTCCTAGCTTTCAAACAATGTAGATCCAGATCAGATGGCTTCTGAAGAAGCCATCTGATCAGGATCTTCATTGTTTGTCATTCAGTTTATGAATTTATTGCAATGATTTGCATCAAGAAATCTGATTGGTTGATAATCAGTGGTTGTTGTGGCATATATATAAATATTCAGCAGGTCAAGGGTTAAAAGCATTGAGGATGCAAGTGCAAGAGATAAAGTACCATTGAACCGTGTATATCTTGAATATTGAAGCAGATGCTTATGAGCAGACAGTTTTGACCCAAATCATACTCTTCTTGGCAGTGTTGCTCTAGATCAGTTTCATCTGGGTCAATACTGTCATTGCTTCTGTATGTGTATGAGAATATCTAAAAATAAAAACAGTGGTTGAAACTGTCTGCACTCTTTAAGTATCCCAAATATCCAGGATGATTATGTTTCAGTCTTGAAACTAATGGCCGCCTTATGGAGCTGGACACAAAGACTGGTGAACTGATAGTTAATTATGGTGATAGACTGGTTACCCTGATGAGAGAAGTGAGACAGTTGACTGGTCTAGGGTATGCTGTCCCAGCTAAGATACAACATGTCTCAAATACAGCTCAGAAGTTCTACAGGCATGGATGTATCCTTAAACAGGTGATATACAGTTCTGTTCATCTCACATTGAACATTACAATAACACATCTGTGTGTGACATGGTGCATTCTATCATATCTCCGGAGTGTTTATTTTTCAGATGAAAATTTGTGATATTTTTTTTATCTATACTCCAAACATAGGCTGTGGATGCTAGCTAGAACCACCTCATTTAGGTGATTTTAGCAAGCACCCACAACCTATGTCATGGAGAAGAAATAAGAAAAATCTCGTACTCTTGTAAATCCCAGTTTTGTCTCTTAATTACAGAGAAGTTTTACTATTACACAGACTTGTAAACTTTATGATGTAACAGTAGCAATTAACACACCTCATGTTTGGTATACCGCTGACTTAAACACCGTCGAGACAATGATAATTTGTTCCAGATAAGGGTAGTTTGAGCTACTGTGGGTTAATCTTGGTGCCATGTCAGAAGGCATAGTTGGGATGACTTAGTGATTTATTTTCAATCTGCTGTAAAAAATATGTATGCTGTGTGTACTCATTAGAATAATCTCATTCAGGCGATTCTAATGAGTACATACAACTTACATTTTCAAGTTAAAATAGAAAAATCCTACCAAATTATCCAAAATATGTGATATATGTAGTTACGGGAACAATTTCTTACGAACTCAAGGACAAGTTCAGACCAGCCATGGTAAGTGAGCCATTTAAGTTTCATTGCTCTTGCCATGTCATATATTTCATGGACCACCAGTATTGATAAATTGTATCTGTCAGATGTGACATTGCTTTTCTAAGGTTTTTTGTTCTGTTTCATATGTAGATTTTTTCCAAGTCCTGCAACAGAAGGCCAGTTGGTTTTTCTTGAGTACTCCGGTTTTCGTCCACCAGATTAACAATAAGCTAGAAATAAATGAAATACTCTTGGAAGGGCCATAAACCCACCCCACAAAAAAAAAAATTATGTACATTTTTGTTTGAAACGTTTTCAGCAGACATTTTGTTGTATTTGACCAATATAGTTTTGTTTAAATAAAACATTTTTGGATACACCTTAATAGCTTTATAACCACAACCATCTACAAGAAGAGTGCTGTGATGTATTATTGTTTTGTTTCACCATTGATTGTTTCAGGTGGCTCATTTCTACAACACTATAGACCAGCAGATGATCCCGAGTCAGAAACCTATGATGTTAGAATCAGCCAAGGCCTTTGAACGACTGGCCAAGAATCCCAAAACTGGTAAGCAGGCTAACCCTTTAGGCCCAGTAATCTGAAACAGACACTTATGCAAACAGTATAGATCCTGATGAGATGGCTCTTAAGGAGCCATCTCATCAGGATCTGTATTGTTTATACATCTGGCTTCCATTTTGACTGTTACCAACAACTTGTGACAAAAGATGCCTCCAAATTCAGAGTCCACTTCTGAAACACTTAGAAAAAAGGGTTTGGAAAACCTTGCATGAGATCTTATATCAAATTTACTTTTAAATTTGACATACTACTTACATGCTTTAACAAAATTTTCAATACAGTATTTTGAAATCTACTTGGGAGTTAAGGAGTGAATTTTTGTGCGGAGTAGAAACTACCTGAGCTGGTTATTGTTTGCAGTGGTGTGTTTTGAATTTAATGACCTGCCAACAACAAAGGTCATATGGAAAGGAAACCTCATCCGAAAGTCTGGAGAAATCTGAAATCAAACTAACGACCCATGGTTAATGATATGCGTAGCTTGACCACTACACCACAGAGGCTTTTAGTTTGCAACTATAGGGATTTTGTTTTTAAATATGGATTTTAACCCTTGTCCTGCTGAGCCCGGATATGCATTATTTTCCAAACAATGAAGATCCAGATCAGATGGCTTCTGATGAAGCCATCTGATCAGGATCTGCATTGTTTGCCATTCAGATTGGGAATTTGTTGCAATAATTTGCATCAAATAATCTGGTTGGTTGATAATCAGTAGTGGGTGTGGCATATATGAATATTCAGCAGGACAAGGGTTAATTACCTTGTTTCTGTTGTTGCTAGGCACCAAAACTAAAACAGGAGAAGATGTTCTGGTAACCTGGGACAATCCTGAAGAACTGGAGAGATATATCAAGAAATTACAGGCTGCTGCTGAGACACTGACCACTGAAAATAGAAAACTAAGGAGATGTCATATAACTGTCTCAGAGAAGGTAAAAATTCTTTGTTATACTGCAAAGAAATTTGTGGGCTTTTGATTGGACAGTGCAAGGGTAATTATTTTCCATATTCCAGGGCCGTCGTCGGCATTTAAAAAGTGGTACGGCCTTATGACGTCGAAGACATCCCACCAGTGCGGAAGGCACGAGTGGGGGGGGGGGGGGGGGAGAGCACGTAAGGGGGGTTCGGGGGGGCCTCCCCCCGAGAAAATTTTGAAATTTGACTGCCTCTAGAACCGATTTTATTGCATTTTGATACAAAATTTAGCTTCTGAAACATGTTTGATCCCATTAGTAATTTCAGTAGCTCGAATATTGAGTAGTCCTCAATAGTCTTTGTCAAAGTATCGGAATCAATGGAATCAACCTTGTATAGTCCAATGAAGTCTTCATGAGCAATGAGATCATCATCAACATGTCTGAGAACTAGCACACATTGTTCACGGTTAGACACGTCTGTTGTTTCATCAGCCATAATGGAATAAAACACAGAGTTTTTGATGTTCTGGGAGATATCTCTGATGATCGAAAGTGCCATAATTTGCAACATCTCATTTTGAACTTCAGCACATGTATACTTTTCATTTTTACGTTTTAGCCAGTCAAGCATACGCGAATCATCTTCCCCGCGAAGTGTCAGCAGCTGAATATAATTCCCATCGGTCTCATCACCATCGCCTCGAAGTGGTTGCCCTTGTCGGCCTAAGAAACGCAGGCTAGACAGGATCTTAAGCAAGCAGTCTCTGTTGTTAGTCTTGTCTTCATTGTGTTGCAGTGACAATGTTTCTCCAATGTCCTCTGTTGTTTTTGGCAGTGTAACCACCTTTAGAACTGATTCGCGATGGCAGTTACACGAGTCGTGTTTTCTGAAGGCTACACTAGCATCTTTCCAGTTCGAAAAGCCATTCACTATGAAAGCTTTGTCAATGTTGTTGCTTTTGAGTTTTCCGTCCTTATAGGCTACTAGACACACATGACAAAATGCGAGGTCATTTGCTTCATCATAATGCAACCACGTTCTGTTACTAAACCAAGAAGCCTGAAAACTCCTTTTCACAGGGTTTTTATTGCCAAAGGAACGCTGTGGAAATTTGAAAGTCATAGGTTGGTTTGGAACCGGCGGTACATCCATAGCAGAAGATTAGCATGCACGTAGGATCGTGATTTTAGAATACTTCGAAAAGTAGTTTTCAAAACATTTATATGTAAATGGTTCGTCGGCATGTTGTTTGATTTCGTGCAATTATTGCCTTTTTCTTTGGGAAAAGCAGAAAAATACTTTTTTGATTTTTTTCGTCGTGAAAAACAGTATTGTTTTATGCTTTTTGCTTCTCTTATATCCCCAAAAGTCGGCCTCATTATTCATTAAAGAACGTTTTGATGCGCACAGACTTCAAGCGATAATCCTTTAAGAATGATTAGCGTCATTAATTAGGTGTCAATTTCATAAATCAGTTTGTATTGTATAATCCTGTTTTCATAACGAGTTTGACTTACCCTGCGGGAGGTGATCTGTTGACAGCGCACGAGTCAATTATCACTTTTTATCGACTTTTCATCACTGAAAACCCGGAAAATAACAGGGGGAAATGGAAAATTGAAGATACTGCCAAAACCATTTTCGGCCAAAAAAGTGGTACGGCCATGGCCGGACCGGCCGTACCGCCGACGACGGCCTTGTATTCCCTGTGAGCAAAGTATAGTCCCATCTCGCACTTACCTTCCCTGAATTGCAATGTCTGCCATTGTGGATTTACAGCACAGCTGATAAGAAATATAAGCAAAATAATTTTATGCACCAAAATAATTTCCAGTCAATAATTAAATGAATATTAACTTCTGATTGTTTTTCATTCATTTGGTACTTTATTACATATTTTTCCTTTATGAAACTTTTCATTCTAACATGACATAAACTTTTTCCCACTGAGCATCCTGTTCAACAATGTGCTTGCAGGTGGGCGCTTTAGATGATGTCACATGTAAATGTGTACTACTGACAATGTCAGCTACAAAAGAATTCTTTGAAAAATATTGGCACAACATTCAAAATGTCATCAAAAAGCTTTCATGTATAACAAATTCATTATTTTTATTCTTGACTAGGAACATGGGATCACATTCCCGCCTGTAAATGATACTTTAATACCCTTGCCTCAAGGCTTTCATTGATCTGGTCTCTAGACGTATTATAGGTCAATAAAAAGTATTATAGATCACTACCTATAATAGTGTGCAGTTATTCCACCCAATTTAGGCTAGAAGAATGGCTTATTGCGGTATAAAAACTGACCTTTGCGAGTAGCCTTCCATGAGAAGAGAGACAAATCACTTTTATGAGGGTGATCTCCCTTTCAGTGCCCAGTTGTTCGAAACATACAGTGTCATTAATTAACATATCTTTAAAAACTTTGATCATTTAATATGGCAAATATGCTAATATTTTTGCTGAAAAATTGAGAGCAGTTAAAGTTATGGCAAAAATGCTAATGTTTTTGCTGAAAAATGTTGAGCAGTTAAAGCTGCTCACATTTTTTCAGCAAAAATACCGCTGTATTAAATATTGTAGTTACTAGAACAGTTAACAATTTGACCGCTTATGAGCTTGTTAAGCTAACGATGCTTTGAACAACTGGACCCAGGTGGATAAACTTTTGTTCCCATTACTAAATACCTACTTTTTTGTCCCTGTAGGTGCAGCAGATGATAGGTATTGACCTACTGAGACAAGACAAGAGATGGAAGGAAGCTCTAATGGACATCAGACATCTGATGGCTGATCTTGTTCAGAAGGTAGGAGTTGGTTTAAACCATATACACCACAACCTCCTTATAACACGGTTTGTTATCATACGGTTTTGGATATTACACGTTTTCAAAATGGATCCCAAAAACATGTAGATTAATAGAAAAATAACCATAAATGGTCATTTTTCTTTAAAATCTTTCCATTTTTGTTTGGATAAAACATGGTTGTTTAACAAACAAAGTTTCTGCTGTGGGCCCCATTAATAGTGTTATAAAGAGGTTGTGGTATATCAGTCTTTGTTTTTCAAAAGTAATTAAAATGACTTGGGCTTCTGTGTATGGATAGATAAAATATGCTCAGCGGAGTTTGAAAGAGAGGGCTTTAAATGTTACATTTGAATTGTCTTGATGACTCTAGAGGGATGCCGTGTTTGGAGAAAAAGTTCAGGGATTTTCCAAATAAATTTCTTAAAATAACTGAACCTGACAATGCTAAATTTTCAAATGGACCTGGCAGGATAGAGAAAAGGGTTAGGTTAACCCACATAATCTTATATGTTTTTAAAATATCATTCCAGGGTTTTATTGCTGACCATATGTTACCTTGGAAGGCCCACTGGGACAGACAGCTCTACAAGGCCCTGGAGTACCAGTATATGATGGGACTGGAGGCGTTGAATGAGAATCTCCCAGAAATCAGAGTGGATCTCACCTACAGGTAAAAGCTTAAATCTAGTTTCAAAAGAGAGTCTTATTATAATGTTAGTAAACCACAATCTCATTTTTATTATGCTTTAATTGCTGTAATATCAGAGAAAGTTTTGTAGCTGAAACTAATTTATAGGTGCTTAACCCATTTAGTAGCGGAAACCCCAAAACGGGTACCCTGGCAAACAGTGCAGGCCCAGATCAGATGCCGCAGAACGCGGCATCTGATCAGGGCCTACACTATTTGCAGAAAGTTCAGCCATTTTCCAAATCAGTTTTGAAGAAAACGCAACCTGACACCTCTAAATTTCGAAACGGACGCCTGCCATATATGAGGAAGATTCCATTTGGTACTAAAAGGGTTAAACATTTAGCCAGCCTAGGTGTCTCAGTCAGATGCACATTTGGCTGATGATCAGGAGAGCATGGGTTCAGTCCTTACCAGGTTGGCAACTGAGATCAATAATGAAATATTTTCTTCGGTCATTCTCTGCCTTCTGCGGATTCAAGTAGAGCTGTTGTCAGTTTCTGGTGAAAACAATGACATTGTGCGCTGTACTGGTTAATCATTTGCATATAAGTTTGCCCAATAAAAGTGTGATTAGGTAAAGTGATCAGCTCAACGTGACTTAAACAGCATTGACTGGTCTGTTAACCACTCTACTCTTCTTTCGAGGTTCGCCCCCGCCCATAGGGGCTTGACGAAATATATGGGCTGCATGATGCTTCCACGCAGAGCTGAATCCGGCCCGCACACTAGTACTGGTAAACCGCTTAGAGGATCTAAGCATGTCCAGGAACCGCGGTGCGTGGTGGCCCGTCCATGCTAATAAACCCTATTGGTTTCATTGGGCGACAGGGCTTGAGATGTCATTTCATATCAATGTCGGGTAAAGTCCATCAAAATTGGAAGCAACATCTCCAAAATGACCTTTACAGTGTTGACAGGGACGTTAAACCTCAAATCAAACAAACAAACAAACAAATCAAAAGAGAGTCTTATTATAATGTTAGTAAAACCACAATCTCATTTTATGCTATAATTGCTGAGAATATCAGAGAAAGTTTTGTAGCTGAAACTAATTTATTGATACTTAACCCATTTAGTACAGGAAACCCCAAAACGGGTACCCTGGCAAACAGTGCAGGCCCAGATTAGATGCTGCAGAACGCGGCATCTGGTCAGGGCCTACACTATTTGCAGAAAGTTCAGCCATTTTCCAAATCAGTTTTGAAGAAAACACAACCTGACACCTCTAAATTTCGAAATGGACTCCTGCCATATATAAGGAGGAAGATTCCATTTGGTACTAAAAGGGTTAAACATTTAGCCAGCCTAGGTGTCTCAGTCAGATGCACAATTGACTGATGATCAGGAGAGCATGGGCTCAGTTCCTACCAGGTTGGCAACTGAGATGTGTGTGTGAATTCGGGTTTAATGTCGCTTTCAACAATTTTTCAGTCATATCAAGACGGTGTCTGGTTGCGACTGGGAGCTCAATGCTCACTTTTATAGTGCTGCCTCACTCAAGTATCATGTCCCAGACACATTACATGATACCACACCCAGCCACATTATCCTGACACTGGGTCGACCAGTCCTAGCTCTACCCTGTAAATCTGAGTGCCAAGCGAACACTCTATCAACTGAGCTATCGGGGCCAGTTTGCAACGGAGATTGATATTGAAATATTTTCTTCGGTCATTCTCTTCCTTCCGCTGATTCAAAAGAGGTGTTGTCAGTTTCTGGTGAAAACAATGACTTTGTGCACTGTTCTGGTTAATCATTTGCAAATAAGTTTGTCCAATAAGGGTGTGATTAGGTAAACTGATCAGCTCAACATGACTTAAACAGCATTGACTGGTCTGTTAACCACTCTACTCTTCTTTCGAGATAATAAATAAAAAAGTTAGTTTATACTAATTTATTTTAGTTCGATTGCAATGGAGGCTTCAAGCTTATTTCATCGCTCTCGAACACTCATTCCGGATGTTTTCACGCGCGCGAGAGAGAGGCAGTGACTATTACACCACTGCTACCCACTTACACCTGGGTGGAGTGAGGCAGTGTCATAACGTGTCTTGCCCAAGGACACACCTTGATACCGGGTGCCATATTCGAACGCACAACCTCTCGATCATGAGTCGAACGCGTTAACCACTGCGCTATCGAGGCTGACAAATAAAAAAGTTAAGATGAAAACTCTTTCAAAAGAGTCTTTCTCACAAATTTCCTGCAACATAGAAGCACAAGTTTTGCATCTAGCCACTTATTTTATAAAGGCCTTGAGATTTCTGTTTTTGACATTGCATGCAGTCTTATGCATCAGTATAATATGAATGAGGGGTTGACAAAATCTACAAGATCTGTGAGGACAGCCAAGACGGTAAATCCAGCCAGCCTGGACAGCCTTCACTTGTTGCTCTTTAGATAGCCCAGAGGCCAGATGTTCCATCACATCAACAAGTCCGTGAAATGAACACCCTCCCTAAACCCCACTTTATATAGAGAAAACTGGGGTTTACAGGGGTCTACAATATTTTGCTTATTTCTGCTCCTTTACATAGGTTGTGGGTGCTCATTAGAGCCGCCTCAATGAGGCAGTTCTAACGAGCACCCACAACCTATGTTTAAAGTACATATAAGAAAAATATAACACATTTTCATCCGAAGAGTAGCCATTTTGGAGATATGAAAGAATGCACTGTCGCACGGGTGTGTTATCGTAATGAAAGCATCATTAGCTTAATGAGCTCGTAAGTGGTCAAAATGTTCACTGTTCTAGCAGGTACAATGTTTAATACAGTAGAACTTCGATGGCTCGAACACCGATGGCTCGTTTACCATGGCTGAGTCGAACACACTCTTGAGTCCCTAGCAAAATCCTCTACATAAGAAATAATGGGGATAATTCAGAAGATTTTAGTCTTTTATCTTGCAAATGCATGCTGTGTGTACTCATTAGAATCGCCTGGATGAGGCAATTCTAATGAGTATACACAGCATACATTTTTCATTATAGAACAACGAAAAGATGTCCTAAAGTATATTGTTACGCCTCCTGGCAGTAACCCTCAGTGGCTCGAACTACCCCTGTCTCAAACAGATTTTCGTGGTCCCAAAGGTGTTCGAGCCATTGAAGTTTGACTGTATATTGGTATGTTTGCAGAAAAAGTGTGTGTAGCTTGTGAAAATGCAAAAGCTGCTGACATTTTTTGACAAAAATATTCTCAAATTTGTCAGAATAAATGATGAAAATTTTAATGATACTTCAACTGATGATATATTCTGTTTTAACAACTGGGCCTAGATGTTGCAGAAAGCTCATGCAGGTCAGACTGCCAAGATGTTCAGGCTGAGTCTATATTGGCTGCACCATTCTTGTAGGTATTGTGATGCGCCAGCTGATGTGTTTCTATTTTTCATGGATCTTAGAAAGGCAATTTCAGATGAATATTACTGTGATATTTTTGATACCTTAACATTGGTTGTGTTTCTTAATGAGTATCCACAATATGATATGAGTTCCGCCAAGTGATTTTGTGTATTCGAGCATTCCGTCATGACAAATTTTAACTGCGCATGCCCAGCCATTCAGAGGGGCCAGAGATATGGCTTTCTGTCTAAAGGTTCCTCTTGATTCACTGCTTGTATGAGCGAGCAGCGAAGGTTTTGGCGAGACCTTCGCTGCTTGCATAGGGGATAAGTACCAAAATTGCTTGACGGGGCCCATATGATTTAGCTTAACTGGTTCAGATGGAAAAAGTGCAGGCCCAGATCAGAGTGCCTTCACTCTTTTAGAAAAGCTCAGCCATTTTCTAAAGCTCCACCATTTTCTTGTTTCTGAAACTACAGATAAACCTGTCATAGTGGCCGCCTCTATTAAGCAACCAACCTGTCTTAAGCAAGCATCTGTTTGGTTCCCGAAAAGGACAAATTCATTCAAATGCACCTGTGTTAAGCAAGCACCTACCTTAAGCAAGCACATTTCAATTATCCCTTGGGTGCTTGCTTAAGACAGGTTTCACTGTATAAATAAAATCTGACACCCCTCAATTTTGAAATGAAATTCTGCTATACAGAGTGAGAAAGATTCCAATCATTCGATAATAAAATTCTTGACCAGTGTTTCACATATGTTGTTCATAAAAGAAATGATTTTAGTGAAGAGAAACTTACGCTAAGTACATTAAGTGATGGTTGTTTCGAACTTGTTTTTAAGTCCATAGAAATTTTTTACCAGAGCATCAGAGACAAAATTACAGGTACTTTGCCATGGGTTATTTTTTTTATTATTATTATATCTTGAAAAGGTATGTTGTGTGCACTCATTATGTCTCCCCCGAAAAATTTTTTTTCGGAGAGACATATTGTTTTTCCCCCGGGCGTCTGTCTGTCCGTCTGTCTGTCTGTCCGTCTGTCCGTCTGTCACACTTTCGTGTCCGCTCTATAACTTGAAAACCGTTCGAGCTATCGTCACGAAACTTAGTATAAATATAAATCAGCATTAGACGACGTGCAGTGCGCAAGAACTATAACTCTCGCATTTATACTTTTTGAATTATCTCCCTTGGAAGTTTGTTGGTATGTATATATGTATGGGAAAATCGTGTCCGGTCAATAACTTTCTTATTTTTTGATGGATTTTAAAATTACTTGGCAGAAATATTAACAACCATAAGACGATGTGCGGTGCGCATAAATCAGGTCGGTACCTCAAAGGTCAAGGTCATACTTAGAGGTCAAAGGTAAAAAAAGGGGCCTTTTTTCGTATTTGGTCAATAACTTTCTTATTTTCAGATGGATTTTAAAATTACTAAGCAGAAATATTAACAACCATGAGACGATGTGTGGTGTGCATCAGGCAGGTCAGTACCTCGAAGGTCAAGGTCATACTTAGAGGTCAAAGGTAAAAAAAGGGGCCTTTTTTTCGTGTTTTGTCAATAGCTTTCTTATTTTGAGATGGATTTTAAAATTACTTGGCAGAAATATTAACAACCATGAGACGATGTGTGGTGTGCATCAGTCAGGTCAGTACCTCGAAGGTCAAGGTCAAACTTAGAGGTCAAAGGTCAAAAAAGGGGCCTTTTTTTCGTGTTTTGTCAATAACTTTCTTATTTTGAGATGGATTTTGAAATCACTTGGCAGAAATGTTAACTATCATGAGACGATTTGTTGCATGCATGATTCAGTTTGATACCTCAAGTGTCAAGGTCATACATAGAGGTCAAAGGTCAAAAAAGGGGCCTTTTTTCGTGTTTGGTCAATAACTTTCTTATTTTTAGATGGATTTTGAAATTGCTTGGCAGAAATGTTAACCACCATGAGATGATGTGTTGCACGCATGACCCAGTTTGGTACCTGAAAGGTCAAGGTCATACATAGAGGTTAAAGGTAAAAAAAGGGGCCTTTTTTGTGTTCTGTCAATAACTTTCTTATTTTTAGATGGATTTTGAAATTACTTGGCAGAAATGTTAACCACCATTAGACGATGTGTTGTGTGCATTACCCAAGTTGGTACCTCAAATGTCTAGGTCGTACTAAGAGGTCAAAGGACAAAAAGGGGCCTTTTTATGCCTCCAACTTTGAAAAAGTTGGAGGGGCATATTGGTTCTAGTTCGTTCATCCGTTCGTCAGTCTGTTACGCTTTTGATGCATAGCATAACTAAAGAACCCTGTATGCTAGGGTTTTGAAATTTCATATATGGATTCCTCATTGAAAATTAGCTGACGCGTATTTTTTTTCTCGTCCGGATTATAACCCCTTCAAGAGTTATTGCCCTTTGAAATTTTTTTAATAAAATCTTGTCAGCAAGATATCTCAAAAACTATTGGAGCTAGAGCCTTGAAAGTTGGTGAATATATTGGTGGTGATGAGTAGATGAACTGAATAACTTTTGACAAAATTCCGAAAAATACTTTGTGAGTTACGGCCCTTTGTCATTTTGGTAATTTGTGCCCATTGTAATGTATGCTAAAAGTGATGCATAGCATAACTTTAGAACCGTGTATGCTAGGGTTTTGAAATTTCATATATGGATTTCTCATGGAAAATTAGCTGACGCGTATTTTTTTTCTCGTCCGGATTATGCCCCTTTCAAGAGTTATTGCCCTTTGAAATTTTTTTTTAATAAAATCTTGTCAGCAAGATATCTCAAAAACTATTGGAGCTAGAGCCTTGAAAGTTGGTGAATAGATTGGTGGTGATTAGTAGATGAACTGATTAACTTATGACAAAATTCCGAAAAATACTTTGTGAGTTATGGCCCTTTGTCATTTTGATAATTTGTGCCCATTGTAATGTATGCTAAAAGTGATGCATAGCATAACTTTAGAACCGGGTATGGTAGGGTTTTGAAATTTCATATATGGATTCCTCATGGAAAATTAGCTGACGCATATTTTTTTTCTCATCCGGATTATGCCCCTTTCAAGAGTTATTGCCCTTTGAAATTTTTTTAATAAAATCTTGTCATCAAATTTTCTCAAACACTATTGGAACTTAGGCCTTGAAAGTTGTTGAGTATATTGGTGGTGATGAGTAGATGACCTGCTTAACTTTTGACAAAATTCCGAAAAATACTTTGTGAGTTATGGCCCTTTGTCATTTTGGTCGTTTGTGCCCATTATAATGTATGCTAAAAGTGATGCATAGCATAACTTTAGAACTGTATATGGTATTGTTTTGAAATTTCATATATGCATTCCTGATGGAAAATAAGCTGACGCGTATTTTTTTTCTCATCCGGATTATGCCCCCTTCAAGAGTTATTGCCCTTTGAAGTTTTTTTTTTAATAAAATCTTGTCAGCAAAATATCTCAAAAACTATTATAGCTAGAGCCTTGAATGTTGGCGAATACACGTAGATTGGTGTTGATGAGTAGATGACCTGCTTAACTTCTGACAAAATTCCGAAAAATACTTTGTGAGTTATGGCCCTTTGTCATTTTGGTAATTTGTGCCCATTATAATGTATGCTAAAAGTGATGCATAGCATAACTTTAGAACTGTATATGGTATTGTTTTGAAATTTCATATATGCATTCCTGATGGAAAATAAGCTGACGCGTATTTTTTTCTCATCCGGATTATGCCCCTTTCAAGAGTTATTGCCCTTTGAAATTCTTTTAATAAAATCTTGTCAGCAGGATATCTCAAAAACTATTGGAGCTAGAGCCTTGAAAGTTGGTGAACATATTGGTGGTGATGAGTTGATGGACTGATTAACTTTTGACAAGATTCCGAAAAACACTTTGTGAGTTATGACCCTTTGTCGTTTTGGTAATTTGTGCCCATTGTAATATATGCTAAAAGTGATGCATAGCATAACTTTAGAACCGTGTATGCTATGGTTTTGAAATTTCATATATGCATTCCTAATGGAAAAAAAGCTGACACATATTTTTTTTCTCATCCGGATTATGCCCCTTTCAAGAGTTATTGCCCTTTGAGGTTTTTTTAATAAAATCTTGTCAGCAAAATATCTCAAAAACTATTATAGCTAGAGCCTTGAATGTTGGCGAATACATGTAGATTGGTGTTGATGAGTAGATGACCTGCTTAACTTTTGACAATATTCCGAAAAATACTTTATGAGTTATGGCCCTTTGTCATTTTGGTAATTTGTGCCCATTATAATGTATGCTAAAAGTGATGCATTGCATAACTTTAGAACTGTATATGCTATTGTTTTGAAATTTCATACATGCATTCCTGATGGAAAATAAGCTGACTCGTATTTTTTTTCTCATCCGGATTATGCCCCCTTCAAGAGTTATTGCCCTTTGAAGTTTTTTTAATAAAATCTTGTCAGCAAGATATCTCAAAAACTATTATAGCTAGAGTCTTGAAAGTTGATGAAAAGATTGGTGGTGATGAGTAGATGACCTGATTAACTTTCGACAAAATTTGAGTTATGGCCCTTTGTAATTTTGGTAATTTGTGTCTTTTGTAATGTATGCTAAAAGTGATGCATTCCATAACTTTAGAACCCTGTATGCTATGGTTTTGAAATTTCATATATGCGTTCCTGATGGAAAATAAGCTGACACGTATTTTTTTTTCATCCGGATTAACTTAAGAACCGTGTAAGCTAGGGTTTTGAAATTTTATATGTGGTTTGCTATGGAAAATTAGCTGACACATATTTTTTTCTCATCTGCATTATGCCCCTTTCAAAAGTTATTGTCCTTTGATTTATTTGTTAGCATAACCTTGGGGCCAAGGCCACACACTTTGAATTATTTTTGTAATCATGGTAATTTTCGGTTTTATTGGACGGGTTTTTCAAAAATTCCGTCCTTTAAAATAGCGATGTCCGGGTGGGTGGTTGGGCGGGTGGATGGGCCCCACAGGTGCGACATAGCCTTCAGAGGAATTCTTGTTGTATGTTTTTGAGTCTTTAACAATATTTGTTGAATATTTTGCCATCTAGCGACAAGCAAAGGTTGGGGGCATTGTGTTTTACAAACACCATTTCTAGTTTAGTGTTCAGTCAAGCATTTTTTTTTCCTGGATAGATTGTGAAATTACTTGGCAGAAATGTTAACCATCATGAGACGATGTGGTGCAAGCTAGACCTAGGTTGGTATCTCCAAGATCAAGGTCATACTAAGAGGTCAGAGGTAAAAAAAGTTTTTTTTTTTTTTGTGTCCAGTCAACAACTTTTTTATTTCTGGATGGACTTTATAAAGTAACCATGCAGAAATGTTCAAGGTCCATATACCTCCAATGTCAAGGTCATACCTAGAGGTCAAAGGTAAAAAAAGGGACAGTCAATAACTTCTTTATTCTTTGATGGATTTTGAAATTACTTGACAGAAATGTTAACCATCATGAGACGATGTGTTGTACCTCAAAGGTCAAGGCCATACTTAGAGGTCAAAGGTAAAAAAGGGCTTTTTTGTGTATGGCCAATAACTTTTTATTTTTCAATGAACATTTTTAAAGTTACTTTGCAGAAATGTTTATCTTCATTAGATGATGTGTTGCACACAAGACCCGGCTCAATACCTCCAATGTCAAGGTTATACTTAGAGGTCAAAAACGGGGGAGACATCTGTGTTTTTGTAGAAAAACAAATTCTAGTTAGAACTACTGTTGATTCAGTTCTCATGAGTGCACACAACATTTGTTTGTTTGTTTGATTTGAAGTTTAACATCCCCGTCAACACTGTAAAGGTCATTTTGGAGACGCTGCTTCCAATTTTGTGGGACTTTTACCCGACATTGAGATGAAATGACATCTCAAGCCCTGTCGTCCAATGCAACCTAATCAATAGGGTTTATTAGCATGGACGGTCCGCCTCTCACCGCGGTTCCTGGACAGGCTTAGATCCTCTAAGCGGTTTACCAGTACTAGTGTTAGGGCCGGATTCAGCTCTGCGTGGAAGCATCATGCAGCCCATATAATTCTTCAAGCCCCTATGGGCGGGGGCCGAAGAGTGCACACAACATACCTATATGCTATAGAGTATCAATAAAATATACCTAAATTACTCTGAATAACCATCAGAGGCTCAAACTAACCCTGCCTCAACCCTTTAACATTACACAAACACGCCTATACAAATACATTGCCACCTTTATCGCCGAAAAAATGAAAATGTTATGATGAAAAATTGTGATATTTTTCTTATTGTTCAAAATATAGAATGTGGGCACTCGTTAGAACAGCCTCATTGAGGCGGTTCTATCGAGTACCCACAATCTATCTCATTGAGGCGGTTCTATCGAGTACCCACAATCTTTATTTTAGAGCAGAAATAAGAAAAATAAGGTTTACCCCTGTAAACCCCAGTTTTACTATATAGAAGTGGGGTTCAAGGGGGTCAAAAATATATAGTCGTGTTTTCCTGATGAATTTTCAAGGTGTTTGAGCCATTTAAGTTTCCCTATATGCAAAATACTGTCTGTTTGTTTATTTCACAGGCAGAGGCATCTGCAGTTCAACCCACCTCTGGAAGAAGTGAAGGCAAAGTATTTCCGAGAGATGAAGAGGTTTATTAGCATACCAAATCATTTCAAGGGAGTTGGAGAATTGACCGAGAATCTGATCTTCCCAGCCATCATTGATAGGCATGCTGAGGGTTTTGTGACCTGCTATAAGAAGGCTGATAGTCTTTTCAAGAGGCTTTCAGCTGTTCAGGATCAGTTTAAGGTGGATCATTCTTGAGTTATTTGATTGAACTCTTGAACTATGTTAGGTTTAAAAGAACCCTAAATGTGTTCTATGGCCTAACCCTTTTTATACAGCAAACCCCCAGATGGGTCTTTGGCAAACAGTACAGGTCCAGATCAGATGCATTATGCAGCCTCTGATCATGGCCTGCACTGTTTGCGAGTGACCCATTTTTGGGTTTCCCAGATTAAATGGGTTAAAGGCTTTTGTCAAAGTATTTCCAAAGATACTCTTGAAAATGAAGGCCTAACCTATGGTCATAAAACTGGTTTCTGAGGTTGAGTAGTATTTTAAACTAGAGCATGTTTCATATGCTGAAAGCAGTTTTCTGAGGGAAATGGGTTTGGGGAATGGGAAGGCATGGAAATACCCATTAAATATGCTGAACATAAAAATATATGCTTGTAAAAGAATGTTAAATGACAAGAAAAAAAATGCATTTGAATATGTTGTCTGTTTTATCATGTGCTGCGTCTTCTTGCAAAGTTTCCAAGCATATTTTTGCATACAGGTTAATAGTGTAGATCCTGTCAGATCCGAGTCCATACTGTTTGCAACAATGACTTTCATCATGAAAACACACCTATATAATTTTGACCCCCTCAAACCCCAGTTTAATATAGTAAAACTGGGGTTTGCAGGGGTAAACCTTATTTCTCTTATTTCTGCTCTAAAATACAGAGTGTGGGTACTCGTTAGAACCGCCTCGATGAGGCGGTTCTAACGAATACCCAAAATCTATATTTTGAGCAGAAATAAGAAAAATATCACAATTTTTCAGCTTAAAATGTTCGTTTTTTTAGGCTGTAAACTTGATAATGTACTTGTATAGGCATGTTTTCTTAATGTAAAGTAACCAGCAGACAGCAAAGCAGATGACAATTGTTGTGATTGGCATCTTAGGGAATAAAATACATTTACAGGAATGGGTTGTACTGGGATCCCTAGATCTGGATGCTTTTGTGGAAGAGAATCTAAAGGACCTGTCTGACTGGGAGAGAAACTTCAAGGCCCTTAAACTGAGGGGAAGAGATGCTGAGAAACTGCCAAGGTGACCAATATTAATATGCTTTTAGCTCACTTGAGCCTAAGGCTCCGGGGGAGCTATTGTGATCCCTCACCGTCCGTCGTCTGTCTGTCCATCCGTATGTCGACAATTCTTATAAAAGACATCTCCTCATAAACCACTGAACAGATTTTGACCAAGCTTGACAGAAATGATCTTCCGGTGGTCCTCTCTCAAAGTTGTTCAAAGAATTCCATTCCATGCAGAACTCTGGTTGCCATGGTTACGAAAAGGAGAAAATAAGAACAAACCTTTAAAAATCTTCTTGTCTGAAACCAGAAAGCCCAGGTCTTTGATATTTGGTATGAAGCTTCATCAAGTGGACCTCTACCAAGGTTGTTCAAATTATAGCCCTCAGGCCAAAAATGCCCCAGCGCCAGGGCCCACTGGTTTTACATAGGCTTATATAGGGAAAACCTTTAAAAATCTTCTTCTCTGAAACCAGAAGGCTCAGATCTTTGATATTTGGTATGAAGCTTCATCTAGTGGACCTCTACCAAGATTGTTCAACTTATAGCCCTGGGCCAAAAATGCCCCCATGCCGGGGCCCACTGGTTTTATATAGGCTTGTAATAGGGAAAACCTTTAAAAATCTTCTTGTCTGAAACCAGAGTGCCCAGGTCTTTGATATTTAGTATGAACCTTCATCTAGTGGACCGCTATACCAAGATTGTTCAAATGATGGCCCTGGGGCCAAAAATGCCCCCACATCTGGGCCCACTGGTTTTACATAGGCTTCTATAGGGAAAACCTTTAAAAATCTTCTTGTCTGAAACCAGAATGCCCAGGTCTTTGATATTTGGTATGAAGCTTCCTGAACTAGACCTCTACCAAGATTGTTCAAATAATAGACCTGGGGCCAAAAATGCCCCCGTGCCGGGCCCCACTGGTTTTACAAAGGCTTATATAGGGAAACCTTTAAAAATCTTCTTGTCTGAAACCAGAAAGTCCAGCTCTTTGATATATGGTATGAAGCTTCATCTAGTGGACCTTTACCAAAATTGTTCAAATTATAGCCCTGGGGTGTATAATGGCCCCGCCCCAGGGCCCACTGGTTTTACATAGGCTTATATAGGAAAAACCTTTTAGAATCTTCTTGTCTGAAACCAGAAGGCCCAGGACTTTGATATTTGGTATGAAGCTTCATCTAATGGACCTCTACCAAGATTGCTCAAATTATAGCCCTGGGGCCGAAAATGGCCCAGCCTTAAAAAAGGTCCCACATGTTTTTCATTGGCTTATATAGGGAAAATCTTAAAAAATCTCTTGTCTGAAACCAGAAGGCCCAGGTCTAGACATTGATATTTGGCATGAATCTTCATGTAGTGGACCTCTACCAAGATTTTTCAAATTATAGCCTAGGGGCCAAAAACGGCCCCCCACAGGCTTATAAAGGGAAAACCTTAAAGAATATTTTTATTTGAAACCAGAAGACCCAGGCCTATGATATTTGATATTAAGCTTCATTTAGTGAACATCTACCAAGATTGTTCAAATTATAGCCCTGAGAACAAAATTGCCCCACCCTGGGACCCACATGTAAATCTCTTAGCTCAGGTGAGCGATATAGGACCATCATGATCCTCTTGTACTGTCTTGATGTTAAGATATATGCAAAATCATAAATGACCAAGAAAGATGTTAAGATATATATACAAAATCATAAATAACTGAGAACAGAAGTACATGTATGTAGCAATGGGAAGAAACTGGGGCCTATATATTCATAGTATCATTGTATTAACAAGCTTATTTGTCTTAATCCTTCTCTTGCCGAATATTCATTTTAGCCACACCCATCTCTGACTTTGAACCAATCAGATTACTAGAAGTAATTTATTCCTACAAATTCATAAACCGAATGTCAAACAGTGCAGATCCTGATCAGATGGCTTCTTCAGAAGCCATCTGATCTGGATCTACACTGTTTGCAAAGAAAGGGGTTGTCGTGAACAGCAAGATAAGGGTTAAAGGACTTCTTTTCATCGCAAACACACATTGATGACACAAACAAACCAATGCCTAATCTACCCCCTCCCATACATACCTTAGAATCTATAGTCATTACTGAACAAGACAACAGCGGCATTCTAAAAGGTCTTGACGTTGCCAAGTCCTGTGGTCCTGACCTAGTCAGGGCTATTCCAGTATAATCTATTAGGGTGGGGCGGACGGCAACTTTTTTATTTAGTGGCCGTAGGCTATGGTTTTAGAAAAACAAAATAGGCCGTAGGCTGTACAACAGAATTTCTAAAATTTACGGTAGGTTGTACAACCGATTTTTTAAAAAATCCCGTAGGCTATGTTGAAAGAAAATAAATAATTGTTGTAGGTTGTCAAATAACAACAGGGCCCAGACATCTGAATCGTTCAGTTTGAAGTTCCGCAGAGATTTTAAACAAAAAGCAACGCTGAAATTGTGAAAAAAAGAAAGGCTCGGCAATTTTACTGCTGTTTACAGGTCAAAGGTTGTTTGAGTAGGACACAAATCAATATCCGGTAACGGGACGCTTCGCCCCCGGTCGATGACCTTGCCTGACATAATGGAAAATTACTGGGCTTAGTTACTGAATGACGCAATAATCCCCGTTCCAAAAAAAAAATACATGTGTTGGTAGCGCATGATTTGCATGATTTATGTAAACACAATATTAGCACGCTGTTTAATCAGTAAGCTTGAAGGGATTTATGGCCCGAGATAATTAGTTAATTGGGGATTATGATACCCAAGGAATGTTTATACAGCGGATGCCACCCAGAGCATGCCGAGCTTTGAGCTGTAATAAATTACGTAACAGTACCCAAAAGTGTACCCAGGTGGTCATCGGACGGGCAATAAAACCCACAGATGGGTAGACAGCCTTTCATTGGTCAATTGTTTCAGTCCCTTTAATAAATATTAATTTCTTAAAAAAAATATGCAACGTCTGATCAGGGCCTCAACGCTGACACTTGAACAGACAGACAGACAGACGCAATTATTTAGCGGCACCTTATCAGGGTCTACAGGTTTTAGGACCTTATAATGCTACGACACCCGGATCAGACACTCCACAATCACTGTGCGACGTCTGATCCAGCACCAACCGCCGACGGTTCATTTTATTTTATTTTCCGCGACCGAATAGGTTTGAAGGATATAGCGATGAGTAGTGCGCCCGTCTAAATGTCCGTCCGTCCGTAGACACAACAGACAGATGCAAACAATGCGGATCCAGATCAGACGCCATACTATTATTAAACGGCTTCTGTTGAGGGTCTGCAGGTTTGCAGATGGCATCTGGAGATGGCAGAGACCCGGACAAGACGCTGCGCAAGGATAATGCGGCGTCTGATCAGGGTCTTATAGCCCACGGTGGTGTTTTTTATCCCTAGTCTGAACAGGTTCGGAGCCTGGCGTCCGTACATCCGCCCATCCGTAGACACAACATTATGAGTGGCGTCCGTTCAAATATCCGTCCGTAGACGCAACAGACAGATGCAAACAATGCAGATCCGGATCAGACGTCGTACAATTATTAAACGGCGTCTGATGAGGGTCTACAGGTTTGAAACGACATCTGAGATGGCGCGGACCCAGACAAGACGCTGCGCAACGACAATGCGGCGTCTGATCAGGGTCTTATCGCCGACGGTGGTGTTTTTTATCCCTAGTCTGAACAGGCTCGGAAGATATAGCGATCAGCGTGGCGTCATCTACCCGTCCGTCTGTATGACAATAGACAGAACACAAAGGTGCAAACAGTGAATCAGACGTCATACAATTATTATACGGCGTCTGAATAGGGTCTACAGGTTTGTAGACGGCATATGCGACGGCACGGACCCAGACCAGATGCTGTACAATGATCATGTGACGTCTGATTAGGGTCTGACCGCTGATGGTGCGTTTTATTTTTTATCCCCCTGACCAAATAGGTTTGGGGTTATAGCGATCAGCCTGACGTCCATCCGTCCGTCCGCAGACACCAAATTGTGATAGCCAAAACTACAATACCCTATGAGATAGATTGTCGGTACTTGTTACAATAGAACATGAGGTTCAAAAAGCATGCCGTGAGCAAGAACCAAAACTCTGAGTGTCCTGGTATTTTAGTTATTTCCCCTGACAATATAAACTTGTGATCACAATATCTCCTATATATTTGAAGATATATTGATTGACTTGATACCGTTGTACATAAGGTCAAGAAGGGTTGTCATGAGCAATAACCATAACTCTGGATGTCATGGTATTATAGTTATCTCCCCTTACAAAATAACATTGCGATCAATAACTCCTATACCCTTTGACATATTTTGATGGTAGTTGGTACAAGTGTACTTGGGGCCAAGAAAGAGTGTCGTGAGCAAGAAACAAAATGCTGGGTGCCATGGTATTTTAGCTATCTCCCCTGGCAATGTGTTATCTACCCTGACAATGTAACCTTGTGGTTGCCATAACTCCATTACCCTTTGAGATATATTGATGGGACTTGGTACAGAAATACAAGAGGTTAAGACGATGTGTCTTGGACAAGAACCACAACTCTGGGTGCCAAGATATTTTAGATATCTCCCCTGACAAAGTAACCTTGCGATCGCAAGAACTCAAACACATTTTGAGTATCAACCACCCCATAGCCAGCTCTTTGGGGTGAGCTGGCTATGGGGTGGTTGATACACTGATTTGAAAAAAAAGTAAAGTTGGGGAAGGGGGTGCAAAAATGATAGATAGACGATAAAAGTTATTTTATTTTATTATATTATTTTATAAAAAAAATCACACCCGTGTGTCATAGTGCATTCTTTGATTTCTCCAAAATGGCTACTTTTCCATTGAAAACTTTGATATTTGTCTTATTTATACTCGGAACATAGGTTGTGGGTATAGATTGTGGCAGTTCTAACGAGTACCCACAACTTAAGTCAGGTAACCTGGAATATCGTCGGAAGGTAAGATATTTTTTTTGGCTTTTCCTGAAATTTATCCAGTGGGGAGGATAAGAAAACAATATTTTTAATGGAAAAGTCCAAAAGAATCATCGTCAACCATTTAAAATAGGATTGAGGGCAAAAAATTAGGAATAGTCAGGTTACCTGAAACACATTTTTTTAGCCTTGTCTGAATTTTTAATCCCCCGCCGCGAAGCGGAGCAGAGCTGGGATTATAGGAATGGCCTTCGTCTGTCCGTCAGTCCGTCTGTCTGTCCGTAACACTTTCTTGTCCGCTCCATATCTCCTGAACCCTTTGATAGATTTTCATTAAACTTTGGTCAATTATTCGTCTCAATTAGCTGGTGTGCAGAACCCATAAATGAACCATGCCCACTCAAGGTCAAGGTCATGGTTGAAGGTCACGAGTTTTAAACTTGGAATTTTTTGTCCGTTCCATATCTCCTTTACCCTTGGAAGGATTTTCATTAAACTTTGGTCAAATATTCTTCACAGTGAGCTGATGTGCAGAACCCATGTCCGTTTGTCCGTCTGTCAGTTTGTCTGTCCGTCCGTCTGTCCGTAACTTTTTCTTGTCCGCTCAGTATCCCTGAACCCTTTAATAGATTTTCATTAAACTTTGGTAAATTATACCTCTCAGTGAGCTGGTGTGCAGAACCTATAAATGAAGCATGCCAACTCAAGGTCAAGGGTCATGGTTGAAGGTCACGAGTTTGAAACTTGGAATTTTTTGTCTCTTCCATGTCTCCTTTACCCTTGGAAGGATTTTCATTAAACTTTGGTCAAATAGTCTTCACAGTGAGCTGATGTGCAGAACCCATGTCCTTCCATCCATCTGTCTGTCCATCTGTCCGTGACTTTTTCTTGTCCGTTCCATATCTCCTGAACCCTTTAATAGATTTTCATTAAACTTTGGCCAATTATCCCCCTCAGTGAGCTGATATGCAGAACCTATAAATGAACCATGCCGACTCTAGGTCAAGGTCACATTTGAAGGTCACGAGTTTAAAACTTTGAATTTTTTGTCCCTTCCATATCTCCTTTACCCCTAAAAGGATTTTCATTAAACTTTGGGTCAATTATCCCCCTCAGTGAGCTAACCATGCCAACTCAAGGTCAAGGTCACAGGCGAAGGTCACAAGGTTGAGCCTTGATACTAAATGCGGCGGGGGATTTGGCTGTCCTCCAGACTGCTTTCTTGTCTTTTCTCTTTTTTTTTAAGTAAACAAAAAACAACTTCCATGATAAAATTTATTCATTTTTGGGGCATTCAATAATCAATATAAAGACACCAACTGTGACAATGGTTTTTACACATGATCCAGGATTTCAGTTTATAAAGAGGGAAAGATTTTTAGTCGCAAGATCTTTTCTGATGAATATATCTAAATATATATTTAATTACCTGTGGGTTGTCTCTACCTGAAATAGTTTTACCCCGTTGGTTATATCTAGAAAAAAATACAAATGTCCGTTGGTTATATCTAGAAAAAAATACAAATATCCGTAGGCTGTATTGAAAAAAAATTGTTTTAAAGCGTAGGCTATGTGAAAATCTAAGTGCCTTCCTCCCCCACCATATAGATTTTACTGAAACAGCCCTCAGTCCCATTCTTCTAAAAGAAGGTGCCTTAATTCTGGCAAATCCAATCTCTATTTTATTTAAATGTTCTTTTTTTTTTTTTTGAAAGATGCTTATCTTACACCCATACACAAGAAAGACGAGAAATCTAACCCCGGTAACTATAGACCTATTTCCCTACTAAGCCCCTCTGGCAAGGTGATGGAGCACTTTGTACACAAGCATCTCAACAACTATATTGCTCACCACCAAATCTTAACTCCACTGCAATCAGGTTTTGTACCAGGTGATTCTACAACATACCAACTAATATACACATACCATTAGTTCTGTCAAGCTGTAGACTGTGGGAAAGAAGTTTGAGCTGTGTTTTGTGACATCAGCAAAGCCTCACAAAGGCCTTCTCCATAAATTTGCTAGCATAAATTTTCTCTATGTGGTTAATCCAGACGCAGTTGCTTGATATTGTATGTCGTAAATGCTTATGGAGGTTGGTTTCTTTGAGTATTGTATTGTTTAGAAAAAGAAGAGGATGTATTACAGGATTTTGCTTTCTTGTTATTTTGGGGGAAAATGTTGTGTTAGCAAGTTAGTCCTCTGCTCATTTGAATATGAACTGCAAGTCCACATTTAGGAGCTTAGTGGCTGTATTAGGGCATTCAACGACTGGTGTCATCTGCAAAGAGTCAAATAGGGCAGCCTATTCTAGTAACAATATCATTGATATAAATAAGAAACAGGAGTGGCCCCAAGATAGATCCTTGGGACAGGAGCGGAGTCTGAAGTCTGACCATTAAGCATGCGTTGTTTTCGGTCTGAAAGAAAGCAGTCATTGAGCATTTCAGCGAAGCCCACGTTATAGAGAAATCTGAAGTTATTTTCATTTCTACGAGCTCTCTGTTGTTGAGGCAAAATAGTTATAAAAATTAAAAAGAGAAATAATCAGGAACTGATACAATCAGATCCGAATTCTTCCCACAATACCACTAGCTAAAGTTTGTATACGAGGACTGTTCAAATATGAATGCAAGTAGAATGTTTTCTCATGCACTAATGCGAAAATCACCTAGAAATAAATATCACAGTGTAGAGAAACATTTTACCTATACATTGATACCAAACCTGTTAAAATCTGTGCACTTTAGCCATGTACATCGTTCGATAAACACTGCCTACTCTTGTATACTAATACAAAACATGGTTGGAAGAAGGTCAGAGTACGCCGTTGAAATACGGTCCTATATTAAGAATCGTTGTATTCTTGGTATACGGTGCAAAGACATTTTTGATGAAATATGTTCGGTTTATGGGCATAATGAAATGTCTTTTCCGACAGTTTTTCGTTGGTGTAAGAAATTCAGCTGTGGGCTAGGCTCAACAGAAGATGCACCACATGATCGTCGGCCGAAAAGAGCAACATCTGCCAAGATGGTTGCTAGAGTGAAAGAAATAGTTGCTACCGATGCACGATACACCACTAGGCAAATAGCAAGTATGGTCGGCATCTCATTAGGAGCAGCTCATACAATTCTGAAACGGGATTTGAAAATGAGAAAGATCTGTGCTAGATGGATTCCCCATCTGTTGACAGATGAGCAGAAAAAGACACGCATTCAGTGCGCCAAGAAGTTGCTTAAAAAGTTTCCAAATTACAATGCACGGTCTTTCGCTAATGTCGTCACAGGTGACGAGACATGGGTTCACTTTTTTTAGCCAAAACGAAAGTTTCAGAACAAAATATGGGCAACAAAGTATTGCAAAAGACCATGCATAGCAAAGCAGACCATGATATATCAGATTGCTACATGACAATGGGTCATCGCACAAGGCGTTCATTGTGCAAGACTATCTGAAGCAGGAAAAGGTTGTTGAACTCCCTCACCCCCCGTATTTCCCCTGACCTTGCCCAGTGTGACTTTTTTTTGTTCCCGCGGCGGAAAAAATACCTTTCTGGTCGAAAATTGTAGAGCGCAAACACCTCGGTTCTGCAATATTCCAGTGCCTTCATAGTATACCTCGAAAAGGCTACCAAAATGCATTCAATGATTGGATCAGAAGACTGAAAGTTTGTATATCTGTTAAAGGGGAATACTTTGAGGGGACAAAATAAATTTTTCATGGAAATCTATCAAGGAATCATTTTTATGTGCTTAGTTGCATTCATATTTGAACAGTCCTCATATTTTCATAGATTTACCACTTCTTCATGCTAGTTTCTTTCATTTCTAGCCAAATCAAGGTAGATTGTATCTCGGTTAACACAACACCTGTGAAGGCTGTAATTGATGACCACATCCAGAGGTTGTTTGATGCCCTCATGAACACACTCCGTAAAGCCATAACAAAGGAGGTCACTGACATTGAGGGATTCCTCAACACCTCCATGGAAACTCTGTCTAAACGTCCTCAGACAGTGGAGGAAATAGGGGAGGCCAATGCTAATCATCAGAAGTTCGGGAAAACCAAGAGAGAGGTATATATGTGCAGTGAAACTTGGATGACTGGAGCACAGGTGGCTCGTTTACCATAGCAAGTTCAAAGTCATTCTGGAGTCCCATTTCAAATATTTCAGTCAATTTATAGGGTGTTTTTTTCTGATTTTATCCTTTAAAGGTATGTTGTATGTACTCATTAGAATCGCCTCAACATTCCTTTATTTTACATGAGATCAAAAAAGATATCCTTAATTCATGCTCATTATGCCTCATGGCTTGGCACTAAAAAGATGTCTGTAAGTCAAGCTCAATTTTGCCTCATGCCTGGCACTATAATTACCCTCAGTAGTTGGAACTACCCCATATAACTATCTCAAAAATATTGTCATGGACCCAAAGATATTTGAGCCATTGAGGTTCAAATGTACTTCATTATTGTAATTTGTCTATCATCAGCCTCCAGAAACGAAATTTTATATACATATCACCAATCCATTACATGAACAATATCTCATCAGGTTTACGAGACTGTGTATTGAACATCCCTGTAAACCCCACTTTATATATAGAGAAATAGAGGATCTTAAATGAGTGTTCATGTATTATTGAATTTATTAAATGAGTTGAGGAAAAGGGATAAAATGCGAGGCTTTGCCAAGCATTTTATCCCTTTTCCTCAACGAGTTTAATAAATTCAATAATATATGAGCACAAATGCAAGATTCTATTTATCATATGACATTTAAAACGCATTTTATTCACGATTGTTTACAAAAAATGTCAATATTCCGCCGTTAGTAAACGCGACGTCTTTAAGGACATTGTACATGTAACGTTAAGGGACGTATCTAGCTAATTCGCATATTTATTCCACTAGTGGTTTATCGAAAATATAACATGGCGTTATTACACTCTCAAATGCAACGTCATATGAAAAACTGGGATTCACGGGGTATGTGCTATTCTTATTATTTCTGCTCCAAATCAGTCTGTCCAGGAACAGTGAAGGTAAGGGACTGGCCAGACATGACCTTAGCTGTTGACTTGAGGGTACACCAAAATAATTCTGCCCCAAATCATAGATTTTAGATAATGAGGCAGTTCTAATGAGCACTTAACAATCTATGTTTGGAGTTGAAAAAAGAAAATATTACAAACTTTAGTCAGAAAAATATCAAGTTTTGTAGATATGAAAGAATGCACTATGACACAAGGGTGTGCTGTCTGGAGGTGCATCTGCACAGTCTGGTCAGCACCTTTGTGTTAGCTAGCTCTACTTGGATAGTATAATGTGTCTTGTAAAATTTTAAGACTGTTGCTAGTGGTAGCTCATGATAAGACTGATTAACCCTTATCATTTAAACCACACCCATTTCTGTCTATCAACCAATCAAATTACTTGATGTAATTTATTGCTACAATTTCATAGACTAAATGCCAAACAGTGTAGATCCTGATCAGATGGCTTCTTCAGAAGCTGTCTGATCTGGATCTACACTGTTTGCAAAGATAGGGGTTGTCGTGAACAGCAAGATAAGGGTAAATGGATATATTCAAGAATATTGTGTTTAATAATCCAAGAAATAAATGTTGTGGATATATGTTAGAAGTGAATCAACGAGGCAATTTTAACAAATGTCCACATACAGTAGAACTTCGATGGCTCGAGCACTGATGGCTCATTTACCATGGCTGAGTCGAACCCGTTCTTGGGTCCCTAGATAAAAAATTGTGCGGGATAACTGAGGAGATTTTGGAATTTTATCTCGCCAATGTATGCTATGTGTGCTAATTAGAATCGCCGCGATAAGGCGATTCTAATGAGTACACACAGCATACTTTTTATTATAGAAAATCAAAAGATGTCCCAAAATTCACCTTGATATGCCTCCTGGGAGTAACCCTCAGTGACTCGAACTACCCCTGTCTCGAACAGATTTCAAGGTCCCAAAGGTGTTCGAGCCATTGAAGTTCGACTGTAATTTGTTTGTTGGCGTACTTGTGGGAAAAGGCCCTGTATTACATATTATACTATTCCTTATTGGGGATTCTTTATACTGTTAGCAAGATTCTTAACAGTGACAAAATGTTAAGGAACAAATACTGTCATTTTAATATGGGCCCCGTCAAGCGATTTTGGTACTTATCGCCTATGCGAGCAGCGAAGGTTCAGGCGAGCCTGCGCATCCGTGCAGTCTCACCAGAACCTTCGCTGCTCACTCATACAAGCAGTGAATCAAGAGGAACCTTCAGGCAGAAAGCCATGTCCCTGGCCCCTCTGAATGGCTGGGCATGCGCAGTTAAAATTTGTCATTTGTCATGACGGAATGCTCGAAGACACAAATTCGCTTGGCGGGGCTCATATATGATGACCCTATTCATCTGGCATGTGAAGACTTGATTGTTTTTTGTTTTTATTTTGGTTTTGCGGCCCTTTCAAGATTATTTCACTCATATCGAGCCGATCGTTAATCAGAGGTGGGCAAAAACCGGAGTACCCGAAGAAAAACCACCTGACCATCCGTTACAGAACTCGGTGTCTCACAAGTGCCCTAGAGAGGCTCAAACCCGCAGCGGTGAGTGACCTAATGATTAAGAGTCAGCGCTCTTATCCGCTAGGCCATGGAGGCCCGTGAAGACTTGATGGGACTAACTATAACCTGCTTGGAATTTGATGTATTAATAGAAAATTTTCAAACTTTCCATTGGAAATCCTGTATTGTCAGCTACAACAACTATAACACCTGTTTGACTTCATCTTTTGCCAGATTAAGCCCTTGTTTGAGCAAGCAGAAGCCAAGAACAAACTGCTGAGGTCAGTGGCAGGCGGTGGGGTAGACTCACTTAACCACCTGTTAGCCAGATGGGACAAGTTTGAACTTATGATGGAGAGTCATCAACTGATGGTGAAAGAACAGGTACACATGGCCTTTCTTTGTAGGGAGCTTGGAATATGTCATTGTACCACAAACTCTTTATTGTTGTTGAGATCCAAAGCAGAAATTGGGTTAGTAAAACAACCATGTTATACCCAACCAAAAATGTATAGATTACATAGGGAATAGTCATTTTTCAGTATAAGCTATACAATTTTGAGATTACATGTATATAGGAAAATGACCATTTTTGTCACACCTCCTATTAGCATGGCGTGATATAGGTGCCCGATTTTCCATCCGTTCGTCTGTTTGTTAAGGCGTCAACATTTGCGACCACCCTAGCGTTCACCCAAATGGTCAAGTTTATTTCTCAAATTTCTCAAGAACTATAAGAGCTTCACTAATGATACTTGGTACAAACTTGTATCTGTGGATGGCAACTTAAATGCAAGCATCCATATTTGACCTTGACCTACATTTAATGGTTCACTGACTTTGTAAAATATTGCGACTACCCTAGCATTCACCCAAATGGTCAAGTTTATTTCTCAAGAACTATAAGAGTTTCATTAATGATATTTGGTACAAACATGTATCTGTGGATGGCAACTTAAATGCAAGCATCCATATTTGACTTCAACCTACATTTCATGGTTCACTGACTTAGTAAAATATTGCGACCACCCTAGCCTTCACCCAAATGGTTAGGTTTATTTCTCAAGAACTATAAGCGCTTCATTAATGATACTTTGTACTAACTTGTATCTGGGGATGGCAACTTCATGCAAGCATCCATATTTGATCTTGACATACATTTCATGGTTCACTGACTTTGTAAAATATTGCGACCACCCTACTGTTGACCCTAATGGTCAAGTTAATTAGGGCCCCGCACTGAAAGTGTGGGTGCCCTATAGTAATCACTCTGTCTGTCCGTCTGTCTGTCCGTCTGTCCGTCCACAAATTTTCCTACTCCTCTGATAGCGCTGCCGGGGCCCTAGTCAGTTTCACTGACAGCTCTAGTTTCTATAAGAACTATAAAGCTTCATTAATGTTATTTTATACAAACTTGTATCCAGGGATCAGAATTTTAATGCAAGCATCTATATTTGAACTTGACCTACATTTTATGGTTCACTGACTTTGTGAAATATTGTTCACCCTAATGGTCAAGTTCATTTCAAAAGAGCTTTAAGAGCTTTATTAATGATACTTGGTACAAACTTGTATCTAGGGATGACAATTTTAATGCAAGCATCCATATTTGACCTTGAGCTAAATTTCATGGTCCACTGACTTAGTGAACTATTGCATCAACCCTAGTGTTCAACCTAATGTTTTAAGTTTATTTCTCAAGAACTATTAGACTGAGCTTCATTAATGATACTTTGTACAAGCTTGCATCTAGGAATGGCAACTTCTATGGATGCACAGATATTTGACCTTAGCCTAGATTTCATGGTTCGATGACTTTGCACCCCACAGGCACGACAAAGCCTTCGGCGGAATTCTTGTTCTATGTAATCAGTGCTATAAAAATGTATGCATAAATGTATACATTTTAGAAATCCATTTTAAATCATGCTATACCCAAAACTGTGTTATAATGAACAGTGTTATACAAAGGTTGTGGACAAACCCTGCCCAGGCAATGTGGTGTAAAATGGACCGTCCATGCATATAAACCCTATTGGTATCATTGGGTAGCCAGGATTGAGATGTTATTTCATCTCAATGTCTGGTAAAAGTCCCTCAAAATTGGAAGTAAGGCCTCCAAAATGACCTTATTGGTGTTGACAGAGACATCAAACATTAAATCAAACTAACAAACAAAAGTTGTGGTGTATAATGAGCAACTTGAACTGCATTTGATTAAAAGTTTCTTTAGCTTAAATAGACAGCAAATATTTATGAAATGTGTTTCTGCATATTTTATAAATGCATCATTAATTATGGAACAGTGATTTCTAAAGCTGCTTTGATATATTGTTGTTTTCCAGTTTCCCCGTGTCGCGGGTCGTCAGCTGATGAGGTCCCAGTGAACGAATCCATGCTGGCACTACACTGTAGCCGTTTGGTGGTACCCCTGTTCCCCATTGCCGGTGAACAGGGAGACCATCGCTCGGCTCCAGCCCATGCTTTGATATGGTGTCTTTTGCTTTGTTTTATTTGTTTATGATGAGATTTTACATCCCTGTGAACACTATTTAGATCATATTGGAGACGTTGTTTCCAATTGTTTGAGCCTTTTGTAGGATTTTTATGCAGGTATGGTACACATCACACCACTTTTCCTGTGTAGGCAGTTTACCAGTACTTTTTGGTCAGTTTCAGCTCTGCATGGAAGCACCATGCAGCCCTGTCTATTTCTCCAAGCCCCAATGGGCAGGGACATGTCTTTTGCTTTGTGTACTACTAACATTGAATGGGAAGGTAGAAGACCTTGTTCATGCACACCTGGAAGAAAACCCTGGATTTTATCCTGGGATAGAAATTCTTATCCTGCCCTGTCTCTCCTACCCAGAGATAGGGAAAAAAAGAAGAAAATTTTCACATGTGATGTTCACTGATTGAGTAGGACATAATTAACACTGTTGTTATGATTGAAGTCCCTGCATGGAAAGTTACATCACTTTATCATATGACTTTATCATATTACACATCTGTGAGTGTAATAACACCATGTAATAAATTTGATAATCCACTAGTGGATTAAATATGCAAATTTGTTATGTTACACGTATGTCCTTAATGATGTCACATTTACGAATGGCAGAATATTGACATTTTTGTACAAAAATCGTTATTAAATGCATTTAAAAAGTCATATGATAAATAGAATCTTGCATTCCTGCTCATGTAATATTGAATTTATTAAACTCGTTGAGGAAAAGGTATAAAATGCTCGACTAAGCCTCGCATTTTATCCCTTTTCCTCAACTTGTTTAATAAATTCAATAATACATGAACACGCATGTAAGATCCTCTATATTGTCATCATAGTACAACGGACATTGGCAGTTAAAGTCACTGCATTATTTAAAGTCCTCACTCAGAAATGAATGAAAGTTATGCATGAAGAGACTACTTGGGTGTATCTGGGGCCAGTTGTTCAAAACTAACGATGTCGTTAGTTAACATATCGTTAAAACTTTGATCATTAAATCTGGCAAATATGCTAAAATTTTTGCTGAAAAAATGTGAGCAGCTTTTGCGGATGCATAGGCTGCTCACATTTTTTCAGCAAAAATACCAAAATTTTCGAAATTTTTCTTGCAAGAACAGTTAACAATTTGACCACTAACAAGCTCATTAAGATAACGATGCTTTGAACAACTGGCCCCTGGTGGCTATAAAAAATCTGTCCCTCTGCAAGCTACCTAATGCCAGACTGTGACCTTTGAACAGATTTTTTTATACACCCTCTCTCCCATGTAAGAATCTTATATTCAATGAATCTGTAAAGTGTTTAGATATTTGTATGTTATGTAACCTATGAAGTATGAAACAAAATGCTATGGATTTCCTTCAAACCACATGCTGTGGAATTCTTTCAAACCACGGTGCTGTGGAATTCCTTCAAACCACAGTGCTGGGGAATTCCTTCAAACCACAGTGCTGTGAATTCCTTCAAACCACAGTGCTCAGGAATTCCTTCAAACCACAGTGCTTTGGAATTCTTCAAACCACTGTGTTCAGGAATTCCTTCAAACCACAGTGCTGTCGAATTCCTTCAAACCACAGTGCTGTGAATTCCTTCAAACCACAGTGCTCAGGAATTCCTTCAAACCACAGTGCTGGGGAATTCCTTCAAACCACAGTGCTGGGGAATTCCTTCAAACCACGGTGCTGTGGAATTCTTTCAAACCACGGTGCTGTGGAATTCCTTCAAACCACAGTGCTGGGGAATTCCTTCAAACCACAGTGCTGTGAATTCCTTCAAACCACAGTGCTCAGGAATTCCTTCAAACCACAGTGCTTTGGAATTCTTCAAACCACTGTGTTCAGGAATTCCTTCAAACCACAGTGCTGTCGAATTCCTTCAAACCACAGTGCTGTGAATTCCTTCAAACCACAATACTCAGGAATTTTTCAAACCACAGTGCTGTGCAATTCCTTCAAACCACAGTGCTGGGGAATACCTTCAAATAACAGTGCGGTGGAATTCCTTCAAACCATAGTGCTGTTGAATTCCTTCATCAGCACATGTCCTGGACTGAATTGTTCAAAACTATTTAAGTTGTTCGTTAACATATCTTTAAGACTTTTATCATTATGTACACACTAGGTTTTTTGCTGAAAAATGTGAGTAGCTTTTGCATTTGCAAAAGCTACTCACATTTTTTCAGCAGAAAATACCAGAGTGTAAGATAGTGTACTTGCTAGAACAGTCAACAGTTTAACCAGTAAAAAGCTTGTTAAGCTAGCGATGCTTTAATAACTGGACCCTGATGTTGGTATGATTCTTTGTGACATTGACTTCAGGTTGAGGTAATGAAGAGCAATGTTGAGTCTCGTGTGAAAGGATTCCAACAAGACCTGGAGAAGTTTGCTGCCCGCTGGCACCAGTTGAAGCCGGGGGATGATGCCCTAGAGGGCAATAAAGAGAGAACTCAGCAGGCTATACAGATCATCAAGGACAAGAGAGAGGAATTTAAGGAGCTGGAAGAAACTAAGAAGACCCTCATGTGAGTACAGGCGAACTTTGATGGCTCGAACTTGCCGGGACCGCCGAAAAAATTTCGAGCCATCTGTAGTTCGAGCCATTGGAGTCCAACTTGGCAAGATCCATCTTTGTGTACTATGATTTTTTATCATAGCTGCGGCGATTTTGGTGACTTTTGGTACATTTATCGGTCATAATTTAAGCCACGTAGTATACCTTTCGCACTTTCAGAGAGATAAGAAATTACAACAATAATATATCTTTTAATTTTAATTACTGGATGAAAAGTTTTTGGCTGTATTTTTGGTCCGTATTTTAAGGCAAAGACTGTAATTTTGGCAGGTCTTACTCAATGTCGGTGTGAAATTTTAATTTGTGAAAAATATTTTGCCAGCTTTAATTTCCTTATGCCGCCTCATTAGCCCTGGGTTATTATGGGTATTACAATAAACTTAATTTGACACCTTCTCAACATTAATCTCTTTACCTGTTGATCAAAGGGATTGTGCGAATCAAGTATACCTGTGTTATGTAAACAGCTGTTTCGGCAAGACGCTTTGTCAATATCAAAGCGTCTTATGATACTGATCACGCGCCTGCGTGACTTGATCGATAAAATTGGAATTTTTGAAAAGGTAATTAGTGCGAGCCATCGTAGGGATTTTACATAGAAAATGCACTCTAGGGACCAGCCTTGGAGTTCGAGGGTTTTTGCCGGGGATGAAAAGTCAGTTCAACCCAAATGTGGTGTTTGAGCCTACCGAGTTCCACCAATCGAAGTTCCACTGTATATTGGGCAATTAGTTCATTGTTGCCTGGAAACCCAGTAAAAGCAACACAGGCAAACAGTGCAGACCCATGTGCCATCTGATGATCAAGATCTATACTGTTTGTTCATAGCAGTTTCTGTCAAAAATAGAATAAAAACGGAAAAAAGACGAGACACCCCATTAAGTAACAAATAGACTTGGGCAATTAGTTCATTGTTGCCTGGAAACCCAGTAAAAGCGACACAGGCAAACAGTGCAGACCCATGTGCCATCTGATGATCAAGATCTATACTGTTTGTTCATAGCAGTTTCTGTCAAAAATAGAATAAAAACGGAAAAAGACGAGACACCCCATTAAGTAACAAATAGACTTAGGCAATTAGTTCATTGTTGCCTGGAAACCCAGTAAAAGCGACACAGGCAAACATTGCAGACCCATGTGCCATCTGATGATCAAGATCTATACTGTTTGTTCATAGCAGTTTCTGTCAAAAATAGAATAAAAACGGAAAAAAGACGAGACACCCCATTAAGTAACAAATAGACTTGTCCAACATATAACAATGGAAGTGTCCACTAGTATACAATGGGAGGTTACTCTCTTTTAAAAATACTTCACAATACAATGTCGATTCTAAAAGGAAAGACAGGTTTCCATGGCTTAGTGGGTAAGAACACTGTCTCTTAATCATATTTAATCCACTAGTGGATTGCCGAGTTTAAAATATGGCGTTATTACATTCTCAGACGCGAGGCTATCATAAGTCTCTCATCCCTGATGATTTAAGAGTTGCTCGGGTCACATGTGCCATGATAAGTTCTGCAATGGAAGGTCTGGAAAAGGAAAGAATTTTCTCTTGCGGAACAAAGTCTAATAATTATAGTTTGGAGAAATAGATTGGGCTGCATGGTGCTTCGCACAGAGCTGAAACCAACTGAACTTGAGTACTGGTAAACTACTTAGAAAGGCTTAGTAAACTGCCCAGAAGGGCTAAGCCTGTCCAGGGAAAGTGGTGTGAGTTGGTTCATCTCTGCATGCAAACCCTAGCGGTTTCTTTGGGTGTTAGGGCTTGAGATGACATTTCATTTTAATGTTGGGTAAAAGTCCCATAAAATTGGAAGGAATTCCTCCAAAATGACCTCAGTAGTGTTGCCGGGGATATAAAACCTCAACACAAACAAACACTAATAGGAAATCCCTTTGTGCAGGCCCCCATCTATAAGACCCCTTTTTCAGAGGGAAGAAGCTTAAATATAGAAAAGCAAACAGGAAGTCCTGAAAGTTGTCTAGCTTTGAAAAATGATGGAAAAAAATATGCCAGGCGTTCCCATTCCCCTTAATAGAGAAGAGGAAAAAGAGATTTTTGTGTGTGTTTATAAGACTATTGAGCCCTGAACTAGACATTTATATCCCTTAGCATTGGGGACGCGCATAAAGCATCATGTTAAATATGTTCTATAAAAGGGTTATCCATTGGAAGAATACACCACAGAACTGAAATGTATGGAGTGTACATGTTTTCTTGGCCAGACTAGCTAGTTTTGGCTAATTTGGCCTCATCAGTAACCCTCATGGATTTTCAAAATTCTACAATGGAATCAATGATCCCAAAGGACAAGAAAATATAAAGTAGACTACGATGAAGGGCAGGGAGATTTTTTATGGCCACCACTCATTCCTAACATCAGCTGTAGTGATGTTAACTATGTTCTAGAAAAGGGTTATCCTTTGGAAGCAAAGAATACACCACAGAACTGAAAAGTATGGAGTGTACATGTTTTCTTGGCCAGACTGGCTAGTTTTGGCTAATTAGGCCTCATCAGTAACCCTCAGGGATTTTCAAAATTCTACAATGGAATCAATGATCCCAGTGGACAAGAAAATATATGCTACACTACGATGAAGGGCAGGGAGACTTTTTACGGCCGCCACTCATTGCCCCATTGAGATGGTTCTGATGAGCACCTGCAACCTATGTCTTATGCAGAAATAAGGAACTATCACAAATTTTCATCAGAAGAAATGGTCATTTTTAGAACATTGTAGTTGCTCTGTGATTGTATTAGAAATAGAGGAACTTACATGAGTGCTTTATGCATTATTGAATTTATTAAACTCATTGAGGAAAAGGGATAAAATGTGAGGCTTTGCCAAGCATTTTATCTCTTTTCCTCAATGAGTTTAATAAATTCCTGACATAGATGATCTTACATGAGTGTTCATGCATTATTGAATTTATTAGATTCGTTGAGGAAAAGGGATAAAATCCTCGGCAAAGCCTCGCATTTTATCCCTTTTCCTCAACGAGTTTAATAAATTCAATAATACATGAGCACGAATACAAGATTCTATTTATCATATGACATTTTAAATGCGTTTTATTCACGATTGTTTAATAAAAATGTCACTATTCCGTCATTAGTAAATGCAACGTCATTAAGGATGTCGTATATGTAATGTTGCGGTGTGTATCTAACAAATTTGCATATTTAATCCTCTCTAGTGGATTATTGAATTTATTACATGACGTTATTACACTCTCTGACATGATGTCATATGATAAAGTTGATTTTTCCTTTCCTGCAGTTCTGACTGTGATCACTTTGAGATGACAGTTCCATCATTTGATGTGGCTGACGAGATCAGCAAAGACCTGTCGAACTATGAGGCTATGTGGTTCCTGCTGGAGGAGTTCAACTCAGGGCTACAAGAACTTGCCAAGGAAGATTGGATCTCTTTCAGGTTAGTGCAGTAGGTTATGTGTTTTAACCATTTTGTGGACTTTACCTTTCAACCATGTAGACCAGAATCAGGATACATACTTATGAAAACAGTGTAGATCCAGATGAAATGGCTCATCATGAGCCATCTCAACTGGATTTACATTGTTTGCAATCCTGTAAATGATTTTTTTTTTTTTTGATGGGCCTCGAACCCTCCATGGCCTAATGGATAAGATCGCTGACTCTTTATCATTAGGTCTCTTACCACTGTGGTGCGAGTCCAGCTGGGGCCACATGCTAGACAGCAAGTTTTGCAATGGAAGGTCAGCTGGTTTTTCTCTGGGTACAAGTTTTTGACCATCTCTGATTAATAATCGGCTGGAAATAAGTGAAATAATCTTGTTGAACCCCCACCCCACAAAAATAATGATTTTTAATGAAAAGCTAAAAGTTTAATAGAATGGGTGTGTCCAAAGTTCAAAGATGAAAGAGCCCACTTCATGAACCCATGGGTGCTAGCAACATGTTTTGTGTACTATCAGCTGCAGGATGCATAAAGAACCTTTCATGTATGTGCATATATAAACAACAAAGGCTGAAGCAAGACTTTGTATCAACATCCAAATAATACCACACTGAGAATAAACACTTTCCTCACACAGTTAAAAGGCAATGGAACTCCATACAAAGAGAAAAGCAATAAAATGACAGAAAAGTGGTCTGACACAGACCTGTGAAAACAACAAGATTCAACGCTAAGTCATTAACAAAAGTCCACTCTTTTGATAGACATTCTTTTCATCCAGAAAAAGACAAAGGGCAGCACATGAAATTGAAATCAAATAATTTGATTGAGGATTGAAAAGCTACATCTGAAGTTTCAGTCTAAAATGATGGTAAATTGGTATGTCAAATGAATAAGAACGATGTCTAGAAGGGCTTCTGTGATATTTAAATCGTATTTCAAAGTGTGGCTTACTCTTAAACCATAATCCTGCTGTTCGCAACAACTCCTTCATTTGCAAATAGTGTAGATTCAATTCAGATGGCTTCTGATCAGGATCTACACTGTTTGACATTCAGCTTGTGAGTTTGTAGGAGTTTGGCAAGTTATCTGATTGGTTCAAAGTCAGAAATGGGTGTGGCTAGCTAAGTTATTCAGCGGCATTAGGGTTAAAGGAAACAATTTGCTCCCACAGTGAGAAAATGCTTATCTTTAAGAGTTTTCTGACAGGGTGGCAGAAAAGAAGAGAATCCTACTGTATTTATGTTTCTTGCGCACCAGACAAGGAAATCCGTGATTTTACCCTGGGATAGAAATTTATGTTCTGACCCTGGTGTTCCGACCCAGGCAACTAACATTAATGCGCTTCAATTCTATTCAACTGCCGGAACTACTTCCGCACTACTTTTATTTTGTAAACAATATACATGTGCAAGCTGTCAAAACTAACCGGAGGTGTTGTGCAAGAAAAAGAATCCAATATGGGGTTCTGTTGCAGATGGGCGTTTCCAACCCTCGGGATGACCATGCTGAGCGGAACCTCGGCGTAGCCTCGGTTCCGCTCAGCACGGTCATCCCTCGGGTTGGAAAGGCCCATCTACAACAGAACCCCATATTAGATTCTTATATTCCTTTACTTCAGGAGTAAGACTTACCTGTTTGAGGAGTTCCTGAGTGGCTGGTATGAGAAGTTGAAAGAGAGAGAAACCACAACCATGACTGTGAGGCTGCACAAAGATATTGAGACCTACAAGGTAGCTTGAAGTAGAACTTCTTTTCAAAACATTAAAACTAACTGGTTGTTGCCATTCTTGGTAATAGAGATGTGCGTCTGGCTGTTGATCAGGGCCCAGTTGTTCAAAGCATTGTTAGCTTAACGAGCTCGTTAGTGGTCATATTGTTTATTGTTCTAGCAAGTTCAATATTTAAAATTTTGGTATTTTTGCTGAAAAAAATGTGAGCAGCTTTTGCATATGCAAAAGCTGCTCACATTTTTTTCAGCATTAATATATTTATGTATATTTGCCATAATAAATGATCGAAGTTTTAAAGATACGTTAACTAATGATGTCGTTTGTTTTGAACAACTGGGGCCAGGAGGTCCCAGGTTTGATGTTTGGCAGGTTGGCGAGATTGATCCTGAAATCTTTTCTATGTCTATGACCTTAAAAGACACTTCCAGGCGAGCTATGCTGTCTCCTGACAACTCTTGTTTGATGAAAAATAAATTAAAAAAAAAAAAAAATCAAACCAGAAAACAATTACACACAATTTCCCATTAACAGCAGAACAGCAATGTTAATATAACAAGGTCACCATAATCCAATAATATTGGTGATAACTATAGTTAATTTTGATGTCATTTAATGATCATGAGATGGCCGTTCATCTCCGTGGCCTAGTGAGTATGGGCGCTGACTCCTAACCCATTGTATGCTAGTGGACTCTTCTATTGCTATATGTTTGACAAGTCCATTGGTCATATAAGGGGTTTGAGGCCTATTTGTTTGTTTTTATTCTATTTTTGACTGAAAATTCTGTTTAAGATATAGTGATGATACCTGGCACAGTTGTTCACAAGGCCGAGACGGTGTGTCATGTACAAGAACCACAACTCTGGGTGCCATGGTTTTTGAGTTATCTCCGCTTCCAATAATATAGAATCACTACCTTGTGATGGCCACATCTCCAATACTCTTTGAGATATATTGATGGTACTTGGTACAGTTGTACATGAGGTTAATCAGGTGTGTCACGTGCAGGAACCACAACTCTTGGTGCCCTGTTTTTTTAATTATCTCCCCTGACAATATAACCTTTTGATGGCCATAACACCAATACCTTTTGAGATATATTGATGGTACTTGGCACAATTGTATACAAGGATGAGACGGCACTTCATGCCTAAGAAACACAATTCTGGGTGCTATGATAAACATTTGAGTTATCTACCCTTCCAATATAACAGTATGACCAGCTTGTGATCTCCAACACCCTTTGAGACATATTGATGGTACTTTGTACAGAAATGGATGAGCTTAAGCAGGCATGTCATGTACAAGAACCACAGTTCTGAGTTCCCTGGTTTTTCAGTTATCTCTCCTGAAGTATAATCTTGTGATGGCCAAAACTGCAATACTTTTGTGATATATTGCTGGTTTAATTCTGGTGCACTTTCTATTGGTGAACAATCTTCTGAAGGCCATATTGGCTTTTGGTCGGAGGATTTGCCATCTCTTCCGATGGCTATTTTTTCACCCAGTGATTAGGGGCAAAGAATGTAAATATAAAAAAGTAAACTTAATTTTCTGCTTTTCATGTAAGTATGAACGACAGCGGCTCACTAGCAAAGTTTACAGGGGTTCATTTACTTTGCACACAACCCACTGCGTTCATACTTCCATGAACAGCAAAAAAATAAAATTAATTTCTTAAATGAACAACATGATGTCTCAATAGTTAGCTACTAAGATTGTATAAGTACTGTAGTTGAAGACTTATTGAACATGGCAGTTGTGTTGTACCTATGAAAACCCAGAAACTCTAGCTGCTACAGTAGAACTACGATGACTGGAACACCAATGGCTCGTTTACCATGGCTGAGTCGAACCAGTTCTTGAGTCCCTAGCGAAATCCTCTACATAAGATATAGTGGGGGATAATTAAGGGGATTTTAGTCTTTTATCTTGCATATGTATGCTGTGTGTACTCATTAGAATCGCCTCGATGAGGCGATTCTAATGAGTACACACAGCATACATTTTCATAATAGTATTAGAACACCGGAAAAATGTCTAAAAGTATCTCATTATGCCTCCTGACAGTTAGCTCAGTGGCTTGAACTACCCCTGTCTCAAACAGATTTTCGAAGTCCCAAAGCTGTTCGAGCCATTGAAGTTTGACTGTATATGTATTTATTTTTCCAGAATGTAATGCCGGTGTTGAAGTGGGTGAGAGGGGAACCGCTGTCACAGGACCACTGGCTGGAGCTGTTCCGTCTTCTCAAAATGCCCAGGGGTACCACATTGGAGAAGCTCAACTTTGGACATATCTTGGCAGCGGCTGATCATATCATTGCCAATGCTGATGCTCTGAAGGTAAGGACACATATCAATGTTAGATATCTTGATAGAAATTAAGAGGCAGGAGCATGTAGCTCATGAGGATAATTTTGGGATATTTTTTTCTTATTTCTCCATTAAAACATATGTTGTGGGTACTTGTTAGAATCGCCTCAATGAGGCGATTCTAACAAGTACCCACAACATATGTATCTAACAATGAATAAGGAAAATTATCACTTAAATATCCTTGTTGTTCATCCTAATGTGGGGCTATGGTCTAAACAGGGTTTGCATCTTCTTCTTCTGATGTGTATACGCCTCCTCTCGATAGGAGCCCCCCCCCCCCCCCCCCCCGACATGGGGTAAACTTGGATGAAGATATTAGGACCTCTAATACGAAAAATCGGTACATCTCGGGTCAATACAGAGTTCATAGCATATCCCCGACAGCCATTATTTTGAAGTTTGTATCAAGGCCACACGTTCTATGTGTAAATTATAACACGTGTTATGTGATAGTCTTTTAACTCTTTCCAGCACTGCTTTATCACCAAACCGGCCCCAATAGCTCAGTTGGTAGAGTGTCCGCTCCGGGGAACGGGAGGTCACGGGTTCGATTCCGGGCCGCAACATACCAAAGTCGTTAAAAATGGTACTAGTTGCTCCTCGCTTGGCACTCAGATTTACGGGGTAGAGCTAGGACTGGTCGACCCAGTGTCAGGATAATGTGACTGGGTGTGGTATCATGTAATGTGTCTGGGACATGATACTTCAGTGAGGCAGCACTATAAAAGTGAGCATTGAGCTCCCTGTCGCAACCAGACACCGTCGTGATATGACTGAAAAATTGTTGAAAGCGACGTTAAACCCGAATTCACACACACACACACACACACACACACACACACACACACACACACACACACACACGCTTTATCACCAAACAGATTGGAAAACCTTATGCAGTCAGTTAGATGTATCAAATTTTCTGCTCTTGAGAACGAGAGTTTTACATCCCACCAACAGCTAAGTTCATACGGAGACTGGACCTTGGTTTAAAGACTCATCTGAAAGTCTCGAGAAGCCTGGGATTGAACCCACGACCCCTGGTTTATGAGGGGAATAGTATAATCACTACACCACGGAAGCTTCTAAAGTATATTTTTCATTATGTTTCAGTGAAACTTAAGCTTGACATTTCTTGTGAATCATCTGCTGGGCATATGTTGAGTTATTTTTAGAAATTTACATAGAAAATGGTTGAAGTTTTTGCAAACATTGAAGGCCCTGATCAGATTATCTGGGCCTGCATTGTTTGCCAATGTCTCATTTTGGTGTTTCTCATCTGAAATATGTTAGGAAAGTGCACCACATCCTCATTATAACATGGTTTGTTATAACATGGTTTTGGATATTACACGGTTTCAAGGCGTATCCAAAAAATGTACAGAATATATAGAAAAATGACCATAAATAGTCATTTTTTCTACAAAAATGTATAGATTATATAGAAAAATGACCTTTTCTGCATAATCTAAATGTCCCATTTTGACCATAAATGGTCATTTTTCTACATAATCTATACATTTTTGTTTGGATATAACATGGTTGTTTAACTAACACTGTGTCTGCTTTGGACCCAATTACATGTAATAGTGTTATAAAGAGGTTGTGGTGTATCCAGTAATGTTACAGATTTTTAGGCAACTTTTAGTTTGTGTTATGCTGATCAGCTGATCAAAACAAAATTATTCTATTAACCCTTTTTGTACCTAATGGAATCTTCCTCTTTATATATAGAAGGAGTCCATTTCAGAATTTAGGGATGACAGGTTGTGCTTTCTTCAAAATTTGTTTGGAAAATGGCTGGACTTTTTGCAAACAGTGTAGGCCCTGATCAGACGCCGCATTCTGCGGCGTCTGATCTGGGCCTGCACTGTTTGCCAGGGTACCCGTTTTGGGGTTTCTGGTACAAAATGTGTTAAGCATTAGTTACCCCTTTGTAATGAAGATTCTCAACTTGATTTATATGTGTTTATATCAATGTAACACTGACTGCGGATGTTTCAGGAGTTGAACCAGAGAGCTCAGGGTGAGGTTACAATCCGAGAGGCTATCAGGGAGTTGGACCTGTGGGGAGCCGGGGCTGTGTTCAGTCTCACAGAATACGAGGACAGCAACAAGAACACTATCCACCTCATCAAAGACTGGAAGGACCTGGTCAATCAGGTATGTGGATATACAGTAGATTTTCAATGTTATGTGTCATATTAAGTGTGGTTTTATGACCCAGTCAACAGCTATTGTCATATCGGATCAGTCAGTGACTTAACTGTTTGTGGACAGGATCAGACCCTCTAAGTGATTACCAGTACTAAGTGAGACCCTACCCCTTCCACACCCCCACCCCACTCCCGGCCTGTCAAAGGCAAAGTCCTCAAGCAATGGTCCATCTCCAGCCGTCTCCCAAGAGATGGCGCATTCGAAAAAGGAAAGAGGTTATAGAAGAAGAAACGGTCCCCCCATCCCACACTGCTGCAAGCACAACAGACCCTTTGCCTTCTGAAGCCAAAGCAGTGGAATGTCTCGGCACTGAAAGCTACACTTCCTGTCTGAATACTTATGGTAATTAGATGTATATTGGATGGAAACTTGATGATACACCACAACCCTTTTATAACAATGTTAATTGGGTCCAAAAGCAGTGTTAGTTAAACAACCATGTTATATCCAAACAAAAATGTATAGATTATATAGAAAAATGACCATTTATGGTCATTTTTCTATATAATCTACACATTTTTGGGATCCTTATTATATCCAAAACCATGTTATAACGAAAAGTGTTATAATGAAATTGTGGTGTATATGTAATGGTTAGAATGGAGTATGTCATGGAAAACTTCACTTAAACATAATTTGTGTTAATGTGTTAGCATTGTCCTTTATGTATGATTCAGATGAGTACACAGGAAATTATTGTTGATAATTAACCCTTATCCTACTGTTCACGACAGCCCCTATCTTTGCAAACAGTGTAGATCCAGATCAGATGGCTTCTGAAGCAGTGTAGATCCAGATCAGATGGCTTCTGAAGAAGCCATCTGATCAGGATCTACGCTGTTTGACATTAAGTTTTTGAATTTGTTGGAATAAATTACATCAAATAATCTGATTGGTTCAAAGTCAGAAATGGGTGTGGCTAAATTGAATATTCAGCAAGATAAGGCTTAAGGGCTATTCCATTTAAACATAAGTGGGGGGTGAAGAAGGCACTTTCAAATTAGCACATCCTCAGAAGCGAATTTTCTCGAACTCTCTCCCCATATAGAAGCAGTTAACCCCTCAGGGCACCCTATGACAGTAGTTTAAAAACATGCCGTCTTCCCCCCATGTATGTTTAACAGGAATAGCCCTAAGTACACTGTAGCGTCGTTATAACGCTGTCATCGGGATCCATCGACGTCGACCGCGTTATATGTGATCCAGCGCTATATTGATCCCGAAAATATTGCGTTATATTGTTACCCCACCCACTTTTTCTGCATGCATGGCTACTGTTTCTGCCAGTTTATTATGAATATTACATACTGCATGTATTTTATAAATTATATAGTTACTAGATTAAATAATAATCTGATTCTATACTTGTAGTGGTCATTTAGCTTTTCATTCAAACCATTGCTGAATTTATTTATTACTGTACTTTCGTTTCTGTATCTCTGGCCGCCATTTTTATTTACCTCCTCCGGTCTCAAGAAGGTATCACTAAATAGTGAAGTAAAATGCAACTTGACAATTCCGAAAGGTTAGCTTGAAAGAGGGGCTATTAATGTAAGCGTACCAAGTTTAACATGGGGATTATGAATGTTTATTGTTGTACCTTGCTTGATTTCCGTTTCTTTGTTTTTATCTAGTGAATAATAAATAAATATCAAAAAATAAAACCCCGTCTGCTATGCTCTGTTTTGGCGGGAAAAATATTTAGCGTGTGCAAGTGACAATTACAAAGGGATTAATTGAGACAAACAGTTACAAATACCTTGATTACCTAGTTTTCACACCTTACCACACAGTTAATTGCCGTCTTATCAATAAGCCATAGGCGTGTATTCACACTTTAATAGTGTTGACAACTTGAGTAAATAAGCGAGAATACAGGTATTGCCTTGGCTGATGGTATTTTGACTGCCGAGTTCGGCGGAAAAATGGGGGAAAAAAATGACCATTTTCAAAACTGGCGGACAAAAGCAAAAAAACGGAGCGACAGACCAACAGCGTAATAACGATTTCCCCCCTAACAAACGGCCCCACGGATTTACCGCATACAGATGCACAGGTGAAAACAGCGTCTGCATTGCTCTGTTTTGGCGGGAAAAATGTTTAGCATATACAGGTGTCAATTTAATTTCACACCTTGTCCAGCTTATTTTTAATGCCTTAGACGAATATTCACAGTTTGATTATTGTTGACAGCTTGAGTAAATCGGCGAGTATACACGTCTTATCATGGCCGACGATGTTTTGACTGCCGAGTTCCGCAAAAAATGGGCAAAATTTTCAACCAAACTTTCAAAACTGGGAAAAAACGTAAAAAAAAACCGGGAGCCACAGACCAACAGCGTTATAACGATTTCCGCGCTATAAGCATCAGCGTTATAACGACTCTACAGTGTAGTTTCAACCCAAAAGTATAATCATTTGTGCACAGTACATCTTCTTGTATGCTTGTACATGTACATGTATCAGTAAGTTGAATATGATAATTTTCCATTCACTTGTTTGTTTGTTTGATTTGAGGTTTAACGTACCCGTCAACACTGTATAGGTCATTTTGGAGACATTGCTTTGAATTTTATGGGACTTTTACCCAAAATTGAGATGAAATGATACCTCAAGCCCTGTCAATAGGGTTTATAAGCATGGACGGTCCGACTCGCACCACTTTGCCTGGGCAGGCTTAGATCCTATAAGCAGTTTACCAGTACTTGTGTCGGTTTCAGCTCTGCCTGGAAGCATCATGCAGCCCATCTATTTTTCCAGTCACTTGTAGAGGTTGGAGCAGATTTTTATAGGCTAAGAATTGAGGAAATCAGCTTCTTCCTTTAATTCTTTCCTTTAAGGGTGGACCTCTTTTTAAAATACATCAGTTAACAGAAAAAGCAGACAGGAAGTCCTATGAAAATATGCAAGGTTTATCTGTTCCTCTCAACCATTAGTATTTTTTCATTGACAGGTTGGAGACAACCAGAGTCTGCTTCAGTCCCTCAAAGACTCCCCTTACTACAAGAGTTTTGAGGACAAGGCCTCAGTTTGGGAACAGAGACTGGCTGATCTTGATGAGTACCTACACAACCTCAACCAGATTCAGAGAAAGTGGGTGTACTTGGAGCCCATCTTTGGGCGGGGAGCTTTGCCCAAGGAACAGGGAAGATTCAAACGTGTAGATGATGACTACAGGTAAGATGGGTTTTCGTACATGTGATATTTTCTTGGACCCAGATAGGGAGATTTTGATTTTCAAATAGGGAGATTGGGGTCTCAAATAGGGAGTTTTTTCCACGGTTAAGTGATCCTATTTTTTTCGGTGAAACTTGACATATCAAGCATGTTATAAGCACTTCTAATGTGAAGTAACTATCGTGTTTGTCTTAGAGCTTAATTGTGAATCATTTCTGTTCAAGCTGCATTAAGATAAAAGTAAGATATTAATCTAATTTATACTTATGCTGTGGGTGCTCATTAAACATTGAGCCAGTTCTAAAGAGTACTCACAACCTTTGTCTTTGAGCAGAAATACTGGTAATGTCAGGGCCCAAGCTGGCCCAAAAAATTAGGGAAAAGTGTCTTCTGAAGTTCTCCCTCTTGGGAAAATATGGAGAAGTCTAGGGAGAAGTGAGGCTGGACGAGAGACGAGGCTGGTGTAATGAGCTCTATTGCAACCCTCATTTTGGAAAAAAGTGGGGTTTACAGGGATATACATACATATACCCCCTTTCTTGTTGGGCCCAAAAGTGAAAATGTTATAACCAAACAAACATTACTAGACTACAAAGAAACATGACAACTTTTATTTTTGGGTAATAATGTATAAGTAAAAAAATGGGTAAACTCTCATTTGTTATATCCAAACCTTGATATAATGAATATTGTTATAAAGAGGTTTATGGGTAGGCATTAGATATACAAAATAAATGCACAAAAAATATAGATTCCACTAACATGAAGTTCACTGTGCCTGTCACAAAATTTTGAAAAGCGAGTATTTGTGTAAAGCATTTTCAAGAGGAGCAACTGCATTATAAGAAAATTAATTGATATTTTCATGACTTTCAATGATTACTGTGTATTGACTGGTAAATAATAACTATTTTCACTAACAAAATTAAGAATTGCTGCCTATTCATGAAAAATGGGAATGATAGTTGGATGTAGGGGAGATATATAAGGTATAGAAATATGTCAAGGACATTCAAAGGTAACACCATTTTCAAGAATTATAATCCAAAAAATATAAACGAATAAAACCTGGCAGGTGTCCCTATTGCAATAGCCGGAATTGGCTGGTCTATTAGTCACCCACCATGGCTCACTTTAGATGCCTGTTCAAAATTCAAAAATTTCATGCGTTATCACCCTTTATCAAGCATCGTGACCGAAGGCGTTTTCTTTGCCATGTCAGGGGTGGAGGCAGAGAATAATGGAAGCCAGAACTGATAATGTATGTTAGCTTTTTTCCTCGGCCAGACATTCGAAAACAGGGCTGTGCTCTGACACATTTGGCAGTGGAAATTGGCAACACGTCATCACATACTAGAGCCCGTCTTTGGTCTGATTCCTGCACTCAAAATTCTAAAAAATCGCTACAGAACTGTGTTTCTTAGGACAAACGCTGTTCCTTGGGTGTGATTTGTGCCTTCCTCCGATTAAGAGTACAGTATATTCCCATTGGTCAGCTGACACCTGTCGAATTGGCAAGTGCCAGCACATTGGAGGCCCTGGGAAGAGCAGTTCATAAACTAATCCCATTTAGCGAGATGGGGGTAGCCCCTATGTGCTTTTAGCGCCCGGTTACCTTACAAAATCTATTAAGTCAAGTCAGGTGTCCCTAATACAAAATGTGACTGCACCTGTATGACCCCATGCTATAGCACGAGGTAACGGAACAGACATACCAGTAAAAAATTCATAATCTTGTGCACGAGCTAAGGTGCAGATATACCTGTAAATTACATCATCTTATGTAATCTTAATTGGACTGATTACAATAAGAACAACTTTGTGATTTTTGACACTACACAAACGCGAAACAGCCAGTAGATCAAATGATATTCGGCACCCATCTGTCGCTTTACCGTTATTGACAAGTGATTTTTATGCCCCCGCATCATATGATGCCGGGGGCATATAGTTTTTCGGTTTTCCGTACGTGTGTACGTGCGTACATGTGTACGTCCGTCTGTACGTGTGTGTGTACGTACGTACGTACGTGATCCTGTAACCTCAGGTTAAAGTTTTTGTAACAGGTAGAGCCTGAACTTTTAGAACTCATATTTTCCTAACCATTTGATGGAACTGGTTCATCTTTGGAATGATGATAGATATAGGTCCAAAGTTTTATTAAGCAATACCCGCACCCATGCCTGTGACCTCAAGGTCAAGGTCACAGACTTTGAAATTTTCAGTGTTAAAGACTCAGGTTAAGGTTTTTGTAACAGGTAGACTTGAACATTTTAGAACTTAAATTTTCCAAACCATTTGATGGAATAGGTTCATATTTTGTATGATTATAGATATAGGTCCAAAGTTTTATTCAGCGATACCCCCACCCATGCCCATGGCCTCAAGGTCAAGGTCATGGACTTAGAAATTTTCCATGTTAAAGACTCCAGTTAAGGTATTTGTACCTGGTAGAACCTGAACTTTTATGATGGCTTTGGTTCATATGATGATAGATATAGGTACAATGTTTTATTCAGCAATACCCATACCCATGCCTATGACCTCAAGGTCAAGGTCACAGACTTAGACACTTTTAATGTGAAAGATTTTAAAGAGCTCAAATTTTCCAAACTATATTATGGATTTGGCTTATATATGCTATGATGATAGATACAGGTCCAAATGTTTATTTGGCAATACCTCCACTCATGCCTATGGCTTCAAGGTCAAGGTCACAGACTTAGAAATTTTTGATTAGATATTTTTCAAAGGGAGACAACTTTCAGGACTTCTTGTCCCTTTTTCTAGAAGCCCTGGCCCACTGAAAGAGGGGTCTACTCTTAAAGGAAAGAATTTGCTCCTTTAACCCATTTTGTACCGGAAACCCCAAAACAGGTACCCTGGCAAATTGTGCACGCCCAGACCAGACACCACAGAACACAGCATCTGATCAGGACCAACACTTTGCAAAAAGTTAAGCTATTTTCCATATATTTTGAAGAAAACACAACCTGACACCCCTAAATTTTGACATTGACTCCTGCTATATATAAGGAGGAAGATTCTATTTGGTACAAAAAGGGCTAAGAGTTGACCCCTAGTGCCATGGGAGACAAAAATACTGTTGCAGGAGTTGCCTCCCCTGAAGGTGTATCCATTCTCCTTAAAAAAGAAATAATAAATAAATAAAATCCTATTAAATATCTATTATTAACTTTTTTTTAATGGAAAAGATATGAACATTGCATTTACTTCAAACAACATATTGTAACAAAAAATATCACATTTTACTCATCATTATTGAATATCTTTTAGGGCTATCATGAAGGATGTGAGAAGAGATAACAGAGTTCTGTCCCTTGTCAACAAAGCTGGACTGAGAAATCAGCTGACAACTATGTTAGATCAGCTACAGAGATGTCAGAAATCACTCAATGAATTCTTGGAGGTAAGTCTAGAATGGTTTTACTGCATTTCAACGGAATATTAAGCTCTCACCGCTGTGGTTCGAGCCTCGCTCGGGTCACATGTGAGACGCCAACTTCTGCAACAGAAAGTCAGGTGGTTTTTCTCCGGGTACTCTGGTGTTTGCCCACCTCTGATTAACAATCAGCTTGATATGAGTGAAATAATCTTGAAAGGGCCGTAAAACCAAAACCAAAAAAAAAGCAAAAAAAAAAAAAACAAGAGACAAATTGGTGATCACTTACGGATATCTTTACTATCTTCTATAAAGTGAGGTGATTCTTATGAGTACACACAACAAAATTAGGAAAACTTCCCTAAAATATCCAAATTTATAGATTGGAAAAATTCGTCAGGGACTCCAGAGCAAGTTGAAAGGACTGAAAGCCCCAAAAAGGGAAAGTAAATATTATATTGAAGAAATAGTGACAAGCAATAATTGTATATATTCCTGTATGCAAAGATAAGGTTGTTTGTCCTCTGTTGCTTTAAACTTTATTTTAATTGCTTCAACGACATGACATTGTATATATAACAGACAAATACATATTATTCAGGGTTTGACATTAAGCCAAATGCTTGTGCAGTGGCCATCTCCTTGTTTGTCCTTTTTTAAGTCCCTACCCCCACAACCATCACCACCACATGCAACCTTTAGATGGAATACTTTGTTTTGATTGCACATATTATTGTTCTTAAACAGAGCTTTATACTGTGGCATATTTCTTCAGGAAAAGAGATCATTGTTCCCAAGATTCTACTTCATTGGAGATGATGACTTGTTGGAGATCCTAGGTCAGTCTACAAACCCCAGTGTGATCCAGACTCATCTGAAGAAACTGTTTGCTGGTATCCACAGTGTAGAGTTTGACAAGGACTGCAGTCATATCATGGCTATGAATTCTCTGCAGGGAGAGACAGTACCACTGAAGAGAAAAGTCAAGATACAACCTGAAGTTGAGGTACTTACAACCTTGTGATATTAAAGTAATGGCTTGAAGCCGTATGGGAATCAGGTGTCATGCTAGTAAGTCCATGTACTGAACAGTCTTGTAAATGAGACAAGTGTGATTTACAGTTTACTGGTATATAAGATTCATTTTTATTGCTTGAAAACATAGATTGTGGGTACTCATTATTACTGCCTCATTAATGAGCACCCACAACCCATGTTAGGAGCATAAAGAACACAAAAAAATCTTAGAAAAATAACCATTTTCGAGATATGACACAATGTTACATAGATATGGTATAATGCGGAGCACGTCATTTCGTTGAAAACCACTTGGTCGAATGCAACTTTTCGTCGAATATAACATTTGGTTGAAAAAAATATTGAAATGGGACAATTGGTTGATTTTTTTTAAAAGGAAACCCCTCATGACACCCCCAGCCAAATGTCAGGATGCTACATCCAGAATAGTTAAGAGAACTACAGTCCGGGTTGCTGCAGAGAACAGAGCATATATGCTCAAAGAAGCTCTGTGAAAAGAAAGATACAGTGAGAATGCAGGAAGAGAATACCAGAACCACCAAAAACATTGTCAGAGCTAGGCATTCCAGAAGCGTGGCAAACATAACCTTGGTTGCTAGTTGTTATAGACCTAGATGATTCGGACAGGATCTTAATTTTTTTTTTTTACAAAACAAAACCCGGCGTAGTACTTTGTGGTATGGTGATGCCGCCTTTAGTGTTTTACCGGTTATATCCTATACATGGTGTCGTAATGAACCAAGTTTGCCCCTTGCTTACTGCCTCCTCACGAAACGGTCTTGTGCCATATACCATGAAATTTTTGCGTCTCTCAAGACTCTGGCAGAAATTTGGGAGATTCCGTTGTCTGTGAATAACTTAAGGACAGACTTTCAAACATGCACAGTAGGATGTTTTGGGCTTAGTTACTTTTGTTTTAGGTTCTTTCATTTTTTCCGACAAATATTCAACTAATATTCCACAAAAATTCGACCAAATATCAATTTGACGAATTGTTTCGACGAAAATTCTACCAAATTTTGGTTCATCGAAAAGGACATTTCTACGGAAAATTACATTCGACCAAGTGGTTTTCGACGAAATGACATGGAAGCGGTATAATGGGCCTCAGGTGTTGCAAGTCTTGTTAACATAACAAACTCAGTGGGAGCAACATAAATTCGAACAAGTACAATATCTAATGTGCTGCTGTTTTTAAATAGCTTTTACATTGCATAAGCTACTATCATTTTCGCAACAAAATTGCCAGTTCATTTGCTGTATTAAATGATACAGTTTTAAAACTACATTCAGTATTTCCTGTGATGGCTTTGAACAAGATGGCCAAGTCTTTTTTTTTTTAATTGCACAAAGGCAATGTGTCATATTTAATTGTTGGAAATGTAAGTAATTATTTATTTTTACGAAAATATGTGTTTAAAGGCATTTGTTCTTGATTATTGAGGACTATCATTTCATTACATAATATTACCGTAAAAATTCGGGTATAAGAATGAGCCTTCAAAAATGACCCCGTCTAATAGCTGAGATCATGGACTGCAGGCTTTTTTCCGGCAATGTCCGGCGAAAATGGAAAAAGCCGATCGGTGATTTTTTAATCAATATAAATCGCCGCCCACAAACCACCGGTACCATTTTTCTGCACGCAATCGGTAAATGACGTCATCCCATGCTAGCACCCTCACATGTGTTTAATGTCATTTTGTGTATCTCTTTCCAGCGCTTTGCACAGCTCCCGAATTATCCCTAGAAGCTCTGTGTCAATAACCAGCAACAGCGTTCGACTTTTCCCACCCAGCATCTGCTATTTGGCGCCAAAACATAACCATTCATGAGATCGTAGAAAAATCTGTTTTTATTATGCAAACATCTACCGTTAGATGTAGCTTATTGTCTGAGGAGCGATTAAATCATTTCCATATTGATTGTGGATTAAATTTTATGATTGGAGGATAAACGCAAATAAGAGACATAACTTGACGATATTTTCACACCTTATCAACACGCACTGCAGGGTGGCAATTATATGACAGGGATTAACAATTGTGTCATACTTGAACCATAATAAATACACAGATGGTTTGTCTCTCAATTGACAGTGCAGCAATTATTGGGATTTACTTACTCTATTAAAAAGAAGTCTGTGTAGCTGTCTAGCCTTAGCCAGCAAAGTATGTACCGGGCCAACTTTGGGCCGACAGCGATACGACGTATCGGCCCGACGTTTGCCCACTATTTTGTGCTGGCTGGGGCGTTGGTTCTGAATCTGAATAATAGCTAAGTGTTGTGTTCCACGATAAAAATATAGTTCAGTTCAGTTATAGAAAAGCTGCAACAGATATTTCTAAAATTTTTGGCTGGAAATAAATTTCCCCCTTTTCCCCAACGCTTAATAGACCTACCTATTCAGATTCAATAAGAGTTGTCTCTCTTTGTAACTCTCACAAACAAAGACATAGAATGTCAACAGACATAAACAAGCGGCCAAACAAGCCTTGTGAGGGGTAAGTAGAGGGGTTTTCTGACGAAAAAAGGCCGATTTCTCACATCTAAACGGCATCTGTCGGTAGCAGATAGGCCCTGATAGATACGGCAAAATTTTTACCCTTCTTATAAAAGAGTATAAGCAATATGCCAGCTTAGGAAAACTGAAAAGGGGGTCCTGTCTTATAGTCGAATCACCTTATAGCTGAATTTTTACGGTATGTAGCCCTCAGTGCTAACTGAAGAGAAGTCCTCTGTCTTCAACAGGTAAGGGGCCTCCTTTTGGAAAATCAATAGTTTACTAACAGTTGACTAAAGTGTACATTATTGATTTTCCCCTTAAAAGTGACTCACTCAGGGATTCTGCAAGAGCTACTAAAGAGCCGCCTTTGATTTTCTATAGACAGTATATCACAAGGGGCAATAAAACAATTATGAACACATGGTGTGTACTACTGTTACAAGAATAAATGCCTTTGTGAGTGTTGTCTTTAATTGTATGTGTTTTTTTAAGCATAAACATTTGTGATTTGTGTTAAACATCTTGTATATATGCATTAATAATGATAAGAGCTGTAGAATTAGAGGTTGTTCTGATATAATTCCTTCTTAATCCGTCTCTTGCTGAATATTCATTTAAGCCACACCCATTTCTGTCTATCAACCAATCAAATTACTTGATGTAATTTATTGCTACAAATTCATAAACTGAATGCCAAACAGTGTAGATCCTGATCTGATGGCTTCAGAAGCCATCTGATCTGGATCTACACTGTTTGCAAAGATAGGGGTTGTTGTGAACAACAAGATAAGGGTTAATCTTTGTTGTTGGACTTCTTAATACTTTCTTCTTTTTGGTTTTGTCTTTTTTTTTATTGAAGCATACTTTTGACTCGCCGTATATCTGTTTGTACAGGCCTGGCTAAGTCGGCTGTCTGATGAGATGAAAGACACACTGAAGGAGTTGCTGTTGGAATGCCTGAAAGATGCTAAACAGAGTAAAGGTGGACTGGATCCAAACAAATACCCGTCACAGGTATGTTCTTGGAAACTCTTCAGTATTGAAAACCTCAACATAAAGCTTTTCAGACAGTGTAGATCCTGATGAAACACACTTAGCAGGCCTTTCCAGGAGCTGTACTGATTGAGATAAACTTCTTCATTATTTGGTTAGAAACCTCAATGGTGTAGTGAGTATGCGACTCGCCTTGTAAACCAGGGGTCGCAGGATTGATCCCAGGCTTCTCCAGATTTTCGGATGAGTCTTTAAACTTAGGTCTCATCTTCATATGATCTTAGCTGTTGGTCAGACATAAATCACAAACACTCACCAACTCACACTCACTCTTCATAAATTTGAAGTAAAACAGACATGTGCAAGCCTCAAATGATTATACATCATCTGAAAAAGAACTTAAACTATTTCTTGCAGACCAGATAAGGAAATCCTTGGATAGAAATTTTTTAGATTTTACCCTGGGATAGAAATTCTTATCCAACCCAGGTTACTCTACCTAGAGATATGAAAGTTGAGAACTCTCAAGTGTTTGCTTTGCACTGGTTGAATAGGATATAATGTACACAAACAATAAGGTTGGCATCACTGCTCATAATGTGACATCACTGATCATCATAGTATTGTCATTACAATATTGCTGTTGCCCCCGCCCATCAGGGCTTGGAGAAATTGCTCAATGCTTCCATGCAAAGCTGACACTGACCACACATGAGTACTGGTAAACCGCTAAGATGGACTAAGCCTGCCCAGGCAAGGTGGTGCGAGTCAGACCATCCAGTGCATATAAGCCCTTTTGGTTTCATTGGGTGGAAGGGATTGAGATGTAATTTCATCTCAGTGTCGGGTAAAAGGCCCACAAAATTGGAATCAACATCTCCAAAATGACCTAAATAGTGTTGACAGGGACATTAAACTTCAATCAAAGAAACAAACAATATTGCGGACATCAGCAATGAAAAAAAAAACTTCTTTTTTTTAAAACCTGTGCTCAGTAATGAAAGGGATGCAAGAAAAAGAATCATAAAGGGATTAACAAAATGGCAGACAATATAGATACTGATCTGTTATATGGAATAATTTGATCAGTATCTATACTGTACCCAGATTGTAAAAATCTTACATGGGTGTGAGGGGTAGATAGTAAATATGACCTGAGGGATCACAGTCCAGCATCATGCCGGACATTGACCCTCAGGACACACTTTTCTGTCCAGCCCACACACCCATATTAGCTTCTTATAATCTCCAAAGGACTGTTGGTAGGCCTGTGTTTTCAGTTTATGGGACATACTTCCTGTCATAGTTTTGAAAGGAAAGAACTTTTATGACTTCACCTGAAAAAGGGCCATAGTCCCAGAAAAGGAGGGGTACTCTGGACTATTTTGGGATAACTTTTCTTATTTCTTCATTAAAACAAATGCTGTGGGTACTTGTTAAAATTGCCTGAATGAGTACCCACACCATAAGTTTCCAACAAGAAAAAAAAATATGAAAAAAAAAAAAAAATTATCCTTATACCATTTTTTACCGGAAACTCCAAAATGGGTACCCTGGCAAACAGTGCAGGCCCAGATCAGATGCCGCAGAACGCGACGTCTGATTGGGGCCTGTTTGCTCAAAGTTCAGCCACTTTCTGAATAAATTTTGAAGAAAACACAACCTGAAACCCCTAAATTTTGATATGGACTCCTGCTATATATAAGGAGGAAGATTCCATTTGGTACAAAAAGGGTTAATTATCCTTTTTACTCCTCATTATCTGGAACTATGAAGGTGCCTGCTTTTAGAGGAGGATTTTATGTGCTGTACTTATTTTGTAGATATTGTGCCTGGCAGAACAGATTCGGTTCTCTGAGAACTGTGAAGCAGCAATCAAACAGGGCACACCCCAGAACTTCTGCAGGGAGATAGAGGGCCAGCTGGAGTCATACACCAGCGTAGATCTGACTGAGGCAGGCCAGGACGACGACACACAGGTTCTGGATCTCAAGCTGAAGGCTCTTATCCTGGACACTATACACAATATGGATGTTGTTCATCACCTAATGAGAGCTAATATTAGGAGTGCTGGGGAGTGGCCATGGCAGAAACAACTCAGGTATGCTAGAACACTTGGAAATAATATACAGAGAAACAGGCTTGAATTCGCTTTCTTAAAAGTTTCCTCCATTTCTCTGACAAAAACAATCATCATTACTACTCATTAAAACTGACCATAACATATTGGGGAAGTACAATTATTCATGTCATAAAAATACCCTGAACAGGTGCTCTGACTCATAAAACTTGTTTAATTTATGCAGTATTTTTGTCTTGTATTTTGAAATAATATTTTGCATATCATACCACTGGAGGTACATGTGTGGATCTGAAAATGCCTACCTGCTCACAAGTGGTATCACAGATACCACTTGTGAGCAGGTAGGTATTTTTTAACCATACATAGCCCCAGTTTGTAGAAACAATGAGGATAATTTTGGGATTTTTTCCACAATTTTTATGATAAATAAAAATCAAAAATGAGTTCCTTTAAGAGCAATGAAAACATTCAGAAGAAAGAAGATGGGTCATACTACGTAGTTTCGGCTAATAAAGCCTCATCAGTGACCCTGTAATGATACGGCAAAGAAAGCCAGAGGAAACATACTGCAATTTTGCGAATTTCGAAAATAGGCAGTCGATTCAAAGACTGATATGAATCAAAATGGGGTCCAAATAATTAAAACCCTGTCTAGAATATGAGTCTAAAACCAATAATTTATTTCCGATTTCTCACAATATTCACGCTGATCTCAAAGGACCAAAAGTAAAATATAAACTGCACTATGGTTGATGTACGGGGAGACGTGTTACGGCCGCCACACGGCACAACACCAGCTGCAGTGAAGGCAAATAAAAATCAAAAATGAGTTCCTTTAAGAGCAATGAAAACATTCATAAGAAAGAAGATGGGTCATACTACGTAGTTTCGGCTAATAAAGCCTCATCAGTGACCCTGTAATGAAAATAAAGACTTCAAAAAGGTTTTATAAAAATTCTTCCCCATTTCTACTTTTAAGTATATGGAATTTGAGATGCTATGTAATTTTGATATTTCTGATAGGTTTTACCTGCGTCGTGATGGTACATGTATCATGAGAATGGTGGATGCAGAGTTTGACTACACCTATGAGTACCAGGGTAATGCCCAGAAGCTAGTACACACACCACTGACAGACAAATGTTACCTAACTCTGACACAAGGTGAGTGGACAATTTTTGGGGAGGTGGGCAGAGGTGCGGGGATATTTTTGTCATTGCATATTATGGACAAGCTGTACATAGATAATACAGAAAATTCATAACATGCTATTAAAAGTTTTGTGTTGCAATAGCAATAGTACATATACTGATATGTTGCTGAAAAAAATGAATTATTATTCACATTTTTGCCAGGCTTTAGTCGGGTGCACTCTTGATTTGAGATCAGGAGGTTGCAGGTTTGATTCCTGCTGGGTCTACAGACTGATCATGATATATCTTCCATGGTCATGCTGTACCTTCCTCTTATTATGGGCAGTCCTAAGTTTCTGACAAAAGAATGTCCACTGTACTGGTTAACCTCTTAACCTTTACCCTGCTGTAGGCGACAAGCCCTATCTTTGCAAACAGTGTAGATCCAGATCAGATGGCTTCTGAAGAAGCCATCTGATCAGGATCTACACAGTTTGACATTCAGTTTATGAATATGTAGAAATAAGCTGCATCAAGTAATCTGATTGGTTCAAAGTCAGAAATGGGTGTGGCTTAATTGAATATTCAGCAGGTTAAAGGTTAAGTCTGTATAAGCATGCCAATTCAAAAGTGTACAGAAAACGCTTTTATAGCTGGCTATTTTATCAACTTTGTATGCAATCTGTCTTTCACATTTGATTTATATGTAGAGGATAGTATTTGTCCTGCTAATAAATATTAAAATGCCAACAATAGTCCTGCTAATAAATATTAAAATGCCAACAATAGTCCTGCTAATAAATATTAAAATGCCAACAATAGTCCTGGTCCTGCTAATAAATATTAAAATGCCAACAATAGTCCTGCTAATAAATATTAAAATGCCAACAATAGTCCTACTACTAAATATTAAAATGCCAACAATAGTCCTGCTAATAAATATTAAAATGCCAACAATAGTCCTGCTAATAAATATTAAAATGCCAACAATAGTCCTGCTAATGAATATTAAAATGCCAACAATAGTCCTGCTAATAAATATTAAAATGCCAACAATAGTCCTGCTAATAAATATTAAAATGCCAACAATAGTCCTGCTAATAAATATTAAAATGCCAACAATAGTTGGCATTTTAATATTTATGAGCAGGACAAATTTTATGCCTAGTTGGGCTGAGCATGAAAAAGGTTTTATAACCTCACCCCCTGTTTTTCACAGGTATGCACATGGGCCTTGGAGGTAATCCCTATGGTCCAGCAGGAACAGGGAAGACTGAGTCTGTGAAGGCCTTGGGTGGTCTTTTTGGTAGACAGGTACTGGTCTTCAACTGTGACGAGGGGATTGATGTGAAGTCTATGGGGAGGATATTTATTGGTCTGGTGAAGTGTGGGGCCTGGGGATGTTTTGATGAGTTCAACCGTCTAGAGGAGGCCGTGCTGTCTGCTGTCTCTATGCAGATTCAGGTCATTCAGGATGCTATCAAGAACAGGCTGCCCAATGCTGAACTGCTCGGGAGAAATGTAAGTTGTGTTTTGTGATTGTGCTTTCATGTTGAGAATGGCAGAATAGTTGTTTTATTAATTTTGAATAGGAATTTATCATAATTAGATAAATGAAAATGGTTCTTATAGGAATAAAGTCTTTATTTAAAGCTTTGTATATGTTCTTGACATACACTAATTATGTTTTTTTTTGTCTGTAACTAAGGCTGGCACGATTAACCAGACAGTCGATTAATCCATCGATAAATTTCCCTAAAATGATTATCATTATTGAATTGCTAGTAATGGATTATTTGATAGGTACACTTTACTAACCAATGTTGTGTCCACAATAGCTGGATAAGTGGCAAACAGTGCAGACCCTGATGAGAGGCCGCATTCTGCGGCGTCTCATCTGGGTCTACACTGTTTGCTCAGGCCTGATTTTCAGAAAACATACAGTGAAGTATAACATGATAAGAGTCATGCTCAGGCAGAGAATCAGATAGGTAAAATTATGATAAAACCTTCAGTGATTACTAATCGATTATCGATCGCAATGGCATCACTGATAATCGATTATCCTTTTAACTCTGATTAGCCAGCCCTATCTGTAACAGTTGCTTTGCTTTGAAAGATTGTAGACATATTTTCCCATGGTGTCTGTCCCCTTAAGGAAGTTGAATTACACTTGACTCAAGTGAATTCTGGTTTTCAGCCTTTGCAAATCTATTTTTAACAACATGAGAAGGTAAGTAAAAAGTGAAGCTTAGTTAACCCATTTTGTACGGCAAACCCCAAAACATGAAACTGGCAAACAGTGCAGGCCCAGATCAGATGCTGCAAAACATAGGTGTCTGATCAGGGCCTACACTGTTTGGAAAAAGTTCAGCCATTTTCCAAATAAATTTTAAAGATAACAAAACTGACAGCCTTTAATTTTGAAATGGACTCCTGCTATATATATGGAGAAAGATATGTATAATTTATGTATGTAGTTCATGCAATACAGTATAGCTCCAATATATCGCGTTCCGATATATCGCGATGTCCAATCTATCTCGGCCGCGCCGTGGATCTGTTTTTTTTTTTTTTTTTTTTCCCTTGAAAATTCATAATTAAAAAAAATAGAGTTTTAAGTTGTTAAAATTTATTCAAAACCAGGTTAAACCAGCACCAACAGCGTTTGACTTTTCCTGCCCAGCATCTGCTATATAGCGCCAAAACATAACCATTCACGAGATCGCAGAAAAGTCCGTTTTTAATATGCAAACATCTACGTTAGATGTAGCTAATTGTCTGAGGAGCGATTAAATCATTTTCACATTGATTGTGGATTAAATTTTATGATTGGAAGATAAACGCCAATAAGAGACATAACTTGACCATATTTTCACACTTATCGACACGCACCGCACGGTGGCAATTATATGACAGGGATTAACAAAAGTGTCATACCTGAACCGTAATAAATACACAGATGGTTTGTCTCTCAATTGACAGTGCAGCAATTATTGCGATTTACTTACTGGTCTAGTTTTACCGTATTTAAGGACGGAAAAAGACTGCCAGTTGTAGACGATTTTTTTTACACTTGCCCGAAATCAAAACACAATAAAATGATATTTTGTTGTATAGTTTTTCGGCCCGTGGTAGACGTTAAATAATTTTTTTCCAACCGCTACTTTTAATGGTTCTGAGATCTGGCAAGCCAAGGGAAACAACTAGAATTGCTTTAGCGCTTAGCGCTTATGGTAGTTGCGCCCCTTGGCCGTCACCCATTACAGACAACCAGGGGAACCCGCAAATCCAAAATGGCGTCCTGTTTTGACATTTTAGCAATCACATGTTTTCAGACGCAGATTTTCAGCTGTTCTCGAATGTAAGTTAATTGGTAGACATAGTCCCCTTTGTTTGTTCTGTCACTGAGTAATTCTGAACCTACTTTAATGGTGAAATACGGCCCATAGCATTACTGACAGCCATTAGTGTGGATTTATAAATGGTTCTCACCAAACTATCACCCCGACTTGTATTGGCATCTCGGCAAACTACCGCGACTTATATCATGCTCCGACCACATCGCGGTTTTCGGGCTATGGACCCCAACTACCGCGATATATTGGAGCTATACTGTACTTACATGGTAGGATTTTTTTTTTGTTTATATGAAATGATTTCTAATGATGAAGTTTTGACACTAAAGTTTATTCTTTCAAGCAGCTTCACATAAGCAATGATAGTACAGTGAAATTCCACTATTAAGTCCAGCTAAAATTAAGACTGATTTTTCTTTTAAAAGCATACTTAGAAGGTTTCATTTGTTCTTTCTTTGTGTTTTCTTCACCTGGTGTCCATTTGAAAGTGACCACCTTTGGGTGGTCATAGCCCATTTTGTACCAGAAACCCCAAAACAGGTACCCTGGTAAACAGTGAAGGCTGTAGAACTGCGGCGTCTGATCAGGGCCTCCACTGTTTGCTAAAAGTTCAGTCATTTTCCAAATAAATTTTGATGAAAACACAACCTGACACCCGTAAATTTTGAAATGGACTCCTGCTATATATAAGGAGGAAGATTCCATTTGGTACAAAAAGGGTTAATGTAGGAAATTTACTGTACATATGATCTTATCCATGAAGTAAAGATTTGTCAAAAACATCTTCTTTACCAGGTGAACATTGATCACAACTCTGGTATCTTCATCACAATGAACCCAGCTGGTAAAGGGTATGGTGGTAGACAAAAGCTACCTGACAACTTGAAACAGCTGTTCCGACCTGTGGCCATGTCTAAACCAGACAATGAGCAGATTGCTGAGGTCATTCTCTTCTCAGAGGGCTTCAAACATGCCAAGAGCTTGGGCCGCAAATTGGTGGCAATTTTCAACTTGTCTAAGTATGTCTTCAGTTTCTTCTTCTTTTTTTAAAAACATGTAACAGTATTTACTTTATCATATGACGTCTTTGATAAGCGGCGGATAACATTGTGTAATAAAAATCGTATGACTACACCTGTAATAACACTTTGGTGGGATTAAGTAACGTCATGATGACGTCCATATCAACAATGTATTTTTGTTTTGTGGAAAATTTTTCCAATTTAAAGGCGATGAAATCTGTTTAAAGTGGTCATATGATAAACAGAATCTTACACTCGTGTTCATTTCATATGAAACTTATGAAAACACGCCAAAGGCTTGTTTCATAAATTTCATATGAAATGACCACTCGTGTAAGGGACTGATGTTACAACAACTGTAATAATAGAGATGGATTTGTTAAATATGAAAGTGCATATGCAATTTAAATAGAGTTGATTCTCATTATCCCAGAAACTCATGCCTCAAACTACTGCCTAAATTAAACTAAATTTTGGGCATTATTGTTTTAGTTTTGCTATATATGTTTCTTAGATGTTTACCCCTGCTATTGAGGTCTTGGCCGAGCTGTGTAGATGACTGACTGACCTGCCATGACCATAGCTGTTTACTGGGCCAGAAAACCAAAACACACATTTTGAGATAAAATTAGTCAATATGTGCAGTAGCTTTTTATGTCCCTGGTAGCGATAGCGGGGACATATTGTTTTTGCCATGTCTGTTTGTTTGTTGGTTTGTTTGTTTGTATGTGGACAACTTTAACATTGGTCGTAACTTTTGAACCATTTGAGATAGAGTATTCATATTTGGCATTTTGGGGTCTTTGTGACAAGAGCTTCACATTCATGCAAACATTTTGACCTGTGACTTTGACCGTGATGTGTGACCAACTTTGAAAAAAGGCCTTGCCCAGGAACATGTTTGTATTTCACAAACACATCTTTCTTGTTGTTTCTGATTTCCATGTGACTGAAAACAGGTAACAGTTTTTTCTAGCCCAGCTAATTTTATTGTTGTGAGGTCAGAATGTTGTGTGAAGAGGGTCTTGTCTGGACTTATGTGTTGGGCTTGACAAACAGTGTAGATCCAGATCAGATGCCACAGAATACAGCATCTGATCAGGGTCTACTCTGCATACAGTGCCGGAATTTAAAGGTTAAACAAAAAGTCTATGTCCCTTTCAGGACCATTTTCCCAGTCTATACTCAGAGACTGTTGACCCACCATTGCTCTGAGTTCTTTGATTCTTATTTCTCTATTAAAACATGTTGTGGGTACTTGCTAAAATCACCTCATTAACCCTTTTTGTACCAAATGGAATCTTTCTTCTTATAGCAGCAGTCAATTTCAAAATTTAAGGGTGCCAGGTTGTTTTTTCTTCAAAATCTATTTGGAAATTGGCTGAATGTTTTGCAAACAGTGTAGGCCCTGATCAGATGCTGCATTCTGCAGCATCTGATCTTGGCCTGCACTGTTTGCCACTACCCGTTTTGGGGTTTCTGGTACAAATTGGGTTAAGGTGATTCTAGCAAGTACCCACAACATATGTTTCTTGCAAGAAATAAGGAAAAATTCCCTTAATTATCCTCATTTTGTCTCCTAATCGGGAGACTATATGAAATAAATTTATCCTAACTTGTGCCATATTTGGAGAAAACTATTTATTTACTCTGTATCTACTATCTACTACATGTATTTCTGTTACACAGGGAGTTGCTTACCCCACAACAGCACTATGACTGGGGTCTGAGAGCCTTGAAGACTGTTCTCAGAGGATGTGGAAATCTGCTGCAAGCCAAGAAGAAGACACAAGGTGGGTTATAGCCAGTATTCTAATGCAGTGCACCAATATAGAAAAGAAAGGTGATTTATTCTGCAACAAATCACTGGCTGGAAGAGCATGGCTTGAACAGTCGCTGTTTCACAACATCGCACATAGATTCTTGATGGCTGATGGTGTATATAATTTTCTCACATCAAAAACGTCACAAAAGGACGTAAATGCATTCATTACAATCAATGGTGCTTGTGGGATTTCTTCTAACAGTGGCAACAGATTGAGAGAATTTGAAGGAAACAACATAATTAATATGGATTTTAGTGTTAAACAATTGAAATACATTAGCTAGCTCTGGTGACTTGATCTACTTTACAAATCACAGCATTGATGTCAGTTGTAAAGTAGATAAAATCACAAACATGTAGACCTAGTGATTTGTCTGCTTACAACTGACTGACAAACTGTGATTTATTACTTACAATTCACAGCTGCTAGAACTGATCTATCAATTGACTCTTGCCTGTAATTGAATTAGACCTAATCAAACAGTGAAGACCCAAATCAGACTGCTCCGTAAGGAGCAGTTTATGGAGCAGTCTGATCAAGGTCTACACTGTTGCCATTTCATCTGCATTTGTTGGTCTCATTGGATCATGAAAAAATTTCATTAAGATTTTAGGAGAATTACAGCAAGTCCTCAAGGTGTCCGATTTTTTAGGATTTTTATGTAGTCAGTCTCTCTAATGCTTCCAAATGTAACCATACTTTTCTCATTTTGCCTGTAGACTGGACGAATGCAGCTGAAGTAATAGTACCTTCCATTGACAGGAAACTTCAAATGAAGCATTGACAAACAGTATAGGTCCAGATTAGATGGCTTCAAATTCTGAATTAGTAGGGCTTTAGTGAATCACATATTATTGCGGTTTTATTATTTTTTTTCTTTTAAACAGGTAAGGTAGATGGTGGGCTAGAGACTAAACTGGTTGTCCAGGCTTTGAGGATCAACACCCTGTCCAAGCTGACTTTCTCTGACAGTATCAGGTTTGACGCTCTGGTCAAGGACGTCTTCCCAGGAATAGAGTTCAAGGACATTGAGTATGAGACTCTAGCAGAAGCCATACGCCAAGTGTGCAAAGAAACTAACCTGGTTGTCAATGAAATTCAGGTATAGCTATGGTATTGATATGCTTTCTTCGTTCATTAAGCAGAAATACATCTTTAACAGCGATTTGTTGAGTTTTGGAGAATAAGTGTGAAATCCTACATTTATTAAAATGAGCATCAAGCAGTTATATATTAGTAAAGATATCACTGTTAGAGCTAAACCCTTATCCTGTTGAATCAACTAATTTAGTCACAAGGCATAAAGTTTCATTACAACCAAAAAGCTGTCTAAGCCAAGCGTCCCCACCATCGAATGCTGAATTCCGCATTCCACCTCGAAGCTCAGCTGCTCAAAAGTCAGTAGAATCACTCGGTGAAGAAATTAGGTGGCCATGAACAACAGTCCCCATCCTGATTCTTGAGCCCTCCATTTTAATTAGGACATGCCAGCCACAGCACCAGGAGGCACCAAACAAACATAAAATCAAAAGAACTTAAGACAGTATCAGGTATTAAACTTCCTGGACTGCCAATTAGATCACAACGACAGCGGCGGGTGGGTGGGTTTTAGATTCCTCTTAAAAATACAACTTTCTTTTGCTGGATTTGAAAACGGAAAAGGAAGGTTTCCCTGAGCATGCGCAAGACGCCAAACCATAGTTTGGCCCTAAAGACGCTTGACTGCTGAATAACAAACACGGTGCAAGCGTCCAGTAACCTGGACTAACTGTCATGGTGGCTGACGAGATCGAAATTGCGATCAGACATTGTTTAAACCTAAATAATGAGAGGTCAAGCCACCCTGAAGCTGCAATCATGACACATTCATGACAGTCCATTCAATTTGTTCGCACCAAATAAATGGGATTATCATTTAGTTGATAATCCCTATTATAGCAATTACTAAAATAGGAGTAGAGTATAGTAATTGACTTGAACTTGGTACTTGATATCATTGTGTACATGCCATGAAAGGATTGAATAAATGACAGACAATATAAGTACTGATCTGTTACATGGAATAGCCAGATCTTGGTCTATTCTTTGTGACCAGATTATAAGAATTTAACAGGGATGTGAGGGTTGGATAGAAAAAAGTGGTCCCAAGGTTTACTGTCTAGCACCCTGAAGCTTGCCACATGATGTTGGACTGTGATACTGAGGGATGACTTTTTCTGTCTTTCTTATTTATTATTATTTTCTAATACTGAGTTAGTAAAATTTGACCATTACCTCAGATAATTCCTTGGTAGAAGCCAGTACTAAGCAGTGTTGAAAAAGTGTCTTGCTCAAGGACACAAGACATGACCCCTACCATGGGACTCAAACCTGGAACTCCTCAGTGATGGGTCAAGTGTTTTACCAATGCATTCTACCCCTAATATCCATGATAGATTTTTTTTGTTGCATACCTTTCCTGATTTTATTTGTATTGGAGTTTAACGGTCCAATTAACACTATTTAGGTTATTTTTGAGCGGGTCAGTTTACCTATCCACACTTTTCCTGGGTAGGTTTATACGTAAGCGGTTAACCAGTACAGTGCACTTCTTTCGCCAGAAACGGACAACTGCCCTTCTTGAATCAGCAGAAGGGAGAGAATGACCATAGAAAAGATTTTATGATTAATCTCAATGAAAGAATGTTGAATGTAGATTTTTATCAATGCAATCATTTTTATTGCTGATGTCATTCTTAGTGTGATGACATTACTGTGGAGTTTCCTCCTTAGTATGATGACATTACTGTGGAGTTTCCTCCTTAGTATGATGACATTACTGTGGAGTTTCCTCCTTAGTATGATGACATTACTGTGGAGTTTCCTCCTTAGTATGATGACATTACTGTGGAGTTTCCTCCTTAGTATGATGACATTACTGTGGAGTTTCCTGAAGTCACAACTTTCAGTGACATCAGCCATAACGATGGTTTGCATGACATCTCATAAAACCAGTGCACATCACAAGTGTAGATTCTCAATTTTTATCTTAATATTATAATATTTAAGATATTGAAAGTATTCATGCTACTCATTGAAATGATTATTTTAGATCAAGAAGGCCCTAGAGTTGTATGAACAGCTGAGGCAGAGAACAGGAGTTGTGGTAGTTGGTCCCAGTGGCTCAGGGAAGAGTACCCTGTGGAGGATACTAAGACAGGGTCTACATAAGATCAACAAGGAGGTGAAGCACTACACCATGAACCCTAAGGCCATGCCCAGGACCCAACTCCTGGGCCATATTGACATGGACACCAGAGAGTGGACTGATGGTGTGCTGACCTACTATGCCAGGAAAGTGGTGAAGGAACCACAAGGTATGGACACAAAAGATTTTTATGGCCCAATAGCAAAATTCATAACAACATATTGCTGATATATGCAAGACATAAAAGACCTTTATTAATTTTGCTGATGCAAGATTGCACAGAGATAATCTTAGCATAAATGCGACAGGTTATGACAAAAGGCAGCCTTCTTTCATGGAGATCGGTCACTAAATCTTTTCTGTGGGTATTCTCCCCCTTCTGCTGATTCAAGAAGGACAGTTGTCAGTTTCTGGCAAAAGAATGCACTGTACTGGTTAACTGCTTATGTATACATGTAAGCCTGCAAAGGAAAAGTGTGGTTAGGTGTACTGGCTGACTAAACATGACCTCAATAGTGTTGACTGGGCCATCAAATGCCAAACCAAACCGAAACCTACATGTCATACTGCAAAAATCCTAAAAATTTGGACACCTTAAGGATTTGCTGTAATTCTGCTCAATTATAAAAAAAATTGTTTCACGATCCAGCAAGGAGTCCAAAAGGTGCAGAAGGAATGGCAAACAGTGAAGATCCAGATCAGACTGCTCCTTCAGGAGCAGTCTGATCTGGGTCTGCACTTTTTGCTTAGGCCTACCCGTCCCAATACTTTGGATCTTTATGGTATCTCACAACTTTTTAGCTCACCTGAGCGAAGCTCAAGGTGAGCTTTTGGGATCACCTTTTGTCCGTCGTACGTGCGTCGTGCGTCGTCAACATTTACCTTGTTAAGAATCTAGAGACCACAATTTTGCTTCAGTCTTCATAAAACTTTACCAGAATGTTTGTCTTGATGATATCTGGGTCAAGTTCGAATATGGGTCATGTCGGGTCAAAAAGTAGGTCAGTAGGTCAAATCATAGAAAAACCTTGTTAAGACTCTAGAGGCCACAGTTTTGATCCAATCATCCTGAAACTTGCTCAGAATGATTATCCTGACAATATCTTGGTCAAGTTGGAATATGGATCATGTCGGGTCAAAAAGTAGGTCAGCAGGTCAAATCATAGAAAAACCTTGTTAAGACTCTAGAGGCCACAGTTTTGGTCCAATCATCCTGAAACTTGCTCAGAATGATCATCCTGACAATATCTCGGTCAAGTTCGAATATGGGTCATGTCGGGACAAAAAGTAGGTCAGCAGGTCAAATCATATAAAAACCTTGTTAAGACTCTAGAGGCCACAGTTTAGGTCCAATCATCCTGAAACTTGCTCAGAATGATCATCCTGACAATATCTCGGTCAAGTTCGAATATGGGTCATGTCGGGTGAAAAAGTAGGTCAGCAGGTCAAATCATAGAAAAACCTTGTTAAGACTCTAGAGGCCACAGTTTTAGTCCAATCATCCTGAAACTTGCTCAAAATAATCATCCTGACAATATCTCGGTCAAGTTTGAATATGGGTCATGTCAGGTCAAAAAGTAGGTCAGTAGGTCAAATCATAGAAAAACCTTGTTAAGACTCTAGAGGCCACAGTTTTGATCCAATCATCCTGAAACTTGCTCAGAATGATTATCCTGACAATATCTTGGTCAAGTTGGAATATGGATCATGTCGGGTCAAAAAGTAGGTCAGCAGGTCAAATCATAGAAAAACCTTGTTAAGACTCTAGAGGCCACAGTTTTGGTCCAATCATCCTGAAACTTGCTCAGAATGATCATCCTGACAATATCTCGGTCAAGTTCGAATATGGGTCATGTCGGGACAAAAAGTAGGTCAGCAGGTCAAATCATATAAAAACCTTGTTAAGACTCTAGAGGCCACAGTTTAGGTCCAATCATCCTGAAACTTGCTCAGAATGATCATCCTGACAATATCTCGGTCAAGTTCGAATATGGGTCATGTCGGGTGAAAAAGTAGGTCAGCAGGTCAAATCATAGAAAAACCTTGTTAAGACTCTAGAGGCCACAGTTTTAGTCCAATCATCCTGAAACTTGCTCAAAATAATCATCCTGACAATATCTCGGTCAAGTTTGAATATGGGTCATGTCAGGTCAAAAAGTAGGTCAGCAGGTCAAATCATAGAAAAACCTTGTTAAGACTCTAGAGGCCACAGTTTTGGTCCAATCATCCTGAAACTTGCTCAGAATGTTCATCCTGACAATATCTCGGTCAAGTTTGAATATGGGTCATGTCGGGTCAAAAAGTAGGTCAGCAGGTCAAATCATAGAAAAACCTTGTTAAGACTCTAGAGGCCACAGTTTTGGTCCAATCATCCTGAAACTTGCTCAGAATGATCATCCTGACAATATCCCGGTCAAGTTCGAATATGGGTCATGTCGGGTCAAAAAGTAGGTCAGCAGGTCAAATCATATAAAAACCTTGTTAAGACTCTAGAGGCCACAGTTTTAGTCCAATCTTCCTGAAACTTGTTCAGAATGATCATCCTGACAATATCTCGGTCTAGTTCGAATATGGGTCATGTCGGGTCAAAAAGTAGGTCAGCAGGTCAAATCATAGAAAAACCTTATAAAGACTCTAGAGGCCACAGTTTTAGTCCAATCATCCTGAAACTTGCTCAGAATAATCATCCTGACAATATCTCGGTCAAGTTTGAATATGGGTCATGTCAGGTCAAAAAGTAGGTCAGCAGGTCAAATCATAGAAAAACCTTGTTAAGACTCTAGAGGCCACAGTTTTGGTCCAATCATCCTGAAACTTGCTCAGAATGTTCATCCTGACAATATCTCGGTCAAGTTTGAATATGGGTCATGTCGGGTCAAAAAGTAGGTCAGCAGGTCAAATCATAGAAAAACCTTGTTAAGACTCTAGAGGCAACAGTTTTTGTCCAATCATCCTGAAACTTGCTCAGAATGATAATCCTGACAATATCTCGGTCAAGTTCGAATATGGGTCATGTGGAATCAAAAAGTAGGTCAGTAGGTCAAACCATAGAAATACCTTGTTAACACTCTAGAGGCCACAGTTTGGGTCCAATCATCCTGAAACTTGCTCAGAATGATTATCCTGACAATATCTCGGTCAGGTTCGAATATGGGACATGTCGGGTCAAAAAGGTCAGCAGGTCAAATCGTAGAAAAACCTTGTTAAGACTCTAGAGGCAACAGTTTTTGTCCAATCATCCTCAAACTTGCTCAGAATGATCATCCTGAAAATAAATCGGTCAAAGTCGAATACTGGCCATGTGGAATAAAAAAATTAGGTCAGTAGGTCAAACCATAGAAAACCTTGTTAACACTCTAGAGGCCACAGTTTTGGTCCAATCATCATCAAACTTGCTCAGAATGATCATCCTGACAATATCTTGGTCAATTTCGAATACTGGTTATGTCGGGTCAAAAAGTAGGCCAGTAAGTCAAATCATAGAAAAACATTGTTAAGACTCTAGAGGTCACAGTTTTGGTCCAATCATCCTCAAACTTGCTTATAATGATCATCCTGACAATATCTTTGTCATGTACGAATATGGGTCATTTTGCTTTAAAAAGTAGGTCAGTAGGTCAAATCATAGAAATACCTTGTTAACACTCTAGAGGCCACAGTTTTGGTCCAATCATCATCAAACTTGCTCAGAATGATCATCCCTACAATATCTAGGTCAAGTTCGAATATGGGTCATGTGGGGTCAAAAAGTAGGTCAGTAGGCAAAATCATAGAAAAACCTTGTTTACACTCTAGAGACCGCAATTTTAGCTCACCTGAGCAAAGCTCAAGGTGAGCTTATGAGATCACCTTTTTGCCGTCGTAAGTGCGTCGGGCATCATTCATCATGCGACGTGCGTCGTCAACATTTACCTTGTTCATCCTCTAGAGACCACAATTTTGCTTCAATCTTCATGAAACTTTACCAGAATGTTTGTCTTGATGATATCTGGGTCAAGTTCGAATATGGGTCATATCAGGTAAAAACTAGGTCACTAGGTCAAATTCCTTGAAATCCTTGTTCACCCTCTAGAGACAAGTTTTGCTTCAAACTTCATGAAACTTTACCAGACTTGAGGATAACTGAGTCAGGTTTGAATATGGGTCATGTCAGGTCAAAAACTAGGTCACTAGGCCAAGTTCCTTGAAAACCTTGTTCGCCCTCTAGAGACCTAAATTTCACTTCAATCTTCATGAAACTTTACCAGAATGTTTGTCTTCTTGATATCTGGGTCAACTTCGAATATCCTTCATGTCAGGGAAGAAACTAGGTCACTAGGTCAAATTCCTTGAAAACCTTGTACAGTCTCTAGAGGCCACGATTTTTGCTTCAATCTTTGATCTCTATGAAGATTGTTCTGATAATGGCGTCAAAAAACTTGTAGCATCTACCTTGTCAAACTTAAATATTAAGGATGTAAATCTCTTACCTCAGGTGAGCGATTAAGGACCATCATGGTCCTCTTGTTTTCATTACAGAGGTGAATTCCTGGATCATCTGTGATGGTGACATTGATCCAGAATGGATTGAGTCTTTGAACTCTGTCCTTGACGACAACCGTCTACTCACAATGCCCTCTGGTGAGAGAATACAGTTTGGACCTAATGTCAACTTCTTGTTTGAGACGCATGACCTCAGCTGCGCCTCCCCAGCCACCATTTCAAGAATGGGCATGATTTTCCTCAGGTAACTATAGTATTGGGACACCTCAACTCCTTAGCATTCTTGTTCCAAAATATGAATAAGTACAGTTTACTAGCTCATAGGCTTAAATAGCTGAATGAGTGGTAAACAGTGTAGACCCTGACTAGATCCTATGTTCTGTGGTGTTTTATCTGGGTTTACTCTGTTTGCTCAGGTCTGTCTGTTCATCTAAATACATGCAGTAAATAGGGCAATTTCATAACTTTAATTCTTCCTACCCTCTAGACCAGTACAGATTCTTAGGCAAACAGTGAAGATACAGATGAGATGGTCCCTTCCGCTGATTCAAGAAGGGCAGTTTTCAGTTACTGGTGAAAGAATGTGCACTGTACTGGTTAACCGCTTACGTATAAGCCTGCCCAGGAAAAGTGTGGATAAGTAAACTGACTGGCCAAAAAATGACCTAAAATAGTGTTGACTGGGCTGTTAAACTCCAATACAAGCAAACAAACAAACAGATGAGATGGCTCATAATTAATCATCTCATCAGGATCTATTCTATTTGCCATCTTGACATCACATTAACAAGTCGGTGAAATTAACACCCCTCTAAACCCCACTTTATATAGAGGAAACCGGTTTAAGGAAGTATACATTATTAGGGCCCCGCACTGAAAGTGTGGGTGCCCTATAGTAATCACTCTGTCTGTCCATCCGTCTGTCCGTCCACAAATTTCTAATAGCGCTGCCGGGGCCCTAGTCAGTTTCACTGACAGCTCTAGTTTTTCCTATTTCTGCTCCTTGACATAATGTGTTACTTGTTTGAACCGCCTCAAATGAGGTTCTGATGAACACCCACAATCTACGTTTGGAGTCTAAATAAGGACAATATCACAAAAAAAATTTATGAAAAATAACATTTTTGGCGGTGAGAAAGAAAGCACTTTGTCACTCGGAAGAGTTTTTGAAATGATAATAGGGGCTGTGTTAACTCCCAAGTTTGCACAAATGGACTTGCCCAAATTCAAAGATGGAAGCATCCACTTCAGAAACTCAGGAGCTGGAATGGATGCATTGTCAAAAGAGAGATATTTTCACTGTCAAAAGAGGAGATATTTTCAAAAATATTTTATCATTTGGGGTTTACTCTTTTATCTTGAGGAGCAAATTTTTTACTTTAAGGGGAATAGGAACACTTGGCAGATTTTTCAAAGAGAGACAATTTTTGGGACTTCCTGTTCGCTTATGTATAAGCTCTGTCCCACAGAAAGGGGTCTAGTCTTAAAGAAAAGAATTGCCTTTAAGAGTTGACCCCTATTGACATGGGAAACAAAAATATTTTTGGAGGAGTTGCCTCCCCTGAACGTGTTCCCATTCCCCTTAAGTATAGACAGCCTTTTCAGAGGGCTCAGATTACAGGGCTGACATATCACATGAAAAATTGAGGCTTATTTTTGCTGAAAAATAGATAACAATTAAATTATCATCTGCTCTAAAGATTTTGAGGGGCTTTAAGGGTTAAATTACAAAGTGCCAGTGAAATCTGTTATTCCATGTTCATGTTTTCTGAAACACCATTGTAAATAGGGTACCACAAACTGCATTAAGTTATGCAGTGTTTGGCACATATTTTTATCATCTTTCTTCACAGAGGTTTAGTTTAAAGCAAAGAATTTGTTCCCGAGGAGCAAAAGATGACTCCTTTTCATAGGGCCCCCAAATTAAAGGAAAGCTGTCGAGCAGTCACAAGAGTTGCCTTCCTTGAAAAAAAATGGGAAATATGTCGGGCATATTGGTTCCCCTTTAATCATCCATTATTTACTCCTTGACTGCTATTCACGACTGGCAGATGACATTTCCAATGTGTATTTTTCAGTGAAAATAAGGCTTGACATTACATGTGAATTGTCTGCTCAGCAGACAATTCACATGTAATGTCAAGTCTTATTTGCTAGGAAAAATATTTTTAAAAATCAGATTGTCGTCTGCTTCTGGAATTTATGTAGCTGCAGTTGAGGGGTTGAGAGCTTCCCCTATATTCCATGTAAATCATTGAAGCTAATTCTGTGTTACATATTCCAGTGATGAGGACACAGATGTGAAGGCTCTGATCCACTCCTGGCTCAGCAAGTTCCCAGAGTCTGAACAACAAGTTCTGTCGGGATACATTGAGGACTACTTTTACAGAGCCATGGACTGGGTCCTCAAACAGGTATGGTTTTTACCCACTGCTACTGTCAGTTACCAGTCCAAATTTCACTTACACTTTTTCTTCCTTTGTTTTTTCTTCTGTTCACCATAAATGCTTTAAATGTTTGGACAGACAAGCATGAGCAAACAGTGTAAACCCAGATCATACTGCTCCTGAAGGAGCTGTCTGATCTGGGTTTACAATTTACCCTTGGAGAATATTGGTCATTTCTGCACTGTGAGCCATCCAATGAGTAAATTTGAACAGATCTTGAAGTAAAAATAAAACCTTACCTAGGCCTGTTCAGATTTAAGCATAATTAAAGTAAATTCATAAAAGTTGTCCAAATATTTGTGGTTTTTACAGTACTTTAACACATTTTGATTCCATGGACCTTCAAATTTATAATTAATCTTTTTTGCAGCCAGTCACTATTTTTAACCCTTCTCTGGCTGAATATTCATTTTAGCCACACCCATCTCTGACTTTGAACCAGTCGTAAACCAGGGATTGCAGGATCGATCCCGGGCTTCTCCAGACTTTGGGATGAGTCTTTAAAACCGAGGTCCCGTCTCCGTATGACCTTAGCTGTTGGTGGGACGTAAAACTCAAACACTCACTCACTCACTTTTAACCAGTCAGATTACTTGATGTAATTTATTCCTACAAATTCATAAACTGTATGTGAAACAGTTCAGATCCTGATCAGATGGCTTCTTCAGAAGCCATCTGATCTGGATCTACACTGTTTGCAAAGATATGGGTTGTTGTGAACAGCAAGATAAGAGTTAAAATTTCTATTTTTCTTGACTCAGAACATAGTGTGCCAACTTTCTTCTAATGAATATAAGTGGATATTTTATCTCCCCTTCTGTTGTTTGATTCTTGGAAAGACATAGTTGTATCTAAACTACATACTGTGCAAATGAGAGTATGACCAGAGCACTGCTTGATTTTGTTGATAGAACACCTTCATCTTTCAGCGTCATTCACAGAATAAAGAGAATCAAATGGTAAATTTGGGGACATTTCTATGATAAAGCCAGTTAATTGTGTTATAAATAGAGGATTTTACATGAGTGGTAATTTCATACATTTATGAAAAAAAAATTGCTATTTGTGTTGTTTAACATTGTTTTTCAAGCCAATTGCCAAAGTTATACAAGTTCCATAATTTCATATGAATTTTTCAAGTCAATAGCCAAAGTAATACCAGTTCCGTAATTTCATATGAGTTTTTCAAGCCAGTTGCCAATGTTATACAAGTTCTGTAATTTCATACGAGTTTTTCAAGCCAGTTGCCAATGTTATACAAGTTCCGTAATTTCATATGAGTTTTTCGAGCCAATTGCCAAAGTTATACAAGTTCTGTAATTTCATATGAGTTTTTCAAGCCAGTTGCCAATGTTATACAAGTTCTGTAATTTCATATGAGTTTTTCAAGCCAATTGCCAAAGTTATACAAGTTCTGTAATTTCATATGAGTTTTTCAAGCCAGTTGCCAATGTTATACAAGTTCTGTAATTTCATATGAGCTTTTCAAGCCAGTTGCCAATGTTATACAAGTTCAGTAATTTCATATGAGTTTTTCAAGCCAATTGCCAATGTTATACAAGTTCTGTAACTTCATATGAGATTTTCAAGCCAGTTGCCAATGTTTTTACAAGTTCTGTAATTTCATATGAGTTTTTCAAGCCAGTTGCCAAAGTTATACAAGTTCTGTAATTTCATATGAGTTTTTCAAGCCAGTTGCCAAAGTTATACATGTTCTGTAATTTCATATGAGTGAGTTTTTCAAGCCAGTTGCCAAAGTTATACAAGTTCTGAAATTTCATATGAGTTTTTCAAGCCAAATGCCAATGTTATACAAGTTCTGTAATTTCATATGAGTTTTTCAAGCCAGTTGCCAATGTTATACAAGTTCTGTAATTTCATTTGAGTTTTTCAAGCCAGTTGCCAAAGTTATACAAGTTCCATAATTTCATGAGTTTTTCAAGCCAGTTGCCAATGTTATACAAGTTCTTTAATTTCATATGAGTTTTTCAAGCCAATTGCCAATGTTATACAAGTTCTGTAACTATACCCCCGGCATACGAAGTATGCCATGGTGGTATATAGTTTTTGTCTTTTCCGTCTGTCTGTCTGTCTGTCTGTCTGTGTGTCCGTAAACAATTATTTTGTGTCAAAGATATCTCAGGAACTGCTTCACATAGAAACTTGAAATTTTGCACACATAATCAGTATGACTACTTGTATTGTGGGAAAGAAAATAAGGGCCAAGGGGTCAGGCCTTTTAGAGTTATTTCCCTTTGTAGTTCTTGCTGTTTAATAGTGTATATTTTTATTATTTTGTGTCAAAGATTTCTCAATAACTACTGTACATAGAGACTTAAAATTTGGTAGCAACAACCAGTATGACTACTTGTTATTTTCAGCTGAGGTGATGGCACTGGCCGGGGGTATACGTGCCCCACTGGGCACTTTTATCTAGTTTCATATGAGTTTTTCAAGCCAATTGCCGAAGTTATACAAGTTCTGTAATTTCATATGAGTTTTTCAAGCCAATTGTCGAAGTTATACAAGTTCTGTAATTTCATATGAGTTTTTCAAGCCAATTGCCAAAGTTATACAAGTTCTGTAATTTCATATGAAATGACTGCAAGTGTAAAATCCTTATCATATTACAAAATAACAGCACTTTGTATACATTTGACTCCTTGTGATGTCAAGTCTTCCCATATGATAAATATTATGTTGGTTACAGTAATTATGCAATATAAAATCTGTTAGTCCTTGCTCTGCTAAATAAATTACACCACAACCTCTTTATAACATTATTAATGGAATCCAATGCAGAAACGGTGTTAGTTAAACAACAGTGTTATATGCAAACAAATATGTATAGATTATGTAGAAAAATGACCATTTATTGTCATTTTTCTATACAAGCTATACATTTTTGGTATCCATCTTGAATGTTATAGCCAGATCCATGTTATAATGAACAGTGTTATAATGAGGTGGTGTAATTATGTTGTACCCATATTTGACTGGTCATTTTTCTATATAATCTATACATTTTTGTTTAGATATAACACAGTTGTTTAACTAACACAGTTTCTGCTTTGGACCCCATCACTAGTGAAATAAAGAGGTTGTGCTGTACTTGTTAGAATGGCCTTGATGAGGTGATTCAAACAAGTACCTCTGAAGAGAAATTAGGAAAGTTATTCCTTAACCCATTGTATACTAGTGGACTCTTCCATTGCTATATGTTGGACAAGTCCATTTTTCATATAAGGGGTGTCAGACCTATTTTTTCATTTTTTTTCTATTTTTTGAAGGAAAATTCTATTAGCAAACAGTGCAGACCCGGATCAGACGCCACATTCTGCGGCCTCTGATCTGGGCCTGTACTGTTTGCCAAGGTACCCCTTTTGGGGTTTCCCCCCGCATACAATGGGTTAACCCTTAAGATGCCATGAAAAACCGCATCTGAAAATGTTGTTTATTTATGTTGTCTGCTGTGTCTGCTTCTAAATGTTTCATACATATTTTTGCATACAGGCAAACAGTGTGGACCCTGATCAGACTGCTCCTAGTGGAGCAGTCTGATCTGGGTCCACACTGTTTGCAAAAATGACTTTTAACGTTACCGGCAGACGTCAAAGCAGACAACAGTTGTTGTGATTGGCATCTTATGGGTTATCCACATCACTTCACCTTATGTGGATCCATGCTATATCCAGACAATGCTGTTATGAGGTCAGAAGAGGACTATGTATATTTCACGACCCTGTATTTGTTCTCTTTACAGAGGCTGACATATCATGTATGTTTTCTAACAGAAATTATGTCTTGCTAATTAAATGTTTATATAACATAATATAATAGAATGATATTTAGGCTATTCGACTAAACATGCTATGCATGATGTATAAACTATATAACTGTTGTATACATGTTTATTGAGACCATGGGCCAGTTGTTCAAAACTGATGATGCCATTAGTTTAAGAATCGCAAAAACTTTGATCGTTTAATATGGGAAATATACTAAAATTTTGCTGAAAAAATGTGAGTAGCTATCTACTCACTTTTTTCAGCAAAAATACCTGAAAATATTGTACCTGCTGGAACAGTTAACAGTTTAACCCTTAACGAGCTCATTAAGGGGGTGGGCTTCAGATGTCATTTCATCTCAGTATCAGGAAAAAAGTCCCACAAATTGTAAGCAGTGTCTCCAAAATGACCTAAATTGTGTTAACAGGAATGTTAAGCCTCAGTTCAAACAAATCAGGGGAAATACCTTCAGGGGAGGTAACTCTTCGAAAAACAATTTTGTCTTTGTCAAAGTCATTCTTATCTCCTCTGTCAGTAGAAGTATAATCTTAAAAGAAAGTAAAAAGAAAGAATTTGCTCCTTAGGAATAGACTCCTTTAAGAATAGACTCCCTTTTTCAATAAAGCTTAGTTGATAGGAAAGCAAACAGGAATTATCAAGGATTGTCTCCAATGTAATAATAGCTGAAAATGTGTCTTTGTCAGTTCTTTCCCTTTGAACTTCAAACCATTAGACAAGGGTCTGGCTAAAAAATGTTGCACATGCATGTTTGAAGGATCACTAATTGTGTCTTTCAAGTCCTTTTCCTCATGAATTGTCTCAGTTAATTTGAACATAATGGTGGACAGATATCCCTCAAACAGTAATATTAGCCAAATATTTTCCAAGGGGGGACCACTCTTGCAGAAAAAAATGTTTCCATGTTATTTGAAAACCATATCAGTTATAGGTGGATACTTGTCACAGAAAGAGAGTTCTTTCTGTTATGTATGGCCTCCAAGAGCTACACATGAGCAGAATTTAGAAAGAGTCTCCATATTTCATCATAAAAAGAAAATACTTAAATAGTTTTGTTCTCAACTCTTTTGATCATCACACCAACAACATAGGCTTAAATAGAAATAAGAGAAATTCTCCAGGACTGACCATGATACTCGTTGTTATCAGAAGCTGTGGCCTCCAGTGAAGGAGGAAGCAAATACTGTAAAATCCCTAAACATTCGGACACCTTGAGGACTTGTGGTAATTCTCCTAAAATTTTAACGATTTTTTTTCACGATCCTGCAAGGAGTCCAAAAGGTGCAAATGGAATTGCAAACAGTGTAGACCTGATCAAATTGCTCCTTCAGGAGCAGTCTGATCTGGATCTGCGCTGTTTGCTTAAGCCTTTCTGTCTCAATATTTAGGATCATTAGGGTAAATCCACACCAGAAGGCTTGTTTTTTAGAGGTATATTCCTTTACTTTAAACATTGATGTACATGTATATAACTGCCCCTGCCCATAGGGGCTTGAAGAAATATATGGGCTGCATGATGCTTCCACGCAGAGCTGAATCCGGCCCGCACACTAGTACTGGTTACCCGCTTAGAGGATCTAAGCCTGTCCAGGAACCGCGGTGCGAGGCGGACGGTCCATGCTAATAAACCCTAATGGTTCATTGGGCGACAGGGCTTGAGACGTCATTTCATCTCAATGTCGGGTAAAAGTCCCACAAAATTGGAAGCAACATCTCCAAAATGACCTTTACAGTGTTGACGGGGACGTTAAACCTCAAATCAAACAAACAAAAGTACATGTATATAAATAACTGCACTGTGAAACCGGATTCGTTTATGACCAAAGACTGTCAGTTCTTGTTTATTTTTGAAGATAATGGAGCAGATTCAAGTAGTTGTAAACCACTGTTTCGAAAGTCTGCTGTAATTACAAAATTGACCCACTGTTTCAAAAGTCTGCTGTAACAACAGAATTAACCCACTATTTCAAAAGTCTGCCGTAAATACTGAATTAACCCACAGTTTCAAAAGTCTGCTGTAGTTACTGAAATCACTGTAATCACGAAATTGACCCATTGTTTGAAAACTCTAGGGTGATTACAAAGCTGATTAACTGTTTCAGAAAGTCTGCTGTAATTGCTGAATTGACCCACTGTTTCAAAAGTCTACCATATTTTTAAGGAATTTCCAGTGCATTTTAACCCTTGTCCTGCTGACTTATCTTTCAAACAATGAAGCTGATCAGCATCTTCATTGTTTGTCATTCATTTTATGAATATGTCACAATAATTTGCATCAAGTAATCTGATTGGTTGATAATCGGTAGTGGGGTGTGGCATATTTAAATATTCAGCAGGTCAAGGGTTAACATTGCTCAGTTAGTACAAAATTTAGCATAATTAAATATATGAGCTATGTATATGTATTCTTGGTTTCGAAGTATGCATGCCAGTCATAATAACATGCATGGATTTAGTGATATTTTTAATGAAATCTATAACATGTGTAATTAAATTAAATTAATCAATGATATTACTCAAAATTGACAATAGTGCTTGATACTCATATAAACGATTGACCAATAATGGAGAGTTAAAAAAAATAAATCTATATAAATAGGCAGTGTGTTCAAAATTAATAGATGATAAATGAGTCTACTGACCTAGATAGTTCTGTAGAAGAGTGTCCGCTTTGGGATTGGGAGGTTGCGGGTTCGATTCCGGTCTGCGCCATACCAAAGATGTAAAAAAATGGTACAAGGAGCACGCATGTCTGATGCTTGCATTATCCAAGGTAGTCCTAGGAAGACAAATGAAATACAGTAAAATTCCTATATTAAGACCACCTTTGGGACTGTTCAAAAGTGGTCTTTAAGACCACTTTTGAACAGTTCCAAAGGTGGTACCTGACCAGGGGACATTGTATGCAGAAAACACAAAGAAAGAATAACTGCACTTTTCTAAAGAAGCTTTTTATAGGAAAATTAGTCTTTACTTTATGTGGTCCTAATAGCGGAATTTCACTGTATTTGATAAAGGATACTTTATTTGTCATGTGACCTGTATCAATGATGTGATGATGAATAAAGCTGTATTTTTAAACGAAATTTATCAAAAACAAAAAACAAAGAAATACAACTTTTTGCAGATCTGTTTAATAAGAAACTAATCTCTATGCCCCTTGTTGTGCATCCATTCAGCAGTGAATATTTATTTCTTGTATGGTATTAAATAGCGCAGAATGGGTGCCGTAAGTTGCAATAAGTGTGGAAGTTCATAAAATGATCTGAAGATTGTGAGGCAGTTAACAATACAGCTTACCATAGCTTAGCAGCTACAATGCTTAGTGGCACAGAAGATGTGTCTAGAGATGGTGTACACTGAAAGAACCTCTGCTGCCTATGTTTTAACCCTTGTCATCATCATCATCATCAACGGATTTTTGATTAACGTGCAGGTACAGGGGCAACGTCCACATAAGTGGGCCCCCTTCCAGGTAGCTGGCTTGCTGCACGCATGGCAGATCTTACACCAGATCTCCAGGCTTGTCTATCATGAGGATCGATAGCAGAGAGCTTCCATTCTCTGCAATCTCTTTCTGTTAGTTGCCTCCAGGTCATCTTGGGCCTTCCTGGCCCCCGCTTTCCACTTGCCTGTATGTCACAGGCAGTCTTGATTGCACCGTTGGAGCGTTCCACATGTCCATACCAGCGAAGTCTTCTCTCTTTCAGGATGAGGTCCAGGTCCTCAATGCCAAGACGCTCAAGTAACTCACTGGACCTGATGGTGACAGTGTCCTGTGGCTTGACATTGCAGATCTGTCTGATCATTGCCCTGTCATTTCGCTGTAGACGTTGGAGGTTTGGCTTTGTCAATGGCCATGTCTCACTGGCATGGAGCATTGCGCTCCGCACACAAGAGCTATACACACGGCCACGTGTCTTGAACGAGAGGTGGCGGGAAGAGAGAACTGGTAGCAACTCCTTGAATTTCTTCCAGGCTGTTTTCACACGTGATGTAGTTGAAAGTTCGCAACCACCCCCTGCAGAGAGCATATCACCTAAGTTCCAAAGGTGGTACCTGACCAGGGGACATTGTATGCAGAAAACACAAAGAAAGAATAACTGCTGAATATTCATATATGCCACACCCACTACCGATTTTCAACCAATCAGATTATTTGATGCAAATTATTAAACAATGTAGATCCTGATCAAATGGCTTCGTCAGAAGCCTTCTGATCTGGATCTTCATTGTTTGAAAGATAAGACATATCCGGGCTCAGCAGGACAAGGGTTAATAATTATGTATTCAGTACATAAATCTTAGTTCACTATGTCACTGTATGTTGAAAAATGTCAAGTAAATCTCATTGAACTTGCTTTTTCTCTTTCTTTTTTTTGATTCTTGGTTTTGTAGCTTTCATGCAAGTTTGAAGTTTGATCTGCTGTGCACGATTACATAGCATTTTTTAGGACATTCTTCATATTTCATTCCTGTTGATCTACTTTGTAAGGATTTTGTTCTTGTCCTTGTCCTTGAATTAATGTTTGTCTTTAGATTCATTATAGTTTATAGGTCGCTAGTAAATTGACTATAATTGTAAAGTCAGCATTGGAAATCTTCTTGTTTCCTCTATCCTGGCGCATTTAAAAGACCCTGTCATTCAGTGAAATATCTGTTTTTATTCTTTGAAGAACAAATATGAATTCTGAAATAGGAGAAACATATCAAAACCGTTGTAATTTCTTTGAAAATTGAATTTAAAGCTTTGCAAAAGTAAAATATTAAAAATGCTATAAAAAATAGCACAAAAACCTTTTCAAATGGCACAGTTTAGATGTGGGTAAAGGTAAAAACAGTACTTTTACTTTCCAAATCATGAAAAAAATGGGTTTGGAACCTGGAGAAATAGATTGGGCTGCACGGTGCTTCCTCGCAGAGCTGAAACCGACCAAATTTGAGTACTGGTAAACAGCTTAGGTCTTAGCCTGCCCAGGAAAAGTGATGCAAGTCGGACATTCTTAAAACCCTAGTGGTTTCTATGGGCAGTAGGGCTTGAGATGTCATTTCATCTCATTGTCAGGTAAAAGTCCCACAAATCGGAAACAACATCTCCAAAATGATCTTAATAGTGTTGACGGGGACGTAAAAACTCATTTCAAACAAACAAATCAAACAAAACAAATGGGTAGGACCAGTTATTTGAGGGTCAGTCCAGTATTGGGAAACAAAAAAATTGATTTTGGCCTAATACATGTATGTATGTAGCAGGTATCATATCTGCTTGATAGCATTTAGTCAGTAAATTGAGTCATTTCAAAATTTAGGGGTGTCAGGTTGTGTTTTCATCATAATTTATTTGGAAAGTGACTGAACTTTCAGCAAACCGTGGAGGCCCTGATCAGACGCCGCATTCTTACCAGGGTACCCGTTTTGCGGTTTCTGGTACTTAATGGGTTGAAGCAATATTTCAATGTACAGAGAAATTCCATTATTGAGACCAGCTGAAATTAAGGCTAATTCTTTTTAGAAAACATAATTTAAAGGTTTCAGTTATTCCATCTTTGCGTTTTCTACAGCCATTGTCTTCTAGTAAGAGACCTCCTTTGGGACTGTTCAGAAGTGGTCTAAGACCAAAGACCTTTTTTGAACAGTCCCAAAGGTGGTCTTGATACAGGAATTTCACTGTACTTGTATTTGCAATAATTCTTGTGGCCTTGTTACGTGTTTCAATTCCAGGGTATATACTATGACAGGTACAAAGTCAACATTTGCAAAAAGTGAAGGCCCTGATCACATGTGGTGAAATACTGTGTCTGATCTGAGCCTGTGTCCCTTTGAGGGGTTTCCTGTCTAAAATGGGTAACTAGGTTTAGGAAGAAAAATAAAAGATCATGTTATGCTGTTGCTATAGCCTTGAATGCATGACTATAAAGTTTCATTAATTTTGTTTATAGGTCCGGTCAAATATAACTCAAAGAGAAGATAAGGTTGTATTCAGTGTAAAGTCATCATTGTTTGGGTCCTATTTTCATAACAAGTAGATTTTTCAACCATTTGATAGAATAAGGTTATGGATAAATCTTTACAAAAACATGCCTATACAAATACGTTGTAAACATTACCACAGAAACAAAAACTTTAAGATGAAAAGTTGTGATATTTTTCTAATTTTTGCTCAAAATAGAGATTGTGGTTATTCATTAGCACACAGAGTACCCACAATCTATATTTTAGAGCAGAAATAAGAAAAATAAGGTTTACCCCTGTAAACCCCAGTTTTACTACATAAAAGTGGGATTCAAGGGGGTATATAAAAATTATATTGGCATGCTTTTTTTGATGAGTTTTCATTACAATTTGAACTTTTTACTTTTTATTTCACCATAGAGATGATTAATTGGGATTCCGAAGATGTTTTAATACAATTTAGTAACTTTTAGCAAGTTAAGAGATAAGTTGTAATGGGCTTTTGAATCTTTGCACACATACAGTTGAATTTCAGGCTAAGAATTTTATCAGACTAACAATGTACAGCATTTCTACCACTATGATTGTATTTTGTGTTATTTCAACACATTCATGTAATGTACATCTTTTTACACCCCACCATAAAGAAAACTTGGGGTTTATAAGAGTATTCATTTGTTTTAGCCCTTATCCTGCTGAATACATAAATTTAACCACACCCATTTCTGACTATCCACCAATCAAAAAAATTACTTGCTATAATATATTTGTTCAGTCCACAAACTGCATGACAAACAGTGTGAAGGTTTAAGCAGAAACAAGTTGGCTGCTTTCAAAAAGCATCCAATAGGTTTGGTCTTGTCAGTCTAAATTCTGATTTGAGCAAGTTGATATCATTATCCCACTTAGTGCATTTTTGAATACAAAAAAATAAACTTTAATACAAAACGTGTAAAAAAATTTCGAAGTCTGTGACCTTGGTATCAGGAAGGGTAGGTAGTGATGAGTATTCTGTGGTAAATTGTTTAACGCCATGACAAGTATAAACTAAATGTAACTTACATATGGTTTGCACATGTATAGCACAAAACTTAACCAAACGAAAATGTAAACCGAATTTTTCAAAGGGTCATAACTCTGTTAATATTTGGTGGCATATCTTCACATCTTAGCCTTACTACATACACATTTTAGGCTTGATCGGATGAAAACTGTATAGTAGGATTTATACGGAAACGAAAAAAAGTTTACGAACGGACGGACGGACACCAACCCCGTAACTTAATACGACCGTTTTTTTTTTTTTTTTTTGTTATTGTTGTTTTTCAAACGGGCATATGAAAAGATTTTTCCTAAGTCATCAGGCCTTCTGTAGGGCCTTGGTTATCTATTTTATTTGTTGTTAACGTCCATGTAAACACTGTATGAGTCTTTTTGAGACATTGCTTCCAATGTTGTGGGACTTTTACTCAGTACTGAGATAAAACGGGCAGATAAAACTCCTCAAGCCCTGTCACCCTATGAAACTAAATGATTGAAATGCATGAACGGTCCCACTCGAGCCACTTTTCCTGGGCAGGCTTAGACTTTCTAGGCGATTTAACACTACTCATGTGCGGCCGGTATCAGCTCTGCGTGGAAGCATCATGCAGCCCAATCTATTTCTTCAATCCTCGATGGACGGGGGCCGATCAGACCTTGGGGCAATATATTGGACTGCATGAGCTGGCACCGACCGAAATTTGAAGTATTGCTGAACCGCCTAGGAAGATCTAAGCCTGCCCAGACAAAGTGCTGCGAATCAGACTGTATCTTAAACCTCGGCAGTTTCTTTGAGCGGTACCTCCGCAAAAACCCGAAATTTGCTATCCTTTTGTATATCTTTCTGGATCAAAATTTAATTGTAAAAGAAACTGATTAGTAAAACGTCAAGTATTGAGTGGAAATAAAGAACACCACTCTCAGCTTATCAGATACAATAGCTCCCATCGAATGCGTCAAAAAGTCTTTTATCAACTCAGTCTCTAACTGGTGGCAGGTCACTTAGTAGTCATGAAGTTTTTGAAAAGAAACTATTGCTATCTGTGCTGGGCTCAAGAACAATAAACAGCGACCCATCAACGTTATGACTTTGTTTCGCTCCCTAAATATTTTATATATTTGGAAGAGTTAGAACCTTCGACCTTGGCACTGACGTTAATTCTAGTAGCACAGACAAGAAAATGTTTTTACACACCCAGCGATCTTTTTTTATGTTTGGTTTTACGATCCTTTCAAGATTATTTCACGCACATCAAGCCGCTCGTTAATCGGAGGTGAGGGAAAACTAGAGTACCCGATGAAAAACCTCCTGACCGTCCGTTGCAGAACTTCTCATTATGTGACCTGAGCCATGCTCAAACATACACCGTTGAGAGACCTAATGATTAAGAGTCAGCACTCTTATCCACTAGGCCACGGAGGCCCGTTACTCCCAGCGATCTTTATAAATGAGGAAAAATAACGTTCTCTGTCTTTCCAACATTTACATATACTTATTATTAGAGCGTACCGAAAGATGTTCAGAATATATAAATCTGTTCCTTTCTGTGTGAAGTAAACTTTGCAAGTTTTGTTTATTTGTATTTAACGGCCCACTCAACACTGATTTGGGTCTTTTTTTGAGCATGTCAGTGTACCTATCCACGCTTTTCCTGAGCAGGCTTATCCGTAAGCGCTTTACCAGTTCAGTGCACATTCTGTCGCCAAAAACTGACCCCTGCCCTTCCTGAATCAGGGGAAGGGAGAGAATGACCATAGAAAAGATTTCATAATCTCCACGAAAGAATGTTGCCGACCCCGGTAGGTATCGAACCCGAGTCTTCCTTATCGCCAGTCAGACTGCATCCGACTGAGCTACCACAGCCAGCCACACTTTGTGAGTAGTAGTAGTTATGTTCTGTTGTTTTTCGTTTCCATGGCCCCATGGACTTACTCCATAATGGCATTGCAAGACGTAAAATTTGCGAAAATGACTGCTACTCCTGCAAAAGTAGTTTTCTCTTTGGATATGTCTAAGGGGTATACTCTTAAAGGAAAGAATTTGCTCCTGGGGAGCAAATTCTCCCCTTTTAGAGTAGACCCCTTGAGAAGCAAATTCTTCCCCTTTTAGAGTAGACCCCTTTTTCAGTTGGACAGAGCCAACAGAGTAGCAACCATAAGGTCCTTAAAATTGTATTTCCATAACGAAATCATGCCTATAGAATTGTGATCCCCTTTATTATGTTCTATAAAAGGGTTATCCTTTGGAAGCAAAGAATACACCACAGAACTAAAAAATATGGTGTACATGTGCACATGTTTTCTGAGCCAGACTAGTTAGTTTAGGCCAATTAGGCCTCATCAGTGACCCTAAGATATTTTCCAAATTCCACAATGGAATCAATGATCCCAAAGGACAAGAAAATATAATCTACACTATGATGTAGGACAGGGAGACGTTTTACCACCGCCACACATTCCCACACACCAGTTGTAGTGAAGTTAAATACGGTAGGTGACCAATTAATTGGAACACCCTACCAGTTCGAACACCCAAAATTATTTCGCATTTGTGGCTGAAAACTTTCTCATTTAATTCGAACTCCCAAATTTTTCAGAAATCAGAATTTTTAATACTTCGAACACACACAAAAAAAATGCCGAAAAATGAATCCAGAACAAGCATTTCGGACCGTTCCCGGGTTTTCATTACAACATCGTACTGGTCGTATATGAGCTAGCGCACGAAAAAAAGAAAACTTAGCATGAAATGTGTGCGACTTCCAAAGACTCGGATTAACATGCACTCTGTAAGGCAAATGGTTTTCGCTTCTCTCACTTTGGATAGCCCTGTGGTAGTGGAAGGTTCATACCCTCACCGAATACTGATCAGACTGCGAGAAACGCAGGCTGCAAGTGCTAAGATCAACCTTGATGAGCCACAGGAGTTTCGCTTATTTATGTTGTGAAAATCCCATCGTCTGCATCAGGCTCATGCGATCAGCGAAGACTCTAATCGGATTGCATGAATGAATACGCTAAGATGTGTCTTCGCTGGTTTCTCAACGACCTGCAAACATTGAACATGCGCACCCACTACCGGTATGCAAGGCAAAGGGTTTCACTTAGCCTTGTGACTTCGTAAGATTTAAGGGTTCAGTAAAGACTTATCACATTGCATCGATGTTCAGGCTGATCCTAGTCGGTGATGTAGCATTGTGGCCTACAAAGGCTTGGATCACCATGCATATGCAAGTGTTTTCGCTTTGCTCTCAGACTCTTTGGAGCGTAGCTTCAGCTTTCATTATTATTTGTGTGACAATGTTACCCTTTTTCCATGTGCTGTGGCATTGATTCAATGCCTCTTTGATAGCAGAAGCGCCCCTTTAATATTAATTGAGTTTCCCGCCTTTTCCCACAGAACGTCTTTGAGCACGTGCGAGTGAAATTCATGGTTGTTGCATGCAAAAAGGTAGTTTAATTCAGGTTACCTGGTTGGTTTGTTTGTTTTGGAGTTTAACGGCCCAGTCAACACTATTTAGGTCATTTTTGAGCCGGTCAGTTTACCTATCAACACTTTCCTGGGCAGGCTTATACGTAAGCGGTTAACCAGTACAGTGCACATTCTTTCGCCAGAAACTGACAACTGCCCTTCTTGAATCAGCGGAAGGGAGAGAACGACCGTAGAAAAGATTTCATGATCAATCTCCACGAAAGAATGTTGCCGACCCCAGCGGGAGTCCAACCCGCGTCCTCCTGATCACCAGTCAGACACGCATCCGACTGAGCCACTGAGGCCGGCATTACCTGGTTGGGCTACCCTGGTTTTCTGAAGAGCAAGTGAAGATGCCCATTTATTTCACGGTGACAAGGTTTTATTGGAAGTAATTTCGGGGAACATAATTAAGAAAATAAGTCATATTCGGTGTGGGGGGAAGACTCAGGTCAGCCTGCACATTCATGCAGTCTGAATAGTCTTCGTTGTTCGTATTTGCCTACCATGGCCTCTGTGCTAATCAAAGAAAAACAGGTGAAAACTATGGCCACATTGGCTAGATGCGCAGGCTAATCTGGTCCTTCGTTTGAAACCTTTTTTTTTTTCGCCGTGCGCCGGCTTAAAACGACGGCGTGTACATTTTACCGGCCCAATCTGCTTGCGACGTTACAAACACATCCTAAGCTACCAAGTGCAAGGGTCAGTCTGTTCAGATCTCCTATCTCGAGTAAAATACTTATTGCGCATGTGCGTACAGAAAAGACTGATAAGTCTGCACAGTTGTGCAATCGGGATTGTGTCTTCAATGTTCAAGAGGTTTGAAATGTTTCATCGCGCATAAAGTGAAGATCAAATTTGTGTATGATGTCCGCATTTTCTTTTTCTTGTTACTTGCCTATCTAAATAACATGATGGTTTTGCATCCGCACAGTCTAATCAGTCTTCACCGGACTACTTCGATGGGCATTGAATTGCTACATGCCCCCGGCTCACGCTGATTTGAGACTGCTTATTAGTAAACAGAGAACACACAAACAAGGCTGGGCAGTCTCGCCTGAGGCTTCACTATGCGCTTAAACAATATAGGTTGGGGTGGGGGGTGTGAAGTATCTATGCGCCTAGCTCCACTGGGTAGCTGCACGTGCGGGTTTCAACATCCCATCCCATATATACATGTAGCTGGACTTTGTCCGGAACAAAAAAAAATATTACAGACTATAAGGAAATTCTTTGAAAAATCCTCTTTTTTCTAGATATGTAATAATTTCTGTTATTCCTGAGATCACAAATTGACTCGCCCATTTTAAAGCGAATAGTGATAGTTCAATAGGTGTAAATGTCATTAATGACAATGTGTATCGCATTCAAAGATCCCCTGCACACACTGACTTATTTATAGATCAAACTTTTCTGCACTGCATAAGTGATATTTATAACTTCTAATCACGTGCGGATTGACAGGGCCACGGAAAAAAAAAAAAAACGTTGTTGTATAAAATATTGAACACAGCCTGATCCAATGTATGGAATTCTTTCAGATCAAATAGTTCTAACACTGATAAATTTCCAATCTGATATTTTCTAATAATTCCAACACCCGGATCAGTATTTATTTTTTTACTGTTCGAATTAATTGGTCATTTACAGTATGTTCTATAAAATGGTTATCCTTTGGAAGCAAGGAATACACCACAGAACTGAAAAATATGGAGTGTACATGTTTTCTGGGCCAGACTAGCTAGTTTCGGCCAATTAGGCCTCATCAGTTACCCACAGATATTGTCAAAATTCCACAATGGAATCAATGATACCATAGGACAAGAAAATATAATCTACACTTTTATATAGTAAAGCTCGGGTTTGCAGGGGTATACATTAATTTCCGTATTCATGCTCTGAGACACTAGATTGTGGGTACTCGATAGAATCGCCTCGTCGAGGCGTTTCTGTCGACTCCCCGCAATCTATGTTTTGAGCAAAAAAGGCAAATATTCCATTTTTTCTTTTTAAAATTTCTTTTTCTTTGGCCAAAAAATGACAATGTATTTGAGTAGGTGTGTTTCGAAATACGGTAAAAACTGGTAGACTAACTGCCACACCTGCCAGGTGTATCCATTTTTAATGTTGGAGTTGAAACGCATGCTTTTCGGTCTGATTCGCTATTCAGACAGGCTGTTTCCTGTAATTGTCGTATAATATTGCATCATCGTTTAAGCTGATTGGTTGATCGCATCACGTGCCCCTCCATGGAACAGCTACAATCTGGTCATTATACCCGGTTTGCCCGCCTCATGGCGACCAAACCAATGAGAAGATTAATGTATACAGTTGTAAATTTCACTTGTCTGTAATACAGTGTATAATTGATGTTGCACCCCCACCCATCAGGGCTTGAAGAAATAGATTGGGCTGCATGGTGCTTGCATGGAGAGCTGAAACAGACTTGACTTGAGTACTGGTAAACAACTTAGGTCTAAGCCAGCTCAGGAACAGTGATGCAAGTAGGACTGTTCCTTAAACCCTACCTGTATCTATTGGCGGTAGGGCTTGAGATGTCATTTCACCTCAATTTTAGGTAAAAGTCCCACAAAATCAGAAGCGATGTGTCCAAAAAACACATAAATAGCGTTGACATGGACATAAAACCTCAACTCAAACAAAAGCAAAATGAAGTGATGTTAACAAGGAAATTCATTTCAGCTTCAATCTATGTTTTAGAGCAGAAAATATTTTAAATAGAAAAAAATAATGTATACCTTGCAAATATAACTTTTCTGTAATACAGTGTATACAGTGATGTTAACAGGTACACAGATATTCATTTCACCTAGAATTCCTCCATGTTTTAGAGCAGAAAATATTTTAAAGAGAAAAATAAAATAATGTATAGCTTGTAAATTTCACTTGTCTGTAATACAGTGTATGAAGTGGGATTAACGAAGGTATTCATTTCAGTCTTGTTAACCCTTTCAACCCGGTAGACTGGTACAGAAAGCTATAAAATCATTGTAGATCCAGATGAGATGGCTCTTAACCCTTTTTGTACCAAATGGAATCTTCCTCCTTATATATAGCACAAGTACATTTCAAACTTTAGGGGTGACAAGTTGTGGTATCTTCAAAATTGATTTGGAAAATGGCTGAACTTTCTGCAAATAGTGTAGGCCTTGATGAGACGCCGCGTTCTGCCGCGTCTGATGCCGTGTTCTGCGGCGTCTCATCTGGGCCTCATTTGGGGTTTCTGGTACAATAAGGGTTAATGAGCTGCCTCATTAGAATAAACATCCTGCCATCCTCTTAATGATTTTGACTATACCACATATAGTAAAAGACTTGTTCAAATTCAAAGATGGTTGCATCCATTTCAGAAACTCAGAAATGAAAGCATTAAGGGGAATGGGAACGCCTTCAGGGGAAACTATTTTTGTCACCCACATCAATAGGGGTCAACTCTTAAAGGAAAGAATTTGCTCCTGAGGAGCAAATTCTTTCCTTTAAGAGGTGACCGCTTTTTCCATGAGACAGAGCAAACAGATAGAAAAGGGAACAGGAAGTTCCAAAAGTTGTCTCCCTTTGAAAACTGGTGGGAAAATCTGCAAGGTGTTCCCATTCTTCTTAATACGATGAGTATTTTTCTATTAACTATTATAATAGCCCTTTTGCCTCTATGTGGCTCATTTATTTCAGGCATAAAGGCTTGATACACCAAAACCTCTCTGTAGCACTATTGTTGCGATCCAGAAACTGATCTAGTTAAATAACCATGTTATATCCAAACAAAAATGTATGGATTATAGAGAAAAATGATGCTTTATGGTCATTTTCCTATATAATCTTTACATTTTGGGATCTGTCATTTAATATGTTTATGTCAAAAATTGTGTTATGATGAACATTTTTCTATAAAATCTTTACATTTTGTGATCTGTCATTAAATTTAGTTGTGTCAAAATTTATGTTATAATGAACATTTTTCTATACAGTCTTTACATTTGGGGATCTGTCATTAAATTTGGTTATGTCAGAAATTGTTTTATAATGGACAGTATCATAAAAGGTGTTGTGGTGTATTTCTTATTTTTGTAGAATATATTTTTGGTTTTTGGACAGGTTTTCAAACATCCATCCTTTAAAATAACATTGTCTGGATGGACCTGCATCTGGCAGTGTCATCCAGCAGGTTTACTTTAACCTTTTAGCTCACCTGTCACGTGGTGACAATTGAGCTTTTGTGATCACATTTTGTCCATCGTCCGTCTGTGCATCCATGCATAAACAATTTCTTCAAACGACATATCCTCCTAAACCACTTATTGGATTTTGACCAAACTTCACAGGAATTATCCTTGGTTGGTCCTCTTTCAGAATTATTCCAATGGTTCTGGTCCATTGCACATCTAGGTTACAGGAGCTAAAAATAGATTTTTTAACCAAAAACTTAAAAAATCTTCTCTGATACTGCAAGGCCAAGGTCTTTGATATTTGGTATGTAGCTTCATCTATTCGGCCTCTACCAAGATTGTTCAATATATAGCCCTGAGGCCAAAATTGTCCCCGCACAGGGGCCTACTTGTTTTACATTGACTTAGGGAAAAAAACTTTAAAATCTTCTTGTCAACCAGCAGGCCCAGATCTTTGATATTTGGTATGTAGCTTCATCTGCAGGACCTCTACTAAGATTGTTCAAATTGTAGACCTGGCGCCCACTTGTTTTACATAGACTTATTTAAATATTTTCTCATCTGAAACCAGATGGCCTAGGACTTACCGGCCCCGATAGCTCAGTTGGTAGAGTGTCCGCTCCGGGGAACGGGAGGTCTCGGGTTCGATCCCAGGCCGCGACATACCAAAGTCGTTAAAAATGGTACTAGCTGCTCCTCGCTTGGCACTCAGATTTACGGGGTAGAGCTAGGACTGGTCAATCCAGTGTCAGGATAATGTGACTGGGTGTGGTATCATGTAATGTGTCTGGGACATGATACTTCAGTGAGGCAGCACTATAAACGTGAGCATTGAGCTCCCTGTCGCAACCAGACACCGTCGTGATATGATTGAAAAATTGTTGAAAGCGACGTTAAACCCGAATTCACACACACACACACACACACATGGCCTAGGACTTTGATATTTTTTTGTTTATTTGTTCATCTGTTGTTTCATTCTTTGTTCTCTGGTTTCTACCCAGGAAAAGAGGGCCACATGGAAGATTAGTACTAGTACTAAATGTGTTACCCGCTATAAATAAGGTCGATTATTATTTTATTATTATTATCGATATTGGCAGTGCCAATGTTAAATTTTTCGTCAAAGGTTTCTCAGGAACTGTAAAATCTGGGAGCCTAAAAACTTCATTGTTGATGACTTATATTTCACATGTAGGGACAGTTGATATTTTATCTGTTTGTTTTTGTATGTGAGATGTGATTTCCATAAATATTTGCTTTTCTTCTTTTGATTTCTTTGTCAATGAAATTCTTTGTCAATGAAATTTCCAATTCTCTGTGATTTTGACTGTTTAACAGATGGAAATTGGGCACCAAATCATAAATTATTAGGGCCTCTGACCCTAGAAGCGGGGTGACTGGTTATCATAGGTAAAATATATATAGTGGCAGGAGAATAAAAATGGCTGTTAATGGGAGGTGACCACTCATCATAGGTGACCATCAGTGGAAAGTCCACTGTAGTTGTGTGAAACTTAGAATCTGTAAGCTCAGGGGTGCAATTTAGGACCATCATGGTCCCATCATGGGTCCTCTTGTTTTAAAAGCCACCCATAATGCCATTTGGTGTTATTCTTATATTTACTTTTCCAGTGTAAAGTCTAATGTAAACCTATAGAAAACAATTGCTTTCATACTTCCATGAAAGCATCAAATCACATGATTCTCAGTGACGTTAAGTGACGTCATTCTAAACCATTGTTCTCCATGGGGGTTGATGACGTCAACGCTGCTCCGCTTTGTAGAAAAACAGCATGTAAATGTTTTTCAGCTTTAAAAGTGTGCCCCACAACCATTTTTTGTCCAGTGAGGAGGGACAAATAATATAAATATAAAAAATAAACTTAATTTTTCTGCTTTTTATGAAAGTATGAACAACAGTGGGTTTCTAGCAAAGTTTACATGAACCCCTTTGGAGTTCATTTACTTTGCACGCGACCCATGCACTGCATTCATACTTCCATGAACTGCAGAAAAATAAATTTCCTTGACCGCCAATAGCGCCAAAATAAAATGACATCCAAATTTTGCAGTAGTAAAATTTTGTGTTGATTTCTGTGCCAGTCCTATCTTTCAGCATCATACTTATTTGATTTGGAAAATATTCCAGAAAAGTTGTGAATAAGGTATTTTGGTCATAAAGTGTAGCCATCTTTTAGATTTGAAGGATGCTCTGTGTTGATATTGTTAAATGTAATTTTCACTACCCTTTCCTATTTTGCTGAAGGAATCTATTTTCTTAATTAAATAAATTCTAGGCCCAAGTTTTGCACCATGTCTGAGTACATAATTATGTTGTTATTTTATTATGTAATTTTTAACCCTTATCTTGCTGAATATTCATTTAAGCCACACCCATTTCTGTCTATCAACCAATCAAATTACTTGATGTAATTTATTGTTACAAATTCATAAATTGAATGCCAAACAGTGTAGATCCTGATCAGATGGCTTCTTCAGAAGCCATCTGATCTGGATCTACACTGTTTCCAAAGATAGGGGTTGTCGTGAACAGCAAGATAAGGGTTAAATATCATTCCAGAATGACCTAGTTGTTGAGACCAGCCTGGTGGGTGTGGTGTTGAATGGCCTGTCACATCTCAGTCATGTGAAGAATAAAGCTCATTTTGCCATGTGTCTTATCAGAGGACTAGGAGGAAACCTCAATGAGGGATCAAGGGAGAACTTTGCTAAGGAGGTAACTATACACTTGGAAAAAAGATAAGCAACCCAATTAAAATTCACAATACACAAAGCAGGAATCATAAAATGCATTTCACTTTGGCCAAAATGGTTTCAATGCATGTGTTACAGATGCAGATGACCTGGCCAGCACTGAATGATATTTCCTTAAATGCTGTGACACTTTTCCCTCCACTCTGAAATTTGTTCTCATGTCGTGGGAAAAGAGACACAGGGATATTCTACTGCCAATGAGTTAATTTCACCAAAAATGTGTTGTTGGGGTACAGAGCGTGTTATATCCAAACATAAAAATATAGAGATTATATGGAACAGTGTCCATTTATGGCCATTGTTTTAGTTAATCTTTTCTTTTTTGGGAGCCATCTTTTAAACCATGTTATATCCAAAACTGTGTTATAATGAACATTTTTATAAAGAGGTTAAGGTGTATGTTGGAAGGCCAAACGTGATAGGTGCAGACAACTCCAAATACGAACCCAGTCCACCAGAATGATAACAGTGCTTTAAAAGCTAGCTGGTATGATGATGATTTCGAGTTAAACGACGGGCCAACCCTCTTTGTTGGTCAAAGGCGTCAATCGGTTAATGATAAAAGCTAGCTGGTAACACAAGGTGGTATGGTATAAGTAAAATTCCTATACTAAGACCACCTTTGGAACTGTTCAAAGTCCCAAAGATGGTCTCTGACCAGAGGACATTGTATGCAGAAAACATGAAGAAAATATAACTGCACAATTCTAAATAAGCTTTTTAAAGCAGAAAAAGTCTGAATTTTCGTCGGTCATAATAGCAGAATTTCACTGTATGTTGTTCAGATATACCCTGTGAGAAATGATAATACTAACATCAGCATTCTCCAGAATAAAACAAGTCAAATTCCCGTCTCACTGCTTATATTTCAAACTGAATGGTGGAAACTGCACCACCTCATATCAGTCAGCCTCGGTAGCTCAGATGCACATCTGACTCATGAACAGGTCACAGGTTCAGTACCTGCCGGGTGGGTAACATTCTTTTGTAGAGATTGATCATGAAATCTTTTCTATGGTCTTTCTCTCTCTTTCACTGATTCAAGAAGGACACCTGTCAGTTTCTGTCAAAAGAATGTGCACTGTACTGGTTTACTGCTCATGAATAAGCCTGCCAAGGAAAAATATAGTCAGGTAAATTGTCTAGATCAATATGACCTAAACAGTGTTGACTGGGCCATTAAACTTTAAAATTTTGACTGCAATTTTCAGTACTCAAACATCTAAGGCTCATTTACTATGGCTGTTTCGAAGCCTTGTCCTTGAATCCGTAAAGACATCTTTCCCATTGATTCAGATAGCAAATATTTAGGGATACTATAGGAAAATTTATAGTTAGTTTAACTGATTCAAGAAATTGTATGTTGTGTGTACTATTTGTATGTTGTGTTTACTATTTGTAGTTTTGTTTTTTAATTTCCCTGTTATCACTTAATAGGTCATTCTGGAGACGTTGCTTCCAATTTTGTGGGACTTTTACCCGACATTGAGATGAAATGACATATCAAGCCCTGTCGCCCAATGAAATCAATTGGGTTTATAAGCATGGGCTGTCCGACTCTCACCGCTTTGCCTGGGCAGGCTTAGATCCTCTAAGCAGTTTACCGGTACTCATGTGCGGTTGAATTCAGCTGTGTGTGGAAGCATCATGCAGCCCATCTATTTCTTCAAGCTCCGATGGGCGGGGGCCGTAATTATATGTTTTGTGTTCTCATTGAGGCAATTTTAATGAGTACACACAACATATTGTTATTTTACTTGAGATCAAAAATATAACCCTATAGTATCGCCATTGTGCCTCCCGACATTACATTATAAGTAACCCGCACTGACTCTGACTATCCGTCTCCAAAAAAGCTTTTGTGGTCCTAAAGGTGTTTGAGTCATTAATCCTTATCCCACTGTTCACTTATCCCACTTCCCCTACCTTTGCAAACAGAAGAAGCCATCTGATCAGGATCTACACTGTTTGTCATGCAGTTTGTGAATTGAACAAAAACATTAAATCAAGTACAGTCGAACTTCGATGGGTCGAACTCGGTAGGCTCGAACACCACGTTTGGGTCGAACTGACTTTTCAGTCCCGGCAAAATCCCTATTCATTTTAACTAAACATGCCACCCTTGGCTCGAACCACGATGGCTCGAACCCTCGAACTCTAAGCCTGGTCCCTAGAGTGCATTTTCTATGTAAAATCCCACCGATGGCTCGCACTTATTACCTTTTTAAAAATTCCAATTTTATAGATCAAGTCACCCAGGCGCGTGATCAGTACCATAATACGGACCAAAAATACGGCTCATCATCCACTCTTAAATTATGACCGATAAATATACCGGAAGTCATCAAAATCGCCGCAGCTATGATAAAAAATCAGTACACAAAGATGGATCTTGCCGAGTTGGACTTCAATGGCTCGAACTACCGATGGCTCGAACTTTTTTCGGCGGTCCCGGCGAGTTCGAGCCATCGAAGTTCGACTGTAGTTTGATTGGCTGATAGTTGTACCCCCACAAATGAAATTTGGGGGGGGGGGGGGGGTATATAGGAGTGAGCTTGTCGGTCGGTCGGTCTGTTGACTTGGTTCCAGACGATAACTCAAAAAGCGCTTCACCGATTTTTTTAATTTTTGGTACACTGATGTAACATCATAAAATACAGGTCAAGTTCGATTTCCACTACAATTCGTCAATTTTCGACATAGTTATGGCCCCTTTCAAGTGAAAAAATTGCAAAATGCCGCTGTTGTACTATCAAGGCAGTTTTTGTGGGGGTATTCATCACCTTTAGTGATAGCTCTAGTTAGCAATGGGTGGGGCTAAATTAATTTTATTCAGCGAGTTAAAGCTTTTATTGTGTTTTGGAAATAAAAACAGTATGTAGTGAGCCTGATTCATTAGTGTAAGGATATAATTATCCATTTTCAGGTGTTCCATATGACCCAAGAAATGCCGCCAGATTCCCGACGACCCCTGGACACTTACTATGATGAGGATATGGGTAGACTGCAGACTTACAGCATGGAGGTAAGATATACATTTTTCTAAACCAGTTAAAGACATGATAGAGGCAGCAAAATGTTATGCTTAGACAGGTAAAATCACACTGAAAGAGAAAGTATGATTTTTGTCCTTTTCACAGTGATAGCAAATGATAGTTCTATTTGTTCTGGGAAATCCTTATGCATTGTTAGACTGAAAAACAGTGAAGATAAAGACACCTCTGCACAAAATAATGTACCATCTATTCAGAACCATCACTTTTGGCACACAAGTGATATGTACCAAGGGGGACATATTGTTTTTTGTGCGGATCCTGTTTTGCATTGGCATCCGCATAGCATGTTTGAAGCACTATCTCTCCAGAACCTACAGATCAATTCTGACCAAACTTGAATGGTTACATCACTATGATGAAGAAAAACCGTCATTTGGTTTTTATGGCCTTGACCTCATTTTCAAGGTCACATGCCCCCGAAAACTGTCAATTTTTGGCCAAATAATATGGCTTGTCTGCACCCTATCTCATGATTGTATCAAAGAATTTTAGTTAAATTTGGTATAATATATATTTACAGCCTACCTAACCCTTGACCTGCTGAATATTTAAATATGCCACACCCACTAATGCTTATCAACCAATCAGATTCTTGATGCAAATCATTGCAACAAATTCATAAACTGAATGGCAAACAATGAAGATCCTGATCAGATGGCTTCTTCCGAAGCCATCTGATCTGGATTTACATTGTTTCTAAGATAAGACATGTCTGGGCTCAGCAGGACAAGGGTTAAGATTTGATTAGATTTGAGAATATTATTTGATATGCTAATGATAGCCTTGGTTCTTTTTGTGTCTTTACCTACTGATCATTTTTTGCTTTATATTACATTAGCCTTGCATATTCCTTCATGAGAAAACCTTTGAGGTTTGTAACCTGATAAGACACAAACTGACCTGCTATGCTTCACAGACTAGCAATAATCTTGCAATATGAGCCCCGCCAAGCGAATTTGTGTCTTCGAGCATTCCATCATGACAAATTTTAACTGCGCATGCCCAGCCATTCATAGGGGGCAGGGATATGGCTTTCTGTCTGAAGGTTCCTCTTGATTCACTGCTTGTATGAGCGAGCAGCGAAGGTTCTGGTGAGATTGCGCGGATGCGCAGGCTCACCTGAACCTTCGCTGCTCGCATAGGCGATAAGTACCAAAATCGCTTGACGGGGCCCATATTATGTATAGAAACTTGAGATATTGGTCTATACAAGCAGTAAACAAAAAAAAAGGTGCTAATCTCCTTTCCCTGCATGGTATGGCAGAGCTGAAACAAACCTCAAATGCAAACTGGTAAACCACTTAGAAGGACTTAGCCTGCCCAGGCAAAGTAGTACGAGTCAGACCATCCATGCATTTAAACCTTATTTGTTTGTTTGGGCGGTAGGGCTTTGAGATGTCATTTCGTCTCAGTGTTGGGTAAAAGTCCAACAAACTTGGAAGCAATGTCTGCAAAATGACCTAAATAGTCTTGACAGGATGTGAAACCTCAATTCAAACAAAGAAACAAACAAAGTTGCCAGCCAGACTGTGCATCTGCTGCTCGGTCTGACTGGCACCTTTGTTTCTTTGTACAGTCTGATCTGCACTTTGTTATTTGCAAACAGTTAAAACAGGTTTTCTCATGATGTGGCTGACAGTTTCTTTGTATCAGTAGCTTGTTCATCATTTTTCTAAGTACAGCATTTAGGAAAATTTATTTCCTGTCTTGTGGATTTCTTCTTTTAACTGCATTCTTATTAGATGTTGTAACACCCTTTATTTTCAGATTATGTGTTATGAAAATGGGGTAGGCTTATCTCATTTCAGTTTTGTTTTTATTTCAAATTTATCACTTAGTTCAGCATCATTATTTCAGTTTTAGAAATACAGTGCTACTTCAAGGACTTGAACACCAATGACTTGTTTACCCTCAGTTGCATAGCAGGGAGAAAATAAAGTGAAACTAGATAGCACAGCCGATGGCACGCCATCCCAAATCCCCATGTTTTCGACAGCAATTGCAAAGATTGATATTTGACCTTTTGACACCTCCCCAGGTCCATAATCTGACACCAGGGTGAAAATTTTACTTCATTTGTATTCTACACAACATAATGAGAGTTACACAAGCATAGCTAACAATTTTTCTTCTTCTGTGTACGCAACTAGGTTTCTGTATTAGTGGTGCTATACTTCTTATAGCTCCAGATGACATATATTAGGGTTAGTGTCAGTTTTATCTTGAAAATGTGTGTTGAATCAACTCAATGACTAAACCGGCTCCGATAGCTCAGTGGTAGAGGGTCCAATTTGGGAATGGGAGGTCGCGGGTTTGATCCCCGGCCAGGCCATACCAAAGGCGTGAAAAATGGTACTAGGCGCTCCCTTGGCTGACGCTCTCATTTTCAGGGGTAGTCCTAGGAAGATAAATGAAGGCAGGTAAGTATTTGTTGCAGGATACTTTGTTTGTCGCAATAAAAGCTCTACAGAGCTTATGTTATTTGTTTTTGATATGCGACGTGAAATAAAGCTTCTTTATCTTTAACAACAACACAGTATACCTATACACTGAAATTCCGCTATTAAGACTACGTAAAATTGAGACTTTAAAAAGCTTATTTAGAAGGCTGCAGTTATTCTTCCTTTTGGTTTCTGCACACAAGTCCTCTGTTGAACAGTCCCAAAGGTGATCTTTATATAGGAATTATTCTCTATTTTTACAGCTGATCAAAATGGTAGAAGAGCCAAAATTATCCCCATTATGCCTCCTGACCCGGTGCTTTGAGAAACCCTCAGTGGTTTGAAACCCAATGCCTCCTCCCCACCCCTGTAAAGAACAAATTGCCGTATTCCCAAAGGTGTTCAAGTCTATGAAGATAGACTGTGGTTGCTTTTGCTTTTGAAGTACTTTTCTCCATGTCCCAAATGATATGAATGGAGGGCGTCTCCATCAGGAATTGTTAACCAGAAATTGCTTTAAAAAGATAAGCATTAGAGTTAAAAGTGTACTTTCTGGACAACAAGAGTGCAGTTTGTAAAGCATTTTGCCCTGTGATGTGTCACAAAGGTTACAAATTATTCTGTTACACTTTTGTGCCATTAGAAGAATGGTTGAAAAGGCATATAGTGTTACCCTGTCCATCTTTCCATCCTTCCGTCTGTCCATACCCATCCGTGTCCATGACCGAGATGGGGTTAGCTATTTGCATTAAGTTTTCTTAATTGCGCTTCCAGGTGGGGGCCTCTGTGTCTTTTGGATCCATTTCTGGTTGTAAGAAACTGCTTGAGTTAAATTCTGCTTACATATAAGTTCAGTTTGCCATGGAGAAAAGTAGTTCATGCAATTTGCCAGCAAGCTAGATCGTCAAAGAATAGAAGGTTAAAGGGTGTATATCACCAAAAGAGTTATTGGAGGAAAAGGTATTTACTCACCATGGCTAGGGCTGTTGTATAAAAGGGATAGCTAAACCCTCTTCTTTTACATTCTAGCCTTCCCAAAAGCCAAAAATTGAACATTGGCATCTGATCAGTGTCTACATTGTTTGCTTAAAACATAGAAATTCTTGGAACACTTGCAACAGTCAGCATCTGTTGCAAAACCCTGGAGCATATATTAGTTAGCAACATTAACAAGCACCTAGCTTCTGAAAGCATTCTTGCTGACTGCCAGCATGGTTTCCGAAGTCGAAGGTCTTGTGAAACTCAATTAGTTCAGTTCTACCATGACATAGTGAGCAATCTGGATGGGGCCATTAATCATGGCCACAAACAGACTGACCTGATTATCATGGATTTTGCCAAGGCCTTCGACAAGGTACCTCACAGGAGGCTATTGTACAAACTAGATCATTATGGGATTAGAGGATCCACACTTAAGTGGGTTAGCTCATGGCTCTCTGGACGCACACAACAAGTTGTACTTGACGGCCAAGCGTCGGATCCAGTCCCTGTTTTGTCCGGTGTCCCACAAGGTTCGGTACTTGGACCAGTCCTTTTTTTGATATTTATTAACGATCTTCCTGATAATATCAGGTCATCTTTTCGCTTGTTTGCTGATGATTGTGTTTTGTATAGGAACATAATTATATACTACTTCTGACTGTCTTATCTTACAAGATGACCTGGATAGCCTAGCACGTTGGGAGGCCGATTGGCAAATGAAGTTCAATGTGGCCAAATGTCATTCAATGAGGGTGTCACGGCACCCTCCAGACAAGCAGATTAAATTCAACTACTCATTACATCAGCATACTTTGGAACATGTTCAATCCGCAAAATATCTTGGTATCACCATTACTGATAATCTTGATTGGGGGCAACATATTTCTGAGATTACCTCTAAAGCAACTAGGACATTAGGGTTTCTTAGACGTAATTTGGCTTTTGCACCTAGGCAGACAAAGGGTGTTGCATACAAAACCTTGGTTAGACCTCAATTAGAGTATGCATCACCTGTTTGGCCTCCCCATGTTAAAACTCAGGTTCAACAGGTTGAGAAGGTTCAGAGGATGGCTGCCCGATGGACCTGCAGACGATGGCGGAACAGAAGCAGTGTTGGTGAAATGCTCGATGAGCTGGAGTGGCCATCCTTGGAGGCCCGTCGCGAGCAGTCCTCTTTAACCTTCTTTTATAAGATACACTCTGACACAGTGTCTCTTAAATACTTGACCCCTGTGACTAATTCAACTCAAACAAGGGCATCAAAACTAAACAACAGTCAATATCGTAGGTACCAGGCCTATAGTGATGCCCTGAAGAACTCTTTCTTCCCTAGAACTATTCCTCAGTGGAATAGTCTTCCCTCCTCTGTGGTAAATGCCAAAACTGCAGAGGAGTTCAAAGCCCGCATGGTGTAGATTGGGATCCAGAGGTGTGCGTTTTAGTACACCTCTGAAAGCAGATTGTAAATAGTTTTAAGAACTCATCCAGTGGGTGTTTTTTTTTTTTTTTTTTGCTAAATTCTAAATTTAGCGCATGCTAAATTCTAAATTTAGCGCACCACCCAACTGAGGTAATGGCCAAGTTTGACCGACTCAGTATATGAAGATAGATAGATAGAACAGATAAAATTGAAGTCTGACATCCCTTATACACCTGGCAGATTTTCCGCCATTTTTCAATCAAAGGGAGACAACTTTCAGAACTGTTTGTTTGCTTTTTTATAAACTCTATCCCACGGATAGAGAGGTCTACTCTTTAAGGAAGAGTTGACCCCTATTGACATGGGAGACAAAAATACTTCAGGTGCCTCCCTGAAGGTGTATCCATTCCCCTTAAATCAGAAATGGGTTCGTTGAAGAGTTTACTGCATGTAATCAGTTATATGGTACTGTCTTAAAGCTGGATGCACTGAGGCGCATCGGTGCTAACTGACTTTTTGGGAGTCACACAAGAGTCACTCATGCACATTCTGTCATCCTTTGTTTGTTGTTCATGATACAGTAGAAAATTTATACCTCCAGATTTGAAGAAGTATCACATTTAGGTATTCAGCCACTTCAAATCATTACCATATTTTTGTTCTAAAATTTGAACAAGTAAAATTTACTGCCCAATATTGTGTCTAAAATAGCTGGATTAGTGACATTGCCTGCTAAGATAGGATGCTGCAGGCTGCAGCGTTTCATCTGAGTCTGCACTGTTTACTCAGCCATTTTTATCTGAATACATATGGTAAATATGGTTTCAAGGATAAATTTGGATTACATTTTATGTTTTCTTTATTGAACCATATAATGTGGGTATGTGTAAAACTCGCCTCATGTACCCGCAATGTATTTCTAATGAAAAAGAAAGAAAATTATCCCAGCATTATCCTTGTTACTTCCCTGTATCTAGAGCTCTGAGATATGAAACATTTCTGCGTACATGTGAGATTTGAACCTGGAATTCTGGTGTGAGAGTCAGACACCTTATCTGTTAGGCTGCTGTGCACTCCACACTAGCATCAGGTATAAAGACATGATTACTTTTTCTTTCTTGCAAACCAGATAAGGAAATCCTGGACGTAACCCTGGGATAGAAATTATTATCCTATTCTGGTTATCTACCCAGGGATAAGATAACAGTCGAGAATTTTCATGTGTTTGATGTGCACTGGTTGAATGGGACATCAGGTATGCAGTCATTAAGGTTCATGTCACTGCACATACAGTGATTTCAAAAAAGCCATATTGTTCTCATCTAAATATTGCGGATGTCGACAATTGAAAAAATCCACTCTCAGAAATGAAAGATACGCAAGAAAAAGGATCTTACATGGGTGAGGGGTGGATAGAAAAATCCATCCCTCAGGATCACTGTTACCCTTGGAACAGATTTTTCTATCCACCCCTCACACCCACGTAAGATTCTTATCATATAAAATAGAATTTATAAATATGAATGGAAGTACAAAGCACTCTTGAAGACTATGTTAATTACATTTATCGAACAGACTAAGATGTAAATGTGTACCCCAAAATTTGGTAGATCAAAGTTATTAACACTTTTCCTGCTTAATAACTTATCTTAGCGACACCCATTTCTGACTATCAACCAATCAAATTACTTGATTAAATGTATTTATTCAGATCATAAACTGAGCTACAAACAGTGTAGATCTTGATCACATGGCTTTTTCAGAAGCAGTCTGATCTGTTACTACACTGTTTGCAAAGGTAGGGGTTGTCATGTTCAGCAGGATAAAAAGAAGAAAAAGAGGGCCACATGGAAGATTTATACTACTTCACTAAATGTGTTACCCTCTATGAATAAAGTTGATTATTTATATTATTAATTAAGTTATTTGAGAGTTTCAGTTAATTTAGTTACAGTATTTATTCATGCATACAGACCTTAAGCTTGTTACTAGAGGTGCAACGATTCACCGAAAACTCGGTTCATCGCGGTACATAAGCTACGATTCGGTTCACGGTTTTGTTTCCTCCATTTTCGGTTCGGTTCGGTTCGACGATCAGTTCTGAAAATCGACAAATGGGCCGAAATGGCCGGTCGATGATGTTGGCGCTTATATCAATAATTCGGGGGAAAATTCAGAAAATAAGCAAAAATTACCTCAAAAATAGCCAAAATTATTTTTTTTGACGGTATGCCTATCACTTGTATGCGTATTTATTCGCAATTGCACTTGTAAAATGTAAAAATATTTCTCGATTTTGCATTACGGGAGCGACACTCGGCAGTTCAAAATGGCGGATCGCGAGATCGAGAATGCGCCGGCAAAATACAAATCAAAATGACTGAAACTGTGTTAATTAATAGGTCAATGCTTTCAATTGTTTCAATATAGAATGCGAATGCCTGAAACGAGTAGTTATAATCAAAACTCTCACAGTCTGTTTTTTTTTCAGCTGGTTTGGTTTACAGCTGAAAAAGACAAGACTGTGAGAGTTTTGATTATAACTACATGTTTTGTCAAAGTTTAGCACGGACCTGTTAATGGGTGCAATTTGTTATCAGGGAATTTACATTCCTAAAGGGGAAAATCTGATCTCATATGATCTAGTCACTAGTGTTACAGTTAATCAATTGTTTCCATTTTTAAAGTTTAATTTTACAACCAATTTTTACAGTTTAATGTTACAATAAATTTATTTTTGTTCCACATGCAGCTTTCTTTTCCACAGAGATCCTAAATAAAATGTATCGCGATACGTATCGTATCGTGAACCATGTATCGCGATACGTATCGTATCGTGAGGTGAGCGTATCGTTGCAGCCCTACTTGTTACATGTATTTTTTGGTGTAGATACATGGTTATTTATATGTACATATCACTAGATCTGTGCACTTAGAGTGCACATTAATTAAGCTAGTGAATAGTAAGTATTGTAAAATATCTTGTATCTGTTGTAGCAGTAGCAAAAGTTGGCAATAATAGTTTACTGAATAATTTAGCAGAATTGTATTCCCTTTCTAGTTTAGATGTATGTATAACCTGGCAGATTTTTACTATCTTCAAAGAGTTACAATTTCTTTGACAACCAGTTTGTTTACATGTAAACTATGCCTCTCTGAATGTGAGGTGTCCTGTTAAAAAATGGTCATTCTCATTCTTTCCTATAAGAAAAGATATTTGTTGATAAAGGAAAACAAAACATTTTTATGAAAGAGATGCTATTCTGGAAGGTGTGTCCTTTCCCCTAAATTCCAAGGTGTTGAACATTGAAATAATTGGGAGAATAGAAAATTTGGCATTTTATGTTAACCCATTTTGTACCGGAAACCCCAAAACTAGAAAAAAATAGCTTTCACCTAAATCATCGCAGTATAATTATGATAAAAAAATCAACTGCCATACATTCTCATGTCCTCATCCTGGGACTGGGGCCATCTCCTAGCACAAGTCGCAGGTTTGGGTGTCACTGAAAAGTTTGTTGTACACAATGAAAATTTGCTTTTTACACACGTCCCCCAATTTTGCCATGGTAGACAAAAATATGTTTGTAGGAGTTGTCTCCCCTGAAGGTGTTCCCATTCGCCCTAAGGTGTCAGACCACTCAAATATGCCCCCTTATAAATGCATGTAAATCCTGCAAGTTCCAGAAACAGTCACATGTCCCACAACATTCGTTCACTTCTAACACTTCTCAAACTGACAAGATCACTCACTGGTCTCCTGAAATATCACCTATTTTCCCTGTCATGACCTTTTAGATTTTTCACAAATTTATGCCAAACACACTGACTGTGTTAATTTCCAACACAAAACAGCTGGCTGGTGCACATCTGCTTGACATAGATCAGCATCCACCCAGAAGATATAGTCCTGGAAAGAAGGATGGATCTTTGCTCATTCATTGCAAAACATTTCATATTTAAAGATCAGATGAAAATAATGGGAGAAAAAAACTTAAACAGTGAAGTATAGTCTGTCAACAAAGGAAGCAAAATTTTTTAAAGGACTATTTTAGCACCCTACGACCCCGGAAATACTTCTCTGGGTGGGTTGACACCTTAAGTATTTGAGCCATTTGGGTTCTATTGTATGTCATCTGTTAATGTTCAAATTCACCAGTTTGAAGACTAAATATTTCTATATCTCCAGCAACCAGTGGACCTGACTTCAGATCATTTCAACAACAGCACTTCCTTACCAGTTATCAGAACCTCAGATGTACAGAGAGGCATGGATTTCTTCTCACCCTGGCTGGCCGCAGACAACAAACAACCCTTCATACTGGTGGGACCAGAGGGATGTGGGAAAGGGTAAGTATATACAGCAAAATTCTGCTATTAAGACCAGCTGAAATCTATAGTCAACATCTAGCTCAATCAATGAAGTTTGCAAAGTACTATGAAGATTAATGATTCTTTTAAAACATAGTTAATCCTTAAAATGCCCATCACACAATCAGGGTGAACCCAGATCATACTGCTTCTACAGGAGCAATCTGATCTGGATCCACACTGTTTGTCTGTATGTAAAAGTTTTCAAGAAATTTAGCAGACAACATAAACAGACAGCATTTTTATATGCAGTTTTTTTTTGTTTTTTTTTTTGGCATCTTAACCCTTAAGATGCCGAGAAAAACTACATCTGAAAATGTCGTCTGCTTATGTCATCACAAACTTTTTAAAGATATTTTTTTTTGCAAACATGCAAACAGTGTGGGCCCAGTTCAGACTGCTTCTTGAGGAGCAGTCTGAACTGGGTCCACACTGTTTGCCAAAAATGACTTAAAGTAACCAGCAGACATCAAAGCAGACAGCATTTGTTGTGATTGGCATTTTATGGGTTAAGGGGTAAAAGGTTTTAATTTTTCTTCCTTTATGTTTTCTACACCCACTAGTGTCCTGTAAGAGACCACCTTTGGGTCTGTTAACAGTTGTCTTTTTAGCAGTCCAAAAAAGTGATCTTAATATAGAACTATCACTGTAATCGATGACTCAGAAAGAAAAAAATCATTTTCAGGCTAAAGAGAACAAGATCAGACTAATAAAGCGTACGCAGCATGTATACAGTGCATAGACATCATATCAATCTTGATATTGTATAATCAACATATGACCTGTTAGGAGTTTTTTGGTCATGGTTTGTTTTGTTTGCCAAAAGAGGTAATTGTCATAATCATGAACATATATCTGTGTCAAGATGAAGTGTATGATAGAAGTCCATTTAATACAGACTGACCATAGACCCTACAGGTGACATGATTATCAAGTAGATCCTTAAGTGTAAAGAATGCAAGCAGTGATCAGACTGCATATATGTGGCATGCTTGCTAAAGATTACTTTTGCTGTTGAAGTTTGCTTAGCAAAAAATTCTAGATCAGATACTAGCAGTCTAATTTTATCCATTATTTTTCAGTGAAAATTGGGCTTGACTAAAATGTGAATTGTCTGCCTAGCAGACAATTCACGTGTAATGTTAAGCCTTATATCACTGAAAAATAAGAAAAAAAAGTACTTTGAAAATGTCATCTGCTCTTAAAGGGTTGATGATTGGTTAGTCATTAAATACTTTCATTAAATATTTGCTATAAATTTTCTTTCAGCATGATGATGAAGCACTGTTTTGAGCAGCTGAGGTCTACCCAGGTAGCTGTAGTACACTGTAGTGCCCAGACTAACCCCACCCATGTGCTACAGAAACTGAGCCAGACTTGTATGGTTCTGAACACAAACACAGGGAGGGTGTACAGACCGAAGGACTGCGAGAGACTGGTTCTCTACCTCAAAGATATCAACCTTCCCAAGCCTGATAAATGGGGAACCTGTCAGCTCATTGCCTTCCTACAACAGGTGTGTTTATTTTTCCTTCTTAGGTTGACGACTCAAGCAGAAACAATTAGCCATATTCGACTGGTAAATTTTCGTGAAACTTTGTGTAGGAGTGTGATATCTTCTAGTAACAGCCAGTGATATGGTCCAATCAGTTTGTTCTAAGCTTTTAAGGGGAATGGATACCCCTTCAGTGGAGACAACTCCTACAAGAGTGTTTTTGTCTCCCATGTCAATAGAGATAAACTCTTAAAGGAAAGAATTTTAGGAGCAAATTCTTTCCTTTAAGAGTTGACCCCTTTTTCCGTGGGACACAGCTTATAGAAAAGCGAACAGGAAGTTCTGAAAGCTGTCTCCCTTCCAAAAATGGCGGAAAAATCAGCCAAGTGTTCCCACTCCCCTTAAGCAATCCTAATGCACAGAATGTTCTGCATTTTATCAAACTAAATTCAGTAGACAATTCACGTGTAATGTCAAGCCTTATTTTTTGCAGAGAAAGTAGAAATTAATGCTTTGACAAAAACATCTGTTAAACATGCTTAATGTTTGAAGGTTAACGCTTAAAGAGCTTTCTCTTAATCATTAGGTCTCACCGCTGTAGATCGAGCCTTGCTTGGGTCACATGTGAGACGCCAAGTTCTGCGGTTCTCTCCCACCTATGATTAAAGATTGGCTGGATATAAGTGAAATAATCTTGAAAGGGCCAAAAAATAATCTTTAAAGGATCAAGCAGAACTACATAGCAGATGGCATTCAAAATGTTTTCTTATGTTTGGAGAAAGTCAGACATTTCATGTGAACAGTCTGCCAGCAAGGAGCATACACACAGGTCTCATCCTAAGCTAGTGGAGATCAAGTTGCAGATTTAATAATGTATAAATGAGCCCGACACTTGGAATGGAACATTACAATTTTGCATGTGTGCATGAACAGGAAAGATTGAAACTAGCCTGTGCATTAATGCAGCTGTATCATTGTTGTCACTATCTGCTCCAAAATATACCTAGATCCATAGACTGTGAGGCTGCATGGGTTACCACAACATAGGATAGTAATTCCCTCTTACCTGGAACTGTAGTCATACATCTTATCTTGTACTTTTTAGCTCACCGTCACGTAGTGACGAGGTGAGCTTTTGGGATCACTTTTTGTCCGTCGTCCGTCGTGCGTGCGTCCGTCCGTGCGTCCGTGCGTAAACAATTTCTTTAAACGACATCTCCTCCTAAACCACTGATCGGATTTTGACCAAACTTCACAGGAATGATCCTTAGGTGGTCCCCTTTCAAAGTTGTTCAAATGGTTCCGGTCCGTTGCACATCTAGGTCATAGGAGCAAAAAATAGATTTTTTCACCAAAAACTTAAAAAATCTTCTTCTCTGAAACCACAAGGCCCAGGTCTTTGATATTTGGTATGAAGCTTCATCTAGTGGACCCCTACCAAGATTGTTCAAATTATAATGCTTGGGCCAGAAATGCCCCCGCCCTGGGGCCCTTTGGTTTTACATAGGCTTATATGGGGAAAATCTTTAAAAATCTTCTCTGAAACCACAAGGCCCAGGTCTTTGATATTTGGTATGAAGCTTCATCTAGTGGACCCCTACCAAGATTGTTCAAATTATAGTGCTGGGGCCAAAAATGCCCCCGCCCCGGGGCCCTTTGATTTTACATAGGCTTATATGGGGAAAATCTTTAAAAATCTTCTTCTGATCTGAAACACAAGGCCCAGGACTTTGATATTTGGTATGAAGCTTCATCTAGTGGACCCCTACCAAGATTGTTCAAATTTTAGTGCTGGGACAAAAAATGCCCCCGCCACGGGGCCCTTTGGTTTTACATTGGCTTATATAGGGAAAATCTTTAAAAATCTTCTTCTCTGAAACCACAAGGCCCAGGTCTTTGATATTTGGTATGAAGCTTCATCTAGTTGACCCCTACCAAGATTGTTCAAATTACAGTGCTGGGGCCAAAAATGCCCCCGCCCCTTCTCTGAAACGACAAGGCCCAGGACTTTGATATTTGGTATGAAGCTTCATCTAGTGGACCCCTACCAAGATTGTTCAAATTTTAGTGCTGGGACAAAAAATGCCCCCGCCAAGGGGGCCTTTGGTTTTACATTGGCTTATATAGGGAAAATCTTTAAAAATCTTCTTCTCTGAAACCACAAGGCCCAGGTCTTTGATATTTAGTTTGAAGCTTCATCTAGTGGACCCCTACCAAGATTGTTCAAATTATAGTGCTGGGGCCAAAAATGCCCCCGCCACGGGGCCCTTTGGTTTTACATAGGCTTATATAGGGAAAATCTTTAAAAAATCTTCTTCTCTGAAACCACAAGGCCCAGGACTTTGATATTTGGTATGAAGCTTCATCTAGTGGACCCCTACCAAGATTGTTCCAATTTTAGTGCTGGGACAAAAAATGCCCCCGCCACAGGGCCCTTTGGTTTTACATTGGCTTATATAGGGAAAATCTTTAAAAATCTTCTTCTCTGAAACCACAAGGCCCAGGACTTTGATATTTGGTATGAAGCTTCATCTAGTGGACCCCTACCAAGATTGTTCAAATTATAGTGCTGGGGCCAAAAATGCCCCCGCCCCGCGGCCCTTTGGTTTTACATAGGCTTATATAGGGAAAATCTTTAAAAATCTTCTTCTCTGAAACCACAAGGCTCAGGACTTTGATATTTGGTATGAAGCTTCATCTAGTGGACCCCTACCAAGATTGTTCAAATTATAGTGCTGGGACAAAAAATGCCCCCGCCACGGGGCCCTTTGGTTTTACATAGGCTTATATAGGGAAAATCTTTAAAAATCTTCTTCTCTGAAACCACAAGGCCCAGGACTTTGACATTTGGTATGAAGCTTCATCTAGTGGACCCCTACCAAGATTGTTCAAATTATAGTGCTGGGCAAAAAATGCTCCTGTCCCGGGGCCCTTTGATTTTACATAGGCTTATATAGGCAAAATCTTTAAAAATCTTCTTCTCTGAAACCGCTAGGCCCAGGTCTTTGATATTTGATCTGTAGCTTCATCTAGTGGACCTTTGCCAAGATTGTTCAAATTTTAGCCTTTGTTGATGTTTGGTATGAAGCTTCACCTTTAACCCTTTACCACTCAGATACGTATATTCCCGACTCGATCCATTACCACTCAGACCCGTATATTTACGACTTTATCGATTAACGTACAGATACGTATATCCCCGTGTGTCGCCATTTGAACAAATACGTGTTTGCCCGTGTCTCAAAATCAATCGCGTTATTTTTACCTTTTTCCTAAATATAAAAACGCCGGATGTTTATTAATGTTAAGTTTGGTCTTTTGCCAACAATATTTGCGAAAAAAACAAATATGTTTCTATACAAAGTTTTTGTGTAATTTACAACCAAACACACCAGGGGGTTCTTCTACTGAATCACGATGACCTTGCCTGAACGGAATGGAAAATTACTGGGTTGAGTTACTGAATGACGCAATATTTGTGTGTCGGTCGCGCATGATTTGCATGATTTAGGTAAAGACAATTAGCGCTGTATAATCAGTTAGTTTCAAGGGATTTATGGTTCAAGATAATTAGTTAATTGGGGATTATGATACCCTAGGAATGTTTATACAGCGGATGCCACCCGGAGCGTGCCGAGCTTTGAGCCGCAATAAATTATGTAACAGTACCCAAAAGTGTACCCAGGTGTTCATCGGAAGGGCAATAAAACCCACAGATGGGTAGAAGGCCTTTCATTGGTCAATAGTTTCAGCCCCTTTAATGAATATTAATTTCTAAAAAAAAAAAAATATGCGACGTCTGATCAGGGTCTCACCGCCGACACGTTAACAGACAAACAGATGCAATTATTAAGCGGCACCTGATCAGGGTCTTCAGGTTTTTGGACCTTATAATGCTACGGCACCCGGATCAGACCCTCCACAATTATTGCCGCGACGTCTGATTCAGCTCCAACCGCCGACGGTTCATTTTATTTTATTTTCCGCGACCGAATAGGTTTGGAGGATATAGCGACCGTCCAAATGTCCGTCCGTCCGTAGACACAACAGACAGATGCAAACCATGCAGACTCGGATCAGACGCCGTACTATTATTGAACGGCGTCTGATGAGGGTCAGCATGTTTGTAGAAGGCATCTGAGACGGCGCAGACCCGGACAAGACGCTGCGCAACGGTTATGCGGCGTCTGATCAGGGTCTTATCGGCGACGGTGGTGTTTTTTATCCCTAGTCTAAACAGGTTCGGAGCCTGGCGTCCGTTCATTCGCCCGTTCGTAGACACAAAATTATGAGTGACAAGACGCTGCGCAACGGTTATGCGGCGTCTGATCAGGGTCTTATCGGCGACGGTGGTGTTTTTTATCCCTAGTCTGAACAGGTTCGGAGCCTGGCGTCCGTTCAAACTTCTGTCCGTAGACGCAATAGACATATGAAAACAATGCAGATCCGGATCAGATGTACAATTATTAAACGGCATCTGATGATGGTCTACATGTATGTAGACGGTATCTGAGACAGCGCAGACCCGGACAAGACGTTGCGCAACGACGCGGCGTCTGATCAGGGTCTTATCGCCAACGGTGGTGTTTTTTTTAACCCTAGTCTGAACAGGTTCGGGGGATATAGCGATCAGCGTGGCGTCATTCACCCAACCGTCTGTATAACAAAAGACAGAACACAAAGGTGCAAACAGTGCAGATTTGAATCGGACGCCATACAATTATTATACGGCGTCTGGATAGGGTCTACAAGTTTGTAGACGGAATATACGACGGCACAGACCCAGACCAGACGCTGTACAATGATCATGCGGCGTCAGACCATGGTCTGACCCCCGCCGGTGCGTTTTATTTTTATCCCCTGACCAAATAGGTTCGGGGATATAACTATCAGCCTGGCGTTCGTCCGTCCGTCCGTCCGCAAACAAAATTATGAGTCTGGCGTCCGTTCACATGTCCGTCCGTTCGTCCGTAGACACAACAGACAGATGCAAGCAATGCAGATAAGAATCAGACCTGTATAATTATTAAACGGCGTCTGATGGGGGTCTACAGGTTTGTAGACGGCATATGGATCGGCGCAGACCCGGACAAGACGCTACACAACGATAATGCGGCGTCTGATCAGGGACTAATTGCCGACGGTGGTGTTTTTATCCCTAGTCTGAACATGTTCGGGGGATATAGCGATCAGCCTGGCGTCATCCACTCAACCGTCTGTATAACAATAGACAGAACACAAAGGTGCAAACAGTGCAGATTTGAATCAGACGCCATACAATGATTATAAGGCGTCTGGATAGGGTCTACAGGTTTGAAGATGGCATATGCGACGACACAGACCATGCGACGTCTGATCATGGTCTGACCGCCGCCGGTGCGTTTTATTTTTTATCCCCTGACCAAATAGGTTCGGGGATATAACAATCAGCCTGGCGTCCGTCCGTCCGCGAACAAAATTGAGTCTGGCGTCCGTTCACATGTCCGTCCGTCCATAGACACAACAGACAGATGCAAGCAATGCAGATTCGAATCAGACTTTAAAAATTATTAAACGGCGTCTGATGAGGGTCTACAGGTTTGTAGACGGCATATGGGTCGGCGCAGACCCGGACAAGACGCTGCACAAAGGTAATGCGGCGTCTGATCAGGGACTCATTGCCGACGGTGGTGTTTTTTATCCCTAGTCTGAACATGTTCGGGGGATATAGCGATCAGCCTGGCATCATCCACCCGTCTGTGTCTATAGACAGAACACAAAGGTGCAAACAGCGCAGTTCGGGATCAGAGCCCAGAAAATTATTATAAGGCGTCCGATCAGGGTCTACAGGATTGTAGACGGCACAGACCCAGACCAGTAGCTATCAACCTGACGTCATCCACCCGTTAGTCTGTATGACAATAGACAGAACACAAAGGTGCAAACAGTGCAGATCGGGATCAGAGCCCAGACAAATATTATAAGGCGTCTGATCAGGGTCTACAGGGTTGTAGACAGCACATGCGATTGCACAGACCCAGACCAGATGCTGTACAATGACCATGCGCATCAGATGTCATTGCACCTCAGTGTTGGGTAAAAGTCCCACCAAATTGGAAGCAATATCTCCAAAATGTCTTAAATAGTGTTGATGGGGATGTTATACCTCTAATCAAACAAATCTTATTTATAAAAAAAAAAAAAAAAATACAGAGACGGCTCTTTGGGGTGAGCTGGCTATGGGGTGGTTGATACATTTATTCAAAAAAAAAAGGTAAAGTTGGGGATGGGGGTTCAAAAAAGGATAGATAGGCTGTAATAGTTATTTTAATCTTATGCAAAAGCACTGATTTTTTCATAAAACACACCCATGTGTCATAGCACATTCTTTAATTTCTCCAAAATGGCTACTTTTCCATTGAAAACTTTTATATTTTTCTTATTTATACTCAGAACATAGGTCGTGGGTGCCGATTGAGGCAGTTCTAACGAGTACCCACAACCTTGGTCTTGGTGCAGAAATAAGTAAAATAATGTATACCGGGTTCAGATAGATGTTCATTTCACAGACTTATGAACAAGATCTTATTTCTGCATAAAAAGTATGTTATGGAAACTTGTTGGAAGACCCTCAGTGACATGCCCTAATGATTACCTACAAATGCGTTTTTGTGCGGAAATAAGAAAAATAATACGTGGATACCCCCTCTTTTCTGGGGCTATGGTGGTTAAAAATACTTTCTCTGACCAACCCAAAACAGAAATTTTTGCTAAAGAAAATATTTTGCTTACTTTGACACTTCATATTTTCAAAACGCAAAGAGAAACTATAATAAATTTAGTACCATTGGAAAGAAAATTTAATTTCCTAGAAACTTTACATTTACATAAATATTGTCAAATGTACAAAAAATACTAAAATAATCATTTTTGTAACATAAGGGTGAAAATCACACAAAAATGCCAATATCTCTGTTCAGATAAGACTGTCAGGCCTATCAGCCATATATGGACTATTGGTTATTGATTTACCTATATCAGTGTTCTGTTAAGATGCTGTATTGGATAATTTTCTGAGTGGTAAAGGGTTAAGACCTCCCTCAACATTATGCACATTAAAGCCCTGGGGCCAATAATGGCCCTCTCTGGGGCCCACTTGTTACACTGGATCAGGTGAGCGATCCAGGGCCATCATGGCCCTCTTGTTCTTGTGTACAGATCAATTGTTGTCACGGTTTTTCTTCAGGTGGTTACCTACAATGGTTTCTATGATGCCAACCTGGAGTGGGTAGGATTGGAGGGTGTTCAGATTGTGGCTAGTATGAATGCTGGAACCTCCCTGGGGAGACACAAGCTAACACCACGCTTCACCTCAGTAGTCAGAATCTGCTGTATTGGGTAAGTTGATACCTCTATCATTATCACTTTAACACCAGAACCTTGTTAGCTTACTGTACTTGTTAGGATCCAAAAGTTTAACTGCTCTAGCAAGTACATTACAGTGGTATTGTTTGCAGGAAAAAGATATGGGTAGCTTTTCCATTGCAAGAAGTACTCACATTTTCCAGCAAAAATCTGAATAGCATATTTACTATATTTAATGATCAAAGTTTTATTGATATATTAACTAGCAATGTGTTAGTGTTGAACAATAGGGTCCAGAGCAATTTTGTATATTTTCCTCAAAGTCTCTATAAAGTATGTTTTGTTTGTTGTTTTTTTATCATCATAATCACAAGACAGTATTAGTTGGAGGTTTTTGTGTATTTACACTTGTAACTAAAATTTCTAACTACTTGAGTCCAGCTGAAGGTGAGTTTGTTTTGTTTGATTTGAGGTTTAACATCCCCGTCAACACTGTATAGGTCATTTTGGAGACGTTGCTTCCAATTTTGTGGGACTTTTACCCGACATTGAGATGAAATGACATCTCAAGTCCTGCCGCCCAATGAAACCAATAGGGTTTATAAGCATTGACAGTCCGACTCGCAACGCTTTGTCTGGGCAGGCTTAGATCCTCCAAACGGCTTACCAGTACTCCTGTGTGGTCGATTTCAGCTCTGCATGGAAGCATCATGCAGCCCATGTATTTCTTCAAGCCCCGATGGGCGGGGGCCTCAGCTGAAGGTGAGAAACATGTATTTATTTTCATGTCATAGCTAATATTTAGCATGACCATATATTTGTTTTGTTCAGGTACCCTGACAGAGAGCAGCTGCAGGCTATCTACGGTTCTTACCTGAAGCCTATTCTCCACAAACAGTTGTCTAGGCACCCAGTATGGGGCAATGTGTCCAAGATACATGCTCTGGCAGGCTCTATGATACAGCTCTTCGAAGAGGTACACAGAGTTTCTTTTCCATCAGTGTCGTCAGGTCAATAAGTCTGTAAAAAGAAGACCCCCATAAACCCAACCTAAATTTGACTCTCGAATATGCACATTGTAAGCATGCATGAAATTTGAATGACCCTCATAATAACCCTTCAGTCAAACACTGAACAGATGACAAATCGATAAATCACACCATCAAGCCGGGACTTGGGGAAACAGAAAATTTCGCACAAAATTGAAATTGTAGAAATCTCTCACTGATTACAGCTCTGCTCAGATAGCTTAGGGGTAAGCAACCTTTTTTAGAAGTTGACTGAGCTTCTTCTGTACAACTTTGCTGCTGGATGTGTTGATCAAAAATCTAAAATAAATAAGTTATTGCTGAAAAAGCAGCAAGAAAGATAAAAAATCGACTTTATGCTTGGTCATTGTACAAGCCACATCTGGTGTAATCTCAAGAGTGCAACTGAAGCCAACTTTTTTAACTTGTATGTTATGAAAAGAATGCATCCATTAGAAACAGTTTGGTGAGAATGACAAACAAATATGCCAAAGCTCTCAAGAAACTACTGAACTTTTTGTGCAAGAAATAGTACAGCTAAATTATAATAACCGTTAACCCTTCTCCTGCTGAATAACAAAAATCCACACCCACTTCTGACTATCCTCCTATCAAATTACTTTATATAATGAATTCGTTCAGTTCACAAACTGAACGACAAACAGTGTAGATCCTGATCAGATGTATTTCCGAGATTACACAGAGATTTAATACTGTTGTCGCTTGTTTTTCTGTACAAAGATGCTGAAAGAAGCTTAAGAGTTACAACAATAATAAAAGACCTCATATGGAGCAATCATATATTCTGTACATTGTAGCTGAGGTCAAGGTTCACTGTGGATGACTACAGCCACTACCTCTTCACACCTCGAGACCTGACCAGGTGGGTCCTCAGTTTCCTGCGGTATGACCTGACTGCTGGAGCCAAGGAGAACACCAGTGACCACCTCCTAGAGATCTGGGCATATGAGGCCCGCAGGTTGTTCCGAGACAGGCTTGTGGGACAGGAGGGTGTCAACAAGTTTGATAACATTCTGATGAATGTCCTGAGAGGAGACTGGTCAGCCAATATCTTTGATGACTTGGACAGTAAGTCTTTACCCTTTCAGTCCAAAATACTAAAACAGCTGCCTATGCAAACAGTATAGACCCATTGATTCTTAGACATCAGGGGCCAGTTGCAATGGTTAGTGCACTTGCCTCTGATGCTGGAGGTCCCAGGTTCGATCCCCAGCGAGGGAGATAAAATTTCGGTGTCCGAACATGCTCAATTGGCATCATTTGCAGGGATGAATGTCATAAAGTGCACCTTCCTTTGGATCGGGACGTTAACTCATACCTACCAACACTCCTGATTTGGGCGTGACTCTCACGATTTATTGTGTGTCTCACTCCCTCACGATCGTTTTTTTAAAATGGCCCAAATCTCACGAATTTCAATGCATTTAATGCCTAGATCAACAGCCCTACTGGATATTTTCCTATGCGAACTGGTTCTGCAAAATTGTTCAAAGAATTCAATTCCATGCAGAACTCTGGTTGCCATGGCAACAAAAAGGGAAAAATAGGAGAAAACCTTTAAAAATCTTCTTGTATGAAACCAGAAGGCCCAGGCCATTGGTATACGGTATGAAGCTTCATCTATTAGACCTCTACCAAGATTGTTCAAATTATAGCCCCGGGGCCAAAAATGGCCGGGCCCACTCATTTTACATAGGGTTATATAGGGAAAACCTTTAAAAATCTTCTTGTCTGAAACCAAAAGGCCAAGGTCTTTGATATTTGGTGTGAAGCTTCGTCTAGTGGACCTCTACCAAGATTGTTCAAATTATAGCCCTGGGGCCAAAATGGCCTCAGGGTGCGGCCCACTGGTGTTACATAGGGTTTTATAGGGAAAACCTTTAAAAATCTTCTTGTCTGAAACCGGAAGGCCCAAGTCTTTGATATTTTGTGTGAAGCTTCATCTAGTGAACCTCTACCAAGATTGTTCAAATTATAGCCCTGGGGCCAAAAATGGCCCACTCGTTTTACATAGGGTTATATAGCGAAAACCTTTAAAAATCTTCTTGTCTGAAACCAAAGGCCCAAATCTTTGATATTTGTTGTGAAGCTTCTTCTAGTAGACCTCTACCAACATTGTTCATATTATAGCCCTGGAGCCAAAAATGGCCCAGGGGCGGGGCCCACTGGGTTAACATTGAGGTATAGGGAAAACCTTTGAAAATCTTCTTGTCTGAAACCAGAAGGCCCAGGTCTTTGATATTTGGTGTGAAGCTTTGTCTAGTGGACCTCTACCAAGATTGTTTAAATTATAGCCCTGGGACCAAAAATGGCCCCGGGGCGGGGCCCACTGGGCTTACATAGAGTTATAAAGGGAAAACCTTTAAAAACCTCCTTGTCTGAAACCTAAACGCCCAGGTCTTTGATATTTGGTTTGAAGCTTCATCTAGTGGACATCTGCCAATATTGTTCAAATTATAGCCCTAGAGCCAAAAATGGCCCAAGGGCGGGACCCACTGGGTTAACATAGAGGTATTTTGGGACAACCTTTGAAAATCTTCTTGTCTGAAACCAGAAAGCCCAGGTCTTTGATATTTGGTATGAATCTTCATCTAGTGGACATCTGCCAAGATTGTTCAAATTATAGCCATAGAACCAAAAATGGCCCAGGGGAGGGGCCCACTGTGTTAACATAGAGGTATATAAGGGAAACCTTTGAAAATCTTGTCTGAAATCAGAAGGCCCAGGTCTTTGATATTTGGTTTGAAGAGTCATCTAGTGAAGCTCTACCAAGATTGTTCAAATTAAAGGTCTGGGACCAAATATGGCCTCGGGGCGGGGCCCATTGGATATATATATATATTGACTTACATAGGGAAAATCTTCAAAGATCTTCTTGTCTGAAACCAGAAGGCTCAAATGTTTGATATTTGGTATTAAGCTTCTTCTAGTGGACCCATAACAAGATTATTCAAATTATACCCCTGTGGCCAAAAATGGCCCCACCATTGGGCCCACTGGTTTTACATAGACAGAAGGCCCAGGCCTTTGATATTTGATATTAAGCTTCATTTAGTAGATCACAACCAAGATTGTTCAAATCATAGACCTGGTACCAACATGTAAATCTCTTAGCTCAGGTGAGCACATAGGACCATCATGGTACATAGACTTATAATGGGGGAAACCTTTAAATATCTTCTTGTCTGAAACCAGAAGGCCCAGGTCTTCGATATTTGGTATGAAGCTTCATCTAGTGGACATCTACCAAGAATGTTCAAATTATAGCCCTAGAACCAAAAATGGCCCAGGGGCGGGACCCACTGGGTTAACATAGAGGTATAGGGAAAACCTTTGAAATTCTTCTTGTCTGAAACCAGAAGGCCCAGGTCTTTGATATTTGGTTTGAAGAGTCATCTAGTGAAGCTCTACCAAGATTGTTCAAATTATAGGTCTGGGACCAAATATGGCCTCGGGGCGGGGCCCATTGGATATATATATATATTGACTTACATAGGGAAAATCTTCAAAGATCTTCTTGTCTGAAACCAGAAGGCTCAGATGTTTGATATTTGGTATTAAGCTCCTTCTAGTGGACCCATAACAAGATTATTATACCCCCGGCATACGAAGTATGCAATGGGGGTATATAGTTTTTGTCTTTTCCGTCTGTCTGTCTGTGTGTCCGTAAACAATTATTTTGTGTCAAAGATATCTCAGGAACTGCTTCACATAGAAACTTGAAATTTTGCACACATGATCAGTATGACTACTTGTATTGTGTGAAAGAAAATAAGGGCCAAGGGGTCAGGACTTTTAGAGTTATTTCCCTTTGTAGTTCTTGCTGTTTAATAGTGTATATTTTTATTTTGTGTCAAAGATTTCTCAATAACTACTGTACATAGAAACTTGAAATTTTGCAAACATGATCAGTATGACTAGTTTCAGTTGAGGTGATGGCACTGGCCGGGGGTATACGTGCCCCACTGGGCACTTTTGTCTAGTTCAAATTATACCCCTGTGGCCAAAAATGCCCCCACCCTGGGGCCCACTGGTTTTACATAGACAGAAGGCCCAGGCCTTTGATATTTGATATTAAGCTTCATTTAGTAGATCACTACCAAGATTGTTCAAATCATAGACCTGGGACCCACATGTAAATCTCTTAGCTGAGGTGAGCACATAGGACCATCATGGTCCTCTTGTTCTTATTTCTGCTCTAAAATATAGATAGTGGGTACTCGTTAGAACTGCCTCAATGAGGCAGTTCTAACGAGTACTCACAATCTATATTTTGAGCAGAAATAAGAAAAATATCACAATTTTTCACCTTAAAATTTTCGTTTTTTCGGCGGTAAAGTTTCCAGTGTATTTGTATAGGCGTGTTTTTGTAATGTTTATTTGAAACCTGGCAACAATAGAATGGCTAAGATGCAAAAATGGAAGAGTCCACCTTATTTTTTCTAGGTTCATAAGTTTCTGCTTGAAATGATCTCTAGCTCTTGGTTTTAAACTTTCAGAATGCATGAAAGCCTTTGTTGGTTGCTTATACTGCTAGGTATTTAATCATATTCTAATTATATTGGTTACAGCGAAAAATCATATCTCGAGATAAGGTGAAGTAATGAGGACAATTTTGGGATAAGTTGCTTATTTCTCCATAACAACACATGTTTTTGGGTATTTGTTAAAATCACCTTATTGAGGTGATTAAAAAAAGTACCAAACAACCCGAGTACTGGTAAACCGCTTAGAGGTTCTAAGCCTGCCCAGAAATAGTGGTGCAGTCTGACCGTCCATGTGCATAAGCCCTATTGTTTTCATTTGGGTGGCAAGGCTTGAGATGTCATTGCAAAAGTCCCACAATATTGGAAGGGACATCTCCAAAATGACCTATACAGTGTTGATGGGGATGTTAAACCTCAAATCAAACAAACAGAACCAAACAAAGTATGTTTCAAACAAGAAAATAAATATTAAGAAAATCAGTCCCCAAAATAATCCTCTTTGTTCCTCCTGATGGGGAGCTATGGGGTTACATTGAGATGCTGGATAGTTTCAATAACCCTCGTCCTACATTTTGTCTTAGCAAACAGTGAATAAATTACATCAAGTAATTTGATTGGTGGGTAGTCAAAACTGGGTGTGGCAAAATTAATTTATTTGGCAGTATAAGTGTCAAGTTTATGTTTTACTTTCAGGAGAGTTCTTTGTGACGTGGGGAGCCCGGCACCATTCATCAGCAGCAGCTGGGGCTGGTGCACCAATGCCACCTAGTGGCAAACCCCTGGGCAAGCTGAATGCAGATGATCTCAAGTCTATCATTGAGAAGGGACTCAGGCTGTTCAGTAAGTTCTATTTCAAATCTTAACCCTTATCTTGCTGTTCACGACAACCCCTATCATTGGAAATAGTGCAGATCCAAATCAGATGGCTTCTGAAGAAGCCATCTGATCAGGATCTACACTGTTTGACAATAAGTTTATAGCTTTGTAGGAATAAATTACATCAAGTTATTTGATTGGTTGATAGACAGGAATGGGTGTGGCTTAAATGAATATTCAGCAAGATAGGGGTTGAATTGTTTGGTCAGAAAAGAAGTATACTACACTAATTCTCAGATGATACTACTGATATTAAATTTACATTTCCTTTCAAATTTTATTTTTCATGCAGAAATGGCTCAATTGCAACACAGAAAAATGGTTATATAAATAGATAAAAAAAATTGGATTTTTTTTATCAAAAATATTGTTTTAGTTTTTGCAAACCAAGGGCTACCTCTTTGTAATTTCTTAACCGTTAGTAATGTACATAATTTCTTAACCATTAGTAACATAGATGTTAAAGCTTTCAAAAAGGTTATAAATCATCCTTGATGCTTAAAGCTCAAAATCAAGACTTTTTTTAGCAGATGACATTTTCTTTTTTCAGAAGAAATAAGACTCTTAAAGGAACTCATGTTTGATTATTATTTAAACTTCATGTGAATTGCCAAGCAGATGATTCACATGAAATGTCAGGTCTGATTTTCTCTAAAAAATGGAGAAACAAAACTTGTCTCCTTTGCAATTTTGGTTAGCTTCTTTAATCACTAATATGTCCATTATTCATCAAACCTTGTTAATGATTGTCAGCATTTGCAAATACAGTGTAATTCCGCTATTAAGACCACCTAAAATTAAGACTATTCTGCTCTTAAAAGCTTATTTTGAAGTGTGCGCTTAATATTTCTTTATGTTTTCTGCCCACAGTGTCTTCTGGTCAGGGACCACCTTTGGGACTCTTCAAAAGTGGTCCTTAAGATCGCTTTTGAAGAGTCCCAAAGGTGGTCTTAATAGAGGAATTTTACTGTACATGAAGCTTCTGTATTTTGTAGAGCGTGAGAATAGAGATCTTGACATCCTGATCTTCCATGAGGTCCTTGACAACATGGCACGTGTGGACCGTGTCCTCACCACACCTGGTGGCTCACTGTTGCTAGCAGGGCGTAGTGGTGTAGGGCGGAGGACAGCTGTGACACTTGTGGCCCACATGCATCAGATGACATTGTTCAGTCCTAAAATCTCCAGGGGTTATAGTCTGAAACACTTCAAGAATGACCTAAAAACTGTAAGTACCTAATGCAGCAACTGATTAGGGTATAACAAAACAGGGTGAACCATAGGGGCTTGAATCATGAAAAAAAAAAAATAAAATAAAAAAATGAAAAAAAAAAAAAAAAAAAAATGAATTTTTTTTTTTTTTTTTTTTTTTTTTTTTTAAGGGTACTATATTAGAGACAAGGGGGGAAACTTCGGCTCCATTTTTGGGGGGTAACCTCATTTTACCCAGTGTATCTTTTTCGTAAATGCAGTTTTTCAATTGCTTATTATGAATTATACAAGTTAAATATGTCCACTTTGCAACAATAATCCGCCTCTGTCTGTCACTTGCAGGAAACATGTTTTTCTCGCATGGATTAACTCAGCAAAGCAAAATTCGGCATAAACGTGTGACAAAAATTTTCAGGTTTTCATCAATCACAAGCGATCTAGTGATACGGAGGAAACTTTTTTCGCTTTCAGCTGATGTCTTTCATTAAAATGAACCTTTCTTGACCAATTTGAATCCAAAATGATGTATTTGCAGCTCAAAATTTAGATTTTGGTACATTCACATCACTTTCTGAAACCGATCAAGAAAACAATCGTCGCGAAGCTTTTTTCTGCTGATTCCGGGCTACTCTATCGATGAACTAACGACCGGAACGACCGGTGCTGTTCAATTTTAAACCATTCGAAGTAGCGACAAATGAGCATTGTCGCTATTTTTTGTTCCATTTTCAACTAAACCCTAAGAGGGGACACAGACGTTGTATATTGCATATACTCCAGTTTTGAAGGCTCAAAGCGTACACGTAACCATGTAATTACGGTAGGGTTCTTTAAACTACACAGGGGATGGTTCTCCCTGCACAGGGGTTGGTGGGGGTGGGGGGGGGGGGGGCCTCCAGTTAACGTCCAGATTCGAAGCACGATACACTTTATGACATTCATACCTGCAAATGATGCCAATGGAACGTGTTCTCACACCGAAATTTTGTCACCGCTGCTGGGGATCTCGAACCTGGGTCCTTTAGCATCTGAGGCAAATGGACTAACCACTGAGCTAGGTGGGTGGCTAAATTTAGGAAGGCAGGGATTAGCCGTAGTTATCTCCTTACCGGACTCAGGAAAAGTGAAATGTATTTTTTGTTGAAATCTTGGACGTTTTGTGTTATTTTCAAAACAGTTTCACCCATGCTTGTGTGGACAGAAATAAAAAAAAATCAGCCTGCTTGTTAAAAATGCCACCAATACGTAAATGTTCAAAATGATGCAGCATGGAAACAATTTGTTCCCTATTGCAACATGTTCCTTTTTATGTTTTGAAATTTTGATCCTGGGTCGCTAATGGCCAGTAAATGACAATAAGCACTATTTAGGTTGGGCCCTTGGGTCCTTTTCCAACAGGGATTTAAGGGGACAGAACCCCTACAGTGCAGCACACACATCCGCGAGTTTCTGAAGTGGACGCTTCTATTTATGAATTCGGTCAAATCCATTGATGTAGGGATTTTGGTAGAAAAACTGCTCAATTCTTCTGCTCAGCAAGTTTGTATTAATCTGAATAGGCGCTACAACTCACCACAACACAGCAAACAAAAAAGGTCAGAATAAGCTAGAGCATATCAACCTTGATTTTTTTTTTGGGGGGGGGGGGGGGGGGGGGGTGCGGAGCGGGGATCATTTTACGGTCCTTTCGAGTTTATTTCACTCATATCGAGCCGATTGTTAATCACATGTGGTCGAAGACCGTAGTATCCGGTAAAAAAACACCTGGCCTTCCATTGCAGAACTCTTGAATGCCTTAAATAGATGACTTTTATGAAAGGTTTGATTGTGAAGTGCTTAGATCTGTTGAAAAGTACTTGTACGTATTAGCCTAGAGTGTATTGGAAAGTAAGTGGAGAAATGGGGCCTTGTCAATACATAGGACATTTACTTTGGTGCTGTTGAGTAAAGCGGAATTCCAATCTTAGTGTTTCTCGAGCGGGCTATTAAAAGGTTATAAAACGTTTTTCATGCTCATTTCAGCCGAGCGTTAAATTTGTAATGCTCGCTATTTTTAAATACTAACAGCTCAGGCAATTTTCCTGCTTAGATTTGTTTGTTTGATTTGAGGTTTAACGTCCCCGTCAACACTGCAAAGGTCATTTAAGAGACGTTGCCTCCAATTTTGTGGGACTTTTACCAGACCTTAAGACGAAATGACATCTCAAGCCCTGCCGCCCAATGAACCAATATGATTAATTAACATGGACGGGCCGACTCGCACCGTTTTGCCTGGGCAGGCTTAGATCCTCTAAGCGGATTACCAGTACTCGTGTGCCGGTCGGTTTCAGCTCTGCGTGGAAGCATCATTTCTTCATGCCCCGATGGGCGGGGCCGTTTCCTGCTTATAGATAAGAACTGAATAATAGAATGTATGATGGGATTGAGGCCGAAACAAGGAATTTTCAAGCAAGTTTTCAGTTTAGTTAAGTATCATGTGGGTTTTTGTCGAGCATGAGACTTTAATTCACTGAAAACGAGTCCGGAGCCACGACCGCAATATTAATTATTTTTCTCACCCAAACACTTGAAGGAATTTATTTGTTTGATTAGATGTTTAAAGTGTCCATCAACAGGTCGTTTTGGAGACGTTGTTTTTGTTTGTTTGATTTGAGGTTTAACGTCCCCGTCAACACTGTAAAGGTCATTTTGGGGACGTTGCTTCCAATTTTGTGGGACTTTTACCCGACATTGAGATGAAATGACATCTCAAGCCCTGTCGCCCAATGAAACCAATAGAGTTTATTAGCATGGACGGTCCGCCTCATACCGCGGTTCCTGGACAGGCTTAGATCCTCAAAGCGGTTAACCAGTACTAGTGTGAGGGCCGGATTCAGCTCTGCGTGGAAGCATCGTGCAGCCCATATATTTCTTCAAGCCCCTATGGGCGGGGGCGGTTTGGAGACGTTGAATCCATTTTCTGGGACTTTTACTCGACATTGAGATGAATTGACATCTCAAGCCCTGTCGCCCAATGAAACCAAAAGGTTTTATAAGCATGAACGGTCTGACTCGCACCGCTTTGCCTGGACAGGTATATATTCTCTGAGCAGTTTAGCAGTACTCGCGTGCGGTTGGTTTCAGCTCTGCTTGGAAGCGTCACGCAGCCCATCTATTTCTTTTAGCCCCGATGGGCGGGTCCGAAAACTTTAAAGAATGCGTTGTGAATGCAAAGACTCCACAAATATACAGAACTTAATAAGCGATAAAACACATTAACACCAATATATCACAACAAAATGTTAGTGTTTTTTTTTTTTTTTTTTTTTTTTGGTTTTGGTTTTACGGCCCTTTCAAGATTATTTCACTCATATCGAGCCGATCGTTAATCAGAGGTGGGCGAAAACCGGAGTACCCGGAGAAAAACCACCTGACCTTACGTTGCAGAACTTGGCGTCTCACATGTGACCTGAACGAGGCTCGAACAACAGCGGTGAGAGACCTTATGATCAAGAGTCAGGGCTCTTAACCACTAGGACACGGAGGCCCGTACAAAATGTTAGTATTTTAATATTCATACCTCCTGATGAAAATCGTCATCGTTTTTCCAGTGAGCCACTAAAGTTTGTGTCTAAAGCATCCGTTTGTACGTGTAAAGTGCAACGCATGAAATAAAAACCAGTCCATGTACATTTCATGACCTGCTTTCTTTGACACTTGACAGCAGTTTGATGACAAATTGAATGTCCATTTCATTAAAAGTTGATCAAGGGGGTAATCAAGGTTTATTTGCAGAGGAGAATTATGGATACCCATAATTCGATTTATGGATATTCATAAATCAGCCGAATAATGGATATCCATAATTCGAATTAAGGATATCCATAATTCGATTAATGGATATCCATATTTCGATCTAAATTAATGATATACATAAATCGATTGATGGATATCCATAATTCGATTTATGGATATCCATAATTTGATTTATGGAAATCCATAAATCAGCCGAATAATGGATATCCATAATTCGAATTATGGATTATCCATAATTCGATTTATGGATATCAATTAATTGAATAATGGATATCCATTTTTAGATTTATGTATATCATTAATTCACCTCGATTTATGGATATCCATAATTCGAATTATGGATATCCATAAATAAATATGGATATCCATAAATAATAATGGATATCCATAATTCGAATTCCAGTTCCACAGATGCATATAAAGACATGTTGACACACAAATAAAAGGTTATCGCGTATATTAATGATGTATCTGCATCATTTCGTCCTCGATATTCCATGACACTGAATAAGAGCCACGCATTTCCCCGGAAGTACTTATTTTATATATTTTCCCGTTTAATTCCGCTTAGCGTCAAAACAGGCTATAAGTCAGACTTCCAAAACACTTGAAACAACAGCAAACTATTTCACAAACGATTTGACACCACAAAAATGGACAGACATACACAAAAATAACACAGTTACAGCGAATTTATCGACTACCCTCCTCTGTCGACATCCGTACTGCTCGGTCGAAAACCGTATTTCTCGGTCGACAGCAGCTTTACACAGTACCGGCGCGGTCGACAACACAGGTATAGAAAATGGTATTACCCCCGTGTTGATAAGGACATGTCATTCTGACTGTTGAAATGTACATTTAAGGAGAAACTGAGGAGCTGCTCCCCTAATCGCCTGGATAACAAAACATGCTACAGAAGACGGTTTTGAAAACAAAATTACCTCCGGCTCAATGTGGGTGTTTTGCAATGATTGACATAAGATAGCTAATAAACCCTAGAGTGAGGCAGAGTATGAGGCAAAGAAAAGAAACACTTAAGAAATGAAATTTATTTTTCTGCTGTTCATAATAGTACGAACGCAGTGGGTTGTGTGCAAAGTATGTGAACCCCGAAGGGGATCATGTAAACTTTGTAAGCGACTCGCTGTCGTTCATACTTTCATAAAAAGCAGAAAAATTAAGTTTATTGTTTTATAATTACATCCTTTGCCCCTCATCACTGGGCGAAAAATAATGCTTATAGGGCAAACTTTTAAACTGAAAAAACATTTGCACGCCACTTTACTACAAAGAGAGGAACAGCGTTGACCTCACCAACGCCCGTAGAGAACCATGGTTTAGAATGACGTCACTTGACGTCACTAAAATCATGTGACTCGATGCGTTCACGGAAGTATGAACTACACTGTTTTCTATATGTTTACATCACATTTTTTGTTTATTTATGAGCCGGATAAGTGTCATACCCTATCAGTTGAGCATGAAAAACAGTTTTATAATCCTTGGGCCAGGTTGGTGCAGTTTAGGTCTGTACACCGTTCTTTCTACCTCTGGAATGAACAGTACACAATATGTCCATATCCCTCTACTTAATCTTAAGACCTCCACAAATTTCTTCCAAATATCTGAGAGAGAGAGAGAGAGAGAGAGAGAGAGAGAAAGAGAGAGAGAGAAAGCGAGAGAGAGAGAGAGAGAGAGAGAGAGAGAGAGAGAGAGAGAGAGAGAGAGAGAGAGAGAACAGCAAACATTAGACAAAATACATGTTGAACCGCTTTTCCTTGGTTTCAACCTATCACAAAGAAAAAAAGAAGGAAAATTCCTACAGGCCTATTGCCACCAAAACAGCCATTGTTATTTAGGTTAGGTAACAATATTAGAACACACGCTGAAAGTCGTCAGTCATTCCGACCACTATGAATCCAAATTTGTAAAACAATTTCAAATTATTTCTAGCCGTGTCTCTTAACTTATATTCTGAACCGTTTGGCTTAACACTTCTGCATTTATTTTTTGCTTTGCTAACCGTCGCCGTGTACCGGGAACGAGCGTTTAAACACAAGGTGACGAAGTCATATGTGCACACGTTCTTTAGCACTCTGCCAAAAACACATAGATTTTATACGATACCCGTTGTGCAAGAAACTGACAAACATTTCCCTTCAATACGGAGCACTCTACCAGTCTCCTGAATAACGTCGGATGTGCCCGTCCCAGCCTGGACATAAACAAGGCAGGTGTGTCTTGTTGTTTTTTTTATCAGATCTAAGGCCGTCTTCTGCGTTTCAGTAAACATTTTATGTCCTTTTCTGCGCATGTGTCAAAACAGTTACAGCGGCTAATTGGAAGTTGACCGCAAAGCGATACAATACAAAATTCCCAGGGCACAGCCCATTATACGTAGAAACACCATCAAGTTATCTGCGTAATACGTGTATACCTAGTCCTAGCAGAATATGTTAAATTGAAAAAATAAATCAAAGGAGAAATCAAGGCTACCAAACACATTTTAACAGTAACAACAGCTACTCCACTGCCGGACGTAGTTTCCAAAGTTCCGGATTATATCTGTCCTGCACGTCCCGGTTTTTAAACACGACGATTATGGCAAGCGCCCGGGTTTCTGTACCGATCATTGACAGAACACTGCGAAAAGCGAAGCAAAAGTTGCAAAATATACATTTAGAGCTGCGAGTACATCTTTTTGGATTCAAATTGGCAAAGACAGCTAAAGTTAAATGAAAGACAACGGGTGAAAGCGAAAAAAGTTCCCCCGGTATCACTAGTTCGGTTGTGATTGATAAAAACCTGAAATTTTTTGTCACACGTTTATGCCGAATTTTGCGTTGCTGAGTTAATCCATGCGAGAAAAACATGTTTCCTACAAGTGGCAGACAGAGGCGGATTATTTTTGCAAAGTGGACTTATTTAACTTGTATAATTCATAATAAGCAGGTAAAAAACTGCATTTGGGAAAAAGATACACTGGGTAAAATGAGGTAACCCCCCAAAAAATTGAGCCGAAGTTTCCCCCCTTGTCTCTAATATAGTACCAAAAAAAAAAAAAAAAAAAAATTTTTTTTTTCAGTTTTTTTTTTTTTTCAGTTTTTCATGATTCAAGCCCCTATGGGTGAACAAAACAGATTAAGTCTAAGTCCAAGGCTATTTTCCCAGCCTGCACTAGAATACTCAACGCACCAGTACTCTCATTTCTTTTATTCATTTATAATAACATAATATTTGCTGTAGAAGCTCTTTCCAGTTTGCTACAAAGAAAATTCAAAGAAAAGTATCCGTACGATTAGAAGCTTGTCAAACTTTTGGTCATTTCATAGGCTTGTTCCATAATTTTCTAATGAACTGACCACTTGTGTGAGATCAAAGTATAATCAGCCTCGATAGCGCAGTGGTTAGCGCGTTCGACTTACGATCGAAAGGTTGTGCGTTCGAATCCGCCACCGGTATCGAGGTGTGTCCTTGGGCAAGACACGTAATGACACTGCCCCACTCCACCCAGGTGTAAATGGGTAGCAGTGGTGTAAAAGCCACTGCCTCTCTCTCTCGCGCGCGTGAAAACACCCGGAATGAGTGTTCGAGAGCGATTCAATAAGCTTGAAGCTTTCATCGCAATCGAACTAAAATAAATTAGTATAAACTAAAGTATAATCCAAAATTGTTTTACAATAAAAATACTGTTATGTGATATGATACCTGTATATTTATGAACAGGTGATGCAGCAGGCTGGTATAGAAGGAGAACAGGTGGTTCTGTTACTGGAGGACCACCAGTTTGTGGACCCTGTTTTCCTGGAGCTAATTAACAGTCTCCTCTCAGCTGGGGAGGTTCCTGGGCTCTACAGCCCCGAGGAATTGGAGCCCCTCCTGTCCCCGCTGAGGGATATGTCATCAGAGGCAGGCTTCAGAGGAACCCTTATCAACTTCTTTGCTCAAAGTAAGTTTGTCATAACATTACGAAAACACGCCTATACAAATACATTGTAAACTTTACCGCCGAAAAAACGAAAATTTTAGATGAAAAATTGGGATATTTTTCTTATTTCTGCTCAAAATATATATTGTGAGTACTCCTTAGAACTGCCTTAGTACCCACAATCTATATTTTGGAGCAGAAATAAGAAAAATAAGGTTTACCCCTGTAAACCCCAGTTTTATTATATAAAAGTGGGGTTAACGGGGGGGGGGGGGTCAAAATTATATAGGCGTGTTTTCGTGATGGCAACTTGTGCATATTGTTACTGAAATAGTAGGGGAGGGGTGTCTATCCATAAAGTTTTTGCTGTTGTCTCGCTGATCAAGGAATGCTCTATCCAGCATTGAAAACTTACTCATATTCCTCCATATTTATCCTAAATATTCCTTACCCTACTGGTTCTAAAATTTGAACAAGTACAATTTATTACCCGATTTTGTGTCTAAAAATAGCTGGATGAGTGTAAACAGTGTAGACACTGATCAGATGCAGCAGAACACAGTGTCTCATCTGGATTTACGCTGTTGCTTTGGCTTGTCTGTCTGAATACATCTAGTAAATATAGTAGTTGTTGTGTGCTCTTGATAAACTGATTTGTGGAATACCATCACGAAAACACGCCTATATAAGTTTGACTCCCTTGAACCCAATTTTTGTCGTGCCTGCTATTAGCATGGCGCGATATAGGCACCCGGTTTTCCGTCCGTTCGTCCGTCCGTTTGTCAAGGCGTCAACATTTGCCACCACCCTAGCGTTCACCCTAATGGTCAAGTTTATTTCTCAAGAACTATAAGAGCTTCATTAATGATACTTGGTACAAACTTGTATCTGGGGATGGTAACTTAAATGCAAGCATCCATATTTGACCTTGACCTATATTTCATGGTTCACTGACTTTGTAAAATATTGCGACCACCCTAGCCTTCACTCTAATGGTCAAGTTTATTTCTCAAGAACTATAAGAGCTCCATTAATGATATTTGGTGCAAACTGGAATCTGGGTATGGCAACTTAAATGCAAGCATCCATATTTGATCTAAATTTCATGGTTCACTGACTTTGTAAAATATTGCGACAACCCTAGCGTTCACCCTAATGGTTAAGTTTGTTTCTCAAGAATTATATGAACTTCATTAATGATACTTAGTACAAGCTTGCATTTGAGAATGGAATCTTTTGTGCAAACATCTACGTTTGACCTTGACCTACATATGGTTCTATGAATTTGCGCCCCCACAGGCGCGACATAGCCTTCTGCGGAATTCTTGTTATATAGTAAAATTGGGATTTACAGGGGTAAACCTTATTTTTCTTATTTCTTCTCAAAAACATAGATTGTGAGTACTCGTTAGAACCGCCTCAAAAGAGGCAGTTCTAACGAGTACCCACAATCTATCCGCCTCAATAGAGGAGGGTGTAATGAGTACCCACAATATATGTTTTAAGCAGAAGTATTAAAAAATATCAAGAATTATATCTGAAAAGTTTCATTTTTTGGTGGTAAGATTTTACCATTACATTTGAATAGGCATGTTTTTGTTATGATCAGAAATGAATATCACAGTACAAAGTGCATTTTAAAACATAGATACAGATTTTAGATCAAGTGCGTTATTTGGAGTTTAATGGCTCAATGTCTTTTAAACACTTTTAAGGTCATATCAAGCTAGTGAGTTTATCCAACCACAGTTTTTCCAGCTGGCTTTGTAGATACAGTAGAACTTCGATGGCTCAAACACCGATGGCTTGTTTACCATGGATGTGTCAAACCCATTCTTGAGCGCCTAGCGAAATCCTCTACATAAGAAATAGTGGGGGATAATTAAGGGGATTTTAGTCTTTTATCCTGCAAATGTATGCTGTGTATACTCATTAGAATCGCCTGGATGAGGCGATTCTAATGAGTACACACAACATATATTTTAAATATAGAACGCTGAAAAGATGACTAAAAGTATCTCGTTATGCCTCCTGGCAGTAACCTCAGTGGCTCGAACTAACCCTGTCTCGAACAGATTTTCGAGGTCCCAAAGGTGTTCGAGCCATTGAAGTTTGACTGTAATCCTTTTGCCAGAACAGTGCACATACTTTCCGCAGAAACTGACAACAGCCCTTCTTGAATCAGCAGAAGGGAGAAAATGGCCATTAAAAGTCCAGCCCAGGAGTTATCGAACCTGCGACCTTCTGATCACCAGTCAGATGCGCATCCACCCGAGCTTTGGAGGCCAGCTGTATTAGAAATAGATAAACCAAACACCATTTTATAAGGGAGACAACTTTTGGGACTTTCTGTTCGCATGGCTGTACACTTTGCCCAGGATCAGAAAAATGAGTTTGCCAATAAGGGGAATGGGAACACCTGGCAGATTTTTCCGCCAATTTTTCAAGGGGAGACAACTTTTGAAACAAACTGTTTGCTTTTCTATAAGCCCTGTCCCGCTGAAAAAAGGGTCTACTTTAAAGGAAGGAATTTGCTCCTCAGGAGAAAGAGTTGATCCCTATTGACATGGGAGACAAAAATGCTTTTGCAGGAGTTGCCTCCCCTGAAGGTATTCCCATTCCCCTTAAAGGAAATACTGCTTCAGGAAAATGGGTCTACACTTATATGTAAAGATACTGCCCTAGAAAAAGAAGCCTCCATGGTGCAGTGGTTACGCTACTCGCCTTGTTAACCAGGGATCGCAGGATCGATCCCGGGCTTCTCCAGACTTTCGGATGAGTCTTTAAACCGAGGTCCCGTCTCCGTATGACCTTAGCTGTTGGTGGGACGTAAAACTAAAACTCACTCACTCACTGCCCTAGAAAAATGGTTTACTCTTGAAGGAAAAAAATTGCCCAGAAAAAATGGGTCTACTCTTAAAGGAAAGAGTTTTCTGCTGAAAAAATGGATCTTCACTTGCAGGAAAGAATTTGCTCCAGAAAAATGGGACTACTCTTCAAGAAAAGAATTTGCTCCATAGGAGCAAATTTTTTTCTTTAAAAAAGTAGACCCATATAAATAATAGAGACAAAAATATTTTTTAAAAAGTTGCCTTCCCTGAATTGTATCGAGTCTCCTTAAATTTTCCTTGTTTCAGGGATCAAGATGAATCTCCATATTGCCCTGGTGATGGACTGTACCAATAACAAGTTCATACTGAACTGTGAGAGTAACCCTGCTCTCTACAAGGAATGTGCTGTTCAGTGGATGGAGGGCTGGAGTAGAGACAGTATGGTCAAGGTAAGTTGTCACAAAACTTCAGAGATTCTGTCCCCGACCCTCCTCCTGCACAGGTGGTGCAGAAAATTGGTTGGCATCAGCTTTGGCATTTTCTCACATTTGTCTGTGTGATGTATATATATGATCAGTCTGGAAAGTTAAGTTACTCTTGAATGGATACATTATCAGGTCATGGAAATAATTGGTTAGCTTTAGGTGACCGTTACCTTGGAAATGCATTGACCTTGTTTCCAGGTTCATATTGTCACACATATTACATTAACTGAATGCATTTTTTTTTTCTACTTGTATCTTGGTGGGTAGATTGACATTCATTTTTCTTTGAATAGATCATCAGAATTGTGCAAAGAGTTTGGTTGTCAAGGTCAAGCTGAAACTACGAGATGTATATATCAAATATTTTACAAAAAGAATTTGTCTGCATGATATCTGTTGAAGTTTATGGCATTAATGTTAAGGGCTGTTCCAGTAAAATCTATATGGTGGGGGAGGAAGGCACTTAGATTTTCACATAGCCTAGCTTTAAAACAATTTTTTTTCAATACAGCCTACGGATATTTGTATTTTTTTCTAGATATAACCAACGGACATTTGTATTTTTTTCTAGATATAACCAACGGGGTAAAACTATTTCAGGTAGAGACAACCCACAGGTAATTAAATATATATTTAGATATATTCATCAGAAAAGATCTTGCGAATAAAAATCTTTCCCTCTTTATAAACTGAAATCCTGGATCATGTGTAAAAACCATTGTCACAGTTGGTGTCTTTATATTGATTATTGAATGCCCCAAAAATGAATAAATTTTATCATGAAAGTTGTTTTTTGTTTACTTAAAAAAAAGAGAAAAGACAAGAAAGCAGTCTGGAGGACAGCCAAATCCCCCGCCGCATTTAGTATCAAGGCTCAACCTTGTGACCTTCGCCTGTGACCTTGACCTTGAGTTGGCATGGTTAGCTCACTGAGGGGGATAATTGACCCAAAGTTTAATGAAAATCCTTTTAGGGGTAAAGGAGATATGGAAGGGACAAAAAATTCAAAGTTTTAAACTCGTGACCTTCAAATGTGACCTTGACCTAGAGTCGGCATGGTTCATTTATAGGTTCTGCATATCAGCTCACTGAGGGGGATAATTGACCAAAGTTTAATGAAAATCTATTAAAGAGTTCAGGAGATATGGAACGGACTAGAAAAAGTTACGGACAGACTGACAGACAGATGGATGGAAGGACATGGGTTCTGCACATCAGCTCACTGTGAAGACTATTTGACCAAAGTTTAATGAAAATCCTTCCAAGGGTAAAGGAGACATGGAAGAGACAAAAAATTCCAAGTTTCAAACTCGTGACCTTCAACCATGACCCTTGACCTTGAGTTGGCATGCTTCATTTATAGGTTCTGCACACCAGCTCACTGAGAGGTATAATTTACCAAAGTTTAATGAAAATCTATTAAAGGGTTCAGGGATACTGAGCGGACAAGAAAAAGTTACGGACAGACGGACGGACAGACAAACTGACAGACGGACAAACGGACATGGGTTCTGCACATCAGCTCACTGTGAAGAATATTTGACCAAAGTTTAATGAAAATCCTTCCAAGGGTAAAGGAGATATGGAACGGACAAAAAATTCCAAGTTTCAAACTCGTGACCTTCAACCATGACCTTGACCTTCAGTGGGCATGGTTCATTTATGGGTTCTGCACACCAGCTAATTGAGACGAATAATTGACCAAAGTTTAATGAAAATCTATCAAAGGGTTCAGGAGATATGGAGCGGACAAGAAAGTGTTACGGACAGACAGACGGACTGACGGACAGACGAAGGCCATTCCTATAATCCCAGCTCTGCTCCGCTTCGCGGCGGGGGATTAAAAATTCAGACAAGGCTAAAAAAATGTGTTTCAGGTAACCTGACTATTCCTAATTTTTTGCCCTCAATCCTATTTAAAATGGTTGACGATGATTCTTTTGGACTTTTCCATTAAAAATATTGTTTTCTTATCCTCCCCATTGGATAAATTTCAGGAAAAGCCAAAAAAAATATCTTACCTTCCGACCGTATTCCAGGTTACCTGACTTAAGTTGTGGGTACTCGTTAGAACTGCCTCAATCTATACCCACAACCTATGTTCCGAGTATAAATAAGACAAATATCAAAGTTTTCAATGGAAAAGTAGCCATTTTGGAGAAATCAAAGAATGCACTATGACACACGGGTGTGATTTTTTTTTATAAAATAATATAATAAAATAAAATAACTTTTATCGTCTATCTATCATTTTTGCACCCCCTTCCCCAACTTTACTTTTTTTTCAAATCAGTGTATCAACCACCCCATAGCCAGCTCACCCCAAAGAGCTGGCTATGGGGTGGTTGATACTTAAAATGTGTTTGAGTTCTTGCGATCGCGAGGTTACTTTGTCAGGGGAGATATCTAAAATATCTTGGCACCCAGAGTTGTGGTTCTTGTCCAAGACACATCGTCTTAACCTCTTGTATTTCTGTACCAAGTCCCATCAATATATCTCAAAGGGTAATGGAGTTATGGCAACCACAAGGTTACATTGTCAGGGTAGATAACACATTGCCAGGGGAGATAGCTAAAATACCATGGCACCCAGTGTTTTGTTTCTTGCTCACGACACTCTTTCTTGACCCCAAGTACACTTGTACCAACTACCATCAAAATATGTCAAAGGGTATAGGAGTTATTGATCGCAATGTTATTTTGTAAGGGGAGATAACTATAATACCATGACATCCAGAGTTATGGTTATTGCTCATGACAACCCTTCTTGACCTTATGTACAACGGTATCAAGTCAATCAATATATCTTCAAATATATAGGAGATATTGTGATCACAAGTTTATATTGTCAGGGGAAATAACTAAAATACCAGGACACTCAGAGTTTTGGTTCTTGCTCACGGCATGCTTTTTGAACTTCATGTTCTATTGTAACAAGTACCGACAATCTATCTCATAGGGTATTGTAGTTTTGGCTATCACAATTTGGTGTCTGCGGATGGACGGATGGACGTCAGGCTGATCGCTATAACCCCAAACCTATTTGGTCAGGGGGATAAAAAATAAAACGCACCGTCAGCGGTCAGACCCTAATCAGACGTCACATGATCATTGTACAGCATCTGGTCTGGGTCCGTGCCGTCGCATATGCCGTCTACAAACCTGTAGACCCCATTCAGACGCCGTATAATAATTGTATGACGTCTGATTCACTGTTTGCACCTTTGTGTTCTGTCTATTGTCATACAGACGGACGGGTAGATGACGCCACGCTGATCGCTATATCTTCCGAGCCTGTTCAGACTAGGGATAAAAAACACCACCGTCGGCGATAAGACCCTGATCAGACGCCGCATTGTCGTTGCGCAGCGTCTTGTCTGGGTCTGCGCCATCTCAGATGTAGTTTCAAACCTGTAGACCCTCATCAGACGCCGTTTAATAATTGTACGACGTCTGATCCAGATCTGCATTGTTTGCATCTGTCTGTTGCGTCTACGGACGGATATTTGAACGGATGCCACTCATAATGTTGTGTCTACGGATGGGCGGATGTACGGACGCCAGGCTCCGAACCTGTTCAGACTAGGGATAAAAAACACCACCGTGGGCTATAAGACCCTGATCAGACGCCGCATTATCCTTGCGCAGCGTCTTGTCCGGGTCTCTGCCATCTCAGATGCCATCTGCAAACCTGCAGACCCTCAACAGAAGCCGTTTAATAATAGTATGGCGTCTGATCTGGATCCGCAATGTTTGCATCTGTCTGTTGTGTCTACGGACGGACGGACATTTGGACGGGCGCAAGACTCATCGCTATATCCTTCAAACCTATTCGGTCGCGGAAAATAAAATAAAATGAACCGTTGGCGGTTGGAGCTGGATCAGACGTCGCACAGTGATTGTGGAGTGTCTGATCCGGGTGTCGTAGCATTATAAGGTCCTAAAACCTGTAGACCCTGATAAGGTGCCGCTAAATAATTGCGTCTGTCTGTCTGTTCAAGTGTCAGCGTTGAGGCCCTGATCAGACGTTGCATATTTTTTTTAAGAAATTAATATTTCTTAAAGGGACTGAAACAATTGACCAATGAAAGGCTGTCTACCCATCTGTGGGTTTTATTGCCCGTCCGATGACCACCTGGGTACACTTTTGGGTACTGTTACGTAATTTATTACAGCTCAAAGCTCGGCACGCTCTGGGTGGCATCCGCTGTATAAACATTCCTTGGGTATCATAATCCCCAATTAACTAATTATCTCGGGCCATAAATCCCTTGAAGCTTACTGATTAAACAGCGTGCTAATATTGTGTTTACATAAATCATGCAAATCATGCGCTACCAACACAAGTATTTTTTTTTTTTTTGGAACGGGGATTATTGCGTCATTCAGTAACTAAGCCCAGTAATTTTCCATTATGTCAGGCAAGGTCATCGACCGGGGGCGAAGCGTCCCGTTACCGGATATTGATTTGTGTCGCACTCAAACGACCTTTGACCTGTAAACAGCAGTAAAATTGCCGAGCCTTTCTTTTTTTCACAATTTCAGCGTTGCTTTTTGTTTAAAATCTCTGCGGAACTTCAAACTGAACGATTCAGATGTCTGGGCCCTGTTGTTATTTGACAACCTACAACAATTATTTATTTTCTTTCAACATAGCCTACGGGATTTTTTAAAAAATCGGTAGTACAACCTACCGTAAATTTTAAAAATTCTGTTGTACAGCCTACGGCCTATTTTGTTTTTCTAAAACCATAGCCTACGGCCACTAAATAAAAAAGTTGCCGTCCGCCCCACCCTAATAGATTATACTGGAATAGCCCTAAACTTATATACAGTAATATTCCTATATTAAGACCACCTTTGGGACTGTTCAAAAGTGGTCTTAAAGACCACTTTTGAACAGCCACAAAAGTGGACTCTCCTATTAGGAGACACTGGGTGTAAACATATTAAGAAAGAATAACTGAAACCTTCCCAATAAGCTTTTAAAAGCAGATTTAGTCTTAATTTTTGGTGATCTTAACAGTGGGATTTTACTGTACCTGTCTAATATTTAGGTACCCTACATGTTACTGACAAGACCACCAAAAATTGAAGGAGCAAGCATTGGTGAATCCAAGCAACATAAGAGGAAACTGTCAGGTGGAGAGGAACTGCTCAAGTGTTTCCTACATGTCCATGAGTCAGCGGTCACATCCAATCTGGGTGCTACACCAAGACGTTACATTGCCTTCCTAAACACATACCAGCAGGTGTACAGTCAAAAGAAACATGGAATAGAACTGAGGCAACAACATCTGCAGGTATTGTATTTACCCATTCTATTGAGACACTTCAGCTCCTTACCATATTTGTCTAGAAATAGCAGGATGAATAGCAAAGAGTGTAGACCCAGAAAGGTGGAAACAGCTCTAAAAAATGGTTTGGTCTTATTTTTAGTGGTCTTAATAATTGTTTTTCACTGTGCTCTTTCACGTTAGAGAGACAGAAACACAGAAGAAAAAGATATATTTAGAGAATTGTGTTCATCTCCTGAGCAATCACAGCTTTGTGCTTGACAGAGCTCAAGGATTAATTGAATTTTCTCCATTTAGATGTGTATAATATGTTGTTTCCATGACAACACTAACCCTTTTATGTACTAAACACAACTAGAATAGCTGACATTCTTACTTTTTATGTCCCCCACCAAAGGGGATAGGGACATATTGTTTTTGGTGCATATCCTGTCAGCGTATGCTTCTGTGTATGCTTATGCGCCGGCGTGACACTTTCTTGTGTGCAAGATATCTCATGAACTCCTAGGTGGATTTTAATCAAATTTGCATTGGTATAACATTGGGACAGGATGAAGAACTGATTAGGTTTTTGGTGACCTTGCCCTTATTTTCAAGGTCACAGCCATGCTAAACAGGTCAAATTTAGGTTAAATTTAGGTTGTTTGTTTATTTGAATTGAGGTTTTACGTCCTCGTCAATACCAAAGTCGTTAAAAATGGTACTAGCTGCTCCTCGCTTGGCACTCAGATTTACGGGGTAGAGCTAGGACTGGTCGACCCAGTGTCAGGATAATGTGACTGGGTGTGGTATCATGTAATGTGTCTGGGACATGATACTTCAGTGAGGCAGCACTATAAAAGTGAGCATTGAGCTCCCTGTCGCAACCAGACACCGTCGTGATATGACTGAAAAATTGTTGAAAGCGACGTTTAACCCGAATTCACACACACACACAACACACACACACACACACACACACACACACACACACACACACACACACACACACGTCCTCTTCAAAAATTTAGGGTTGTGTGCAGTATATCTCATGAACTACTGGGTGGATTTTAATCAAATTTGCATGGATATAACATTGGGACAGGATGAAGAACTGGTTAGGTTTTGATGACCTTGACCTTATTTTCAAGGTCACAGCCATGCTAAATAGGTCAAATTTAGGCCAAATTTGGGTTGGGTTATGTGCAGTATATCTCATGAACTACTTGGTGGATTTTAGAAGCCTCCGTGGTGCAGTGGTTACGCTACTCGCCTTGTAAACCAGGGATTGCAGGATCGATCCCGGGCTTCTCCAGACTTTCGGATGAGTCTTTAAACCGAGGTCCCGTCTCCGTATGACCTTAGCTGTTGGTGGGACGTAAAACTAAAACTCACTCACTCACTCACTTGGTGGATTTTAATCCGATTTACATAGATATAACATTTGGTCGGGATGAAGAACTGATTAGGTTTTCGGGACCTTGACCTCATTTTTAAGGTCCCAGCGGTGCTGTTAAATTAAACTTGTTTTGAAAGGGGAATGTAGTGTGGGACATCTGATTTCTCAGGAAACAAATCTAGTTAGTTCTGTATTTACCCTAAGCATTTGGACACCTCAAGTCTTTACCGTTCATGTTCTACATTTTGAACAAGTAAAATCTACTACCCAATGTTGTGTCTAAATGTAGCTTTGTTGTTGTCAAACATTGTAGAACCTGATCAGAGGCAGCATTCTGCAGCATCTCATCAGGTTTGATGCAGTTTGCTCAAGTATGTTTGCCCAAATACACATGGTAAACATTGGATTTTTGAAAGAAAATCAGGCTTGACATTTTACTGTGAAAGGACAGCTAGGCAGGTGTTTCACATGAAATGTGAAGCCTAATTTGCTTGCAGAAACAATTTTGTGTGCTACAGTTTTGCATTGAGCTTGAAAGGGGCTAAGTTATGGCATTTTTGTCCACAGGCTGGAGTCTCCAAACTGAATGAGGCTAAGCAGTTGGTAGATGACTTGAAGAGAAAGGCAGCTGAGCAGAGTCAGCTACTGGCTGAGAAACAGAGTGAAGCAGACCAAGCCCTGGCACAAATTACTGAGAGCATGCAGGTTGGTTCATTAGACAGTATGCAAGTATTTAAAACTGTAAATTTAGTGAAACTTCAATAACTTACACAGATGACTTGTTTACCTTGATTAATTCAAACTCGCTCTTGAGTCCCAAAAGGAATTGATCTAATAGCTCCAGGTAGCAATATATTTTGATATTTTCTGATTTTATCTTTAAGAGGTATGTTGTATGTACTCATTAGAATTGCCTCAGTGGGGCAATTCTAATGAGTTCACGCAACATACCTTTATTTCGTGGAAGATTGTAAAGATATTGTTAGGTGATCCCCATTATACCTCCTGGCTTTCCACAATGATTAAAACTCAGTGATGCAAAGTACTCCTACCTTGAATAGATTTTGTGCAGTATATGACCTTGAACAAATTTCCATGGTCCCAAAGGTATCTGAATAATTGAAGTTTGATTATACTAGCCTATGTTTTGTAGATTAGAACCCCTACAGTGTAGTCAGCATCATTGTGGTGGTTCTAATGGTCATGCAAAATCTACATTTGAAATGAACTAAGAAAAACAATATCTACCCTTGCTTACCGTGCATTTTGTATTTAAAGTAACTTTTGTCTAGCTGTTTTTACATTGCTTTGTTAGCTTGATGTGGTGCTCAAAGTTCATGGTAAAATTGGGTCTTTACCTGTTACTGAAAAGTCAGTATTAAAATATTTTATAAAGATCAAAACATTATTTTAGAAATGAACCAGAATGGATTCACTGTACCAAGATGATGCGTCCAGGAAGTCTCCTTCCAATTCAAAGATACTTTATCAATAGGTGTGAATGAGAAACCCTAGATAGTATGTCCTGGCAAATTGAAATGCTCTGTCACTGTTGTGGGAGTGTCAGGGAAATGTTTTATATCAAATTTATACTTGTTCATTCTCTGACTTCAGTTTTACTGATTTTGTCCAACATATGTAAATGACATTTTTTTGCAAGTAATGAGGTATATTACATGCATTACAGAGAAATACCATGATTTCTACCAGACATAAACTTGGTATTTTCCTTTTTGCTAAGAAGAAATATTTCCTCTTAGCCGGGGAAATAAATCCCTTCAGCTGGAACTACTTTATGTACAAGATACGAGATACCGCTTTGCAGTGAAATTGTTCTATTCAAACGCGGGAAAGTTTCAATCACGGCGACGTTATTCATGACGTCATTGTAATGGCGTCTAAGAAATATCAACAGACGTTCAGAATGCGTGACGTTTGAGTCGGATGCAACGCTGAAACAAAAGAAAACATGGATATGACCATTGATTAGGATGTAAGTTTTGCTTTATTTAATCTAACGTTTTACTTGTTTTATCACTGAAACACTTTGTTTCTTCTATTTTTGTTCAAAACTGAAGAAAGCGCTTTCAAAATGGCGCCCATCCAGTTGTTCTTCCACCCAGATTTTGTAACACTTCGCTGATTGAACCGTTTACATGAGCTGTAAACAGTCAACTGAACGGGCATTCAGATCCAAAATTCAAGATCCAAACTCTCCTAAAAGTCTATGGAAGTGCATGTAATATACAGATTATACATTTCTCCTATTTGAAATATGGGATTTATAAACCTCGGGAGGTAAAACAATCCGTTAAAGAAACTCGTGCTTCGCACTCGTTTCTTTATCGGATTGTTTTACCTCCCTCGGTTTATAAATCCCATATTTCAACTAGGAGAATGAATAATCTATATATATTACTTCTGAAGAAGCACTCTTAGATTAAAACTAGTAGATACAGTTGTGCTCATAGATGAATTTTTACACTACAGTACCTGAACAATGTGACCGTAATTCTCCTAAATTTCCTTCCTATTTGTTCAAACAATATAAATAATACAGATCCTGATCAGGCTGAGAAGCTTTTTTGTCATTGGCTGAAAAACAGGGGCTTTTGGTCATGCATCCTAGTCGAGGAGTGTAAAATTATTGTTGTCCATTCCCACAGGTTTACAGTGGACTACATGTGTATTTGCCTTTCCAGATCAAAACCTGTGTAATTTCTACAAACCTTAGAATGGATTGTTTACATGCAGAGTGGGGATTCATCTTTCACAGGAGCTTCAACTTTAATTGATTTACCCTTAGGTTCCCTAGACACGAAGCACAACAATTCTTTGTTTGCTTTGTTGTCTGCTGGTTATGTTAAAAGTCAAACTGTGGACCCAGATCAGACTGCTCCTCTAGGGGTTGTTTATTACACAAACTTGTTAACATTATAAATAAGCAGAAGATATGTCAGCTATATATACATTTCTCCAATTAAGCATCATCTCTTATTTCTAGAATGCGAGTGAACAGAAGAACGAGATGGAAGTGTTGAAGCAGCAGGCTGCTGAGGAGAACAAACTGCTAGATAAGAGAAAGCGAGCAATTGACAAGGAGTTGGCAGAGGTTGAACCTCTGGTACAGGCTGCCAAGGCTGCTGTCGGCAATATCAAGACTGAGTCTCTGTCAGAAATACGCTCCCTGAGAGCCCCGCCACCAGTGATTAGGGATATTTTGGAGGGTGTGTTGAGGTTGATGGGAATATTTGATACTTCCTGGGTTAGCATGAAGAGGTAACACAAAAGTTATGAGTATTAGGTTATAAATATGTTTTTAGATAGTACACTCTTACTCTCATAGACTATTGCTATTTCAGGAGAGACAGTCTATGTCATTGCAATGACATTGGACCATTTGGCAGTCATATAAAAAAATGTCTATAAAAGGGACATACTCTATTTACCGCGAACATTTGGATACCAGAAACTCAAAAATCACTCAATAAACAGTGTAGACCCAGATCATACTATTCCTACTCAGCAGACAGAGATTCGGTTGAATAGCATGGTCCATTGGTTGGACCGGGAAATCTGTTTTATAACGAGGTTAAGGTGTATTTACATCCCAAACTTCTCCTTAGTACTATTCCTTAGCGTGATGTATTTATTGAAAGAAAAGGTGCTTCCACGCAGAGCTGAAACTAACTGTACATGAGTACTGGTAAACTGCTTAGAAGGGCTAAAACAGAAATGAAGGCAATGATCAAGAATTGATACAATTAACCCACAGCTCCCATCAGAGACACCACGGGAAAGAAACACAAACATGAAACAACTAGACCCTAAAGGAAACATCACTAGTGGAAAGCTAAAAAGGACAGTTACTTTCTCACAAAATGACCAATTGGCTATCCAAAGCTAAATAATATAAGCGATACACACACTCAAAGACAAGCCATAACAAAAATAATCCATGACAGAAGAACCGCCTTGGAAAGGTCAGTGAAAAGAATTCCACGGGCGGGGTTAGGGGTCGGGAGAGGTGGGGGGCTCAAATAGATTTTAAGTGGCCACTTCGTCCTTACTTCTGTCACGATTTAGACAAATAATTTGTTCAGTCCGCATGAAGGCCTCCTAACTCATCAGTACAACATCTTCGTGAACACAAAAGAGATGAAACAACGGTGAGGACTCGACAGCAAGAAATCACTGAAATGCTGGAGCAAAAGAAAACAAACAGTTAGACTCCGATGGGCCCAGCCAGAGACAGAGCCTGTCCAGGCAAAGTGATATGAGACAGACCGTCACATTGGTTTCATTGAGTGGTAGCTCTTGAGATATCATTTTATCTCAGTGTTGGGTAAAAGTCCCACAAAATGGGAAGCACTGTTTCCAAAATGACCTAAATAGTGTAAACAGGGACGTTAAGCCTCAGTTCAAACAAACAAACAAAACTCAAGGCAGCTGGATAATAGTGTGCCTGCTTTTAAGAATGGAATGATGTAGGGGTACAGTTTTCATCTGTGTATTTGTTTGTTCATTTGATCATCAGGCTCCAGTTATTCAAAGCCTCGTTTGCTTAATGAGCTCGTTAGTAGTCACATTGTTAACCCTTCTCGCAAGAACAATATCTAAAATTTTGTTATTTTTGCTGAAAAAAATATGAGCAGCTTTTGCATTTGCAAAAGCTGCTCACATTTTTTTTCAGCAAAAATATTAGTATTTTCACCATATTGAATGATAAAAGTTTTAACGACGGCATTAGTTTTGCCTCAACTCGTTATGATTATATATCCTTGTGATATAATGTTGGTTTTCATTGGTCCAGAAGTATTAAACATTTTTTCGGGTGAAAATTTGTGATTTTTTTTTCTCATTTCCACACCGAACTTAGATTGTTGGTGCTGAGGTGGTTCTGACAAGTGCCCACAGTCTATGTTTTTCAGCAACAATTAGGAAAATAATGTAAACCCCTATAAACCCTAGTTTTCTCTATTAACCCATTTAGTACCGGAAACCCCAAAACGGGTACTTGGCACACAGTGCAGACCCAGATCAGACACCGCAGAATGAGACTCCGCAGAATGTGGCATCTGATCAGGGTCTACACTGTTTGCAAAAAGTTAAGCCATTTTCCCAATCAATTTTGAAGAAAGTACAACCTGACACCCCTAAATTTTGAAATGGACATTTGCTATATATAAGGAGGAAGATGCCATTTGGTACCAAAAGGGTTAAAGATGATTTTTCTCAGTTTTTTAGAAAGTGAGATTAAAGTCACTACAACCTATTCATAAAACTTTTTTTGGGGGGTCCATAGCTAAAGCCATGTTAGTTGAACAGCTGTTTTATATCAGAAAAAATTACCATTTATGGTCGTTTTTCTGTATAATTTATATATATTTGGCATCCATCTTAAAAGAATGGTTAAACAATGGCTCGATAGCGCAGTGGTTAACGCGTTCAACTTATGATCGAGAGGTTGTGCGTTTGAATCCGGCTACAGGTTTCGAGGTGTGTCCTTGGGTAAGACATGTAATGATACTGCCCCACTCCACCCCTGGTGTGAATGGGTAGCAGCCTCTCTCTGGCGTGCGTGAAAATACCCAGAATGAGTGTTCGAGAGCCATTCAATAAGCTTGAAGTTTTCATCGCAATCAGACTAAAATAAATTAGTATTAACTAAACAATGTTATATTCAAAACCATGTTATAATGAAAAGACGTTGTGAGGTACACTACAACCTCTTTATAACACTAGTAATGGAGTCCAAAGCAGAAACTCTAAAAAAAAACAATTATATTGTCATCTGCTCCAGAAAATGCCAAAGCACCTCAAGGATAAACAGTGAAGTTTGTTGAGAAACTTTTGCAATGCATAGATCACATGACCATTGCTGTTGTCTGTATGAAACCCTTTTCACATGACTCTACTCATATGTTTTGGTATCCTAGCTTAACTCTTATCCTGCTGTTCACAACAAACCCTATCTTTGGAAACAGTGTAGATCCAGATCAGATCAGGATCTACACTGTTTGACATTCAGTTTATGGATTTGTAAGAATAAATAACATCAAGTAATCTGATTGGTTCAGACCCAGAAGTGGGTGTGGCTAAAATGAATATTTAGCAGGATAAGAGTTAACCTATATAAGCCTAGTTTGGCTAAAAAGGAACATTGGCAAACAGTGTAGGCCCTGATCAGACACCATGGCATCCGATGAGGGTCTACACTGCTTGAAAAATTGGACTTATTTTCTAAAACATATGACAACTTAAGCAAACCACACATTCCTGATTTCAGGGAATGGAATTGTCATCGAAGATCAGACTGTGGATGCACAGACTGATCAGAGTCTTGGACAGTGGCACAAGTCTTTTATTGATTTTTTTTTTTTTTTTTTTCATGTGTTAGTTATATTTAGTAGAAGATTCCTATTGTTACATATGGTTAATTAATGCTCAGCATGTTGGTATTTTTTTAGCAGACAACATTTTGAAATATTTTCTTATTTTTCAAGAAAAGAGGATTTAACAGCTCATGCAAATTGGCCAGAAAACAGGATTTGACATTTCATGGAAATTGTCTCATATGGAGACAATTTGCATCTGCATGCAAGTTGAGATGTCAAATCCTGTTTTCTGGAAAATGGAGACCATTTGAATGATATGTCAAATCCTGCTTTTAGCAAAAATACAAAAAAATACAAACAATTCGTCATCTGCTGAATTAACCCAGAGTGCGGTTAAGGTTGAATATATAAATTTTAAATTTTCAGTTTCTTGGCAAAGAGAGGAGTTAAGGAGGAAATTCAGACATTTGATGCCAGGAAGATTTCACCTGACATAAGAGAGAGTGTAGAGGAGCTTCTCAAGAAAAACAGGGATTCCTTCGATCCTAAGGTAAAGGGTTTCATTTGTCTCTTTTTTCATAGCCTTGAGCTATAGAAGGTCCATGTGATCAGCGAAGACTGGTCAGACTGCGTGGATGTGCAGGTTGATCTGTGTCTTGCATGGTCAAACAAGTCTTATAGTTGGTTTTGTCCTGTACTGGCTTATACAATATTGTAACATATCAGCCACCATCAGTATTGTTCAGGAAGTATAAAGCCTGAATGTATGGATCACTATAGTACCATGCATAGAGTTAACTCGACTCTGAGTGTGGAATCAGTCGAATATGTTACACACTCAGTCTAGGTGCTCTTATTTCATACAAAAGACAAGTGATTCAATGTTGACAAATTTCACCATCTGTCATTTCTGTTTACGATCCGTACAAGTAATGGTGCCCAGTAAAGGACCTATTGGCTAAACGGACAATTGAGGCAATACATAAACAATGTCTCTGGACAATAATTACCTTTTAAAAAGAGTGTTATAAGTTAAAATCCAAGTTTTTCTACTGTTTTCATTTCTGTAAAGTTCTCCCACCGCCATGTTGAATTTCCTTTTAGGAACGACCGCTTCGATTGGTTCATAGCTGGCAAGCTGACCAATCGGAGTGGTTCTCATATTACCTTGGATAGAATAGAATGCACGTACAATGCTCGTGCCCCCAACCTAGCAACCCAGAGAGTATAAATACCCTGTGCACCGCAGTGTTCGGCACCAACAGCCAGACTGTTCAAGTGGCAAGGTCGAGAAAATTGGGAAAAGCACCATGAGAGAGGTATAGAAAATCGGGCAAAACTTATTTCCTGGATTTTAGAGGGAGAGGGTTCCTATGGAACATACCAGTGTGATAAGTCTCTGTCTTTGATGATTTTCCCAGTTTTTATAAAGCTTTCCCAGATTTTAGAAGCTTTCCCAGATTTTGAGCGGTTTACCCGAATTTCGTGACAGACCCCGGATTTCATTCCCTAACTTTATTTCTTGCATTAAGCGATGCTTACGGACTCTGAGAACTGGAGAATTGTCCAGCGAGTCGTGGTTAAAGCTTTTTCATTTAAGAGAATTCCTTACACAAGGAAATTTTGGAGAACTTGTCAGAAATTGTCCAGTTTTTGCTTATCATTCTCAAGTCTTGTTGTGAGTTCTACCGAGAACTGAATTAATGTTGCACAGAGTAAATGTGAGTTTATTAATGTAAATATCTTGTGAAAATCGTTGTTTAAATCCCATGCTTGTCCATTAAAAATCTGTTGAGTGTAAACTAATCTTGAGTCTACCCTGTCCCTTGCCCGAACCCACAACAAATCAGGATGAATAAGAAATCCTGGTTTTTCATGTAATGTTCCGACTCCTTTGACAGCGAAAGCTCAGCTGAAGCAAATCCTGAGCTCCTTACGTATCTCTAAAAAAGCTGAGCAAAGGGTCGGAGGGTTACATTTCCGATTTTCTATACCTCTCTCATGGTGCTTTTCCCAATTTTCTCGACCTTGCCACTTGAACAGTCTGGCTGTTGGTGCCGAACGCTGCGGTGCACCAGGTATTTATACTCTCTGGGTTGCTAGGTTTGAGGCACGAGCATTGTACGTGCATTCTTTTCTATCCAAGGTAATATAGAACCACTCCGATTGGTCGGCTTGCCAGCTATGAACCAATCGAAGCGGTCGTTCCTAAAAGGAAATTCAACATGGCGGTGGGAGAACTTTTCAGAAATGTAAATAGTAGAAAAACTTGGATTTTAACTTATAACACTCTTTTTAAAAGGTAATTATTGTCCAGAGACATTGTTTATGTATTGCCTCATTGTCTGTTCAGCCAATAGGTCCCTTACTGGGCACAATTACTTGTACGGATCGTAAACAACAGAAATGATAGACTGTGAAATTTGTCAACATTGAATCACTTGTCTTTTGTATGAAATAAGAGCACCTAGCCTGAGTGTGTAACATTTCGACTGATTCCCACTCAGAGTCGAGTTAACTCTACTTGCATGGTACTATAGTGATCCATACATTCAGGCTTTATACTTCCTGAACAATACTGATGGTGGCTGATATGTTACAATATTCATTTGATGTAATGATACTTATTATTAGGACAGACAGCCCTAAGCAAAGAGTGCAGACCCAGATGAGACTGCTCCTGAATGAGCAGTCTGATCAGGGTCAACACTGTTTGCCATTCTGTCTCCACATTTTGGACTCCTTGCTGGATTATTATATAAACTTTTTAAAATTTAGGAGAATAAGAGCAAGGTCTCAAGGTGTCCGAATTTTTAGGATTTTTGCAGTCATGGAAGTCATGTAGTTCTTTCAGTTTGAGTGTATTCCTCATACATGTGTTTGCAATATACTGGCAGAATTTAGGGGATAATTGCTTTGAAATTTGTCATTTGGGTAGGCAAATCTGTGGTATTCAGAATTTTTATGTCCACCCAACCCCCCCCCTCCCCCCCCCTCCCCCACTGAAGGGGAGGGGGACATATTGTTTTTGGTGTGGATCCCATTGGTTTATGCGTCAGCGTGGCACTTCCTTGTGTGCAAGATATCTCATGAACTACTAGGTGGATTTTAATCAAATTTGCATTGAGACAGGATGAAGAACTGTAGAACTTATTTTCAAGGTCAGCCACGAGACAGGATGAAGAACTGTAGAACTTATTTTCAAGGTCAGCCATGCTAAATAGGTCAGATTTGGGCGAAGTTTAGGTTGTGTGCAGTATATCTCGTGAACTTCTGGGTGGATTTTAATCAAACTTGCATGGATATAACATTTGGTCAGGATGAAGAACTAATTAGGTGCTGTTAAATTAAGCTTGTTTTGAAAGGGATATGTGGTGGGTGGACATCTGTTTTGCAACCCAAAAACTGATAACTTACCCCCCACCCCACCCCCCAAATGACAATTATGAGTACAATTCCCATTCTAATGCTTCTATTCTTTTTGTTTTTGTTAAAAACTGTAATATCTGCACAATGTGGCATCACTGTGCATAGCTGAAACTAAGTGTCAGCCAGTGAAAAGCGAGGTCATATGATGACATCAGATTTCCGACAGTATATCTTAGAATATACTGTCGCAGATTTGTGGCGTTATTCAATCAGACGTAGTGTTACATATGCAGATATGCAAATGCATAGGAATATAATTTTGCTGTTTTATTTTGTAGGCTGCCCGCCGTGCCTCAGTAGCTGCGGAGCCTCTAGCAGCCTGGGTGAAAGCCAATGTTCAGTATTCCTATGTCCTGGAGAAGATTGAGCCACTAGAGAAGGAACAAGCTGATCTGCTGAGGTAAAACACTAGTAACAAGTTACACCTCAACCTCTTTATAACACTATTGTTAAGTCCCAAGATTAAACAAAAATATATAGATTATATAGAAAAATGACCATTTATGGTCATTTTTCTATATAATCTATACGTTTTTGGGATTCATCATCAAAGCTGACCTGCAAAGATAGACATTGTAAAACAATAGGAGTTGCTTATTAAACGCCTACCTCTTTATATCACTGCTGTTGATGTCCAAACCTGAAATGGTCTTAGCCAAACAGCTGTGTTATATCTAAACAAAAGCTACTCACATTTCCTTTCAGCAAAAATATCTGTATATTTGCCACACTAAATGATTAAAGTGTTAACAATAAGTTAACTAACAACATCGTTAGCCTTGAACATCTGGGAACTGGTGTATGAATGTCATTTGATGTGTCACCAGTAACAATTCTGATTCTAAACTGATCAGCACCTTAGTGTTTCCTGTTTGGATAGTACAATACTGCTAGTTTCTATAGCTAAAATTGTCAAGATTCACTAGTCTGTAGCTGAGCAGGCCGCATTACGAAAACAGGCCTATTTAAATATATTGAAAATTTTATAACCAAAAAATGAAAATTTTCAGATAAAAAATTCTGATATTTCTCTTATTTGTGCTCAAAATCATAGATTATGGGAACCTGATAGAACTGATCTAATACTCTGGCATTTTCACAGAAAAAATATAATTTTTTTTTTTCACCAAAAAAATTTTAACGTATTAGCAGTGGGGTTATGTGGCCTAGTGGTTAAGAGCGCTGAATCTTAAACAATAGGTCTTTCACTGTTGTGGGTTTGAGCATTGCTCGGATCATATTAGATGCCAAGGACTGCCGTGGCTGTTCAGATTTTTTTTCTTTGGGTACTACTTTTTTGCCCATATCTGATTAACAGTTGACTCAATATAAATGGAATAATCTTCAAAGTGTCGTAAAACCAAAAGAAAAAAATTAGCCTTATTAAATTGATTGAAGTATTGATAATATGTTAACTAACGAGATCATTAGTTTTGAACAACTGGCTGCAAAATAAAAGCAAACATCAAAATTATAAGCAATCAGCTTTATTGTTAGTGATTTCTATCAAAGTTCCTTGCATTATTTCATCTTTTACTTAACAGGAACCTGCATAAGGCTGAGGCCCGCATGGAGAAACTGAGTCGAGCTCTTGATGAGGTTGACCAGAAGGTGGCATCACTGAGACACAGGTTTGAGACCCTGACCAAGGAGGCAGCTGAACTGAAGATCAAACTGGACAAAGAGAATGAGACAATTCAGGCAGCCGAGACTCTGGTGTCTAAACTGGATGGGGAGTATCAGAGATGGAGTAGCCAGGTGAGTACACCCTGGCAGAGGAACCTTGATCCAGAGCTTCAAGGGGAGTACTTTAATGATATGGCTATAAGACAGGGTTTTTTACGGCCAGAAAACCCCCTAATTTTTACACCCATCTTATAACCGAGATCTCGGGCATCCTTGAAATTTTCGGCAAAGCACGGAGGGAAAATCATGTGCGGTAAGTACATGTGTATACCTGTTGCATAACTATGGGTCTGTGAAGTGATGAGCGGGAGCATGATTCCAAATAAATGATAATAAACATCGGTAAAAGAAACCAAAAGATCGTGAAGAACCGTTATAATTCAAGCCTAAAGGTTTTTATCATAATTGGATTAATTCCCATGCGTTTTAGATGGATACATTCTTCGGAAGGTGTCCCGAACATAATAAGCAGGCACAAATTTTCATTGGTTTATCATAATGAGTTCATAAATATTAATGAGGCAAAAGTTTCACTCCATTTGCATAAGAAAATAAGTTGATGATACCTTAAGTTTTTTTTTATTATTGTTATTATATTTTTCAATAAATGTCCAGTGCAGCAAAATAAAACTCGGGTCAAACATTATGGATGCACAGGCTTTATTCAATAACCCCTGCAGAGTTAATCACCTTATTAACTGTTCGATATTGTTCACACGCGTCAGCAGTTCAACACAGGTGTAAATCTTCTGATGGTCAACCGCATAGGTATTTTACTGTGGTAAATACTAGAATGGTCGGGCGGCGAAATATTTCTAAAGGAAAATTGTCTTGTCAGGAGATTGGGGCCGTCGGACGGGAGACCGGGAGATAGGGTTTGAAATCGTGTTATCCCGATGGAATCGGGAGATATCAAATGTATGCCGACGCACATGTATTAAACTGTAGAAAATGCCAGTTACAGGTAGTTGCTTCCCTTAATTACCTGTCAGTCATTTTGCTTTCCTTCCTACATTGGTTCATGATAATGAGTTTATGAATATTAATGAGGCGAAAGTTGTGACGTTAATAAACTCAAATTTCAGACACAAAAAAATAAGTGATTACAGTTTCTAGGTAAGAAAATTTATTCAGGGACTTGCTAGGTACCTAAAACTATCTGTTCATCATTGAAGTTGGTCTAATATAAATTTTATTTTAGTAAAGTCGTCATTGTCATTAGATTTCGCGACCGCAAAACACCGAGCGAAATTGATCAACCAGTGTCTCACTCTGAAATGTCAGCACTTTCTACATCAGCGCAACCCCCGTCAGATTGTTAGAATTTGTACCCATCTTATAGCCAAGACTAAGCAAAAATCACCCAAAGAAAAGCCAAAAAATACCCCCGTCTTATAGCCAAATTGTCTTATAGCCGGATCATTACGGTAATATGATCAGTCTTATTGAATTTGACTGTGTCCACATGATCAGTTTTGATGAGGTTGACTTCGTCCACATGATCAGTATTGCTGAATTAAATTGTTTCCACGTGATCAGTATTGTTGAATTTGACTATGTCAACATGATCAGTAATGTTGAATTTAACTGTTTATACATGATTATTCTTTTTTAATTTGATTGTGTCCACATAATCAGTCTTGTTGAATTTAACTGTGTCCACATGATCAGTATTGATGAATTTGACTATAAAATTCAGTAAAACTGATCATTATTTAGATTCTATTTGACTGAGTCCATTTCAGCAAGATTGATCATGCAGACACAGCTTTATTCAGCTTATATTGTCTCTCACATCTAGGTTGGTGAATTGACTATAGAACTGCGAGAGCTACCAAAGAGGGCTCTATTAGCTGCTGGCTTTGTGGCCTACCTGTCACAGGCCCCGGAGGATGTGAGACAGTCTTGTATGCACAACTGGAGGGAGGCAATGGGAATACAGTCATTTGAGCTAAGAAGATTCCTGTGTACAGAGAGTGAACAGCTGATCTGGAAATCTGAGGGTCTGCCCTCTGATGATCTGTCTGTAGAAAATGCACTTGTTATACGACAGGTTAGTATTTTTATTCCTCAGCTGGAGATATCTTACAAGGACTGGTGGTACTAAGATAATTTTTAAGATTTTGATAGCATTGTGACAATTTCTACCAGAGAGCCAATGTTCAGGGCCCAGTTGCTCTGAGCCTTGTTAGCTTAACAGGATTTTTAAAGTCAAAACATTAACTGTCTTCTAAGTGCTATATCTCATACATTGCTATTTTTGCTGGAAAAAAAGTGAGCCTCTTTTTGATTTGCTGAAAAAGTGAGCTTTTGCAAAAGCTGCTCACATTTTTTTTCTGCAATAATAATAATATATTTGCCATACTAAATGAACAAAGTTTTAAAAATACATTAACAAACAATATCTCAAATTTTTGACAACTGGCTGCAGGTGTACCTTTTTGCTTTTCTATAAATTAATCCCTCTGAGATGGGATCTTCTCATGAAGGAAAGTATTGAAAGTATTTTTATTTTTCTTGAAGAATAGAACACTATTGGTAATGAAGATAAATAAATAGTTCCTGCTCTTGAAGTAATTAACCCTTATCCCACTGAATAAATTTAATTTAGCCACACCCATCACTAATTGTCAACCAGTCAAATTACTTGATTGAATGTATTTGTTCAATTGACAGACAGTGTAGATCCTGATCAGATGGCTTCTTAATCTTTTTTGTACCAAATGGAATCTTCCCAATTATATATGGCAGAAGTCCGTTTAAAAAATTTGGGGTGGCAGGTTGTGTTTTCTCCAAAATTTATTTGGAAAATAGCTGAACTTTTTGCAAACAGTGTAAGCCCTCATCAGATGCTGCAGAACACGGTGTCTGATCTAAGCTTGCACTGTTTGCCAATTACCAGTTAAGGGATTTCCAGTACAAAATGGGTTGAGAAGCGAGTGAGTGTTTGAGTTTTACGTCCCACCAACAGCTAAGGTCATACAGAGACGGGACCTCGGTTTTAAAGACTCATCCGAAAGTCTGGAGAAGCCCGGGATCGATCCTGCGACCCCTGGTTTACAAGGCGAGTAGCGTAACCACTGCACCACGAAGGCTTCTAGAAGCCATCTGATCTGGATCAACATTATTTGCAAAGGTATGAGTGGTCGTGCTCAGTGGGATAATGGTTAATATTCTCCTTAAGTGATAAGTCTTGAATTCAGAGCTGTCATGTATATGAGTTTGAGTGGCAGAGATGATCTATTGATATGCCACAGATGTTGTTGGAGGCTCTTTTCGTTAAGAGAGAAAGTGATTTATTCTGATACACTTTTAATGTTGCAGGTGTTTAGTGCAGAAGTATGCATTTTTTCTTATCTAGATTCAAAAGCTTATGAGGGGATTGGCAGTTTGCTGTGGGAGATTTTATGCCAGCTTAAAGTTGCTATTAAATCCAGTGACTTCTGATATTTGTCATGCCTGCTTTTAACATGGTGTGATGTTGGGACCTGGTTTTCTGTCGTCCATCATTTTATTTGTCCAGCAGTCAACATTTGCCTCAACCCTAGCATCGACCAAAACATTCAAATCAGATATGACCACCACAGGAATGACATATTCTTCGGGAGCATTCATGTTTAGTCTGCTTTTTGGCAGTTGAAGATAAGAACAAAGCAATTTTGCAATATACATGTAGTTCATCATAGTTCCAGATATCGAGGAGTAATGATTATGATTTAGAAATAATTTTTGTTATTTCTCTGAAAAAACATGCTGTGGGTACATGACTGTAAGGTTCTTCTGATCAAGGTGATTCTTACAAGTACCAACAAAATGATTCCATTGCGAAAACACACCTATACAAATACATTGTAAATTTTATCGCCGAAAAACAACGAAAATTTTAAGATGAAAAATTGGGATATTTTTCTTATTTCTGCTCAAAAATATAGATTGTGGGTACTTGTTAGAACCGCCTCATTGAGGCGGTTCTAACGAGTACTCACAATCTATATTTTTTATATGAGGCAGTTCTAACGAGTACCCACAACCTATATTTTGGATCGAGGCAGTTCTAACAAGTACGCACAATCTATATTTTTGAGCAGAAAAGAAAAATAAGGTTTCCCCCTGTAAACCCCAGTTTTACTATATAAAAGTGGGGTTCAAGGGGGTGAGAATTATATAGGCGTGTTTGCATGATGTAACCAGAAATAAGGAAAAATATTCCTTAACTATCCTTGTTTCTCCTACTATTCTAAGCTATAGTAGTTGCAGTTCATCATCTGACACACATCTTCATTACTTGGGTCATCTTTGGCACCAAAGCATCACACTGAGATTGTCTTAGACTTTCGCAAGGGTAAAATAGTTGCAGGTGAGATTGGCAGGGAGGAGCACTTTAGGTCTCATCAATATATGTCCAACTGTCTGAGTCCACCAGGAGATTCAGTAGAGTGCCTTTTGCATGCTTTTTGCAAGCAGACCAAATGGCTGTATAACCCATAGCTTTCTCTGTTTTCTCTGTTTTACAGCTGAATTCACATAATCAGGTGACTTGGTTTACCATCTTGATAATAGAATATTCCAAACACAGGTGCAAATGACAGCTTCGCCCTGCCAACCTTTTTTGGCTACTACTATAACAGTAGAGGTGGGGGGTGCAGATTTCTTTATTAATTCATTTTCATGTCAACGAAAATGATGCTTTGTTTTAAATAAACATTCTTTTCAACAGGAAATTTGTGTTTAACCCTCATCCTGCTGAACAGGACAACCCATATTTTCACAAACAGTGTAGAGCCAGATCAGATGGCTGATCAGGATCTACACTCATTCAGTTTGCAAATTTGAATAAATACATCATATCAAGTAATTTGATTGGTTGATAGTCAGAAATCGATGTGGCTAAATACATTTATTCAGCAGGATAAGGGTTAAACTCAAAATGTTTGTTGTTGTTTACATAGTACATGCAAATGAACAATTCAATGACCAACATCAAGCAAAAATATTTGCCTGAAAATGAATGGATTATATAGAAAAATGACAATAAAGTGACCATTGATCGAAATATATTACTTTATATAGAAAAATGACAATAAATCTATAAAATGAATAGATGATGTAGAAAAATGACCATATATGGTCATTTTTCTATATAATCTATACATTTTTCAGATCCATCTTCCAACCATGTAATATCTCAATTTATGTTAGAACAAAGTTAATTGTATTAAATAAGGTTGTGGGGTATTCGGTCTGAGTGGGTATGCAGGCTAATTTGAGGTTTTGTTGAGTTCATGACAAGGGAGACATTTTTGCTTGACTTGGCTTGATTTGCCAGGGTGGCATATAGTAAATAAAAAAAAATTGTTACGCTTGTTTGTAGATTTGTAGATTACGCTTGTTTGCAGACTTTGTTTGCAGACTTTGTAGCTTTTATGACATCATTGGATGCAAAATGCTTATGAGTTGGGCCTACTTTGTTGATAGAGATGTGTTGATAACATGTGAACAGTTGACTGTTGCCTGCTTAGCATTAACTCTTTTTGTACCAAATTGAATCTTCCTCCTTATACACAGCAGGTGTCAATTTCAAAATGTAGAGATGTCAGGTTGCGTTTTCATCAAAATTCATTTGGAACATGACTGAACTATTAACAAACAGTGGAGGCCCAGATCAGATGCCGCATTCTGTGGCATCTGATCTGGACCTACACTAGTTGCCGGGTACCCGTTTTGGGGTTTCCGGTACTAAAAGGGTTAATGCAATCTGATAAGATATTTTCTCAGAGGAAACAAGGTCTGACATTGCAGCAGAGGATTTACACGTAATATCAAGCCTTCTTTTCTCTGAAGTTGTGATTGACTTTTTAAGGATTAAAAGAAATGGCATTTAAAGGAAATGGGAACACCTGGCAGATTTGTTCACCATTTTTCAAAGGGAGACAACTTTCGGGACTTCCTGTTCACTTTTCTACAAGCCCTGTCCCACTGAAAAAAGGGGTCAACTCTTTAAGGAAAGAAATTTGCTCCTGAGGAGCAAATTCTTTCCTTTAAGAGTTGACCCCTATTGACATGGGGGACAAAACGGGAGGTCACTGGTTCGATCCCGGGCCGTGACATACCAAAGTCGTTAAAAATGGTACTAGCTGCTCCTCGCTTGGCACTCAGATTTACGGGGTAGAGCGAGGACTGGTCGACCCAGTGTCAGGATAATGTGACTGGGTGTGGTATCATGTAATGTGTCTGGGACATGATACTTCAGTGAGGCAGCACTATAAAAGTGAGCATTGAGCTCCCTGTCACAAACAGACACCGTCGTGATATGACTGAAAAATTGTTGAAAGCGACCTTAAACTCGAATTCACACACACACACACACACACATGGGAGACAAAAATACTTTGGCAGGAGTTGCCTCCCCTGAAGGTGTATCCATTCCACTTAATGCATAGTAGACAGTTTCATTTAGTGATAAATGTAGCCTTTGCTAAGGACATGGAACTTGCAATGTTCTTAAACATTAAAAGACAAGAAAAAGAGACAATTTTTGGACAGGTTTTGGCAGACATCGGGCAGGCAGACAGAAACTGGCCAGGCATTCTGGTATACCTTTTGGCAAACCCTTTTTGAAAACCTGTCCATAATGTTGTTAGGCATTTTTCTTGTCCAGTCCAGATCAGCAGAAAATGTTAATTGGTCTTTTGCCCTGCTAGTAAATTTTAAAATGCCAGCTGTGGCATTTTGAAAATTTTTAGCGGTACAGAGTTGTTCAAGCAGGACAAGTTTATGATCTTGGGGTCTGTTTCCCTTACTTTTGAGATTTTATTCAGTTTGTCTTTACTGTAAAATTGGATGAAATTTCATTTTCTAGAGAAATAGAACAAACTTTTTAATTGAGCCCGGCCAAGCGAATTTGTGTCTTCGAGCATTCCGTCATGACAAATTTTAACTGCGCACCCCCAGCCATTCAGAGGGTCCAGGGATATGGCTTTCTGTCTGAAGGTTCCTCTTGATTCACTGCTTGTATGAGCGAGCAGCGAATGTTCTGGCGAGACTGCGCGGATGCGAAGGCTCGCCTGAACCTTCGCTGCTCGCATAGGCGATAAGTACCAAAATCGCTTAACGGGGCACAATTGCCATCTGCTGGTGTTTTAATACCACAGGTTAAAGGTGTATTGCTTTATTAATGCTTTACATTTTTCTACAGTTAAATACTAGTAGCATTGAAGCTGGGGTAAGAGTGAATGGAACTTAATAATATCCCATCAACCCTTGCACTTCCTGTTTGTTCCCTACCCACGCACCTTGTTGTTTTCACTTTGTCTTTCTAAACATGTCAAGTATCTGTCAAAAAAAAAAGATTTAAAACAAGCTTATAGGGTACACCTTTAAGGATACTCACCATGTTTATAAGACATCTGGCTACAATGGCACCTTTACAAGCATTTTTCAGATGAAAAGTTTCGATATTATCCTTTTCTGTGCTCCATACATAGATTGTTGCCACTCATTACATTAGGAAAACATGTCCATGTGAAATAATGGCTTCTAACATGGTGTCAGAAATGACAAATATTAGGTTAAAAATTGTAACATTTTTCTTATTTCTGCTTTCAAAATATAGATTGTGGATGCTTGTTATAGCCGCTTCAATGAGGCAGTTCTAATGAGTACCCACAATCTATGTTTTTGAGCAGAAAATGAATGTCTACCTCTGTAAATCCCAGTTTTACTGTATAAAAGTGGGGTTCAAGGGGGTCAGAATTATATAGGCATGTTTTTGTGATGGAGGCAGTTCTAACAAGTACCCACATTCTATGTAAAGTGGGGTTTACAAGGGTATTCATTTAAGGGAACTTGTAAACTTGATAACTGTATCAGGTAAGTTTGATACCCATACGTGTGAGAATAGGGTCCTTTCTTTGTTTTTGCAAAAATATGGAAAATATGGAAAAATAATTTATACCCTTGTAAATCCCACTTTTATCACGCAGTCTTGTTGACATGATGATATTTTTTCAGATGTCAAGCATGCAGTAACAAACACATTATATACTGATAGAAGATAGTCTTTCCTTGAAGATATAACTGTCCTTGAAGATATAACTGTTTGCAATAAGATATAAAGACTTGCATAGACATATTAGACTTAGATTACAGTGAGCACCTCAGTTCCTGTTCTTTCTGCATACAATGCAGATTCAGCTCAGACACATCTTTATGTCGCATCTAATCTGGGCCTGCACTGTTGTCATAGTCTAGCAAACAAAGGTGGTCTTTCACCAACACCAGGTCTAAGCTGGTGGGATCATCAAAATGCAATGCCCCCTGTCAGTGCACCATTTTAGTCAGAGGGTGAATGTAGTAGTTCATGATAGGTCGGTTCTGAAAATATTATCATAATATACTATGAAATCAAAGTAATTATCAAAGAGATTTTCTTCAATATAGTTTACATAGTTTTATAGTAACATGCATTTTAAGATTGGAATGAGTGAGTGAGTGTTTTAGTTTTATGTCCCACCAACAGCTAAGGTCATACGGAGATGGGACCTCGGTTTAAAGACTCATCCGAAAGTCTGGAGAAGCCCGGGATCGATCCTGTAAGATTGGAATGAAATATGCAACAATGCCAAGAAATTAATATGGTACTGTTTATATTTGGACAGACAGGCCTGAGCAAACAAAATGCTGCATTATGCAGCATTTCATCTGGGATTACACTGTTTACTATTCATCTATCTACTTTTAGACACAACTTAAGGCAGTAAACTTTTAGACACAACTTAAGGCAGTAAATTGTATACCAGTTCAAACTTTAGAGTATGGTAAGGAATTGCAGGGTCTGAATACTTGGGAGTAAATAAGGTATCCAGTATTTTGGCGGGTCTGGGGAGGGGGTGAGGCTATGGGTTAAAGTGGTTTACATTCTGATTTGAGGTTGGTGAACCCCTTGTATACATTGTATATCTTCACTGATGTTGTCACTGTCCTCATTACAAAAACATGCGTATTCAAATATATTGAAAATGTTACCATAAAAAAAAAAGAATCTTTTTGCGAGAAAAATCCTGATATTTTTCGTATTTCGCCTCAAAATCATTGATTGTGGGTACTCATTAGAACTGCCTCTGTGAGTACCCGCAATCTATGTTTTTGAGCAGAAATAAGAAAAATAATGTATACACCCATAAACCCCAGTTTTACTATCTAAAAGTGGAGTTTAATGGTGTTATTTTGGTGTGTTTGCATGATGTTCCTGTGTGCATGCCTACTTCGGTCACTTTAGATATACCTTTTCCTTATGTTTTTCTTTTTTGGGGTTGATTGTTGTAAGTCAACCTGAAGTTACTATGCACATTAGGTTTTCAATGTTCCATGTGCCTATCACTGATTTGTAGGGAAATCCAGGTTAATAGAATAGAAAAAAAACTGTTATTCTTATCACTGTGAGGTCAGAGTATTCTGTTTGTTTGAATTGAGGTGTAACGTCCCTGTCGACACTGTATAGGTTATTTTGGAGACGTTGCTTCCAATTTTGTAGGACTTTTACCCGACATTGAGATGAAATGACATCTCAAGCCCTGCCACCCACTGAAACCAATAGGGTTTATAGGCATGGACAGTCTGACTTGCACCACTTTTCCTGGGCAGGCTTAAGCGGTTTACAAGTACTCATGTGCGGTCATTTCAGCTCTGCGTGGAAGCATCATGCAGCCCAATCTATTTCTTCAAGCCCTGGTGGGCGGGGCCGCAGAGTATTGTGTAATTAGAGGGTTATCTATAGAATCTGGACTGGAATCGTGTGTTGGGTTTGGCAAACAATCTAGACACAGGTCAGATGCCACAGTATGTGGTGTCTGATAAGGTTTTACACTGTTTGCTTACAGTACAGATACATGTATTTCAGGGTTAAGCAAAACGGTCTAAGTCCCCGTTCAGGACCATTTTCCCAACCTACACTCAAAGACAGTTAACCCACCAGTGCTGTTAGTGCTTTGATTAACCCTTTTTGTACTAAATGAAATCTTTGAAACCGATCACACACGAGTACTGGTAAGACGCTTAGAGGACCTAAGCCTGCCCAGGTGTGAGTTGGACCGTCCATGCTTATAAACCCTATTGGTTTCATTTGGCTACAGGGCTTGAGATGTCATTACATTTCAGTGTCGGGTACAAGTCCCACAAAATTGGAAGCTACATCTCCAAAATGACCTATAAAGTGTTGACGGGGACATTAAACCTCAAATCAAACAAACAAACAAAACCAAATGGAATCTTCCTTCTTATATACAGCAGGAGTCCATTTCAAAATTTAGGGGTGTCAGGTTGTGTTTTCTTCAAATATTATAAAATGGCTGAACTTTTTGCAAACAGTGTAGGCCCTGATCAGATGCCGCCGAATGTCTGATCTGGGCCTGCACTTTTTGCCACTTTTTTTTGGGTTTCCGGTACCAAATGCGTTAATGTATCCGACTTGTTTCAACAATATAATGATTCACAACAGTATAATTTTTCCAGATTCATGAATCTGAGGAACCTAGAATTTTGAAATGACCAGATTTATACATTTTATAGTGATGGCATTAAAAGGTTCAATTAAAGTTGACTAATGGTGGCTATGGATTGTTAGTTTTAAAATAGTTTAAAGGCAACAAAATGCACAATGAAATGTCAGAAGAGATTGGTTCTATATCATTTAATACTTCAAAAATACAAAGTATCAAAAATGATTTAATTGTGCGAAGAAGAAATGAGTTTAGTTTTATGATAAATATTTTGTCATCTCATTGACACTATATGGAAACATGCATATTTTGCTAACCAGATAAAGGAGGTGCTGTATTAGTGGAGGTATTTGTGCATGCGTAATGAAACAAAAACAGCCATCCAAATATATAAGAACACGCAAACAGCAGCATTTCTCAAATATGGTTAAGACTGGTCATTGTCATTAATGACAGATGAACTATATATGTATGTCAAAACATTGGTTCCGTCTATATCCTTATATACAGCATCAACTGCATGTGTGCAGCCAACTAAGGTACTTACTGTTGTATTCAGACAGAGAGAGGCAGACCAAAATTAGATGTCACAGAATATGGCATCTGATCAGGGTCTACACTGTATGCCACTCATCTACCTATTTTAAGACACAACACCTGGTTTAAAATTTTTTACATGTTTAGGTTTTAGAACTAGTATGGTAAGGAGTTCAGGTGTCTTGAATTCTTAGAGTAAATGTGGTAATAGTCTGCATTTCTATTCTACATTCTTGCTTAAAGCAAAGGCTCTGACAAGACTGGGTCTATGTGCAGGTCCATCAGAGCCTCAGCAGGATGCCAGTGCAACATGTACCTTTTACTAATAAGCTGGCCTATTTTAAATATCTACCGTAAAAATCCTAAAAATTTGGACACCTTGAGGACTTGCTGTAATTCTTCTAAAATTTTAACAAATTTGTTTCATGATCCAGCAAGGAGTCCAAAAGGTGCAGACGGAATTGCAAACAGTGTAGACCCTGATCAGACTGCTCCTTCGTCTGATCTGGGTCTGCACTGTTTGTTTAGGCATGTCTGTCCCAATACATAGAGCATTACGGTAGTTGTAATAGTCACTGTTTGATTTTACAGAGTACTTTGAGACCCTTCTTGGTTGATCCGTCGTCGAGGGCAACAGACTGGTTGAAGGTCCATCTCAAGGAACATAGACTGGAGGTCATCAATCAGCAGGTGATGTGTCTTCATACAATCCCTTGGGAATCATATGGATTGAAACAATATTTAACATTCATACTAGACTACAGTAACTTTAGGACAAAAATTCTTTTAAAAACATGATTTGAAAGGTTTCATTTTTTCTTTTTGGTTGTTTACAACCCATGTTCTCCAGTAAGAGACCACCTTTGAGACTGTTCAAAAATGGTCTTCAATACCACTTTTGAACAGTCCCAAAGGTAGTCTTAGTATATGAACTTTATTATACCCCCGGCATACCAAGTATGCAATGGGGGTATATAGTTTTTGTCTTTTCCGTCTGTCTGTGTGTCCGTAAACAATTATTTTGTGTCAAAGATATCTCAGGAACTGCTTCACATAGAAACTTGAAATTTTGCACACATGATCAGTATGACTACTTGTATTGTGGGAAAGAAAATAAGGGCCAAGGGGTCAGGCCTTTTAGAGTTATTTCCCTTTGTAGTTCTTGTTTCAGCTGAGGCCATGGCCCTGGCCGGGGGTATACGTGCCCCACTGGGCACTTTGTCTAGTTGTTTATAGTGAAGTGAACATTTGGCAGGCATGACATGATAATATTATATCCAAAATTGTGTCATAATGAGTATCATTTTAATGAGATTTTACTGTAGCACCACAGTAGTCGAGGCTGCTCGTATCAGAATTTACACTGTTGATTTTGTCCTAATACTCTTTTTAAACTGACTGCACGAGATAACTTATAAACCACTTTGAGGTCTAAGCCTGCCCAGGCAAAGTGGTGCGAGTTGAACAGTCCATGAATATAAACCCTATTGGTTTCATTGTGCAGCAGAGCTTGAGCTGTCATATCATGCCAGTGTCAGGTATAAGTCCCACAAAATAGAAAGCAAAATCTCCAAAATGACCTAAATAGTGTTGACAGGGATGTTAAACTTCAATTCAAATACTCTTTTAGTATCAACAGCTCTTATTTTGGCTGCCTAAAGCAAACATTTTATACGTGTACTTTGAACTATTTCAACAGGATGCTAACTTCAGCACTGCCTTAGAGCTGGCTGTGAGGTTTGGTAAGACACTTATCATACAGGAGGTGGATGGTGTGGAGCCAGTGTTGTACCCGCTGCTGAGAGGAGATCTTGTCTCACAGGGTAAGTGCTTGACCTAGGACTGGTCAGACTGGTGTCCAGATAATTTGACTGGTTGGGAAGACTGAAGTGTGTTGTCCAGAGTCTGAGGCAGCACTTTAACCCATTTTATATGGGAGACTCCAAAACGGGACATTTGTAAACTGTGCAGGCTCAGATCAGACACCGCAGAACGCAGTGTCTGATCTGAGCCTTCAGAGTTTGCAGCATAGTTCAGCGATTTAATAAATAAGTTTCTAACGATAACTCAGCCTCAGCAACCTTAAATTTTTAAGATGGACTCATACTATATTTTTGAGGGGGAATATTCCATTGGTAAAAAGTGATGTTGGAGCTCCCTGTCAAACACAGACAATGTCAAGACATAAATGAAAAGTAACTGTGTAAAACAACCCAAATCCAATTTTGATACACAATGTGACTGATTTGTAAATAGTTACTTTGCTACTGTTTACTTGAGGGAATTATTGGCTGAATCATGGAGTGTTTGTGAACCTCTACTGTTCTTGTTAAGTGTTATTAAAATTACAATCATTTGACCACTCCAATAGTTTACTCTTTAATGCTAAGCATGATAACACCTACCAGTGTAGATTCTGATCAGATAGCTTTTGATCAGATCTGCATTGTTTTACATACGGTCTGTGAATTTGAATGAATACATTATATCAAGTAATTTTATTGTTCGATAGTGAGAAATGGCTAATGGACACCTTTCCCGAAGGCATGCATTAACAGGACAAGAAGGGTTAATGATAATTGGAAACATGTCATTTGTTTTAAAAGGGACACAACTTTTGTGACTTCCTGGAATGAGTCCAAGGGATCTTACAAAGGAAATGAGTCTTGTGTAGTAAAGTGATCTAATCTTAAGGAAAAAAATTGCTCCTATGGACCTTTTTTTCCTGTAAGAGTAGACCCTTATAACTTTTTTTTTAGGAAAACTTCTTTCTTGTAAAAGAAGACCCTTACTGTTAAGGGACACAACAATATTTTTCAAAGAGTTGCCTTCCCTGAAGGTGTTTCCATTTATTTGTAATAATAGTGCTGTTTTACTTTTGTTATAGGCCCTAGGTTTGTGGTACAGATTGGTGAGAAAACCATTGATTACAATGAAGAGTTCCGGCTCTTCCTGACAACCAGAAACCCTGCCCCTGAGATACCACCAGATGCCGCTTCTGTCATCACTGAAGTAAATTTCACCACAACTAAGGCTGGTCTAACAGGACAGGTATGTTGCCATTGTTTTCTTTGGCTTGTTATAAAAAAAATTGGTTCCTCTTGAGAGTGAGGTCAGAAAGGTTGTCTGCATAATTTTGGGCCAATCATAACCTGCTTTTGGGGTTTGCAACCAGGTAAAACATAAACCAGCCAGCTCAGCTTCACAAACTACCAAGAGTCTTGAAATTTTAGATAAAAAAGATTAAGATACTGTATGATTCAGCAATGGTCACTAAGGTATGGTGTTGAAGCAAGTTCCTTTGAACCAAGCAAATGTTAACCAATTTTAAAATGGAAACCCCAAAATGAGTCATTGTCGAACAGTGCAGACCCAGAACAGTTACTTCAGAATGTGGCATCTGATCACAGCCTTCACTGTTTGGAAAAACTTCAGCCATTTTTAAATCAGTTTCTAAATTCAGCTCAACCTGGTATAGTAGTCGCAGATAATATTGACTAGGCGGAGCTGTTCGGGTGTTGTCAATATGTCAGATTCGCCACCAGAAGATTTGGTAGAGTGCTTTTCGCATGCTTTCTGCAAACGGACAAAATGGTCGTATACACCACAACTTTGTTTATGTTACAGTTTAATCCACACAATTGGGTGACTTGGTTTATCTTTTTGTGAATAGACCATTCCAAAGGTAAGTGCAAACGATAGCTCAGCCTAGTAAATCTTATCTGCGACTACTATACCCCTAAATTACAAAATGGATTTCTGCTTTATAAAATTTGGAAGATTCCATTCAGTACAAAAGTCATTAAGGTTAATGTACAAAAAACATGAGTGATTCCTATAGTATGGCATATCAGATTGCAAATATAGTAAATGTGAGATGTTCTGTTGCAGCTGTTGGCAGCCACAATACAGCATGAAAAGCCAGAGCTAGAGGAGAAGAAGACAGCCTTACTGAAACAGGAAGAAGATCTTAAGATAGAACTGGCAAAGCTGGAAGAATCACTTCTAGAGGTGAGTAGGATTGGTCATAGCCTAAGAATGAAAACATGTTTGGAACTTTAATTATACCCCCGGCATACGAAGTATGCAATTGGGGTATATAGTTTTTGTCTTTTCCGTCTGTCTGTCTGTCTGTCTGTGTGTCCGTAAACAATTATTTTGTGTCAAAGATATCTCAGGAACTGCTTCACATAGAAACTTGAAATTTTGCACACATGATCAGTATGACTACTTGTATTGTGGGAAAGAAAATAAGGGCCAAGGGGTCAGGCCTTTTAGAGTTATTTCCCTTTGTAGTTCTTGCTGTTTAATAGTGTATATTTTTATTTTGTGTCAAAGATTTCTCAATAACTACTGTACATAGAAACTTGAAATTTTGCAAACATGATCAGTATGACTAGTTTCAGTTGAGGTGATGGCACTGGCAGGGGGTATACGTGCCCCACTGGGCACTTTTGTCTAGTTATTGTTTGTTTTATGGTTATGGGTAGAAAAAGATTGACAAGTAATTGCCTTGACAACCTACAGCATGTTTAAAATGTACATTTATTATGACCTTGAAAAACATCATGATCATAATAAGCATTAAGTTACATGTTCCGTTGTTAGTTGGCCATTCTGTCCCCTACCCTCAACGGTGGATTTGTTAATCATAAGCAGAAAGGCAAAAAAAAAAGTAGATCCGGTGGTGAAGTGTCATTTTGAGCCATCTCATCTGGATCTACCCTGTTTGCATAGGTATATGTACCAGTCTTCCAGTGGAAGGGATTAAAAAAAGGAAATGACTTGAAATTCCATTTAACCTTTAACCTGCTGAATATTCAATTAAGCCACACTCATTTCTGACTTTGAACCAATCAGATTACTTGATGCAGCTTATTTCTACATATTCATAAACGGAATGTCAAACTGTGTAGATCCTGATCAGATGGCTTCTTCTGAAGCAGTCTGATCTGGATCTACACGGTTTGCAAAGATAGGGCTTGTCGCCTACAGCAGGGTAAAGGTTAAAATAGTGAACTTTGAGGTGATCAGAAGATTTTACTGTGAAATGTGTCATTTAAATCTTGTTTTAACCCATTTTTTATGGGAAACCCCAAAAACAATTTGGGCCCGGGTCAGACATCACAGAATGTGGACTCTGATCAGGGACTTCATTGCTAGCAAAAAGTTCACCATCTATATACAGTAAAATTCCTATATTTAGACCACTTTTGGACAGTCCCAAAGGTGATCCCTTGACCACTTTTGAACAGTCCCAAAGAATGTTCCTGACCAGAGGACACTTTATGGCGAAAACATAAAGAATGAATAACGTAAACCTACTAAATAAGCTTTTTTAAAGCAGTCTTCATTTTAGGTGGTCTTAATAGCAGAATTTCACTGTATTTTTCTGAACAGCCTTCAATTTTGAAATGCTCCAACTATATATAAGACACATGTAAAAGATTCCCATCACTTGAACAAGTCCGTGAAATGAACACCCCCTTACACCCCACTTTGTATATAGAAAACTGGGGTTTACGTGGGTAAACATTATTTTTCTTATTTTTACTCCAAGACATAGGTTGTGGGTACTCGTTAGAACCGCCTCAATGAGGCGGTTCTAACGAGCACCCATAACCTATGTTTGCAGTATAAATAAGAAAAATGTCACGGATTTTCATCATTTTGGAGATGTGATAAAACGCACTGTGTTATCGTAATGCATTCAGTACAAAATGGGTTAATCTGTATCATTTTACAGGAGCTTGCTAATGCTAAAGGCAACATCTTAGAGAACAAGGAGCTACTAGACTCTCTCAACAAGACTAAAGCTAGCAGCATCACTATTGCTGAGTCTCTGGCAGAGTCTGTTAGACTACAAGCTTCACTGGACCAGGTAAATATACAGTAGAACTTCGATGGCTCGAACACCGATGGCTCGTTTACCATGGATGTGTCGAACCCATTCTTGAGTCCCTAGCGAAATGCTCTACATAATTAAGAAGAGTTTAGTCTTTTATCTTGCAAATGTATGCTGTGTGTACTCATTAGAATCGCCTCGATGAGGCGATTCTAATGAGTACACACAGAATACATTTTTATTATAGAACACCGAAAAGATGTCTAAAAATATCTCGTTATGCCTCCTGACAGTAACCTCAGTGGCTCGAACTACCCCTGTCTCGAACAGATTTTCGAGGTCCCGAAGGTGTTCGAGCCATTGAAGTTCGACTGTATTATGATTGTCATATAGCTATTGTTGTAAGCAGTGACTTAGGTTATTACATGAGCCAATTAACCAATTTCAGGTGGGAAACCCCTGCACAGTTACCCTGGCAAAAAGTGCAGGCCCAGATCAGATGCTGCAAAATGTGGCATCTGATCAGGGTCTGCCCTGATTGCTTACAAGATATTCTGTCAAAAAATAGAATGCTTCAGAACCCATGGTAAAAAATTGAAACTACGCAACACAGATGCTTAAATTGGGGAGTGTAGCAATTTGAAACGTTTAGCATGAAATCATAGCATTTAGTTTTGCCCTTCTCTGATAAATGAATGGCTTGCAATAAGTGAAATAATCTTCAAAGGGACATACACCCCACCCCCCCCCCCCCCCCATCAAGCCCCCAAAAAGAAATGCCATGTTCTAAGATCACAGTATTTAGGTATAAGAACATTTTGAGAAAGAAAATAAGGAGAGAAACTGTTATATCCAAAATACTGTCATAATAAACAGTGTTATAAAGAGGTTGTTACAAATGATCAGTTCTTGCACATAACAGCAATACAAATATATACTACTCAAAGTTTGATAGGGATCACTTTTTATATACCAAATTTTGCACTGAAAATTTAAAATTTATTTACAGAATTTGTACTCGGTATATTGGTGAATATCATAAACAGAAACTCATGTACAGTTCAGTACTCATAAAAGTGCATACTTCTCACACTTCGCAAATGAATTCATGCACCCCCAAAATCTTGCGTAGCACTGCTTTCCAACAGACCAATCAAACTTGTCAGTGTTCCTTTACCAAGCGTAAAATGGACTTCATTTGAGTTTGTGAAACACTAAAATGCCTAGAGGACAATTAAGAAACCGTATGAGCCCCGAAGAAATGAATCGTGGCGTCGGAATGTTGGAATCTGGCGTCTCTCAACGTCATGTTACTGGGATTCTGAATGTGTCTCAGTGCGTGGTTTCCCGAATGTGGAGTCGGCATCTTACCCATGGAAAAAATTCACACAGACATGGCGTGGTCGAGAAAGGGCTACAACTCAACGTCAGGGCCGTTTCTTTTTGATTCAGTCTCGACGTCAACGGTTCCTGAACGCTACGCGTTTGCATAACGAGCTTAGGAACGGAACTGGAGTACAAATTTTTACGCAAACTGTCAGAAACGGGCTCCATGAGTTCGGACTTAATGCCATAAGGCCTGCTGTACGTGTTCCGTTGATGAGACAGCACGTGCTAGACCTGTTGGATTTTGCCAGAACTCACGTCAGGTGGACGGTTCGTGACTTGACGCCAGTACTGTTTACTGAGGAGTCCAGATTCTGTCTAAACTTCACTTATAAACGTCAATTAGTGCGGCGAATGTCTAAAGAGCGATTCGATGACTTGGATATGGCAGAGCATGATCGCTATGGAAAGGGGTCAGTCATGGTTTGGACTAGGATAAGCGTGAACGGTAAAACTGACTTGTACATCGTTGAAAACGGAACGTTAATGGCAGTGAGGTACTGTAATGATATTCTTGATGAGTTTGTGAGACCATATGCAGATGCTATCGTCACGGACTTTATTCTGATGGACGATAATGCCCGTCCCAACCGTGCCAACGTCACTAATTTCTATCTGGAACGTGAGACAATCATTCGTATGGACTGGCCTACTCGGTCACCGGACTTAAAACCGATTGAGCATGTGCAGAACATGCTTCAGCGTCCTGTTTAAGCCCGACCTGTGCATCCGAGGACTTTACAGGAGCTCATCGATGCATTGGTTGCTGAATGAAAGCTGATTCAACAAAACCAGATACAGACTCGGATTACGAGCATGTGCAGGCGATGTCGTACTGTAATTGATGCCCGTGGACGCCATACACGTTATTAGGCACGTTTGTCTAAACAAATTTGGAAATTTGTGAAAAATCAGTTGTCCAAATCTCTTCGTGTTACGGCAAATTTTGGGGGTGCCAAGACGGTTGCTGCTGTCACGCTTGAATGCAGTACCAGTTGACAAAATTAATCACTAGGTTTTGTGAAGGATACGTGTTCTATCATTATGTTTTAAATTTGGATTCAGCTGATTAATTCATCCAGAAATTATTTTGCATTAAAAAAGTGATCCCTATCAAACTTTGAGTAGTATATTATCCACATGGAAGTCTGTTGCATGAAAGTAAATTTGTATTTGTATTTATTCATTTGATATGTCTTACATGTATGTGTGTACTTTTACTTGTTTGGTATTTCAGGAGAGAAATATCTGCCTCCGTGTGGCTGTAAATGATAGTGCCCTATAGTTTGTTTCAGTGATCTGGCTAAGACCTTTTGTCTATTTCAGGAGAGAAACATTTACCTCCCTCTGGCTGAAAATGGTAGTGCCCTCTACTTTGTGATCAGTGATCTGGCTAAGATCAACAATATGTACCGGTTCAGTCTGGCTGCTTTCCTCAGGTTGTTCCAGAGATCTCTCACTGACTCCAGACAGGTACACTAATTGACTGGTGATCAGGTCGCAGGTTTGATACCTGGGTTTGCACCATATGTGAAGTTCTTTTTAAGGATGAATTATAAAAGTAAACTTATTTAACAGAATTAAGGCTGCCCTAAATTATTTATGCACAAATGAGAGTTATATGATATAATCATTGCACACATTATCATTTTCAGACTCTATTAGAGATCATAAAAGCATCTTTAATGTATGTGAATTTCAGTACAAATAATAAGTGCTCTTGAAAAGTAGAAGCTTTAAGTGGCTTTAAGCTGATAGTTTATACTATTTCATACTTCAGTCATTTTGATTTCTTTGACCATAAGTATGGCCATTGACTCTTTGATGCAGAGTACATGTAATTTTGTCTAGAAATGTTAAAAAAAAACTTGCAGATTGAGCAAAGAATGGTTAGCTACATGTAGCCTTGTAATTACTATACAACTACGGTTTTATATTATTGTAGGATGGAGGAGGTACTGAGCATCGTATCAAGGTGTTAGTCAAGCATCTCCAGCAATTGGTGTATGAGTATGTGTGTAGGTCACTCTTCAAGGCTGACAGACTCATGTTTGCCATGCACATGGTTCATGGCATGAAACCAGAGATGTTTGAAGAAAATGTAAGTGATAGATTGGCACATTGTTTTAGCATGTCTATGTAACATATACCCTAGTATTGCTGACCATGATGGCTAAGTTTCGTAATGATCCTAAGTATTGGGACAGATAGGCCTCAGCAAACAGTGCATACCCAGATCAGACTGCTCCTGAAGGAGCAGTCTGATCTGGGTCTGCAATGTTTGCCATTCCATCTGCACCTTTTGAACTCCCTGCTGGAACGTAAAACAAATTTGTCAAAAATTTTGGAGAATTACAGCAAGTCCAAGTCCTTAAGGTGTCTGAATTTTTATGATTTTACGGTAGGATGCACTTCTGACTGGTGATCAGGGAATCACAGGTTCCATTCTCAGCCTTTCGACAGCATTAATTCATGGTGATTGATCGTGAAAGATTGTCTAAAGTCATTCTCTTCCTTCCACTGATTCAAGAAGGGCAGTTGTCTGTTCAAGAGAATGTGCCCTTTACTGGGTAACTGCTCATGTACAAGCATGTCCAGGAACAATTGTGCTTAGTTAAACTGACAGGCTCAGTATGATGTGGATAGTTTTGATAAGGCTGTTAAACTCCAAAACAAAGAAACAACTGTTACTATTCCTACCATTACCTGACAGAGAGTAACTAATGCTTTACAAACTGACAGTATGTGATTCAGATGTGCATCATGCTAATAGGGGTTTGCTTATACTGGAAGTGCTCATCCCATCACACACCAATCCTGACTTACAGATGACATTTTTCATATCCCCCTTATCTTTCAAGGAAAATAAGGCTTGGCACAATATGTTAATCATTTCCTGGAGATCATCTACTGGGCAGAAGTTTCACATGAAATGTCAATGCTTATTCTCTCTGAAAAAATACATTTTTTTTTTTTCAGAGAAAATAAGGCTTGACATAGCATATGAATCATTTACTGGAAATCTATTTTCTGCCAATTTTTTGCCCAAAAACATGGTGTGAGTTATATGCAAATGTTTATACACGACTGAATATGGTAGCAGTGCTAAATTATTCCAGCTATACCTCCAGACCTGGTGCTGTCAGGAAACCTCAGTGGCTCAAACTACCACTCTATCAAACCAATCTTCGTACTCCCTAAGGTGCTTGAGCCATTGAAGTTTGACCATACTTCATCAACAGCTTAAGCTAATTTGTCAGATGCCAAGCCAAGTGTAAGTTATCGAAGTTTTACTTTGCTATTCTTATAGGAATGGGAGGCCTTTACAGGTATGATCGTTGCTGATGTGAAGTCTGATGCCAGTAAATCTCTGCCAGGTTGGATAGAACAAGAGAGAGCCCAGGCTGTAGCTAGTCTTAAGGTAATTATAAAAAAAACCTTGTAGGAGTCTGCACTTGAAGACACAGTTTTACTGTATGACTTGCTTAAAACCATATTTACTGTATGTATTTGGACAGACAGGCCCAAGCAAATAGTGTAGACCCAGATGAGATGCTGCAGAATGCAGACTCTCATCAGGGTCAACACAACACTCCTTGCCATTCATCCAGATGTGGTGTTTTCTTAATGCTGAATATAATGATGGCTAACTTTTACAAAAAGTAATTTCATTTTTATATATACAGTATTTACTGTATGTATTTGGACAGACAGGCATTAGCAAACAGCTGAATGTGGCATCTTATCAGACTCTACACTGTTTGCTACACATCCAGCTAATTTTAAGAGACACAACATCAGGTAGTAAATTTGACTTGTTCAAGGCACGATGCTGAGTCCGTCAGAGGGACAGGTGTTGGTCGACATCATGAATGATCATGGCTTGGAACAGGTTGTTGACTTCCCTACTCGAGATAGAAACACTTTGGATTTGATTCTTACAACTTTGCCAGGACAGTTTGGGGATATTCAATCCCCGGACAAACTAAGTGATCATGATATTGTCTCTGGATTTTTGAAAATCTTCATACCACCTATAAAGAAACCTCGTAGAAAGGTGTACTTATATCAAAAGGGTGACTATGAAACTATGAGGAAGGATGCCCTAAAATTTGCAAGAGAGAAATACTTTAATGGTCATTCAGACGCTCGGTCTGTCCAGGAGAACTTTGATTTGATAAAGTCTTTCATTCAAGCTTCGTCCGAAAAGCATATCCCCTCCAAAACTAGCAGGTCTGTATCTTCAATTCCTTGGATCACACCAGAAATAAGAAGAAAAATTCGGAGGAAAAATAAGATTCATGCTAAGGCAAAAAAGTCGGGAAGTGGTAAACTCAGAGCAAAATTTGAAAACTTGAGACGAGAAATTAAAAATGACATCAAAAATCAGCATGATCAGTATGTAAATAACTTGGTAGGTGATGTAAAGGGAATCCCAGAGACTTCTACAGATATATCAATAGCCAGAAGAAAGGCAAGGTATCCCACCCCTTAATAAAAGAGGAGGGAACGGGGTCGCTGAATCGGACTCTGAAAGGGCAGAGGAATTGGTTGGTCAATTCAATGATGCATTTAATAAAACTGAGTTCAACGAGGTTCCATTGACTGGAAGATCGGCCCCTTTCATGGAAAATATTGTTGTATCCTCTGCGGGAGTGATCAAATTACTTAAAGGCTTGAACCCTTCTAAAGCTTTAGGGCCTGATGAGCTTCATCCTAGAGTCCTGAAGGAACTAGCAAACGAGTTAGGTCCAGTTTTTGCTCATCTTTTCCAACAATCTCTCGATACGGGTGAAATTCCCAAAGAATGGCTCCTAGCAAACATCTGTCCACTTTTCAAAAAAGGGGACAGGGCTCTTGCTCGTAATTATCGCCCGGTGTCACTGACCTGTGTTCTATGTAAATTGCTTGAACACATAGTCTGCTCAAACATCATGGCCCACTTGGATGAACATAAACTTTTGTCAGACAGACAACATGCATTTAGGAAAAGGCATAGTTGCGAACCTCAGTTGAGCACGGTTATTAATGATTGGGCAAAAATCCTGGACAAAGGGGGGCAGGTGGACACATTTATTCTGGACTTTGAGAAGGCTTTTGACACCCCTCCTCATGAACTACTTAAATCCAAATTATTTGGTTATGGAATTGGTGGGAAGAATCTTAAATGGATAGATTCCTTCCTTTGCTACAGAAAACAGCGTGTTGTTGTTAATGGTGAATCTTCAGTATGGGCGCCAGTTTTGTCTGGAGTCCCACAAGGGACCGTTCTTGGTCCTCTATTGTTCTCCCTGTACATCAATGATATTTCCACTGATATTGACTCAGAAATAAGACTGTTCGCAGATGACTGTGTTTGTTACCGGGAAATTAGAGATACAGATGACTCACTGAAACTTCAGGCTGACATAGATAGATTAGGATGTTGGGCCAGAAAATGGGGCATGAGATTTCAACCAGTTAAATGCAATATTATGCAGATAACAAGGAAGAGATCTAATAAAGTTGAGGCTTCTTACACCTTAGAGGGAACAGTCCTCGAAAATGTGAATTCCATTAAATACCTTGGTGTGACAATCACTCACGATTTGAGATGGAATACACACATTAGCAATATGTGTACAGAGGCGAATAGAACACTTGGTTTCCTGAGGCGAAATCTTCATCAGTGTCCTCAGGATGTGAAAGAAACAGCATACAGGGGACTTGTTCGCCCAATCTTGGAATATGGTAGTTGCATCTGGGACCCAAGCGGAGTGGTCCTAAATGAAGAAATTGAAAAAGTTCAGAATAGAGCTGCTAGATTTGTAACTGGAAATTATTGCTTTGAAACTGGGAGCATGACTGGAATTCTAGGAAAATTAAGATGGGAGTCTCTAAAGAAAAGGAGAAGAGACAGTAGGCTCATACTCTTATACAAAGGTCTAAAGGGTGCTGCCAGCATTCCAACAGATGACCTTGTTCCCCCAGCTAGGCATTGTAGAAAACACCATTCAATGACGTTTCAGACCCTTACTGCAAGAACAGATATTTATAAAGAATCGTTTTTCCCCCGAACCATTAGAGATTGGAATGCCCTTCCCGATTCTGTTATTTTGACGGCTGAAGGTGCTGAGGTTTGTGTAGCTAAGTTTACATCTTTGGTTAGAGCTAGGGACTAACTTCCCATATCACAGGTCCTGGTGTATGAATGTCATTTGACGTGTCACCAGTAACAATTCTGATTCTGATTCTGATTCTGAAGGCTTAGAACAAGTATGGTAAGAGTTGATGTGTATGAATACTTAGAGTAATTATGGTAATTACAGTATTTGCTGTGGTTAAAAATGAAAACAATGCCACAAACTAACAATGGTGCTATCTTTATCAAGAAGCTCTACTTAGGTACGAGTCATTGCCCCATAAAAATAGGAGAAATGATAGATTTTATGTAGCATATTTTTAATTATTTCTTGATGAAAATGTGATTTCAAAATATTCATTAGAAGAGTAGCCTGTATATGTATTTGGACAGACAGGCCTTAGTGAACAGAGTAGACCCAGATGCTGCAGAATATGGTGTCTCATCAAGGTCTCCATTCCAGCTATTTTTACACACATAGGGTAGTAAATTGTACTTGTTAAAGTTTCAGAAGAAGTATGGCTAGGAGTTAAGGTGTCTTAATACTTAGGTCGAATATGGAAATAACAGTGTTTGCTGTGGTAAAAGCTGTGGTAAAATAAAAAATAGTGCCTTAAAAACAAATAATATTTTTTGTCATATATTTGTGCCATCTATGTCAAGATAGACAACACAGATACGAGTCATTACCTGTAACAGTAGGAGAAATGACAGCTTGTATGTAACCTGTCTATGATGGGAATTTTCATTTATTACTTAAAGAAAATGTGACTTCAAAAGTATTCATTAGGGGATTAACATACATCAGGATTAACGTGTCCCTGTAATGAACAGCCCTTTTAATGCCACTCTATATACAGAAAAGTGGGGATATACATTATTTCCTTATTTTTTGCTCAAAATGTTAGATTGTAGGTACTTATTAGAACTGCCTCATTGATGCAGTTCTGTTGAGCACCCACAAACTATGTTTGGACTAAACATAAGAAAAATCTAAAAAAAATTCTTCTTCAGGAGGTAAGAAAGATGCCATTTTAACACACACATGTTTTATTGTAATGTATATTTTTATTTCAGTCCAACTTAGGTCGCCTGTACCAGACCTTGAGTCTAGAAGACAGTAGTCTGTGGTCCAACTTCTCTCGCAGCAGTCAGTGTGAACAGGAGCTTCCCTCAGCTATTGAGAAGAGAATTTCTCTCTTCCAACAAGTTCTACTGGTTCAGGCTACCAGGCCAGACAGACTCCAGAGTGCTATGAGCCAGTTTGCTTGCAAAGCTCTTGGTATGACAATTGTTTGTTGTTTGTTTGTTTGTAGTTTAACCCATTGTATGTGGGAAACCCCTAAAGGGTACCTTGGCAGACAGTGCAGGCCCAGATCAGACGCCGCAGAATGCGGCGTCTGATCTGGGCCTGCACTATTTGCTAACATGATTTTCTGTCAAAATTAGAACAAAACGAAAAAATAGGCCTGACAACCCTTAAATGACAAATGGGCTTGTCCAACATATAGAGTCCACTAGCATACAGTGGGTTAACAACCCATTCAACACTGTTTAAGTCATATTTATCTATCCACACTTTTTTGGGCAAGAACATACACCCAAGATTATCTTCCCAGCCACAACCCCATCACACCTCCCGTACTTGCCAAATGTAATGCTGCTAAACCTGAAAGATTCCCGAATGCTATGAGCCAGTATGCATAGCAACAGATATGATGAGTATTTGCTGATGACTGAGGGAAATTTATCCTTATTTATCATATGACGTCGCGTCTGAGAGTGTAATAACGTCATGTATTATTTTCGATAATCCACTAGTGGATTAAATATGCAAATTAGCTAATCCCGTAACGTTACATGCAGGGCTCGAGAAACTGAATAATCCAAATCGGTCCAGCCAGATTTCGCCAAAAAATTACGGAAATTGCCGGTCGGTTTCGGTAATTTCCGTAAACTCAGTTGGCGATTTTCAATTTCAAAATGTGTTATTAGCGTAACGAATGACATACCGATGTTGCTCTTACACTTGTCAACGGATATGAGCACCAGTATCTCGATTATAAACAACAATTATTGCTCACATCGTTCAGATTTCTTCTACTTTCATTTTCTACGCCAGATTTCATCTACCTTCATTTTCCCAATATCCGGGTCACTCAGAACCTGAAGACCGCTAAAGGGAAACAACCGACTTGGGGCAGTAAAAGACCACTTCGATGGTCACTATATTTTTTCCCCCTTTTTAAAACCTTTAAAATATTTCTCTTATTTCACGCATTTTATTTTGCCCAAATTGCTTTGTTTACAAATGGCGACAACGTGCAGCAACGTGGTCGGAAAATGACGTCATACGGTTTCCGTTTACACAATACACATTAATGCAGTCAAGGACTTCAGCAACACACCTGTTTTAAGTGATTGATTTTAATAGAGTGATTTCTAAAAAAATCGTTTTGAACGGGTTAAAAAATCGAAAAACATTTCTTTACTCTCGAAACAAAACATGGCCGAACGAGAGTCATTGAAAATCTTACATGGCCGAACCGTGTTTAAAATAATATAAATACATATTTCACGATTACACAAGCCTGAAACAAATCGCTTTGTCTACAAATGACGTAGTTTATGTTATTGGTTTCAATGGAGCGTATTCTTAAATAAAAATATCGTTTAGAATGGGTGAAATAAAGCATTTTCCCTTGAAGGCATAACACGCAATGTTCAGACATGACAGGTGTGTATTGAAAATTGCGCCCTGTGAAAAAAAAATATATATATTCAAATACCGGTTCTATAGTAAGCCATGAATTAATGACTTGTCTAAACAAACTAGCGTATGTCCTGCATTTATTGACCTTATTTTCTCACCTTGCCAGCTTGCCGATAACGCCTCAGGCCAGTTTTCACGGATTAATAATTTTGACACACAGGGCAAATTGTGCTCACCCAAGTGGACAGATCAGATTACATGATTTTGACACGTGGATCAAATTTCGCTGTGATAAGATCAAAGACCCCGACGTGGACTTGTCCGATTTTCACCTAGTTAGATAATGAACCAGTCTAACACCTTGCGCTTCAGGCATTTTTGTGTACTTGCTTGGATTGTCAATGGATAAAGGTCAGTTTGTTTTTACAAAATAACGGCTTGGCGAAAATTTTCGAACCGATTTTTTTGAAAATTTTAATAAATTATGGACCGATTTTTTAGTCTTCTTTTTCAGTTTAAATCGGTTCGGTAAGCCCAAAATCGGTCCAGGACCGGGAAACCGGCATTTTCTCGAGCCCTGGTTACATGTACGACGTCCTTAACTACGTCACGTTTACTAACGGCGGAATATTGACATTTTTGTAAACAAATCGTGAATAAAATGCGTTTAAATGTCAAATGATAAATAGAATCTTGCATTCGTGCTCATGTATTATTGAATTTATTAAACTCGTTGAGAAAAAGGGATAAAATGCTCGGCAAGCCTCGCATTTTAACCCTTTTCCTCAACTCGTTTAATAAATTCAATAATACATGAACACTCATGGAAGATCCTCTATATCTCAATATAAACCTGTTTTTGATATTCATTATACCTCCAACAAACAGTTTGTGAGGAGGGCTATTTGTATTTTAATGTCTGTCTGTTTGACCTTAACACTTTGATTTTTCCTGCCTATCTTGATTAACTCTTATCATGCTGTTCACTACAACCCCTATCTTTGGAAACAGTGTAGATCCAGATCAGATGGCTTCTGAAGAAGCCATCTGATCAGGATCTACAATGTTTGACATTCAGTGTATGAATTTGTTGGAATAAATTACATCAAGTAATCTGATTGGTTCAAAGTCAGAAATGGGTGTGGCTAAATTAAATATTCAGCAAGATAAGGGTTAATAATATTAGGAATCTTATCATATTTTGCATAAATGTTGATATTCATGTGATGATACTGATACAGAAAAAATAAGGTTCAATGGATCAATTCTGTTCATCACGTAAACATGTCCGTGAAATGAAGACCCCACTATACCCCACTTAATATAGAGAAAACTGGGGTTTACTGGGGTATACATTAGTTTTCTTATTTTTGCTCCAAGACATAGGTTGTGGGTACTCGTTAGAACCGCCTCTTTGAGGCGGTTCTAACGAGCACCCACAACCTATGTTTGCAGTATTTATAAGAAAAATATCACATATTTTCATCAGAAAAATGGCCATTTTGGGGATGTGAAAAAATGCACTATGTAGCACGGGTGTGTTATCGTAATGTATAGTTATTCTCCTTTGTAATTCTTTGAAAGTTGTCCTTCTCCCCTGTCTCTCTCTTTTATCTCTTCTATCTTGTTTCTCCCTTTCTCTGTGAGATGACACAAAATGACCGACAAAGGTTGACATGTCATTAAACCCCAACACAATCAATCAGTCATTTGTCTGGTGTCAGTACACTTTGGTTTTTCTTGTCTATCTGACTTAATTGCCAGCCTCAGTAACTCAGTTTACCGATCCCGATAGCTCAGTTGGTAGAGTGTCTGCTCCAGGGAACAGGAGGTCATGGTTTCGATCCCGGGCCGCGACATACCAAAGTCGTTAAGAATGGTACTAGCTGCTCCTCGCTTGGCACTCAGATTTTCAGGGTAAAGCTAGGACTGGTCGACCCAGTGGCAGGATAATATGACTGGGTGTGATATCATGTAATGTGTCTGGAACATGATACTTCAGTGAGGCAGCACTATAAATGTGAGCTTCCTGTCGCAACCAGACACTGTCGTGATATGACCGAAAAATTGTTGGAAGCGACGTTAAACCCGAATTCTCACACACACACACACACACACAGTAGCTCAATCCGATGTGGGTCTGACTGGTGATCAGGAGGACGCGGGTTCGATACCTGCCGGGGTCGGCAACATTCTTTCGTGGAGATTGATCATGTAATTTTTTCTACGGTCATTCCCTCCCTTCTGCTGATTCAAGAAGGGCAGTTGTCAGTTTCTGGCGAAAGAATTTGCACTGTATTGGTTAACCGCTTATGAATAAGCCTGCCTAGGAAGTGTGGATAGGTAAACTGACCGGCTCAAAAATGACCTAAATAGTGTTGACTGCCCCCTTTAACCCCAATACATACAAACAAAATTATTTAGGCAAATAGTGAAGATGCAGATCAGCCTGTGCATCTATACTAAGATAGTTTGGTACTGCTCATTTCTAGTTCAAGACCCCAGCTAGTCTGTGCAGCTGAGCAGGCTGGTTTGTGAACGAGCTTGTTAGTGGTCAAATTGTTATCTGTTCTGGTAAAGTACAAAATCCAAGACTTTGGTATTTTTGCAGACAAAATGTGAGCAGCTTTTGCATTTGCAAAAGCTGCTCACATTTTTTCAGCAAAAATATTAGTATATTTGCCATATTTAACAATCAAAGTTTCAACAATATATTACCTTATGATGTCATTAGTTTTGAACAACTGGCCCCTGGTCAGAAACCCCACATAAGTTTTTCTAGCAATAGGGCTTGTTTATTACATGATCAAACTTATATGCTGTATATATTTCAGGGATGAAGGAGCTGTCCCCTCCCTCTGTGAACCTGAAGAAGTTGTTTGAGCACGAGACCCTTCCTGAAGAACCTGTCTTGATAGTTATCTCCCCTGGTGCCGACCCATCTCAAGAGTTACAGGACCTGGCTAATGATACTATTGGGCATGAGAGATATCACCAGGTACAAAAAATACAGTCGGACTTGAGAATTTCAGGTTTACACTATAAACTCTTTGTTATAGTAATGTGGGGTTCCAAAGCTGAAACCATGTGAGCCCCGCCAAGCAAATTTGTGTCTTCGAGCATTCCGTCATGACAAATTTTAACTGCGCATGCCCAGCCATTCAGAGGGGCCAGGGATATGGCTTTCTGTCTGAAGGTTCCTCTTGATTCACTGCTTGTATGAGCGAGCAGCGAAGGTTCTGGCGAGACTGCGCGGATGTGTAGGCTTGCCTGAACCTTCGCTGCTCCCATAGGCAATAAGTACCAAAATCGCTTGACGGGGCCCATGTTATTTGAACCCACAACAAAGTTATAGCCAAGCAAAAATGAATAGATTGTATTGAAAAATGACCATTTATATATACATTTTTGGGATCCGTCTTTAAAGTATGTTACATCCAATCCTGTGTTATAGTGAACAAGAGTGAAGGTTTATGTGTAGTGATTTCTTTCTTTTATATTTTTGGAACTTTGAGATTTTCCAAATTGCCTTGAGATTGTGACCGTTATAAAAAAATACTAGCAGTTCAAAACATTTTCCTCTTAAAGCTGAAAAATTGTTAATCATTTAAAGATAATAACACCATACACACTTATTGTAAGTTAAACAGTAGTGCTATATCCAATGAAAATTGATTCTATAGAAAGATGACTGTTTATGGGCATTTTTCTATATAATCTGTTTTTAGGATCCAGGTTTACCCAACACTATGTTATTTTGAACAGTTTCATGAAACAGTTTTTGTGTATTTGCTGTAAAATTCCTATATTAAGACCAACTTTGGGACTGTTCAAAAGTGGTCTTTAAGACCACTTTTGAACAGTCCCAAATGTGGTCTTCCACTAGAGCACACTGGATGAAGAAAACACAAGGAAAGTGTACCTGAAGTAGAAGTAAAACAAAGATCAGGAATCGATAAAATTAACCCACTCCGCCCATCAAAGACACCAAAGGGAAAGAAACACAAACGTGAAGCGACCAAACCATAATGGAAACCTAAACAAAGGAAGGCCATAAGGACAGTTACTTTCCCACAAAATAGCCATATGGCCATCCAAAATAAAAAGACACAAGTGATACACACAGTAAGTAATAAACAACAACATAAATAAACTGCCACAGAAGAACCGCCTTGGAACGGTCAGTGGAAAGAATTCCACTGGGCGACTTAAATCGATTTTACGTGGCCACAAATTTTCTATAAATATGCTTATAAAAGCATGATTTTTCTTCATTTTAGATGGTCTTAAGGGGAATGGGAACACCTTCAGGGGAGGCAACTCCGGTAAAAGTATTTTTGTATCCCATGTCAATAGGGGTCAACTCTTAAAGGAAAGAATTCGCTCCTGAGGAGCAAATTCTTTCCTTAAAGAGTAGACCCCTTTTTCAATGGGACAGGGCTTATAGAAAAGGGAACAGGAAGTCCCGAAAGTTATCTCCCTTTGAAAAATGGCAGGAAAATATGCCAGGTGTTCCCATTCCCCTTAATAGTAGAATTTCACTGTATATAAAGTTGTTCTTTGAAATTGAATGTTATTTATTTCTAATAATTCAGCCTTGCTAAGACTTCACTTTCAAATTTCTAGGTTGCCATGGGTCAAGGTCAGTCTGATATCGCTATGCAACAGCTCAGAGAATGTTCCCAGAATGGAGAATGGTTGTGTTTGAAGAATCTTCACTTGGTGACTGCCTGGCTCCCTGTACTGGAAAAGGTTAGTTCTGAGAAGGACCTTTATAATGGCAGTATTTCTTAGTACTGAATGGAATCTTCTGTGTATACAGACAGGAGTCTATTTCAAAACTAAAGGGCTTTAGATTGGCTTATTTTTAGAATGTATTAACCTATTTTTACCCGTAAACTTTTAAAAACACAGTGACACATAGAAAAACAGTGTAGATGTTGATCAGTTGCCGCATAATGCAGCATCTGATCAGGGCCTACACTGTTTGCTAAAAGGATTTTCCATCAAAAATAAAAAAAAATAGACCCGAAACCCCTAAAATGACAAATGAATTTGTCCAACATATTACAATAGAAGGTTGTAACGGAAAAAGAGTGCTTAGAAAAATGACTGATATTTTTGCAAATAATGGAGGTCAGTATCAGATGCTGCAGAATGCAGGATCTGATCTTAGGGCCTGCACTGTTTGCCAGTGCCCCATTTTGTTTTTTTCCAAATAAAATGGGTTGTCAAAAATTATTTAGTAGTTGAAGCAGAAAAATGCACCTGAATATGTAGGTTTGTCTTTGTTTGAATCTTGTAAATTTTTGCATGGCATCAGAATAACAGGCCCATGTGGCAAATGCCTTTCACTGCCATGAAATTAGAAATTATCTGAAAGTATGCGATATTTCTCTGATTCAAACATAGATTGTTGGTGCTTGTTATAATCAAGTTGTTCTAAATAAGTACTCGCAATCTATGTTTTTGAGGAAGAATAAAAAATATTTTACATCCTTGTAAACCCCACTTTTCCATAAATTATTGTCCACAAGGGTATTCACTGTACAGATCTGTTTTCATGATAGAGTACTTATAAGCCTAGTACTTTTCTGCTGAAATATTTGATGCAGATTAAAGAGATTGCTTGTTTTAACCTTTACCCTGCTGTAGGCGACAAGCCCTATCTTTGCAAACAGTGTAGATCCAGATCAGATGGCTTCTGAAGAAGCCATCTGATCAGGATCTACACAGTTTGACATTCAGTTTATGAATATGTAGAAATAAGCTGCATCAAGTAATCTGATTGGTTCAAAGTCAGAAATGAGTGTGGCTTAATTGAATATTCAGCAGGTTAAAGGTTAAGAGTATAAGATAGAAAGAGAGAGAACCAGAAGAAAACTGTTCTTATGAGCTTAGCATTTTATGATTTATGATCAAAGGCTCAGCCAACTAATAGGGCTAAATGCATCAGCTCTTGCATGAAGCTAATCTACGTCTCCTCTACCTGTCTGTGAGCAGCAAAGACTCACATTAGGAAAATACTCCTATGCTAATACATTGTAAACTTTACCTAAAAAAAAATCAAAAATTTTACAAAGATGAAAAATTGTGATATTTTTTTTATTTCTGCTCTAAAATATAGATTGTTGGTACTCATTAGAACCGCCTCGATGTGGCAGTTCTAATGAGTACCCACAATCTATATTTTAGAGCAGAAATAAGAAAAATAAGATTTACCCCTTGTAAACCCCAGTTTTACTGTATAAAAGTGGGGTTCAAGGGGCTCAAAATTACATAGGCATGTTCTTGATGAGGTGAGACTGCACTTATATACAGGCTTACCATTCGCTGTCTATCTGTCTTCATATACTGAGTCAGTCATATTTGGCCATTACCTCAGGCTGGCCATTTCCTCAGTTGCTGATATGCTGGCTTCTTTTCTCATGAGCTGTCTTGTATATTTCATGTCTAGAAATGCTATCCCCATATTATATATATTTTTTCTCTCTTGTTTTTTCAGGAGATAAATACATTAAAGCCACACAAGGACTTTAGACTCTGGTTGACAGCTGAAGTTCATCCTAAATTCCCTACCATCCTGCTGCAGTCAAGTTTGAAAATTACCTATGAGGTAAAGTTTCCTTCAATGAATTCTGTAATACCTGATTCTTTATTCCTTTTATATTTTGACAAGAATGGAGAAGCAAGTTCACTACAACCTACAGTAGAACTTCGATGGCTCGAGCATGGATGGCTCGTTTCCCATGGCTGGGTAGAACTCGTACTTGAGCCCCTAGGGAAATCCTTAAGATAAGAAATGGTGGGGGATGATTAAGGAGATTTTAGTCTTTTATCTTGCAAATGTGTGCTGTGTGTACTCATTAGAATCGCATCGGTGAGGCGATTCTAATGAGTACACACAGCAAACATTTTCATTATCTAACATCGAAAGATGTTCAAAAGTATCTCGTTATGTCTCTTGGCAGTGACCTTCACTGGCTCGAACTACCCCTGTCTCGAATAAATTTTCATGGTCCCAAAGGGGTTCAAGCCATCAAAGTTCTACTGTATTTTTAATCTAAATGAAGGTTAGAGTAATTGTGTCCAACTGATATTGGCTTACAGTAGGGCAGGGCCTGCTGTACTTGCAGCAGGCAAGGATAGAGGGGGATTGTTATTATTTCTTCTGTTTCTACACTTTCATTCATTTTCCTCTGTCTCTCCTGTTTTACTTTCGTCTCTACTAGCTCTTCTATCACTTCTCCCTTTCTCTGGGAGATAATTCAAAATGACCAACAAGGGTTGATGTGGCATTAAACACAAAACATTCACTCAATCAATAGTTGCTCATAACAACAGTGATGGTGGCAACTTTTATGTGAAAGTACAAGGAGTTACCGTATGTCTGAGCAAACAGTGTATAGTCATGTATTCCTTGTTACATTCTGAGTGTATTTACAAGAAACATTGTATACTCGACAACAGAGGCGTAATGAACATTAAAATCTTACCGTCATTGCTTAATTATTTACAGTTTGTAGTGTTTGCTATTTTGCCAGCATATATCTGATCAGGATCTACACTGTTTGACATTCAGATTGTAAATTTGTAGGAATAAATTACATCAAGTAATCTGATTGGTTCAAAGTCAGGAATGGGCGGGGCTAAATTAATTATTCAGCGAGATAAGGGTTAATGGAAGGACTGTCTAGGGCTTGGAATGAAATTTCTAAGCTCTCTGTGCATTAATTATGGCAAATATGGTACATAAGGATTATAGCCTTTAAGATCTCATGAAAATAAATATGAAAATGACATCTGTTTTTGTCGTCTGCTAAATAGTCTTGAAAACTTTTCAAACCTATTTTTGCATACAGGCAAGCAGTGTGGACCCTGATCAGACTGCTATTAGACTTTTAAGTAAGCAGCAGACAACAAAGCAGATGGCAATTGTTGAGGGATAACAACAAAAGTCCAGTCTTAGCTTTGCAAACTGTTCATTTTTTCTATTTGTTTTCTTTCATACAGGCCCCACCTGGTGTAAAGAGGAACCTGTCCCGTACCTACGAGTCCTGGAGCCCAGAGTACATTGCCAAGGGAGGTAACATCATGAGGTCTCAGGCATTGTTTGCCCTTGCCTGGTTCCATGCTATAGTACAAGAGAGGAGAATGTACATTCCTCAGGTAGGTTTAGTCAATTTGATACTGCCTGCTTTAGTGTGCACAATTTGTTCGGTCTAAAGTTCTTGAGGAATTGGTACATTACTGAAAATTAATGCTCCTGGATCTCTGATTTTATTTTTAACCCTTCAAGCACTGAGGAAAATTCAAAAGCAGATTTTTTTGGGGACTTTTGTTTTTTGAAAGATGATTCACATGCAATGTCAAACCATATTTTCTCTTGAAAATGTCTGCTAGTCTTGATTAGTGATTGAAAGGTGTAGAATTCTTTCCTCTTGAAGTAGTGCCTTCAGAATGCATTGAAGTGCTATGGATGTATATCCCTCTTTGCAATGTTAGTCTCCATTTGAAAGGGGAGCAACTTGGAGCACTATACAACATTGATGCCAGCAATTACTTATAGTATTTCATTGCTCCAGATATGGAGAAGTAATGAGAATAATTGAGGAGAAAATTTGCTTATTTCTCTTTGGATACATATGTTGTGGGTACTTAATAGAAATGCTCAATTAAATGAGTTTTAAACAACGCACAACAATTTTTTTTTTAGGAAAATAATTTTTCTGGAATTATCCTCAATGTTATTACCTGATCTGGGGCTGTGTTATTTAAATGTATATATATTTTGGTTTATCATACATTTAGTATAAAATACTTAGTTTTTATCCCCCGACCGAATAGGTTCGGGGGATATAGCGATCAGCCTGGCGTCCGTCCGTCCGTCCGTCCGTCCGTCCGTCCGTCCGTAGACGCAACCTTGTGATGGCCATAACTCCTATACCCTTTGAGATTCATTGATAGTTCTTAGCACACTTGTTCACAAGGCTGAGACGGCGTGTCATGCACAAGAACCAGAACTCTGGATGCCATACTTTTTTAGTTATCTCCCCTTTTAATAAAATAGAATGACTACTTTGTGATGGCCATAACTCCAATACCCTTTGAGATTCATTGATGGTACCTGGCACAGTTAATCACAAGGCTGAGACAGCGTGTCATGCACAAGAACCACAACTCTGGTTGCTATGGTTTTTGAGTTATCTCCCCTTCCAATAAAATAGAGTGACTACCTTGTGATGGCCGTAACTCCTATACCCTTTAAGATATATTGATGATACCTGGCACAGTTGTTCACAAGGCCGAGACGGTGTGTCATGCACAAGAACCAAAACTCTGGCTGCCATGGATTTTGAGTTATCTCCCCTTCCAATAAAATAGAGTGACTACCTTGTGATGGCCATAACTCCAATACCCTTTAAGATAAATTGATGATACCTGGCACAGTTGTTCCCAAGGCCGAGACAGTGTGTCATGCACAAGAACCACAACTCTGGCTGCCATACTTTTATAGTTATCTCCCCTTCCAATAAAATGGAGTGACTACCTTGTGATGGCCATAACTCCAATACCCTTTAAGATATATTGATGATACCTAGCACAGTTGTTCACAAGGCCGAGACGATGTGTCATGCACAAGAACCACAACTCTGGCTGCCATGGTTTTTGAGTTATCTCCCCTTCCAATAAAATAGAGTGACTACGTTGTGATGGGCATAACTCCAATACCCTTTAAGATATATTGATGATACCTGGCACAGTTGTTCACAAGGCCGAGATGGTGTGTCATGTACAAGAACCACAACTCTGGATGCCATGGTTTTTTTAGTTGTCTCCCCTTCCAATAATAAAGAATCACTACCTTGTGATGGCCACATCTCCAATACTCTTTGAGATATATTGATGGTACTTGGTACAGTTGTACATGAGGTTAAGCAGGTGTGTCACATGCAAGAATCACAACTCTGGGTGCCCTGGGTTTTTAATTATCTCCCCTGACAATATAACCTTTTGATGGCCATAACTCCAATACCGTTTGAGATATATTGATGGTACTTGGCACAATTTGAGACGGCGCTTCATGTCTAAGAACCACAATTCTGGGTGCTATGATAAATATTTGAGTTATCTACCCTTCCAATATAACAGTATGACCAGCTTGTGATCTCCAACACCCTTTGCCCCGCCCATAGGGGCTTGAAGAAATAGATGGGCTGCATGATGCTTCCACGCAGAGCTGAATCCGGCCCGCACACTAGTACTGATAAACCGCTTAGATGATCTAAGCCTGTCCAGGAACCGCGGTGCGAGGAGGACAGTCCATGCTAATAAACCCTATTGGTTTCATTGGGCGACAGGGCTTGAGATGTCATTTCATCTCAATGTCGGGTAAAAGTCCCACAAAATTGGAAGCAACGTCTCCAAAATGACCTTTACAGTGTTGACGGGGACGTTAAACCTCAAATCAAACAAACAAAACTAACACCCTTTGAGACATATTGATGGTTCTTTGTACAGAAATGCATGAGCTTAAGCAGGCATGTCATGTGCAAGAACCACAGTTCTGAGTACCCTGGTTTTTTAGTTATCTCTTCTGAAGTATAATCTTGTGATGGCCATAACTGCAATACTTTTGTGATATATTGCTGGTTTAATTCTGGTGCACTTTCTATTGGTGAACAATCTTCTGAAGGCCATATTGGCTTTTGGTCGGGGGATTTGCCATCTCTTCCGATGGCTATTTTTTAATATGTGTTATGAACGTGACACCAATGCACGTATCACGCTTGCACGTGCTGCCATATCGCATGGGCTTTATCATACCCTGAAAATCCATATCACAACCCTTTATCGCACCTAAGCCTTTATCATACCTCTGACATCACCCTATTCGGAACACGTTGCGGCATTTCGCATTTGTTGTTCAGGACGCCATTTGCAGTTTGCAATATTTTCGTCTGTTCGATCTGTTGGTATTAGGCAGATGCAATTAATACAATTTATTTTGAACATCTTTTTTTAAAGTGAAATGTATGATAAATAGATTATGATCTGGCATTATGATCTGGATCTGGCATTTTTCATATCATACCCCATATCAGCCCGAGACTCCCATATCAGCCCGAGGGCCCTCGGGCTGATATGGGAGTCTCGGGCTGATATGGGGTATGATATGAAAAATGCCATATGATAATCTCTATGCATCACATCCCAATAATGCACCCGTGTGCCATAGAGCATTCTTTTTTATCTCTAAAATGGTTATTTTTCTGATGAAAATTTGATATACATTTTTTTTCCTTATGTTAATCCCAGTCATAGTTTGTGGGTGCTTGTTAGAACTGCCTCATTGAGGTGGTGCCATATCGCATGGGCTTTATCATACCCTGAAAATCCATATCACAACCCTTTATCGCACCCCTAAGCCTTTATCATACCTCTGACATCCCCCTATTCGGAACACGTTGCGGACAACGCACAGCCTACAGCCTATCTATGTCTTTGAAAAGAAACAAGAAAAAACAATTTTAAGTTCTACCATATTGTTTCAGGGCTGGACAAAGTTTTATGAGTTCTCCCAGTCTGATCTGAGAGCAGGAGCGGACATCATTGACAGATTATGTGTTGGTAGTAAGTATTCTGAACAGCTTATTGGATTGTTTGTTTGTCTGGGTTTTCTGCATATGGCAATGACAAATGGCAATTAATCTGTATTATGATGGTTACGTTGGCTTTGAATATGTGAAAAGGTCAGCTCTGGAGACATGGGTTTTTCATGTACTAAACTTTCTGTGTAGAAAGTTTCAGACAATCAATTTGCATATTTTCTGGGCAGCTAATGATAGGACACAATATCACCTGAATCTATTCAACAGTTACCATTTTTGGGTCCATTATTTATCAATTGACCCAAAGCTACTAACTACAGAAGCTCCCACCTGCTAAAGTCCATGTGACCATTACTGACCATGTATAAAATCAAGGTAATGGTTATTTATAGCAGCACTATTTTCTCTGTGATGTGAGAGCATTAACCCTTCTCTTGCTGAATATTCAATTTAGCCACACCTATTTCTGACTCTGAACCAATCAGATTACTTGATGTAATTTATTCTTACAAATCCATAAATTGAATGTCAAACAGTGTAGATCCTGATCAGATGGCTTCTTCAGAAGCCATCTGATCTGTATCTACACTGTTTCCAAAGATAGAGATTGTCATGGACAGCAAGATAAGGGTTAATAAACTATAAAATCAGGACTTGGCTCATGTACTGGGACTTGGCAAACAGTGTAGACCCGGATCAGATGCCGCAAACAGTGTAGATGCAGATCAGATGCCGCAGAATGTGGCATCTGATCAGGGTCGACACTGTTTGTGGAAAGTACAGATACTTAAGGTTTCAGCCATAATATGCTTCATTCTTTTGTTACCACTTTCATGTTGTAACAGTATGGGCACAAGCATATTCATTTTTCTCCAAAGAACATATGATGTGGGTACTTGTAAGAATTGTCTCATCTTGGTGACTAACAAGTAACCACAACATATTTTTCTGTCAAGAAATTTGTTTGTTTGTTTGATTTGAGGTTTAATGTCCCCGTCAACACTATATAGGTCATTTTGAGACATTTCCAATTATGTGGGACTTTTACCCGACATTGAGATGAAATGACATCTCAGGCCTTGCCGCAGGCTTAGATGCTCTAAGCAGCTTACTAATACTCCTGTGCGGTCGGTTTCAGCTCTGCATAGAAGCATCATGCAGTCCATCTATTTCTTCAAGCCCCGATGAGCTGGGCCTTTCTGTCAAGAAATAAGGAAGCTTATCTCTTAGTTAATCCTAATATCCAGAGCTTGTATATGATTTACCATTTCTCAGTTGCCTTGTTCTCTAGTATAGTCCTCAGTTTGAAATTACTAGATATTCTTGAAGGGTAAAACCCATGTATACACCACACTATCATCACCTCCAGATAAGGAGGAATAACAAGGATAATTTTATGATAAATTTCCCTATTTCTCCATTAAACATATATTGTGGGTATTTGTTAGAATTGCCTCATTAAATCTCGTATTTCTGACCAAGAGGTCCAGTGGCAGTTTGTACATGGTAACTTTATGATAAATTTTCTTATTTCTCATTGAGGCAATTCTAACATGCAAAAAATAAGAAAAAAATATTACTTGATTATCTTTGTTACTCCTTATCTGGAGCTATTCATCATCATCATCTTCATCATTTTCCCTTCCTAAGAAACATAGCATCTTCATGACTGTACTTATGTTTAAATCTCATTTTTTCAGACCGAGAGGTCCAGTGGCAATTTGTACATGGTAATTTTATGATAAATTTTCTTATTTTTCCATCAACCATATATTGTGGGTATTTGTTAGAATTGCCTCATTGAGGCAATTCTAACAAGTATCCACAATATATGTTGCTAACAAGAAATAACAAAAAAATATTTCTTGATTATCTTTGTTACTCCTCATCTGCAGCTTATCATCATTTTCATCATCATCATCGTCATCATCATCACTTTCGCCTTCCTAAGAAACATAGTATCTTCGTGACTGTACTGAACTTTTAAATCTCGTTTTTCAGACCAAGAGGTGCAGTGGCAGTTTGTACATGGTCTGTTTGAACTTGCTATTTATGGTGGCAGGGTAGACAACCCATTTGATGTGAATGTTATGATCTCCTATCTGCTACAATTCTTTGAAGCAGGAACTCTCTCACCACAGAGCAAGAATAAAAGACTGGGTCCTATTCGACTACCTTCATCTACTAACTTTAGAGTAAGTTTTAAACCAACATTGGTTTAACACATTGTCATTCACGCAGTTTATATTAGTGTAGCATTTAACTCATTTCAGATGGGAAACCACAAAATGTGACTAGCAAACAGTGCTGACCCAGATTAGATGCAACAGAGAGTATTATTATCTGATCAGAGCCTTCACTGGTGTTTACAAAATGTTTGGCCATTTTCTAAATAACTCTCTGAAATACACTCCATAAGCCCCTAAATTTAAATATGTGACCCGTCACGCAAAAAGGGACCTTCTGGGAAATTACGTCATTTAGCGTAAAGGACGTTCGAAAATAATGTTCACGTTAACGTCATTTGCTGATAATTTGATTACGCTGTCATAATTGGACTCACAGGTCATCTTACATTGAGCGAAATGGCTTTTTTTTTCATTTTGATTTTGTACTGTTCCTATTCGAGTTTCGTCCCTTGTTTGAGTGAATAATAATAAACAGTAAACGTCGCAAAACTTTACACAAAAAAATGTTTTCTGAACCTTTACGCAGACGATGGATGGACTGAATTTAACAGCGTATACAGGTCCGGGCAAAGCTTTTTTCATTTGTGTAAGGTCAGCCAAATGCCAGGCCTAGTAGGTATATTCAACCAGGACGATAAGATAAGGTCAACCGGTTCACAGCCAGTGGGTATTGGTGACGTCTAACTCCTACGTCATAAATTAATCAATATAGTATTAGAATAAATTTTAGGATTTATGGCACAGTTAGTACAAGCCACTGATACCAGCAATCAACATAACAATGCACAAAATTTAGTTTGACTTAAGCCATTGTTTGAAATATCAGAGTTTGAGATAACGAGAGACAAACTACTGTATTTGAAAACTTCCTGTTTGAAATTCGCTCCAAACAATTACCCAACCAAGTTAAATACCAACTTAATAAGGCTGGGCTTACCAGCGAATGAGACTGAGTAATTACTAATTAATTCTGACAACTCAGTTAAATGCATTGATCTAAATTTACAGTGGCAGTGTGACAACTAACGTTCCCTCCCCCCCCCCCCCCCCCACACACACACACACACACACCACCACCACCAAACAAAAAACAAACAAACACACAAAAAAAACAAGAACAATGCTGTTGTCAGGTACCATTGTTAGAGAACAATGAAGGCTTTAAATTCAGACACTGAGCCATCGTTTATAATTGCCTAATTTCCATGCGGTACGATATTTGGTCGAGATTGGTGTGTGTGTCTGTGTGTTTGGGGAGGGGGGGGGGGGGGGTGCGTAGGCTAACGTCCCACCAACATGTAAGGTCAAACGGCGACGGGACCTCTGTTTAAAGACTCATCCAAAAATCTGGAGATGAGGTCCAAATTGGTCAACTGAAAAAAAATACAAACATAGCTATATTTAATAGTTCTATTCAGTTTGCGGAAGTGATTTATTCTCTTCATCAGAATTTGGCAGTGTGGTTTACGGTAGTAGATCAGTGGCTAGTTGCCTCTCATGTGAGAGGCCTCCGGTTAGATTCCTGGCAGGGTAATCAAATTACGGTGTCCGAATATGCTCCACTGCCATCATTTGCAGGGATAAATCACCAAAGTGCATCGTCCTTCCGATCGGGTTGATAACTGAGGCCCCAAGTGCAGGGAAAATCATCTCCTGCGCAGGTTAAAAATCCCTACCGAAATAACATGAATACTGTGAAGGCTTTTATCCTGAAAAAAATAAAGATAGATTTTTGTTTGTTTGTTTGATTTGAGGTTGAACGCCCCTGTCAAAACTATAGGTCATTTTAGAGACGTTGCTTCCAGTTGTGTGTGACTTTTACCCGACATTGAAAAGAAATGACATCTCAAGCCCTGTCGCCCAATGAAACCAATAGGGTTTATAAGCATGGACTTGCACCGCTTTGCCTGGGCAGGCTTAGATCCTCTATGCGGTTTACCAGTACCCATGTGCAGTCGGTTTCAGCTCTGCGTGGAAGCATCATGTAGCCCATTTATTTCTTCAAGCCCCAAGGGGCTGGGGTCGCAGATAGATAGATAGATAGATAGATAGATAGATAGATAGATAGATAGATAGATAGATAGATAGATAGATAGATAGATAGATAGATAGATAATCAAAATTATAAAGGATCAGGAACTGATCACATAAGTTGATGAACTTTTACACATTTTCCCCATTTCAAAGCAATAAGCAACACAATTCAACAACAGACACAACGAGTATATGGGTTTTATTTTAAAGAAATTCTGTAACTCAGACTTGAAGTTTTCTGCATTTAAGGCAAATTAATTGTGTGCGCACCGTGTGAAAGTGGTGGTGCATTCAACAATGCGGCGCTCGCTTGAGCGCTTGATTTTGCTTGATTTGAGGTTTAACGTCCCCGTCAAAACTATATAGGTCATTTTGGGGTCGTTGACTCGTTGCTTCCAATTTTGTGGGACTTTTATCCGACACTGAGATGAAATGACATCTCAAGCCCTGTCGCCCAATGAAACCCATAGGGTTTATAAGCAAGGGCGGTCCGACTCGCACCGCTTTACCTTGGCAGGCTTAGATCCTCTAAGCGGTTTACTAGTAGTCGTGTGTGGTCGGATTACAGCTCTGCGTGGAAGCGTCATGCAGCCCATCTATTTCTTAAGCCCCAATGGGCGGGGGCCGTTGAGCGCCTGAACAAACAAAACAAACACACCATTAAACGACACTGGGCGCTCGCTGTATCAGAAGTTTAATTCTGCTAGTTCGGCTTGAGGAACTGGCAAATAGCTCTGTGGAAGGTAGTTGATACCCGTTTAGACAGCTGTAAACCGATTCAGCTGAGGCAGAACCTCCATTCCCTTCACGCATGCGCAAAGGATTTGGTACGCAGTGATACACCGCTCAGTCTGTATCGCTAACGCTCGCGGGCGCTCGGACGAGTGCTTGCGTTCAGGAGGCAGGCTAGCGGTCGGCGGGCGCCCGCATTGTTGAAAAGTCAGCCTGAAGCTTTGTATCTTTATTCAGGTTTTTGAGACATGAAAGTGAGTTCTCATTACCATAACACACTCGTGTGATATAGTGCATTCTTTCAAATCTTAAAAAAGGTGATGAAACTAAGTAAGGTCAGGGGTGCTGTTAGAACAGCAGGCGTTTTCTAATGAGTATCAAGAACCTTTTTATTGGAGTAGAACTATATAAGAAAAATGAAAAATACAATAAACCTCTGTCCCAATCCCCACCCCCCCCCCCCCTCCCTCTTTTTCATATGCATTTATTTACTTATTCTTTTTTGTTGTTTTACGACCCTTCAGTATGTTTTCACTAATTTCAAGCCTATCATTAATCAGATGTGGGCGAAAACAAGAGTACCGAGAAAAAAAAAACAAAAAAAAAAACCTTTGGTTACAAAACATCGCGTCTTACTTTTTACTCGAGCTTTAGGTGGGTTTTTTTATTTGGTTTTGGTTTTGCGGCCCTCTCAAGATTACTTAGATTTTATGATAATCTGTAATCATAGGTGGGCGAAAACCGGAGTACCCAGAGAAAATCCAGCTGACCTTCCGTTGCAGACCTTGGCCTCTCGCATATAACCCGAGCAAGGCTCGAACCCACAGCGGTGAGAGACCTTAGGTGACCTGAATTTTGGCATTGAGTCGCCTAAATTTAAAAAGAAAGACCCAGGGAGCGCCACACTCACTGTAAGACGCAGCCCACTCCCGACACCATGAGGAAACACACATCAAAACAAGAAAAATTACGAGTGTTTATGAAATGGAACAATCAGCTCCCTCTTCCCCACACGGGGTGATCAGACCATTAGAAAACATTAAACAACAACTCACAACAAAATCGCAGATATACAACAACAACAAAAACAACAAAAGACCAACACCAAAACTACCGCCTTATAACACCTTCACAAAGGAACTCATTTTTGATTTTTATTTGCATTATATGTACTGATCAGTCTATGTTGATGTGCAGGCTGATCTGCGCATTTGTTCACACATGCAAACAAGTTTTGAAGCTCATATAATGTGTAAAATGTGTTTTTGGTCTGCCCATCGCAATCGTTGAAACTACACAGTTCCAGACGACGACAATATACCAGATTTCTCAAAGAAATGCTTGATAATTAAACACCGTTAAGAAAATAAATGTTTTACTGTTTTGAAAATGCCTTCACATGTTTCCTTGTGTTAATAATTGCAACTTTACCTTTAACAGTTTGTTGACGTAACCCATGACGTCCAATTTGTATTCTGTGACGCTATTACGTTTAGGGTACCTATGCTTAAAGTCATGTAAATCTGAAACCTTTCGGAGTATTTTATTCATTTTGGTGTCAAATTGTTTCTTAAATACCAATATAACTGAAATCAGTTATAACTCATTTTCGCCAAAAATTCCCAGAAGGTCCTTTTTCGCGTGACGGGTCACATATAGTTACCTGTATTTTTATGCCTCCGGAATTAAAGATTTGGGGTTATATAGTTTTTGGGCTGTTTGTCCGTCTGTTTGTCTGTTTGTCTGTCTGTCTGTCCACAAAAACCTTAACATTGGGCATAACTTTCGAATGGTAAGTGATAGGGCTTTTGATATTTCACATGTGCATTCCTTGTCACAAAACCTTTCCAGTGGTACCATAATTGTTGATCTTGTGACCTTGAACTTGATTAGTGATGGGGCTTTAATAGTTCACATGCGCTGTCCGGGAGCATCAGTGTTTCACAAACACATCTTGTTGTTTGAATGTAACACATTATATCTGTTTATAGTTAGAATCATACGAAACACAACATATTAAAAAAATAAATTCATGTCCCTTCCCGGGTTCCGTAGAATGAAGCCACCACCACTACCCAAATACTACTGAGTACTCTAGCTTCAGTTCTTATATGACTTTACTCAGACTATTCTTGAAACAGCTGCATATTTTAATGTAGCTATGTGAAGAATAATTTCAGCCTGCATTAAGGTCTTCTTGGACAGATTTGTATGGAAATCACAGACATATAATCATAGCTCCAGATAAGGAGGTATAAAGAGGATAATTGAGGGATAATTTTCCTTATTTTGTGTTAGAAGCATAGCCCAGTTTTGTTATATAAAAGTGGGGTTCAAGGGGGTCAAAATTATATAGGCGTGTTTTCGTGGTTCAATGAGGTGATTCTAACAAGTACACACAACATATGTTCTCATGGACAAATAAGAAAAAAATTCTTGAAATTATCCTGATTTAGGGGTGATTCTCCTTATTTCTTGTTAGAAAAGTATGTTGTGGGTATTTTTTTAGAATCACCTCAATGAAATCTTGAAATTACCCTTGTTATGCTTCATTATCTGGATCTATGTGTAATTCTGGGTCAGACCCTGCTGTTTTGGTGACCGGCCATGCATTCAATATTGCATTAAAAATACAGTCAAACTTCAATGGCTCGAACACCTTAAGGACAACGAAAATCTGTTCTAGACAGGGGTAGTTCGAGCCACTTAGGGTTACTGCCAAGAGGCACAACGGGGTTAATTTTAGTATTTTCCATGTTCTATGATAAAAATGTATGCTGTGTGTACTCATTAGAATCGCCTCGAAATGTATGCTGTGTGTACTCACTAGAATTGCCTCATCCAGGCGATTCTAATGAGTACACACAGTATACATTTGCAAGATAAAAGTTTAAGATCTCCTTATCATCACACACTACTTCTTATGCAGAGGATTTCTCTACGAACTCAAAAACGGTGTTTGAGCCATCGAAGTTCTACTGTATTGTGAAAATTTGCTGTATACAAAGAGGCAATAAAATCTGTATAACCTAACCATTAAAAATGTGTTTACCTATGGGCCTTCCTGGCCAAGTGGTTAAGAGTGCTGACTCTTAATCAGGTCTCTCACCGCTGTGGTTCCAGCCTTGCTCAGGTCACATGTGAGATGCCAAGTTCTGCAACGGAAGGAAAAGTGTTTTTTCTCCAGGTACTCCAGCTTTTGCCCTCCCGTGATTAAAATCAGCTCAAAATAAGTTAAATAATCTTGAAAGAGTCATAAAACCAAAACCCCCCAAAAATGTGTTAGTTTATACTAATTTATTTTAGTTCGATTGGGATGAAAGCTTCAAGCTTATTGAATCGCTCTCAAACACTCATTCCGGGTGTTTTCACGCGCGCCCGCGAGAGAGAGGCAGTGACTTTTACACCACTGCTACCCATTTACACCTGGTTGGAGTGGGGCAGTGTCATTATGTGTCTTGCCCAAGGACACATCTCGATACCGGTGGCCGGATTCGAAAGCACAACCTCTCGATCATAAGTCGAACACGTTAACCACTGCGCTATCGAGGCTGACAAAAAATGTGTTAACCTGCCTGTTACATGTAAGTAAGAATAGATCTGCATGATGAAAGTTTTTACTCAAGCACATTAGAGCCTCTATATCCGTGAAGACACATCTGTTCTTATTTCAGGATTATGTGGACATAATAACTGAACTTCCAGAGTTTGACAAACCATCCTACTTTGGCCTGCCAGAGAATATAGAGCGATCTGCTCAGCGTATTATCAGTAGTCAGGTGATCTCTCAGCTTAAAATCCTGCAGAGGTCTGACACCAAGGCTAACAAATTCGACAAGGAAGTCTGGGCCAATGAACTCGGACCAGTACTCAACCTGTGGAAGAAACTCAACCAGGTAAAGTAAATTTGGAATCACAGAAACTCATCACATGAACGAGTCCGTGAAATGAACACCCCACTCAACCTCACTTTATAAAGAGAAAACTGGGGTTTATGGGGGTATACATTATTTTGTTTGTTTCTGCTCTTAGATATTGGTTGTGGGTGCTCGTTAGAACCGCCTCAATGAGGCGGTTCTAACGAGCACTCACAACCTATGTTTTGAGTATAAATAAGGATAAAATCAACTTTTCATCAGACATGTAACCATTTTGGAGATACGAAAGAATGCACTACAGGACATGGCTTTGTTTGACCTCTCCGCTGAAAATCCCGCAGAGATCTGACACCAAGGGAAACAAGTTCGACAAAGAAGTCTGGGCCAATGAACTGGGGCCAGTACTCAATCTCTGGAAGAAACTCAACCAGGTAAAGTAAATTATGTATAATTGGCCATTGCCTGATCACTCTGCATAACATTAAATACAGTAAAATTCCTATATTAAGACCACCTTTGGGTCTGTTCAAAAGTGGTCCTTTTGAACAGTCCCAAAGGTGGTCCCTGACCAGAAAACCCTTTTTTTAGAAAACACAAAGAAAGAACAACTGCAGACTTCTAAATAAGCCTGTTAAACCAGAATTTGTCTTAATTTTAGGTGGTCTTAATAGCGGAATTTCACTGTAGTTTTCCGGATAGGTTCAATATACCAGTGAGAAATTACACATGCCAGGGCCTAGTGGGTAAGAGCACTGTGTCTTAATCATTAGGTCTCTTGCGGCTTATTACGAAAACATGCCTATACAAATACATTGTAGACTTTACCGTCGAAAAAATGAAAATTTTAAGATAGAAATTGTGATATTTTTTCTTATTTCTGCTCAAAATATAGATTGTGGGCACTCATTAGAACCGCCTCATCGTGGCGATTCTAACAAGTACCCACAATCTACATTTTACAACAGAAATAAGAAAAATAAGGTATATCCTTGCAAACCCCAGTTTTACTATATAAAAGTGGGGTTTAAGGGGGTCAAAATCATATAGGCCTGTTTTCGTGATTCATAGGTTAGAGTTTAACCCGGGGTCACATGTGAGGTGCCAAGTTCTGCAATGGAAGGTCAGGTAGCTTTAATTTTTGCTGACCTCTGACTAACAGCACCCACACACACCCAAACAAAAAAAAAACACATGCCTGTTGATAGGAATGTTTGACTTCTCATCGGTAGCTGGTCTCTGTCTAATTGAAATTTCCTGTGGTCCTAGCCTCATGAATTTTAAAACTTTTTTTATGTTCAGCTCAGTAGAACAAGAAGTTTATCCTGCTCATAAGTATTAAAATGCAAATAATTGTTAGGAGGGCTGCTGAATGAGCATAATGAAAACTTAATTTATTGGTATTTTAACCCTGCAGCTGTCAATGGCAAACAGTGCAGGCCTAGATCAGATGGCCCAGAACATGGCATCTGATCAGGGGCCGGGCCTCCACTGTTTGCTAAAAAGTTAGTCATTTTCCAAAATGCAACCTTACATCCCTAAATTTTGAAATGGACTCCTGCTATATATAAGGAGGAAGATTCCATTTGGTACAAAAAAAGGGTTAACATAAAAAGTTTCTATTATGTTAGGCTCAAGTCCCCAAATTACATGTATTTTAACCCTTGTCCTGCTGAGTAAATTTGTTAAGCCACACCCATTACTTTGTCTTTGTTTGTTTGTTTGTTTGTTTGATTTGAGGTTTAAAGTCCCCATCAACACAGTATAGGTCATTTTGGAGAATTTGCTTCCAATTTTGTGGGACTTTTTACCCGACATTGAGATGAAATGACATCTCGAGCCCTGTCACCCAATGAAACCAATAGGGTTTATAAGCATGGATGGACTGACTTGCACCGCTTTGCCTGGGCAGGCTTAGATTCTCTAAGTGGTTTACCAGTACTTGTGTGCGGGTCGGTTTCAGCTCTGCATGGAAGCATCTATTTCTTCAAGCCCCGATGGGTGGGGGCTGCCATTCCTGCTGTCATCATATCAAATTACTCATGTATCCATTCAAATCACAAATTGCTTGACAAACAGTCAGAACAGAGGCAATCTGATCTGGATCTACACTGTTTGCAAAGGTAGGGGTTGTGGTTTTCAGTGGGATAAGGGATAAAGAGGGTTGTCATGCTCAGCTTTACTGTTTCCTCTAATATAACGGTAAATACAATATTTTCATATTACAGGGTGTACAGTTGATTCAGATGAAGGTAGCTCCCCCTGCTGAGAAGTCTGGTAATGAATCTCCTATTGTGTCCTTCATCATGCTGGAGCGGTACAATGCTATACGACTGGTACAGACTGTACATCAGTCACTGGCTGCTCTCAGTAAGGTGATCAGAGGAACTCAGCTGCTTAATAAAGATGTACAAAACTTGGCTGCTGCTCTACTTAATCAAGAGGTGATTACCCTCAAAACCAGACAAAATAATCTTAAATATAAAAGTATAATACAAATATATTATATACATCTTTGTAACACTGTTTGTTGTAAATGGTTTTGGATATAAGCTATGGTTTTGGCCTTTTAAAGATGGATCTCAAAAATGTATAGATTATAACGAGAAACTAGAGCGCGCAGTCGATGGCAAGCCATCGCAAATCCCCACGTTTTCTCCACAGTAGGTCAAAATTTGACCTTTTGACCCCTCCCCAGGGCCCCTGGGGGCGGGAAAAAAAAATGTGCTCTTGCGCAAGCCATTCATGTAAGCAACTCGCATACCAAATTTGGTTGAATTCCGGCTAACGGTTTAGGAGGAGATAGCCGGACAGACAGTTGGACAGACAGACAGACGAATGGACGAACGGAGGCGATAACAATATCCCCACTTTTCGTTGAAAAACGTGGGGATAATAAATGGTAATTTTTCTGAATAAGCTATCAAAAATGTATAGATTGTACAGAATAAATGATCATTTTTCTACACAATCATGCATATTTCTTTACAATATTGTTGTTTAGTTAACAGATTTTCTGCACAGGAGGGAACGAGTTATAAAGAGGTTGTGGTGTAGCTATTACAATAATAATAATGATAGACATTATTTATAGACGGTAACTCTTTTAATAGTAGTACTAATCTTCTATGTGGCCCTCTTTCCTTCCTCTTCCTGGGTAGAAGCCAGTACTAAGTCTCTCGCTCAAGGAAACAACACTTGGTCCTTGCAGGGATCAAACTGGCTACCTCTTGATCCCAAATCCGATGCATTACCACTGCACCACAGCACTCTACTAAATAAAATAAAATCTTAGACAAGCAAACTCTTAGGAATATATGAAACAAAATGGTTGCACGCAATTCTTATATTTGACCATGAAAGTGCAGTTTTTCTTTGACAGAAGAAATAAGCTTAAGGCAAATCTAATGGATAATTTGTTCATCTGTATCATTGCAATTGTTGTGATGCAAATAAATGCTAGATGCTAACCAAACCTTCATTGTTGAGCCTGATCATGCATAATCTGTCTTTGTTGACACTTGCTTAAAAGTAAATAGCTTTGGAAACTACTGTTCAGATAAATTAAGTTAGCTTCCTTGTATTTTCAGACTCCTCTAAGTTGGCAAGAGAGATGGGATGGTCCAGAGGACCCAGTCCAGTATCTGCGAGGTCTTGTCTCCCGAGCCGTGGCTGTCCAGACCTGGGTAGATAAGGCTCAGAATAATGCCTTATTGAGGGACAGCTTGGATCTTTCTGAGCTGTTTAGACCTGATACCTTCCTGAATGCTCTCAGACAACAAACTGCAAGGTACGCTAACAAAGTTCAGTTGATTTGCAGCTGCCAAATGATATCTGGACCTACTTTATACCACAAGCTCAGCAAACCTCCTTGAGCCAAGGTTACTAAAAATAGCTCAGTGGCATTTTCAGTGTTAGAGAGCTACCTGTGGTGACTCATTCTGCTGGTCAGTGTACATAGTTTGTGCTATAATGTAGTCCCAAGGTTTAACCCATAGGACACCAATCTCGTCAGTTGCTGTCGTCTGCTTGTTACTTTAAAAGTCATTTTTGCAAACAGTGTGGACCCAGATCAGGCTTTAGGAGCAGTCTGATCTGGGTTCACACTGTTTGCCAATATGAAAAAATATTTCTGAAAAGTTTGCAAGAAAATTCAGCAGATGACATAAGCAGACAACATTTTCAGATAAAGTTTTTCTCAGCATCTTAAGGGTTAAAACTGTTTAGCTGAGCCCAGAATTTGAAATGCTCATAAACTTGATTTACAAATAAGTGAGGTTATTTTCCTCCTCAGTTCAGAGAATGTTATTTTTTTACATCTCCAAAATGGCTACTTTTCTGATGAAAATCTGTCATATTTTTCTTATTTATGCTGCAAACATAGGTTGTGTGTGTTTGTTAGAACCGCCTCATTGAGGCGGTTCTAACGAGTACCCACAACCTATGGTTTGGAGCAGAAATAAGAAAAAAAATGTTTACCCGCATAAACCTCAGTTTTCTCTATATAAAGTGGGGTTTATGGGCTGTTCATTTCACGGACTTGCTCACGTGATGTCACAAATTTTTAAAATGCCAATAGATGTTGGCATTTTAAAAATTTGTGAGCAATGCAGTTTCCATAGTGAGTTGAGCATAAAAAAGTTTTATAACCTTGGACCGGGCTATCATAATAAAGCTAATCAAAAGACTGACAGCACTGGTGGTTTCATTGTCTCTGAGTGTAGGCTGGAAAAGATATTCCTGACATCAGGAAAACACACTTATATCATTTTGAACCCCTCTTTTATATAGAAAAACTGGTGTTTACAGGGGTAAACATTATTTTTCTTATTTCTGCTCTAAAATATAGATTGTGGGTACTCGCTAGAACAGCCTCGATTAGGCGGTTCTAACGAGTACCCACAATCTATATTTTGAGCAAGATTGTGGGTACTTGTTAGAACCGGCTCGATGAGGCACTTCTAACGAGTACCCACAATCTATATTTTGAGTGATGAGGCGGTTCTAATGAGTACCACAATCTATATTTTGAGCAGAAATAAGAAAAATATGACAATTTTTCATCTAAAAAAATCCTTTTTTTTTTTTTTTTTTTTTTTTTTGGTGGTAGAATTTACAATATATTTGTATAGGCGTTTTTTTCGTAATGACAGGGACTTAGTCTGTTTTGTTTAACCCTGAAGTTCCGGTGCTTTAAGTCAAGATAGGACACCAATTTGTGATGTCTGATCTGGGTCTACACTAGTTGACAGTATCCCAGCTTATAAGAACATTCCATGTTTTACAGATAACTCTCTTTACACTTCACCCTGATGATACAACAATAATAACGTGGCTGTAAAATAGCTGTTGATCATTTAGTAACTTTGGGTCGATCAATAAACAACTATCTTCATGACAAACAATTCACATGAAATGTCAAGCTTTATTTCTGGGGAAAAAAAAATAAAGAAATTAGTTTGCCATCTGCTTTTGAGTTTTCTGCAGTGCTTGTAGAGTAAAGAACCACAGAAAATTGAGCAGCAGATAGCCTTCTATTTTTTTCCCCCATGTTTAGTGTTTTTTTTTTAAATTAAGTTTGACATTTCATATGTATTGTATATGCAGCAGATGATTCACTTGAAAATGCCAAACCTTGTTTCTCTAAGATACCCGTAAGAAATAAGGAACAAGTTGAAAATGTCATCTAATACATTCACAATTAGTGCTTTAACCCATTTTGTACTGAATGGTATCCTCCCCATTACATACAGCATGAGTCCATTTCAATATTTAGGGGAGCCAGGTTTAATTATTTTAAAAATTATCTAGAAAAAAGTTTTACTATCTGGAAACAGTGAAAGCCCTGATAAGATGCTGCATTTTGTGGCCTCTGATCTGGGCCTGCACTGGTTGCCAGTGACCCATTAGGATAACACACCCGTGCGACACAGTGCATTTTTCATATCTTCAAAATGGCTACTTTTCTGATGAATATCCATGCTATTTTTCTTATTTATACTGCTTACATAGGTTGTGGGTACTCGTTAGAACCACCTCATTGAGGCGGTTCTAACGAGTACCCACAACCTATGTCTTGGAACAAAAATAAGAAAGATTATGTATACCCCTGTAAACCCAAGTTTTCTCTATATAAATTGGGGTTTAGAGGGGTCTTCATTTCACGGACATGTTTGTTCTCGTGATGCAGTTTTGGGGTTTCCCCTATAAAATGAGAAATGGATTAAGGGTTTAAATTATTGTAGTAATTGTTTTGTTTCATTTTTAAACAGAGAGTTGGGGTGTTCTATGGACAACCTGAAGTTTGCATGTAGTTGGAAGGGGAGCCTTCAGGGAGCCAGACTTAATGTTAAAATTGGAGGCCTCCAGATAGAGGGCTGTAGTTTTGATGGTGCCCGGCTGTCAGAGAACCAGAGAGACTCTCCTAGTATATCAGCTATTCCACCCTGCAGTGTAGCCTGGATCAAGGTAAACAGAATTTAAGAAATTTAGATACACATTCTTGCATAAATACCTATGCGCATGGCTGTAAGAAGCCATTGTCAAATGGACTGAAAGCCGTGCTCAAACAGCGAAAACCATGTCCAAATCATGAAATTCACGTGCTGTTTGAACATGGATTTTGAGCTTTTGATATCACAAGACGGGCCTTGCTCTGAGCGTAGCGTTTTAGGGATCTATGATGATGCAGATGGTTACTGCATGACAACGTCATTGTAAACAACATTCTGAACTGGCCCCTTTTGGTTTGCCTGTCGCATTTGAAGAGTTTGTATGGAATTTTTATGGAGCTTTTGGGCGTTTTCGTCAAAATTTGCTGTCTGAATCGTAAGTTATGCAAGAACAACGATCATCCATGGTTATTTCATTGCATTAACATTTGCCGGATCCCTCGGAACATATTTGAACATTTGGCCTAGCGGCCTCATGTTCAAACAGCTTCCTCGGGACCCGGCGAATGTTAATGCATGAAAAACCATGGTTGATCCCTATATTCATGGTAATTACAGTCAAATGTCATTAACTCAAATATGTCTGGGACCAGAATCAGAAGCAGAATCATTACTGGTGACACGGCAAATGACATTCATTCACCAGGGCCTGTGATATGGGAAGTTAGTCCCTAGCTGTCACCAAAGAGGTTAACTTAGCTGCACTATCCTCTGCACCATCAGCTGAGGAAAGGATTGAATTGGGAAGAGACCATAAACATTTGTGTGAGATAGGGGTAGTTTGAACTATGGAGGTTGTCTCAGAAATAATGAAACTCAGTTCAAAACCAAGCTAGCCCCTGTGTAGTAAATCTATTTTGAATTTCTTCTCCTGAACAGAAAGACTGGAGAAGCCCAAATAGAACCCACAATCTCTGGTTTATGAGGACAATGGCTTAACCACTACACCACAGAGGGTCGGTCAAAAATAGAAAAAAAATCCCAAGTGGAAATCCAAACTGGCTTCCAGGGTCATTATCTTGATAATCTACTTTGAACGTCGTCTTCTGAACAGAAAGGCAGATTGACTCAAAACTTGGTAAGAAAAGTAAATCTTTTCTTTATTTGGGCAAGTTGTTTCAGGTGAGCAGTCATTGGCTTAAGGGACTTTTGTTTTTAGCTCATCGTCACGTAGTGACGAGGTGAGCTTTTGGGATCACTTTTTGTCCATCGTGCGTGCGTCGGTCCGTGCGTCCGTGCGTAAACAATTTCTTTAAACGACATCTCCTCCTAAACCACTGATCGGATTTTGACCAAACTTCACAGGAATGATCCTTAGGTGGTCCCCTTTCAAAGTTGTTCAAATGGTTCTGGTCCATTGCACATCTAGGTCACAGGAGCCAAAAATAGAATTTTTTCACCAAAAACTTAAAAAATCTTCTTCTCTGAAACCACAAGGCCTAGGGCTTTGATATTTGGTATGAAGCTTCATCTAGTGGACCCCTACCAAGATTGTTCAAATTATAGTGCTGCGGCCAAAAATGCCCCCGCCCCGGGGCCCTTTGGTTTTACATAGGCTTATATAGGGAAAATCTTTAAAAATCTTCTTCTCTGAAACCACAAGGCCCAGGACTTTGATATTTGGTATGAAGCTTCATCTAGTGAACCCCTACCAAGATTGTTCAAATAATAGTGCTGGGACAAAAAATGCCCCCGCCACAGGGCCCTTTGGTTTTACATTGGCTTACATAGGGAAAATCTTTAAAAATCTTCTTCTCTGAAACCATAAGGCCCAGGTCTTTGATATTTGGTATGAAGCTTCATCTAGTGGACCCCTACCAAGATTGTTCAAATTATAGTGCTGGGGTCAAAAATGCCCCCGCCCCGGGGCCCTTTGGTTTTTACATGGGCTTATATAGGGAAAATCTTTAAAAATCTTCTTCTCTGAAACCACAAGGCCCAGGACTTTGATATTTGGTATGAAGCTTCATCTAGTGGACCCCTACCAAGATTGTTCAAATTATAGTGCTTGGGCAAAAAATGCCCCCCTCCCGGGGCCCTTTGGTTTTACATAGACTTATATAGGGGAAATCTTTAAAAATCTTCTTCTCTGAAACCACAAGGCCTAGGTCTTTTATATTTGGTATGAAGCTTCATCTAAAGGGCCCCTAACAAGATTATTCAAATTATAGTGCTGAGGCCAAAAATGCCCCCGCCCCGGGGCCCTTTGGTTTTACATAGGCTTATATATAGGGAAAATCTTTAAAAATCTTCTTCTCTGAAACCGCAAGGCCCAGGACTTTTATATATGGTATGAAGCTTCATCTAGTGGACCCCTACCAAGATTATTCAAATTATAGTGCTGCGGCAAAAAATGCCCCCGCCCCGGGGCCCTTTGGCTTTACATAGGCTTATATAGGGAAAATCTTTAAAAATCTTCTTCTCTGAAACCGCAAGGCCCAGGACTTTGATATTTGGTATGAAGCTTCATCTAGTGGACCCCTACCAAGATTGTTCAAATAATAGCCCTTGGGCCAAAAATGCCCCCGCTCCGGGGCCCTTTGGTTTACGTAGACTTATATAGGGAAAATCTTTAAAAATCTTCTTCTCTGAAACCACAAGGCCTAGGTCTTTTATATTTGGTATGAAGCTTCTTCTAAAGGACCCCTACCAAGATTGTCCAAATTATAGTGTTTGGGCCAAAAGTGGCCCCGCCCCGGGGCCCTTTGGTTTTACATAGGCTTATATATAGGGATAATCTTTAAAAATCTTCTTCTCTAAAACCGCAAGGCCCAGGACTTTGATATTTGGTATAAAGCTTCATCTAGTGGACCCCTACCAAGATTGTTCAAATAATAGCCCTTGGGCCAAAAATGCCCCCGCTCTGGGGCCCTTTGGTTTTACGTAGACTTATATAGGGAAAATCTTTAAAAATCTTCTTCTCTGAAACCACAAGGCCTAGGTCTTTTATATTTGGTATGAAGCTTCTTCTAAAGGACCCCCACCAAGATGATTCAAATTATAGTGCTTGGGCCAAAAGTGGCCCCGCCCCGGGGCCCTTTGGTTTTACATAGGCTTATATATAGGGATAATCTTTAAAAATCTTCTTCTCTGAAACCACAAGGCCAAGGACTTTGATATTTGGTATGAAGCTTCATCTAATGGACCTCTACCAAGATTTTTCAAATTATAGCCCTGGGGCCAAAAATGCCCCCACTCTGGGGCCCTATGGTTTTACATAGACTAATATAGGGAAAATCTTTAAAAATCTTCTTCTCTGAAACCACAAGGCCTGGGTCTTCTATATTTTGTATGAAGCTGCAACTAGTGGACCTCTATCAAGATTATTCAAATTATAGCCCTTATACCCAAAATGTCCCCGCTCCGGGGCCCTTTGGTTTTACATAGACATATACAGGGAAATCTTTAAAAATCTTCTCTGAAACTGCAAGGCCAAGGCCTTTGATATTTAGTGTGGAGCTTTATCTAGTGGACCTCGGTACCAAGATTGTTCAAATTATAGCCCTGGGGCCACAAATGCCCCCACCCCGGGGCCCTTTGGTTTTACATAGATTTATATAGCCCCGGGGCCATTTGGTTTTGCATAGGCTTATGTATGGAGTATCTTTTAAAAAAAATCTTCTTCTCTGAAATCGCAAGGCCCAGGTCTTTGATATTTGATGTGTAGCTTCATCTAGTGGACCTTTGCCAAGATTGTTCAAATTATAGCCTTTGTTGATGTTTGGTATGAAGCTTCACCTTTAAGACCTCCCTCAATATTATGCACATTAAAGCCCTGGGGCCAATAATGGCCCTCTCTGGGGCCCACTTGTTACACTATGGATCAGGTGAGCGATCCAGGGCCATCATGGCCCTCTTGTTTATATGAAATGGTGAAATCGTTTTTATATGAAATGGTGAAATCCACAAACTATAGCATAATGATCCTAAGTATTGGGACAGACAGGCCCTAGCAAATAGTGCAGACCCAGATCAAAGTGCTCCTTCAGGAGCAGTTTGATCAGGGTCTTCACTGTTTGCCATTCCGTCTGCACCTTTTGGACTCATTGCTGGATCATTAAACAAATTGGTTCAAATTTTAGGAGAACTACACCAAGTCCTCAAGGTGTCCAATTTTTGGGGGATTTTACGGTATTTCTGTCTGTCATTTCAATATGGTAGTATCAATCCACCATGATAAATTACAATTTTATGTAATTTCAGGATGATGCTGCTGACCCATATGGTATTGAAGAGACCATCTCTATACCTCTCTACTACAGCGCTGACCGTGATCGTATCATCACCAGGATGAATGTTCCATGTGGGGGCAGCAAAAGTCTGTGGGTCCAGTGTGGAGCTGCTCTCTTCCTACATGCTTTCTAGTTAAACACTTAACCAACTGGATTCTGGAGTGCATTGTTATTGGCTAAACTAAAATACGTAGACATTAAGATATTGTTTTACTGAAAGAAAAGATGGTGATGAAGTGGTTGGGCATCTTCTTGACAAAATTTAATATGCCAGATATTTAAGGGGAATGGGAACACTTGACAGACTTTTCTGCCATTTTTCAAAGGGAGACGATAGGGACTTCCTGTTTGCTTTTCTATAAGCCCTGTCGGATTTCCTGTTTGCTTTTCTATAAGCCCTGTCCCACTGAAAAAGGGGTCTACTCATAAAAGAAAGAATTTGCTCCTCAGGAGTAAATTCTTTCCTTTAAGAGTTGACCCCTATAGACATTGGAGACAAAAAAAAACTTTTTGCAGGAGTTGCCTCCCCTGAAGGTGTATCCATTCCTCTTAACTGTTGGACTGGATAATATCTCATTTATGGCAAATGAGTACATAATCATGCATTATTAGTCAAACTTCTATATTTATATACATAAAAGATTTTTAATTTGGCTCCAAAGTAAATGTTTGCTCACTACACAACCTGTAACAACCAATTTAAGGGGAATGGACACACCCGAAGGAGGCACAAACCTTTTGAAAACATTTTCCTATACTTTTTTGTGAAGGATCCATTCATAAAGAAATTAATTTGCTCCTCATAGCCCCTCTCTCAGAAAAAAGAAGTATACGTTTAAAGGAAATAGGGTCATGTTCATTAAAGAAAGAACTTGCTCCTCAATGTGCTTTGAAATGAACACCCTTATAAGTGCCAATTTATATAGACAAAAGTGGGGTTTACAAGGGTATACATTATTCTTGCTCTGAAACATAGATTGTGGTTCCTCATTAGTACTGCCTCCATGAGGTGGTTCTAATGATTACCCACAATCTATGTTTGTAGCAAGAATAATAAAAAAATATCAGTCATGAGAACAGATTAGTTCAGGGGGTATTAAAGCAGGTACTATGTGACAATGTTGTGTTGTCCTATGATACTAAATAAATAGTCAGGTATATGAAGTTATGAATGAAAAACCTTGGCTGTTGGTAATATTTGGGAGTTATGGGTTCAGTTTCATTTATAACTTTCATTTGTGCTCAGTGCACTTTGTCTAATTTATTTTTGTTAGCGATAGCTCCATTCTTTTCTTAAATTTACTATAAGTCCGTCCAGAGAGCTTTTTATAAATTTTTGTTTGAATAAACAGCTTTGATCTTTGACATTTGTTATATTTGTGATCTTTTCTTCCTGTCATTCAGAAGTTCCATTTAGCCCAAATGTATCTTATTTAGACATTTATGTCTGATGTCCCTTGTCAGCCCTGTATTATAAAAGGGAAACATTGGGGTTAGACAGGTATTCATTTTCAGACAAGTATTCATTTTCTTTAATTTCTTTACATTAAATATTATTGCCAGTGCTCCATAGAATTGCCCTCAGCACAGTCTAAATACCGGTTATCATTTGTCTATATAATCTATACATTTACATTTGGAACCCAATTTTGAACCAAGTTATACCTAAAACCGTGTAATAATGAACAGTTTGATAAAAACATTTGTGTGTGTAAACAAATGTGGGGTAATTTAGGGAGATTTTTTTTTCATATCTTGAAAATATATCAACGGTGCCATTCTATAGAGTACACACAATGTACCTTTAACACTTAAAATGCCAAGAAAAACTGTGTCTGAAATGTTGTCTGTTGATGTTGTCTACGGCATTTTCATGAAAACTGTTCAAGCATATTTCTGCATACAGGCAAACTGTGGACCCTGATCAGACTGCACCTATAGGAGCAGTCTGATCAGGGTCCACACTATTTGCTAAAATGCCTTAAAGTAACCAGCGAACAAAATGATACAACAATTGTTGCTATTGGAATCGGTAGTTTTATTTATTGATGACTGAAAAGGTATCCCTCAACCCTTAAGACACCGAGAAAAACTACATCTGAAAATGTCATCTGCTTATGTCATCTGCTGATTATTATTTTTTTTTTGCAAACTTTTTAAAAATATGTTCGCATACAGGCATACAGGAGCAGTCTGATTTGGGTCCACACTGTTTGCAAAAAATTACTTTTATGGTAAACGGCAGACGTCGATAGTCGTGATTGGCATTTTATGAGTTAATACTCCTCATTATGCCTCCTGACCAGGTGCTATGATTAAACCTCAGTGGCTTTAACTACCCCTATCTCACATTTCCTGGTCCCAAAAGGTGTTCAGGCCATCGAAGTCCAACTGTAGTTTTGAAAGTACACACAAGCCTCTTAATACCACTGTTCATTATAACACAGTTTTGGATAAAACATTGGTTGAAGATGTATCCCAAAAATGTATTATAAGAATCTTATATGGGTGTGAGGGGTGCATGGAAAAATCCGTCCCGAGGGTCACTGTCCGGCATCACGAGGCTTGCCGAGTGATGCCTGACAATGATCCCGAGGGACGGATTTTTCTATCCACCCCTCACACCAATATTGGATTCTTTTTCTTGCTTACTTTCCATTTCTTTGGGCGGATTTTTAATGCTGCAGTCACTTCAGTCCAACATCCGCCATATTGTGATAACACTACAGGAATGTTTAGTGACATCACGTAACATGCAGTGACGTCAACCTTAAGGATGGTGCATATGAGGTCGTATTCAACCAGTGCATTTATCAAACGTGAGACTTGTCAATTTTGGTTAAGAACACCAGGGTTATGACAGTTCCAGCATAAAAAGTAGAAGTAAAACAAAGATCAGGAATTGATACAATTAACCCACTCCACCCATAAAAGACACCAAAGGGAAAGAAATACAAACACCAAGCGACCAGACCATAATGGAAACCTAAACAAAGGAAGGCCATAAGGACAGTTACTTTCCCACAAAATGGCCATATGGCCATCCAAAACCAAAAGACACAAGTGATACACACAGTAAGTAACAAACAACAACAAAGGCTTACTGAGAATTGGAGAGAATCTAATTCTATGTAATGTTGGTTGGTGCCTGATGCTCTCTCTCTGGTCGGGCCCATCGGAGTCTAATTGTTGGTTTTCTTTTGCTCCAGCATTTCAGTGGTTTCTTGTTGTCGAGTCCTCACCGTTGTTTCATCTCTGTGGTTGTTTGATTTTTTGTGTTCACGGAGATGTTGCACTGAATGAGTTAGAAGGCCTTCGTGCGGACTGAACAAATTATTTGTCTAAATCACGCCGGAAGTAAGAACAAGGATTGTGACCATGTAAAAATCGATTTAAGCCCCCCAGTGGAATTTGTTTCACTGACCATTCCAACCGTTCTTCTGTCACGGTTTATTTTTGTTATGGTTTGTCTTTGAGTGTTTGTATCACTTACATTATTTTGTTTTGGATAGCCAATTGGCCATTTTGTGGGAAAGTAACTGTCCTTTTGGCTTTCCGCTATTGATGTTTCCATTGGGGTCTGTTGTTTCATGTTTGTGTTTCTTTCCCTTTGGTGTCTCTGATGGGAGCTGTGGGTTAATTGTATCGATTCCTGATCATTGCATTCACTTCTATTTAGAATAGAATTTCTATCCCAAGCTTAAACTATGGATTTCCTTATCTGGTGTGCAAGAAATAGAGGACCTTACACAATGAAATTTGTGATACTAGCCTTTGGCTAGTTTCATAAATTACATTTGAAAATCGGAGTAGAGAATTCAAGTTTGTCTGTGTGAAGTTGAGCTATCAGCCGTCTGCATGTGTCAGATAAGATTTAAACCAAGTGGTTTTCGACGAAATGACGTGCACCTCTAAAATTCATTTTGATCTCCAAAGATGCATTTTAACATGTCCTTGGAATATATCAATTGTCATAGGCCTTGGGGTTATAATTTTTTTTACTTGCCCTAGGCTATAAAACATTCCTTCATACTCAACTCACTTGGGTATAAAAATGTCCTGCTCACAATTTTTAGCTCATCCGATCACCTTATGTCCATTGTCATCCATCTGGTATCACCCATTGTCTGTCACAGTTTTACTTGACTGACATCTCCAAGGCTTGATTTCAAAAACATTTCACAGAACTATTTCTTTTATGCTCTTTTTACCAAAATTGCTAAAATGGTTCCACTCTGAAGAACAAATGACTCCCAGAGCTAAAAATAGAAAAGAAATCTTCAAATGACATCTCTTCCTAGGCCCATGGCTCCGAGTCAAAGAAAACAACAACAACAAATCTATTTTTCCCTTATGCACCTTCAGAATTGCTGAAAAAAGTTCGACTTGACTGAACTAAATGGACACCAGAGCTCGAAAAGGAAGAAAAAAACATTGCCCCTTTGGCCTATGTCCTCATTTGAAAACAATTTCAAAACTGGTTTGCTTATATCCCTTCACCAGCTTGCAAAAATGGTACCATTTTGTTTATCAGAATTGATGCTAGATTTATATATGCTTATATTTTTGATGAAAAAATGTGAGCAGCTTTTGCAAATGCAAAAGCTGCTCATATTTTTTTCAGCAAAAATACCAAAATTTTAGATATTGAACTTGCTAGATCAGTTAACAATATCACCATTAACAAACTCGTTAAGCTAACGAGGTTTTGAACAACTGGCATCAGAGCTAAAACAGAAAAATCTTCAAATGACAGCTCCTCCTAAAGCCAACGGGCAATTTAAAAATATTTTCACACAAACATTCCTCTTATGGCCTTTTACCAAACTTGCTAAAATAGTACTGCTCCAATGAACAAGAAAGCCACCATAGCTTAATCCTCTTTGTACCAAATGGAACCTTCCTCCTTATATATAGCAGGAGTTCATTTCAAAATTTAGGGGTGTCGGGTTGTGTTTTCATCAAAATTTATTTGGAAAATGACTGAATTTTTAGCAAACAGTGCAGACCCTGATCAGACGCCGCAGAGCCGCGTTCTGCGGCATCTGATCTGGGCCTGCACTGTTTTCCAAGGTACCCCTTTAGGGGTTTCTGGTATTGAATGGGTTAAAATAGAAAAATCTTCAAATGACATCTAGGTCAATGGCTCTGTTTCAAAATAATTTTTCTGAAATGTTCCTCCTTTTTTCACAAAGTTGCAAAAACGAAAAGAAATCTTCAGCCAACTCCTAGGCTACTAGTTCCCAAATTGCAAAATAATTTCACAGAAATGCTTCTGTACCAAATTGCTATAATGGTTCTGCTGGATACCAGTCCTAAAATGGGTAAAGCTTCAAACTACTCCTTGGCCATTTGCCCAATTTCAAAATAATTTCACAGAACTGTTCCTCTTATTATACTCAACCAAATTGATAAAATGGTTCCTTTCCAATAAAAAAGATGGCATCCAAAAAACATCTTTGGTCTACATACGAGGGGCTGATCGATATGTTGTGGGCCTCGTATTGAAGGAGGTATGCAGGTCGATATGTTGTGGGCCTCGTATTGAAGGAGGTATGCAGGGTAAGTCCTACTATTCTCTGACTATATAGGGCCGTGTACCCAAGGACTGGTCTCATTTGGTCAGTTTATATCGACGAGGTAGCACTCTAAAGTAAACAAGACAAGCAGCTTTAGCAAAATTGACAAAATCGGTGAAAGAGCAGAATCAGAATTGTTACTGGTGACACGTCAAATGACATTCATACACCAGGACCTGTGATGTGGGCAGTTAGTCCCTAGCTCTAACCAAAGAGGTAAATTTAGCTACACAATCATCAGCACCTTCAGCTGTCGAAATAATCAAATCGGCATCAAAATCAAACAGCGCACAGTATCGAAAGTACCAGACTTAAGAAGAATTACATTTTTCTCCAGAACATTCCACAGTAGACTAGTCTCTCCTTATCTATGGCACATGCAGTTGCCCAGACTGCTAAAGATCCGTAGTTCAAGGCTCTCGTTTAGCTGGGTGACTCGGAGGTAAACTAATTAACATCTTGCTTACTGCTTTGCATCTATGTACTTTCAACCCTTTTCGTACCAAATGGAATCTTCCTCCTTTTATATAACAGGAGTCCATTTTAAAATTTAGGGGTGTCAGGTAGTGTTTTCTTCAAAATTTATTTGGAAAAGGGCTTATTTTTTAGCAAACAATGTAGGCCCTGATCAGACGCCGCATTCTGCGTCGTCTGATCAGGGCCTACACTGTTTGCCAAGGTACCCCTTTAGGGGTTTCTGGGACTGAATGGGTTAAAGAAGCAACTGTGGGCCTCAATGAAGTTGGCAAGGGAGCTCTAATTTAAGATCCTGCAGGAAAATGACTCGGTGGGAGTGCTTATCTAGCCAGTCTTCGCTTGTTGTTTGTGTGGATTATCAACTGACCCAAAGTTACTAAGCACAGAAGCTCTTCAGTACTGATGTCCAGGTAACAGTTTTTATAGAAAATAGTTGCACTCTTGTCGTTCTGATGTCAGTGTTTAGTAAAAGCTTATTGTAAAACATTGGCTAGGCACATGTACTGGGATATTGGCAAACAGTTTACATCCAGCTGCATCTGATCAGGATCTACACTGCATAGATCACAGAAATTTCAGGGTTTTAACATTTCGAAAACACGCTTATACAAATGCTTTGTAAACTTTACTACCGAAAAATTGAAAATTTTAAGATGAAGAATTGTGATATTTTTTTTATTTCTGCTTAGATTGTAGGCACTCGTTAGAACCGCCTCATTAAGGCGTTTCTAAAGAGTACCCACAATCTATATTTTAGAGCAGAAACAATAAAAATAAGGATGACCCCTATAACCCCAGTTTTACTATATACAAGTGGGGTTCAAGTGGGCCAAAATTATATAGGCGTATTTGCGTGATGTGAAGCAGTTTATGTCCCAACTTTCTTTCAGCCTATACACGGAGACAATCGACCCACCAGTGCTGCCAGGACTTTGATTTCAATAGACTAGAGGCTATAAAGGGCTCATGCAGATTACAAAGAATGATAATACTGCTTGCATGTGCAGACTGGTATGTGTTTTCAGTCGTCGCACAGGCTTCTTGTAGGTTTTGTCATGCTATGACTCAAATAATAATAAAAATTCAGGGAAAGATAAAACAGCAAGAAAAACATACAAATATAACCAATTTTATCATAACAACTAGCATGGAAACAAAAACAGAATATCACAGACTTTTGTCACAAAACAAAACTAAGATTCACAACATAGTTGGCGCCAAAAACAATAGGCAAAACACTCATGCTAATTAGTTGTTGGCCAGTCCAAGGTTTTGTTTGTTTACTATGTCATACGAAGCCGTCTAGTTTACCAAACCACAGGTTTCCTGGGCCGGCGAGTCTTGTATACTTGTATAAGCGGTTAACTAGTTCAGCGCATCGGGGCTTGAAGAAATATATGGGCTGCATGATGCTTCCACGCAGAGCTGAAACCGTCCGCACACTAGTACTGGTAAACCGCTTAGAGGATCTAAGCCTGTACAGGAACCGCGGTGCGAGTCGGCCCGTCCATGCTTATAAACCCTATTGGTTTCATTGGGCGACAGGGTTTGAGATGTCATTTCATCTCAATGTCGGGTAAAAGTCCCACAAAATTGGAAGCTCAAGCAACGTCTCCAAAATGACCTATACATGCGTGACAGTTTATGTAAAAGACGGTCAGCCATGCGATTGAGCCGACACCCTTTATGTCTATATTTCAGGCACCAGCATATGTATTACTTTCAGCAAAGGCCCTCGTTTGACTGTACATACCAATATATCACAGACCAAAATGAAAAAAAAAAAAAAAAAAAACACCTAGCTTTCTGTACGTATAGTACTCGGTGAAACTACATTATAATAAATAGTTAATTTTGTCCTATCTTTCATTTTGGGGCGTACTACTACAGATTTTTCATATTTATACTGTTTTATCAATCTCGAGTTCTATTCATACCTTTTCTATCTATTGAATTATACCCAGATTCGATAAATCTTTGCTTTATAAAAAGATTTATACCTTTCTGAAAAATTGCCAAATATCAATAAACGGAATTTAAATTCTGAAGGTTACATGCAATCAGTGTCGAACGAATTTAACCCTGTCAAGCAAGCTGTTTCCGATACCTACGCAAACAGTGAAGATCCAAAATAGAGGGATCATGGACCTTTTATTTATCTCCAAATTTTACCCATTGCTTACGAGAAACCCCTAAAAGGGGTACTTTGGCAAACAGAGCAGGCCCAGATCAGACGCCGCAGAACGCGGCGTCTGATCAGGGCCTGCACTATTTGTTAACAGAATTTCCCATCAAAAATAGAATAAAAACGTAAAAATAGGCGTGACACCCCTTATATGACAAATGGACTTGTCCAGCATATAGCAATGGAAGAATCCACTAGCATACAATGGGTTAACGGAGTGGACATTCAAAGACCGAAGCATCCATTTCGCAGACTCCTCAGTATTGAAAGGGCCAAAAGTTCCTTTTAACTCACAGTACATGCAACTCTTTGCAGAGTAGACCATGTCATAGTGCACCTGTCATAGCATTCCGAATCCAGAAAGTACAACCTTTGACTTCTTGTATCATGGTGGGAACCTGTGTCAGGAGCTAAAGAAATTTCTTCTTTGATAATTTTGAAAAGAGAGTATTTTAGTGCGAAACACTAGTAACCTTTTCTAACGTTCTACACACGTTACAGGTCGCAACAAATGACAAGGGGTCTGACAGCACGTGCGCACAGAAAAGTCTCTGATCAGCCTGCTTATCAGCGCAGTCTGATCATAGCCCTCGCTGTACGCTATATGGATGCCCCTTGAGGAAAGGTTTCTTCATACAGACTGATAAGTTGATTAATAGCTCTAAAACCCCTTTTACTTGAATGGAGATTCATTGGCGACGCCATCTTCATCATAAATGTATCAGCTACTTTTCCTAATGAAGAAGAAAAAAACATCATTTCCATGTCCAAACACCCTGATTTAGATTATTGTCCATCGAAAATCGTGCATTATCGTCGTGTCCGTGAAGAACCATTAGAAAGGTTGGGTGGGGTTCTTTCTCTGTTCTAAGGCGATTAACTTCTACCTTTATACTGATAATCGCTATATCGACAATTTCAGAGGAACAAATCCTTAGCTCAATAAAAGACAGATTAATGATGATTTTCAAGAACGTATTTGATACTCCAAGAAACAAATGTTGTGGAAATTTGTTAGAATCGCCTCAGCGAGGCGATTCTAACAAATGTCCACAATATTTGTTTCCTGGAGTAATCGAGGCGATTCTAACTTTCCACAACATTTCTTTCTTGGAATAACCTTTACGGAGCCCTTGCTATACTTTATTTGGGTTCTAAATTCTTTATAACGACACAATGTTAGGGAACAGTTATTGGGATTTTTACATGGCTTGCTGAGCAAACTTTGCCACGGCGTCCGGACTATATTTCACAAAAGGTTTCATTTCAGTAGTAATTGTTAGCGGTCTTGTGTATGTCTTCTCTCTAACACCAGCAGAATGTTTAAGACTAGCCTTTATCTGATCAAGAGCAGGAAGTTTATTGTCATTTAAGTGATACATGTCCGGACTATTTGTTGTGAGTCGGTGACTACTCAAAGAATATTGAGTCTGAGTGCGTAATAATGGCGACATGGAATTTGGCGGCGTAAATTTACCCCCGCTCACCGCGAAACGCGGTCGCTTCGACGAAGCATTCTTTTCAACATAAAGCTTATGTGCCACAGAGCCTTTACATATTCTCTCCTTATTATACAACAGATCCTTCTTCCGGTCTTTATGAGGCTCTGTGCGGGGTCGTACAGCAAGACTTCCGGTATTTTCTTGCCCCTCTAACCAGATGATATCTTCATGGAGACTTTCATTAAATCTGTTGATCACGGCTTGTTTATCCAGTATGGCCATTTGTCTTGTTGTCGGCCGATTTGGATTGACAACGCTGCCGGAGCTCTTCGCTGTTTGTCTTGAATCACTCCGACTCTCTGTGCCAACTTGTTTCACCACAACTTTATCAGACTCAGACTTCCTTGGTGTCTGTTTTATTTGAAGGCGCCCAGTATCTTTAGGACTTTGATCGACACTATCCGGTGTCAGAGGGCTCTTTAAAGGGTTGACTTGAATTGGTTCAAAGTAAACGTTACCATTATATCCTCGCCAAGCCTGAAATATATAAAACTATATGTGACAGAATTTTTTGCTTGGGGCAGTCCATTTCTGATTTAAAAGGAAGTCAGATTAGTTTTAATTGAACGTGGAGCGCTTTGGTGCAGTGGTAGCGCATCGGATTTGTGATCGAGAGGTTGCGGGCGCGAGCCTCACGCTGGCCAAAGAGTTGTGCCCTTGACACTTCATCCACATTGCTAAAAAACGTACTGGTTACCACCCAGGAAATCCTGCTCTTAATGCTCAGATGTAAGCGAGTAGCACTAATAGGAGAAAAGAAAGAGAAAAAAAAATCATTGATTTAAACAAGCACTGTAGACTGAACAAACGCAGTGCAGTGCAGTGCAGTGCAGTATACGAGGTAAAAGTATTCACGGCAAATACTTAAGTGTTAACTCTTGGGGGTTCCTGGAAAGAATTTTTCGGTGCATCCATTCTTTCAGGCAGGGACTTTTGGTGAAATAATCATAGAGTGGCAAACAAATTAGATTCTCATGAGATGGTTCATTATCTCATCTGGAATTATACTGTTTACTCTGGTATTTGCACTGGTCTACAGTATTAAGGCGTTATTGAAGCTCATGGTCCAAGGGGGGGGGGAACCTACGTCACGATGACGTCACACAGAAAGACAATGGCAGCCGCCATCTTGAAAGTACCTCTCGCTTCGGTAAGTGTTTTTGTGTTAAACAGATGATTTAAGCACAATCTTGACACAGCTTTTATCGCAGAGTATGGGCGAAATAACAATGTTTTTGTCTGCAAAAACAAATTTGTGCAGGCTTTCAGTTGTATGGATAAACACGTTGGATTTAGTTCATTTCAGCGATCCATTCGTCAACACTCTGGATATGAAAATCATTCATATGAAGCAGCGCAGTGTATTCATTAATCCTCTCATAACGAGTACACGACTTTTTCAGAAGAAAAAACCATAGAAGTGTTTATCAGTATTAAAACTAAATTTTTTGAATTTTATAAGACGTTTTCAGTAAATGATATCGTTAACACTCGATCAGAAATGAGATACGTACACACTCTGAAAACCAGCATATAGTTGTTTTTTTTTTTTTTTTTTTTTTTGGTTTTACGGCCCTTTCAAGATTATTTCACTCATATCGAGCCGATCGCTAACCAGAAGTGGGCGAAAACCGGAGTACCCGGAGAAAAACCACATGACCTTCCGTCGCAGAACTTGGCGTCTCACATATGACCCGAGCGAGGCTCGAACCACAGCGGTGAGAGACCTAATGATCAAGAGTCAGCGCTCTTAACCACTAGGCCACATATAGTTGTTTCTCGTGACAACCTGAAAAGCAGGGTAACAAGTATCTTTGACAATAGTGGTGGCCAGATGAACAGCCGATCACAATTTCCACTCTCTTGTCACTTAAGAAGACATTGCCCAGTCTAGAACATTGTCGCACTTGAACTATTTACAATGTTGCGCCGAGTTGCGAAAAAAATGACGATAAAACAAATGGTTCAGATTTAAAATATCTGTAAAAACAAGAGGCCCTTGGGCCACTATACTCACCATAGTTCAGTTGGGCTCTGCCCCATGGAAGACATGCGTTTCATTAAGCTATTAAGGCTAGAAAAATCTAAGTAGAGGCCCACCCAAGGACTATGATGCGAAATAGGTTTCTAGCTTTTCTTGTTCTTGTGAAAACGTTGACAAAATATTAATATTGGCCTAATTTTTGGGAGAAGATTTAAAGAATAGATGAACAAATAAGCTGAAGATGCTTATTGCCTTTTATACAATATAAGCCATCATTGTTGCACTGCATACAAATGTTCTAGAAAAGGGTAATCCCTTTGATGCAATGACTACAAGACAGAACTGAAAACTGTAGAGTGTACACGATTTTTTTATGGACCAGACTAGCTAGTTTCGGCCAGTTAGGCCGCACCACTAACCCTCAAACATTTACGAACCCCTGCAGTGGCATCAATGATCCCAAATGACTGGAAAATAAATCCACACTTTGATGAAGAGCAGATAAACATTTTACGGACGCCAAATATTCCCATAACACCAGCTACGGTGAAATATATTACTTTCTAGAAAAATGTAATCCTTGAAGCAAGGGCAGCAAGAAAATAACAATAAAGCCACACTATGATAAAGATTGAAGTTTCAACATTTTATAGTTCCTAGGAAATTTTTGATGAAATTTAACTTAGACCTATGATAGAGAGAAAGAATTAAAGTAAAGATGAAATGGGATGTCAAGAAAAACACTGCCTCTTACACTATGTAAGTTATCATCCCAACTGCAAATGAAAAATAGAAGTGAAGGCAATGATTAGGAATCGATACAATTAACCCACTGCTCCCATCAGAGACACCAAAGGGAAAGAAACACAAGCATGAAATAACTAGACTCTAAACATCACAAACGGAAAGCCAAAAGGACAGTTTCTTTCCAACAAAATGGCCAGTTGGCTGTCCAAAACAAAAGGATATAAGCGAATACTGGTAATCACTTAGAGGGTCCAAATTAGAAGTAGAGGCAATGATCAGGAATCGATACAATTAACCCACAGCTCCCTTCAGAGACACCAAAGGGAAAGAAACACAAACATGAAACAACATACCCCAACGGAAACACCAACAGCGGAAAGCCAAAAGGACCGTTACTTTCTCACAAAATGGCCAAAAGGCTATCCAAAATAAAATAATACAAGCGACACAAACACCCAAAGACCCCAAGCCTGCCCAGGAAAAGTGGTGCGAGTTGGACCGTACATGTGTATAAAATAGAAGTAAATGCAATGGTCAGGAATCCCTATTTGTTTCACTGAAGGCATTGCTTGAGATGTCATTTCATCTTAATGTTGGATAGAAGTCCCGAAAAGATTGGCAGTAACGTCTCGAAAATGACCTAAGTGCTGTTGACGGGGCCGTTCAACCTCAATTTCAACCAAACAGGCATCATCATTTCATATGTTTATGCTGTTCGTAGTTTTTTTGCGTATCGCGCGAAAATAGTAGACTTTTTTCTTTTATCTTTGTAGTTGAGACGTTATTTGTTTTGTTTTTGTCAATATATCAGCCGGTGCAAGACAAATGCTAAAATATGACAAGTGCGACTAGTGAATACCTAGACCAGTCCATGCATCTGATCAGTGTAATATTTCGCTTTTGAAACAATAGTGAGCTATTACACTACTCACACCTGCTCGTTGTATGGACGATTCTTAAACCTTACCAACCGCACAAGTCCAACAGCAGATCCTGAACAGCGTAACGAGAAAAAAATGTCATTGGGGCCTCGATAAGGATCGGTTTATACAACAAGCAGGTGTGGGAAATGTCAAATATTACTTCTGTTTTTAAAACTCAAAAATACGCCCATCAGACTGCCCGGGTATGCAAGCTGATCTGGGTAGTCTATCGTCACACATAAATTGCCTTATTGTAGCTTTTTTCTTGCGGCTCATTAATTAAAATAAATAACGTTGAAACTACACAAAATGCCTTCTTTGTGTGGGTGTTATGCCAAATACTGCATCGAGTGAGGTAAATGTCAAATTAACGTTACAAAAAGTGTTACACTTTTCATTAAAATTGTGCTACAGTGTACAATATTGATTGTGGTGGACAAAAGTTACTAAGCAATGGACCTTTTTTTTAAAATAGTGCTGAAGTCCACCTGACCATCACTAAAGGTAGCTGTTATTTATAGAAAATAGCCGCCTTATTCTTATAGCTGTGAGGACGGCGTATTCAATAATATTGTTATCAATAGAATCTGGACTAAAATCGTGTGTTGGGTTTAGCAAACAGTGTAAGCCCTAACAAGACGCGACAGAGCGCGGCATCTGATCAAGGTCTACACTGTTTGCTTTTTGTACACGGATGTAAGGAATAAACAAATGTTTACAGTCTAAGTCACCGTGTATTTTTTCAAAACCACCCAAGAGACAGCTGACCCACCTGTTCTATTACTACTTTGATAAACGTAAGTTTGTTTGTTTGTATTGGAGTTTAAGGGCCCAGTCAACAATATTTAGGTCATTTTTATCCCGGTCAGTTTACCTATCCACACTTTTTCTGTGCAGGCTTATACGTTAACCAGTACAGCGCACATTCTATTGCCAGAAACTGACAACTGCCCTTCTTGAATCAGCGGAAGGGAGAGACTGACCATAGGAAAGATTCCATGATCAATCTCCACGAAAGAATGTTGCCGACCCTGGCAGGTAACGAAGCCGCGTCCTCCTGATCACCAGTCAGACGCGCATCCAACTGAGCAACCGAGGCCGGCTTAAATAAAGTAAGATAATGCCTTATTATAACGAGCAGATCATTGCAAGAAGTTTAGTTCTCAGCCACGACAGTATTTTTCCGCTCATGTAAGAGACCATTGAGGACCTCAAGAGATGTCTGCCTATTCTTCGTTAGCCTGTATGACTCTTTTTATTTTCAGAGATAAATGTAAACCTAATTCTGTTGTTTTATACCTCAACGCAAGTACGACAATGCTCCAGAGTGGGCTATATCTTCTTAAGTGACAAGGGAGCGGACATTACAACTGCCTGTTCATCTGGCCACCATTATTGTCCAAGATACTTGTAACCTTTAGAGAATTTGGCGCCTTTTACCATGCTTTTCAGGTTGTCACGAGAAACAACTATATGCTGATTTTCAGAGTGTGTACGTATCTCTTTTCAGATCGAGTGCTAACGATACCATTTACTGAAAACGTCTTATAAAGTTCAAAAATTTTAATTTTAATACAAATAAACATTTCTATGGTCTTTTCTTCTGAAAATGTCGTGTACTCGTTACTTGAGGATTAATGAAAACACTGCGCTGCTTCATATGAATGATTTTCATAGCCAGAGTGTTGACGAATGGATCGCTGAAATTAACTAAATCCGACGTGTTCATCCATACTACTTAAAGCTTGCCTAAATTTCTTTTTGCTGACAAAACATTGTAATTTTGCCCGTACTCTGCGATAATAGCTATGTCAAGATTGTGCGTAAAATACATGTTTAACACAGAAATACTTAACGAAGCGAGAGTTCCTTTCAAGATGGCGACCGCCTTGGTGTAAAATTGTGACGTCATCGTGACGTAGGTTTCCCCCCTTGTGGTCGCTACCTAATAAATTTTCAATGTGTATGATGTTATATGGTTATGCCTTCATTCTGTTGTAGAATTAATTTTGAATCTTGAATCTTTGTAAAGTGGAGCGCTGTGGTGCAGTGGTCAAGCATCGGATTTGAGATCGAGAGGTACCAGGTTCGATCCCCGCTAGCGCCACGTGTTGTTTCCTTGAGCAAGAAACTTTATCCACATTGCTTAGTACTGGTTCCTACCCAGGAAAAGAGGGACAAATGGAAGATTAGTACTAGTACTAAATGTGTTAACCTCTTTAAATAAGGCCGATTATTATTATTTTTATAATATTATTATTATTATTATTAAACAAAAAATCCCAAATGTGTTTTGATAACACTATGATTCCTCCCAACAAACCCCTTTGCAGGGTTTTAGGGAACAAGGGTTTATGTCCAACATTATTTTTCGGGAACAAGGACACATGTCGCACACGCACACCACCACACACCACCATCACCCCACCTCAAGCGCTTTTGGGGATGGGAGTGCGATACTGTTACGATAAAGTTATCCAACATAAAGCCGTTGCATACGGAACAGTTATTCTAACAGCACATACATGTATTTGGTCCAGCCATAAAAACTTATTCAGATCTATTTAATTTCCCGAATGTAAACGTACACTGGAAGGTATAAAACACCATACCAAAGCAGGAATTTCTCTGCAAGCACACTTACCAACATAACTAAACTTCTTGGCATTTACCTTAAGGGGCTCCATAGGTAAAGGTTTCTCCTGTGTGACGTAGATATACTTTGGCACCTGTATACCAAATGGCATTCCCAGACCCTCGGGATCTAAACCTTGTTTCATACTAGTACAGCGTGCCGACAACAGGGTCATGGCCCGTCTGAACATCGCCTCTCGGGACTCCAATGCCAGGCGGGAGGCATTTCTGAAAAAAAAAATGAATAAATAAAACGTGTTTGAGCTGCATAATGACAGAATGGCATTTGCTCAGGCGTCAGAGCCTCCGCTTACCCCACGCCCATAAAGAGAACCCCTACCAAGCTGTCTGAGATCAAAATATAGCTGGATTTGCAAAAATACATTGTACGTGTGGTCCTATGTACGATAGGAATGATTCTCTCATGCAGTTGAAGATAAGAGCCGACGTAGAAGAATTCGAACAAAAAGACATTCGTTTCAGTGTCGTCAAAGTCTGATTATGAGAAATGAGACGAATAAGAAAAGTACCCCTAATATTCTCCGACTCATGTGTATACAGCCACTTTTCTCATGAGCTGACTAGATTAGAGTCTCATAGCTAAGAATGCATAATTCGAGTTTACTGGGGCCCAGAGTGGGATAGAACATCCATGTGTAAAAAGGTATTCTTTCATATCTCGAAAACTGATATTTCGCATAAATTTCTAATTTCTGTTGAACATAGACTGTTGTTGCTCGTTAGAACCGCCTCATTGAAGCGGCTCTAGCGAGCACCAACAATCTCTGTTTTGGGCAAGAATAAGAAAAATAAATAAAAATACCCCTGTAAACTATACTTCATTTCCATATATAAAGTGGGGTTTACAGGTGTATGTGTTTCACACGGACGTGTTAAAGTGGTGTCACTGCTGGAAATGAAACTGCTTCTAAATGGGGGGGGGGGGAGCTTATGTTTTAGGAAACAATATGCTGTTTTTTTGTTGTTGTTGTTGTTTTTTTGTTGTTGTTGTTGTTTCTTTCGGGGTTGTTATACATAAAGGAAAAAGATCTTCCCAACGTCTTTCTTTAAGAGTAACCCTCCAACCCCATGCAATTTATTTGTTTGATTTGGGGTTTAACGTCCCCGTCAACACTATTTAGGCCATTTTGAAGACATTGCTTCCAATTTGGTGGGACTTTTACCCGACACTGAGATGAAATGACATCTCAAGTCCTGCCGCCAATATGGTTTATATGCATTTTATAATGAGCACACCCTGTAAACGCCACTTTATATAGAAAAGTAGGGTTTAGTTTAGCCATACCTATTTCTGATATCAAACAATCAAATTATAATAGATTCATTCAAATTTGCAAACTGAATGACAAACAGTGTAGATCATGATTAGATGGCTTCTTCAGAAAACATGTGATCTGGATCTACATTGTTTGCATAGATAGGGGTAGTGGAGTTCATCAAAACATATTTGGAGGGTTGTTTTTCTTTCTTTGTCTTTTCCTCTATACTAAGACACCACCTTTGGCACTGTTCAAAAGTGGTCTCCAAACGTGCTCTTTTTATAGGAATGTTACTATATATTGTGGAACTAGTAATAACAGCCTCAGGGACATTACGAGCACCTTCAATCTATATTATGTACAGAGATAAGAAAATGTTGAAAGAAAATGGTAGTTATAGAGCCATGGAAGAAAATTAAGAGGACCCAAAACTCAAGGTCATTTCATATCAAATGTGGTAACTTGGGGCGATTCTAACAGGCAACATATGTTTCTAAGTAAGTCGAAAAACCTATACAAATGTTAGAGTATTAAAGTCCATTAATACTATCTACACAGAAAGAAAATTATTCCATTGTTATTCCTATATTACAAGGTAAAGCGGTGCGAGTCGGACCGTCCATGTGTATAGACCCTATTGGTTTCATTGGGCGACAGGGCTTGAGAAGTCATTTCATCTCAATGTCGGGTAAAAGTCCCACAAAAGCAACGTCTCCAAAATGACCTTTAGAGTGTTGACGGGGACGTTAAACCTCAAATCAAACAAACAATTACATTAACACATCACTGTGACATAATATATTCTTTCATTTCGCCAAAAAAAAAATAAAAATAATAAAAAACAAACAAAAACAAAACTTCTTTTTGTGATGAAATTTTGTGATTTTGTCCTTGTTTAGAATCCAAACATAGATTGTGGGTGCTCGTTAGAACCTCCTCAATGAGGCGGTTCTAACGAGTACCCACAACCTATGTCTTGGAGCAGAAAAAAAATAACGTATACCCCTTAAAGCCCACTTTTCTCTATAAAGTTGGGTTTAGAGGGGTGCTTACTAATCAACATAATAATCTGGAGCTAAGAAAATATTCACCTTGCCACAGCCTGGGTAGATGTAGAGTCTACCGGTGGTTTGAAAACAATTTCTACACAAAAAGTGCAGGTACCACGTGGTTTGCGTTTATCCATCTTACACATGTATTATACCTCCAAGCAAAATCCATTGCCACCAGCTTCTATACATGCATATCATTAAACAACTGCTATCCTATCAAACCAAGGAATAGAATACAATCAAATTCCACTATTAAGACCACCTAAAATTAAGACTAATTCTGTTTTAAAAAGCTTATTTAGAAGGGTGCAGTTATTCTTTCTTCGAATTTCCTGCACACAATGTCCTCTGGTCAGACACCACCTTTAGAACTATTCAAAAGTGGTCTTAAAGACCACTTTTGAACAGTTCCAAGGGTGGTTTTGATATAAATTTTACTGTACATAATTCCGTTACAAATATTATCATTTAAAAGATAAATGTCCTTGGTTTCTATGTGACTTCTTCAAGTTAAACCCATTTATTTTTCAACATTAATAGGGATTATCATTATGTCAATATAAAGTTAATAGTGGAAATGGGTTTATGACTGGGTTTAAATAAACCCACATAACTGTTAGAAGTGACTATTTTCACAATTTCAATTAAATTTAATATATATATTCATCTATAGAGCGGCTTACTTAAAATGTCGCCGAATCAAAGTACAAACATCACTGGTGGGTCGAGGGTCGCTTACTATTTATTTATCGAGCGGCGATGCATGAGTTATGGCTAATTTATACACTTTTTCTGCCATTCCTGTTGTTGTTTTTTCTGTTTACTGGGCCCCACTAAAACAACGCCTACTCTTAAAGGGAAGAAGATTAGTAGGGGATACAAAAATATTTTGAAAGAGTCGCTAATGTATGCGCCTGCCCGGGAGAAGTGTGGCAATGAAAACTAACCGATCACTTGCCCGCAAAGCTACAATCCTCTGAACGTTTGTCTGTTCACATTAACTCTTGTTGCCGTTAGCGCCCAAACCTATCAACATCACTGAAATGTCACACGGAATTCGGCGACACCTCTTTTTGCTTTTGTCGATTATGACACGATTGTTTGTCAGTAGACCCAAAGTTGCTAAACGCAGTGACTTTCCGTTGCTGATACCCACTTGACTATCGCTGAGTTCTATGAAATCCAAGCAACGGTTATTATTTGTTGCGCTATATTATTAATGTTTGGCAAAGATTGGTTGACTGTGTGGTGTTTAACGACACGTCAACCCTTGTGGGTCAGCTCCCAGAGGAAGGGAGAGACAGTAGAGGGATAGGGAAGAAAGAAGATATTGAAGGGAAGTGTAGAAACTGGAGAAATAACAACACCCCCCATCTAGGCCTTGCCAAACTGTAAGCCAATATTAGATGGACGCCCGAGTGACGCAAGATAAACGACACCATCGCATCATCTGACAAAGAGTGTAGACCCAGATCAGTCGTCGGCAACAAGAGTTAATGTGAACAGACAGACGTTCAGAGGATTGTAGCTTTGCGGGCAAGTGAACACTAATGAGACCATATCGAGTCGGTTAGTTTTCATTGCCACACTTCTCCCGGGCAGACGCATACATTAGCGACTCTTTCAAAACATTTTTGTCTCCACTACTTATACGGTTCAATGTTTCTTCTAAGGGGCAAAGTCTCTTCTAAGGGTCTGTTGTAGGCCCCGTTTTAGTGGGGCCCAGTATACAGAAGAAAAAAAAAACAGGAATGGCAGAAAAAGTGTATAAATTAGCCATTACTCAAGCATCGCCGCTCGATAAATAAGAGATGTGATACTTGCTTGTCAGAAACATGCAGTTGGTAATCGACACGATTCTGACGATAACCAAAACTATGTATGCCTAGTGTCCTCAAATGGGACATTGACAAACACAGTAGACCCTGATCAGACGCCGCATGCGGCGTCTGATAAGGGTCTACACGTGTTTAAAATGAATTTTGTGAAACTCACAACAAAGGAAAAGAATGGAAAAAAGGCTGTTGCGTTGAAGATCTTTTGCCATATTTAGGCTGACTTAGAAATATGGAAAAATTTCCTTTTCATTTGGGATGTGGCTTAACTCAATGTGAACTGAAACAGTTTGATCCAAGTCGACTTGGTGTCGATAAAATTGGGCCCCGTCAAGCGATTTTGGTACTTATCAACTATGCGAGCAGCGAAGGTTCAGGCGAGCCTGCGCATCCGCGCAGTCTCGCCAGAACCTTCGCTGCTCGCTCTCATACAAGCAGTGAATCAAGAGGAACCTTCAGACAGAAAGCTATATCCCTGGCCCCTCTGAATGGCTGGGCATGCGCAGTTAAAATTTGTCATGACGGAATGCTCGAAGACACAAATTCGCTTGGCGGGGTTCAATTGGTCCGGATCATGTCCTTTATCGCACGGATATGTTGAACTTCAGCAAGGTCACCATATTAAATATATTTAATACATACTTTCCCTTGTCGCATGATGTTTGTTTGTTTGATTTGAGGTTTAACGTCCCCGTCAACACTATAAAGGTCATTTTGGAGACGTTACTTCCAATTTTGTGGGACTTTTACCCGACATTGAGATGAAATGACATCTCAAGCTCTGCCGCCCAATGAAACCAATAGGTTTATAAGCATTGACGGGCCGACTCGCACCGCTTTGCCTGGGCAGGCTTAGATCCTCTAAGCGGTTTAACAGTACTCGTGTGGGGTCGGTTTCAGCTGTGCGTGGAAGCATCATGCAGCCCATATATTTCTTCAAGCCTCGATGGGCGGGGGCTGCCCTTGTCGCATGAACTAAAAGGTGAACAAGTGTAAGTCTAAGTCAAATATGATTGGTGTTATGGTCTTGCACGAGTTGGCGTCTTTCATCATTTTCATATGATGTGACAGCGAGCTTCTGTTTTATCATATAGCGACGTTGCCAAAGCGTTCGAAACAATAGCATTTTGGTCGGTTTTTAGGCATGGTGAGAGTACCCGTATGTAATAATGCGATTCATCATATTAGCCCCGCCAAGCGAATTTGGGTCTTCGAGCATTCCGTCATGACAAATTTTAACTGCGCATGCCCAGCGATTTAGAGGGACCAGGTATATGGCTTTCTATCTGAAGGTTCCTCTTGATTCACTGCTTGTATGAGCGAGCAGCGAAGGTTCTGGCGAGGCTGCGCGGATGCGCAGGCTCGCCTGAACCTTCGCTGCTCGCATAGGCGATAAGTACCAAAATCGCTTGACGGGACCCATATAACGTAACTGTTATCATGTCCCCACATGTGTAAAATCACACATGGTTGCTGGCGCGTAACGTCAGAATGCCGTCTGTGACAGCCCATGTGCTGTGTGTAATGATTCTGACACTGCAGTGTTATGTTCTTTTTATCAGACGTCTGACCTTTTCAAGATTACAATACATTCCCTCTCGCACTGTGTCATGATGGGTGCGCTAAAATATTAAAGGTCGTAGCCGCGACGGGTTGCAAGTCACCGGTCATTATATGAAAGGCGGAGCCCAACCCTCTCCTTTCGCCGTTTCAAAGCAGGAAGTCTTTTAAGCACCTATTTTTAAGCACCTACTGAGCCACTTGAGGTCCCACAAAAGCATCTCCTGGCGTTCTGTCAATCCAAAGTGTGAAATACAATATCCAACATATATAAAGAGTCAGCCCCTGAGAGAACGGTACGCATTGCTTAGCCGACCAACAAGGGTCTGGGCGAGCCTGCGTTTAAGCGCGGTCTCGCCAGAGCCTACATATTGTGGAAATCTCGAGAAAGCCTTTAGCCAAATTCCAGCTTTCTGGTTATTTTTAGTGGTTGCGCACGTGAATTTGAGCAATAACAGAGGGCCTTTTTTCATGGCCGACTCATTTATCTGCTGAATAGTAAAAAAAGAAAGTAGCATGCTCGAAAACCAATCATACAGTGTGTATATTGATTTCATATTAGAAATTACAAAATTACTTAATGGGGTGAACTTTTTGAGTAAATAAAATTTGATCGTCTTTCCTAACACTATTGATCTGTGTATTCAAATAGACTTAAGTGCCACTTCTACAAACTACCCGTGTTCAATAAGAATATCACCAAACTCGCAAATGAACAGGCCGGTGCACGACAACCCCTACAATAAGACCTGTGAGTCAGAGTCACGTGCCCAATAGTTTATTACGCTCAAAGAGCTTCACGCATTTCCCAGTCGAGCCAGTTAGACCATAGGGGCTTGAATCACGAAAAAATTGAAAAAAAAAAAAAAAAAAAAAAAATTGTGGTTCTATAATAGAGACAAGGGGGATCGTCCTTCGAATCTGGACGTTAACTGGAGACCCCTGTGCAGGTTAAAGAACCCTACCGTACTTACAGTGACTGTGTACTCTTTCAGCCTTCAAAACTGGAGTATATGCAGTATACAACGTCTGTGTCCCCTCTTGGGGTTTAGTTGAAAATGGAAGAAAAATAGCGATAATGCTCATTTGTCACTACTTCGAACGGTATAAAAATTAAACAGCACAGGTCGTTCCGGTCGTTAGTTCATCGGTAAAGTAGCCCGGAATCAGCAGAAAAACCAAGCTTCGCGACGATTGTTTTCTTGATCTGTTACATAAAGCGATGTAAAAGTAGTAAAATCTAAATTTAGAGCTGCAAATACATCATTTTGGATTAAAATTGGTCAAGAGAGGTTCATTTTAATGAAAGAAATCAGTTGAAAGCGAAAATAGTTTCCTCCGTAACACTAGTTCGCTTGTGATTGATGAAAACTTGAAAATTTTTGTCACACGTTTATGCCGAATTTTGCTTTGCTGAGGTAATCCATGCGAGAAAAACATGTTTCCTGCAAGTGACAGACAGAGGCGGATTATGGTTGCAAAGTGGACATATTTAACTTGTATAATTCGTAATAAGCAGGTGAAAAACTGCATTTGCGAAAAAGATACACTGGGTAAAATGAGGTAACTCCCCAAAAAATGGAGTCGAAGTTTCCCCCCTTGTCTCTAATATAGTACCAAAAAAAAAAAAAAAAAAAAAAAAAAATTTTTTTTTTCATTTTTTTTTTTTTTTCATTTTTTTTCATGATTCAAGCCCCCTATGGTTAGACTCTGCAAGATTACGGGGTCCGTACAGTCAGTTAGGCTTTCCCTTGGAATGGTTTGGTTTTAAAAGAAAACATATCTATCCAATTTCGCTTGACCGGTTTTAGCAAAGAAGAGAAAGGGCTCACATGACGTTTCAGCAACGTCGCATCAGCGTAGAGGCAACGTCATGACGTTGGATCCACGTTGAAACGACGTTGCCCGTACAAGTTTGCGCCCTTAGGGTTGTTTTGTTTGTGTTGCTTGTTTTGAGGTTTAAGGCCCCCGTCAACACTATTTAGATCATTTTTGAAACGATGCTTCCGACTTTGTGGGATTGAGATGAAATGACATCTCAAGCCCTACCATCCAAAGAAACCGCTAGGGCTAGGGTGTTTAAGGGAGGGACTGCCTCGTACCACTTTTCCGTGGCAGGCTTAATCTTTCTAAGTGATTTTACCACTCAAAACGTCAGTCGGTTCTAGCTCTGCGGGGAAGCACCATGAAGTCCAATCTATTTCTCAAAGCCTCGATGGTCAGCCGCGCAACCTCTGAGTTGTTACATGCGAGTACAGAGTTGTGGACAAGTGACTGGGTCATTTGCGCAATATCAAAACAGGCAATGTCTGTATTTGAACCCGATTACGGGGTCCGTACAACAGGTGTCTTCGTGCTTCAAATCCAGCAGAAGAGTATCGTTTGTTCTTAACCCATTGTATACTAGTGGACTCTTCCGTTGCTATATGTTGGACAAGTCCATTTGTCATATAAGGGGTAGCAGGTCTATTTTTATTTCGTTCTTATTCTATTTTTGACGGAAAATTCTGTTAGCAAATAGTGCAGACTCTGATCAGACGACGCCGCGTTTTGATCTGGGCCTGCACTGTTTGCCAAGGTACCCCTTTAGGGGTCTCCCGCATGCAATGGGTTAAATATGCGTATAATACTTACTTTCTCGTACCAAATCTTGAGTGTATTTGCCTACAAGCAGCGCAGTTACTCTGCCCATCATCAATCGCTGGTAAGTAGTTGGCAGGGCCATACTGAGAATAATTATAAACCGACTCTCTTTCTAGTCTGTCTATTTCCTTAATATACTCTGTTACAACTTTGTCCTCAAGCTTCGGCATGTTTCCCTATACTTTATTAGCGTTTTAACCCTTATTCTACTGTTCACGACATCCGCTGCCTTTGTAAACAGTGTAGAAACAGCTCAGATGGCCATCTGATCAGGGTCTACACTGTTTGACATGTAGTTTGTGAATTAGACAAATGTATATTATACCAAGTAATTTGACTGGTTGATAATGAGCAATGGGAGTGACTTAATTAATTTATGCAGCGGGATAAGGGTTAATAGAAAAAAAGTCAACTTTTCCTAATATGCTCGGAGTCTTAATTCACAAAAGTCTTGATTTAACGATTGGCAACTCTGCACTCCCGGCGTGTGGTTAATCATACATAACTAGTGTTACAGCAACACACCTTTTTTATGTCAGTGGATTTGATTTAGCAAAACAATAAGTTGTTCCGAAATAAATATCATTTAAGTACTATCTGCTCCCGTAAACCGACGTTGGCAATAGCAGAGATACGATCTCCAAAACATATCCACAAATCTCCCGTTTACAAATATATGTACATGCTCGTATGTGCAATATTAAATCCAAAGGTTTCTGTTGTTGTAATGAAAGTCAAACAACGCTGACCACTACAATAAGCCCAAGTAATAATAACCAATATTGCCAATGTTGAATTCAATTTTCCTGATTTACAATCAAATGCGGAAAACCCTGATTTTGATGCCAATAATGTCAGAAAATATTAAAGTTCACTAATCAATAGGCGAAACAATGGTCTGTATCGACCTTGCCTCACGCAACTTTTATCACAAACTTTCATGACTGTAAAAAGAAAGGCATTTCCTGAGCATAACACAGGACTCGGCTGTATAAAATGGACCTGCCATATGACTGTGATCAAACAGACCCGCATAAACATCCCCTCCTTCCGCTCAGAGCTTTACCTTTTTGTCTGAGCCTTTTTAGACCAACGTTACATCTTCGCAAACATGACAGTTATTGGCAAACTTGCCTGAATCTTCACTGTTCGCCAATGAAATAAGAGCCTTTATTACATGGGCCAGCTCATATGTAGTTAACAGAATTAAAGCACAATTTAAGTCCTGTCAAACCTTTAACTGTACTTTTTAAATACTATACTTTAATAAGCTTTCCTTTGTTGCATTTTACAATTAATAAATAGTATTTTCAATAATATTTCATAATCTAATCCATTAAGGACTGACCTTTAAGCAGTTCTTAAAAACTGACTGCATACATCAGACTAAAATAGAATGCTGAAAAAACGGAGTGCGTGCAAATGATAATAACAAAAATAAAATAAGACAATAGTAACAAATAAGAATGATAACAAGATATTAATTATAATAAAGCCCCATACTAAAATGAGCACAAATACGGGCTCTGTATTTGAGATGAACTGGATGGGGGGCGGGGCATGGCCTCGGCGGATCCCCGGTTGGTATCACTGAATGTATCATATCATAATGAACAAGAAGTAGAGGGTGTGTTGCATGGTCAAGATTGTGCATCTGTCTCTGGTCGGACCCCTCGGAGTCTTACAGTTGGTTTTCTTTTGCTCCAGAATTTCAATGGTTTCTTGCTGTCGAGTTCTCACCGTTGTTTCATCTCTGCAGTTGTTTGTGTTCTCGGAGATGTTGCACTGATGAGTTAGGAGGCCTTCACGCGGACTGAACAGATTCTTTATCTAGATCGCGACGGAAGTAAAGGCGAGGATTGCAGCGTTCCAAGGCGGTTCTTCTGTTGCTTTCAATTTTTGTGATGGTTTGTCTTTGGGTGTATGTTTCTCCTGTGCTGTTTTGTTTTGTTTCGGGTTAATTGTATCGATTCCTGATCATTGCCTTCACTTCTATTGCTTTAATAATAAAAGCCTGTGGAATTCAGTACCATAGAGTTTTAGAAATATTTCTTATTTCAGTTGTTTTAAACGTAAAATTAATGCCTGGAGTGGACAAGACATGAACCTGTCCTTTCCTTGCCTTCACTTCTAAATGATTTTATGAATTTTGTCTAATGTGTATTCGGGAGTGTTATTCAAAATACTGTTATTTAACCCATTGTACAGAACGCGGCGTCTGATCCGGACCTGCACTATCTATCTTCCGGTTTCGCCTTCACCCCATGTGGGTCAACAGACGGTGTATATTACATACACTACAGTTTTTGCCAACAGAATTTTCCGTCAAAAATAGAATAAAAACGTAGGTTTGACATCCCTTATATGACAAATGGACTTGTCAAACATATAGCAATGAAAGAGTCCACTAGTATACAATGGGTTAATATTGTTTAAAATTCGTTTGCTTTAAAGGTGCTTATATTTCATGATAATGCGATATACGTTTCTTTTCATGCAACCTACTGAAATAGTAAACATGGTAAATCAGTGGTGCTTGTAACCTTTTAAAGATGTTCCGTTACTTGGTAAAATAGAAGTGAAGGCAGTGATCAGGAAGCGATACAATTAACCAACCCACAGCTCCCATCAGAGACACCAAAGGGAAAGAAACACAAGACCCTAACGGAAACATCAATAGCGGAAAGCCAAAAGGACAATTTCTTTCCCACAAAATGGCCAATTGGCTATCCAACAAAATAATATATGCGATACACACACTCAAAGACAACCATATCAAAAATAAACCGCGACAGAAGAACCGCCTTGGAACGGCCAGTGGAGCGAATATCACTGGGGAGGGGGTGGGTGTAAAATCAATTTTACGTGGCCACAATTTCCTCGCCCTTACTTCCGTCGCGATTTAGATAAATAATTTGTTCAGTCCGCATGAAGGCCTTCTAACTCATTAGTGCAACATCTCCATGAACATAAAAATCAAACAACCGCAGAGATGAAACAACGGTGGGGACTCGATAGCAAGAAACCACTGAAATGCTGGAGCAAAAGAAAACCAACAGTTAGACTCCGATGGTAAGTTAGACTCCGATGGTAATCGGAGTCATTGGTCTTACTCTTATCAGTTGCAGATTTATATGAACTAATAAAGTTAATACTTATATATGTAATATGGCTTTTGTATATATGTCACGTCGGCCAATACCTAGGAAACTAGACCTAGACTAGTTCTAGGGGTAGCCCCTATGTGCTAAAAACGTTCGGTTACCTTAAAACCAGTCACCAACCAACCTACTCATAGCAAATGTTTTTTTTTTCTTCAAATATTGTATTCTGCGGTGTACTGGTTTATTATCATGGAGCACAGTTGTGGGATCGGTCCGGGGCTTATCCAGGCTTTAGGTGGTGTCGTCGTTTCAAAACTGACTTCCAACTGCTATTAAGATCACCTAAAATTAAGACTTAATCTGCTTTTAAAAGCTTATTGAGATGGTTTCAGTTATCTTTTCTTTGTGTTTTCTACACCCCGTGTCCCCTCCTGAGAGACCACCTTTGCGACTGTTCAAAAGTGGTCTTTAAGGCCACTTTTGAAGAGTCCTAAAGGTGGTATTAATATAGGAAATTTATTTCTGTATATTATGGTCTCGTGAGAGGAGAGGACAAAGAGAGGCGTGCTACGCAAAATTTTTGTGTATACACATAGAAAATTTTGTGGTTTCTGGAACTTTATCAATGACACTAAAACATGGTTATTTTGCTTCATTTCACACCCCAATTCTTATATACACAATACTGCGGGAATGATTTGGGATTTGATTGTATCAGTTCCTGATCGTTTCTCTATTTAATTTTAAGTATAACTACCACTCGTACACTGGTCACCCACATCCCTAAAACCTTTTTCTGTAACTTGTTGGTGTATTTTGGCACCACGTGAAAATGTAGGTTGCCCCAAATTTTAGACTGACATGGCGTGAAAGTCTATAGTTTATGATCTTACTTGCTGGCAAAGTCTGCATAACTTTATACGAACACATTGTGATCTTGCCTGAAGACTTTATAGAAAGTTAAGATAACAGCCCACAAGTACAGAGTGAAATTTAAACGGAAAACTAAAGATGCCAGATGAAAGAAAATGAATGTAGGACTTCTAGAATTACAAGTCGTGTACGGAAGCTCTGAAAAAATTTACTACTTGTGGATTTATGCATCATTGTAACAGTGACAACTGATAAGCATACTTGACTTATAAATTGACTGAAACAAGGTATATGATCTAAGAATATCTGAAACTTCTAACCTGTATCTGGCTTAGTAATCCAACAAAATGGTATCTATATCTCTGGCGTCCGTCCCTTTATTAAATGAAAATTTTGAAAGCAAATTGATTTGACTTGTACAACTTATCCCTTTTATCTGGTCCGTTCTCAAGTCCTGAAGACAGTTTGCTAAGTAAATTATCAAAATTTGATCTATTCATATTTAATAAGCTATAATCAAAAGTCTCCCACTATAACTAGCAAATTTATGCAAATATTAGCTTTTCATTTGCAAAAAAGCGGCCTTTTTTAAAACCCATTTTGTACCGGAAACCCGGGCAAACAGTGCAGGCCAAGATCAGACGCCGCAGCGCGGCGTCTGATCAGGGCCTCCACTGTTTGCTTAAAGTTCAGTCATTTTCCTAATACACAACTTGAAACCCCCAAGTTTTGAAATGGACTTCTGCCATATATAAGGAGGTAGATTCAATTTGGTACAAAAAGGGTTAAAGTTATATAAAAAGATCCATATATTTACATAGTAATATCTCCAATAGTCACGTGAATGTGGAACATAAGTTGTTCTAAGTAAGTGCAAAGACTTGGCAACCAGCCTTGATTTTTCTTTGCCATTAATGCCGAAAATAACTTCTCATTTTCTGAAGAAAAAAAAGGAATCAACTGGAAGGAACATCTAACCCTTCCTCTGTTGATTATATTAATTTTGCCACACCCATTTCTGACTATCTATCAATAGACAACTTGATATAATGTATTCATCCGAGCAGTATGACAAACAGTATAGATGCTGATCTAAAGCGATCATATCTACACTGTTTGCAAAGGAAGCGTGTTCATCAGGACAAGGGCTAGAGTTAGAAGTGAAGGTAATGATCTGGAATCGAAACAATTAACCCAAAGCTCCCAGCAGTGACACCAATGGGAAAGGAAAGAAACACAAATATGAAATACATGTAACTAGACCATAACGGAAACATCAATAGCGGAAAGCCAAAAGGATAGTTACTTTCCCACAAAATGGCCAACTGGCTATCCAAAACAAAATAATATAAGCGAAACACACACTCAAAGACAAACATACAAAATAAACCGCGACAGAAGAACCGCCTTCGAACGGTCAGTGAAACGAATTCCACTGAGGGGCTTGAATCGAGTCTACGTGGCCACAATCCTCGCCCTTATTTCCGTCGCGATTTAAACAATTTATTTGTTCCGTATGAAGGCCTCCTAACTTATCAGTGCAACACCCCGTGAACACAAAAAAAAAAACAACCACAGAGATGACTCGACTGCAAGAAACCACTGAAATGCTGGAGCAATTGAAGACCACCAGATCGGCCCGAGACAGAGCACCAGCCTTGTGATAGCTTAACATATTAAAAATTCAATGGGTACCAAGCGGACCAGACAAAGTCAGGAGCAATCGCAGAAGGAACATTTAGCTGAATTCATTTAGATAACGCACTTGTGCAATCTAGGACATTTCTTCGTGGCTCAAATAATGGCGGTTTTTTTATGAAAACTTGTAATACTTTTCTTGTTTCTGCTGCAAACACAGACTGTGGATCCTCGTTAGAACCGCCTGTCGAGGCGGTTCTAACGAGTACCTACATTCTATGTTTCTAAACTGAAATAAGAAATAATGTATACCGTAGAAAACCACATTTCCCTTAATAAGAACAGGGTTCTCAGGAATTGTCATTGCACGGGATTGTTAACGTGAGGACTAGCTCTTCCTTTCCCAGTGGCAACGATGGGACAGAATGAACACCAGAACAAGGAACCGAAAGCGAAATCGGGGCAACAAGGAACAAACAGAACCACAACCTTCGAAAAAAATCCCTTCAGCACCCATTTAAGACACCTCCGACCAAAAAAAAAACAACAAAAAAAACAAAGCTGCACTCGTAAACATTCCAGGCCCTCAGACACCGAAAATGCGTCTAATCAGAACTTTAACAGCTTGCAAAAGCGTGCAGCTGTTTTGACAATAATGAAAAAAAATCGAAGTGTATTTCTGCTATATATTCAGCAGAAAAATTCATTCATTGTGCCAGAAACTCGTGACATTTTAAAGTTACCTTGAAATTTCTACATCGTCTGATTCAGCATCGATAGAACCGTCTTCATCTTCATAAAACTTCACCGCCGATTTTTTCCCGCTCGACATTCTTTCATTAAATTTTTCTTCGGCGTCACTGGTCATTTTCTCATCAGATATAGTACATGTAGTTCTTAATGCTGAGTCGCAGTCTGATACAAGGGTACTATGCCATGTGGACATCTGAAGTTCTGAACATGTCTTTGTCGTGAGGCCCAGTCCAGCTCCAAGAGTAGCCATTTCCCCACCTTTAGTCTCTGCTCTTGATTCTGTGTCTTCCTCTGCAGTATCATCCACATCGTGATCATTCGTACCTTCAGTCTTTTCAGTGTCGCTTCCATGATCAACAACGTCGCTTTGGGAAGCCACTTTCTCTAATTCTGCTATGTACTCACTCCTATCAGTGTATAACCCGTCATAATCACTCTGATGCATTTCCGACTCGCTTGAAACATCAGGGCTTTTACCGTCCAATGGAATATCGTTAACATTTAGATTCTTTATAAGATCAGCTTCGTCGTCCAGACTTAACCCAAATATTTCATCAAGTTCGTCAATGTAGTCTATGTCAATTCCCGTGTTCGCTCTCGCTGGCGGTGTCAAAATCTCTTCAGTTCTATCGGTTCCTAATGGTTCAGTTGTACCACTCTGCTCTAAGATATTTTCCAATGTCGCTTTCTTTGTGATTTTCTCCATTGTCATTGCCCACCAATTGTAGTTTTACAATAGCACTTCATCAATTATACAACTGTGCACTTGATATTTCGTAAGCAAAGTTATCCCTTTCAAACAAGACAGAATTAGTTATGTTTCTTCCAGCTTTGGTTAAAGAGGATCATTCTCTACAGTGTGCTCGTTGATGTAATCATATTAATAATTACTGTATCATCAGCAAAGCAGTAATATCTAGAACTGATTTTTATCATGATCGTAACCCACTACGTATTTTTCAAAATTATCAAGTTTTGTGTCAAGATCTTATCTTTTGATTTGGGAAATACAAGATATTGTTCTGAACAAATATTTGTTCATCAAAAGATACAAATGAGAGAGAGGCCCTCGGTATGTTTCTTTGTCACAGTTTCTTAATCTAAACATGCCCATCACATAGCTTAATTAAAGTGCAAAGAATACTGAATGTACTTCGAAAATTAGTGCATTCAATTGTTACAAAACAGGGAATCTTGTTTACTTTCTCTGTAAGGTGTTTGCTATCGTATTATATTCGCTCTGTGTAGTAATTATCTTTCTGATATTTTAGAATGTATGAATAGTTATCCTTTTTGTACCTCAGAATGACAATATATTCTTTCTCTTGGGACACATCAAATGACAATATCATTGTAAGAATGACAGACACAAATAACCTTCATTATTGTCACAAAGATAAAGACAACAATAACAAAACAAGTACTGTAATTGAACAACATGAAACCAATGCTAAAAACTACAAAAAGAACAAAACCCAGAGATCAGAGGTTATTAAATAAAGCGTGCATCTGTCAAAAGATCAAATACATCTTATGATAAAAAGAAAATAAAGTGCGCAACAGAAAGCTCAAATATTTATTATAAAGCTACCGATTTTTGTCCGAGCATTCTACAGCTTAATGGAGAACACAAAATTAATTCTTTCTTATAAATGTTTTCTTTTTCCCTTTCTTTAGTTTGTCCCTTAACTTTGTGAGCACCCCACCAGTTATTCATTCTGAGGAAAGTCGACGGATTAATCTTCCATTTTCTTTTAAAGTAACAATATGACTTGTGGATAGCCAATCGACCATTTTGTGGGAAAGTAACTGTCCTTTTGGCTTTCCGCTATTGATATTTCCATTAGGGTCTATTGTTTCATGTTTGTGTTTCTTTCCCTTTGGTGTCTCTGAGGGAAGGTGTGGGTTAATTGTATCGATTAGGAAGAATCTCCTCACCACCACACACCCACTGAGGGTGGGGGTATCTTAAGTCTGCCAAAACAGTCATATTTAGTGTAAGATTGTATATCGCAGTGGAAACTTTGACATAAGCTGACATATTATTAAACTGGATTGAAGCAAGCTTGACTCTTTTCAACCTTGCCTATCACATGATCAGAAGAGCCATACATTAGTTCAACAATCACGCCCACCCCACCGCATTCGTATGAAGCGTTTTGTTACACAAGATGACCTAAATGAAACAAATTTGGTCTTTCTTCAGCTTTTGTTTCACCAGCAAAGGGTGTTATTCGGGATTGTCGTTAAAAAAATCATTCATGTTATAAAATGGTGCACTGGCGTTTATACTATGCCCCACTTGTTCAATATCTATTAAAACTCAGTCAATATTGTCCCAGTACTGATATGGTTTTTGGAAACGTTACGGCACCCAGCTCAGTTTTTATTCCATTTTATTACAGTTTATATCAATAAACAAGTTGTAAAATGACACTCATTAGGACGTTTTATTACTTGTAGCTGTTCGACATACAACCTTTGTGTCTCAGTAATAGCATGTTAGTATTCAAAGTGTCTAAAATCAATGTTTTATGCGACAGGTAAGTAAAAATAGAATATAAAAGAACTTGCAAATCAATAAATGTTAAAATAGTGTTCATATTTGTAAACGAGATTTATATCTCAACCTTGGACCATATGATATTGAGACAAAATGCTTGCACACATCAAAATCAACAAAATGGTTTACAAATGCATTCCATCATCCGCGTCCGCGCAGTCTTGTATTCGTTACATCTGATTGGTTATTCTATAGACTGACCACAAGTAAATACTCTTAATTCTTATCCTGCTGAAGACGACAACCCTATATTTGCAAACATTGTGGATCCAGATAAAATGCCATCTGATCAGGATCTACACCGTTTGTAATTTGATTGGCTGAAAGTCAGAAACGGGTGTGGCTACATTAATTAATTCAGGAGGTTGAGTTTAACACAGTGTCATCACGTGAACAAGTCCGTGAAATGAACACCACCCTAAACCCCACTTTATATACTGAAACTGGGGTTTACGGGGGTAAATGTTATTTTCCTTATTTCTACTCCAAGACATAGGTTGTGGGTACTCGTTAGAACCGCCTCATTGAGGCGGTTCTAACGAGCACCCAAAACCTATGTTTTGAGTATAAATAAGAAAAATATCGCAAATTATCATCATAAAAATACCTTTTTTGAGGTATGAAAAAATGCACTATATCACACGGGTGTGTTATCGTAATGTATAGATGAATAAGCTGATCTGTACTCCCACTGTTCAATTAATTCTTTCATTCATATATACCGTGCATATACCTACATAGCAACAGATAAGATTGGTAGTTTGCGGAAGGATAGTTTTCCCTATTTCTCAATATAAACCCATGATGTGGGTATTCATTAGAACCGCCTCGCCGAGGCGGTTCTAATGAATACCCACAACATAGGTTTAAATCGAGAATTGACAAAAACTATCCTTCATTTTTCACAAAATATCAACCTTTTCTGTTGCTATGACTGTGTAGATCCAGATGAGACGGATGTCTCATCAGGATCTACACTGTGTCATCATGTTAAGGATTTCGAATTAAACCCCTATTTGTGAGGATGGACCTGTCCATATTCAAAGATGGAAGATTCCAGTTCAGAAACTCAGGGGTGAAAAGGTTAAGTCATTTTATAGGTATTTTTTGTCGCCCATCACGTTATTAGTATCTGTCCAGAGATACTATCAATACCATCAGTACATTCATTACAAACAACATTAAGATCTTTTATGAACTGAAAGTGCAAATAAAAATAATAGATTTAATTGAAATTTGGGTCACCACAAAACCTTTATTACATAAAGGGATGAAATGTATCTATAAAGCAAAGTACTGAAAGTACTTAGGAAAGTTGATTTTTATGATAACAATGTCAGTCGTAGATCAAGCAGTTATCAAGATATTTTGTTAACAAGGACCCAGAGGGTTAAAAAAATCGACGAAGAAAAAAAAAAAAAAGATTCATCAATTGTTTTGAGTTTAACGACAGGTCAACCCTTGTGGATCATTTTTGTCTTCAAGAGAAAGGGAGAAAAGAGATAGAAGATATAGTAGAGGATACAAAAGTGAGGGACAGAGGAGAAAGGGGAAAATGAACGGAAGTGTAGAAACAGAAGAAATAACAACAACCCCCACTCTACCATTACCTGCTGCAAGGACAGCAGGCCTTGCCCAACTCTTAAGTCAATATCAGCTGGACTCCCCAGTGACACAAAATACACACCACCTTTGCCTCACCCAACTACCCCCACGAAGAAAAAAAGGAAGAAAGAAAGAAAACGTGTCTGTTAATTTCTTCATGGTAAAACCATAAATTTCTAAATTAGCTCAGTACATTCTGTGATTGTCCCATCTGCTAATAATCTTACTGAGAAATTCTCCTAGCTGACACATGACGTCTTAGCAACGTCGCATCAACATCGCATTGATACTCGTTCGACGATGCACATACGTTGTGCAGCCGCTTGGAGCTATGTTCCTTCTGGCATCTGTTCATAAAAAGGGGAATAACTTGACGAAAAAAAAATCATTTTTAAACCATTTGATTTAGACATTATAACCCATATCAGACGCCGCGTTCAGCGAACTTAAAATACGTTTATTCCAACTTGTACATTAACCCAGAAATGCCAATTGTTTCAATATTGGGACATTCGGAAACAATTAAGACAGATTAGAGGCCACAAAATTTAGAGTCTGATCGGTGTCTTCACTATTTACTTAAAGTACGGAACTTGATTTGAAACTCACAGCTTTCAACACATGTTTTATAATTAGAGCTCTCGAAAGCAGGTGAATAACTGTTCGATGTCGGTCAGTAACGGGTTGTTTAGTTGGTCACTGATAATCACGGAGAAGCGATCTTACCTTTCAACCCTGTAGACCGGTGCAGACGCCGAGGTAGAAATACACTGTATCTATGCAAACTTTCAGATCCAAATAAGAAGGCACGTAGCTAGCACGTCTCGCCAGAATCTACATGTACACTGTTTGCCAGCATGTCGGTGAACTAATCAGAAATCCCTTTCTATAAGAATATATTTAAAGCTAGAAGAGTCCTGTTCAGAAACTCAGGGATGAAAGAGTAAAGTCTCAAACCAGTTACATAAATATCATCGGAAAGCGCGTAAGAAAATAGTCCCAGAGTATTGTTTTCTTTTCAGAATTCGTCTTTCTGTGCCAATTTATATTCAATCCGTATATAAAATATTTTGAAAGACGCTCCATGCCTGCAAAGTTAATTTTAAAGCGTTCCTTCGGACCATTTTATGCAGCGAACGAACAGCGGAAGTGGAGTAACGCGGTCCAGTACCGGAAGAAGAAATGTAATGACATAGAAACTTGATTTTAAAAATCAACTTTCAAAAACAAAACCACTATTGCCAAAAGCCAATACTTCATTTTTTTTAGGACATACGTGTATTTTTAACTTAATAAACGAAGTGTATGAAGTTGACTTGGAGTTTGGAGTATGGAGTTTGGAATTCGCTTTATTCCGTAGTAGTAAAGTATAGTAAACTATTAGTGAATGTTAGGCAAAATTGATATTTATGTCTCCCCCGAAAAGATTTTTTTCGGAGAGACATATTGTTTTTCCCCGGGCGTCTGTCTGTCTGTCCGTCTGTCCGTCTGTCTGTCTGTCACACATTCGTGTCCGCTCTGTAACTTGAAAATCGTTAGAGCTATCTTCACGAAACTTCGTATAAATATTAATCAGCATTAGACGACGTGCAGTGCGCAAGAACTATAACTCTCGCATTTATACTTTTTGAATTATCTCCCTTAGAAGTTTGTTGGTATGTATATATGTATGGGTAAATCGTGTCCGGTCAATAACTTTCTTATTTTTTGATGGATTATAAAACTACTTGGCAGAAATATTAACAACCATAAGACGATGTGTGGTGCGCATGAGGCAGGTCGGTACCTCAAAGGTCAAGGTCATACTTAGAGGTCAAAGGTCAAAAAAGGGGCCTTTTTTCGTATTTGGTCAATAACTGTCATATTTTGAGATGGATTTTTAAATCACTTGTCATAATTATTAACAACCATAAGACGATGTGTGGTGCATATGAGGCAGGTCGGTACCTCAAAGGTCAATGTCATACTTAGAGGTCAAAGGTCAAAAAAGGGGCCTTTTTTCGTATTTGGTCAATAACTTTCTAATTTTGGGATGGATTTTAAAATTACTTGGCATAATTATTAACAAACATGAGACGATGTGTGGTGCACATGAGGCAGGTCGGTACCTGAAAGGTCAAGGTCATACTTAGAGGTCAAAGGTCAAAAAAGGGGCCTTTTTTCGTATTTGGTCAATAACTTTCTTATTTTGAGACGGATTTTGAAATCACTTGGCAGAAATGTTAACCAATATAAGGCGATGTGTTGCGTGCATGACCCAGGTTGGTACCTCAAAGGTCAAGGTAACACTTAGAGGTCAAAGGTAAAAAAGGGGCCCTTTTTCGGGTTTTGTCAATTACTTGCTTATTTTTAAATAGAATTTGAAGTTACTTGGCAAACATGTTAACTATCATGGGACGATGTGTTGCATGCATGATTCAGTTTGGTACCTAAAATGTCAAGGTCATACATAGAGGTCAAAGGTAAAAAAAGGGCCTTTTTTCGTGTTTGGTCAATAACTTTCTTATTTTTAGATGGATTTTGAAATTGCTAGGCAGAAATGTTAACCACCATGAGATGATGTGTTGCAGGCATGACCCAGTTTGGTACCTGAAAGCTCAAGGTCATACATAGAGGTTAAAGGTAAAAAAGGGCCTTTTTTGTGTTCTGTCAATAACTTTCTTATTATGCCACCAACTTTGAAAAAGTTGGAGGGGCATATTAGTTCTGGTTCGATCGCCCGTCCGTTACGCTTTTGATGCATAGCATAACTAAAGAACCGTGTATGCTAGGGTTTTGAAATTTCATATATGGATTCCTCATGGAAAATTAGCTGACGTGTATTTTTTTTTCTCATCCGGATTATGCCCCCTTCAAGAGTTATTGCCCTTTGAAATTTTTTTAATAAAATCTTGTCAGCAAGATATCTCAAAAACTATTGGAGCTAGAGCCTTGAAAGTTGGTGAATATATTGGTGGTGATGAGTAGATGAACTGATTAACTTATGACAAAATTCCGAAAAATGCTTTGTTAGAAATGGCCCTTTGTCATTTTGGTAATTTGTGCCCATTGTAATGTATGCTAAAAGTGATGCATATCATAACTTTAGAACCGTGTATGCTAGGGTTTTGAAATTTCATATATGGATTCCTCATGGAAAATTAGCTGAAGCGTATTTTTTTTTCTCGTCCGGATTATGCCCCTTTCAAGAGTTATTGCCCTTTGAAATTTTTTTAATGAAATCTTGTCAGCAAAATATCTCAAACACTATTGGAGCTAGAGCCTTGAAAGTTGTTGAGTATATTGGTGGTGATGAGTATATGAACTGATTAACTTTGACAAAATTCCGAAAAATACTTTGTGAGTTATGGCCCTTTGTCATTTTGGTAATTTGTGCCCATTATAATGTATGTTAAAGTGATGCATAGCATAACTTTAGAACCGTGTATGCTAGGGTTTTGAAATTTCATATATGGATTCCTCATGGAAAATTAGCTGATGCAATTTTTTTTTTCTCGTCTTGATTATGCCCCTTTCAAGAGTTATTGCCCTTTGAATTTTTTTTTTTATAAAATCTTGTCAGCAAGATATCTCAAAAACTATTGGAGCTAGAGCCTTGAAAGTTGGTGAATAGATTGGTTGTGATGAGTAGATGAACTGATTAACTTATGACAAAATTCCGAAAAATACTTTGTGAGTTATGGCCCTTTGTCATTTTGGTAATTTGTGCCTATTGTAATGTATGCAAAAGTGATGCATAGCATAACTTTAGAACCGTGTATGCTAGGGTTTTGAAATTTCATATATGGATTCCTCATGGAAAATTAGCTGAGGTGTATTTTTTTCTCGTCCGGATTATGCCCCTTTTAAGAGTTATTGCCCTTTGAATTTTTTTTAATGAAATCTTGTCAGCAAAATATCTCAAACACTATTGGAGCTAGAGCCTTGAAAGTTGTTGAGTATATTGGTGCTGATGAGTATATGAACTAATTAACTTTTGACAAAATTCCGAAAAATACTTTGTGAGTTATGGCCCTTTGTCATTTTGGTAATTTGTGCCCATTGTAATGTATGTTAAAAGTGATGCATAGCATAACTTTAGAACCGTGTATGCTAGGGTTTTGAAATTTCATATATGGATTCCTCATTGAAAATTAGCTGGTACGTATTTTTTCTCGTCTTGATTATGCCCCTTTCAAGAGTTATTGCCCTTTATAAATTTTTTTAATAAAATCTCGTCAGCAAGATATCTCAAAAACTATTGGAGCTAGAGCCTTGAAAGTTGGTGAATAGATTGGTTGTGATGAGTAGATGAACTGATTAACTTATGACAAAATTCCGAATAATACTTTGTGAGTTATGGCCCTTTGTCATTTTGGTAATTTGTGCCCATTGTAATGTATGCTAAAAGTGATGGCATCACTTTTAGAACCGTGTATGCTAGGGTTTTGAAATTTCATATATGGATTCCTCATGGAAAATTAGCTAACGTGTATTTTTTTCTCGTCCGGATTATGCCCCTTTCAAGAGTTATTGCCCTTTGAATTTTTTTTTTAATGAAATCTTGTCAGCAAAATATCTCAAACACTATTGGAGCTAGAGCCTTGAAAGTTGTTGAGTATATTGGTGCTGATGAGTATATGAACTAATTAACTTTTGACAAAATTCCGAAAAATACTTTGTGAGTTATGGCCCTTTGTCATTTTGGTAATTTGTGCCCATTGTAATGTATGTTAAAAGTGATGCATAGCATAACTTTAGAACCGTGTATGCTAGGGTTTTGAAATTTCATATATGGATTCCTCATTGAAAATTAGCTGGCACGTATTTTTTTCTCGTCTTGATTATGCCCCTTTCAAGAGTTATTGCCCTTTTTAATTTTTTTTTTAATAAAATCTCGTCAGCAAGATATCTAAAAAACTATTGGAGCTAGAGCCTTGAAAGTTGGTGAATAGATTGGTTGTGATGAGTAGATGAACTGATTAACTTATGACAAAATTCCGAAAACTACTTTGTGAGTTATGGCCCTTTGTCATTTTGGTAATTTGTGCCCATTGTAATGTATGCTAAAAGTGATGGCATCACTTTTAGAACCGTGTATGCTAGGGTTTTGAAATTTCATATATGGATTCCTCATGGAAAATTAGCTGAGACGATGAGACGATGTGTTGTACCTCAAAGGTCAAGGCCATACTTAGAGGTCAAAGGTAAAAAATTGCTTTTTTTTTGTTTACGGCCAATAACTTTTTTATTTTTCTATGAACATTTTTAAAGTTACTATGCAGAAATGTTCATCTTCATTAGATGATGTGTGTGTGTGTGAATTCGGGTTTAACGTCGCTTCCAACAATTTTTCAGTCATATCACGACGGTGTCTGGTTGCGACAGGGAGCTCAATGCTCACTTTTATAGTGCTGCCTCACTGAAGTATCATGTCCCAGACACATTACATGATACCACACCCAGTCACATTATCCTGACACTGGATCGACCAGTCCTAGCTCTACCCCGTTAATCTGAGTGCCAAGCAAGGAGCAGCTAGTAACATTTTTAACGACTTTGGTATGTCGCGGCCCGGGATCGAACCCGAGACCTCCCGTTCCCCGGAGCGGACACTCTACCAACTGAGCTATCGGGGCTGGTCATTAGATGATGTGTTGCACACAAGACCCAGCTCAATACCTCCAATGTCAAGGTTATACTTAGCAGTCAAAAACGGGGGAGACATCTGTGTTTTTGTAGAAAAACAAATTCTAGTTCAAGCTGCGAATCCCAAGCCAAGTTCACACACTCAAACAAATACACTGATCCTATACAAAAGGAAACTTAATATTATCCAACTTCTGTCCTTCCAGTACCCATGCATAGGCAACTATTGGGTAAACTGACTCGAAATCATTAAGTATCTCACCACTGTGGTTCGAGTCTCGCTCGGGTGAGACTTAAGGGACTTTACTAATTAACAAAACTTCTTAGACCTTTGGGGTTGGTACTGTCATCTTTTAAGGTAAATATGCTGGAAACATGCTTCCAGCATGTATATCTTATTATAATACCTTTTCATGTGTGCGCTGAACAGTTTGGTTTGGTTCTAAATGTCTGGGCTGCTAAAATGTGCCAAGGTGGGAAGGGACACGGTTTTCAATGTCCATTTCCAGTTTTAGGAGTGTCTAGTCTGGACTGCTTTATTTGTTGTAAGTATGACCTATTTTTGAGCAAAATAAACTCAACATTAGGTTTTCAATATCGCCTTTACATAAATGCTCCTACCAGCTGCATGTCTTTCAAACTTCATCAACGCACACATATGACTCCACCCCGCACATCGGGGCTTGAAGAAATAGATTGGGCTGCATGTTGCTTCCACGCAAAGCTAAAACTGACCACACATGAGTACTGACAAACCGCTTAACAGAACTCAACATGTCCTGGCAAAGTGGTGTGAGTCAGACCGTCCAATGCATATAGGCCTTTTGGTTTCATTGGGCGGCAGGGCTTGAGATGACATTTTATCTCAATGTCGGGTCAAAGTCCCACAAAATTGGAACCAGCGTCTCCAAAATTACCTAATGAGTGTTGGCGGGGACGTTAAACAGCTATTCAAACAAACAAAGGCCACTCTGGTCCAGCTTTCACAAAATTTAGTCATGTTGTCCTTCTTTCTACCAAATATACATTAAAATGATACGGAAGAAAAGTATTATTTACAACGCCTTACATGTACACAGTGGTATAAATCTAAGTAAAACTAGGATACATGTATAAATCGTATTTTAAACTTTCTCCATCTCCATATAGTCAAACTATCAGCGGGCTCGAATTGCTGGCCATGGCCATTTATCCAAGGACCAATTTGTTATAAACGTGGCTGAATGTGTGTCCATGTTATATATTGAAAAGACATAATAAAGTAACGAAACAAACCTTGATTCTTGGAAGACATCTGTAATGCAGCTCACAGCGGTCTTTCCTCGTCGTTCTAATCTTTCCCTAAACTCTCTGAAGTCTCTCTCATTAACATCATGTATCTGTCTGGGAGCAGACTTTATTTTATTGTTAGTCCTACTTACGACTTCAAGAATAGGTTTTTCGATTAGGGTTTCTTGAACTATAGGTTTTACTTGCGTTTTGACTTCATGTTTTGGCTCATTTTCTTCTACTAATTTTTCATATTCCTTTTTCAGTTTAGCGTTTTTATATTTTGATTTCAGAACCTCAAGTTCAGTGTCAGTAAGATCGTCACCATCAGCCGTGTCTTCGTATATGCCCAAATCCTCCTCCTCTGTTGTCAGTGTCATTTGTGGCTGTCTTTGATGCTTAACTGGTCTAACAACAGTATCAGAGGGTCTTTCTATATGTTTTGAGGTGTCTGATATTTCGTTTATATCTCCCGTTCTGCTTTCTAAATGATTGGTTTTGATTAAAAAGGGATCCTTTTGCAACCCTGACTTATTATTTTGTTCAGTAATCTTTCTTTCAGACCCATTCGCTACGTCCAAATAACTTTGGTTTTCACTGTATTCAATAATATGAGTACCAGTAGGATCATAGCTTATGACAGTTTCTGTATCACTCTGTTCAACAGCTTTAGCACCACTGAGGTTCTGATTCAACAAACTTTGAACACACAAACTATGATCACCATTCTCTCCGCCAGTTTCATTTAAAATAGGTTCTTTGTGGACATCAGAATGTTCTACTTGGTCCAATGGTTTATTTTCATGGCTGTTTGAAATTTGGTTTTGATCTATAGTTTCATCTTGAGCTGATTCTTTGCGGTCAGCTATAAAACCTTGTCCAGCTAGATGTTCGGTTTGATCTGTTGAAATTTGTTGTATGTCCACTTCACAGTCTTCCTCACTAGTCTTTTTATCTAAGTCTTTTGTATTATCAGTCGGCGGTTTACTCTCTTCTTTAGTGTCTGCATCTGACTCAGTCAACTGTTGCACTGTCTCTGCTTCTTCTTCTGCCTCGTTCCCCTCCTCCTCATCATCATCATCATGACAAGAGTTGTCAACAACAGGGATTTCGATCTTTAGTGTTTCCAGTTGTTTCTTTCTAGGACTTATGTCCTCCATGTTAGCTTCTGCAAAAAAAAAATCAATAATTAACCCTTATCTTGCTGTTCACGACAACCCCTATCTTTGGAAACAGTGTAGATCCAGATCAGATGGCTTCTGAAGAAGCCATCTGATCAGGATCTACACTGTTTGACATTCGGTTTATGAATTTGTAGCAATAAATTGCATCAAGTAATTTGATTGGTTGATAGATAGAAATGGGTGTGGCTTAAATGAATATTCAGCAAGAGAAGGGTTAAGTTCAAAGGATAATAAAGAACACATCACAGATCGAAAATACAGTAGTAGCTTTTGATTTATAAAGACTCTTCACAAGGTAACACCCATTTAATAGTTGTATAATATCCCCATGGACTATATTTACAGGTTTTTCATTACGCTAGCATATCCGCGAGCAAATATGTTTGTTTGGTTGTTTGTTTGTTTGATTTGATTGATTGATTGATTGATTGATTGATTGATTGATTGATTGATTGATTGATTGATTGATTGATTGATTTGAGGTTTAACGTCCCCGTCAACACTGTAAATGTCATTTTGGAGACGTTGCTTCCAATTTTGTGGAACTTTTACCCGACATTGAGATGAAATGACATCTCAAGCCCTGTCGCCAAATGAAACCAATAGGGTTTATTAGCATGGACGGTCCGCCTCGCACAGCGGTTCCTGGACAGGCTTAGATCCTCTAAGCGGTTTACCAGTACTAGTGTGCGGGCCGGTTTCAGCTCTGCGTGGAAGCATCATGCAGCCCATATATTTCTACAAGCCCCTATGGGCGGGGGTTTGATTTGAGGTTTAACGTCCCCGTCAACACTGTAAAGGTCATTTTGGAGACTTTGCTACCAATTTTGTGGGACTTTTACCCAACATTAAGATGAATGACATCTTTTTAAGCCCTGTAGCTTAATGAAACCAATAGGGTTTATAAGCATGGACGGACCGACTCGCACCCCTTTGGCTGGGCAGACTTAGACCCTCTAAGCGGTTTACCAATACTCCTGTGCGGTCGGTTTCAGGTCTGCGTGGAAGCATCATGCAGCTCACCTATTTCTTCAAGCCCCGATGGGCGGGGACGAGCTAATATGGGGTCTTTCCTACCCAATGAACTAGTATATTTCAGATGATTTTTGTTTTCATTATTTTTCTTATGTCTAGTCCAAACATAGATTGTTGGTGCTCGTTAGAACCCACAATCTGTTTATTTTTCAGAAAAAAAAATGAAAAAACTTATATATACCCCTGTAAACCCCGGTTTTCTCAATATCAAGTGTGGTTAAGACGGGTGTTCAACACACAGACTTGTTAACATTATGTGGAATTTTTTATATTCTATTCTACTTTCAAAAATTCTGGTATGGACATAATTATCCCAAACGAAGACGAACATTGGCGAATGACTATCGAATATGGAACATGGGGAACAGGGTTCTTTGTACATAACTGTACATAACTAGCAGGGGTCTTATTATTGCAGACGCACGTTACAAGCATAACGATACGCATGGGCTTAAAGAGAAATATTTGCAATTATGACAGAATACCTTAATATAATGTATTTTTCCATACCATGATATCTGCTATTATAGGAAAGAATTTGCTTCCCTGGGAAGGAAAATATTTCTTTTAAGAGAAACGCCCACCTACATGACCAGCCTCTTGGAGAAAGAGGATGCATTTTTTTTGCGCATACCATTTTTGTATTTATCCATTGTATAGTATCATTAATTTTGTATACAGTGATTTCTTAATTTTTCGAATACGAAAAAAATGGCCTTGAAAGCTGGTTAATATAAGCAAAGAAGAAGAAGAAAATATGTTTTTGTTTTTTTAATCATACATTGTAAACAAAATTCTCACTATCTTGCGACGTATATTGTCTTGGTCCTGCCAATTGGGGCTTGAAGAAATAGACTGGGTTGCATGATGCTTCCACGCAGAGCTGAAACCGACCGCACACGACTACTGGTAAACTTCTTAGAGGAAAAGTGGTGCGAGTCGGCCCGTCCATGCATATAGACTCTTTTCATCACGAAAACACGCCTATATAATTTTGACCCCCTTGAATCCCACTTGCATGTTGTAAAATTGGGGTTTAAAGGGGTAAACCTTATTTTTCTTATTTGTGTTCTAAGACGTAGATTGTGAATACCTCGTTAGAACCGCCTCGATCTAACGAGTTCTCACAAACTATATTTTGTGTAGAAATACGAATAATACTATATTTTTATCAGAAAATTTGCATTTTCGGGTGGTACAATTTTCAATATACTGGCATAGGCGTGTTTTCGTTATGTGGTTTCATTGGGCGACAGGACTTTAGATTTCATTTCATGTCACTGTCGGGTAAAAGTCCTACAAAATTGGAAGCAACGTCTCCAACATTACCTATGCAGTATTGACGGGGACGATAAACCGCAAAACAAACAAACAAACGTTTATTGTCTACAAGCATGCAAGCCTTGTGAATCAGTAATACCTTGGTTCTACACTATGTGTGTAGTAGAACTATGGTATAACTGATTCATAAGGCTTGCATGCTCTGTGTGTAGAGCCATGATATAACTGCTTCATAAGGCTTGCATGCTCGTAGACAATGTACGTCGCAGAAATGTGGCATGTTCGCACGATTACGACGCTAGTGCATTTGCGCATTGTACAAACACACAAATCATGGTATAACTACGACAAGTAACCACAAGCAAAAATAAGAAAACAGAGTAATATTAGGAAGCTGAGATATACGATAACTAATAAACAACATGAGCGTTATATACCTTCACAAAATATCCAACAATACACTGAATGATACACTGTTGAAAAATATGATACTTAATACCATTTATGGTCTCTGAGGTGTGCCCTTTCGGTTAAAAACAATTGATCCTAAGTTATTAACAATTCAACAACTATATAAGGTGCGTAACAAGAAAAAGGCTATAATGTCATCTCTTGGTAAAAAGCCGTTCGCGCTGTTTCGTCGTTATCTCAAAACGTAGACCAGTTGCCAGATATGATTAATGAAAGCAGTATTGACTGGTTAGACTGCACAAATGCGTCATTATTCTTATCTAAGACCACAGGTTATAAGACAGGCTGTCCGCCGACCCAGCTCAAATATACCTCCTTTGAAGGGCAATAAAAGATCATATTCAATAAAACGTCGCTAAACGTTGAGATAAAAATCCATGTTATCGTGAGAAAACGAGTTTTGTGCTTGGTGCATTAGTGACCATGCATTAGTGAAGACATAGAGGATATTTGCTTTTTTGAAGTGGATATAATAATAATAAAAATAATAATGATAATAATAATAATAATAATAATAATAATAATAATTATTATTATTATTATTATTATTATTATTATTATTATTATTATTATTATTACAAGATGGAATAAAATCCCTATCTGGTGCTTATACGTCTAAATTATTTTAGTAGTTATATGGCAAAGCACGGCGACTAAAGTATTTTAGGTGAAATATGGTAGGCAAAATATGCAGCGCCACGCACAAATCCTGCATATATCATGCGATGCATGCAAGAGCGGTTTGTGGGGAAATTATTCGCCATACAGTTGGCCGCTATAAGTCTGATTTCCATGTAGTTTGTCTAAAAAAAAGTCGCCAAGCACCAAATAGTGCCAAATATATTTTTCATGCCAATCGCATTGTTGTGGATGTTCGTACTGACGGAAGTTATACCATTGATCTGTAGGGAGGTTTCATCATTTTTCTCCAAGGGAAATGCAATTCTAACGGAGATCAATTTTCTGCTGAAATTTGCTACATGGCTATAACTGTGGCTAGTATCTATACTTCTTACAATTTTAGCTAGCTAGCACGGTTATGCATGGTTTTCCTGTAGTAATTATAGATATAAATACCCTGAAAAATTATCGTAATATTAGCAGCAGATCAGAGGTAAACGAATACCCACAACATTGTGCCGAGCCAAACGCCGAAGCTTTGGCGGTATGTTAAATCTATGTTTAGTATTTTTTTTTGTATGAACATGCTTGTAGGTTTTGGAGGTTTTTCTCCCTAATATACTCCAACTTTCTGATGCCTATTCTGGATTCATTTTAGAAGCATCTGTGGTGTGGTGATTATGTCACTCGCTTTATAAACTAGGGATCGCAGGATCGATCCCGGGCTTCTCCAGAATTCGAATGAGTCTTTAAATCGAGGTCTTGTCTCCGTATGACCCTAGATGTTGGTGAGACGTAAAACTAGGACACTCGCTCATTCTGGATTCATTTTGGCTTTTTAAAGAACTCTTTTATAAAATATATTTATTAACGTCGGGCCACTTGTTCCATCCATAGCTTTTGACTACCGTGGTCCCGTCTCTATATGACGTTAGGTGTTGTGGGGACGTAAATTTAAGACAGGTTTAACTATATCTTCATCATCAGGGCGAACGCTTAGACAAGATCCTGTCGGGTTATCCGTGATGATGAACCATGATGAATTGGTATTGCAAGCATTTTCATGTTGTATAGAAAGAATTTTGTTCAAGAAGAATTACGAGTTCATTTTTTGTAATGATGCCGTTTCTGTTTAAGAAATCGGTTTGTACATGTATGTACATGTAAATGACGTGATTTTGATTTGTGTGTTCTGAATTACGTAGGATGATAAGTTTGGGTATTTGGTCGCCACACGTTATAACGGCCTGAGCGGCGTGGATGACGTCAGCAACGTCATTGACGTCGCAAAGACGATTCTGATGTTGTGTCTACCAAATTCGGAAATTATTTTAGCTTAGTATAAAACGGCAAACAGTGTTGTTCCCTATCAAATACTGATACACGTTGTGTAGAATAGATAAAAATCTTCCTGTTTTTAGTTTCTAGCTGTTGTTAATGTAATGAATTTGTGAATTGCTATATTTGTGAGCCGTGTCGCGGAGAAGGATATGGAATTGAGTTTTTGTTATTTGTTTCCTGTAATTGGCGAATGAGCGGGTAGCCCAAAGACGCTGTCTGTTCAATTGCCTCTTACCTGTGCTGATGTAGTGAGCACGAATTTGACGAGTATTATGCTCAGTTATAGTGAGCAGTAATTGATTTCTGTAGTGCTCAGTAAGGAAGCATACATTTTGAGTACTCTTGTTTCAAGCGCTGGGTGCTGATATTTTGTTGCACAGTCATGTTCTGCTGCGCGGTTATTTGTCGCATGCACTGATCACCCTGTTTGTCTGGTCGGCGCTTGCGCAATAACGGTATATGCATGAACATATTCAGATAACGGTATATGCATGAACATATTCAGACTTCTCCGGGACAGGGATCATCATGTAGTGTATACGTTTCGTGAACCGTATTTTAATTGATTATCGCAATTTCCATATTATGTCGAGATGACGTGATATGACCTGCTGCAGCAGGTATTGGTACGACGAGTCGTATGGTAGCAGTGCCCCGCAGTAAAACCAGATTGCGGACCGTCCAGATCAATTATTGAGATCTCATGTTCTACTGGACTGAGACATACTTTCCAGTATCAGTAGAAAGAAAGAAAAAAAAGAAAGAAAGTTTCCAGAGATTAAATCGTACGATTTGTGATAAAAGAAGAAAGTCTCAACATAGTTGACTGTGATAAATTATTCAAATGAAATACGGGTGCACCAGCGCGTCGACGTAGTCCACCAGAAGTGGACTTATATTTTTTTATAAGCCGGCGAAAGTTTTTTTCCATTGGTTTATTTTGTGTACATTTTGTTATTTGCTTCTATATAATTTTCTCGTCACCGTCCCGAGCACAAAACGCAGTTGTGCCTTCGGGGCGTGCGCCGTGAAATGTTACAGAAGCAAGTAAACGTAGCGGTCAGTGTTGGTATTGATGTATATAGTTATTGTTAATAATTTATGTCTTGTATATAACATCTTTCTTGTGCCTTACCCCATAGTTTCCCGTTCACCTGTCAGAGATCACCCTCGGCCGTCTTATCAGCATGCGGGTTTGCGGGACGCCGTAAACCCACATGTAACAATAATAATAATAATAACAGTATTTCAAGAGGATGGCATATTTGGGACGTGTGCCAGTCTAACATATGGTCCTCAATTTAACAATAACGTATGCATAGCAAAAAATTTTCATCGAGTTCGCTGAAAACATACTAATTTTCATGAGTGCGAAGCACAAGTGAAAATTTAGATGTTTTGAGCATACGAAATGTTTGATATCCGCCGAAAACAAAGTGAATCTTCTTTGAGTCTTCTTCTTTGTGTGTTCTTCATCACACGAGCAAGACGCCAAATGAGACAATTGGATGCAATAGGCCATTTTAACCCATTCAGTACCAGAAACCCGTAAAGGGGTACCTTGGCAAATAGTGCAGGCCCAGATCAGACGCCGCAGAACGCGGCGTCTGATCAGGATCTCGTCTGTTTGCTAAAAGTTCAATCATTTTCCACATAGATTTTGATGAAAACACAACCTGACACCCCTAAATTTTGAAATGGACCCCTGCTATATATAAGGTGAAAGATTCAATCTGGTACAAAAAGGGTTAATGATCACTTGTCAGAGCTTGATTGGTGCTCCCGAATGCTGGTAAAGCCTGCCCAGTTTGCGATAAGGATAATATAAGAACACAAAACATGTGGCGAGTCATAAGTCATTTCTAACAGTACAGGATTATTTTTGCCAAAAATAACCAAAAAGTTTGGATAGGCTTGATATATACTGCATCTATTGACCTTTAAATGACCAAAATGTTTGGATAGGCTATCAAAACTTTTTGGCCATTTTTGCCGACCCCCTTTGGTCATTTCAAATGACTTGAGTATAAAAAAACTGTTTGATACATGCTTATAATCGCAAAGGTGGGAAGAACTTAGCCGTTCGAAAACTGCAAGGAAAAACATTTAGTAAACCAAGCTGCACGGCAGAAACAGAAAATCTAGACCATGGGGTAATATGCGCGAAGCCCTGTATCAATGTATAGAAAACAGAACCTCAATGCGGTAGATTGTGGTGGAGGCGGGATGAAAACTTTATCCACCAAAAAACGCTTTGCTACACAAAACGTTCCTTTCCCTCCACGCTCCCAGCAAATAAAGGCAGCACAAACAAAGGCAGCACAACAGCATCTGAGGCTCGAACAAGGTGCAGATTAAAAGCAGAATAAAAATAGTCTGTACACAGTTAATCCTGACTGGCCAGTCCCAGCCTGAAGGCGTCAAAAGTTGGAGCAGTCACGACGCTTCCCGGCAGTTTGTTCCACAGTTTGATGACGGAAGGAAAATAAGTGCCGGTAGTATGCAGTATGGGGTCATATTACGTAGCGTGTGACCTCCGGTGCTCAATGCAGCTGGCAGCACTGGGATGTCGATGAGTCCATATACATTCTGTACATCATGACCTGTTTGGCATTGATTCAACGTTGGTGGAGGGATTCCCAACCAAGGTCAGCAATCATCTGGCTGGGGCTGCTAGTGGTTTTGTAGTGTGTTTCTGTAGTTCCCCGTGACAAATGTTGCTGTCCGGGCTTAGGAGTTAGGAGGCCTTCATGCTGACTGAACAAATTATTTGTCTTAATCGCGACGGAAGTAAGGGCGAGGATTTTGGCCAAGTAAAATCAATTTAAGCCCCCTGGTGGAATTCGTTTCCGCTGACCGTTCCAAGGCGGTTCTTCTGTCGCTGCTTATTTTTGTTACGGTTTGTCTTTGGGTGTTTGTGTCGCTTATATTATTTTATTTTGGATAGTCTATTGGCCATCGTGTGGGAAAGTATTTGTCCTTTTGGCTTTCCGCTATTGATGTTTCCATTGGGGTCTGTTGTTTATGTTTGTGTTTCTTTCCCTTTGGTGTCTCTGATGGGAGCTGTGGTTTAAATGTATCGATTCCTGATCATTGCCTCCACTTCTATTCTTCCAGCTTCTGGATGTTGTTCTTGGTATATGGATCCCATGATGTAGATGAGTAGTCAAGGATTGGCCTGGCCAAAGTAAGGAAGCTCTGCGTTTTGATGTCTTGTGGGCAGCTTCTTAGGAAAGCTAGGCTATTTTTCGCCTTCTTGTTGTAGCATAGGCAGTCCAGGACAGGTTGTCAGAGATTGTCAATCCAAGATACATGCCCGTCTTAGGAACTGTTGTGTCATAGCCATAGCCAGTAGTCTTTACAGGATTGGGTTTCCTTGTGATCCTGGTGACCTCGCACTTTATGGGATTAAACGACACCTGCCAATTTTTCTCCCATTATTGAAGTTTGTCCAGATCTTCCTGCAGTGTCCGAGCATCCTCGGGACTCTTTTATACCCCCATACAGGAGGTTGCCGTCGGTAAACAAGCGGGTGGGTTAATATGCTTTTATTGGCATGTCGTTTATGTAGATGAGGAACAACAGTGGCTCTGAGACTGTTCCTTGTGGCACTGTGGAGGTAACTGGTGCTGGTGAGGAAGAATGTTCTTCAACCAAAACTTGTTGAGATCTGTTGGCGAGGAAGCTCTTTATCAATTGAAGTAAGTCACCCAGGATTCCATAGTGATCTAGTTTGGTGGCAAGACGCTGGTGACCAACCTTGTCAAAGGCTTTACTGAAACCCCGTGTGTTCATTTTCTTCCATCGATTAGGACAGATCTTGTATTGTGAGGGTCAGTTGACTCTCGCATGAACGCTTTTTCCTGTGTTGTTGGTTAGACAGGATCTGATGTGCATCTAGGTGTTTCATAATCTGGCTGTGTAGTTTGTGTTCCAGGATCGTGCTGTACACTGATATCAGGGGTATGGGCCTGTTGTTCGTGGCAATACTGCGGTCGCCCTTCTTCAAAATGGGTGTTACATTGGCCTGTTTCCAATCGCCAAGAATTTTGCCTTGTTGCAGAGAAGCCCGTAATATCAGAGTCATCGCCGGGGTGAGTTTGACTGCAAACTCCTTCTAGAATCTGTTGGGGATCTGGTCAAGACCTTCCGCTTTGTGACGGTCTAAGCCTAGCATCAGTGTTTGAACTCCTGCTTAGTTGACCGAAAAGCTGTCTATGTCAGGATAATGGCTTCCATCCATGGTCAGCAGGTCTGTGGTTGCCTCTTACGTGAAAACGTCACAAAATTGGTCATTTCGAATGGTCGCTATGTGCGATGCCATCCTACTTCAATTGGGAGACTCCGCTACTATCACACCTCTTCCCATTGATTCGTGGAGTTTTTGTTACTGATCACAATGTCATTGACATAACCATTGTGAACTAGCAGGCACATGACATAATTGTGACGTCACATCAATGCACATCAACGTCTGTAGATCATCAAGACCTTAATGATTTGACGTTGCCATGGCGACGTGTGTCTGCTGGGAAGCTGTTTTACATTAATACTGGGATTCCTTCTGGGGCTTCTTTTATCTTGTCATAGCAGAAGGGGTATTGCTCGATTTATGCTCCCGAATGCTGGTAAAGCCTGCTCAATTTGCGAAAAGATTTTTTTTTATTTTATGGCGGAACGGAACATTTATTACAGAACGTAAACAAATGTAAACTAGTCCCGAATAATATAAATGGTACCAGACGCTGGTGGGTTGATACGATATCATTTCACAAGTGTTTGATATTATTTTTATTTGTTTCAGATATGCATTAATTACTTCGCTAAGTATCAAGTAAATAGGAATTCAGCATGCTCAGACATACAACGTATAAGCAACGTCGCAACACTGCCGATGCAACGTTATGATAACGTGTGTCTTATAATCTTCGTTGTTCGCGTAAGCTATCTATATGGCATGCGGACAGACTGCACATTTGGGATGCTCGTTGTTTTCAATATAGGTTTTATGGCTAATGAATGCTTAATGGCCAATGTGTTTCACGTTTCGAGAGAGCTTCAGAATACGGTCCCCGCCCATCGGGGCTAGAAAAAAATATATGGGCTGCATGATGCTTCCACGCAGAGCTGAATCCGACCCGCACATGAGTACTGGTAAACCGCTTAGAGGATCTAAGCCTGCCCGTCCATGCTTATAAACCCTATTGGTTTCATTGGGCGACAGAGCTTGAGATGTCATTTCATCTCAAGGTAGGGTAAAAGTCCCACAAAATTGGAAGCAACGTCTCCAAATGACCCATACAGTGTTGACGGGGACGTTAAACCTCAAATCAAACAAACAAGAGCTTCAGAAAACATCATTGCAGAAGCACGGCATACACAGCGCTATTACGAATGTTACGCATGTACGTAATGAGAAAAGAAAACATATTTGAGACTTTAAGGAAAGAATTGGATCTCCTCAGGAGTGCTTTCTCTATAGAAATCCTAAGATTTATAGAAGTCTTATTCACCCACGAAAGCTCTGATCAGAACTTCAATAATCCGAATACCATCGAGACAATGAAAATTATTCGAGATAGGGGCTGTTGGAACTTCTGAGGTTTTGTCATAGAGCCAGGTTATGAGGCAGTATGGGGATCACGTATCGACACCCCTCTAAACTACACTTTATATCTATAGAAAAACTGGGGTTTACAGGGGTATACAACACTTTCTTATTTCCCAAGACAGGTTGTTGTCGGTCGTTATACCGCCTCATGTAGGCGGTTCTAACGAGAACCCACAACCTATATTTAGAATATAAATAAGAAAAACATCACAAAATTTCATTAGGAAAAAAGCCTGTTTTGGAGATATGAAAAAAAAGCACGTGTAATCATGTAAATCTGCTATAAAATATAGGTTCGAACAAGCCGAGGTAAACTATATACCGGGGGTATAATTTCGGCCTCGCCCATCGGGGCTTTGAGAAATATATGGGCTGCATGATGCTTCCACGCAGAGCTGAAACCGACTGCACACGAGTACTGGTAAACCGCTTAGAGGATTTAAGCCTGCCCAGGCAAAGCGGCGCGAGTCGGACCGTTCAGGTTTATAAACCCAATTGGTTTCATTGGGCGACAGGGCTTGGGTGCCATTTCATCTCAATGCCGGGTAAAAGTCCCACAAAAATGGAAGCAACGTCTCGAAAATGAGCTATACAATGTTGACGGGAACGTTAAACAAACAAAAAATGGGGGTATAGTCGTATTGTGGAAGTCTTAGGTTGTTGGCCTCACTGAATGGTGACATCGAACCCGCGTCTTCCGCCTTTCGATTCGGGCACCAACCGCCGCACAAACATTGAAACTGGGAACCTCTGCCATCGTTATTACTGTTTCCTGTCGACGACGGTCCTTGGTTTGCTGAGGTGAATATATGACCAAATTCTTAATTAAATTAATGATAGCACTCTATTTGTACGGTTTGGCATTATCTGAAACGAACTCGGCCTACAAATCTGAACTGTTTTTAGGGAGGACTCAAGTCTGCCTATGTATCAGCTCAGTGAGAAAGTATCGTTCCCAGCTTTGGCCCATTCGGCATCTATATAGTGCACAGCAAAGACTCTGATCAGCCTGCGCATGCGCAGGCTGATCAGAGTCTTTGCTATGCGCACAAGACTTAAGACACATTTTCGCCTGACACGGCTCATTAGTGGTATTATCTTTATTTGCCATTCATGGCAGATAGAACTATTCAATCTGGATTTGATTTATATTGTATTGAATTACATACTTTGTTTAATACGACTGATAACATTGTAATCTGTGTATTTAATTGCAAAAAATTAAATTAAAATATTATTTTGAATATCAAAATTATCAAGTGCCAAGTTTTAACGATGACAAGCATGAGTTAACAAATTTATTCCCTTTCCTTTACTTTCACTTATATTTACATGAGGCGAATACCGAAGTACCCAACGAATAATGCTATTTATAATAATGATAATAATAATAATAATAATAATGATAATAATAATAATATGAGTATTACTGTTATGATAATAATAGTGATAATAAAAATAATTGTTATAAAAATAAATAAACTAACAAACAAATAAACAAGAGGCCCATGATGCAAGTGTTTGTTTATTTGTTTGTTTGTTTGATCTGAGGTTTAACGTCCCCGTCAACACTGTATAGGTCATTTTGGAGACGCTGTTTCCAATTTTGTTGGACTTTTACCCGACATTGAGATGAAATGACATCCCAAGCCCTGTCGCCCAATGCAACCAATGGGGTTTATAAGCATGGACGAACCGACTCGCATCGCTTTGCCTGGGCAGGCTTAGATCCTCTAAGCGGTTTACCAGTACTCGTGTGCGGCCAGTTTCAGCTCGGCGTGGAAGCATCATGCAGCCCATTTATTTCTTCAAGCCCCAATTGGCGGGGTCTGCCATGATGCAAGTGAATCGCTCAACTGAGTCTTAATACTTTACCATTTGGGGAGCTTCAATTAAAAACCCGCCCATCGGGGCTTGAAGAAATAGATGGGCTGAATGATGCTGCCACGCAGAGCTGAAACCGACCGCACACCAGTACTGGTATCAAAGTCTGCCGAGTCAAACGGTGCGAGTAGCTCCGTCCATGCTTATAAACCCTATTGGTTTCATTGGGCAACAGGGCTTGAGAAGTCATTTAATCTCAATGTCGGGTAAAAGTCCCACAAAATTGGAAGCAACGTCTCCAAAATGACCTATACTGTGTTCACGAGGACGTTAAACATCAAATCAAACAAAATCAATTAAAAACACTTTGTACTTTATTAGCAAAAGTCCTGAGAAGCTTTATCAATAATGTCTCTGCAGTATGAGAGATGTAAACTGAAGCTAAGAGATAACTTCTATCTGAGTCTGAAATTATAGAGAAACTTAATCGTGTTAGCAATATCGATCAAAACATTCAAGACGTAACAGACGCGATATTCTCGGCAGCTGAGCAATCTATACCAAACAAGGTAGTCACTATTAAACCCGCTGACTATCCGTGGGTAACATGCCACATCAAAACATTGATAAGGAAGCGCAAGCGAAGCTATCGCCAGTTTAAACGAACGGCTAGCGCTCATTTTTGGAATAAATATAAAATCCTACGAAACAAAGTTGTCAAGGAAATCCGTAAATCCAAACAGGAGTATTTTGACAAACTTGATCGACAACTGTCTTGTGAAAACTGCGACCCCAAAATATTCTGGCGGACGTCCAAACAACTGCTGAATCTAGGCCGGACATGTAGTAACATTCCAACACTCATTCTGAACAACGAACACGCTGAAAATGACTCTCAAAAAGCTCACATGCTTAACCAGTATTTCTCTTCCCAGACATATGTTAATGATACAAATAAATTGCTACCGCATCTTGACCTTGTACAACACAACCTAGAGTCGATCACCATCTCCTTTCAAGATGTGAAAGATGTTCTTCAGCACTTAAATATCTCCAAGGCGTGCGGTCCAGACCTGATAAGCCCACGTCTTCTGAAAGAAGGCGCCTCTTTTCTTGCATCCCCATACTGCGTTGTCTTTAATCGTTCTCTAGTACAAGGTTATTTCCCGTCTTGCTGGAAAGATGCAAACGTCACCCCAATCAATAAAAAAGATGATAAGTCTCTCCCCAACAACTACAGACCAATATCCTTACTGAGCCTTGTAGGCAAAGTAATGGAACGCTGTGTGCATAAACACCTATACAATTATATAGTTGCACATCAAATCTTGACTCCACTCCAGTCAGGGTTTGTACAAGGTGACTCTACTACTTACCAATTACTTCACACATACCACACTTTTTGCGAAGCAGTTGATAGCGGCAAAGAAGTTCGAGCTGTCTTTTGCGATATTAGCAAGGCCTTTGACAGAGTCTGGCACAAAGGACTACTGCATAAGCTATGGGGAATAGGATGCTCTGAAGAAATTCTGAAATGGTTTTCTAATTATCTGTCAGGTCGCAGGCAACGGGTAGTCCTCAATGGTCAAACTTCCGATTGGGCCCCGGTACTAGCTGGCGTTCCTCAGGGTTCTATTCTCGGACCTCTTCTATTCTTGCTGTATATCAATGATATCGTCAGGGCCATTGGATGCTCTATTCGCCTTTTCGCTGACGACACTAGTTTATACATTATTGTCGACTGCCCCACACATTCGGCTTCTCTTCTAAACGCTGACCTAAGAACTATTTCTGAGTGGGCAGACGCATGGCTAGTAACATTCAATGCAAACAAAACCCTGTCCATGGTCTTTACGCGGAAACAAAACCCCTTGGTACATCCTCCCCTCTTGATGAATAACACAATGATTAAGGAGACGGCAAGCCATAAACACTTAGGTCTTACTTTCTCCAATACATGTAACTGGACAGAACATGTTATGAACATTTCAGAAAAGGCATGGACAAGACTTAATCTCTTGCGAGCGCTTAAGTTCAGAGTAAGCAGGAAGTCATTAGAAAGAATGTATGTAGCGTATATACGCCCTCTTCTTGAATACAGCGACTCCGTATGGGACAACTGCTCCATCGCAACCAAAAAACAACTAGATGCTATTCATACAGAGGCAGGTAGAATAATAACCGGTGCGACAAAACTCTGCAGTATTGAAAAACTTTTTTATGAGCTTGGCTGGGAGTCACTCCAGAGCCGACGAAACAAACACAAGCTGGTAATTTTCTATAAAATCTTACATGGTCTCACTCCAGGCTATCTTTCCGACCTCGTTCCTCCCACTGTACAAGAAATAACAGCATATAATCTTCGAAACTCCGGGCATATCCAGAACTACAGAGCGAATTGTAATTTGTTTCACGATTCCTTCTTTCCATCCACTATTCATGCATGGAACAGCCTCCCCAGTGAAGTACAACAGGCATCGTCTGTAGCAGCGTTTAAATATCGTTTGAACAGGGACCTACACACTCCTCCTAAATATTTCAATTCTGGTACGCGTAAAGGTCAAATACTCCATGCAAGACTTAGAATGGGATGTAGTTCCCTGAATTCTGACTTATATCGTAAGCATATAGTTCCAAGTCCTTCTTGTCAGTGTGGACATTTTGAAAGTGCTGCTCACTTTCTCTTCAACTGCCAAAACTATAATGAAATTAGATTAAGATACTTACCTGATGATCTCCACATGTACACTGTCAAAGATCTCTTATTTGGAATGGAAAACCTCACTGAGCAAGAAAACGAATTACTCTTTGTACAGGTGCAAGACTTCATCGTTAAGTCTGGCAGATTCCAATAACCTTGCCCAGCTTCTGCCTAAACCTTAGCCCATATCTCTCATCTATAATGTGTACATTGCGTCTTAAAAAGGGAGTCGGTCATTCTCAACTGAATGCTCCTTTGTCCCCTGTGGGCTATAACTTAAGTACGATATTAGATATATGGACAAAAAATACGCATGTGTATTCTAGCCATCTTGAACTATTGCTAAGCGACTGTGGAATATCGATCATTTCACATTCGCTTTTGCGATTCTCTATGTTGGCAATTTCTCGTTTTCGATATGTCTAATATCTTGCTTAGAACTTATACAGGAGCATCACTACTTTCTTTCTTTCATTCTTTCTTTTTTTTTTCTTTCTTCTAAAGGAATATGATACATATTTACTGTAATAACACCATTCATGCTTTATACACGTAAATTATACTTCTTCCAGGAGATGATTAATATAAGCTTAGCCGCTTACTGTCAGATCCTGTGGCTTCTGAACATTCTTCTTGTACATGTTTGCATGTATGTATGTATTGAACATTATCATTAATAAAATACTGTTTAAACCAACTTCTAGATGTTAAGCTATTGCCATAGTTATCATGGTCCAGAGTCGTGGAGCATAATCACTAAATTTGTTTGGACAAAAAGGACTTTTGAAGATTTTATTATAGCTGTCATGGCAACCATAGTTCCTGATGGCAAAACTTGTCTTAGCATGTTTTAAAAGATTGGGTTATATGTAGGCCATTTCTGGGAAATTATTGTGAAATCGAGTCATTAGGCTTTCTGCAATTTCTTTTAATTATTTCTTGAGCTGGCGGCTGTCTTGCTCTGTGGAGCGGAGCCATCTGACCATACCATTCTGAACTGGTTCACTGATTTAGGATTTAGATGTCTGTTTTTCTGTGTTGAGGATTTACGTCCCCTTCAACACTATTTTGGTAATTTTTCAGACGTTGCTTCCGAGTTTGTGGGAGTTTAACCCAGATGGGGTTGAAATGACATCTCAAAGCCCTACCACCCAAACAAACCGCTAGGATTTAAGGAGCGGTCCAGAAGCGATTTTCCTGGGCAGGCTTAGACCTTCTAAGCAGTTTGCCATTTCTCAAGTTCGGTCGGTTTTAGCTCTGCGCGACGCCATGGTGGGTTACATGTATATCCGACTGTACTATGAGACGGTATTTGGCGACCGGTCTCAGTGGAGCTGAAAGTAGTAAAATTGTTTGTTTGTTTTCAGAAAAGAAAATAATGAATTTTGCTTACCTTCGATTCCACAGCTCTGATGTCTAGAGAAGTATCGTTTTGACTCTTATTTCTGCCACTTGCATCTTGTGTCCAAATTAAACATAATGGAACCTCATTTTTCAATCAACCTGTCTAACAAACTGAGCCACGGCAATAAAAACGGGTCTCAAGACTTGTGCGCCCAGCGAAGACTCCGATCACACTGCGCAGATGCGATGCGCAGTGTGATCAGAGTCTTCGCTGGGCGTTTCAGGGTTACTCGTTGACCAAACGCTGCTACGTGCAGAATGGGAATGCTATATATCACCAGAGTAGGTATGCAAGGTGGTTTGAGACATGTCGACAGACACATTATCACGTGTTGTGGCTCGACTACCAGTGAACAGTGAACTAATAATCTAACAGGGAAATAATGCTAAAATAAATAAAATCAGAAAGTAAATATTTTACTAACGATTCCATAAATAAGGCTTTTGAATCACTTAAACCATTTATATGCTTAAACTAACATTAAGATGAAATTACTAACTAATGTTCAATGTGAAAATGCGAAGTGCAATCTAATGGGGGTCAGTCTGGCCGTATTTACGCAGGAACTGGATGAACAGGTCCGTCCGTCCGCACGTACGTCTGGATAAATACGTCTGACTGTCCGATCGTCACACCGTCCGTCTGTCCAGAGTCAGTAGCGATGTTTAAAGATCAGCATGAGTGCATTAAGTCGCAGCACAAGGGTAAAAACTCCCGGCTGTACATGTTCTAGGTGACCTCAACTTCAGAGACATTGTTTGGACCGACAGGCACAATGTTGAGTCAGTCCGAAGGAAAGATATTAATTGAAAGAACACATTGGATCTATTCAGTCTCCGGGTAAACTAAGTGTTCATGATATTTTCTCTGGATATTTAAAAATTTACTTTCCACCAATAAAGAAACCTCGGAGGAAGTTGTACTTGTATCTAAACATTGAGGCAGGATGCGCTCAGATTCGCAAAGGAGAAATACTTTAATGGTAATTCAGATGCTTGGTCTGTCCAGCAGAACTTTGATTTGATAACTTCTTTCATCCATACTTCAGGCGAAAATCATATCCCCTCAAAAACTAGTAGGTCTGTTTCTTCGATTCCCTGGATCACACCAGAGATAAGAAGAAACATTCGGAGAAGGAATAAGATTCATGAAAAGCCAAAAAGAACAAAATTTGAAAACTTTAGACGTGAAACAAAGACTGATATAAAAAAAATCAGCATGACATTTAGGTGAATAACTTGGCAGGTGATGTAAAGGCGAGGCGAATCCCATAGACTTCTACAGATATATCAATAGCCAGAAGAAAGACAGGCAATGTATCCGCCCCATAATGAAAGAGGAGGGAATGGAGTTGCTGAATCAGACTCTGAAAGGTGGTCAATTCAATGATGCGTTTAATAAAACTGAGTTCATGGAAGATCGGTCCCATCATCACGAAAACACTCCTATATAATTTTGACCCCCTTGAACCCAACATTTGTATAGTGAAACTGGGGTTTACAGGGGTAAACCTTATTTTTCTTATTTCTGCTCCAAAATATAGACTGTGGGTACTCGTTAGAACCACCTCGACGAGGCGTTTCTTGCGTGTTCCATCAATCGATATTCTGAGCAGAAATTAGAAAAAGATCACAATTTTTCATGTTAAAATATTCGTTTTATCGGCATTAAAACTCACAATGTATATGTATAGGCGTGTTTTCGTAATGTCATGAATAATATTGTTGTGTCAGCTGCAGGAGTGATCAAGTTACTTCAAGGCTTAAACCTCACTAAAGCCTTTGGACCTGATGAGCTTTATCCTAGAGTCCAGTGTTTGCACACCTGTTTCAACAGTCTCTTGATATGGTGAAATCCCCAAAGAATGTCTCCTAGCGAACATTTGTCCACTCTTCAAAAAAGGAGATAAGGCTTTAGCCCTTAATTATCGCCCTGTGTCTCTAACTTGTGTTCTGTGTAAATTGCTTGAACATATAGTCTGCTCAAACATCGTGGCCCACTTGGATGAACATAAACTTTTGTCAAACAGACAAAATGCATTTAGGAAAAGGTATAGTTGTGAAACTCAATGGAGCACAGTTATTAATGACTGGGCAAAACTCTTTGACCAAGAGGGGCAGGTGGACACATTTAAAGGCTTTTGACATCCCACCACATGAACTACTTAAATCTAAGTTCTTTGGTTACGGAATTGGGGGTTGGGAACTCTCAAATCGATAGATTCCTTTCTTTGCTACAGAAAACAGCGCGTTGTTGTTAATGGTGAATCTTCCGAGTGGGCTCCAGTTTTGTTTGGAGTCCCACAAGGGACTGTTCTTGGTCCACTGATGTTCTCCCTGTACATCAATGATATTTCCACCAGCATTAACTCAGAAATAAGACTGGTGTTGTGCCGTGTGGCGGCCGTAAAACGTCTCCCCATACATCAACCATAGTGCAGTTTATATTTTACTTTTGGTCCTTTGAGATCATCGTGAATATTCTGAGAAATCAGAAATAAATTATTGGTTTAGACTCATGCTAGACAGGTTTTTAATTATTTGGACCCCATTTTGATTTATATCAGTCTTTGAATCGACTGCCTATTAGCAAAATTGCAGTATGTTCCTCTGGCTTTCTTTGCCGGATAATTACAGGGTCACTGATGAGGCTTTATTAGCCGAAACTACGTAGTATGGCCCCTCTTCTTTCTTATGAATGTTTTCATTGCTCTTAAAGGAACTCATTTTTGATTTTTATTTTCGCAGATGACTATGTTTGCTACCGGGAAATTAGAGGTACATATGACTTACTGAAACTTCAGAATGATATAGATAGATTAGGATGTTGGGCACGAAAACGGGGAATGAGATTTCAGCCCGTTAAATGTAATATTATGCAGACAACTAGGAAAAGAACTAATAAAATTGTGGCTTCTTACACCTTAAGCCACGGTCACAAATCACTATTCGAGCCCCGCCCGAATACTTGGCGACTGATTTTGGGTGAAATCGGGCTGGAGTCCTGCCGGCGTCCCGCCGGATGTTGGGGCGTCAGTGGTGGTCGGGAGGGGCCCGGTGAAATTTTAACTCGCACTTAAAATTCTCAACGAATTCTCACCGACTTCTAGATCAGTGGCACATCAAATAAATGTCGAGCAGAGCTCGTACCGACGTCGTAGACCCGGCCGGGAACTGGGCGGACATCTGCGGAACATCGACCGATGCTCAGCCGGCTAATAACAATCGCCAGGTATATGGCCGGCGTACGGCCGGTAACCTGCAGTGCACCGGCCGATTTCCGCCCGTCATTTTCGCCGATGCTTCCCCGCAAAAATCTGGCAGACACAGCCAGATTCCCGGTGGATGTCCCTCCAGGCCCCGCTTCCGATCCCTTCTCGACTTGGACAGCTCGGCCGACCACCACATCTAGTATAGCTCGGCCGCGGTGCGCCAAATTTGTGACCGAGGCATTAAAGGGAACGGTTCTCGAGACTGTGGATTCCATTAACTATCACACACAATTTGAGATGGAATAGACAAATTAGCAATTGTGTACTAAGGCAAGTTGAACGCTTGGTTTCCTGAGGCGAAATCTTCATCAGTATCCGCAGGTTGTAAAATAGGCAGCATATAAAGGACTTGTTCGCCCAATCTTGGAATATGGTAGTTGTATCTGGGATCCCAGTGGAGTGTTCCTTAATGAAGAAATTGAAAAAGTTCAGAATAGAGCTGCTAGATTTGTAACGAACAATTACTGCTTTGAAACTGAGAGCATGACTGGAATACTAGGAAAATTAATATGGGAGTCTCATAAGAAAAGGAGAAAAGAAAGTAGACTCACACTTTTATACAAAGGTCTAAAGGGTGCTGCCAGCATCCCAACAGATGACCTTGTTCCCCCGGCTAGGCACTGTAGAAATCGCCATGCATTTGCAATTCAGACCCTTACTGCTAGATTGACATTTATAAAGAATCGTTCTTCCCCAGAACCATTTGAGATTAGAATGCCCTTCCCGATTTGATTATTTCGACGGCTGAAGGTGCTGAGGATTGTGTAGCTAAGTTTAACTCTTTGGTTAGAGCTAGGGACTATCTTCCCATATCACAGGTCCTGGTGCATGCATGTTATATGACGTGTCACCAGTAACAATTCTGATTCAGATTCTATTCCATGATGTTAACAGTTCAAGTTTTATTTGGTAGTATGTAAACAGTAAATATAAAAGTACAGTAAAACCTGTCTTAGTGGCCACCTCTATTTAGCAAGCAACCTGTCTTAAGCAAACAGGCATTCAGTTCCGCAAAAAGGCAGATGTGTTTAATTTCACCTGTCTTAAGCAAGCACCTGTCTTAAGCAAGCACATTTTGGTTATCCCTTAGGCACTTGCTTAATACAGGTTGGACTGTACCAGACATTGATGTTTGATATGCGTTCTTGGTGTTCATGGTTAGGCATGAAACGTTATGATAACTCACCCGTGCGAAATAGTGCATTTTTCACATCTACAAAATGGCTACTTTTCTGATGAAAATCCGTATTTTTCTTAATTATACTGCAAACATAGGTTGTGGGTGCTCGTTAGAACCGCCTCATTGAGGCGGTTCTTACGAGTACCCACAACCATTGTCTTGGAGCAGAAATAAGAAAAAATAATGTATACCCCATTAACCCCAGTTTTCTCTATATAAAGTGGGGTTTAGGGGTTGTTCATCTAACCGACTTGTTCACGTGATGACACAACCATGTGTTAAAATGGAGTCCAGTCTCCCATCCACTGAGCTAGCATTTTTTCAGTTTAAAATGTTTGATATTTTTTCTTATTTCTAAGTCAGATGTAAACTACGGGTGCTCGTCCTAACGTGTAAACACAATATGTTTTTTGATAAAAAAAAATAAGGAAACTAATTTAGTTTTAAAGTTAAGAAGGGTGTTGGTTTAAACATAATTATTACAAAATTCATCATATAACACGGTTACAATTTTGACATACAAGTAATATAGGATTAGAACGAAAGCGTAAATTACTTATAGAAGGGTGTTCATTACATGGCCATTTTTAGCTCGGCTGTTTTCGAAGAAAACGACAGCTCTTGCGTCGTCTGCGTCGTCTGCGTCGTCGTGCAAAAACTTGGACATTTTGTAATATCTCTGTCTTTACTGAACATATTTACTTGAAACTCGGACTAGTTGTTCATTATGAAAAGGGGAACTCATATCAATAGGTGAGGTAACCCTCAAAATAGTTTTGGCACAGTTATACACCTTTTTCGACTTAGAATGTTTGCAAAAAAATGGACATTTTGTAATATCTCTGTCATTACTGAACATATTTACTTGAAATTCGGACTAGTTGTTCAATATGTAAAGGGGAACTCATACCAATAGGTGAGATAAACCTCAAAATATTTTGGCACAGTTATGCCCCTTTTTCGACTTAGAATTTTTGCAAAAACTTGGACATTTTATAATATTTCTGTCATTACGGAACATATTTACTTGAAACTCGGACTAGTTGTTTATTATGAAAAGGGGAACTCATACCAATAGGTGAGGTAGCCCTCAAAATATTTTTGGCATAGTTATGCCCCTTTTTCGACTTAGAATTTTTGTTTAACTAAAAGAAACTGCAGCCGAGGGTTGGCACCCGCATGAGGTGCTCTTGTTTCACAAGTGTATCTGATCCGGATCATCTGCTGGTGATTGCAGGACCATCTACACTTAGAATGACCTATTTTCTGCGGTCAGTATCTCGGCCAGGCTTATACTTCATACTCCGAGTCCTGAAATTCATCTAAAAGCGCTATCCATGCCTTCTGTGTCGTTTACTTACACAACTTATCCAATTTTCGTCCGGAAATGAGCGAAATAAGCAGTCTTGAGGTATTTACTTACTTTACTTAGATTACTTATCAGTCATCATTGTCAGATAAGTAAAGTAAGCTGAGCTGAGGCTGACCTTGTGTCCTGGAGTCTCTGATTTCGCTGTTAATTGAATTCTACTCATTTTACTTACGTTACTGATCTTCATATCAACACTATAAGTAAAATAAGCAAGTTTACAGTATTCTACTTAGGTTACTCAGTTTACTTACCTGGCACCAAAGCAGTATAAGTAATCTAAGTAAACTAAGTAGATGTCAAAAAATCTATGCCCCTCGATCCAAAAAACATGCTTCATAAAATTAAATGCAATAAGCTAATTAATTGATATAAAAAGAACAATTTTACATAGTTTAAACATAAATAACTAAAATATGCTGACCAGAACACTGAAGCATGATACTATAATACGGAAATGAGCTAAGTAGGATGAGTAACATAAGTAGGCGTATAACTAGCCAAGGATGGTACATGTATCAGCCTCACTCTTAAGATAAGCTAAGTAACGTAAGTAATGTAAGTTGACTAATCAAACCAACGAAAGTCAATCTTGATATAACAGGATAAGTACAAGAATAAGCGTAAGTAACCTAAGTAACCTAAGTAAGCTAAGTAACCTTGCATGTCTCTTATGACAAAAGCTACTACCATACCAACAATGCTAAGAGTAAGCTAAGTAAGATAAGTAACCTAAGTTGAGGTTATATATTTCATCAATGACTATGAGCAGTGTAAGTAGGATAAGTAAGTTAAGTAAGGTAAGTAACATAAGTATTGTAAGTAACTGATATACCAGTAACATCAGCGACACCAGAGTAAGTTAAGTAAGCTAAGTGAAGTAAGTAAGTAAGTATTGTGGTTTCAATCTCAGCACATGAGTAAGCTGAGTAGGGTAAGTAAACTAAGTAACCTGAGTAGAACTCTAAGTAACATAAGTAAATGTTCTACCAGCTGCAACAGCCATACCAGAGTAAGTTGAGTAAGCTAAGTAAACTAAGTAGGCGTCCTGGTCACTTCGTAAAAGGATGTGCAGAGTAAGTAGGATAAGTAAAGTAAGTAACCTAAGTAGACTTATAAGTAACATAAGTAATGTAAGTAACCCCTCCACCAGCTACAACAACCATACCAGAGTAAGTTAAGTAAGCTAAGTAAACTAAGTAGGCACAATGGTCACTCAAAACTGGGTTGAGTAGGGTAAGTAGGATACGTAAACTAAGTAACCTAAGTTGAATTCTAAGCAACATAAGTAAGGTAAGTAACTTCTCCACCAGCTACGCTACCCATACCAGAGTAAGTTAAGTAAGCTAAGTAAAATAAGTAATCGGCGAAGTCTGTCCCAACGAGGATGAGTAGGGTAAGTAGGATAAGTAAACTAAGTAACCTGAGTAGAATTCTAAGTATCTTAAGTAAGGTAAGCTACTGCTCTACCAGCAAAGCTACCAATACCAAAGTAAGTTAAGTAAGCTAAGTAAACTAAGTTGGCGACCTTGTCACTCCGAACAATGTAGACTATGGTCAGTAGGATAAGTAAACTAATTAACCTAAGTAGAATTCTAAGTAACGTAAGTAAGGTAAGTAACTGTCATACTAGCTATTACACCCTTACCACAGTAAGTTAAGTAAGCTTAGTAAACTAAGTAAACGGCGAAGTCTGTACTGAAGAGGATGGGTAGGGTAAGTAGGATAAGTAAACTAAGTAGAATTCTAAGTAACATAAGTAAGGTATATAACTACTCCATTAGTCGCTCTACCCATACCGGAGTAATTTAAGTAAACTAAGTACGCGGCAAAGTCTGTACTGGAGAGGATGAGTAGGGTAAGTAGGATAAGTAAACTAAGTAACCTGAGTAGAATTCTAAGTATCATAAGTAAGGTTAGTTACTGCTCTACCAGCAAAGCTACCAATACCAAAGTAGGTTGAGTAAGCTAAGTAAACTAAGTTGGCGACCTTGTCACTCCGAACAATGTAGAGTATGGTCAGTAGGAAAAGTAAACTAAGTAACCTAAGTAGAATTCTAAGTAACGTAAGAAAGGTAAGTAACTGTCATACTAGCTATACCATCCTTACCACAGTAAGTTAAGTAAGCTAAGTAAACTAAGTAAACGGCGTTGTCTGTACTGAAGAGGATGAGTAGGGTAAGTAGGATAAGTAAACTAAGTAGAATTCTAAGTAACATAAGTAAGGTAAGTAACTACTCCATTAGCCGCTCTAGCCATACCGGAGTAAGTTAAGTAAACTAAGTAAGTGGCGAAGTCTGTACTGAAGAGGATGAGTAGGGTAAGTAGGATAAGTTATCTAAGTAACCTGAGTAGAATTCTGAGTAACATAAGTAAGGTAAGTTACTGCTCTTCCAGTAACGCTACCAATACCATAGTAAGTTGAGTAAGCTAAGTAAACTAAGTTGGCGACCTTGTAGCCCCAAACAATGATGAGTAGGGTAAGTAGGATAAGTAAACTAAGTAACCTAAGTAGAATTCTCAGTAACGTAAGTAAGGTAAGTAACTGTCATACTAGCTATACCTTCCTTACCACAGTAAGTTAAGTAAGCTAAGTAAACTAAGTAAGCGGCATAGTCTGTCCAGACGCGGATCAGTAGGGTAAGTAGGATAAGTAAACTAAGTAAAACCTAAGTAGAATTCTAAGTAACATAAGTAACTACTCAACTAGCCACTCCACCCATAGCATAGTAACTTAAGAAAGCTAAGTAAACTAAGTAAACGGCGTTGTCTGTACTGAAGAGGATGAGTAGGGTAAGTAGGATAAGTAAACTAAGTAGAATTCTAAGTAACATAAGTAAGGTAAGTAACTACTCCATTAGCCGCTCTAGCCATACCGGAGTAAGTTAAGTAAACTAAGTAAGTGGCGAAGTCTGTACTGAAGAGGATGAGTAGGGTAAGTAGGATAAGTTATCTAAGTAACCTGAGTAGAATTCTAAGTAACATAAGTAAGGTAAGTTACTGCTCTTCCAGGAAAGCTACCAATACCATAGTAAGTTGAGTAAGCTAAGTAAACTAAGTTGGCGACCTTGTCACCCCGAACAATGATGAGTAGGGTAAGTACGATAAGTAAACTAAGTAACCTAAGTAGAATTCTAAGTAACGTAAGTAAGGTAAGTAACTGTCATACTAGCTATACCTTCATTACCACAGTAAGTTAAGTAAGCTAAGTAAACTAAGTAAGCGGCATAGTCTGTCCAGACGCGGATCAGTAGGGTAAGTAGGATAAGTAAACTAAGTAACCTAAGTAGAATTCTAAGTAACATAAGTAACTACTCCACTAGCCACTCCACCCATACCATAGTAACTTAAGAAAGCTAAGTAAACTAAGTAAGCAGCGAAGTCTGTACAGAAGAGGATGAGTAGGGTAAGTAGGATAAGTAAACTAAGTAACCTGAGTTGAATTCTAAGTAACACCCTTATCACAGAAAGTAAGGTAAGTACCTACTCCACTAGCCACTCTGCCCAGACCAGAGTAAGTTAAGTAAAATAAGTAAACTAAGTAAGCGGCAAAGTCTGTCCCAACGAGGATCAGTAGGGTAAGTAGGCTAAGTAAACTAAGTAACCTAAGTAGAATTCTAAGTAACATAAGTAACTACTCCACTAGCCACTGTACCTATACCAGAGTAAGTTAAGTAAGCTAAATAAGCTAATTAAGCAGCGAAGTCTGTACAGAAGAGGATGAGTAGGGTAAGTAGGATAAGTAAAATAAGTAACCTGAGTAGAATTCTAAGTAACATAAGTAAGGTAAGTAACTACTCCACTAGCTACTCTACCCAGACCAGAGTAAGTTAAGTAATCTAAGTAAACTAAGTAAACGGCGAGGTCTGCCCCATAGAGGATGAGTAGGGTAAGTAGGTTAATTAAACTAAGTAACCTAAGTAGAATTCTAAGTAACGTAAGTAAGGTAAGTAACTACTCCATTAGCCACCCTACCCGTACCAGAGTAAGTTAAGTAAACTAAGTAAGCGACGAAGTCTTATTGTACAGGATGTGTAGGGTAAGTAGGATAAGCAAACTAATTAACCTAAGTAGAATTCTAAGTATCATAAGTAAGGTAAGTTACTGCTCTACCAGCAACGCTACCAATACCAAAGTAAGTTGAGTAAGCTAAGATGGCGACCTTGTCAATGTGAACAATGATGATTAAGGCCAGTAGGATTAGTAAACTTAGTAACCTAAGTAGAATTCTAAGTAACATAAGTAAGGTAAGTAACTGTCCTACCAGCTAACACCCTTATTATAGTAAGTTAAGTAAGCCAAGGTAAACTAAGTAAGCGGCGAAGTCTGTCCCATAGAGGATGAGTAGAGTAAGTAGGATAAGTAAACTAAGTAACGTAAGTAGATTTCTAAGTAACGTAAGTAACCACTCCATTAGCCACTCTACCCATACCAGAGTAAGTTAAGTAAATTAAGTAAACTAAGTAAGCGGCGAAGTCTGTACTGAAGAGGATGAGTAGGGTAAGTAGGATAAGTAAACTAAGTAACCTGAATATAATTCTAAGTAACATAAGTAAGGTACGTTACTGCTCTACCAGCAAAGCTTCCAATACCGAAGTAAGTTGAGTAAGCTAAGTAAACTAAGTTGGCGACCTTGTCATCCCGAACAATGATGAGCAGGGTAAGTAGGATAAATAAACTAAGCAACCAAAATAGAATTCTAAGTATTGTTAGTTAGGTAAGAAACTGTCTTAGCTACGACCTATACCACCCTTACCACAGTAAGTTAAGTAAGTTAGTAAACTAAGTAAGCGGCAAAGTCTGTCCAAACGAGGATGAGTAGGGTAAGCAGGATAAGTAAACTAAGTAACCTAAGTAGAATTCTAAGTAGGGTAAGTAACTACTCCACTAGCCACTCTACCCATACCAGAGTAAGTTAAGTAAGCTAAGTAAACTAAGTAAGCAGCGAAGTCTGTACCAAAGAGAATGAGTAGGGTGAGTACGATAAGTAAACTAAGTAAGCTGAGTAGAATTCCAAGTAACATAAAATAAGGTAAGTTACTGTTCTACCAGTAATGCTACAAATATCAAAGTAAGTCCATTAAGCTAAGTCTACTAACTTGGCAGCCTCGGAAAAAAATATGAGTAGGGTAAGTAGGATAAGTAAACTAAGCAACCTAAGTAGAATTCTAAGTATCATAAGTAAGATAAGTAACTACTCCATCAGCTACGCTACTCATACCAGGCTAAGTATGCTAATTTAACTAAGTAAGTGCCGAAGTCTGTCCCAACGAAGATGAATATGGTAAGTAGGATAAGTAACCTAAGTAGCAGGGTAAGTAGGATAAGTAAAGTAAGTAACCTAAGTAGACTTCGAAGTAACATAAGTAAAGTAAATAACCTCTTTACCAGCTACACCAACCATTCCAGAGCAAGTTAAGTAAGCTAAGCAAACTAAGTAAGTGTCGAAGTCTGTCCCCAACGAGTTCGGTAAGTAAGATAAGTAAACTAAGTAGAATATTAAGTTACCTAAGTAAAGTAAGTAACCACTTCACTAGCTTACCAAGGCAAGCCTGCTCAACTTGTGTTAAACTCTCAGTACTATCAAGATGACAAGTCAGGAGTACTATCAATATGTTTTGAAGGATATTGCAGATTTGGCGAACAAAAGTTGGTCATACTGGAGTTATCTTTCTTGTGCATGACATGGTATCTAAACTTTGGGTACAATTGTGCATTAATGACCATCAATATATCTTTAAGGGAATTGAATTATGATCATCACATGGTTATACTGTCAGGGGAGAAAACTGAACAAGAGCTCCGCAAATGGTGCATTGTGCCACCGTGCCAAGGTCATGTTTGTTGGTCTTCTGCAACGGATCTTCATGTGTTTTTTTTTCCCAGGTTCTCCTGTTTTTGCCAATCTCTGATTAAAGATCGGCTCATCATGAGGGAAATAATCATGAAATGGCCGGTCGTAAAACCAAAATTAAAAGCCAAAATAATGTTATTGAAGTCCAACCTTGAAATAACTATATATCAAGTTTATGCTAAACCAGCGCTAAATTGTAGGAGTTACATAGTCTCTCTCTTTCCCTTTTCACTGCAACATGCTAACTTTTGTGCCTTACGAGCAGGTCTTCTGGGTGGAAAGCAGTACTAAGCAATATGGGAGAAGTGCCTTGCTAAAAGAAACAACACTTTGGTCATCGTGAGGTTTGAACCCGCAAAGTCTCGAATACAAATCCGATGCGCTACCACTGCACTAAATTTGAGTAAACAGCTTAGTAGGTCTAAACTTGGCCAGGAAAAGCTGTGCGAGTCAGACCGTCGTTTCCTTTCAGTGGTTAAAAGTTCCGGAAAATCTAAAGCAGATCTCCAAAATAACCTAGGTAGTATTAACGGGCAATAACACCGCAAACTAACAAACAAACAATTAAACAAACAAACCACAAATCCTTCCGTTTCAAGGAAAAATTAGATGTTTGTCAAATATATAGATTATCCTGTTGGTCATGCCTGAAAAATGCAAACTGCAGCTGGTGTTGCAGCAGTACTAAGTAAAAAAAGAGCGATAGACGAGAGTTTTCTCCCCTGTTAGTATATAACCATGTGATATGGCCATAAGCTGGAGACAATCTGCGCACACAGCTACAACGGAATTTTGTTTCCCTGGGGAATAGCAAAATGAACTGTTTGCACCTCGCGAAAACAGGGAATAAAATATAGACAAGAATATATTATTTCATATTTTATTTCTATTAAAGAGTGTTCATCTAAACAATAAATTAACATTTTAAAATGTGTGACTTCATAAAATTATGAACATAGGCATGGTCAACTACTGATAACTTAAGGCAGAACTATATCTTGTACCAAGAGACTATAAAAATTTGTGGGGCTAAGTAGTATGTTTATTATTAGATTTCCAGCAATTAATTAACCCATATATGACAATGGAATCTCCCACCTAATAAGTCTGGAAGTGGTCCATGGTTTCAGGTTTGTTTTGTTTGGGGAGAATTTTGCATAATTGTATTATTTTCAGCAAACTGTGTGGGATCTGATTAGATGCTGTGTTTTGTGGCATCTGATTTGGGTATTCACTGTTTCCCAATGTCCCATAAAGGGCTGCTATGCATATGTGTAAAATTCATATGGTATGGTCACTTAACCCTTATCTTGCTGAATATTCATTTAAGCCACACCCATTTCTGTCTATCAACCAATCAAATTACGTGATGTAATTTAATGCTGCAAATCCATGCACTGAAAGCCAAACAGTGTAGATCCTGATCAGATGGCTTCTTCAGAAGAAGCCATCTGATCTGGATCTACACTGTTTGCAAAGATAGGGGTTGTCGTGAACAGCAAGATAAGGGTTAACATCAAACAAGAGGGCCATAATGGCCCTGGATCGCTCACCTGATCCATTGTGTATCAAGTTGACCTGAATATACGAGGACTGTTCAAATATGAATGCAAGTAGAACGTTTTCTCATGCACTAATGCGAAAATCACCTGGAAATAAATATCACAGCGCAGAAAAACATTTCACCCGTACATTGATACCAAACCTGTTAAAATCCGTCCATTTTAGCCATGAATATCGAAACACTGTCTACTCTTGTATACTAATACAAAACATGGTTGGAAGGTCAGAGTACGCCGTTGAAATACGGTCCTATATTAAGAATCGTTGTATTCTTCGTATACGGTGCAAAGACATTTTTGATGAAATATGTTTGGTTTATGGGCATAATGAAATGTCTTTTCCGACAGTTTTTCGTTGGTTCAAGAAATTCAGCTGTGGGCTAGGCTCAACAGAAGATGCACCACATGATCGTCGGCCGAAAAGAGCAACATCTGCCAAGATGGCTGCTAGAGTGAAATAGTTGCTACCGATGCACGATACACCACTAGGCAAATAGCTAGTATGGTTGGCATCTCATTAGGAGCAGCTCATACAATTCTGAAACGGGATTTGAAAATGAGAAAGATATGTGCTAGATGGGTTCCCCATCTGTTGACAGGTGAGCAGAAAAAGACACACGTTCAGTGCGCCAAGAAGTTGCTTAAAAAGTTTCCAAATTACAATTCACTGTCTTTCGCTAATTTCGTCACAGGTGACGAGACATGGGTTCACTTTTTTGAGCCAAAACGAAAGATCCAGAACAAAATATGGGCGGACTGGCCGTTTCCGGGGCGACGGCCCGGAGTCCTCGGGTGCAGGGGGGGGGGGGGGAAGAAGGGAAGGACACCAAACCCATTCATGCTTATATAGTTGTTACATGAGCACGTCTGTATGTTCATTATCTTAACGTTCAGCTTAATGTTGTTTTTGATGTATTTCTCTCGTATCTAATGGAATATGACATGAAGTGTGTACCGTTTCTCAATGTTGGGATGCCCGGCGGGGTAGGGGCGGTCATGTCGTATTCCTTTATATGCCGGGGAAACGCACCATCTCCGTGTTCATTACATGTTTTAATGTTGTTTTTAAATAGTTTCTCAATTATGTGCTATTATGTTCATTATCTCCGTGTTCATTACATGTTCAGTTTAGTGTTTGATGTATTTCTCTCGTTTGTAACGGGTTATGACATAAGCGTGTACCGTCTCTCAATATCGGGATGCCCGGTGGGATAGGGACAGTCATGTCGTATTCCTTTATATGCCGGGGAAACACACCATCTCCGTGTTTATTACATCTTTTAAATTTGTTTTTGAACTTTTTCTCATTTATGCCGGGGAAACGCGCCATCTCCGTGTTCATTACATGTTTTAGTGCTGTTTGGGATGTATTTCTCTCGTATGTGAAGGAATGTGACATGAAGCGTGTACCGTTGCTCAATGTTGGAATGCCTGGCGTGGTAGGGGCGGTCCTGTCTTATTCCTTTATATACCGGGGAAACACACTGTCTCCGTGTTCATTACATGTTATGCCACCGGCATACGAAGTATGCTATGGGGATATAATGTTTTCGTCCTGCCGTTCGTCCGTGGGTCCGTCTTTCCGTCTGTCCGTCCGTCCGTTTTTGTTAAAGTTTTTCGTCAACGTTTCTAAGAGATTGTATCTTCTGAACCCTTTGATAGATTTAGTTGATACTTACACTGAAGTTACATACTGGTCTAAAACTTTCATTGATGCATGTCCCCCCTCCCCCACAGTGACCTTGAGGTCAAGGTCAAAGACTTAGAAATTTTACATTTGGTTCAAGTTTTATGACAAAGTTTATAGATGTTCTAAACTCTAAGACAAATTCAATTGATGCTTGCATCGATGTTGCATACCAGTCCAAAGATTTCATCCTGCTGCTTCATTGATACCCCCACCCTTCAGTAACTTTGATTCCCTCACTCACTTGGTCCATTTAGAAATTTTATGTTTGATTTAGCTTTTACAAGCACATTTATACATTATTATAGCTTCTTGACATCTTCATTCATATTACATACAAGCTCAAAAGATATATCAGAGTATGGAACTGGCCGGGGGTATACGTGACCCACTGGTCGCTTTCTCTAGTTTAATTATGTTTTTTAACTGTTTCACAATTGAAGGGGTTAGTGCAAGAAGGGGTCTAAGTCACATTTTTATAATTTCGAGAAAAACGCGAAAAACAAAATATTTTGCAAAATTTTCATATTTTTCATACTTGAATTTAAATAAATTCTTCTGATGTGTTATCGCGTCATCTGAAATGGTGCAAAACCGCATAAATAGTTCTAAGTATATCGCAGATATTCATTTGTTACAATAATGGTTTAGTGCAAGAAGGGACCTAAGTCCAGGATTTATTGGACTTAGGCACCTTCTTGCACTAAACAAATACAACAAAGTTTTCTCTATTAAAAGCAGAAACCTATGTCATTTAGTTGAACATGTATATGTTATCGTATCACGACTCTTTATTAGTTTAGTATAACAAAAATCTGAAACAAATGAACAATACATACAATGGAAACTCAAAGCTTTATGTGGTAAAACGGACTTAGACCCCTTCTTGCACCAACGATACGACATTGGACTTAGGACCTACCAAAAATTTCAATAACAGTCATTTTTAATGCCAGTCAAGAAATAATGTATAACAAACTATATATCAAATTGTAGGTCTTGATATGATGTATCTGAAAATGTTAATATCCCAGATTTTTCCAAAAATGGACTTGGGCCCCTTCCTGCACTAACCCCTTCAGTTATAAGCTACCTCTATGTTCATTATCTCCGTGTTCATTACATGTTCAGTTTAGTGTTGTTTTTGATGTATTTCTCACGTATGTGAATGAATATGGCATGAAGCGTGTACCGTTGGGATGACCAGCGGGGTAGGGGCGATCATGTCATATTCCCGGGGAAACAAAAATTCTCCGTTTTCATTACATGTTTATTTGGTTTTGAACTGTTTCTCAATTATGTTCATTATCTCCCGTCTGGGTAGGGGTGGTCATGTCATATTTCTTCATATATACCAGAGAAACCCACTACCTCCGTGTTCATTACATGTTTTAATGATGTTTTTGAACTATTCCTCAATTATGTGCTATCTCTATGTTAATTATCTCTGTGTTCGTTACATGTTCAGCTTAATGTTGTTTTTGATGTATTTCTCTTGAATGTAAAGGAATATGACATGAAGCGTGTACCGTTTCTCAGTGTTGGGATGCCCGGCGGGTCAGGGACGATCATGTCATATTCCTTTATATGCCGGGGAAACACATAATCTCCGTGTTCATTACATGTTGTAATTTTGTTTTTGAACAGTTTCTCAATTATGTGCTATCTCTATGTTCATTATCTCCGTGTTCATTACATGTTCAGTTTAGTGTTGTTTCTCCCGTTTGTGAAGGAATATGACATGAAGCGTGTACCGTTTCTCAATGTTGGCATGCCCGGCGGGGTAGGGGCGGTCATGTCATAGTCCCTTATATGCCGGGGAAACACACTATCTCCGTGTTCATTACATGTTTTAATATTGCTTTTGAACAGTTTCTCAATTATGACCATTCTCTATGTTCATTATTTCCGTGTTCATTACGTGTTCAGTTTAGTGTTGTTTTTTATGTATTTCTGCGTTTGTGAAGGGATGTGACATGAAGCGTGTACCGTTTCTCATTATTGGGATACCCGGCGGGGTAGGGGCGGTCATGTCATATTCCTTTATATGCCGAACAAACCCACTATCTCCGGATTAATTACATGTTTTAATGATGTTTTGAACTCTTCCTCATTGTGTGATATCTCTATGTTCATTATCTCTGTGTTCATTACATGTTCAGCTTAATGTTGTTTTAGATGTATTTCTCTCGTATGTAAAAAAATATGAGATGACGCGTGTACCGTTTCTCAGTGTTGGAATGCCCGGCGGGTCAATGGCAGCCATGTCATATTCATATATATATGCACCATCTCCGTGCTCACTACATGTTTTAATGGTTTTTCTCCGGGTACTCCGGTCTTCGCCCACCTGGTTAACGATAGGCTCGATTTGAGTGAAATAATCTTGAAAGGGCCGTAAACAAACAAAAACTCATACCATTGATAGAGTAAATATCGCATAATATATAGGTATAATATTGTCCTATAAATTAAGCATAAAAGCTTAAAAATGGTATAGACTATTCAACTGTAGAACTAGCTCAGAGCGCATAAGCTGTCTGGTGCTATAATAGTTAGGCACTGTTCTCAGATCTATTTTGATAAATAAAGCTTTTAAGAGACCTATTACTGGTACCGTTTTCTACCATAAAAAAACATGGGCTACTTTCCTTGAAAAAAATGTCAAATACACATTCCACAAATAATATATGGTGTTTTGGTGAGCTTCCACAAGCATTTTTAATAGCAAATGGAACGTGGGGGTTGGGGGCTATTGCAGGTCCGTTCCGGTTATTGGGTCCGTTCCGGTTAGTAAACGCACCAGACTCGCACCGCTTTGCCTGGGCAGGCTTAGGCCCGCCCTATAAGCGGTTTACCAGTACTCGTGTGCGGTCGGAAGCATCAGGCAGCACAACTATTTCTTCAAGCCCTGACGCGTCCTATTACATGCAAAGTATGCAGTGAAAAGCTTGAAACACAATGCGATTCTTGCGATCTCTGTTTGAGCTGGTTTCACTCTACTCACAACCTACGACATGCAACCTACTCAGGTTACTTAGTTGAATTTGCTACTTACCCTACTCATCATTGTTTGGAGTGACGAGACCGCCAAGTTAGTTTACTAAGCTTAGTCGACTTACTTTGGTATTGGTAGCGTTGCAGGTGGAGCAGTTACTTGCCTTACTTATGTTGCTTAGAATTCTACCCAGGTTACTTAGTTTACTTTGCCTACTTACCTTACTTATCCTAGTTGAGACATACTTTGCCACTGACTTAAGTTTACTTAGCTTACATAACTTACAATGCTATGGGTGGTAGCTACAATAGTAAGACAGTTACTTACCTTGCTTATCGTTACTTAGTATTCTACTTATGTACTTAGCTTACTTATCCAACTTACTCTACTCATTGTTCGGAATGCGGTTGCCAACTTAGTTAACTTAGCTTACTCAACTTCTTTCGGTATTGGTAGCGTTGCTGGTAGAGCAGTTACTTACCTTACTTATGTTACTTAGAATTCTACTCAGGTTACTTAGTTTGCTTATCCTACTCATCCTCGTTTGGAAAACCTTCGCCGCTTAATTAGTTTACTTAGCTTGCTTAACTTACATTGTTATGGGTAGTGTAGGTGGTGGAGTTACTTACCTTACTTATGTTATTTAGAATGCTACTTGCATTCTTTAGTTAACGTATCCTACTTACCCTATCCATCATTGTTCGGAGTGACAAGGTAGCCGACTTAGTTTACTTAGCTGTCTTAACTTACTGTGGTATGGTTGGTGTAGCTCATTGTGTAGTTAATTACTTTACCTTCGTTATTTAGAATTCTACTTAGGTTACTTAGTTTACTTATCCTACTTACCCTGCTCATCGTTGTTCGAGATGACAAGGTCACCAACTTGTTTACTTAGCTTACTCAACTTACTTTGTTATTGGTAACATTGCTGGTATGGCAGCAACTTACCTTACTTACGTTACGTATAATTCTACTCAGGTTACATAGTTTGCTTATACTACTTACCCTACTCATCATCTTCAGTACAGACTTCGCCGCTAACTTAGTTTGATTAGCTTACTAAACTTACTGTGGTAAGGGTGGTATAGGTAGTAGGACAGTTACTTATCTTACTTACATTACTTAGAATTCTACTTAGGTTACTTATCCTACTTACCCTAATCAGCATTGTTCGGAGTGACAAAGTCGCCAACTGAGTTTACTTAGTTACTCAACTAACTTTGGTATTGGTGGCGTTGCTGGTAGAGCAGTAAATTACCTTAATTGTGTTACTTAGAACTCTACTCATGTTACTTAGTTTACTTATCCTACTTACCCAAATCACTCTCTTCGGCACAGACTTCGCAGCATACTTAGTTTACATAGCTTACTTAACTTACTAATGTAAGGGTCGCATAGCTAGTATGACAGTTACTTACCTTACTTACTTTACTTAGAATTCTACTTAGGTTACTTAGTTTACTTATCCTACTGGCCATAGCCATCATTGTTCGGAGTGACCACGTCGCCAACTTAGTTTACTTAGCTTACTCAACTTACCTTGGTATTGGTAGCGTTGCTCTTAGAACAGTAGGTTACCTTACTTACGTTACTTAGAATTCTACTCAGGTTACTTAGTTTACTTATCCTACTTACCCTTATCATCCTCTTCAGTACATACTTCGCTGCTTACTTAGTTTACTTAGCTTACTTAACTTACTAATGTAAGGGTCGTATAGCTAGTAGGACAGTAACTTACCTTACTTACGTTACTTAGAATTCTACTTAGGTTACTTAGTTTACTTATCCTACTGGCCACAGTCATCATTGTTCGGAGTGACAAGGTCGCCAACTTAGTTTACTTAGCTTAGTCAACTTACTCTTAGCGCAGTAACTTACCTTACTTATGTCACTTAGATTTCTACTCAGGTAACTTAGTTTGCTTGTCCTACTTAACCTACTCAACCTCTTAAGTACAGACTTTGCCGCTTACTTAGTTTACTTTGCTTCCGTAACTTACTGTGGTAAGGGTGGTATAGCTAGTAGGACAGTTACTTACGTTACTTAGAATTCTACTTAGGTTACTTAGAATTCTACTTAGGTTACTTAGTTAACTTATCCTACTTACCCTACTCATCATTGTTCGGAGTGACAAAGTCGCCAACTAAGTTTACTTAGCTTACTCAACTTACTTTGGTTTTGGAAGCGTTGTTGGTAGAGCAGTAACTTACCTTACTTAATATGTTACGTAGAATTCTACTCAGGTTACTTATCCTACTTATCCTACTCATCCTCTTCAGTACAAACTTTGCTGCTTACTTAGTTTACTAAGCTAACTTAACTTACTCTGGTATGGGTACAGTGGCTAGTTACTTATGTTACTTAAAATTCTACTTAGGTTACTTAGCTTACTTATCCTACTTACCCTACTCATCAATGTTGGGACAGACTTTGCCGCTTACTTAGTTTACTTGGCTTACTTACTGTGTTAAGGTAAGTTTAGGTAGTAGGACAGTTACCTACCTTACTTACGTTTCGTAGAATTCTACTCAGGTTACTTAGTTTACTTATCCTACTTTCCCTACTCATTTTCTTACCCTACTCATCCTCTTCAGCACAGACTTCGCCGCTTACGTAGTTTACTAAACTTACTTAACTTACTCTGGTATGGGTAGATTGGCTAATTAACTTACTTATGCACTTAGAAATCTACTTAGGTTACTTATTTTACTTACCTACTCATTATGGGACAGACTTCGCCGCTAACTTAGTTTACTTAGCTTACTTAACTTTCTGTGGTAAGGGTGGTATAGGTAGCAGGATAGTTTCTTACCTTACTTACGTTACGTATAATTCTACTCAGGTTACTGAGTTAACTTATCCTACTTATCCTGCTCATCATTGTACGGGAGGACAGACTTCGGCGCTTACTTCCTTTACTTGGCTTACTTAACTTACTGTTGTAAGGTTGGTATAGGCAGTAGGACAGTTACTGATCTTTGCTTACGTTACTTAGAATTCTACTTAGGTTACTTATCCTACTTACCCTACTTATCGTTGTTCGGAGTGACAAAGTAACCATGAATTTGCTTAGCTTACTCAACTTACTTTGGTATTGTTGGCGTTGCTGGTAGAAAAGTAACTTACCTTACTTATGTTGCTTAGAATTCTACTCAGGTTACTTAGTTTACTTATCCTACTTACCCTACTGATCCTGGTTGGGACAGACTTTGCCGCTTACTTAGTTTACTCAGCTTACTTAACTTACTGTGGTAAGGGTGGTATAAGTAGTAGGACAGTTACTTACCTTACTTACGTTATTTAGAATTCTACTTAGGTTACTTAGTTTACTTATCCTACTTACCCTGCTCATCATTGTTCGGAATGACAAGGTCGCCAACTTAGTTTACTTAGCTTACGCAACTTACTTTGGTATTGGTAGCTTTGCAGGTAGAGCAGTAACTAACCTAATTTATTTTACTTAGAATTCTGCCCAGGTTACTTAGTTTACTTATCCTACTTACCTTTCTCATCCTCTTCAGTACATATAACGCCGCTTACTCACTCCAGCAAAAATGTGACCAAAGTTTCCTCAATTTGAGTGGCTTTGATCTTTCTAGCTCCAGCAATTAAAACAAACAGATCCTAGCAAAAGACTATAAATCAGATAATATGTCAGACTATCTGATTAAATTCTAGAAAAAGGTACACTGGTTGTAGGAAGGAGATAAAATTCTAGAAAAAGCAGAGTATAATTAGTTTTCCAGATTGTAGCAGAGTTGAACATTATTTAGTTTCCATTGACCAGCCTGCTCAAAACTTTTTTGTTTTCATCAGTAGAACAAGTCTGTGAAATGAACGCCCCCCCCCCCCCAAACCCCACTTTATATAGAGAAAACTGGGGTTTATGGGTGTATACATGATTTTCCTTATTTCTGCCCCAAGACATAGTTTGTGGGTACTCGTTAGAACTGCCTCAATGAGGCGGTTCTAACGAGCACCCGCAACCTAAGCTTGGAGTATAAATAAGAAAAATATCACGGATTTTCATCAGAAAAGTAGCCATTTTGGTGATGTGAAAAAAATGCACTAAATGTCACGGCTGTGTTATCGTAATGGTTGTGGTTTTACGGCCCTTCTTAGATTATTTCACTTATTCAGTTGAGCCAAGCGATAATCAGAGGTTGGCAAAAACCGTAGTGCCCGGAGAAAAACCACGCAGAACTTAGCGTCTCACACGTGACCCCAGCCAGGCTTGAACCCACAGCGGCTTACTCATGTGTCGTCAGTTGCGGCTCTACGTGGAAGCACCATTCAGCTCAATATATTTCTCCAAGCCACGATAGGCGGGCGAGTTTTGGATTGATATTGTGTATGATAACTGAATAGTCGATTCTATGCTAGTTGAAATCTTACCAAGTCTTTTTGTGGGCATATTTACGTAAAGTCGGAGCCGAAGCGTAAAGTCGACATATTTTGATGGGCCAAAAATAGACCTTTCCTGATATGACCCTTTATAAAAATTCATGTTGAAAAAATAAATCTGGAATAAGGACAAAGGAATAAGGAAAAAGGAATAAGGAAACAACTTATCACTTGTTGCAAACAGTGCAGACCCATATCAGATACTGCAGAACAAGACGTCTGAGCAGGGCCTTCACTGTTTGCTTGAAAGTTCAACCAAATTTTAACAATGATTAAATTCTAATCAGCCTGGTACCCCTTAACTCTTAAATGCACCCTTCTGAATGCGGGATTGGACATCCCATTCTGTACAAAATGGGGAAAAAATATTTATTTATTTTTTTATTATTATTTATTTGTGATTTTTCCTCCTTACTAAAACCTCTTAGTTACTTATAAACATTCTTACTTTACCTTATTTACTTACCTACCTCCTATTGAATCAACGTTGAAACAACGTTTAAAACGTTGTTTCAACGTTGAATCAAAGTTGTGTCAGTGTTGTGTGCCTGCAAGATCACTTGCTTACTTACCTACTCACTTGCTTGCTCATGTGCTCACACACTCACTTACTCACTCACCCACTCAAACCTGTTTCTTTTATTTTCCTCTGTATAGTTAAAAGCCATCTGTATTGTCCTTAGCTTTAGCAACTTCTTTTGAGTGTTTCCAGATTTTTGCCAGCTCTGGTAATAAAATACCCATTCTGACAGTCAAAAGGAGAAAGATGGTTTAGTTTAGAGATTAAAGTCAGATAACAAAATAGAGAAAATTCACAAAAAGTCTGTATTTTGTAAGAGTGTACTTAGTTTACTAAGCCTACTTAACTAACTGTGTAAAGGCGGTATAGGTAGTACGACCGTTACTTACCATACTTACGTTACTTAGAATTCTACTTAGGTTACTTAGTTTACTTATCGTTCTTATCCTTCCCATGATTGTTCGGAGTGACAAAGTAGAAGTAAAACAAAGATCAGGAATTGATACAATTAACTTACTCCACCCATAAAAGACACCAAAGGGAAAGAAATACAAACATTAAGCGACCAGACCATAATGGAAACCCAAACAAAGGAAGGCCATAAGGACAGTTACTTTCCCACAAAATGGCCATATGGCCATCCAAAACCAAAAGACACAGGTGATACATACAGTAAGTAACAAACAACAACATAAATAAATCGCCACAGAAGAGCCGCCTTGGAACGGTCAGTGGAAGATTTCCACTGGGGGGCTTAAATCGATTTTACGTGGCCACAATCCTCGCCCTTACTTCCGTCGCGATTTAGACAAATAATTTGTTCAGTCCGCAACTACCAACTAAGTTCAGTCCGCAACTACCAACTAAGTTTACTTAGCTTACTCAACTTACTTTGGTATTGGTAGCGTTGCTGGTGGAGCAGTAACTTACCTTACTTATGTTACTTAGAATTCTACTCAGGTTACTTAGTTTACTTATCGTACTTTCCCTACTCATCTTCTTCGGTACAGACTTCGCTGCTGACTTAGTTTACTTAGCTTACTTAACTTACTCTGGTATGGGTACAGTGGCTAGTGGAGTAGTTACTTATGTTACTTAGAATTCTACTTAGGTTACTTAGTTTACTTATCCTACTTACCCTTCTGATCCAAGTTGGGACAGACTTTGCCTACTTTGCTTACTCAGTTTACTTAGCTTACTTAACTTACTGTGGTAAGGGTGGTATAGCTAGTAGGACAGTTACTTACCTTACTTACGTTACTTAGAATTCTACTTAGGTTACTTAGTTTACTTATCGTACTTACCCTGCTCATCATTGTTCGGGTTGACAAGGTCGCCAACTTAGTTTACTTAGCTTGCTCATCTCACTTTGGTATTGGTAGCGTTGCTGGTAGAGCAGTAACTTACCTTACTTATTCTACTAAGGTTACTTAGTTTGCTTATCCTACTTACCCTACTCATCCTCTACAATACAGACTTCGCTGCATACTTAGTTTACTTAGTTTACTTAACTTACTCTGGTATTGGTAGAGTGGCTAATGGAGTAGCTACTTACCCTACTTACGTTACTTAGAATTCTACTTAGGTTACTTAGTTTACTTAACCTACTTACCCTACTCATCCTCTATGGGACATACGTCGCCGCTTACTTAGTTTACTTAGCTTACTTAACTTACTCTGGTATGGGTAGAGTGGCTAGTGGAGTAGTTACTTATGTTACTTAGAAATCTACTTAGGTTACTTAGTTTACTTATCTTACTTACCCTACTGATCCGCGTCTGGACAGACTATGCCGCTTACTTAGTTTACTTAGCTTACTTAACTTACTGTGGCAATGAAGGTATAGCTAGTATGACAGTTACTTACCTTACTTACGTTACTTAGAATTCTACTTAGGTTACTTAGTTTACTTATCCTACTCACCCTGCTCATCATTGTTCGGGTTGACAAGGTCGCCAGCTTAGTTTGCTCAACTCACTTTGGTATTGGTAGCGTTGCTGGTAGAGCAGTAACTTACCTTACTTATGTTACTTAGAATTCTACTCAGGTTACTCAGTTTGCTTATCCTACTTACCCTACTCATCCTCTACAATACAGACTTCGCCGCTTACTTAGTTTACTTAACTTACTCTGGTATGGGTTGAGTGGCTAATGGAGTAGTTACTTACCCTACTTACGTTACTTAGAATTCTACTTAGGTTACTTAGTTTACTTAACCTACTTACCCTACTCATCCTCTATTGGACATTCGTCGCCGCTTACTTAGTTTACTTAGCTTACATAATTTACTCTGGTCTGGGTAGAGAGGCTAGTGGAGTAGTTACTTACCTTACTTATGTTACTTAGAATTCTACTCAGGTTACTTAGTTTACTTATCCTACTTACCCTACTCATCCTCTTCGGTACTGGCTTCGCTGCTTACTTAGTTTACTTAGCTTACTTAACTTACTCTGGTATGGGTAGAGTGGCTAGTGGAGTAGTTACTTATGTTACTTAGAATTCTACTTAGGTTACTTAGTTTACTTATCCTACTTACCCTACTGATCCTCGTTGGGACAGACTTTGCCTACTTTGCTTACTCAGTTTACATAGCTTACGTAAATTACTGTGGTAAGGGTGGTATAGCTAGTAGGACAGTTACTTACCTTACTTACGTTACTTAGAATTCTACTTAGGTTACTTAGTTTACTTATCCTACTTACCCTGCTCATCATTGTTCGGGTTGACAAGGTCGCCAACTTAGTTTACTTAGCTTGCTCATCTCACTTTTGTATTGGTAGCGTTGTTGGTACAGCAGTAACTTACCTTACTTATGTTACTTAGAATTCTACTCAGGTTACTTAGTTTGCTTATCCTTCTTACCCTATGTGATATACGTCGCCGCTTACTTAGTTAACTTAGCTTACTTAACTTACTCTGGTCTGGGTAGAAGGGCTAGTGGAGTAGTTACTTACCTTACTTATGTAACTTATAATTCTACTCAGGTTACTTAGTTTACTTATCCTACTTACCCTATTCATCCTCTACAATACAGACTTCGCCGCTTACTTAGTTTACTTAACTTACTCTGGTATGGGTAGAGTGGCTAATGGAGTAGTTACTTACCCTACTTATGTTACTAAGAATTCTACTTAGGTTACTTAGTTTACTTAACCTACTTATCCTACTCATCCTCTATGGGACATTCGTCGCCGCTTACTCTGTTTACTTAACTTACTTAACTTACTCTGGTCTGGGTAGAGAGGCTAGTGGAGTAGTTACTTACCTTACTTATGTTACTTAGAATTCTACTCAGGTTACTTAGTTTACTTATCCTACTTACCCTACTGATCCTCGTTGCGACAGACTTTGCCGCTTACTTAGTTTACTTAACTTACTGTGGTAAGGGTGGTGTAGGTAGTAGGACAGTTACTAACCTTACTTACCTTACTTATAATTCCGTTTTAGGTTACTTAGTTTACTTATCCTACTTACCCGGCTCATCATTGTTCGGGATGACAAGGTCGCCAACTTAGTTTACTTAGTTTACTCAACTTACTTTGGTATTGGAAGCGTTGCTGGTAGAGCAGTAACTTACCTTACTTATGTTACTTATAATTCTACTCAGGTTACTTAGTTTACTTATCCTACTTACCCTACTCATCATCTTCAGTACAGTCTTCGCCGCTTACTTAGTTTACTTAGCTTACTTAACTTTCTCTTGTCTGGGTAGAGTGGCTAATGGAGTACTTACTTACCTTACTTATAATTCTACTTAAGTTACTTAGTTTACTTATCCTACTTACCCTGCTTATCATCTTTTGGACAGACTTCGCCGCTTACTTAGTTTACTTAGCTTACTTAACTTACTCTGGTATGGGTAGCGTAGCTGCTTGAGTAGTTACTTATCTTACTTATATTACTTAGAATTCAACTTAGGTTACTTAGTTTACTTATCCTACTTACCCTTCTCAACCCTGTTCGGAGTGACCACCATGCCTACTTAGTTTACTTAGCTTACTTAACTTACTCTGGTATGGTCGGTGTAGCTGGCGGAGAGGTTACTTACATTACTTTTGGTTCTTATAAGTCTACTTAGGTTACTTACTTTACTTATCCTACTTACCCTGCACATCGAAGTGACCAGGACGCCTACTTAGTTTACTTAGCTTACTTAACTTACTCTGATATGGCTGTTGTAGATGGTAGGACATTTACTTATGTTACTTAAGAGTTCTACTCATGTTACTTTGTTTACTTACCCTACTCAGCTTACTCATGTGCTGAGATCGAAACCACAATACTTACTTACTTACTTACTTCACTTAGCTTACTTAACTTACTCTGGTGTCGCTGATGTTACTGGTATATCAGTTACTTACCATACTTATGTTACTTACCTTACTTATCCTACTTACACTGCTCATAGTCATGGATCAAATATATAACCTCAACTTAGGTTACTTATCTTACTTAGCTTACTCTTAGCATTGTTGGTATGGTAGTAGCTTTTGTCATAAGAGACATGCAAGGTTACTTAGTTTACTTAGTTTACTTAGGTTACTTACGCTTATTCTTGTACTTATCCTGTTATATCAAGATTGACTTTCTTTGGTTTGATTAGTCAACTTACATTACTTACGTTACTTAGCTTATCTTAAGAGTGAGGTTGATACATGTACCATCCTTGGTTAGCTATACGCCTACTTATGTTACTCATCCTACTTAGCTCATTTCCGTATTATAGTATCATGCTTCAGTGTTCTGGTCAGCAAATTTTAGTTATTTCTCTTAAAACTATGTAAAATCGTTCTATTTTATCAATTGCATTTAATTGCATTTAATTTTAAGTAGCATGTATTTTGGATCGAGGTGCATAGATTTTTTGACATCTACTTAGTTTACTTAGTTTACTTATACTGCTGTAGTGCCAGGTAAGTAAACTGAGTAACCTAAGTAGAATACTGTAAACTTGCTTATTTTACTTATAGTGTTGATGTGAAGATCAGTAACGTAAGTAAAATGAGTAGAATTCAATTAACAGTGAAATCAGAGACTCCAGGACACCCCGGAGCCTCTGTTAGCCTGAATTTCATTCTGTGTAACGTGTCCTGAATCTCATCCCTATTAGGGGGTTTATATGAAAGCCCTTGTACTATGTACTTCATACTCCGTGTCCTGAAATCTTAGACCTATAAATTTAGATAGAAACATTTGCAAGCATCAATTTTTAAAGCACTGATTTACATGCACAGTTGCCCAGGTGAGATTTCAGGACACGGAGTATGAAGTACCTGCCCTCGGCCAAAGTGCAGTTAGGTTAACTGACCGGTTCGATTCGACATGTCCTCATCAGTGTTGACTGGCATTTTGTATCAGTGTTAAACATACAAATATATTCTTCGAAGTATTTTGTGATAATCTAGACAAAATCACCAAAGCCTATTAGTTAGAAACAGATATTGACATGTTTTTGGTTTTACGTCCTTTTAAAGATTAGGTCACTTATTTCTAGCCCATCATTAATCAGAGGTGGTGGAAACCCGGAGCGTCCGGAGAAAAAAAAACATCTGATCTTCCGTTGCAGTATGCTCGAATCACAGCGGTTATTAAGAGTCAGCGCTCTTATCCACTAGGCCTGAGATTGACATTAGCCCTTTTTGTACCATATGGAATCTTCCTCCTTATATATGGCAGGAGTCCATTTAAAAATTTAAGGGTGTCAGGTTGTGTTTTCTTCAAAATTTATTTGGAAAATGGCTGACGTCTGCGACGTCTGATCTGGGCCTGCACTGTTTGCCAATTACCCGTTTTTGGGTTTCTGGTACAAAATGGGTTAATATAGCCCTACTCATGTTTTATCATTTTTGAATGGTGCTCCATTGTCTGCGCATATCATATTCTGATGATGTCATTGGACTAGCTCCTAACTAACTGACTTTGCAGGCGATTCACATAAACTGTCGAGCCTTATTTTCGATGTTAATGTAAAGTGGTTTTTTTTTCAGTGAAACAGATATTTACTAACGATACCAAAACGTTTTTTTTTTTTTTTTTTTTTTTTTTTTTTGTGGAGATTCTGCCAGGTAAGGGGCAGCAATATGTTAAGATACTCAACAGTCAAAGAAGAGTAGACTGCACATAAGTGATTTTCTGTCATTCTTAGGTTGCTCGCAAAGCCGGCCTCGGTGGCTCAGTCGGATGCGCGTCTGACTGGTGATCAGGAGGTCGCGGGTTCGACTCCCGCCGGGGTCGGCAACATTCTTTCGTGGAGATTGATCATGAAATCTTTTCTACGGTCATTATCTCCCTTCCGTTGATTCAAGAAGGGCAGTTGTCAGTTTCTGGCGAAAGAATGTGCACTGTACTGGTTAACCGCTTACGTATAAGCCTGTCCAGGAAAGTGTTGATAGATAAACTGACCGGCTCAAAAATGACTTAAATAGTGTTGACTGGGCCGTTAAATTCCAATACAAACAAACAAAAGGTTGCTCGCATCCGGCTTTCACCATCACAGAAACATGAGTGCGCACAACACGTATTCCGGCTTAGTTTCAGTTTTTGGCGCAGTTTCACTCAAATCATATTCATTTGATATTTTTGAACATTTTCTCGCGCCTGTTTGTATACATGTAATAGTTTTTGTTTGTATTTTAAGGTCATTTTTGAGCCGGTAGTTTTATCTATCCACACTTTTCCTGGGCAAACTTATACGTAAACGGTTAACTGGTACAGTGCACATTCTTTCACCAGAAACTGACAACACTGCCCTTCTTGAATCAGCGGAAGGGAGAGAATGACCGTAGAAAAGATTTCATGATCAATCTCCACGAAAGAATGTATTAGTTTAAGTTTTAATAACGTTATGCTTTTTAAACGTGAAAAATGAATATACAGTCGAACTTCAATGGCTCAAACACCTTTGGGACCTCGAAAATCTGTTCGAGACAGGGGTAGTTCGAGCCACTGAAGGTTACTGCCAGGAGGCATAACGAGCTACTTTTAGACATATTTTCGATGATCTATAATGAAAATGTATGCTGTATGTACTCATTAGAATCGCCTCATTGAGGCGATTCTAATGAGTACACACAGCATACATTTGCAAGATAAAAGACTAAAATCTCCTTAATTATCCCCCACTATTTCTTATGTCGAGGATATCCCTAGGGGCTTAATAACGGGTTCGACTCATCCATGGTAAACGAGCCATCGGTGTTCGAGCCATCGAAGTTCTACTGTATCCATGTAGTCAGTTAGAAATGTGCTATAAATAAACCAATCGGCCATAAAGTGTCAAGCAAAACTAAGCATACGACATTAAGTATTTTTCCTTAATTTTCAGAGAAAATCAGGTCCGGTATTCCACGTGAATCATTTTTGCAAGCAGATGATTCGCTTCATATTTGAAGTCCTATTCAAGTTCTCAGAAAAAAAATAAGAAAGAATAATAGAAATGACTGGCCGCTTTAGTCATAATAGGCCTTTTAACCCTTATCCTGCTGAATATTCAGTTTAGCCACACCCATTTCTGACTTTGAACCAACCAGATTACTTGATGTAATTTATTCTTACCAATCCGTAAATTGAATGTCAAACATTGTAGATCCTCATCAGAAGCCATCTGATCTGGATCTACACTGTTTCCAAAGATAGGAGTTGTCGTGAACAGCAGGATAAGAGTTAAGGATAAAGAGTACAGGACTAAAGACGTGGCGTGAAAAACTGCGACCGCTGGCTTCATCGACCATCAATTACACTGTCTAATCATTTATCACTGTAGAAATTTTATGTAGATTCTAAGAACGTTTGAATGATGGATAAATAATATGATACAGTGTTACATGTACACGATATTAGCTGGTTTTAAGATAATTTTTCTTCAAGGGTATGTTGATCTTAGTATCTGTAATATATAGGGGATCTTGCTCGAGTGGTCATTTCATATGAAATTTATGAAACGAGCCTTCGGCGAGATTCATAAATTTCATATGAAATGACCACGAGTGTAAGATTCTGTTTATGATATGGCCACTTTAAATTTTATTTCAACGCCTTTAAATTTGACAAAATTTTCACAAAAAAATTCATTGTTGGCATGGACGTCGTCATGACGTTACGTAATCCCGCCAAAGGGTTATTACACGTGTGGTCATACGAGTTTTTCAATGATTACACGACGTTATCCACCGTTTATCAACGACGTCATATGATAAAGGGATTATTTAAATAAAATCATATACATATTATCTTTATTATTGTTATCATTATCATCATCACCATCGCCATCGTCGTCCTTCTTTTTCGTCTTATTGTTATTATTACTACAATTATTGTTATCATCATTAGTAGTAATAGTAGTAGAAATAGTAGTTGTTGTTGTTGTTGTCGTCGTATGGTCATTAATAATTATAATAATATTGTTATTATTATTATTATTATTATTTTGTAATTGTTGTTGTTGATTAGTACGTTGTTGTTGTTGTTGATGATGATGCTGCTGGTGTTGTTGTTTATGTTGCTGATGTTGCTGCTGTTGCTGCGGTTGTTTTAAAAAACAGTTAAAGAGGGGATGGAACCATAACAGAATGCCCCTCAGAAATTATCAACATAAGTGTATCATTATTTTATTTTAAGTTTGACATTTCCAGGCACAGAAATAAAGAATTTATGTCTCCATTTAGTTATTGATACGAAGAGTTCTCAGAAATCAATAATTCCGTCTGAGCTGCTGGTAAATATTGAATATCCTAGCAGTACAACCGTTATAGGAAAGCTGAAAATTTTGTCTGTCAGCAATTTATCGTTTCACAACGCAGTATAAGTTTTGAAACAACGTTTTTCAAACGTTGCGTGCCTACTGGATAAAGGTGAACGGATGCACTTCCAGGGAAAAACTTTTTCAAATTTGTTCTTGTAGAGGGAAGAGAACAGGAGCAAATCCTTTTCTCTTGCAGCAGATCCCTTTACAGAAGGGGCTTGTGACACGGAAACAAGCTAGAAAAAGAAGTGTACGTATCCTTTGTAAAATAGCAGAAAATCTCAAATGTTTGCCTTATTCTCAGGGGAAACGCAACGTGTGTGCAACGTCGTAACAACGTCGATGCAACGTCATGACGTTGCATCGCCGTTGATGCGACGTTGTTTAGAGGTCATGTGCTCGCTGGGATTATTCTAATATTCGTTGCACTGTGTCAATAAGTTTGTCTCTACTTCATAACTGAACATAGCTTGTTGTGTCAGCCTCTTGGAATGGTAATACAACAATCCTTCGCCCGAAGGAAAGCAAATGACTGTGTGATTTATGATGTTGTGTGAATGTAGAAAAAAGACGGTGAAATATTTTGACCATTTAGCGTCGGATAGATGTGGTTGAGAATTTGAGATGGTATTACTAGATTTGAGAAAATATACAAAGAGACGTGGAGGTCTCGACTTATATATTACGGACACGAACATGGGCGAATCTGAAGGTTAGTATAACAAACATCTCTCTCTCTCTCTCTCATGTATTTTGGTTGAGTCGACTTAATACGGACATCGTAGTCTGCTCTAAAATCTCACGTAGCACATTATCGGTTGTTTGGTTATCACTTTATAGCAAGGACATTCGGATCAGACGCCACAGAACGAGAATTTCTAAACGCGCATTGGCAAACACTCTAGACCCAGATCAGACGCCACAGAACGAGAATTTCTGAACGCGCATTGGCAAAATGTCTAGACCCAGATCAGACGCCACAGAATGTGGTGTCAGATCTTCCGTACGAAGTTTTGTTAAACTTACAATAAATGAAATTAGACAGATACCTCTTAAATTTGTATTCAAACCTGACCCAGGCTTCTTGATGTATTCTATGTGTTAACAGTCATAGGAATAACTCCGATCATCGGGAAATAAGACCACCAAACTATTAACCCATTTTGTACTGGAAACCCCAACATGGGTAGTTGGCAAACAGCGCAGGCCCAGATCAGGCGCCGCAGAACGCGGCGTCTGTTCTGGGCCTGCACTGTTTTCAAAAAGTTCACCATTTTCCAAATAAATTTTGAAGAAAATAAAACCTGACACCCCATAATTTTGAAACAGACTCCTGCTGTCTATAAGAAGAAAGATTCCATGTGGTACAAAAAGAGTTAAGAGCGATTTCCACCAGCCTCAAAATAATTGGTAACTTATTATTAGAAAGATTTTACTGTACACAAATTGCATTTTTAAGGCCGTTACGTATATTTCAGACGTAATTCTCACGGCTGGTAAACGGGACAACAAGGCTGTCATGAGGTTAGAGAGAAAGTATTCATCGGAAATCAACAATGCGCATGTCCATCATGTCGCAGCGGGACCATATAAGGGGATGCTGATTGACAAATCCCCTGAGGGTAAGAAGACACTCGTTATCTCAAACTCCAAGGGACTAGAATATTTGGTTTGAGGCAACAATAGTTTGAGATAAATAGAACATAAAGCAAAACTAACATAACAGTGCACAAAATTTAGTTTGACTTAAGCCATCGTTTGATATATCAGAGTTTGAGATAACAAGAGTCTACTGTACACTGTTTGCATAAAATTCAGGAATTGAATAAACGAAACGAATAATTTTCCATTCAAGACTACACCACAACACGCTTTGGATATAACACGGTTTCAAGATGGATCCCCAAAATGTGTAGACTACATAGAAAAATGACCATAAATTGTCATTTTTCTGTGTAATCTACACATTTTGTTTGGATATAATCACGGATAATACGGTTGTTTAACTAACACGGTTTCTGCTTTGGACCCCATAAGTGTTATAAAGAGGCTGAGGTGTATTTTGCTATCTCAGGGAAATCGATCCCCCAGTGCTGTCAGTGCGTTGATTATTTTTAACAATAGCACCCGTTTGTTAAGGAGTCCAAGAAGTGCAGGTGGAATGACAGACAGTGGAGACCCTGATAAGGAACAATCTGATCTGGATCTGCACTGTTTGCTCAGGCCAGTCTGTACTAAAACGTAGGATCAATACGGTAACTCCAGTTTCAAATCACAATATTTTGCTTTCGAAACTTCACTAACACGAATATTTCTGGAACCATGAAAATTTGTTCGAGATGGGGGTAGTTCGAATTACTCAGGGTTACTCATAGCGCCAGGCCACGGGGTATAATGAGGAGGACTTCATGGGAATGGGTACACCTTCAGGGGAGGCAACTCCTTCAAAAGTATTTTTTCTCTCATGTCAATAGGGGTCGACTCTTTAAGAAAAGAATTTGCTCCTCAAGAGCAAATTCTTTCCTGAAGAGCAAATTCTATTCTTTAAGAGTAGACCCCTTTTCCGGTGGAACATGGCTTATAGAAAAGCGAACAGGAAGTCCTGAAAGTTGTCTCTCTTTGTGAAATGGCGGAAAAATCTGCCCCGTGTTCCCAAGAATATCTTTTCGATTTTCAATAAAATAAAGGATTGTTGTGGGTACAATCGTTCCGTTCCGATATCCAAGATGACCGTTTGATACGTTGCACACACGTTGGATGTCCACTAGAAATCCATATACTTACGTGAACTTGATTTTATATAATTTACAAATCACATATGCACATCTGCTCCTGAACCATCTGTCAGACTGAGTTAAAACTTGGTGGGAGAATTCCTATGAGAACACACAACACCAACATTCCTTACCATGGTGAGGCCACACAACCTCCCTTTTCTAAGACAGAATCGGAAAACACTCCCTAATGAAATGGATATCTGGCAAGAGCAGATTAGATATGGTGATGGTACTTGATATCTGGAGATATGATGATGGTTCTTGATATCTAGAGATATGATGATGGTACTTGATATCTGCATTAGATAATTCCGATGATGGTACTTGATATCTGGAGATATGATGATGGTACTTGATATCTGGAGATATGATGATGGTACTTTTTATCTGGATTAGATAATGTTGATGATGGTACTTGATATCTGGAGATATGATGGTGGTACTTGATATCTGGAGGTATGATGATGATACTTGATATCTGGAAATATGATGATGGTACTTGATATCTGGATTAGATATGATGATGGTATTTGATATCTGGAGATATGATGATGGTACTTGATATCTGGTGATATGGGAGTAATTCTCCAGAGACTGAAGTGTAAGTTCGCATTAGCCAAGCTAAACGAACCATCCGTGTTCGAGTTAGTGAAGTTTGTGTACGTACTAGTAGTTCATGTGCTTGAAATTCAAAATCTCTTTGATTTATTGAGTAGTTTGAATTATCGAAGCTTGAATTGACAGGATTCTACTTCATCACGCGAACAGGTTCGCGTATTAGACACTCCTTAAGCGCCCCTTCATATGTAGAAAAAAGGGTTTATATGGGTATATAGTATTTTCCTTATTTTTGCTAAAACATAGATTGTGGGTACTCGTTAGGACCGCCTCATTGAGGCGGTTCTAACGAGTACCAACAATCCATGTTTAGACTAGACATAAGAAAACTATATAAAAAATCATCTGAATAAGGCTAGTTCTAGAGACGCCATTTTAGGACACGTATTTTATCGTAATGTTATTTCAGGACTGACCAATGTGGAGGATCCTGAGGGTCGGCTGGAGTTCTTGGCCTATCTGATTAACCAGGAACAACAAAACGAATCATTTCAGGTAATACCGGCACCAACCTAGCGGGCACATGACGTCTGATCAACGTCGCATCAAAGTCTATGCAACGTCATGCGTCGATGCACCGTCCTGACGTTGTATTGCAAACACGTTGGATGTCCACCAGAAATCCAAATTTTTACGTGAACTTGATTCCATGTAATTTACAAACCTGTAAATTCCGCTTTTTATCGATACAAGTGGTTTACAAGGCTATGTTTTATTTTCCTTTTCACCTGTAGCGAAGCCGTGGCCTGTTTTCCATCGTCCGTCCGTCCGACGTGAACTTTTTACATTTTCGAAATCTTCTTCAGAACCTTAAGACCTGTTAAGCTGATACTTGGTGGGTGGCACTGGGGCAACATGGAGATTCAGAATTGCTATAAGTGCATCGTTCCGACCATCTAGAACTTCTTTAAACGACATCTCCTCCCCAATCGAAAGTCCTTGATGTGAGGCTTCGGAGCAACACAGAAATTCAGAACTGCTAAATTTTTTCCGTTCCGATATTTCTTTAAACTCCTGCAGAACTGAAAGTCGGATTGAGCTTAACTTGATGAGAGGCATCGGGACAACATGGAGATTTAGAATTGCTAAGGTAGTTCCGTTCTGATAGCCAAGATGACCGCCATGTCGACCAACTTGCATTTCTTTAAACAAAATCTCCCGAACCGAAACTCGGATTGAAAGGAAACTTGATGGGAGGCATCATGAAGCTTCAGGATTGCTTAAATCGTTCCGTTCCAATATCCAAGATGCCGCAGCGGCGACCATCTTGAATTTCTTTAAACGCCATCTCTTTTAGTACCGAAAGTCGGATTGAGACGAAACTTGATGAGAGGCTTCGGGGCGACATGGCGATTCAGAATTGCTAAAATCCTTTTGTTCCAATATCCAAGCTGGTGGCCATCTTGAATTTACTCAAACGATATCTTCTGAACCGAAAAATGATCGAGCTGAAACTGCATGAGAAGCATTGGGAAACATGGAAATTCAGAATTGCTAAAATCGTTCCTTTCCGATATCCAAGATGACCGCCATCAAGATTGTTTAAACAACACCCCTTTCAGAACCGAGTTGAATTGAGCTGAAACTTTCTGGGAGGCATCGGGGCAAAATAGAGATTCAGAATTGCGGCCATCTTGGATACTGGAAACAAAATGTTTAGCAATTCTGAATCTACATATCGCCCCAATGCTTTCCAATACGTTTAAGCTCGATCCGACTTACCGTTCAGGAGCAGATGTGGTTTAAGGAGTTTAAAGAAGGCTGCCATCTTGCATATCGGAACAGATCTGAATCTCCATGTTGCCTCGATACCATATTTGCCCCGGTAAGTTTAGTTTTTGAACTTTCTGGGAGGCATTGGGGTTGCATGGAGATGCAGACTTGTTAAATTCTGTTCGTGAAAATCTTCAAACGGCGTCTGCTACTGAATAATAAATCGGATTGAGCTTAAACTTGGTGGAAGGCATTGGGGGAAATGTTGGAATTCAGAATTGCTAAAGTCATTTGGTTTTGATATCCAAGATGAGCTACGTCGTTCCTTTCTGGTATGCTCGATGGCCACCATAGTGGCCATGTTGAAAAATCTCAAACCACATCTGCTCCTGAACCATATGTCAGACTGAGTTAAAATTTGGTGGGAGGTACTGGGGTGACATGGAGATTTAGAATGGATAGAATCGTTGCATTCTGATACCTCAGATGGCCGCCATGGCGACCTCAAACGTCGTCTCTTACTGAACTGAAAATCACATTGAGCTGAGACGTAATCGGGGGCATTGTGGTGACATGGAGAGTCACAGTTGTTACATTTGTTGGGTTCTGATATCCAAGATGACCACTTGTTGAAATTCTTCAAAAACAATATCACCTCACAGTCTGTAAGTATGATTGAGCTGGAACTTGATGAGAGGCATTAGGGCAACATAAATATTTAGAATTGCTAAAATTGTTCGGTTTGTTACAATATCCAAGATGGAGGTCATCTTGAAAATCTTCAAATCACATCTGCTTCTGAATAGTGTGTCTAATTGAGCCGTAACTTGGCGTGTGTAGGGGATGTGCGGAAAGGGTATTGGGACAACATGGAGATTGAATCTCAAACCACATCTGCTCCGGAACAGTCAGTCGGATAAAGTTGAAACTTATTCGGAGGCATTGGGATGACATGGAAATTCAGAATTTTTAGAATCATTGCTTTCCAATATTCGAGCTGGTCGCCATGGGCTTGACATTACGAAAACACGCCTATACAAATACATTGTAATCTTTACCGCCGAAAAAACGAAAGTTTTATGATGAAAAATTGTGATATTTTGCTTATTTTTGTACAAATATAGATTGTGGGTACACGTTAGAACCGCCTCAATGAGGCGGTTCTAACGAATACCCACAATCTATATTTTAGAGCAAAAATAAGCAAAATAATGTTTACCTCCGTAAACCCCAGTTTTACTATATAAAAGTGGGGTTCAAGAGGGTCAAAATTATATAGGCGTGTTTTCGTGATGATGGGCTTGAAATTTTTCAAAGTACATCTACTACAATTCACTATGTACCAAAATCATTTTCTTCTGAATCATAAGTCGGACTGGGCTGTTCAGAAACTTAATTTGAGGCATCAAGGCCACAAGCAGATTCAGACTTGCTATTAGCAATTAGATCTGATAGCCTATGTGGCCACCATGGTACAATGTAACGTATCGTATCATGTTCAGCCTTATCTAGGTCAGCGATTCTGGACCACTTGGGCCTCTATATTTTCAAAGTAATATTCTGGATAATCGTTAGAATCGCGTCAATGAGGCGGTTCTAATGTGTTCCCACAATCTAGTAGCGTTCAAAAAATATATATTACTCATCAGAAAGAAACCACTTTTTATAATCGTCTAAATTACGATTGCTTTCATTTAAAAAAAGAATTCTAATAAACGTTGGAATTAGAACATGCAAAAGGCTAGGAAGCTGAACTACTGGTGCATAGCTGAAGGTAAACAACTTTTAACTCTTAGCAGTGTAGATGCATCTGATCCACGACAACCTCCACCTTTGTAAATAGTAAATATCCATCTACAGTAGATCTTCGATGGCTCGAACACCGATGGCTCGTTTACCATGGATGCGTCGAACCCATTCTTGAGTCCCTAGCGAAATCCTCTACATAAGAAATAGTGGGGATAATTAAGGAGATTTTAGTTTTTTTCTTGCAAATGTATGCTGTGTGTACTCATTAGAATCGCCTCGATGAGGCGATTCTAATGAGTACACACAACATACATTTTCATTTTAGAACACCGAAAAGATGTCTAAAAGTATCTTGCCATGCCTCCTGACAGTAACTTCAGTGGCTCGAACTACCCCTGTCTCGAACAGATTTTCGAGGTCCCAAAGGTGTTCGAGCCATTGAAGTTCGACTGTATTCTGTTGGAATTTGTAGGAATAAATTACACCATGATTGGCTCAAAGTCAGTAATGGCTTTGACTAAATTAATTATTCAGCGGGATAAGGGTTAACCCTTATCTTGCTGTTCACGACAACCCCTATCTTTGCAAACAGTGCAGATCCAGATCAGATGGCTTCTGAAGAAGCCATCTGATCAGGATCTACACTGTTTGGCATTCAGTTGATGAATTTGTAGCAATAAATTACATCAAGTAATTTGATTGGTTGATAGACAGAAATGGGTGTGGCTTAAATGAATATTCAGCAAGATAAGGGTTAACAAAGAATTAATTATTTGTTTAAAAATAGGCTTCAGTGTTTGTGTATTTTTTGTGATTGGGTGGGCCCATAACAAGCACCAACAATCTTTGGAACGTAAGAAAAACTTTTCTATGAAGATGTCATTCATACTGTGCATTAAAACAACTCATTGTGGCGGTTCTAACGTGTACCCACAATATATGCTAAAATAATGAACACGACGCAAACCCCACTTTTCTGTATATAAAAGTGGATTTAGAGGGGTAACCATTACAAGGGGGCGGGGTTGGGTGAGGCAAAGTAAATGTGTATGTTGTATCACTGGGGCGTGCAACTGCACTTGGTCAATGCCTGCTGTCCTTGCAGCAGATCAGGGTAGAGGGGGGGGGGAGGGTGTTGGTATTTCTTCTGTTTCTACCCTTTCAATTATTTTCCCCTTTCTCCTCCGTCCCTCACTTTCAGCTACTGTCTCTTCTATCTCTTTTCTCCCTTTCTCTGGGAGACGACACAAAATTACCCACAAGGATTGACGTGTCGTTAGAACAAACAATCAATCAATTACACGGACTTGTTAACGAGACGATGCAACTTTTTTGTGACAGATGTGTATTTATCTTATGTACATATGACCCTCATTATAACAGGATTTTATTAATTGACTATCCTGTATTGTTTGTAGATCAGCCATATTAACACTGAGTTAAAAAATCAATAATCATGTTTTTAATGGTGTTAATTAATAAAATTGTCATTAATCAAGTAATTTCGTATTGTCCAAGTTACAGGTCCTCTGTCAGCTGTATTGGCCTCGGCCTTCGGCCTCGGGCCAATACAGCAGACCTCGGACACGTAACTAGGCCAATACGAAATTACTTGATTAATAACATTATAGTATTTTTCTATTTACAGGATTACTGGACATTGCGCTTTTGGTTCCGAGGGAAATCCGATGGACCAACCAAGAAGAGAACATTCACACAGTATTTTCACGAGCTCATGAATCCCGTCAACTTCCCAAAAAGTAAATGGTTTGATATTGTTTTGAATATGCATTATGATCATTCATAATGAAAGAGGGGATGTTTGTTCAAAGCTGACACCATTATTCTTTGAAAAATGGAAGTAAAGGTAATGTGCAGGAATCGATGCACTCACCCCAAACCTCTCATCCAACACACCAAAAGGGGAAAGAAGCATACGCATAAAACAACTTCGCGAAAACGTCACAAGCGGAGTTACTTTTCTGCAAAATAGCCAAACGACTATCAAAAGATATTAGTAATATATACATACAAAGATAAACTATAACAAATCAGTTCTGCGTGAAATAGGAACTTAAATTTCTTAGTTAAACGATCCTTTCAAGATTATTTCATTTATTTGAACCAGTGGGCGTAACCCGGGGTACTCAAAGAAAAACCACCTGACCTTCTGTTGCAGAAATTTGCCCCTCACATGTGACCCGAGCGCAGCGGTGAGATGTTTTGTTTGTTTGTGTGTGTGTGTTTTAGAGTGAAAGTATAGTGCACATTTTTCCGCCAGAAACTGTCAACTGCCCTTCTTGAATCATTTGAACCGTAGAAAAGATTATATTATCATTCTCCACGAAAGAATGTTGTGACTAGTGTAGGACCCGCGACCTCCTGATCACCAGTCTGACGGGCAACCGGCTGAACTTTCAAGGCCGGCACAGCGGTTGAGTTACCTAATGATTAAGAGGCAGTGCTCTTATCCACTAGGCCACAGAGGCCCATAGAATCTTGACTAGTCATCCATTTTTCTTGATTTCAAGTGTTTTTACATTGTTTTTTCTTATATGCATGTAACAAAGAAGACAGGTCAAAATGGAGACATGATTACTGGACATGATGATGTTGATGATAATGATGATGATGTTGTTGATGATGATAATTGTTGTTGATGATGATGATGATGATGAGACGTTTAGACACTTCTAGATTTAGTTGGATAGGATTACACAAGCTTGTAATACATGCATTTTCAGATTATATGAGTTTGATGAAGAAAGCCCTGGTTCTCCTGAAGAGCTACACATTGATCAAGAGGATAGAGTTAGAGGTGGAAGAGATCAAAGATCCCTCTGTCACACAGTCAATACCAGCCATCAGTAAGTCTCCTTTTGAAAATTTCGTGGGAATAGATATATCTATCGAGGGAAAGAAATGGCTGCATGTAAATATGTTTTCAAATTTCTACACCCAGTTTCCTTTTGTAACAGACCACCTATGGGACCAGTCCAAAAGGTGATCTGAATATAATAATTCCCTGTATATTGTAAATAATACCAGGATAAAGTTCAATCACTGTAACACCCTTTGGACCATGAAAAATTGTTCGAGACAGGATAAGTTTGAGCCAGTGACTAGGTTAACCATGTTATGCCCGGAGGTATAATGGTGATATTTTGGGATGTGTATAGCACGTTTTGTGTACTCATTAAGGCGATTTTAATTAGTACGCATAACAGACATTCCCTTGATAAGATAAGAAATAAAAGTCACGGAATACTTATCTGGAGTTCTAGGATGAATTCCTTAGGGACGCAAAAAATATAGCAACAGATAAGGCAAGTGTTTTGTGATAACTAGGGGATAGTTTTTGTCAATTCTCCATAAAAAACCTATGTTGTAGGTATTCATTAGAGCCGTCACGCGAGACGGCTCTAATGAGTACCCGCCACATAGGTTTATATGGAGAAATAAGGAATACTATCCTTCAGTTATCACGAAATACTTACTTTATCTATTGCTATGAAGAACCAGTTCAAACTGACCATAGTAAACAGGTCATTTAATCTTCACCCTGTTTGTACCAATTTTTTTTATCCACTTGATGCATTGTTTTGTGTTTCAGAAAGTTTTATCAGCCTCTACACTCCTGACATATACCAGTATTGCTTTGTGCCGGAGGTTGCCATTGACAACAATACATTTTTGACCTTCATGATCAAGGCCAAGGCCGACACACACTTGGCCCTGGCAGAGCACTACGGTGACCTTAGTAAACATACAGTAGAGATTCTGATTGGTACAGAAGGAAATACCAAATCAGTTATAAAAGATAACGTGGAAGGAACAACAAAATCAGAAGCTCTGACCTTGAACATACTCAGTGAACAGGTCAGTATTCATTATGATAATACATCCGTGTGACATAATATGCATTCTTGCACACCAGACAACAAAATCCGTGATTTTACCCTGGGATAGAAATTTATGTTCTGACCCTGGTGTTCCGACCCAGGCAACTAACATAAATGCGCTTCAAATCTATTCAACTGCCCGAACTACTTCCGCACTACTTTTATTTTGTAAACAATATACATGTGCGAGCTGTCAAAACTAACCGGAGGTGTTATGCAAGAAAAAGAATCCAATATGGGGTTCTGTTGTAGATGGGCGTTTCCAACACTCGGGATGACCGTGCTGAGCGGAACCTCTGCGTAGCCTCGGTTCCGCTCAGCACGGTCATCCCTCGGGTTAGAAACGCTCATCTACAACCGAACCCCATATCAGATTCTTATATTCTTATATACCTCTGAAGTGGTTACTGTCCTGGTGAAAATTTGTGATATAATTCTGATTTATACTCAAAAGATATGTTGTGGGCGCTCGTTTGAACTGTCTCATAACGATTACCAACAACCTATGGCTTGGAGCAGAAAATATATAATGTATACCCCAGTTTTCACGTTCCTTTATTGTTGTAACTAGGGTTCTAAAGGGTGCGTTATTTTCACATTTCATTACTTCAACCCTTTGAAGTATTCTCCCTTGACTGAAACACACTTTTCAAGTCTCGAAATCCGAGAAGAAGGCCTTTTTAGTTTTACCCTGAAGACACTAGTAAATTGCACTTACAAGTGCACTATGGGTTTCATTACGACGCCCAAAAAGGGTAACCGAAACAGGAAAAAGTTACAGGGACGTGGATGAGAGAGCTGAACTATCTTTTCCTCTTTCAAGAAGTACACTTGTGAGTAGGTACGTTGTCATGGATAATACACAGACCTCATGTCTATGTTTTTCATTGTGTGCCTTTACTTTTGACAACACACCATTCTTATTCACTTTTTACCTTGGAATTTGAACAATGTGTCCATCACAATAAAACACCGCTTCAAAATTTTGCCGCGCTTTTAATTCTTTTTGCAATGGCCGGCATTGCTTTGTCTTTTTGTAGCCACTGCTTGTTATTGGTGTGTCTCTGCGGCTCAGAATAATCGACACAGGTTCATTACCTGTTAACAGCTCCGAAATTGTACGTTTATACTTTTGCATAAGATTTTTCGCAATTTTACACGGGTTGACTTTTGTTCTATGGCCAAGAGATGCGGGACCCATCGTACTGTCACTATCAGCCATTTCTTTCTCCGTGAACCTTGCATCTTGTTACAGCAGCAACATTAGCTTTTGTGGCAGCTTTTCTGGGCTGGCTGGGACGGGGCTCATCTTTCAAAACAGTTTTACCGCCTTTAAATTTGTCATGCCACCTTAAAATTGACGTTTTCCAGACAACAGATTTCCCATGTATTTGACACAGTTCACTATTCATCTGTGAAATTGAAACAATCTACGTATATTTTGTTTTGGTTTTCAACACTACATTGAGACAATGTAGACCCAAATATCACAGCGTGTTTTGTTTCAGTAAGGGTTGTGTGTATATGACGGAACTAACTTGAGCTTTCAATAACTTCTGAAAGACTGGACGGATTAGACCGAAATTTTATCCTATTATAGAAAATCACTACTCCGTGAATCCATGTGCTCCTTACAGACTTGCGGTATCGTGGCCATTAGTGACAAAAATAAATGAACGCCCCTCGTTTAGACGGGTTAACATGGACGCTCACTACACGGACTTGTTGTTATATCGACTACATGTATATGTAGGCCCACATAGACCTCTTTATATCACTACTGTTTGGACAAAAGCAGAAACCATGTTGGCTGAACAACTATGTTATAAATATCCAAATAAAAATATATAGATTATATCGAGAAATGACTTTCTATGGTCATTTTTCAATACATTTTTGGGCCAATCTTTAAATCATGTTATATCCAAGTCTGTATTTCAGTGAATAGTGTTATAGGGAAGAGGAAACGCATTATATTCCGTAATGTTCATATTGAGAATACATTTCTAGTATCAGTCCTTGAGTCACTATGTTCTGAACGCTTCATTTACGTTTACAAAGGGCCATATACAGTAGAACTTCGATGGCTCGAACACCGATGGCTCGTTTACCATGGATGTGTCGAACCCATTCTTGAGCCCCTAGCGAAATTCTCTACTTTAGAAATAGTGGGACATAATTAAGGAGATTTTAGTCTTTTATCTTGCAAATGTATGCTGTGTGTACTCATTAGAATCGCCTCGATGAGGCGATTCTAATGAGTACACACAGCATACATTTTCATTATAGAACACCTAAAAGATGTCTAAAAGTATGTCGTTATGCCTCCTGACAGTAACCTCAGTGGCTCGAACTACACCTGTCTCGAACAGATTTTCGAGGTCCCAAAGATGTTCGAGCCAATGAAGTTCGACCATATATGACAATGGAATCTCCCACCTAATAAGTTTGGAGTGATCCATTTCCAATAATAGGGGTGCCAGGTTTGTTTTGTTTACGCTAAGTTTTGCAAAACTGTATGTACTATAAGCAAACGGTGTAGACTCAGATCAGCCGCTGCGTTCTGCGACGTCTAATCTGGGTCTGTACTGTTTACCAATGTCCCCAAAAGGGCCGCTAGGCATATAAGGGCTAAATGTAAGCTTAACCTGTGCCAGTCTGATCAACTTCTGCCAGTGTTTAAATTACAGAATTTGTTCATTTTTATCTAAGAGATTCGGGGGCATATAGTTTTTGGTCTGTCCGTCTGTTTGTCCGTTTGTCCGTCTGCAAAAACTTTAACATTGGGCATAACTTTTGAATGGTAATAGATAGAGCTTTCATATTTCACATGTGTATACCTTATCACAAGACCTTTCCAGTGGTACCATAATTTTTGATCTCGTGACCTTGAACTTGACCTTTGACCTATTTTTTTCAAAAATTTTTAAAACATTAACATTGGCGCTGTCCGGGGGCATCAGTGTTTCACAAACACATCTTGTTTGTTTAAGGAATTGCGGTATTTCTGGATTAGTTGGGGTGAAAATCACATTGAAGTAGGTTGTGGACCACGATATGGACATGGGAGGTTTCTGGAATGGCATGTTCCCACCAACAAGCAGTTTAAGATTACATCATTGGCTGTTACAACAGACAACACATCACACGGACAGTTTGAATTTGCAGAACTTCTTGGTAAAGTATATAGCAATATGCTGTAGCACTAAATCTTGGCACATCTTAACCAGTTTAATTATTATAAATAGTGAGGCTCTTCTTGCTTAATGCTTATATTATATTAAATTTCTCAAAAATTATAGTAACATAATTTCTTTTTGAATCGATTGTTTGTCAGTTGACCCAAAATACTAATGGCAGTAGCTTTAAATTTCTAACGTCCATGTGACTAACACGAAATCCAGGTAACAGTTATTTATAGCCACTATATTCTTGTCGATATGATGATAGAGTGCTGAGTAAATAGGGTTATCTGTAAAATCTAGACTGGACACTTTTATTTTTACAAAGAAAAAAGACTTAGCATTAATTCTTGTGAATTGTCTGCTTAAACATTATTCATCACGTAAACAAGTCCATGTAATGAACACCACTCTACGCCCCACTCTATATAGAGTAAACTGGGGTTTACAAGGGTATACATGATTTTTCTTATTTCTATTTCAAGACATACGTTGTGGGTCCTCGTAAGAACCGCCTCAGGCGGTTCTGACGAGCAGCCTCAACATATGTTTAGAGTATAATAGAAAAAATATAACAAATATTCATGTGACAAATATAATTATGTTTTTCACTGTCATGTGGATGTGTTTCCGTAATGTCATCAAGTAATGAACACCCTTGTAAACGAGAAAACTAGGATTCTAAGTAGATATTTTATTTTTCTTACTTCTGCTCTAAAATATAAAGTGTGGGTACTCTTTAGTACTGCCTCATCGAGGCACTTTTAACGTGCACCAATAAGCTATGCTTGGTGCAGAAATTAGAAAACAAAGACAATTTTTCATTATGAAAATATCAGTTTTGGAGAGAGAAAAATGTGTCACATGGGTGTGGGTTCCCAGTGAAACTATGTTTGCAATCCTGTTTCATGTAAATATTGCAGATGTAAACACTGACTACAGTAAACAGGCTAAAAAAGCTCGAATTCAGAGACAGTTGATGTGGTTGGCTAAGAAACAGAGAATGCTACAGTGCTTAGAAGAGGTTTATCCCAGCACTATGTCAGCTTATGATCTTATTCAGTAAGTTTTCCTAGTACAAAACTACCAGGACCTACAACATGGTTAGGCAAGACAAATGTGATGACAAACATTTCAGATGAATTGAACTTTGATGTCATATTAAATGGCGCCAGCTTTTAAATAGTAAAATATTCAAATGCAGTCAGACTTTAACCCTTCTGAAGAAGCCATCTGATCAGGATCTTCATTGTTTGTCATTCAGATTGTGAATTTGTTGCAATAATTTAAATCAAGTAATCTGATTGGCTAATAATCAGTAGTTGGTGTGGCTTATATAAATATTCAGCAGAACAAGGGTTAATTTGAATAACTATTGGGCCATGGTTGATTGATTGTGTTAGGGCTTAATGACAGGTAAACCATTGTGGGTCGTGTAGATCTTAACCAGATGGTTTTGAAGCCATCTTATCTGAATCTACACTCTTTGCAAATGTAGGGGCAGCCATGAACAACGGAAGAAGTGTTAAGATCTTTTAAATCATACTATTTCTGTCCAATTTATTCAGTCAGTTAGTAGCTTTCAATCTTAGTGAACCTTGCAAGAATATTAGTTATAATGCGTTACATATTATGAATTCATACAAAATAGTTCGTGAGTAAAGGATATTGCATAAGCAAATAGTAAATATTCTAGTTTTCCAAACACTTGAAAGTTACTCATCATACAACAGAAGAATTGTCGTGCCTGTATTAAGTTGAACAGTAGGAAGAAAGGAAGGTTAAAGGTTTGAAGAACAAACAAAGGGCAAAAGGATGGGACACCGAACTCCATGCTGAAAGCAGGCGCGACAATAAATAAATCAATAAATTAAACATGGGCCTCCGTGGCCTAGTGGATAAAAGCGCCGACTGTTAATCATTAGGTCTCTCATCGCTGTGGGTTCGAGCCTGGTTCGGGTCAGATGTGAGACGCCAAATCCTGCAACGGAAGGTCAGGCGGTTTTTCTCCGAGTTCTCCGTTTTTCGCCCATCTCTGATTAATAATCGGCTCAATATGAGTGAAATAATCTTAAAATGGCCGTAAAACCAAAAAAAAAAAAAAGAAAGAAAAAGAAAAATTAGTCTTAATTTTCGCTGGCCTTCATAGCAGAATTTCAATATAAATTACTGCAGGCTGACCAGAGTGAAGGGGGTTGACCTACCCATGACAGTGGGGATACTGAGAGATCTAGAGAATATTGGTCTCATACAGGAGGTTGAGACGGGCAGATGGATGAGAATACAGAGAGCAGGACAAAACGGACATGGTAAGATATCACTTCAAAAAATAAATAACTTAAAATGGGACAACAAACTGAGTACTGGCCGAAAAATGTTTTCTATAGGAAATAAGCTATCAGAAAGCAGTAAAGTCCTGGAACTAACAATAATGTTAGCTAACGTATCGTTAAATCTTTGACCATTTGGGCCCCGTCAAGCGATTTTGGTACTTATCGCCTATGCGAGCAGCGAAGGTTCAGGCGAGTCTGCGCACCTGCGCAGTCTCGCCAGAACCTTCGCTGCTCGCTCATACAAGCAGTAAATCAAGAGGAACCTTCAGACAGAAAGCCATATCTCTGACCCCTCTGAATGGCTGGGCATGCGCAGTTAAAATTTGTCATGACGGAATGCTCGAAGACACAAATTTGCTTGGCGGGTCTCATTTCATTACGAAAACACGCCTATACAAATACATTGACGGTCTGGGTGTAGACGAAGAATGACCCTGATTAGGGATTTAGACTGTTTTGTTTAACTTTTACATTTCTGTATTTTAAGTAGACAGTGTAGACACTGATCAGATGCCTAATTCTGGGATGTCTGATCTGGGTCTAAACTGTTTGCCAAACTCCAAGTACTCGAGCCATGTCAAAATTTCAAATATAACCAACCCTTTTCACACAGCACTCTGACGTCGCAGTGACAAGAATTTCGCGGTTCCGCACTGTTATATTTAGTATCCATTGCTTGGATTATATACAATGATGATGATTATTTCATGTTTAAAGACGCGCTAACCCTCTCTGTGGGTCATAAGCGTCAAACGATGATGATTATGATGATGATTTTGTGTTTAACCACGCGTCAACCCTCTTTCTGGGTCATAAGAGTCAATCAGTTAATGATCAAAAGGTACTTAGAATTATGAGGATGATAAAAGTAAAAATGTTAGGAGGGTAAAGTTTAAAAAATCTGAAAAATTAAATCTTACAAAAAATTATTGTAAGAATAAGATAAAATTATCAACAGGTACATCTTGAAGGATTTAATACAAATATTGCAAGGTCAGTCATACTTACGTGGGCATCAGCAACAGATTGCAGATTTCTATAGTAACTTTACAATCAAACCAAAAATAATGTATGGGATAAAAGAATCCAGGTGATAAAATTTAAAAGGCTTGGAACTATTTTTTATATATATTTCAGAAGTCAAACTGGTAAAGGACATGCCCCAACTGACTGGTAGGGAACAACCAACTGTAGCCATCATAACATCCCTGTATTGTGAGAAGCTAGCTGTAGACTCCATGATCAATGATAAAACAACTTTTGTCAAGTATAAAACTGACAGTAAGTACACTACAACCTCTTTTTAAAACTATTCATTATAACTCGGTTTTGGGATATAGTTCTGTTTGAAAATAGATCCTAAAATGTATGCATGAATGGCCATTTTTCTATGTAATCTATACAATTTTGTTTGGATATAACATGGTTGTTTAACTAACACGATTTCAGCTAATATCGTCAGAAAGGGGTATGGTTATGGAACCTGTATGGCTAAACAAAACATGGTTTTACTATCAGAAAAACATGCACTCTCCACCAATCATTTGATCTGGCGCACCATAAAACCTACATTAAGACCTTCACGACCGGTAAAACATAGATTTGTCTGTACTGCATCCAATCATTCAGGTTAAAATATTCACTTATCTCATTTTGGATAGCCCAGAGGCGATAGTAGATTCATGCCAATATTGATGATTCCTATTAGACTGTGTGAATGCCCAGGCTGATCCGAGTCTTTACCGGTCACCTAGTTTGTCTTATTGAATGTTTTGATTCTCCCCGCCTTAGTTCATCTCCTAAACTATGCTATTGCGTTTTGCAGCCTTCAAACTTTAAAGGGTGTACCATAAATTTTCGCAATATTCGGATAATAATATCTTGAGCCTGCAAGAGTAATAGAAACTGAGGGGCCAGCTTTGAATGTGAGTAGCTTATGGAAAAGCTTACATTTTTTCCATCAAAAACAGTTGTTTATCTAAGTTTTATACTTGCTTGAACAATTAGCAGTTTGACCAGCAATGCATTCTTTAATGTAGCAATTAAGGCCTCGAATAACTATCTAAGGCATTTTACCACTTTATTTTATAATGTTAAGTCACAGAGGCACTTAAAGTTTGGTCCATCAATAGTATTGAAAATGTCCGAATATAAAGACTGAACCCATTTCCATTCCTTACTAAATTGTTCGCTTGCATCAGGATATTATGAATTACTTATGGACAGAACTTAAAGCTCCTGCGATTAAGTTGCTGAAATTGCATTCAATGATATTATTGGGTTAATGTAAACTTACAAATAAATATGAACATCTTCACCTAAGGCTTCAGTTGTGCCCCAAGAATACCCTTTTAACATGGACTGGTTCAATTGTGTAACAGTCCCACCAAGTATCTCGGTAGTTTTCGGAAAGAGCAAATACAATACCATTTGAGTTGACTCATGACAATAGGGCCCAAAACATCCTCCAGCTTATATGTTCTTCACATGATTAAACGTTGTCAACAATTATTAGGCTAGACACAGGACTTCAAGCATTGAGTCACCGCAAGTGCGAGCAACAGCGTCTTTGCTGTTGGCCTGTGTCATAAGTATATTTTTCATCAGCTGGCTCATTTAAGTCCTTATTCAAATCTAGGCATGTTTATGTAAAACTTTAATAGCAGTTTGCAAAGGTATGGGCTGTCGTTGTCAGCATGACAAGGGTAAGTACAGAGAGAAAACAGAACGTCGCAAGTGTCTAGAACTTTTTTATGGCTCATGGTTTGTGTAACCAGTTAAAGACTCTAAATGCCCATTTTTATGGGCAGCACATATAATGTATCTTGATAACGTTCTTTTCCCAACAGTAGAGCTATAGGGAGCTTCGGGAATGCAATACTTTCACACAAGAGATGTCTCAAATACACAAGTAACGGCTGACAAGCGCTGGAGGAGCAATATTTTGTCCAAGACTAATACAGTCTTGTTATATGTTTTATCACTTATTAATTAAGGCGTAACTATACCTAATTTAGTGACACAGAGGCCTTTCTGATATTTAATCTTCATTATTAAAATAGAAGTAGAGACAATGACCAGGAATCGATACAATTAACCCACAGCTACCATTAGAGACTCCAAAGGGAAAGAAACACAAACATGAAGCATCACACCCCAACGGAAACACCAACAGTGGAAAGCCAAAAGGACAGCCAACCTCCCACAAAATGGCCAAAAGGCTATCCAAAATAAAATAATATAAGAGACACAAACACCCAAAGACAAACCATTACAAAAATAAACCGCGACAGAAGAACCGCCCTGGAACGGTCAGCGGAAACGAATTCCACTGGGGGGAGGGGCTTTAAATCGATTTTACGTGACCACAATCTTCGCCCTTCCGTCGCGATTAAGACAAACAATCCGCACGAAGGCCCCGCCATCCAACCCACCAGCGCAACATCCCCGCGAAAACAAAAAATCAAACAACCAAAGAGATGAAACAACGGTGAGGACTCGACAGCAAGAAACAACAGAAATGCTGGAGCAAAAGAAAACTAACAGTTAGACTCCAATGGGCCCGACCAGAGACAGGAGCATCAGGTACCAACCAACATAAGCCTTTACATTGGAACCGTCATAGACTCTGAGGCCTGATCCACCGGCGTGCAATGAAACAGGGAAGCAAAGTTGTCAACCGTGATTGGGTTAACTACCATACCTGCAGTCTGTGGTATAACATTTATGTTGTACCCAATCTTTTTATATCGAAGAATGATTTTACGAAATTGGGTACTGAAGTCATTGCAGTTATATATTTTTCTAAATTTATATTCTAAGTCACCATAAAATTCGGGTTCCGATAGAAATTGTTGCAGAAGAGATATAAGTCCAGTATTGAATTTCGAAACTGAGTTCAACAGGAACATGACCTTGCGCACAGATCGTACAAATGACCATATTTTTTCCAAATGTTGTTAAAAATGCAAGAGTTCCCTGATACTTTTGAAGAATCGAGTAGTTTGAGATGCGTCAGTGACAGATTATTCAGTTTTTTAGGAAAATGCCAAAGCCTCTGTCAAACAACTGGGAATCTAACTGCGGCGTGCAATCCAATGTGACTGAAGTGGTTGTTAAAGTAATAAGCTAATATAACGCACAAGAAACGTTTTTGTGTACAACGCGTGATAGACGTTACAAATTTCATGTGGGAAAATACAGAGGTAATGTCCAAATGTGACCGACTCAGTATAAAAAGATAGATACAGGTGGCTTTAATGATCTCTGTGGAGTTTTAATGCAACTAACAGTTCTGACCATCGCTTTCGATGATTCCCATAACATACAAACACAAGAAGTCAATGAATGAATGTTTTCCAGAAGAAATTAATTGATCCTTTCAAATCTACAAATAACATTAAAACTCCGAAATTTTCAATATAAATTCTTTATGTGGAGTATACCAACAAATCCGTTTTAACCGAAATGTCGCATTACTTAATCAACGTTATGCAGCTTTTGGGAACAGAGAGGTTTCATCATCTAATTTGGGTGTGCTACAAATCTTGAGTAATATTCAGCTCTTCTGTGTTTTACCATGGTTTTGATATTGTGAAATTTAACTCTTTGTACAATGAGTTGTAATGACGAATAAATAAATAGCAAAATTATAAAAAAAATGTGGTCTGAGTCTCTGTTGGGTACACATGTAGCTTCACTTCATCTCAATATTGTAAGAATTTATAACATTGTAATTAAATTGTTTTCCAAGCTAAACAATATTTAAATAACCCTATAAGGCGCACAGCGAAGACTGTCTGACCATACTGCAGATTTTGTCATTTGAACTGTAGTCTTCACCGAGTGCACATGCAATTCTGTCAAGGGTTGCCTCTTTCCTGCTGATGCACTATTGTGGTGAGAATATCTTCTGGTTTTAACTAATATAAAAGCTTGGTTAAGTGGATTTAAACAGCGCACATTCTTTCAGTTTACTAATTTTGGAGATAGTCTTTCTGTCTTTCTTTTGGCTTAACCCCTTCTGCGTAGAGGGATTTTATCATATTAAGGACCGACCGAATAAATTTTAATTATTCCAAATAGCGACACCAACGACGCATAATATGCGGTTTTCAGTTACCACTTGCAGTCAGTCAGTGTGTCACTATAAACCACGAGCAATCACTGACTTCCACAAGCAACCAAAATAACCACTCATTGTCACTAACATAATGCCAACTACTTCTGGAGCAGGTAAAAGACGAAATAGAGACATTTCATTTTGAGATAATGGGTGACTGATTTATGTTACCAAGGTTTACGCTAACAAGACTTCTTCCATTTTTATGCAGATGCAGCTCTAAGCAAACGAAAACAGTTTATGTTGTCGTTAGTAATAGTTAGTGGTAGTGTGATGAGTCTTTAGTGGCTGCGGAGTGTGGTAAGTGGCAGTTAGTGTTAGTTCTTAGGGGTATCATAGGTAATTTTAGCTGATAAGTGGTTGACTGCGGGGTGGTTAGTAGCACTATGTTGTACTTTGTCGGATTATTGGTAGTAGTGAGAGACAGTTTGTGGGTATGGATCGTTACCAGTAGTTGGTATATTTTACGACGATGAGTGGTAGTTGGTGGGGTGTTTGGTAAAGTATTAGCTGAAAGTATTAAATTGTGTGGTTGTTAGTAGCAATATTTTTGTTTGGTCGTTAGTCATAAATTGGTCAGTCGTTAATAGAATTTTATGGAAGAAAGTGTGCTGCTTGTTGCAATTAGTGTAGATTGTGGGGCGTAAGTAGCAAGTGTTGATTGTTTTTGGGGTATACGGGACAGGACATGGTATTTTGTGAGGCATTGGAAGCATTTATTGGTAGTTTTGGGGTCGTCAGTAGCAGTACGTGGTATAAATGATGGACGGGGGCGTTAGTAGTCATTCTTGGTAATCTGTGCTCGTTTATATTAGTAAATGGCAGCTTGTGGGGGCCTTTAGTAGCAGTTGGTGGTATTTTTTGGTGTCGTAAGTAGCAATTAGTGGTGTTTTATTGGTCGTTATTTGCAGTACGTGGTAGTTTTGTTAGGTCGCTATTAGCATTTCGGTTCAGTTTTCGGACTCGTTTTTGTTTAACTATTAGCTTTTGTTGTAAATAGTGGTAGTTTTATCCTAGTCATTAATCATAAAGGTAAGTGGTATGGCCTTTATTAGTATATTTTCCGTGGTCACATGATTTTTAATGTATGAGTACAAAGAATGGGAAGTTTACTTCCATGGAATCGTTTATGTAAAGGAAATCATCAAAAGCGATGACCAGCGAACACTAACATTACCTGCATTTTACCAACGTCTCTCGTGCTTTGTACACAAAACGTTACTTGCGCGTTGTAATCTTTGTTGGCGGACATTCTTGTTAAGCATTGGTGACTTCAAGAAGAAATGGCAGGAAAATGTTTGATTGACAGTCTTTCTAACGTGGGAATGCACATTGCATTTAAATTCCCAGTCATCTGACAGAGGCTTCGGCATTTTTCTAAAAAAAAATGAATAATCGGTCACTGGCTATCTCAAAACAAAAATATCAAGGGACATTCGCGTTTATTTACAATATGTATTAAGAGTATGGGCATTTGTACGTTCCATCTCAAAGGCCATATTTCTGTGATAAATAAAAGAACTAACTAACCTATGTCAAAATCACGGAAAAAGTCGTTCCCTGAGCGTTCGTCAGCCGTTACTGGTAGGTTTGCGACGCCACTTGTGTGAAAGTAATGACCAGTAGTAAAGTGATTCTAATTAGTACACGCAATTTACCTTTTCAAGATCAAATCAGAAGAACTTCCCTAAAATGTCCTAATAATATGAATATCTGGAAAATAGAAGTGGAGGCAATGATCAGGAACCGATACAAATAACCCAAAACTCCCATCAGAGACACCAAAGGGAAAGAAACACAAACATAAAACAACAGACCCTAATGGAAACATCAGTAGCGGAAAGCCAAAAGGACAGTTACTTTCCCACAAAATGGCCAATAGGCTATCCAAAATAAAATATAATAAGCGACACAAACACCCAAAGACAAACCATAACAAAAATAAAACCGCGACAGAAGAAGAACCGCCTTGGAACGGTCAGCGGAAATGAATTTCAATGGGGGGCTAGTCTGGCCCAGAAAACATATACACTCTATATTTTTCAGTTCTGTGGTGTATTCCGTACTTCCAAAGGATAACCCTTTTATAGAACATATTTAAATCGATTTTACGTGGCCACAATCCTCGTCCTTACTTCCGTCGCGATTAAAACAAATAATTTGTTGGAAGAATTCTTGTGGGACTCGAAAGCAAATTCAAATTAGCCATGGAAAGCATGCCATATGAGCCGGGGCACGGCAATGCCTACAATTTACATGTGCGACCAGCGAACAATCAGATCAGCCTGTGCATCCATATAGTCTTACCAGAGGCTTCTCTTGCTGAATGAAGGAGTATTGAGCCCTTGGATATCCTTAGAGTTCACAGCGAAGACTCCGATCAGACTGCGCGGATGCGCATCGCTGGGCGTACGTCTTATCGTAGATTTTGACGTGCGCTTGCTCATATCCGTGTTTAAACCATCGACGTTACACTGTACATACATGTGCATATAAAATTACATTGTGTAGTCTGTGTTACCTGACCAAAGTTTATGTTTTGGTTGTTCAGAGCGCTGCAGTTCTATTGGTAAGTCGTCGTTGTTGACACATGTCATGTGTAGCACCTTAGCTTTATTTGTTCCAGTGGTGTCTACTCTACTCCATATCTGTTTACCACTCTCGGCTTCAGTTTTGTCCCGTTGTTCCTTGATAGTTGAGATCACGTCACTACCGTGCACCTCTGTTAATAGCAGTAGTTACAGTGGCACAGGGAAAAATACAGTTCCCGACAAGACAGTTCCCCCGACAGGACAGTTCCTCGACACGGTTCCCGACAGATTTGAAGACAGTTCTCCGACATTTTGAAGACATTCCCTGACACGTGTTCAAAGTCATATTATCTGTAACTGATAATTATAATTGGTAATTAAGGATTATTTTTAATTTTGGATAAGTGATTAGTGCGATTGCATCATTTGCACTTGTGATTGACATGGACCTTTTCTCTTTGTATATTGTCTAAAAATCGTTTATGAGAGACATTTTTATTCATGACTGCATCCTTAAGAATGCATAACATCCACAGTGTCTCTACATTGGCTTAGACTTTGAGGCAGTTCACTGACAAAGAAAAATCTTTCCACCATCGTAGAACTTTCTTAACTCTTATCCTGCTGTTCACGACAACCCTTTTCTTTGCAAACAGTGTAAATCCAGATCAGATTGCTTCTGAAGAAGGAAGCCATCTGATTAGGATCTTCACTGTATGTCATTCAATTTATGAATTTGTAGGAATAAATTACATCAAGTAATCTGATTGGTTTAAAGTCAGAAACGGGTGTCGCTTTACTAAATATTCAGCAAGAGAAGGGTTAATGTTGATGAGGCAAAACGCATTTCAGATTCAGTTTTATTGTTCTGAAATAATATAGCTATCACAACAAGCGGCATCGGGATGGATGCACAACAGCGGCTTGATATGACGGAAGTAAGGGCGAGGATTGTGGCCATGTAAAATTGATTAAAGCACCCCCCCCCCTTGAGGAATTCGTTTCCGCTGACCGTTCCAAGGCGGTTCTTCTGTCGCGGTTTATTTTTTTTATGGTTTGTCTTTGGGTGTTTGTGTCGCTTATATTATTTTATTTTGGATAGCCTATTGGCCCTTTTGTGGGAAAGTAACTGTCATTTTGGCTTTCCGCTGTTGGCATTTCCGTTGGGGTCTGTTGCTTCATGTTTGTGTTTCTTTCCCTTTCGTGTCTCTGATGGGAGCTGTGGGTTAATTATATCGATTCCTGATCATTGCCTTCACTTCTATTTTGATATGACTGCAGTACTGATGACTGGACTGTTGTAATGTAGCACAAACATGTTGTATTGCCGAGTTTCAGACAGTTCACCGGCAATGAAAAGGTTTTAATTCGTCGATGAACTGTCTCAAAAGTGATCTCTGTGAGAGACGATACTACACTTGATGACTGTCTTGCAGGCCCCAGGATGCGGCTCAGTTTGATCCAGTACTACTGTCAGAACCAATGTAGCTGACATCTTTTTTTTTGCACTGAAATCCAAATAATAATAATGAAAATAATAATTATCATTCACATATCATATTTGACACTGAACAAAAGTGTCGGGGAACTGCGTTCAAAAGCGTCGGGGAACTGTCTTCAAATGTTGGGGAACACGGTCTCAAAAGCTGTCTTGTCGTGGAACTGTCTTGATTCCGTGACACACCCATGTGGCATATTATCCTAGGAGGTACACAGCGTTGACTCAGTGTTTTGAATCAACTTTGAAACGAGGTTGAAACTTCAACGTTGTTACAACATTGATTCAATCTTGAGTGCCTGCTAGGATATTTCATGGTTCCAGTGATCTTATTTTAAAACATAAATTATGGATCACTGAAGAAACACCTCATTGAGACGGTTCTAATGAGACTAAAACATAGATTATAGGTACTAATGAGTACCCATAATCAAAGTTTATTTTAGCAATATTAAGAAAAGTAATTTACACACCCTTGTTAAACACACATTTCTCTTTATAAAGTGTTTAACAAGGGTTTTTATTTCACTGACTTTTTAATGTGTATATTCTTGCCTATAAAGTATGAACCTCACAGTATTAATAAGTACTTCCTGAATTTTCAGCTCTGTTTTACTAATACAGTTAAACATCCAATAACGGATCAGTCTAGCGTCTTTGAGCCTTGTAGCCAATACCATTGCTTGCTGCTCTGAACTTCTGATACTTATCTGTAAACAAATAATCCCTGTGCAGAAAAAAAAAAATTTTTTTCACACCCGTCTAAGGTTGTCTCACAGTATATCACAGCACGAGACAACAGTAAGATCCAAGTATCGGATCACGGTTCCCAGTTCCGGATCACGACATGTCGAATAATGTTAGACTATTTGAAAATGATCAAAACATGTTTCTTTCTCAGTTGCCCGGAATAAACACTTTCAGTTTGTGATTCTGTCTCCCCCAAACAGGTACGGGAGACATATTGTTTCCCCTGGTCTGTCGATCCGTCTGGCTGTCTTGTCTGTGCGTCACGTTTTCGTGTCCGTTCCAAAACTTGGAAATCATTCGAGATATTTTCATGAACCTTTACAAAAACTAACGCAACATACCATAAGACGACGTGCAGGAGACAACAATCAGAACTGTTGCTTTACTTTTTTGGAGTCATGGCACTTTGAACTTTTTTTTTTTTAAAAAAGTGATTTTGTCCATAACTCAAGTCCGCTCTCTAAGTTGAACACAGCGTGAGATGTTGTCATGTAACCTTACAGAAATGCAAAGCTTCATTAGATAATGCGCCGAAGGCAAGAACAATAACTATGTCTATATTATGGTTGCAGTAAGTGAAACTATTGATTTGGGTTAGTTGTGTAACCTGAAAACCGTATAAGATGTATACATGAAATTTTACAGAAATTTTAAGTGCACAAGAGGACGTGCACAAGATATTAACCATAACTCTGGGTTAGTTACTTTTTGAGCCATAGCCCTTTGAATATTGAAAAAAGTAATTTACCCGTGTCCGCTCTGTAACTTGAAAACTGTTAAGAGATGTTTTCATTAAACATAACCGAAATGTAAAGCACTTTTAGACGATGTGCAGAAGACAAAGCCATAACTTTTTCAGTTATGGCGCTTAGAACATTTATTTCATGGCAACAGGTACCCCGCTGTCTCATATTCTGATCTGCACATTCGATTGCATTTGGTATGGCTTGTCCGGGACATAAAAGTGTCCTACGAGGATAACGTGCACTCCAGGTTTGCAGGATGAAAGCCTACACAGTAATCATGTAATTACGGTAGGGATCTTTTACCTGCACATAAGATGGTTCTCCCTGCACAATGGGCCTCCAGTTAACGTCCCGATTCGAAGGATGGTGCACTTTGTGGCATTCATCCCTGCAAATGATGCCAGTGGAGCATATTCGGACACCGCGATTTTATTACCGCTGCCAAGAATCGAACCGGGGTCCTCTAGCACGATAGGCAAGTGCACTAATCACGCTTCAAGTTAGAGAGCGGACATGAGTTAACTTCGGGGAACTAGGGGAGAAATGTAATTATTTAAGGAACTTTTGGAGAAATGGTATTTATTTAATGGAGCTGTGGAGCAGTCACATTTTAGCGAGCAGGGGACATATTTATTTATAAAATCAGTTTTGAGAGCTGTGGAGAATTGGCTAAAAGTTCCATGAAGGTACGGACCGAATACCGCCTTCCTGAGATTAAGATCCCAGAAAACAACTACAACAAAAACAGAAAATGTAACATGTCTGGAAATGTTCAGGAAACAAATGGCCCTCTCCCTGATACATGTCTCGTTTTTTTTTGTTTTTTTTTTTGTTTTTTTTTTTCATTTTCCACTCTCCTTCTACTCATTCCCTTCTCTTTCTGAAGATCCAATTATTCTGAAATAAATGCACTTTTCCCTGGAGCGGCCTCAATACATGTAATGGATACAGAAAAAGACATACTATCTCATGGGATGGATGAAAGTACGTGTGCCTTCTGTGTGTATGGATGTGGTTGGGTGATTGCGGGGATGTGATGGGGAAAGAGGATAATAAGGATACTGGGCGTAAGATAAATGGGTGACATTTTATAAGAATTAAGGAAATAATGCGTGGTCAAAATTAACATGCGCGGATCTTTGACTTGAAGTGAAGCCCGATTCTTACAGAAACAAGAGGGCCCACTCTGGTCCCTGAATCGCTCACCTGAGAATAAGTGTCTCTAGTACATTCTAGGCCCAAGGGCTGTAATTTGAACAAACTTGGTAATGGTCCACTAGATGAAGCTTCATACCAAATATCAAAGACCTGGACCTTCTGGTTTCAGACAAGAAGATTTTTAACAGTTTTCCCTATATAAGCCTATGAAAAACCAAAGGGTCCCGGGGTGGGGGCATTTTTGGCCCCAGGGCTATAATTTGAACAATTTTGAAAGAGGTCCACCAGATGAAGCTTTTCACCAAATATCAAAGATCTGGGCCTTGCGGTTTCAGAGAAGAAAAGTTTTAAAGATTTCCGCTACATAACCTTAGGTAAAACCAAAGGCCACCCTGGGCGAGGGCATTTTTGGCCCCAGGGCTATAATTTGAACAATCTCAGTAAAGTTCCACTAGGTGAAGCTTCATACCAAATATCAAAGACCTGGGCCTTGTGGTTTAAGAGAAAAAGATTTTTAAAGGTTTTCCCTATATAAGCCTATGAAAAACCAAAAGGGTCCCAGGGTGGGGGCATTTTCGGCCCCAGGGCTGTAATTTGTACAATCTTGAAAGAGGTCCACTAGATGAAGCTTCACACCAAATATCAAAGATCTGGGCCTTGCGGTTTCAGAGAAGAAGACTTTTAAAGATTTTCCCTGTATAAGCCTATTTAAAACCAAAGACCCCCGGGGCGGGGGCGTCATTGGCCCCAAGGCTATAATTTGAACAATCTTAGTAGAGGTCACCCAGGTAAAGCTTCACCCCAAATATTAAAGACCTGGGCCTTGTGGTTTCAGAGAAGAAGATTTTTTAATGCTTTTCCCTATATTAGCCTATGTAAAACCAAAAGCCTCCAGGCGGGGGCATTTTTGCACTCAGGGCTATAATTTGAACAATCTTGGTAGAGGTCCACTAGATGAAGCTTCACACCAAATATCAAAGATCTGGGCCTTGCGGTTTCAGAGAAGAAGATTTTTAAAGATTTTCCCTGTATAAGCCTATGTAAAACCAAAGACCTCCGGGCGGGGGCATCATTGGCCCCAAGGCTATAATTTGAACAATCTTAGTAGAGGTCACCTAGGTAAAGCTTCATCCCAAATATTAAAGACCTGGGCCTTGTGATTCCAGAGAAGAAGATTTTTAATGAATTTCCCTAACTAAGCCTATGTAAAACCAAAAGCCTCCAGCCGGGGGCATTTTGGCCCTAAGGGCTATAATTTGAACAATCTTGGTAGAGGTCCACTAGATGAAGCTTCACACCAAATATTACCGGCCCCGATAGCTCAGTTGGTAGAGTGTCCGCTCCGGGGAACGGGAGGTCACGGGTTCGATCCCCGGCCGCGACATACCAAAGTCGTTAAAAATGGTACTAGCTGCTCCTCGCTTGGCACTCGGATTTACGGGGTAGAGCTAGGACTGGTTGACCCAGTGTCAGGATAATGTGACTGGGTGTGGTATCATGTAACGTGTCTGGGACATGATACTTCAGTGAGGCAGCACTATAAAAGTGAGCATTGAGCTCACTGTCGCAACCAGACACCGTCGTGATATGACTGAAAATTTGTTGAAAGCGACGTTAAACCCGAATTCACACACACACACACACACACACACACACACACACACACACACACACACACACACACACACACACACACACACACCAAATATCAAAGATCTGGGCCTTGCGGTTTCAGAGAAGAAGATTTTTAAAGATTTTCCCTGTATAAGCCTATGTAAAACCAAAGACCCCCGGGGCGGGGGCATCATTGGCCCAAAGGCTAAAATTTGAACAATCTTAGTAGAGGTCACCCAGGTAAAGCTTCACCCCAAATATTAAAGACCTGGGCCTTGTGGTTTCAGAGAAGAAGATTTTTAATGATTTGCCCTATATAAGCCTATGTAAAACCAAAACCCTCCAGGCGGGGACAGTTTGGCCCCCAGGGCTATTATTTCAACAATCTTGGTAGAGGTCCACTAGATGAAGCTTCACACCAAATATCAAAGATCTGGGCCTTGTGGTTTCAGAGAAGATTTTTAAAGATTTTCCCTGTATAAGCCTACATGTATGTAAAACCAAAGGCCCCGCGGCGGGGGCATTTTTGGCCCCAAGGCTATAATTTGAACAGTCTTAGTAGAGGTCCACCAGGTAAAGCTTCACGCCAAATATTAAAGACCTGGGCCTTGTGGTTTCAGAGAATAAGATTTTTTTTAATGAATTTCCCGAACTAAGCCTATGTAAAACCAAAAGCCTCCAGGCGGGGGCATTTTGGTCCCCCGGGCTATAATTTGAAAATCTTGGTAGAGGTCCACTAGATGAAGCTTCATACCAAATATCGAAGAACTGGGCCTTGCGGTTTCAGAGAAGAAGATTTTTAAAGTTTAAATAATCTATTTTAAGCTCCTGTGACCTAGATGTGCAATGGACCGGAACCATTTGAACAACTTTGAAAGGGGACCACCTAAGGATCATTCCTGTGAAGTTTGGTCAAAATCCGATCAGTAGTTTAGGAGATGATGTCATTTGAAGAAAAAGTTTACGCACACACGCACGCACTGACGACGGACGGAAAGTGATCACAAAAGCTCACCTTGTAACTACGTGACAGATGAGCTAAAAAATAAAAAAAAAAAATCTTAATGTCACCTGTTTAAAAAATTGCATGATGTTCTAAGGGTGAAGTTTTATTTATATATAGCACACTTCTACAGTGATACGATTTTTTTCATTTGTAAATGGAACCTTGGATTTTAAAAATTTAAATATTAAATAAATATGATTTGACTGGAACTGTGCCAAACACTGAAAAATAGCTGAACTACGTTTTGTGCGGACTCATCATTTCAATGGCAGTGGAAGCCGGGCGCAGCTTTGAAACGCGTGTGCTAGCTAAACATGACATATGGAATCTGTCATGGACAATGTACGAAAATAACTGATCCATTACTGGGGTCTAAATATTTAAAGTTTAATCGTTTACAAAAAAAAAAAAAAAAAAAAAAAACTATTCCTTCGTTTTTTTTTTTCAATTCCACTTTCTTTTTAGCTTACCAGAGCCGAAGGCTTCAAGGGAGCTTATAGGATAGGCAGTTGGCCGTCGCCGTCGTATGTCATCTGTCGTATGTCTGGCGTCAACAATTTTAACGGCATGTCCTCTGAAGCCACAGGGCCGATTGGGCCCAAATTTCATCTGTAGCATCACTGGGCTTGGGCATTGAAAATCGGCTCATTAGTTTGGTTGCTATGCCGACTTAAGAGTTGAAATTGAAAAAAATGGCATTTACTGCCAAGTCATTGCAGATATTCTGACAAAACTTTCATAGAAATGTTTTTTAGCCATGTGCTTTTATCCCAACCTGAGCCCCCCCCCCCCCCCCCCCCCCCCCCCCAGGTTTTACCGGGGTCATGTCCCACCCCTTCACTTCGTTCCAGGGAAAAGTGCATTTATTTCAGATCCCCTCCCCTAAACTATACATATTCTTGTTCCTTATGATAAGACATATTCAACGACACCAACCTAGAGGTTTGTCAGGGTGCGCTTGGGCCATGCCCCGCCGTTCCACTTTAAAAAAGGCCATATATCTGAGAAACTGTTCAGAGCCCCACCTTTTAACCATATATATTCATGTTATGATAAGACACAGTCAGTGACACCAACATTGGGCTCCCGGGGTCATTCCCCCATCCCCTCCACTTCATAAAAAGCACTATATCTCAGAAACCATTCAGATCCTCACCCCCAAACCGTATTTATTTTTATGATAAGACACATTCAGTGATAGGGGTCTCACAGGTTATGCTGGGGCCATGCACTTCACAAAAGGCCAAATATCTGAGAAACTGTTCTGAGCTCAGCCCCCAACCGTATAGATTCATGTTAATTATGATAAAACACATTCAGTGGCACCAACCTGAAGTTTCTCAGGGGTGCCCCGGGTCATGCCCGGTCCCTCCACTTCATTAAAAACAATATATCTCAGAAACCGTTCAGATCCTCACCCCTAAACCATATATATTCTTGGTCCTTATGTTAAGATATTCAGTGACAACAATCTTGGGCGTTCGCTGGATTTGCTACGGTCATGCCCAAGCGCCTACACTTCTTAAACGGCAATATATCTCAGGAACCGTACAGATCCCAACTCCTAAACCATATATATTCGTGTTCCATTCAGTGATAGCAACCAGGGTCCGTTGGATCCATGCTCCACCTCCTACACTTCATAAAATGCCCGATATTTCAGATATTAAGTCAGCATGGGTGCTCATTTGGAAATTTGGGTTGATTGGGGAGACTTTATAATCGGCACAATGTTAAAATACATGGTTGCCAGTGAGCAGTGCCCACTTGAGCTCTGGTGAGCATAGTTGGCCATGGACCTCTTGTTTTTTATGTTTCTCAGGTTATTTGGTAAAATGATTTTTTTCTGGATTTTAAGCATGACTGAATATGCTCTATGAATGCGTCTAACTTTTATACTAAATGGTTTTCAGGCTGTCTTGTTGACATATCAAAATTGTGTTTACCGGCTACTGCATGGGTACCACCCATTACTTGGTACTTCACTATAAGTATCTTGAGAGAACAAGGGCCATGAAGAGAAAATCCACAAAATCTATAATGTATTCAAATTTGTAAGATTATTGGCAAACTAAAACATCACTACAACCATTGCAATGGGTGTCTTTCAACATGCAAAAGTCAAACATGTCCGTCATTTTTTGTATGAGAAATTGCTTGTGATTACAACTGACATTTTAACACATCCGTGTGGCATTGTAAATTCGTTCATGGCTCCAAAACACCTTTCAGATTACTTGTTTTAATATTTGCATAATCCCGCATCAAAAATAGATTGCGGCTGCTCATTAGAATTGCCTCATTAGATTGCGAAAAACAAGGAAAACAATGTATACCTCTGTAAAATAGAAGTGCCGAAGGTGATCAGAATTCGATATAATTACCCACGTTTACCATCCAAGACACAAAAGGGAAAGAAACACAAACATGAAACAACTTCACTATAATGAAAAAGTCACAAGCGGAAACCAATAGGACAGTTACTATCCCACAAAATGGCCAAACGGCTATCCAAAATTAAAAGATACAAGCCAAACACAGGCTTAGTTCTCAAAGCGGCTAACCAGTACTCATTTGCGGTCAGTTTCAGGTCCGCGTGGAAGCATCATGCTGTCCAATCAATGGTGTTCTATTTCACGAACTTGTTAATACCATGTTTATTTATAGGATCATACATAATCAGTAACAGCAAAAATATGGTAAAATTTAACATAAATATTCTGTATAAAAGCATCAGCAAGAATTTGAGTTTGCTACAAGGTAAGGGATATATTGACCTATTTCTAAAAATTTAAGGGGAATGGGAACATCGGGAAGATTTGTCCGCCATTTTTCAAAGGGAGACAACTTTCGGGACTTCCAGTTCGCTTTTCTATAAGCTGTCCCATGGAAACATTGGGTCAACTTTTAAATGAAGAATTTGCTCCTCAGGAGCTAATTCTTCATTTACTCCTCAGGAGCAAATTCTTTCCTTTACGAGTTGACCCCTTTTGACATGGGAGACAAAATACTTTTGCAGGAGTTGCTTCCCCAGAAGGCGTACCCATTCCCCTTAAAAGTCAGAGAGTAAATCCCAATTTGCCCAAAACTTAATCCAGAAAACATCGCAATCCATGCGAAATATAACAACTCGCAATCCATGCGAAATATAACAACTACATGTGATTTTTATTACACAGGAGACTCCCAAGTCTATACTGTAGGTACAGTGGGTAGAACCAAGGTAGTGTCCACAAAACTCTCATGTCCCCCAGGCTCAGCGCAGGCTGCTATAATATCGGCTGAAAACACAGTCACAAGGTTACTAGGTAAGAGATAAATACTAAGCATCTGACCCAGTCCAATTTTCTCAAATACAGTCGAACTCCGATGGCTCGAACACCTTTGGGACCTCGAAAATCTGTTCGAGACAGGGGTAGTTCGAGCCACTGAGGTGACTGCCAGGAGGCATAACGAGATACTTTTAGACATCTTTTCGGTGTTCTTTAATAAAAATTTATGCTGTATGTACTCATTAGAATCGCCTCATCGAGGCGATTCTAATGAGTACACACAGCATACTTTTGCAAGATAAAAGACTAAAATCTCCTTAATCATCCCCCACTATTTCTTATGTAGAGGATTTCGCTAGGGGCTCAAGAATGGGTCCGACACATCCATGGTAAACGAACCAACGGTGTTCGAGTCATCGAAGTTCTACTGTATACATGTACTTGAGCAGCACCACAAGAAAACATGCTGAGGGTCCTCCATAGCTCCAAATAAGCAAGAGTATTGAGGATAATTTGGGGATTTTTTTCCATTATATTTTTATGATGTTAGTCTAACAAGAACTGTATGCATTCTAACAGTTTAAACACTTTAATAATTCAAACACCCGAAATGATTGTGCGAAGTCAGCTGAAAACTACCTCTGAGTTCAAATAGTAAAATTATTTTCACATGCTAATTTCTATTAATTTAACCACCCAATAGTTTTCAGCTGAACTCAATGGATTTTTGTCTGCTGAATTAAAAAATTGATTTATATCCGCTTTTTTGTGACTTGACTTTTTTGTCAAACTTCAGGGACCTTCAGTAAAGTGGAGCATGTTCTCCTGGTGGGCGTGGCCGGTGGGGTACCCCATTGCACGGATTTCTCCAAACATGTTCATATTGGTGATGTTGTCGTGTCAGTTTCCCAGGATAAAAACACGCCGCTTTGTATACACTGCCAAAAAATTGAGAAATCTCAAAAAGGTACAGGATATGGATACACTACAAGAAGTTTTGAGTCTAAAAATAGGATTCTGCAAAATATCGCTACCAGCTTAAAAGCTATAGTAGAGGTTGACTGGCTAAGGCCCAGGCCCTGGGACGTTTACCTAGAACAAGGGAGAGAATCCCTCTTTGGCCAAGAGTTCAACTTTCACAGGCCTTCAGATGAAGATAAAATAATGGTTAGAAAGAAAGATGGCACTGCCGATCTTGTAGCTGCACCAAAACCAACTGGACGCAGTGCCAGGGGATACAAAGAAACCAGTCCGACAGTTCGCTATGGTGTAATAGGTAGTGGTAAACTAGTCAGCAGAAGCTACAATGCTAGACAGGACTTCGCCAACAGTAATAGTATTAAAGCATTTGATATGAACTTGGAAGCTGTTCTGGAGTCCTTAGAGGGGAACAGAAATGAAAGTTTCTTGGTGATACGGGGGATATGTGACTATGTTGATGGGAGTAATAGAGAGTGGCAGCCATACGCTGCTCTAGCTGCTGCTGGGTATATGAAATCATTGCTTATGGCGTTATAAACCATAGGTACAAATAGGATATTTTGTCATTAGGATAACACATCAATGTTATATGTTTTAATGCTAACAAGATAAGAATACCCAACATTTGCACAGGCTATTGTAGTTCTTATCTCACCCACCTTATCCCAGACTCTTGTGCACTATTTGCAAGGTATGTACTGGTAAAGAATAATAACAAAACTGCTGTTGAAATTTGCATTTAACCCATTAAAAGCACAAACAATTAGACGTACCCATTTAGACACCTTATGGGCTTGCTATAATCTCCTCGGGTGAGCTAACAACAAGCCTAAGTAATTCCATCCATTAGCGCCTGATCAGGTGCAACATTGGTTCCTTATGCTGACTATGACTGGATATGTTTAGTTGAACAAAACCTGTCCAACACTGGCATATAAAACACAATATGTACTCTAAAACACGTTAGGGTAGTCAGGCCCTCCTACAGATTAACAAGTCTGTGTAATAATCACCCCCTCTAAACCCCATTTTATATAGAGAAAAGTGGGGTTTGTGGGGTATTCATTATTTTCTTTATGCTTGCTCAAAAACATAGATTGTGAGTAATCGTTAGAACTGCCAAACGAGCACCCACAATCTACAATTCAACAAAAAATAAGAGAAAATATCAAACATTTTCATCTGAAAAAATAGCCATTGGAAGAGATGGCAATTCCCCCAACCAAAAGCCAGTATGGCCTTCAGAAGAGTGTTCACCAATAGAAAGTGCACCAGAATTAAACCAGCAATATATCACAAAAGTATTCGAGTTATGGCCATCACAAGATTATACTGTCAGGGGAGATAGCTAAAAAACCAGGGCACTCAGAATTGTGGTTCTTGCGCATGGCATGCCTGCTTAAGCTCATGTATTTCTGTACGAAAAAACATCAATATGTCTCAAAGGGTATTGGAGTTACGTTGATCACAAGCTGGTCATACTGTTATATTGGACGGGTAGATAACTCAAATACCACAACACCAACAGTTGTGGTTCTTGCACATGGCACCCCTTATGTACCTTGTATACAGTTGTGCCAAGTTCCTTCAATATATCTCAGTGTGTTGGAGTTATGGCCATCACAAGGTTAAATTGTCAGGGGAGATAACTAAAAAACCCAGAGCACCCAGAATTGTAATTCTTGAGCATGACACACCTGCTTAACCATCCAGAGATCTGGTTCTTAAGCATGACACGCCGTCTCAGCCTTGTGAACAATTGTGCCAAGAACCATCAATGAATCACAAAGGGTATAGGAGTTATGGCCATCACATGGTTGCGTCTATGGACGGACAGACGGACGGACGCCAGGCTGATCGCTAGTTCTAGAAATAGTAGACATCCCGTTTTTGCACAAGGGTGTGTTATCGTAATGTTTAGCACAAAAGCGTAAGATTTTGTTTATTTGATTTGATGTTTAACGTCCCCGTCAACACTATAAAGGTCATTTTGGGGACGTTGCTTCCAATTTTGTGGGACTTTTATCCGACAATGAGATGAAATGACATCTGAAGCCGTGTTGCCCAATGAAACCAATAGGGTTTATAAGCATGGACGGTCCGGCATGCACCGCTCTTCCTGGGCCGGCTTAGATCCTCTTAGCAGTTTACCAGTATTCGTGTGCAGTCGGATTCAGCTCTGCGTGGAAGCATCATGCAGCCCAATCATGCCTTCAAGCCCCCATTTGGTGGGGGCCGCAAAAGCGTAAGAACATAAATGTTAGGGTGATCATTTGGAACCATTTCAAATTCAGTAAGCTGCAAAATACTGTGCTCTAAATTGGTCCATCTTTAATTCTTGAGCAACATCGCATGCATATCCCAGCGCTTTAAATATCATGTCATAATATAAATGGTAAACCCCTGTTTTTGTTCGCAATAAGCTCCTACACTCCTCATCCATAGGACGATTTGATATGCAACATGACTGAACAAAACGGATTTTTGAGCCATCTGGCAGGGTCCAGCACTAACCCCCTGGCCCCGACCCCGGGGAGTAACCAACATATCAAATATGTTTCTTCAGTCCTCATCCATATGGCTATTACCCGTAGCAGTTTCAAGATTCTAGCCCAAAGTCCTAGGAGATGTATTACAATAAAAAAAAGGCTCGATAGCGCAGTGGTTAACGAGTTCGACTCATGATCGAGAGGTCCGGCACCCGGTATCGAGGTGTGTCCTTGGGCAAGACATGTCATGTCACTGCCTCACTCCACCCAGGTGTAAATGGGAAGCACTGGTGTAATAGTCACTGCCTCTCTATCGCGCACGTGAAAACATCCGGAATGAGTGGTCGAGAGCGATTAAATAAGCTTGAAGCTTCCATCGCAATCGAACTAAAAAAAATAAGTATAAACTAATAAAAAATGACCCAATATCATACTTTTTGACAACCGGTTACCACTTTGATTAGATATGCAACGTGACTGTTTGTACAAAATGGATTTTTACCCCTCGGACAGTGTCCCTTAGCGAGCCCCCAGGAGTCGCATCAAAATTAAAAGTGCGTTCCTCCAGTCCTCATCGGTAAGGATATTACCTGTGACAGTTTCCAGATTCTAGCTCAAAATGCCTAGGATGAGTGTGTGACAATGAAAATCCTACTTTGTGACCTCTGGATACCCCGAGATATGCCCCTCCACACACCCCCGTAGACAAAATTTTGCAAAACATTACGAAAACATGCCTTTTAAGTGTAACCTTTATCGCCGAAAAAAATATGAAAATTTTAGGATGAAAAAGTGGTATGTTTTTCTTATTTCTGCTCAAAAAGCAGAAATAATAAAAATAAGGTTTACCCCTGCAAACCCCAGTTTTACTATATAAAAGTGGGGTTCAAGGGCGGTCAAAATTTTATAGGCGTGTTTTCGTTATGAACTGTGTTCTAGTCTTCCGTACCTTTGTTTTAATATGCAACACGAACATGTTCGAAATAATTTGACCCCTCGTGCAGGGCTCTTTTTACAAAATGGATTGGAATACGGGCCCTATGCTTTCCACCACCTGGTCCGCCCCCAGAAGCCAAATTCCGAATACGTTCCATTAGACCTCATCCATAGGGCTATTGCATGTGAAAGTTTCGAGATTCTGGTTTAAATGGTCTAGGAGCAAATACAGATGGACATATGGACGGACCAGGATATCACATGATCCCAGCTTCGTCTCCGAAAAGCGCGGGAATAAGTATTGGTGTGCGCTTACTAGGGAACATGCGATGATGGTGGCAAATACGGTAGTTCACTTTAAATGGGGCACGGAATTTTTAGCTCGCCTTACGAAAGTAAGGGGGAGCCATTGCCATACCCCCGGGCGTCCGGCGTCGGCGTCAGCGCCCACATTTGGTTAAAGTTTACCTGCAAGCTCTTATATGTGATGTTTTACAACTTTATTTTGAATATATAATTAATAATTGCTTAAAAAAAAACAATATTTAACATTATCATTGTACTTCATTTTACAGGTTTTTTGGCTTAAATTGGACTTTTTGAGAAGTATATTTTCCTCTGTATTACCTCCCTTACTTCTCTGTGTTAAAGTTTACCTGCAAGCTGCGTGAGTTCAAATCCCGCGGGAGTAACATTTTTTTTTCTTCTTTTTAAAAACATAGCGGGGTCTGGGGGTCAAGGTCACTGGCTATTTTTAGCAGATTTATTGATGGATTTTAAGATAACTTCATACAAATGTTGGGTATGAAATTCAACTTTCAGGGTCTGGGGCTCAAAGTCAATGGCACTGTGGCTATTTTTAGAAAAACTTTGTCATCACTCTTAAGTACCTACATTTATTGATGGATATAATGCAATTTTACACAAATGCTAGGCTGGGCTTTTTTTTTTAATTTGTCTTGCTCGAGGGGATTTGTATCGTCTGTGATACAAAAGGCGAGCTATGTTGTCTTCTGACAACTCTTGTTTTTAATATGTGTTATCGACTTCAGGGTCATATTATAAGAAACTGCAATGGGGTTCTGTTGTAGCTGGGCGTTTCCAAACCGAGGGATGACCATGCTGAGCGGAACCGAGGCTATGCCGAGGTTCCGCTCAGCATGGTCATACCGAGAGTTGGAAATACCCATCTACAACAAAACCCCATATTAGATTCGTTTGCTTGCACAAAACCACCGAGAAAAAAAAAACAACTCTTTTAACGTTCTTTGACGGTTTATTTTATATACTTAAGTGTTTTATACTTATATACATGTACTTTGTCTGGTTAAAAACACCAGGGAAAGAATTTCTATCCCAGGCTAAAACCTTATCTGATGTGCAAGAAAACAATTTCCAGGATCTGTCGCTTGTGGGATCCTAATCACAGTATTTTGAAATCCTCAGTTTACAGATAAAATTTTGACAACATAAGGAAAACACGCCTGTATAATTTTGACCCCCTTAATAGAATAGAAGTGAAGGAAAATTTCAGGAATCGATACAATTACCTCACACCTTCTATCCAAGACATCAAAGAAAAAGAAACACCAACATAAATCAACATCACTATAATGAAACGTCACAAGCGGAAAGCCAATAGGACAGTCGCTTTCCCACAAAATAGCCAAAGGTCTGTCCATAAGGACAAAATATTAGCAATTTAGTAGCAGAAACCCCAAAACAGGTACCCTGGCAAACAGTGCAGGCCCAGATCAGACGCCACAGAACGCGGCGTCTGATCAGGGCCTCCACTGTTTGCGAAAAGTTAAGCCATTTTCCAAATAAATTTTGAAGAAAACACAACCTGACACCGCTAAATTTTGAAATGGACTCTTGCTATATATAAGGTGGAAGATTCCTTTTGGCTCAAAAAGGGTTAAAAGACGAACTATGACAATAATAAACCACGACAGAAGAACCGTCTTGGAACGGTCAGAAAAAAAAGTCTTGTACAAGTGGGACTGAAATCGATTTTACGTGGCCACAATCCTCGACCTTGGTTTTTTTTTTTTTTGGTTTGGGTTTTACGGCCTTGGTTCTGTCTATATAAGACTGGGCTTATTATTTGTCTTATTTCTGCTTATAAAAGCGAGTTGTGTTCTGCCATTCTAACTAGTTCCCACAATCTATGAATATGGAAAATTCAGAATTTTTAGCTGAAAACTTCCAGTTTTTGGTGGTAAAATTTTCAATATATTTGAATAGGCGTGTTTTCGCAATGAAAATTTATCATAGGCATTAACCCATTCAGTGCCAGAAACCCCTAAAGGGGTACCTAGGCAAACAGTGTAGGCCCAGATCAGATGCCGCAGAATGTGGCATCTGATCAGGGCCCACACTGTCTGCAAAAAGTTCAGCCATTTTCCAAACAAATTTTGGAGAAACCACAACCTGACACCCCATAAATTTTGAAATGGACTCCTGCCAAGATTCCATTTGGTACAAAAAGGGTTAAAAGAGAAAAAAGAGGTTAAAAGAGAAAAACGCAGAGGAAGATAAAAAGACATATTTTCTCTTATACGTACAATTCATAACTTGTCATAGCAACTGAGCCGGGGCACAGCATTTCCTACAACTTACATGTACACACAGCGAAGAATCAGATCAGCCTACGCGTCCATATAGTCTAACAAGTGACTTCTCTTGCTGCAAGAGGGAGCATTGAGCCCTTAGGTACCCTTAGAGCGCACAACGAAGACTCTGATCAGACTGCGCGGATGTGCAGGCTGATCTGAGTCTTCGTTGGGCGCACGTCTTATTGTAGGTTTTGTTGGGGGCACATGTCTTATTGTAGGTTTTGTCATGCGCTGGCTCAATTATGACTGCTGGTTTTTATAGTTTTTGAGATATTTTTTTTTACAAAATATTACATGGGACTTGTAGCTGTCGCTTCTAACAGGAATAAAATAATAAATAAGCAATCCATATCAATTTCTTTACATGAAAAAAAAAATCATTATCTGTCTGAGAATAAATTTCCACGGTTCTAGTTAATTTGATGCTTGAAAATAAAAAAAAATAAAAAATTTACGTATTTTGGATCTCCACCAGCAAAGAGTCAGCTTACATCACGAAAACAGGCCCAAACTAGAGCTGTCAGTGAAACTGACTAGGGCCCCGGCAGCGCTATCAGAGGAGTAGGAAAATTTGTGGACGGACAGACAGACAGACGAACGGACAGAGTGATTACTATAGGGCACCCACACTTTCAGTGCGGGGCCCTAATAATTTTGACCACCACTTTTATATACAGTCGAACTTCAATGGCTCGAATACATTTGGGACCTCGAAAATCTGTTCGAGACAGAGGTAGTTCGAGCCACTGAGGGTTACTGCCAGGAGGCATAACGAGGTACTTTTGAACATTTTTTCAGTGTTCTATAATGAAAATGTATGCTCTGTGTACTCATTAGAATCGCCTCATTGAGGCGATTCTAATGAGTACACACAGCATACATTTGCAAGATAAAAGACGAAAATCTCCTAAATTATCCCCCACTATTTCTTATGTAAAGGATTTCCCTGGGGGCTCAAGAACGGGTTCGACTCAGCCATGGTAAACGACCCATCGGTGTTCGAGCCATCGAAGTTCTACTGTAGTTATATTATTTATATATTTTTATTTCTTTTCTGAAACAAAGATTGAGGGTACTCATTAAAACCCCATCGGCGAAACAGTTCTAATGACGCGAGGAGCTTCTAATTGTTCTAACGAGTACCCACAATGTATGATTTGAGCAGAAGAAGGAAAAATATCAATTTTTATGTAGAAATTTTCATTTTCGGTGGAAAAATTTTCAATATATATTTGAATAGGCGTGTTTTCGTGATGTCTGGCTTTTTTCTGGTCACACATTGTCAGGTGTTCCTGTTAGTTTTGCTGTACCAAAAACTGGTACCTGATTACTTTTATCTCTTGTCCTAGTGAATAAATTTATTTTGCCACACCCAGTTTTGACCATCTCCACATTACGAAAACACGCCTATACAAATACATTTTAAACTTTACCGCCAAAGAAACGAACATTTTAAGATGAAAATTGTGTCATTTTTCTTATTTCTGCTCCAAATATAGCTTGTGTGTTCACGCGGTTCTAAATAGTACCCACAATCTAAATTTTAAAACAAAAATAAGAAAAATATGATTTACCCTCTTAAACCTCAGTTTTACTATATAAATGTGGGGTTCAAGGGGGTCAGAATTTTGTTGTCGTGTTTTCGTGATGACCAATTAAATTGCAGTAAAATTATCATATTAACACCACCTTTTGGGACTTTTCAAAAGTGGTCTTTAAGACCACTTTTTTAAGACCACTTTTGAACAGTCCCAAAGGTGGTCTCTGACCAGAAAACACATAAAGAAACAATAACTGCACCTTATTAACTAAGCTCTTTACAGCAGAATTAGTCTTAATGCTAGGGTCTTAATAGCGTAATTCTACTGCACTTGTAGTTTATTTCCATAAATTCACCAATTTAAAGTGAAGCTACAGATAACCAACAAAGGTAGAGCACATCCTGAACCAGCAGAACAAGGGTTTACATCTACAACCATGATGCATATGGTTTAGGCAAAGAAAATAGAAAATATATTATTTCCCTATATATTTAATTGCTTACAAACAAGTACTTAATATTAAAATAGAAAAAAAATGTACATTTATCATAGGTTGTAACCAGGGCTACAGAAATTTTGAAATCTAAATCAGTCCAGTCCGGCCGACTGATGACCCAATCAACAACATCATACTGAACATGCATAGTAACGTCATCCCAAAACTTGGTTAAAAATGTATCAGAAATAAGTTTTTTTTTTTTTTCATTAATCATTTTGGGAGTTTCAGCACAATTGTTATATTTTTCATGTTCGCCAATGTTTGTCACAATGAATTATAAACTTGCCATTGCTTACCTTTGGTCATTTCACGCTAATTGTTGGATACTTCTAGTTGTAGATTTTTTGTAAACTATTCTAAAATAAACAATGCAAATAAACAGACAAGAATTCCGCCAAAGGCTATGTCGCGCCTGTTGGGGTGCTAAGTCATCGGATCATGTAATCTAGGACAAGGTCAAATATTAATGCTTCCAGAAAAGTTGCCATTCCTAGATGCAAGCTTGTACCAAGTATCATTAATGAAGTTAACAGCTGTTGAGAAATGAACTTAAACATTAGGTTTAACACTAGGGTTGATGCAATAGTTCACTAAATCAGTTAACCATAAAATGTAGGTCAAGGTCAAATACGGATGCTTGCATTAAAATTGCCATCCCTAGATACAAGTTTGTACAAAATATCATTAATGAAGCTCTTATAGTTCTTGAGAAATAAACTTGACCATTAGGGTGAACGCTAGGGTGGTCGCAATATTTTACAAAGTCAGTGAACTATGAAATGTAGGTCAAGGTCAAATATGGATGCTTGCATTTCAGTAACCATCCCCAGATACAAGTTTGACCGGCCCCGATAGCTCAGTTGGTAGAGTGTCCGCTCCGGGGAACGGGAGGTCACGGGTTCGATCCTGGGCCGCGACATACTAAAATCATTAATAATGGTACTAGCTGCTCCTCGCTTGGCACTCAGATTTACTGAGTAGAGCTAGGACTGGTCGATGCAGTGTCAGGATGTGACTGGGTGTGGTATCATGTAATGTGTCTGGGACATGATACTTCAGTGGGGCAGCACTATATAAGTGAACATTGAGCTCCCTGTCGCAACCAGACACCGTCGTGATATGACTGAAAAATTGTTGAAAGCGACGTTAAACCCGAATTCACACACACACACACACACACACACACACACACACACACACACACACACACACACACACACACACACACACACACACACACACACACACACAAAAAAAAAAAAAAAAACACACAAGTTTGTACAACGTATCATTAATTAAGCACATATAGTTCTTGAGAAATTAACTTGAACATTAGGGTGAATGCTAGGGTAGTAGCAATATTTTACAAAGTCAGTGAACCTACAAATGTAGGTCAAGGTCAAATATGGATGCTTGCATTTAAATTGCCATCCACAGATACAAGTTTATACCTAGTAACATTAATGCAGCTCTTATAGTTCTTAAGAAATTAACTTGACCATTAAGCTGAACGCTAGGGTGGTCGCAATATTTTACGAAGTCAGTGAACCATGAAATGTAGGTCAAGGTCAAAGATGGATGCTTGCATTTAAGTTGCCATCCACAGATACAAGACTTTAGTTTGTACCAAGTATCATTAATGAAGCTCTTATAGTTCTTGAGAAATAAACTTGACCATTAGGGTGAACGCTAGGGTGGTCGCAAATGTTGAAGCCTTGACAAACAGACGGACGAACGAACAGACGGACAACCGGGCGGGGGTCCATACGGAGAGATGTATATACAGGTTACATCAATTTTGTCTAAATTCTATACAATATAAGTTTCAAAGTTGGGATGGGTGGTCTGAATTTTTATGGTTGTGCTGACTGTTGCTGCACAATCCTTGGCTTTGGTTTTTCGAAACAGTTAGATGTAGTTACCCTTAGTCACCTTTTCTCAATTTAAACAATGTACCAAATTTTAAAAGTGTGGCAGTGTGGACCCTGAGAAGTCTGCTCCATTCTGGAACAGGCTGGTTTGGGTTAATGTTTTAGGTGCCTGGGGTCATGGCGGTAGGTAGTTTCTTGAATCTAATGGTGTTCTTTCTCTTTAAGTGATGCTTGTATTTTCTTTTAGCGCATGTTTTCTAAGATATATGTTTATTTAAAGTTTACTTGTTTGCATGCCTGTGGTCCTTTGTTATTTCTACATTTGTTTGTCGAAATAAAAGCCCAACAGGGCGTATTTTATAGTTTATCAACGACCTTTGAGAGTTCAACGTTCAAGCGTGACAAGACTATTCCATGTTTTAGGGGATGCAGGTTTCGGATTTCTTTTTTCACAGGATTTTTAAATTATAAATATGTTTTTTTGATAATGCCATTATGTAGAAGTCGTGGCCAAGTGGTAAATATGATGCTGTACGATCCTCAGTTAAACTACATCGCCCAATATAAAATCCCAACTGAAGGCGATTTACCTAAAACGTGGACTAGTCCAAAATTAAAAGTGCAGTCAAGTCTCACTGCGTTTTGAACGACAATAAATATGTTGCCATATTCGACAATAAACAAATCTTCTGTTCTGATCAAATTTTAAGGGCAAAAGTGACATCATTTGCCAAGCAGCAGTATTGATATAATTGACCTCTGTGAAATCTCAACTTCACTTGGTGTTTTTTCTGATATTTTTTACTGAAAAGTAGACATGCCTTTTATGTATAGATCCAAAATAACAGTTTTGTTTAACCAATCTTAAAGAAGATTCAAAAGTCTCCATATGATATACCGGTATTTTTATTAAGCTCTTTCAGATTTAACCCTTATCTTGCTGTTCATGACAACCCCTATCTTTGCAAACAGTGTAGATCCAGATCAGATGGCTTCTGAAGAAGACATCTATCAGGATCTACACTGTTTGACATTCAGTTTATGGATTTCTTAGAATAAATTGCATCAAGTAATCTGATTGGTTCAAAGTCAGAAATGGGTGTGGCTAAACTAAATAGTCAGCAAGATAAGGGTTAATATCAGTTCACCTTTTTGGGGGATATCATGAAATTCATTTAAACCATGCTGACCTTCCTTTTCCAGGAGTTAAGGTCACATATGTATCTGTATGGAGGGTGAAGTTTCTGACAGTTTATTTTAATAACAAAATGACAGATATAATGGACTGAGTTTTGAACAGAAGGGAAATGCATCCCTATCATACGATGATGCTGAACATAACGACACTTTGAATGAATCGAATATCTTACACCCCCAAAAAAACAAGAGGGTCCAGAGGGTCCTGTTTCGCTCATCTGAATGTCACCGTCTCTAGTACATTCTATATTTAGATCTGGTGGTCATTTTGTTCGTAAGAGCGGAACAATCTTAGCTATTTTGGTAGGGTATCACCTAAACAACATTCCTGTGAAGTTTGAATCAAATTGGCACAAGGGTTTAGGAAGAGTTCGCATTTGAAGAAAATTTTCAATGTTTTTCTATTTTTAACCCTGGCAGTCATATTTTTCATCGGAGCGGTCCAATTTTAGCTCTTTTGGTATAGGGTTATCTAAGAAACATTCCTATAAGTTTGAATGAAATTGTCCCAAAAGTACAGGAGGAGTTGTCGTTTGAAGATTTTTTTTGTTATTTTTAGCTCAGGCGGCCAACCTGTTCATCAGAGCAGAATGATTTTTGCTATTTTGGTAGGGAGTCACCTAGGCAACATTCCTGGGAAGTTTGGATCATATTGGCCCAAGGGTTTAAGAGAAGTTCGTGTTTGAAGCAAATTGACGTTTTTCTATTTTTTAGCTCTGGAGGCAATTTTGTTCGTCGGAGCGGGATCGTTTTAGCTATTTTAGTATTTTTGTCATCTAAGCAACATTCCTATGAAGTTTGAATGAAATTGGCACAAGGGTACAGAAGGAGTTGTTGTTTGAAGATTTTTTTCTATTTTTAGCTCTGGTGGCCATCTTGATCGTCAGAGTGGGACGATTTTAGCTATTTTGGTAGGGAGTCACCTACGTAACATTCCTGTGGAGTTTGAATCATATTGGCCCAAGAGTTCAACACTATGCTAACAAGATATCATAGGTGGGTTTTCGAAAATAGAGAAGAGGAGTCGGTATTAACCTTAAGGAAATGGGTTCTGCAAGAATCAGAATTCTAAACAATTGCGGAAGAGATGCTTCATGAGTAATCATGCACCAAAATTCAGAAATCTCAGAAGACCTGAAAAGGTGAAACAGTTAAAGGGGCTTACAGTACATACTTCACACGCCCAGAAGTTAAGGAAACAAGAGGCCCATGGGCCACTACGCTCACCAGAGGTCATGTGGTTTATACCATATACAGGCAAGGTGCCCATCTTGGTCATGTGACAACAATACCAAAAAAATAATTAACTGCCTCACCCCCATAGCGGCTTTTCATGTAATTTGGTTTCAACCAGCATAGCTCTTTTACTGGAGAAGAAGATAAAAATACTGAATCTGAGCCATCCAAGACAAAGGTCAGTAATGACCTTGACCTTTGGAATTAATAAACTTCCATTCAGCTAACTGCAAATATCATTTTTGATGTCATAGCCTACCAGGGAATCAGAAGTATCCACTACTGTGCCATTTTTCCATACAAATGTCTAAGTGACCAAATTTAACTTGACATAAAACAGGTCAAGGTCAACCAAAGGTTATCATTTGAACAAACTTGATAGGGCCAGAGTCCCTGACGCTGCATACCAAGTTTCAAGATCATCGGCCATTTGGTTCTTGAGAAGAAGATTTTTAAAGGTTTTTACCATATATGGGCATGGCGGCCCATATTGGTCATGTGACCCAGTCCTCACGAACAAACTTTCGTTCCCTCATTTCATAGAGGCCCCACATGTAATTTGGTTTTGATTGGCCAAGTAGTTTAAGTGAAGAAGAAAATAAAAATACTGATCTGAGCCATCCTGGACAAAGGTCGGTAACTGATCTTGACCTTTGGAACTGATAAACTTCCATTCAGCCGATTTAAAATACCATTTCTTATGCCATTTGCGAATATAAAATCAGAAAAATCCACTGTTTTGCCATTTTTCCATACAAATGTCTAAGTGACCAAATTTGACCTTGACATAAAGCAGGTCAAGGTCAACCAAAGGTCATCATTTGAATAAACTTGGTAGGGCCAGAGTCCCTGATGCTGCATACCAAGTTTCAAGATAATCAGCCATTGGGTTCTTGAGAAGAAGATTTTTAAAGGTTTTTACCATACATGGGCATGGTGGCCATATTGGTCATGTGATCCAGTCCTCACGAACAAACTTTCGTTCCCCCATTCCATAGAGGCTCCACATGTAATTTGGTTTCAACTGGCCAAGAAGATTAAAATACTGAATCTGAGCCATCCTGGACAAAGGTCAGTAAATGACCTTGACCTCTGAAACTGATAAACTTCCATTCAGCTGATTGCAAATACCATTTCTGATGCCACTAGTTAACATACAATCAAAAAAATCCACTGTTTTGCTGTTTTTCCATACAAATGTCTAAGTGACCAAATTTGACCTTGGCGTAAAACAGGTCAAGGCCAACCAAAGGTCATCATTTGAACAAACTTGGTGGGGCCCGAGTCCCCGATGCTGCACACCAAGTTTCAAGATCATCGGCTATTCGGTTCTAGGGAAGAAGATTTTTAAAGGTTTTTACCATATATTGGCATGGCGGCCATATTGGTCATGTGACCCAGTCCTCCCAAACAAACTTTCGTTCCCCCTTCCCATAGAGGCTCCACATGTAATTTGGTTTCAATTGGCCAAGTAGTTTCAGAGGAGATGTTGTTTGAAAATGTTGACGACGCAGACGCAGCAGACGACGGCCGGACGGACCAATACCTATACTATAAGCTCCCCCGGAGCCTTCGGCTCTGGTGAGCTAAAAAGCAAACCGGCATGTAAAATTGTAAGGGCCCTCATGGCATATGGAGCTGTAAGGCTTTTCAAGACTTAAAACTGACAAGGAAACTGAGCGTTGGGAAAAGGCAAAAGAACTGAGGTTTTGCTTTTGCTGTTTACGATGTGATCATAGATGTGGGTTTTGTCCCAGAAGTACGGTATGCGGTATACAGGGTTGCATGAAAACACAGCACAGACTTCTCCACACACACAATGAACAATTTAATCAGCATCAAGCTGCTAGAGCAGAGTACTTGGCAAAAATGATAATGATGAACAGAATCTGGCCACAGAAGGGGAGAGTACTCACACTTCACATTTTTCTCAATGTGTAACTGGTTTAAGGACAGTCCCAGTTTTAGTTAGCTCTGACAAACAAGAGGGCCCAGAGGGCCCTGGTTCGCTCACCTGATCCAAAGCATAACAAGTGGGCCCCGGGCAGGGTCAATTTTGGCCCAGGGCTAAAATTTGAACAAACTTGGTAGAGGTCCACAAGATGAAGCTTCATATCGAATATGAAAGACCATGGCTTTCTGGTTTCAGAGAAAAAGATTTTAAAGGTTTACCCTGCATATAGAAGTCTATGTAAAACAACATTTTCCCTAAATAAGTCTATGTTAAACCAAAAGGCCCCGGAGCGGGGGCATTTTTGGCCCCAGTGCTATAAATTGAACAATCTTGGTAGAGGTCCACTAGCTGAAGCTTCATAACAAATATCAAAGACCTAAGCCTTGTGTTTCAGAGAAGAAGATTTTTAAAGATTTTCCCTATATAAGTCTATGTAAAACCAAAGGGCCACATGGCGGGGGCATTTTTGGTCTCAGGGCTATAATTTGAACAATCTTTATAGAGGTCCACTAGCTGAAGCGTCATAACAAATATTGAAGAGCTAAGCCTTGTGGTTTCAGAGAAGAAGATTTTTCAAGATTTTCCCTATATAAGCCCATGTAAAACCAAAGGGCCCTCGTGCGGGGGCATTTTTAGCTTAAGCACTATAATTTGAACAATCTTGGTAGAGGTCCACTAGATAAAGCTTCATACCTAATATCAAAGACCTGGGCCTTGCAGTTTCAGAGAAGAAGATTTTTAAAGATTTTCCCTAAATAAGCCAATGTAAAACCAAAGGGCCCCCGTGCTGGGGCATTTTTGGCCCCAGCACTATAGTTTGAACAATCTTGGTAGGGGTCCACTAGATGAAGCTTCATACCAAATATCAAAGACCTGGGCCTTGCAGTTTCAGAGAAGAAGATTTTTCAAGATTTTCCCTATAAAAGCCCATGTAAAGCCAAAGGGCCCCCATGCGGGGGCATTTTTAGCTCCAGCACTATGATTTGAACAATCTTGGTAGGGGTCCACTAGATGAAGCTTTATACCAAATATCAAAGATCTGGGCCTTGCAGTTTCAGAGAAGAAGATTTTTAAAGATTTTCCCTATATAAGCCCATGTAAAACCAAAGGGCCCCCGTGCGGGGCCATTTTTGGCCCCAGCACTATAATTTGAACAATCTTGGTAGGGGTCCACTAGATGAAGCTTCATACCAAATATCAAAGACCTCGGCCTTGCGGTTTCAGAGAAGAAGATTTTTTAAGTTTTCGGTGAAAAAAATCTATTTTTGGCTACTGTGACCTATATGTGCAACGGACTGGAACCATTTGAACAACTTTGAAAGGGGACCACCTAAGGATCATTCCTGTGAAGTTTGGTCAAAATCTGATCAGTGGTTTAGGAGGAGATGTCGTTTGAAGAAAAGTTTACGGACGCACGCACGGACGCACGCACGGACGCACGACGGACGACGGACAAAAAGTGATCCCAAAAGCTCACCTTGTCACTATGTGACAGGTGAGCTAAAATCACATAAAAGTAAATGCTTTGCTTGATGATGGAAGTACTAAGTCATATATTAACAGTAGTATTGCTGCAGAACTGGGAATTCAAACTGTATCACAGAAAGTGAAAGTGCTTAACAGAACTAAAGGAACATTTGAAACCATGCCAGTGTCAGTCAAACTTGAAAGTTTAAATGAACAATGCAAACTAGAAATATCGGCTTTGACCACGGATAAAGTTACAGGCAATTGGGAAGCTATAGACTGGACCAATTATAAAAATAAATGGGGTCATCTAAAAGAAATTCAGTTCCCAAAGTTGAGTTCGCGTCCCATTATAGACATATTGATTGGAAAGGACTACTCAGACTTGCATTATTCTCTAGGAGATATTGAGGCCAACCCGGGGAACATATTGCACGTCTAACCCCGCTTGGCTGGACTGTATTGGAAGTCTAGAGAGTGATCAAAGAAAAGAAGAGACTCATTTTTCGACATTCTTTGTTCAAGATCATGCATAGTTTGCGGAGGTTAATGAAACATTTACATGGCTTCTGGGAAATAGGAGCTTCAGGAACATAACCTTCACCTGTTATGTCAAAGCTGGACATAACAAAGACTGAAGAATATTTAACATACTCAGGTGGTCATTATTCTGTCACAATACCCTGGAAGGAGTCTGTCTGAATTGTCTGATGTTTACAAAATGGCACTCAGGCATTTGGAAAACACAGAAAAACAAGTGAAGAAAAATTCAGAAGTGACATAGACTTATCAAATGACAACTCATAAATATTCTGATAAAGGTTATGGGCCTGAGAAGATGATTTTTTTTTTTTTTACCAAGGTTTGGGATTTTGGTTACCATGGCAACTAATAAATATGAGCAGTAGGACTAAATTTTATGTCAGATAGAAGAATGCCTAAGGAACATTTCTACGAAAGTTTGGTCAAAATATCTTCAAAGGTTTGGCAGTAAATGCCATTTTTTTTTCAAATTTTCCCATAACTCGTAAGTTGCCATGGCAACCGAACTAAAAAGCCGAATTTCATAAAACAAGAGGGCCATGATGGCCCTGGATCGCTCACCTGATCCATAGTGTAACAAGTGGGCCCCAGGGAGGGCCATTATTGGCCCTATTACTTTAATGTGCATAATGCTGAGGGAGGTCTTAAAGCTGAAGCTTCATACCAAACATCAACAAAAAGGCTATTATTTGAACAAAACTAAATGAAGCTTCACACCAAATATCAAAGACCTGGGCCTTGCGGTTTCAGAGAAAAAGATTTTTTTAAAGATATTCCCTACATAAGCCTATGCAAAACCAAATGGCCCTGGGGCTATGTAAGTCTATGTAAAACCAAAGGGTGCTGGGGTGGGGGCATTTGTGGCCCCAGGGCTATAATTTGAACAATCTTGGTAGAGGTACACTAGATGAAGCTCCATACTAAATATCAAAGACCTGGGCCTTGCAGTTTCAGAGAAGAAGATTTTTAAAGATTTCCCTTTATAAGTCTATGTAAAACCAAAGGGTCTCGGGGTGGCGACATTTTTGGCCCCAGGGCTATAATTTGCACAATCTTGATAGAGGTCCACTAGATGAAATTTCACACCATATATCAAAGACCTAGGCCTTGTGGTTTCACAGAAGAATTATTAAGAAAACCAAAGGGCCCAGGAGCGGGGGCATTTCTATGTAAAACCAAAGGGCCCAGGAGCGGGGGCATTTTTGGTTTCAGGGCTATAATTTGAACAATCTTGATACAGGTCCACTAGATTAAGCTTCATACCAAATATCAAAGACCTAGGCCTTGTGGTTTCAGAGAAGAAGATTTTTAAAGAGTTTCCCTATATTCTCTATGTAAAACCAAAGGGCCCAGGAGGAGGGGCATTTTTGGCCCCAGGGCTATAATTTGAAATCTTAGTAGAGGTCCATTAGATTAAGCTTCATACCAGGGCCTTGCGGTTTCAGAGAAGAAGAATTTTAAAAATTATCCCTATATAAGCCTATGTAAATCAAAGGCTCTGGGGGTGGGGGCATGTTTGGTCCCAGCACTATAATTTGAATAATCTTGGTAGGGGTCCTTTAGATGAAGCTTCATACCAAATATCAAAGACCTAGGCCTTGTGGTTTCAGAGAAGAAGATTTTTAAAGCTTTTCCCTATATCAGTCTATGTAAAACCAAAGGGCCCCGGAGCGGGGGCATTTTTTGCCCAACGGCTATAATTTGAACAATCCTGGTAGAGGTCCATTAGATAGAGCTTCATACCAAATATCAAAGTCCTGGGCCTTGCGGTTTCAGAGAAGATTTTTAAAGACTTTCCCTATATAAGACTATGTAAAACCAAGGGGCCCCGGGGCGGGGGCATTTTTTGCCCCAGCACTATAATTTGAACAATCTTGGCAGGGTTCCACTAGATGAAGCTTCATACCAAATATCAAAGACCTGGGCCTTGTGATTTCAGTGAAGAATATTTTTAAGTTTTCAGTGAAAAAAAATCTATTTTTTTTGGCTCCTGTGACCTAGATGTGCAACAGAGCAGAACCATTTGAACAACTTTGAAAGGGGACCATCTAAGGATCAATCCTGTTAAGTTTGGTCAAAATCCGATCAGTGGTTTAGGAGATGTCATTTGAAGAAATTGTTTATGCACGCACGGATGGACACACACACGACAGACAAAATGTGATCCCAAAACCTCACCTCGTCACTACGTGACGGTAGTAGTGACGGTAAGGTTAAAAACACAAACTTTCAATCCCCAGCCCAAGGATGCTACAGATGTAATTTGGGCTCAATCTGCCCGGTGGTTTCAGAGGCGATGTGGTTTTAAAATGCTGATGCCAGACGCCAGGCAAGGACGACGACGACGGACAACTACCTATCCTATAAGCTACCTTTGTGACAAGGCTCAGATTGAGGGCTCAAGACTACGATTTTGGAAACAGATTAAATGATCAGAGATCGTATTGTATTTGGGACAAAATCGCCAAAGATTCGTGAAAAACTGATACATGTTAGGAGAGACCTTACATTACCACAAGCCATTCAAATTAGCCAGAACTACGAATATGCTCAGAAACAAATGGCTGCAAATAATGAGGTTCACCTGGTTCGAAAGAAATTCAACGGACACTCAAGACGAACTGGGACAACAAACCAAACAGGGCTACGGTGTACAAACCACCAATGGGACCACAACCGGGACGACAAACGGGACTCAAAACCAAATCAGGACAAGATAACAAGTGCAGAAACTGTGGCTACGATAAGCATAAACCGAACAAATAGTGTCCAGCAAAGGGACAATCCTGTAGAAAATGTGATTACGATCAAGCTTTTGCCACGTTGCATGCCTGTCCAAAGAAAACCCCCATTAACTTCAAAATCGACAGGTTCCCAGGTCAATATTCTCCCCATGAACAAATTTTATAAGCTAAACATAAAGCATGCACTGGCACCCCCTAACAGTCAGTTATTGTCCTACACAGGTGTTAGAAGCCTCCGTGGTGTAGTGATTACGCTACTCGCCTTGTAAACCAGGGATCGCAGGATCGATCCCGGGCTTCTCCAGACTTTCGGATGAGTCTTTAAACCGAGGTCCCGTCTCCGTATGACCTTAGCTGTTGGTGGGACGTAAAACTAAAACTCACTCACTCCTACACAGGTGATCCATTAAATGTGAAAGGCACCTTGCGTCTGACATGCAACCAGAAAGACAAACACGTGAAAATAGTATTTTATATTGTTGAAACAAGCAAAACACCCTTTTGAGCCTGGTGATGTCTCTTGACTTTAATCTGATTCAGCTCATATACTCTGTCGACAACCCTGAATGTCAAACTGCCAACAAGCATGATGCATGAACGAAAAGACAAATCTTACACGAGTTTCCAGACCTTTTCAAAGGCGTAGGCTTGTTATCTGGCAATGTCCAATAACATTTAAAATGGAAGTGAAGGCAATGATCATGAATCGTTACAATTAATCCACAGCTCCCATCAGAGACACCAAAGGGAAAGAAATACAAACATGAAACAACAGACCCCAATGGGAACATCAACAGCAGAAAGCCAAAAGGACAGTTACTTTCCCACAAAATGGCCAATTGGCTATCCAAAAAAAATAATATGAGCGACACAAACCATATTAAAAATAAACCGCGACAGAAGAACCACCTTAGAACAGTCAGTGAAACAAATTCCACTGGGGGGCTTAAATCGATTTTACGTGGCCACAATCCTCGCTCTTACTTCCGTCGCGATTTAGACAAATTGTTTGTTCAGTCCGCATGATGGCCTCCATACTCATCAATGCAACATCTCCATGAACACAAAAAATCGAACAACCACAGAGATGAAACAACTGTGAGGACTCGACAGCAAGGAAACACTGAATTGCTGGAGCAAAAGAAAACCAACAATTAGACTCCGATGGGCCCGACCAGAGACAGAGCATCAGGCACCAACCAACATTACATAGAATTAGATCTCATTCTCAGTAAGCCTTTACGCTGGAACCGTTATAGAATCTGAGGCCTGACCCACTGGCGTGCAGTTAAAAAGGGAAGCAAAGTTGTCAACCGTGATTGGGCTAACTGCCATGCATGCAGTCTGTCGTATAACATTTATGTTGTACCCAATCTTTTTATATCATGAAATGGGGTGCTGAAGTCATTGCGGTTATATATTTTTCTGAATTTATATATTAGTCATCATAAAATTCAGGTTCCAATAGACCTTGTTGCAGAAGAGATTTAAGTCCAACATTGAATTTTGAATTTAAATTAGAATGACTTCCATAAAATTTTCACAAGGCTTTGCGTAGTTTATGGTACTGATAACACTGATTAAGAAGTTTAGCAGTTAACAATTTATTACAAGTGTTGAAGTCAGTTACATGACTGGACACTCTCTGGCAAATTGAATTAACGAGTGGAAAAACTTGTATTATTCCTTTATTATTTAGACCAACTAACCTCCGCTTGGGTTTCACAGGGAGACCTGCTTGAACCCGGCTTCTTTTCAAGTTACTTATTGATCTTACCCTCCTGGCCTGATCAGGTTTCACTGATGATAATTTTCCCCCAGTGGTGTCCCCCAAGGAGACCCCTTTATGCCACCATGCTTTCCATTGTAAGAAAGTTTCACACACCTTGGGCATAATCAGATGACTGTTTGCATCAACTATTTTTAGAACCCTGTGACCGATATTCTATAGATAGCCTTATTCCAGAAACTCACCTAGCTCTGCCCAAGCGTGTCATGTGATCAACTTGAGCCAATCATATTAACCTATCACCCTTGACTCCTTGTCTTGGCGGGCTCAGCTCCATAGCGCATGCAGCAAGCAGCATCACAATCGGCCATTTTGGATTTTGGCAAATGTTATTTGATAGCGCATGCAGCAAGCAGCATAGCAATCCGCGATTTTGGATTTTTGGCAAATGTTATTCTTTATACTGGGATAACGAGTGAATGAACGAATACCTTCGATAATGAGTGATTGAACGAATAATAGATTGAAATTAGACAAAGAACAAGAGCACAAACGTAAATGAGATCCTGTGAAAAGATCGTAAACAAGAATAGAAACTGTTAAATTTGTGAGGGAGTGTAGGACGCTTTTTTAGCATCAACATGATAAAAACTGCGTTTTCTGCAGCGAAATTCAAACAGTGTCTAAAGTCTAAAGATAATTGCAAGTAGTTAGTGGTTATGTTGCCTGAAACGGCACCCACGGACGTATTAAATATGGAGGAAAATGTCATCACTATCACAACACTGACACCAGAGGAAGTGGTTGCTAATTGGGCGAACGAAAACATGATTAGTGCGGGGGCAGTAGAAAAGCTATTTGAAGACGGCTTTACTTCACTTGAAGCCCTGAAACTATTGAACGATGAGGACCTCTCTTAGATCAAAATCCCGAGGGGTCAAAAGAAATTGATGTTGGCGTGCGTTCGGAAATTAAATGGCACACATCCACAAGAACAGACAGTTGTGCGACCATCAACAGAGGTCGCCCAAACAAGCGAGGCGGAAGAGATGCATGCGCCACCACTGGAAAGGGCATGAAATTCAGCGGACCAATAAGTGTCGCCGAGCGGATCACTTGGTGGACAAGATGGTGGCGCCCAATAACCGCTGACAACATCAGATGCTTATGTGCAAGGGCTGTTGAACCAGATGGCAAGTGGAATGTGCAGGTGCAAAATGGACTTTATAGTGACAGTAACTCTAGTATAGTGAATGGATAAGCTTTGTCAAGCGGTCAGAATGGACAAAAAGCTCCACCGAGACTCAGTCCTGGAAAGATCCCCAGAACTACCGGGGTACTTGTCGTCCACAGCGATTGGTAAGTCCAGCGAATGCTAAGTCGGCTCCTTCTCACAAGGACAATCGATTTTGTTGGTGGGGGCTTGGAAGAAGTGATAGTAGTTGGCGGGGCAGGGTCACACCAAGTTGTACTAAAATCAGGCCCGAAGAAACCCAGACTTGAGAACGTATCTCTAGCCCAATGGACTGTGGCAAACTTGGCCATCCTTTATAAGCTGCACGGGGAGTCTAAGCTCAGTGGGGATGCTATCCTAGACTACCTGTCATACACTACAAAAATATGTCAACTGGTCCAGCGATCCAATCTGGTGTCGGTATTGTTGTATGACAGGGAGTATAGGAAACTCCAACGTGCGCATGACTTCCGGTGGGGCACAGATGTTCCCCATCTTCACTCAGTTTATTTGCAACCCCGGATTCCACGGCCCAATAATTTCACTTATAGGGGAGTAATCTTCAGGCGTCCAAGCCCCAGTCCCCCGGTCGCCCCACACACTGGATGGAAAGGTCATTTGTATACTTTACAACACTAAAAGTGGGTGTCATTATGGTGAAACTAAATGTAACTTTGTACACCAGTGTTCACAACATGGATGCCATCAATGGCACTAAGCGGTTACCCATACTCAAACAAAAAACTAGATAAGGTATCAGTTAACCCGTCTGATGGCATACGCCTCTCAGCCTGTGTGTGTGTGTGAATTCGGGTTTAACGTCGCTTTCAACAATATTCCAGTCATATCACGACGGTGTCTGGTTGCGACAGGGAGCTCAATGCTCACTTTTATAGTGCTGCCTCACTGAAGTATCATGTCCCAGACACATTACATGATACCACACCCAGTCACATTATCCTGACACTGGGTCGACCAGTCCTAGCTCTACCCGTAAATCTGAGCGCCAAGCGAGGAGCAGCTAGTACCATTTTTAACGACTTTGCAGGCTTTCAAGTGACTACTGGTGAAAAAGTAGGAGAAAAGTAGGAGCCTGAGATATTAAAAAGTAGGAGAAAAGTAGGAAAAAAGTGGGAACCTGATATAAAAAGTAGGAGTTAATGGACATGACTTTTTTGTACATACCCCCACATGGCTCACATTTTATCAGTTTTTCATTTTGAGCAGTTTTGTTTGTGCATTTGAATCTAATGTTTTTACCTCCAAGTTAGCTGGCACCTGTAAAATATTAGTGGCTAACCCATCTAGTACAGTTATTCATGCTTGCAGCTTGAACTTTCAAGGCTTTTGTCAAGATTTTGCCTCTGGCAGATATATGTACCTAGATATTGACATATGTCAAAATATAAATTCAAATGAATTGAAGAATTTTGAAAATTTATATTTGTGAGAAGCATCAGCTACAAGATGTCCAGGTGAAGGCATCATAGCACTGCTGCAATGATTTCCTGTCAAGCAAACCAAGACAGCATTTTATTTTAGGTGCTCACTGAAGTCAAGGCATTAAAGTATTGCTGCAATGAATTCCTGTCAAGCAAAACAAGACAGCATTTTGGTTGCTCACTGAAGTCAAGGCATTAAAGTATTGTTGCAAAAAATTCCTGTCAAGCAAAAAAAAAAAAACAGCATTTTAGTTGCTCACTGAAGTCAAGGCATTAAAGTATTGCTGCAATGCATTCCTGTCAAGCAAAACAAGACAGCAGTTTAGTTGCTCACTGAAGTCAAGGCATCATAGCACTGCAACAATAAATTCCTGTCAAGCAAAACAAGACAGCATTTTAGTTGCTCACTGAAGTCAAGGCATTAAAGTATTGTTGCAATGAAGCATTTTAATTGCGCACTGAAGTCAAGGCATTAAAGTATTGCTGCAATGCATTCCTGCCAAGCAAACCAAGACAGCATTTTTGTTGCTCACTGAAGTCAAGGCATCATAGCACTGCTACAATGAATTCCTGTCAAGCAATTAGTTGCTCACTGAAGTCAAGGCATTAAAGTATTGCTGCAATGAATTTCTGTCATGCTAAACAAGACAAGAGCTCTAGTTAGTCACTTCAGTCAGCACAGCACTGCTGCAATGAATTTCTGTATTGCTTGACAAGAAAGATACATGTATATGGTTGGTTGATCACTGCAGTTAAGACATTGCATTACTGCTGCTTTGAATTCCTGTCATCCTCCCATAAGACATATCTCTAGTTTTTAGTGCAGTTAAGGAGGCATAATAGAACTGCTTCAATGATTTTCTGTCATGCTAACCAGAGAGAGCTCTAGTTGGTCACTTCAATTAAGGCAACACAGCATTGCTGCAATGAATTCTTTTCATGCTCAACAAGACAGAACTCTAAATGGTCAGTGTAGTTAAGGCATCAAAGCATGGCAACAATGAATTACTTTCATACTTAACCAGACAAGAATTCAAGTCGGTCACTGCATTTAAAACAAATTTAAGCAGCACTGCAGCAATGGATTTCTGCCATGCTCAAAAAGTCAGAGCTCTAGTTAGTTCAGTTAAGGCATCACAGAAGTGCTGCAATAAATTGCTGCCATGCTCAACAAGACACAACCCTGGTGGGTCAGTGCAGTTAATGCATCAGAGTAATGCTGCAGTGTATCCCTTTCATGCTCAAGACAGAACTTTAGTTGGTCACTGTAGTCAAGGCATCACAGCATTGCTGCAATGAGTTTCTGTCTTGCTTAACAAGACTGAGCTCCAGTGAGTCACTGCAGTTTTGTCATCAGAGCACTGCTGCAATGTGCCAGCCTCAGTGGCTCAGTCGGATGCGCGTCTGACTGGTGATCTGGAGGACGCGGGTTCGACTCCCGCCGGGGTCGGCAACATTCTTTCGTGGAGATTGATCATGAAATCTTTTCTACGGTCATTCTCTCTCTTCCGCTGATTCAAGAAGGGCAGTTGTTAATTTCTGGCGAAAGAATGTGCACTGTACTGGTAAACCGCTTACGTATAAGCCTGCCCTCGAAAGTGTTGATAGGTAAACTGACCGGCTCAAAAATGACCTAAATAGTGTTGACTGGGCCGTAAAACTCCAATACAAACAAACAAAACTGCTGCAATGTATTTCTGTCATGCTCAACAAGACATAGCTCTAGATGGATGCCACAGTTAAGGCATCACAGCACAGCTGCTACAATGAATATCTATTAAACTAAACAAGACAGAACTCTAGTTTGTCACTGCAGTTAAGGCATCACAGCACTGCTGCAATGCATTCCTCTTGTGCTAAAGGCAGAGATCTAGTTGGTTACTGCAGTAAAAGTGTCAAAGCATTGCTGCGATGAACTCCTGTCATGCTAAACAAGACAGAGCTCTAGCAAGGCTTCAAAGGCATGGTATCAAAGCATTAATGCTATGAACTTCTGGTCAATTAAGGTCTCAAAGAACTGCTGCAATGAAATCCTGGCATGCTTAACAAAACATAGCTCTAGCTGATCGCTGTAGTTAAGAAATCAAAGCTCTGCTGCTATGAACTCCTATCACACTTTACAAGACAGACCTCTAGGTTTGCGATGCAGTTGAGGCATCAAAGTGTTGCTGCAAAGAAGTTTTGTCATGCTAAACAAGACAAAGCTCAAGCTGGTTACTGCAGTTAAGGCATCACTGCGCTGCTGAAGTGAATTTTTATCATGCTAAACAAGACAGAGCTATAGCTGATCACTGCAGTTATGGCATCACTGGACTGCTGCAATGAATTTCCGTTATGCTAAACAAGAAAGAACAGTTTGTCGCTGTAGTTAGGGCATCAAAACATTGCTGTTGTGAATTTTCTACCATGTTCAACAAGACAGAGCTCCAGTTGGTCACTTAGGTTAAGCATCACTACACTACTGACTGCAAAAATTCTTGTCATGCTCAACAAAGACAAAACTGTAGATGGTCATTGCAGATTTGCTTTACATCAACATATTCCAATTAGTGGTACAGATAAAAAACGAACAGTAGCTGGGGTCTTTGAAATTATACTTTGAAAATATTGAGTGTGGTTACTGCAACTTGTACCTATTGAACTGTGACTGCACAGTTTCTGATTGAACAAAATGATTAAAAGTTTTGGAAAGTCAATCCAATACAGAAAGTACCTTAAAGTGAATGAACACCATTTTTTTTTCTCAGATCCATTTTATAGTAACACCATTGAGGAATGATAAAATTGCATTCTTCATCTAAACTGTTTCCCTAATTAACTGTAATGGCTCATTAAAGTTGCTGATAGGGTGTCAGACATGTTTACAGATTATATCTCCTGGGATGACCTCACAGCAACTGCAGTTAAATCTTGGTATTTTAGCAGCTGAGGATTTTAGAGAAGAAAGTGAACATTAAAATAAAAATGCCTTCTTATAAGGCCAAATACTGCACAGTGAAAAGAGGACAAGGAATTAGCTGTTTTGCTATCCCTGACCCTAAGAAACATAGAGAGTTATGTGAAAATGGATTCATAATCTTGGAAAAGAGAATCTCAACATCAGACATTTGTTTATGCAAAGCACAACATTGTTTGTGCTAAACATTTTGAAGATAGCTGTTTTCAAGTGGACTTGAAGGTTTCTTGATTACTTATTTCTTTTCTTTTCTTCAATAACCCATTTAGTACCAGAAACCCCAAAACGGGTACCCTGGCAAACATTGCATGCCCAGATCAGATGCCGCAGAATGCGGCGTCTGATCAGGGCCTCCACTGTTTGCTAAAAGTCCAGTCATTTTCCAAATAAATTTTGATGAAAACACAACCTGACACCCCTAAATTTTGAAATGAACTCCTGCTATATATAAAGAGGAGGATTCCATTTGGAACAAAAAGGGTTAATTAATGCATATCATTATCATTTAACCAATCATTACATTAACATGCCTTGACAAGTTTAGGTAATATTTCATTGCATTTCACATGGTATTTTGTGATATTTTTAAAGCATAGATTGTTGGTACTCGTTAGAAATGTCTCAATGAGGCGATTCCTTTGAGCACCCATAATTTATGTTTTGGAGAAATTATCAGAATATATACATATGTCCTTTTAAATCCCCATTTTACCTACAAAAACTCCTCTTCTGTGAACTCGGGCTCATACTGAAAGCCCTGAGTACCAAACTCAGGAAAACTGTCTTCAAAGTCTTTATTTTCGTCCAAAGACATAATGAAGCCTTATGTAAGATGCTGAACTGACAGCCTATTCAAAGGATTTTTGAGAATTCAACCTGATTAGAGAGCCTAATCACTTCTCCTTTAGTAGCTGCATAGAGAGACATAGATCTTCTACAGTCTCCATGAGATCAGGATTTTAGCAAACATGTTGAACCCTGGGAAAGATTTGGATTACCTTGGGGAAAATATGGCTGCTGCCAGAAGACTTCACTGAAACCATTAAATGTTGATTTAATTACCTTTGCAGGTTTCAATTGGTAATAAAAGTCAGAGATTAATCATTACAGTAACTTTTTCTTGCAAATGAAGTAACTATGTTATAAAGGTAACTATGTTATAAAAGTGGTCATTCACTTTAAAATATTCCAGAGTTGTATCATGAACAAGTATATACATATGGATACCCAACCCCCAAATAAGTCTATCATATCTGTTAAATAATTACTTATCCCTGTAAAAAACAAAGAGCTATACAATCACACCTAGTAGCGGACACCTGTTAAAATGTTTGTCATCTTATCCATTGTGAGCCAACATTGAAGCAAACTTTGCATTATACTCAGCACTCAGCAGTGATTACCAGTGAACTTAAGTTCTAGAATTCATAAGAGCTCAACAGATGAATGTTGAGGCTCATCAGTCCATAAGTCATGTAACAAGATGCATTCTACAACTAGGCTGAGATATATGTTATACTTTTAAATGCTTTATTTGTTTATTTATTTATTTGGGATCTTAGTTTTTGAACAAATCAAAAAAGTAGGAGAAGTAGGAGTTTTTCTGGAAAAAGTAGGAACAAAGTAGGAAGAGAACAAAAAAGTAGGAAAAGTAGGAAAAAGTAGGAAAAAGTAGGACTACTTGAAAGCCTGACTTTGGTATGTCGCGGCCCGGGATCGAACCCGTGACCTCCCGTTCCCCGGAGCGGACACTCTACCAACTGAGCTATCGGGGCCGGTCCTCTCAGCCTGGGAAGAAGAGCTCAAGGACTACTTACTTCATGGAATCAAAAACGGGTTTGATATCATTGACGAAGATGCTACTCCAGTGCCCGTGGAATGTGCTAATCATATGTCTGCTCAGCCAGGTGGCCCCATGTATGACCAGCTTAAAGCTATTTTCGCAAGACAAGGCATAATTGACAAGCTCGTATACATTAATGCTAGTTACTTCGGCTCTGGTGAGATGACTGATTTTGCAAAAATGTGGAAATTTGAAATTGTCCACCATAGTCCTCGCTATCCGAGAAGCAATGGTACGAGTGAACAATATGTGTCAATTGTGAAAAGAATCTTCTAGAAAGCCAAGGACAGCAAGCGCGATCCTTACTTGGCTATTTTGGAATATCATACCACTTGAATTTTGTCATCTGTAATCTTCGCAGTTGTGCATGTCTCGATGTTTGAAAGCGACACTTCCGTGCAGAAATGATCAGTTAAAGCCACAACAAATCAATCTGGCCGATGCGCGACAAAAGATGTCTGAAACCCGTCAGAATCAAAAAAGGTTTCAACCTTTATTGATTTGTTTGTTTGATTTGAGGTTCAATGTCCCTGTCAACACTACAGGTCATTTTGGAGACATCGCTTCCAATTCTGTGGGACTTTTACCCGACAGTGGGATGAAATGACATCTCAAGCCCTGTCGCCCAATGAAACCAAAATGGTTTTTAAGCATGGACGGTCCGACTCCCACCGCTTTGCCTGGGCAGGCTTAGAAGCTCTAAGCTGTTTACCAGTACTCGTGTGCAGTCGGATTCCACTCTGCGTGGAAGCATCATGCAGCCCATCTATTTCTTCAAGCCCCGATGGTCGGGGGCCGTTCAACCTTTATCCAAATTGCAGAAAGGTGACAAAGTACATGTGCAATTATTTGATAAACTTTGGAAAGCCACTGTGATCACAAACATACCTGACTATCGTTTGTACATGTTGCAAAGGAATGATGGAACTACATACCGTAGAAATAGGAAGTTTATTATCCCCTCGCTTTTCGAAGAAAAAGTGGGGATATTGTAATGGTCTTCGTCGTCCGTACGTCCGTCTTACCGGATAACTCCTCCTAGACGGCTATAGGTAGAAACTTGAAACTTTAAGAACTGATAGATCTTTGGTCTGGGGAGTGCATGACACTTTCGGAATTTTGATCACACCCCTACGGGTGGGCCCAGGGGATGGGACCCGCGGGGGTCAAAAAAATAAAAAATTCCAGAACATGGTCGTGTAATATATCAAAGAAATCGGCATGATGAGTAGAAAACATTACAACCAAAATTTGACCCCTGGGGTCAATTTTGAGGTCACCAGAGGTCAAAAACTGATTTTGACCCCTTTACCAGATAACTCCTCTTAGACGGTTATAGAAAGAAACTTGAAACTTTGGGAACTGATAGATCTTTGGTCTAGAGAGTGCATGACACTTTCGGAATTTTGATCACACCCCTACGGGCGGGCCCCGGGGGTGGGGCCCGCGGGGGTCAAAAATCAAAATTTGCAGAACATGGTCGTGTAATATATCAAAGCGAACGGCATGATGAGTAGAAAACATTACAACCAAAATTTGACCACTGGGGTCAATTCAATCTGATTGAAACCCGATCTAAGCTGAACTATGTACGCCTAGATCTGACAACGACCCATGAAAGGTCACCTTCCATGACCTCGGAATTTCCGTTTTATTCTATTTTAAACGAACCAATCGGTGCACCTTTTACGAAACATTCTCGGTGAGCAGGACAAAATGGCGGTGGAAGCTTTATATCGAAGAATATCGAAAATCCATCAGAAAAAGATTTAGATTGTCTTGCCATTCTTTCAACAGTTACAGGAAATCATTATCTTATCAACTATATATTGCTTTGAACGGAGAATTAGACCCAGATGATTGCCACAAAATGTACCGTAAGGCGTTCATCGGATCGGGACGTTACTAGTGGGAGGGGGGGGGGGGGGGGGGGGGCTACTTCCCCCATCGCCTGTGCAGGGAAAACCATCTCTTGTACAGGTTAAAGAGCCCTATCTTACATGATTACTGTGTAGGCTTTCATCCTGCAAACCTGGAGTGTATACAATGTACAATAGTTACAGGCTAGTTGCTGCAGTATAAATAGATAGATAAACATGGGAGCAATGGTCACATTTGACCGATTACAGTATCAGAAGCCCAGAAATGGTGACTGACCTGTTTCGGTGACTGTAAGTTCCCTCGCATTATTTTTTAAATAAAGAGTTACATGACGTCATCAAAGCAGGTCATTTCGAGAAAAATTAAAGTCCTGTCACTTCTGTCAACAAAATTGAAAAATTCAATGACACCAGAACTGAATCCATTTAAATTTCCTTGAATCATTTTATTGTTTTTCCTAATGCCTCGGTTTAAAGACTCAACCAGAAGTCTGGAGAAGCCCGGGCTGTATAGCAGAATGGCATATGCAAACAAAAAATAGAGTAGAACCCTCTTCATAGGTCCTCATTTCGAAAAAAAAAAAAGTAAAAAGATAAACAAAAGGTCATGAAAGTTGTCTCCTTGTTAAATGATGACATTCATTATTGGTTTCAAGTGGGATTTTTAATTTGTAAATTTGATCAGCCTTAACCCAATTTTGTACCAAATGGAATCTTCCTCTTAATATAAAGCAGGAGTCCATTTCAAAATTTAGGGGAGTCAGGTTGTGCTTTCTTAAAAATCTATTTGGAAACTGGCTGAACGTTTTGCAAACAGTGTAGGCTCCGGCATCTGATCAGGGCCTGCACTGTTTGCCAATTACCCGTTTTGGGGTAACTAGTACTAAATTGGTTAAGGCAGTCAAGTATCTTTTGTTCACAGTAGTGACTGCTCAAAATACATAAATCAAAAGTGACTTCATTTAAAATACATACAGGTACATGTAGTAAAATATCTTGCTCAGTCTTCCACCTTCCCATCATGAGCAGGGAACAATGGAAGGTATATATTCGGCTAATGTAAGTTGTGGAAAATCATTCAGTTTTGCATTGCTGCATTTTATTGGAAAAGGCATTGTATGATATTTTGTATGTATTCATTTACAATTTCATAATGGTGGATTATCCCCAAGAACAGGTAGAGTATTTTTTCCAGTTTTGCAAGAGTAATAATACTTGGGAGTTATTATTCTATCAATAGCAAATCTGTTTTCATTATTGCAATCCATGGAGGCCAGTTGTTGATCTGATCTTGCTTATTTGATTTGATGGCAAGTTTTTTTTCCATATTACAAACTCTTATGTGAGATAATGCTATCCACTGTGTCTACAAGAATGACAATTTTCTGTAATTGGGATAATTGTATATATGCTTTAAACATTGTGCTATCAGAATTTAGCCTTATACATAGTGTAGGATAATGCTAATTATTCAGCAGTCCTTTAGATTTAGTCTTTCCATTTTAATCCCATCACTGGAACATTAAGTACTGTTAATCCTGAATGCACCAAAATGAAGCGTCTATATCATAAAAGGGGAGAAAAAATAACTGACCACCCCAAATTGTGGTATAAAATTGGAAAATGGCAATATTTGCCTATATACTGCATAATAATTCGAAAAGCCTAAAGGCATCCTAGAAGGATTTATACTAGCAGGTTTTTAATTGCTTGATTCATCAGTCTGTTTATGAAGGAGACCTTAAAAGGCAAAGAAACAGTATTTTCATTTCATGGCAAGATCTATCAGAATTTTGAGTGAAGGCAAACAACACAGATTTTATGAAAATATCTAATATTCACCCTATGCTGTAGCATAGTTCTAATTTCTTGCTTAGCCGTTAAAATCTAGGCTTACCAATTAATTTTATTATTTTATTACAATCATAATGGGCAGTTGCCTACTGCTGATGTTGAAGGCATCAAAAACATTCTTCTATATTATAGAGTGACACAACAAATATTGACAACCCCTTAAAGTCATGCCTTTACCACATATTCAAATAACCTTGGCATTCAAAACGGTTTGCTTCCGGCAGGTTCTTTTTTATTTGATAAATCAGCTTATTGCCAAAGGTGCCTAAAGAAACTGGGTGAACTAGCATTTCTGCCCATGGGACAGTTTCTCAGATTTTTAAGTAAGCCAAATCAATGGTTTTATGAAAATGTAAGAATTTAGCCATATGCATGGTGTAGCTTAATGCTGGTTTCTTGCTACACTTTTAGATTTGGACTTTCAATTGCAGTTCAAATATGGAACAACTGCCTTCTGTTAATGCTGAAGTCAACAAAGCCATGCTTTTACATTACAGAAGGGCAGAATAATTTTTGATCAACCCTTGAAATGGTGCATAAGTTGAAAAAATGGTTACTCAAATAATCTTCACATAAAAAAATGATTGATACTAGCAGGCTCTTATTCATTTGATTGATCACATCATAGCCAAAGATGCCTAAAAATATGTATGTACAAGCAAATTCTTCTCATGAGGTGATTTGACAGAAATTTCAGTAAGGCCAAAGCAATGATTTTATGGAAATGTCAGAATATATACATGGTGTAGCATAATTCTTGTTTCTGGCTAGCCTTTCAGATTTGGTCTTTCAATTGCAGTTCAATGATTGGACAACTGCCTTCTGTTAATTGTGAATACAACAAAGTCATGCTATTACATTACAAAAGGGTTGAATAAATTTGAAATGGTGCATAAGTTGAAAAAAATAGTTATTTGCCTATACTGCATACTCGAATAATCTTCACATTCAAAAAGTTTTTCTACTAGCAGGTTCTAATTTATTTGATTAATCAGCTTATCCCCAAAGGTGCCTAAAAAAACAGATGAACTAGCATTTTCTGCCCATGGACGATTTGACAATTTTGAGTAAGGTAAAAGCAATACTTTTATGAAAAAGTCAGAATTTTAATAGCCATATGCATGGTGTAGCATAATTCTGATTTCTTGCTACCCTTTTATATTTGGTCTTTAAATTGCAGTTCAGTTGTGTACAACTGCCTTCTGTTAATGCTGAAGGCAACAAAATCATGCTATTACATTACAGAAGGGCAGAATAATTTTTTGACCAACCCTTGAAATGGTGCATAAGTTGAAAAAAATGGCTATTTGCCATTACCTCGTAATCAAATAATCTTCACATTAAAAATGTTTGACACTAGCAGGTTCTTATTTATTTGATTAAATCACCCCATAGTCAAAATTGCCTGAAAATATGTATGTACAAGCAAATTCTGCCCATGAGGTGATTTGACAGAAATTTCAGTAAGGCCAAAAGCAATGATTTTATGAAAATGTCAGAATTTAGCCCTATACATGGTGTAGCATAATTCTTGTTTCTCGCTAGCCTATTAGATTGTATCTTTCAATTGCAGTTCAATCATTGAACAACTGCCTTCTGTTGATGTTGAACACAGCAAAGTCATGCTATTACATTACAAAAAGGTGGAATAAGATTTTGACCAAACCTTGAAATTGTGCATAAATTGAAAAAAAAATGGTTATTTGCCTGTACCTTATACTCAAATAGAAGGTTTGATACAAGCAGGTTCTTATTTATGTGATGAAAACACCTTATAGCAAAGGTGTCTGAAAAATGTATGTACCAGCATTTTCTGCTCATGGGACATTTGACAGAATTTTGAGTAAGGCCAAAACAATGATTTTTTGAAAATGTCAAAATTTAGCCCTATAAACTGTGCATCATTATTTTGATTTCTTGCTTGCCTTTTATATTTGGTCATTAACTTTAGTTCAGTCATTGGACAATTGCATACTGTTAATGCTGATAACACAACAAAGTTGGCATGCTATAAACATGTATTATAGAAGAGCAGAAAATATTTTTGACCTACCCTTGTTATGGTGCAAAGTTGAAAAATTAGCTATTTGCCTATACCTCATCATACTCAAATAACCTTAACATTCAAATAGGATTGCTACTAGCTGGTTCTTATTTTGATAAATAAGCTTAAATTATAGCCAAAGGTGCCTGAAAACAGGCTGCACTGCTATCTTCTATTCGTGGGAAGATATGAATTTTGACACAAAGTGGAAATGTTGCTTTCACTGTACAATCACAACCAATTCTGAATGGCAGGGGCATTGAAATCCCAAATTTGATTTAGAAAGTTATATAGTGGTGTTAGTGGTTTGATTTGAGGTTTAACGTCCCCGTCAACACTTTAAAGGTCATTTTGGAGATGTTGCTTCCAATTTTGTGGGAATTTCACCCGACATTGAGATGAAATGACATCTAAAGCCCTGCTGCCCAATGAAACCAATAGGGTTTATAAGCATGTATGGGCTGACTTGCACCACACTGACTGAGCAGGCTTAGATCCTCTAAGTGGTTTACCAGTACCCCTGTGCGGATTGGTTTCAGCGTTGTGTGGAAGCATCATGCAGCCCATCTATTTCTTCAAACCCAAATGGTCAGGGGCTAAGGTGTTGTTAGTGACAGTCATGTTTGATAAAATCTACTATTTCAGTAATCCATGAAACTTCATTAGGGCTCTATTTTGAAATTTTACTGCATGTCTTAATGGCATTATTAAATGGACAAACTTTCCATCGTTAATTTGCAACCATCACAAAAACCTATATAAATTTGACCTATTTGTCCAGACATCATTATTTTAACCTAGTGTGTTCAACGGCCAAGTCCAAGTTGCTTAAACTGCACGTAATACTCCCAAAAGGTTGCTGCAGTATATGAAGATAGCTTACAATATGCCATTCTTGATAATTGCACCATGAAAACATGCCTATATATTTTTTTAGTTTTTACCCCCTGGAACCCCAATTTTATATAGTAAATCTGGGTTACAGGGGTAACCTTAGTTTTCTTATTTCTGCTCTAAATTAAAGATTGTGGGTACTCACTAAAACCGCCTCAATGAGGCGGTTCTTACGGTTACCCACAGTCTCCGACTCAATGAGGCGGTTCTATCGAGTACCCATAGTCTCTATTTTGAGCAGAAATCAGTGCCATAATTAATCTAACGCTTCCTTTGGTTTGCTGTCATTGTAAAGACCTGTTGGCAAGCCTACTTGTTTAGGTGTTGCCTCTGATGCTACAGGGCCCCAGTTCGATCCCCGGAGGCGGTAATTATTTTGGTGTCCAAACATGCTCCATTTGCAGGGATGAATGCCAAAAAGTGCACCGTCCTTCGGATCGGGACGTTAACTGGAGGCCCCCTGCGCAGGAAGAGTCATGTCATACATGTACAGGTTAAAGACTCCTACCGTAATTACATGATTACTGTGTAGGCTTTCAACCCTGCAACCTGGAGTGTAAGTAATGTACACCTGCGAGTAATGGTCAAATGTGACCGATCGCAGAAAGGAAAGAAAGATTGTTGTTGTTGTGGTAGTGGTCTTCCATAGGGGTGGAGTCTGACAGCAGGTGCTTCTCTGACAATGTTGTCAGGTTTTGGATAGGAAATAAACCATCTGGAGCTCAAATCGATTCGCCTAATCTCTTCAATGACATTTTAAGTCATTCTTCAACCTTAAACCTAAAATTCCGAAGCTATTTCAAGTCATTCTTCAACGTTGAAATAGCTTCGGAATGTGCCGAGTTATCAACTATTAGCGATAGCCGTGTTGACCAGTGCTGACCCTCGGCCGAATTTTAACTTCGATTCCAGATGCTTTTGCAATAAGCTGGCGTCTCTCAGATGTTAATCGTAATTTATTATTATTATTCAGTTGTGGCAAAGAAAAATCTGAGTGACAGACAAAACCGCTTATAATAAAAGCATCATGCAAAATATAGATTTTGACACGCCGCCATATTTATTATTGTTTACCGTTGCTTAGACCGATATATGGAAAACGACCGAGTAGATCCGAATTTACTTCCAGAATTTTGGAAGCTGATCACCGATTGGTTAAAGTCAAAGGTAACTGAAGGTGACCTCCTACGGGTCGATGTCAGATCTAGCCGCAGCGAGATCGGATTTTAATCAGATTGGGGTCAATTTTGAGGTCACCAGAGGTCAAAAACTGATTTTGACCCCCATACATTACTGTTACAGGATAACTCCTCCTAGGCCGTTATAGATAGAAGCTTGAAACTTTGGGAACTGATAAAACTTTGGTCTGGGGAGTGCATAACACTTTTGGAATTTTGATCCTACCCCTGGGAGTTGGGCCAGGGGTGGGGCACCTTGGGGATAAAAAATCAAAGTTTTCAGAACATGGTCGTGTAGCATATTAAATCGAACGGCATGATGAGTAGAATACTCACAATCAAAATTTTACCCCTCGGGTCAAACACCCTAGGGGATGGCCCAGGGGATGGGGCCGCGAGGAAGCGTGGGGATATGCGATGGCTTGCCATCGACAGCGCGATTCTAGTTCACAAATCAAAAGATCAAACATGAGATGATACAGAATATTTGGCAATTCGAAATTCTCAAGCACTGGAAAGTTCGGAAACATCAGACATACCTATGCGTGAAACAAAATTCCAAAATTACTAATCACCCATTTACAAGATATGACAGAATTCAAAAGGATCATTGAACCTTGGGATCCCAAGCACTAGAGTTGTCTGGCTTGGAACCAGAGCCATGCACTTGGAGCAAATGATACCTATGCTGCAACTGCTGATTATACAACACCCCAACCAGTAATGATCCTCATTCACCTGTGTGGAAATGATTTGGTGTCGGTAAACCGAAGCTAATGGGAATGATTAAGAGATATGAGATACATTGCATCAGTTTTCCCATTCACCCAGATTGTTTGGTTGGATATTATTCCTGGAAGTTTGTGGCAAGGGGTTAAACTCTCCACTAGTAACCGCTACAAGTTAAATCAAAAGAGAAAGCATATTAACAGGGCCAGCCATCAGACAGTTCATAAATTTACCTTTTAAAATTTACTGTACATGAAATTGATACTACTCCTGGCCTCTTCACATGGGACTGAGACCATCTTTCCAGTATTGGTAATGCAATATTCCTGAACACAATTCAAGAGGCACTAACACTATTCTTTACAAACACAGAAGGCATAACACACCTGCTCAACCTCATGTATAAATGTCCAAGGTACCATCAATATATCTAAAAGGGTACTGGAGTTACTGCAATCACAAGGAAATAAGGTCAGGGGAGATATCTCAAATACCATGGCACCTAGAGTTCACAAGGTGATCACAAGGAAATATTGTAAGGGGAGACAAACCATGGCATGGTTCTTATGCACAGCAGGCCTATTCAACCTCATGTATAAATATACAAAGTACTATCAGTATATCTCAAAGGGTATTGGAGTCACTTTGATCACAGTGGTATTGGAGTTACGGTGATCACAAGTGATCACAAAGAAATATTGTCAGGGGAGATAACTCAAATACCATGACACCAAGAGCTGTGGTTCTTGTGCATGGCATGCCTACTTAACCTCATGTATAACTGTACAAAGTACCATAAATTTATCTCAAAGGGTAATGGAGTTAAAGTGATCACAAGGTGATCACAAGGAAATACTGTCAGGGGAGATAACTCAAATACCATGGCATCCAGAGTTGTGGTTCTTGCACATGACATGCCTACTCAACCTCATGATATATAATTGAACCAAGAACCATTGATATATCTCAAAAGATATTTGGATTACCGCGATCACAAGGAAACACTGCCAGGGGAGATAACTCAAATACCATGGCATCTAGAGATGTGGTTCTTTCGCGTGACATGCCTACTCAACCTCATGTATAATTGTGCCAAGTACCATCAATATATCTCAAAGGGTATTGGAGTTACAGTGATCGCAAGGAAATATTGTCAGGAAAGATAACTCAAATACCATGGCACCCAGAGTTGTGGTTCTTGTGCATGACACGCCTTCTCTACCTTGTGTACGATTGTGCCAAGTACCTTCAATATATCTCAAAAGGTATTAAAGTTATGGCCATCACAAGGTTTTGTCTATAGACAGACGGACATACAGAAGGATGGATGGACAGACAGATGGATGGACTGACAAATGCTAGACTGATCGCTATATCCTCCGAACCTATTTGGTCGGGGGATAATAAAGCAGATGAGACCAATCATGACAGATGAACTGAATGGTTTAAAAACTCAATTCACCCATATATAAAATCACTAAATGATACTGAATCAACCTAAAAAGGGAATGATTGTCTTCCCCTAATTCCTGATTGGAAATTCAGCCATAATGATGAAATATTGAAAATCGAACAATCAGTCAATCAGAAAATGGATTTCCAGCTAGAAAAACATAGACACAAAAATCAAGTCAATGAGAGAGAAAAAAATAGCCATCGGAAGAGATGGCAAATCCCCCGACCAAAAGCCAATATGGCCTTCAGAAGATTGTTCACCAACAGAAATTGCACCAGAATTAAACCAGCAATATATCACAAAAGTATTGCAGTTATGGCCATCACAAGATTATACTGTCAGGGGAGATAACTAAACAAGAGGGCCATGATGGCCCTGAATCGCTCACCTGAATCCAAGATGTTTCAAAGCTTATGGAAATGAAGGATTCACTGCTTTAAGGAGATGTGGACCAAAGATTTTTCTTTGGAGGTTATTTTCCATTTTAGTGGAATTTGAAGGTTTTTCTATTTTTAGCTCTGGTGTCCATTTTGTTTAACAGAGCGGAACAGTTTAGGCAATTTTGAAAGACGGTCACTCAAGGAACATTCCTGTGAAATTATTTTCAAATCGCGCTCTTTGCCTAGGAGAAGATGTCATTTAAAGGTTTTTCTATATTTAGCTCTGGTGGCCATTTTGTTTAACGAGCGAAACGATTTAGACAATTTTGAAAAAGGGTCACTCGACGAACGTTCCTGTGAAATTATTTCCTAATCGTGCCATTTGCCTTGGAGGAGATGTCATTTAAATGTTTTTCTATTTTTAGCTCTGGTGGCCATTTTGTTTAACAGAGTGGAACAATTTAGGCAATTTTGAAAGAGGGTCACTCAAGGAACATTCCTGTGAAGTTATTTTCAAATCGGGCCATTTGCATAGGAGGAGATGTCATTTGAAGGTTTTTTCTATTTTTATCTCTGGTGGCCATTTTGTTTAACGGAGCGGAACGATTTAGGCAATTTTGAAAGAGGGTCACTCAAGCAACATTCCTGTGAAATTATTTTCAAATCGGGCAATTTGCCTAGGAGGAGATGTCATTTAAAGGTTTTTCTATTTTTGGCTCTGGCGGCCATTTTGTTTAACGGAGCAGAATGATTAAGGCAATTTTGAAAGAGGCTCACTCAAGGAACGTTCCTGTGAAATTATTTTCAAATTGGGTCATTAGCCTAGGAGGAGATGTCATTTAAAGGTTTTTCTATTTTAGCTCTGGCGGCCATTTTGTTTAACAGAGCAGAACGATTTAGGCAATTTTGAAAGAGGGTCACTCAAGGAACATTCCTGTGAAGTTATTTTCAAATCGAGCCATTTGCCTAGAAGAAGATGTCATTTAAAGGTTTTTCTATTTTTAGCTCTGGCGGCCATTTTGTTTATCGGAGTGGAACGATTTAGGCAATTTTGAAAGAGGGTCACTCAAGGAACGTTCCTGTGAAATTATTTTCAAATCGGGCCATTTGCCTAGGAAGAGATGTCATTTAAAGGATTTTCTATTTTTAGCTCTGGCGGCCATTTTGTTTAACGGAGCGGAATGATTAAGGCAATTTTGAAAGAGGCTCACTCAAGGAACATTCCTGTGAAGTTATTTTCAAATCGAGCCATTTGCCTAGAAGATGTCATTTAAAGGTTTTTCTACTTTTAGCTCTGGCGGCCATTTTGTTAAACGGAGCGGAACGATTTAGGCAATTTTGAAAGAGGGTCACTCAAGATACGTTCCTGTGAAATTATTTTCAAATCGGGCCATTTGCCTAGGAAGAGATGTCATTTAAAGGTTTTTCTATTTTTAGCTCTGGCGGCCATTTTGTTTAACAGAGCGGAACGATTTAGGTAATTTTGAAAGAGGGTCACTCAAGCAACATTCCTGTGAAATTATTTTCAAATCGGGCCATTTGCCTAGGAGGAGATGTCATTTAAAGGTTTTTCTATTTTTGGCTCTGGCGGCCATTTTGTTTAACGGAGCAGAATGATTAAGGCAATTTTGAAAGAGGCTCACTCAAGGAACGTTCCTGTGAAATTATTTTCAAATTGGGCCATTTGCCTAGGAGGAGATGTCATTTAAAGGTTTTCTATTTTTAGCTCTGGTGGCCATTTTGTTTAGGCGACGGCTACTGACAACCGGTTGTCAGCAGCCTGTGAAGCTACAGACAACCGGTTGTCGCCAGCCTGTGAGGCTGCTGACAACCGGTTGTCTGTAGCCTCACAGGCTGCGGACAACCAGCTATATAAAACCTGAAATTAATAGTTTTTTTTTCTTTTGTCTTGTGTTCTTAACTGATATATTTTGAATGACTTTATCTTTCCTATAAACTTTTTTGGGGGTGTTTCTTGGCATCCTTATGGGTCAGTTTTGCTATATATTGTAGGTTGCACTGATGTTCTTTGAATAAATACAAATCTGCAGCAGTATCTGCTGGTATGTGATCATAATTAAACCACATATATGTGGATAAAAAAGAAGTCCAGAAATTATCATTAGATATGGTGAGGTCTGGGTGGGAGGGGTAAATCCATATCAGCCCAGACCTGGAAGAACTAACTTGGGATTTATGATCTTTAATAATCAATTGACTTAAGGTTAAGTCATATAATTGTTAAGCTGTAGAAAAATATTGAGAAGATATTAGGATCCTTTGCATGCTGCCAAACTATGCTAAAATATATCACTTTATTTGCATTTTGTGAACTTTACTAAATATTTGCACTTCCCATCTTTGCGAAAACCCACATTTCTCTATCAAGAACAGAATTGTACAAAGTACCTCTGACTGACGAATTTGTCAATGATAGGAGACTGTAAGCAGAGATTTTCCTAGTGCAATTTTAGGGGCCGGTAATCGGCCCCTATTTTTCCCAATTTAGAGACAGATATTCCCAAATTTTATAACAAATTTCCCAATTTCTGATATTGTGCTACATTTTGATAAAAATTTCATGAAAATTGAACCAAAATTGACAAAGTTACGGCTGATTTAAATTCCCAACTATAAATATTAGCGAGCTGTTTTTCCCAAACCCAGCGGCCCCTGGACCCTGATTCTGAAGGGTAGGAAAATCCCTGGTAAGATAATGGAAGATTTCTGTAAAAGCTCTGTGATAATTATAAGACTACCGGGTATGAGATATGTGTCCTTGAATGCAGAAAAATGCTATAAAGTCACAAGTTTTAATCCATTTCCTCCCAGAAAGGCACCCTTGGTTTACGGTAGTTGAAAAGAGTCAAAACAGTAAATATTCTATGTATCATGCATATGGAATACCTTGCCGAATGAATCAATATTATTTTTTCTGGTTTTGGTTTTACGGCCTTTTCAACATTATTTCACTTATTTCAAGCTGAATTTTAATCAGGTGAACGAAAACCAGCTTATCAATTAGTATGTCTTCTGAACCAAATAATGAACTCCAGTCTCCCAAACAAAACACCACTGCTTAAATGAACACCAATGTGGACTCCATTTTCCATGAAGGGGCACCCCCAGTCAACACCATGGATAAATGCTTTTTATCATAAGAAACAATAATATAGATGGTTTAGGACAGGGAATCTGAAGAGGGTGGGACATACCCCTAGGTGACCCGTGGTTGTTGTCACCAAATGTGCCTAATTATAATGCGCAACAAAATGAATGGTTTAGGGGTGGTAATCTAAGTGGTTTCTGGGATATTCAGCCTTATATGAACTGGAGGGGATAGTGCATAACCTGGTGCACCTTAAAATTATCATTTGGAACAATATACATGTGTATGTTTCAGGGGTGGAGATTTGAACAGTTTCTGAGCTATTAACCTTATTTAAACTGGATGGGGTGGGGCATAGCATCTAGGGACCTGGTCAGTGCAAGTAAATGAGGCGTCATAAGGAGAAATAATAGTTACAATTTAGGCATGAGGATCTGAATATTTTCCAAACGTTTTCCAAGATATTAAGCTTTATGTGAACTGGAGGGGTGAGGCGTGCTCCAAGGGAATTCCCTTGTCAGTACAACTGGATGCATCTTATCAAAAGGAACAACAATATACAATGTATATTGTTTAGCAGTCTGGATCTGAACAGTTTCCAAGATATTCAGTCAATAGTGAACTGGAGGGGGTTGAGGGGTGGGGATCTGAATGGTTTCTGAGAAGGCATATCCCCTGGGGAGGGGTGTGTGGGGGGTCCTGCGGTTGCTAAATTAGTGAATTTGTCTTTTCAAGTACCAGGGTGGTCAAATATTTGACTCAGCCCATTAATCAGTATATATATTGCAGAATGATGAAATAATGAAACAGTCTAAAGTCAAAATTCAGAACCATTTAACAATCCACCAATGGCCACCAATTGCAGTGCTTTCATTTGTTAGATATTTTTTCCAGGCTCAAACTTTGAAACAAACTGATAGTTTTGCATACTGGTAGTCTGATTGACTGTTGTTTGTTTGAGGTTTAATGTCCCCGTCAACACTAATTAGGTCATTTTGGAGACGTTGCTTCCAATTTTGTGTGACTTTTAGCTGACACTGTGATGAAATGACATCAAAAGCCCTGCCTTCCAATAAAACCAAAAGGCCTATTAACATTCGACGGTCTGTCTTACATCATTTTGCCTGGGCAGGCTTAATCCTTCTAAGTGTTTTACCAGTATTCCTGTGTGGTCTGACAGTTTCAGCGCTGCGTGGAAGCACCATGCAGTTATGGTTACTGGCAAATACATGTACATTTCCATCCAAAACCTTATTTAACACTAGAGGCCATTCAGAAATAACTGCCAAACAAACAAAAACCACAGTTGCAAATTGAAAACATGTCCTTCAGAATATCAAGTATTTTTCCACATCTGAATTGAATCTGTTCTTCAGGCAGCCAGTATCAGCCCCATTTTGTGAAAGGATAGCAAATATAACTTAAGCATTCTATTTTCACATCATGTAAAATAAAGCCTATTTATTAAACAGGTTTTATATCAGCTGGTTGTCAGCAGCCTCACAGGCTGGTGACAACCGGTTGTCAGCAGCCAGTTCCTTTTGTTTAACAGAGTGGAACGATTTAGGCAATTTTGAAAGAGGGTCACTCAAGCAACATTCCTGTGAAATTATTTTCAAATCGGGCAATTTGCCTAGGAGGAGATGTCATTTAAATGTTTTTCTATTTTTGGCTCTGGCGGCCATTTTGTTTAACGGAGCAGAATGATTAAGGCAATTTTGAAAGAGGCTCACTCAAGGAACGTTCCTGTGAAATTATTTTCAAATTGGGCCATTTGCCTAGGAGGAGATGTCATTTAAAGGTTTTCTATTTTTAGCTCTGGCGGCCATTTTGTTTAAGGGAGCGGAACGATTTAGGCAATTTTGAAAGAGGGTCACTCAAGGAACATTCCTGTGAAGTTATTTTCAAATCGGGCCATTTGCATAGGAGGAGATGTCATTTGAAGGTTTTTTCTATTTTTATCTCTGGTGGCCATTTTGTTTAACGGAGCGGAACGCTTTAGGCAATTTTGAAAGAGGGTCACTCAAGCAACATTCCTGTGAAATTATTTTCAAATCGGGTAATTTGCCCAGGAGGAGATGTCATTTAAAGGTTTTTCTATTTTTGGCTCTGGCGGCCATTTTGTTTAACGGAGCAGAATGATTAAGGCAATTTTGAAAGAGGCTCACTCAAGGAACGTTCCTGTGAAATTATTTTCAAATTGGGCCATTAGCCTAGGAGTAGATGTCATTTAAAGGTTTTTCTATTTTTAGCTCTGGCGGCCATTTTGTTTAACAGAGCACAACGATTTAGGCAATTTTGAAAGAGGGTCACTCAAGGAACATTCCTGTGAAGTTATTTTAAAATCGAGCCATTTGCCTAGAAGAAGATGTCATTTAAAGGTTTTTCTATTTTTAGCTCTGGCGGCCATTTTGTTTATCGGAGCGGAACGATTTAGGCAATTTTGAAAGAGGGTCACTCAAGGCACGTTCCTGTGAAATTATTTTCAAATCGGGCCATTTGCCTAGGAAGAGATGTCATTTAAAGGATTTTCTATTTTTAGCTCTGGCGGCCATTTTGTTTAACGGAGCGGAATGATTTAGGCAATTTTGAAAGAGGGTCACTCAAGGAACATTCCTGTGAAGTTATTTTCAAGTCGAGCCATTTGCCTAGAAGATGTCATTTAAAGGTTTTTCTATTTTTAGCTCTGGCGGCCATTTTGTTAAAAGGAGCGGAACGATTTAGGCAATTTTGAAAGAGGGTCACTCAAGGAACATTCCTGTGAAATTATTTTCAAATCGGGCCATTTGCCTAGGTGTGTCATTTAAAGGTTTTTCTATTTTTAGCTCTGGCGGCCATTTTGTTTAACGGAGCGGAACGATTTAGGTAATTTTGAAAGAGGGTCGCTCAAGCAACATTCCTGTGAAATTATTTTCAAATTGGGCCATTTGCCTAGGAGGAGATGTCATTTAAAGGTTTTTCTATTTTTGGCTCTGGCGGCCATTTTGTTTAACGGAGCAGAATGATTAAGGCAATTTTGAAAGAGGCTCACTCAAGGAACGTTCCTGTGAAATTATTTTCAAATTGGGCCATTTGCCTAGGAGGAGATGTCATTTAAAGGTTTTCTATTTTTAGCTCTGGTGGCCATTTTGTTTAAGGGAGCGGAACAATTTAGGCAATTTTGAAAGAGGGTCACTCAAGGAACATTCCTGTGAAGTTATTTTCAAATCGAGCCATTTGCCTAGAAGAAGATGTCATTTAAAGGTTTTTCTATTTTTAGCTCTGGCGGCCATTTTGTTTAACTGAGCGGAACGATTTAGGCAAATCTTGAAAGAGGGTCACTCAAGAAACGTTCCTGTGAAATTATTTTCAAATCAGGCCATTTGCCCAGGAAGAGATGTCATTTAAAGGTTTTTCTATTTTTAGCTCTGGCGGCCATTTTGTTCAACGGAGCGAAACGATTTAGGTAATTTTGAAAGAGGGTCACTCAAGCAGCATTCCTGTGAAATTATTTTCAAATCGGGCCATTTGCCTAGGAGGAGATGTCATTTAAATGTTTTTCTATTTTTGGCTCTGGCGGCCATTTTGTTTAACGGAGCAGAATGATTAAGGCAATTTTGAAAGAGGCTCACTCAAGGAACGTTCCTGTTAAATTATTTTCAAATTGGACCATTTGCCTAGGAGGAGATGTCATTTAAAGGTTTTTCTATTTTTAGCTCTGGCGGCCATTTTGTTTAACGGAGCGGAACGATTTAGGCAATTTTGAAAGAGGGTCACTCAAGGAACATTCCTGTGAAATTATTTTCAAATCGAGCCATTTGCCTAGAAGATGTCATTTAAAGGTTTTTCTATTTTTAGCTCTGGCGGCCATTTTGTTTAACGGAGCGATACGATTTAGGCAATTTTGAAAGAGGGTCACTCAAGGAAAGTTCCTGTGAAATTATTTTCAAATCGGGCCATTTGCCTAGGAAGAGATGTCATTTGAAGGTTTCTCTATTTTTAGCTCTGGCGGCCATTTTGTTTAACGGAGGGGAACGATTTAGGTAATTTTGAAAGAGGGTCACTCAAGCAACATTCCTGTGAAATTATATCAAAATCCATTGACTGGTTTAGGAGGAGATGTCATTTAAGTAAATTGTTGACAGACGCACGACGCACGACGCACAACGCACGACGCACGACACACGACGGACGACGGACATTGACCGATCACAATAGCTCACCTTGAGCCTTCGGCTCAGGTGAGCTTAAAAACAGGGCACTCAGAAATGTGGTTCTTGCGCATGACATGCCTGCTTAAGCTCATTGTATTTCTGTACAAAGTACCATCAATACGTCTCAAAAGGTATTGGAGATATGGTGATCACAAGCTGGTCATACTGATATATTGGAAGGGTAGATAACTCAAATACCACAGCACCAACAGTTGTGGTTCTTGCACATGACATCCCTTCTGTACCTTGTATACAATTGTGCCAAGTTTCTTTAATATAGCTTAAAGGGTGATGGAGTTATGGCCATCACAAGGTTATATTGCCAGGGGAGATAATTAAAAAACCAGAGCACCCAGAGTTGTAATTCTTGAGCATGACACGCCTGCTTAACCTCATGTACATCTGTAACAAGTACCACAAATATGTCCCAAAGGGTATAGTAGGTACGATGATCACAAGGTTGTCATACTGTTATATTGGAAGGGGAGATAACTCAAATATCATAACACCCAGAGGTGTTGTTCTTAGGCATGAAGCGCCGTCTCAACATTGTATACAATTGTGCCAAGTACCATCAATATATCTCAAAGGGTATTGGAGTTATGGCCATCACAAGGTTCTATTGTAAAGGGAGATAATTAAAAAACCAGGGCACCCAGAGTTGTGGTTCTTGCACGTGACACACCTGCTTAACCTCATGTACAACTGTACCAAGTATCATCAATATATCTCAAAGAGTGTTAGAGATGTGGCCATCACAAGGTAGTGATTCTATATTATTGGAAGGGGAGATAACTAAAAAACCATGGCACCCAGAGTTGTGGTTCTTGTACCTCTCGGCCTTGCGAACAACTGTGCCAGGTATCATCAATATATCTCAAAGGGTATTGGAGTTATGGCCATCACAAAGTAGTCATTCTATTTTATTAAAAGGGGAGATAACTAACAAAGTATGGAATCCAGAGTTCTGGTTCTTGCGCATGACACGCCTTCTCAGCCTCGTGAACAATTATGCCAAGAACCATCAATGAATCTCAAAGGGTATAGGATTTATGGCCATCACAAGGTTGTCACTCTATTTTACTGGAAGGGGAGATAACTCCAAAACCATGGCAACCAGAGTTGTGGTTCTTGTGCATGACACGCCGTCTCAGCCTTGTGAACAACTGTGCCGGGCACCATCAATATATCTCAAAAGGCATTGGAGTTCTGGCCATCACAAAGTAGTCATTCTATTTTATTAAAAGGGGAGATAACTAAAAAAATATGACATCCAGAGTTCTGGTTCTTGCGCATGACAGGCCGTCTCGGCCTTGTGAACAATTGTGCCAAGAACCATCAATGAATCTCAAAGGGTATAGGAATTATGGCCATCACAAGGTTGCGTCTACGGACGGACGGACGGACAGACGGACGGACGGACGCCAGGCTGATCGCTATATCCCCCGAACCTATTCGGTCGGGGGATAAAAAGCATACGAAACATGAGTAATACATGACAAGTACCACTGTGATAGAAATCAGATACATGAACAACATGAAACTGAAGTTTCCAAGCTCAAAGAAAAAAACTGAGGGTTTTGAAGTCCAGATTGTTTTACTTCAGCTGCATTCATCTAGATGTTCGGCTTTACACACTTCTGATATGTAGAGCTAGGTTTTTAACCAGACAAATGTCAGAACTAGGTCTATCCTCCCTGTAATCAGAAATGTTCCAACTAGCAGAAGAATTTAGGTAGCCTCTAAAATTAATCCGGGATTATAATAATGTCGGGATTGTTGTTGTTTTCAGGATTTGGGGTGGTGTTTGCAAGTTTTTGTTGAAATTGTGGACGCAGGTGGTTGGTGTTGGTGGGGATTCTGCGCGTGGGTTTTCTTTGTTGTGTTGTGCCCTGGGGGGCTTTGGGGGGGGGGATGGGGGTGGGGCAGGCTTGGCTGCACGCTGTCGTTTTTGGGCAATTCTGGAGATTGTGTGTGGCATTGCTCCATGCCGTGAGGACTGGACATGGCAGGTGCTATTGTGTGCATGGATGTGTTATCTACATGTGTGACAGGAATTTTGACTTGTGTGTTGCAAGGTGCCCTTGTCTGTATTATTTTGGGATGGTGTATATTTCCTCTCAAAAAGCTTGAGATTGGCCCCTGTGGTTTAACCTCTTAACTGCATGCACTGTGATATGTTTGTTGTATTTGTTGTTTTACAACTGTTTGTCGAAGTAAAAGCCCTACTGGGCTTATGTTGTATGTTGCTCATATTCGACAGAAAATAAATATTCTGTGTCTATGTCTAATCCAAAACTTAAAAGTTTTAGCACCTTCAACATGTGTTGACTGTCCATGCTTCAGTGATCATTATCTGGTCAAGAAATACAGGCAGGTGGCTTGCTCTCTGATAATAAATACTGCTGTGTAATCACACATCATCCCTTTTCTGATTATAGTTCGTTGTGGCTGATTAAAAGTGGGCAGATCAGTATTCTAATTTCAAAATTCATCTTTATGAGCTTCGAGGGGAAAAAATGGATTTGCTCAAAATACAATCGATCATCGGTTTATAATCGGAAAAGCAACCAACTAGCTATTAATTGTACAATTGGGTGCCTAAGTTAGTTTTTCCTAGAGTCAGAACAGTATTGAAAAATAGAAGTGGAGGCAATGAAGCTACTTTATGTAATTTACTATCACCTTTGAACATAATAATTGTGCTTTAATATTACTACCAATTTCCGTCAAATGTAGCAGATAAATTTGAGCATTCTGATGTAAGTTCAGAGATTGGTGCACCAGAAATATGCATCAAAATTTCACCAGTTTCTAGACTTGTTACAAGGGTAGTTAAGATGATTGACATGAACGTGTGCTGATGTCTGAAAGTACAACTGCATCTGGTTGGATACCTGCACACTTGCTCTGTCATAATTAGCCCGATACTTTTCTATCCTTATCAGTTTGTAATCTGAAGTTCGGTGATCAAAGGATGTAGAAAAACTATTGAATTGAGACAGTTATGAGTATCAGGTCCACTCCAAATTTTAATGAATACTGAAATTGGTTCAAGTATGTACATATAAATAAAAGCAAAAACTGAAACCTCTGATTTATTTTCAATAACCAAACTTGATTTATACCGAGGTCTGCACGTTGTCACGTATTTTCGTGACCATGTATATATGTGTATCCGTTTGCATTATAAAAATCGGAAGCAACGCTTTATCTTTGACTTTTATTTAACTAGAACCCTTGTCACTCCCATTAAAATATTTTAGCAGCAGCATGACAAGTTTTGGTATTGGTTTTCTGTACTGCCCACAATATTATACTCAACTAATCAAAGTTTTCAACTCTGACAGCTTATCTGTTTAGTTGGGATTAGTGACAATAGTACAGGTGATATCTGTTGGGCCTTATTTGCAAATTAGTTATCAATTAACAATGTGTCAACTGTTTGTCAGTGTTTATAAACAACAAAGCTAATTGATAAATTTGACAATTTTTATGCGTCCTGTGTTTCTCTAGTTAAGCTCATACTACTGCTCTCCTAAAACTTTTAGGATACAAACAATTTCAGAGAACAATTTAAATTTTATACTAATATACTATTAACCTTCAAAACCTTTAACTTTCTGACCAGGAACAATATTATAAAATGAATAATGAATACATTTTTTTTGTGGTATCGCGCAGATCAGATCATCCGGTACTCCGTTCTACCCACCTAGTTCGGAGTTGTCGTCATGGTTTGTTTAATGAACCACGCATATTTAGATAGCAAAATGGCGGATATGGCGGATAAACAACTCGGCAATCACACAAATGATCGTGAAATTTATGTCTACCGCATAATCTGAGTGGCATGTGTTGAACAACTGAATTCAGGAACCGACACGACCAGGTTTTGTGTTTTTTTGTTGATTTTTTTTTGCAAGCAGCCAGGGATCAGTTAGAAGTTAGGGCTTTGGAGACTGCCCATGTCAAATATTTCTTGGTCCAATTTTCGGCTGCATTTTTTTTTTTCAAATAAATCAGTTTTCTTTGTATAAATCAGTCCTGACCGGTATTTTTCTATTTTCTTTGGCCGTGTTTTTCACTGTTATTTAGTGGCTTGTATCTTTTCATATTTTCTGTATGTTTGTTTGTTGTTTGTTTTGGAGATTAACGGCCAAGTCAACAATGTTTAGATGATATTGAACCGGTTAACTAATTTTTCTTGGGCAGGCTTCTACAGTAAGGGTTAAATCATATGTAGGCATGGTGGTGGTGTAGTGGTACATCTCCTTGCCTTATGAACTAGGGGTCATATGTTCAATTTCGGGCATCTCCAGACTTTCAGAAGAGTCTTTCAACCAACTCTATATGACCTTAGTTGTTTGGTGGGGTGTAAAACTGTAACAATGAGACTATGATAATTCTTATATATATTCATACTTCTTTTCAAAATACTGGTCCTCATTAGACACTCAATACCAGGGGCCAGTTATCAAAACGTAACAAGGTCGTTAGTAAACATATCGTTAAAACTTTGATCATTTAATATGGCAAATATGCTAATATTTTTACTGCAAAAATGTGAGTAGCTTTTGCAAATGCAAACGCTACACACATTTTTGCAGTAAAATTAACAGAGAATTAGATATTGTACGTGCTAGAACAGTTAACAATTTGATCGCTAACGAGTTTGTTAAGCTAACTATGCTTTGAACAACTGACCCCAGAATGTGAATATTACTAGTCTGTGTAGCAGAAAATTTGTTATTATTAGAGCCAGCATTTCCTACAACTTACATGTGCACCCAGCGAAGAATCAGATCACCCAGTGTATCCATATTGTCTGGTTAACCAGAGACTTCTCTTGCTGCATGAAGGAGCATTGGGCCCTTAGCTATCCTTAGAGCGCACAATGGAGACTCAGATCAGGCTGCACAGATGCACAGGCTGATCTTGAGTCTTCTTGTATGCACATGTCTTATTGTAGGTTTTGTCGCGTGCTGGCTCATTAGTCTTTGTAGCCGGGAACTTGTTTATTGTTTTTTACTTACCAGAAACATCAAGACAGAATAATTTCCAAGTGATTCTAAGGTCAAATGTAAGGTACATTTTCTTTGAGAACTGAAAATTACAGTATTTCAGAATTCTCCATCTTTTTTCATAAAGCCTTTCGGAATCACTAACATGAATATTCATTTTTCTTTTTCCCAGAATTGAAACTGCTTCCTTGACTTATGCAGTCAACAGACAAACTGCCCGCTATTATTATTTTTTTTTAATAATCCATATCTACAAATTTATTGTATTTTAGAAAAATGTTATTGAAGAACCTCATAGAATAAGTGTAATTTACAGAAAATTCGAACAAACTAAAAATGATCCTAATAATTGGATCACATAGGCCTAAGCAAACAGTGCAGACCCAGATCAGCTGTAGGAGGAGTAAGCATAGGACAGTGTAAACCCTGATCAGACTGCTCCTGAAGTTTGCAATTCTCACCTTTTGGACTTCTTGATGGATTGTGATACAAACAAATTTGTTAAAATTTTACAAGAATTACAATATTTGCCCACAGTGTATGATGTTTTTAGGAAGAAATTAGAAAAATTATCCATGTCTGGAGCAATGGTTTTCACTCTAGCCGGACTGTTCAAATACTAGACAAAAGTGCCCAGTGGGGCACGTATACCCCCGGCCAGTGCCATCACCTCAGCTGAAAATAGCAATGTCAAAAGCTTTTTTGCATATACAGGCCATATTCCATAGAATGGCCATTTTCAAGATTCAAAGGGCAATAACTCTGAAAGTAGGAAAGCAAGAGTTATGGTTCATGTGTTCTGCACGTCGTCTCATGGTGTTCAACATTCGTGTGGAGTTTCATGAAAATATGTCATGCCGTTTAAAAGTAATTGAGAAGACACGAAGATGTTAGCAGACACATAATTCACAATCTTCAAAGGGAAATAATTTGTAATGTATGCAAACAAGAGTTATGGTTCTTGTGTTCTGCCCATCCTATTATCTCGCTTTACATTTGTTTGAAGTTTCATGAAATTATCTCAAAAGGTTTTAAAGTTACAGAGCGGACACAAGTGTATGGTAAAACTCGTAATATTCAAAGGGCAATAACTCTGAAAGTAGGAAAGCAAGAGTTACGGTTTATGTGTTCTGCACGTCGTCTCATGGTGTTTAACATTTATGTGAACTTTCATGAAAATATATCAAGCGGTTGAAAAGTTATGGAGCGGACACGAAAATGCAAGTTAAAAAGTACAAAGGGCAATAACTCTAAAAGTAGAAAAGCAAGAGTTACGGTTCATGTGGTCTGCTCGTCATCTCATGGTGTTTAACATTTATGTGAAGTTTCATGAAAATATATCAAGCGGTTGCAAAGTTATGGAGCGGACACGAAAATGCAAGTTAAAACATACAAAGGGCAATAACTCTGAAAGTAGAAAAGCAAGAGTTACGGTTCATGTGTTCTGCATGTCGTCTCATGGTGTTTAACATTTATGTGAAGTTTCATGAAAATATATCAAGCGGTTGAAAAGTTATGGAGCGGACACGAAAATGCAAGTTAAAACATACAAAGGGCAATAACTCTGAAAGTAGAAAAGCAAGAGTTACGGTTCATGTGTTCTGCACGTCGTCTCATGGTGTTTAACATTTATGTGAAGTTTCATGAAAATATATCAAGCGGTTGAAAAGTTATGGACCGGACACGAAAATGCAAGTTAAAACATACAAAGGGCAATAACTCTGAAAGTAGAAAAGCAAGAGTTACGGTTCATGTGTTCTGCACGTCGTCTCATGGTGTTAAACATTTATGTGAAGTTTCATGAAAATATATCAAGCGGTTGAAAAGTTATGGAGCGTACACGAAAATGCAAGTTAAAACATACAAAGGGCAATAACTCTGAAAGTAGAAAAGCAAGAGTTACGGTTCATGTGTTCTGCACGTTGTCTCATGGTGTTTAACATTTATGTGAAGTTTCATGATAATATGTCAAGCGGTTCAAAAGTTATGGAGCGGACACGAAAATGTTAACAGACAGACACACACACACAAACACACAGAAAATACGAAAACTATATACCCCCATGGCATACTGCGTATGCCGGGGGTATAATAAAATTTCTGAGCAGCTCAAGATAAAGGGAGGTAAGGAGCATCATTTGTGGATTTTTTTTTCTATATATCTTGTTAGAAACTTCTCAAGGTGTGTCTAAAAACTACCAACAATGTTATGTTTTTATGGTGAAAGAAAACAAAAATATGTGTTATCCTTTTAAGGGATAATTTTAGCTATTTCTGTATGAAAACCATGGTGTGCAAAATTGTTTGAATCCCCTTATGGAGAAATAAGGATACTCCTTAATATTTATCCTGCTGACTAAATTAAGGGACTCTCATTTCTGATTTTCAACCAATCAAAACTTGAGAAAACGTTTCAAAGTTTATAAGCTAATTGACAAACATTGTGCATCCTGATCAGAGAAGACATCTGATCTGGATCTACACTGTTTGTAGAGGTAGGGGTTTTTAAGTTCAGCATGGTAGGGGTTACTTATCATGATTACTCCCCCTTATTGGGGGCAATGTTACAGTATTTACATATTTACATATATAACAAACACAGATCAATTGTTTAAGACTCAATATTTGGGTTTCTTATAATCATCCCCTCTGTCATCTGGTCCTTTACGTTTATGTATGATATTCTGGATTTTCTGCCACTGTCTGTCTAGTTCAGCTTTCTCATCTTTAGGCCCTGCGCGCCTCGTCTTACGGCCATCTGACATTTTTACACCATACTGGAAGGCTGCCCTGGAAAAATACAAATGCTTTTATGTATATACTGCTTTTGTGAACTCAAGGTTTTTGTTGTTTGAATTGGGGTTTAACATCCCAGTCAACACTAATTTGGTCATTTTGGAGACGTTGCTTCCAATTATGTGGGACTTTTACCAGACACTGATGTAAATTTTAAAATGACACCTCAAGCCCTGCTGCCCAATGAAATCAGAAGGATTATATGCATGGGACGATCTGACTCACACCTCTTTGCCTGAGCAGGCTTAGTCCTTCTAAGCTGTTTACCAGTACTCATGTGTGGTCAGATTCAGCTCAGCGTGGAAGCATCATGCAGCCTAATCTGTTTCTACAAGCCTGATGGGCAGGGGTGAAATTTGTTCCATGATCCAGCAAGAGTCCAAAAGTTGCAGATGGAATGGTAAACAGTGTAGACCATGATCAGACTATCTGTGTTTGCACTGATATTTATGATCATGATTATATCCACACCATGTAGAAACCTGTTTTTGCAATCTGCCATTGGTGAACAAGAAAGGTACCGATCAGCCTAGCATCTTTGAGTTCACTGCTTGAATTTTTTTGTTTGATTGATTTGAGGTTTAATGTCCCCATCAACATTGTATAGGTCATTTTGGAGACGCTGCTTCCAATTTCATGGGACTTTAACCCGACATTGAGATGAAATGACATTTCAAGCCCTGTCGCCCAATGAAACCAATAGGGTTTATAAGCATGAACGGTCAGGCTCGCATCACTTTGCCTGGGCAGGCTTAGATCCTCTAAGTGGTTTACCAGTACTCATGTGCGGTCGGTTTCAGCTCTGCGTGGAAGCATCATGCAGCCCATATATTTTGACAGTGCTTGAATAAGAATCTTACATGGGTGTGAGGGGTGGTTGGAAAAATCCTTCCCTCTGGATCACTGTCCAGCATCACGAGGCAAGGAAAAATCAATTCCTGGGGATCAATGTATGGCATCACGAGGCAAGGAAAAATCCGTTCCTCGGGATCAGTTCAGCATCACGAGGCTTGTCTCGTGATGCCGGACAGTGATCCCGACGGACAGATTTTTCCATTCACCCCCTACACCCATTCAGGATTCATTTTCTAGCACACCTTTCATTTCTGAGCATGTGTTTTTAAAACTGCAGTCACTTTGGCTGCCGACGTCTGCCATATTGTGATGACACTACAGTGATTTTTAGTGATGTCACGTGACGTGCTGTGACGTCAACCTTAACGACGGCGCATATGAGGTGGTATTCAACCAGTGCATTTATCAAACATGCGAGAATATTGGATTTTGGGTCAGAACACCAGGGTTAGAACAGAATTTTTATCCAAAGCTCAAACTATGGTTTGTCTTATCTGGTGTGCAAGAAATCTCTCTCTTTGATATATAAAATTACAAGACTCTTGCTAGTCTGTGTAGCTGAGCAGACTGGTTTGCGTCTTAACTGGTTACAAACCTTGAAGACAGGTTTTCTTGAAACAGGACCCATAAGATCATTTTGACTTAGAGTTTCTTCAGAGATGATCTTATTTGTGCATTGACATTAGATGTGAACAGCAAGTACTATATGTTCCTTAAAGTATTTGACACCTCAACTCCTTACCATATTTGTTCTAAACTTTGAACAAGTACTTTTTACTATCCGGACAGCTGGATGAGTGGCAAAGTGTGTAGTCTTCGATGAGAAGCCACATTCTGCAGAATCTCATCTGGATCTACACCGTCTGGGACTGCACTGTTTGCCAAGATACCCATTTAGGGGTTTCCCACATGCAATGGGTTAAGCATGCTGCTTTTTTACTGTTTGTCTGTTTTTGGGTTAAATGGCCCAGATAACACCATTTAGGTCAGACTAACCCTTTGGCTGCTAATCAGACATCATTTTCAATGTGTATTTTTCTTATTTTTAAATGAAAACATTACGATAACACATCCATGCGACTTGCTGCATTTTTTCACAACTCCAAAATGGCCATTTTTCTGATGAAAATCCGTGATATTTTTCTTATAAATACTGCAAACATAGGTTGTGGGTGCTCGTTAGAACCGCCTCATTGAGGCGGTTCTAACGAGTACCCACAACCTATGTCTTGAAGCAAGAATAAGGAAAGTAATGTATACCCCCTTAAACCCCAGTTTCCTCTATATAAAGTGGAGTATAGGGGGGTCTTCATTTCACGGACTTGTTCACGTGATGATAAGGCTAGACATTACATGAGAATTCACAAGTAATGTGAAGCCTTATTTAATATGAGAAATATTTTAAGAAATCAATCTGTCGTCTGCTTCAGTAGTTTGTGTAGCAGCTGAAAGGTTAAAACGGTAACCTTACTCTGATAGTGCTTCCTTGTTGGCCATATAGTCACTATATTACTCCTGTGAAAACAGAGTAAATATGGTAACAAACTTACTTTGGTCGTGCCTCTTTGTTGGCCATATAGTCACTATATTACTCCTGTGTGTCAAAGTCCCAGTGACCTATAGGCCCTTCTGGTTAAAACAGAGAAAATATGGTAACAAACTTACTTTGGTAGTGCCTCTTTGTTGGCCATATAGTCACTATATTCCTCCTGTGTGTCAAAGTCCCAGTGACCTATAGGCCCTTCTGGTTAAAACAGAGAAAATATGGTAACAAACTTACTTTGGTAGTGCCTCTTTGTTGGCCATATAGTCACTATATTACTCCTGTGTGTCAAAGTCCCAGTGACCATTCACCAATAGGCCCCTTCTGGTTAAAACAGAGTAAATATGGTAACAAACTTACTTTGGTAGTGCCTCTTTGTTGGCCATATAGTCACTATATTCATCCTGTGTGCCAAAGTCCCAGTGACCTATATGCCCTTCTGGTTAAAACAGAGAAAATATGGTAACAAACTTACTTTGGTAGTGCCTCTTTGTTGGCTTATAGCCTGTGTGTCAAAGTCACAGCAACCTATAAGCCCCTTCTTTTAAAAACAGGAGTACTTACTTTGGTAGTGCCTCTTTGTTGGCCATATAGTCACTATATTCCTCCTGTGTGTCAAAGTCCCAGCGACCTATGTGCCCTTCTGGTTAAAACAGAGAAAATATGGAAACAAACTTACTTTGGTAGTGCCTCTTTGTTGGCCATATAGTCACTATATTACTCCTGTGTGTCAAAGTCCCAGTGACCTATAGGCCATTCTGGTTAAAACAGAGAAAATATGGTAACAAACTTACTTTTGTAGTGCCTCTTTGTTGGCCATATAGTCACTATATTACTCCTGTGTGTCAAAGTCCCAGTGACCTATATGCCCTTCTGGTTAAAACAGAGAAAATATGGTAACAAACTTACTTTGGTAGTGCCTCTTTGTTGGCCATATAGTCACTATATTCCTCCTGTGTGTCAAAGTCCCAGCGACCTATAGGCCCCTTCTTGTTACCCTGGTCCATCTTAGTGTAGTCTACTTCATCTTCTGAATCATCTATAGCATCAGCTGCTTCATCCATACTGAAATTATTATGGGATATAACTCAGCATTTTCTTAACTCTTAAGATGCCAAGAAAAACTGCATCTGGAAATGTTGTCTGTCTATGTCTTCTGCTACACTTCTTGTAAACTTTTCAATAAATTTTTGCATACAGGCAAGCAGTGTGGGTCCTGATCAGACTGCTCCTACAGGCACAGTCTGATCTGGGTCCATACTGCAAAGAAACCAGCAGACAACAAAGCAGATGACAAAGTTGTGATTGGCATTCTAAGGGTTATAAAAGTCTATGCACATACTGTAGCTGTGTGGGGCACTGACAAACTGTCTTGGTGCAATCTTCAAATAATGAGAAGAAATCGGTCCAATGGCCATGTCACGACTACTGAATGCACACACTAAACATTGTTGAGCCCAGCACGAAATGGAGGTAAAGGTCAGTATAGTTGGTGCAATTTGATACGAGACTGACCTTTTTGCAAAGAATAAATTAGTCAATGTTATCGGCCTGATAGGTCGTTTTTCACAAACTTCTCGTGAACTTTCGGCATCTCATAAATTGAGACCCATTTACCAAAATCTATGTTTTGAATAACAATATGGACCTGATCGGAAATCGGCGAAGATAAATACAGTCGAACTTCGATAGCTCGAACCCCTTTGGGACCATGAAATTTTACTCAAGACAGGGGTAGTTCGAGCCACTGAAGGTCACTGCCAAGAGGCATAACGAGATACTTTTGAACATCTTTCGATGTTAGAAAATGAAAATGTTTGCTGTGTGTACTCATTAGAATCGCCTCACCGAGGCGATTCTAATGAGTACACACAGCACACATTTGCAAGATAAAAGACTAAAATCTCCTTTATCATCCCCCACCATTTCTTATCTTGAGGATTTCGCTAGGGGATCAAGTACGTGTTCGACCCAGCCATGGGAAACGAGCCATCGGTGTTTGAGCCATCGAAGTTCTACTGTATATGCATTTGGTCGGGTGTGAAATTATGGTAATAGAGGTCGCCAGTCCTATGTCAAATTGCATTAGCTATAACAGTCCACAGCACTGGGCAGGGTGTGACAAAGGGATATGAGTATGTTTCACTGGCCTAGGTACCTCAGTGCTCAAGAACAGAGTTAAACACAACTAAACACTGTTCAGGGGAGCATGAAAAGCAGGACTAGGTCAGTAATGGCTGACAGCACTGGGCAGTGTGCATCATGGCCATTGTCTGTATGAAGATTTATTAGGCTGGGAATCCTTGGTGTTCAAGAACCAGAGCTATAGACGCTGACTAAACATTGTTCAGCTCATCTGAAAAATAGGTCATGGCCAGTAACGGTCAAAATCATGGGATAGCTCCAAATAAGGCAATTTTTTTCATCCGAAAATTACTGATATTTCTCTTATTTCTGCATGAAAACCTGTTGTGGGTATTCATAGAAGCGCCTTGCCTGGGCAGGCTTAGTCTTTCTAAGCAGTTTACCAGTACTCATGTACGGCCACTTTCAGCTATGTGTGGAACCACAATGCAGCACAATCTATTTCTCCAAGCCCCAAAGAGTGGGGGCCACCCAACCTCTATAAAACACTATCATTGGGATCAAAAGCTGAAAACATGTTAGTTAAAGAACCATTTTATATGTCAAAACAAAAATGCATAGTTTAAACAGAAAAAAATGGCTATAACTGCTCATTTTTCTATATAACTTAAACATATTTTAGATTCATCTTTTAACCCTGTTCTAACCCCGCCCATCGGGGCTTGAAGAACTAGATGGGCTGCATGATGCTTCCATGCAGAGCTGAAACCCACCCACACACAAGTACTGGCACTGGTAAACCGCATAGAGGATCTAAGCCTGCCCAGGCAATGCGGTGCGAGTCGGACTGTCCATGCTTACAAACCTTATTTTTTTCATTGGGCGGCAGATCTTAAGATATCATTTCATCTCAATGTCAGGTAAAAGTCCTGCAAAATTGGAAGCAACGTCTCCAAAATGACCTTTACAGTGTTGACAGGGATGTTAAACCTCAAATCAAACAAACAAAAAATAAACCATGTTCTACTCAAAACTGTGTTATAATGGACACATCAATATGACAGTTCTTTAAACCCTGAAGACCACTCCAGACACCTGAGCAAACAGTGTTGATCCAGATGAGCCGTCTCATCTGGATCTACACTGTTTGCCATCCTGTCAATGATTATTGCAAGAATAAACTTGTCCAGATCCAAAGATGGACGTGTCCATTTCAGAAAGGATGAAAGGATTAAATGAAATACATACCCTGGGTAACATTCAGCATAACTGTCTATTTCAATCTTCTTTTTCAGTTTCTTTATTCTTTCTTCCTCTTTCTTTGCTGCTTTCCTATAAATAAACAATATCTACAAATGTTTTCATTTTGTTTTAGAGTCCAGTCGATGATAACTAACGTAATGATCCTAAGAATTGTGACAAGCAGTGCAGACCCAGATCAGACTGCTCCTAATCAGGATCTACACTGTTTAATATTGTGTCTGCATTTTTGGATTCCTTGCTGGAATTACAGCACATTCTGAAGATATCCAAATTTTTAGGAATTTTATTGTATTATGGTAACATTGAGTCTGTCTGTTGGCCTAACCATGCTGTTCCTGGGCAGGCTTAACCATTCTAAATATCTAACCACAAAAGTAAATACTATTCTTTTTCCAGTAACTGACAAATGTCCTTCTTGAATCTTTTCTTTTAATTTGATTGAGGTTTTATGATTATTTCACTTATATCAAGCAAATCTTTAATTACACAGTGGTGATAACCGGAGTATTTGAAGCAATACCACCTGACAATCCATTGCAGAACTTGGCTTTCCACATGTGACCAAAGCAAGGCTCAAATGCAGTCAGCACCCTTAACAACTATGGCACAGAGGCCTGCACCATTCTTGAATCTGTAGGAGGAAGATAATGATTGCTTCAAATATCTTCATGATCAAATCTCCATGAAAGAATGGTGCCGGTACAAATGGGATAAAGCTGTTGACCTCCTGATCACCTGTCCAATGTGCAGCTAACATGGCCAATAAGCATGAGAGGTGGTTTAAGGGGAATGAATACACCTTCAGGGGAGGCTACTCCTCCAAAAAGTATTTTTGTCTCCAATGCCGATATGGGTCAATTCTTAAAGGGAATAATTTGCTCCTGAAGAGCAAATGCTTTCCTTTAAGAGTTGACCCCATTTTCTGTGACAGAGCTCATAGAAAAGCTAACAGGAAGTTCCAACAGTTGTCTCTCTTTGAAAAACGGCAAAAAAATCTTACAGGTGTTCCCATTCCCCTTAAATCATCTGCAACAATAACATTAGTATATGAGGCCTATCATGAGAAAACCTGTCTTTTGGGTTTGAGACCAGGTGCCGGTTGTTCAAAACTAACAACATCATTAGTTAACATATTGTTAAAACTCCCATGAAATATTATTTTTGCTGAAAAAAAAATGAGCAACACATTTTTCAGCAAAAAAGACCACTGTTATAGTTATTTTGCTTATCACAACAGTTAACATTATGATCACAAACAAGCTTGTTAAGCTTATGATGCTTTGAAAGCTTATGATGCTTTGAAAGTTTGAAAGCTTATGATGCTTTGAAAGCTGATGATGCTTTGAAAGTTTGAAAGCTTATGATGCTTTGAAAGCTTATGATGCTTTGAAAGCTGATGATACATTGAAAGCTGATGATGCTTTGAAAGTTTGAAAGCTTATGATGCTTTGAAAGCTTATAAGCTGATGATGCATTGAAAGCTGATGATGTTTTGAAAGTTTGAAAGCTTATGATGCTTTGAAAGCTTATGATGCTTTGAAAGCTGATGATGCTTTGAAAGTTTGAAAGCTTATGATGCTTTGAAAGTTTGAAAGCTTATGATGCTTTGAAAGTTAGAAAGCTTATGATGCTTTGAAAGCTGATGATGCTTTGAACAACTGAGCCCAGGTTAAACACAAAGCTACCGTATTCGGGCGTGTATTACCCGCAGTTTTTTTCTCTCAAATTACAGGCCCAAGTTCTGGGTGCGGGTAATCCGCCCGAATTATTTTTGGACCTTTTTTTTTTTACTTTTGTCAGCTGAAAATCCGATGCATCTCATGTTATGCTCTATCCTTTTACGATTCCCGACATAAATAACGTTTAATTGGCCACTCAATTTTACTTACACATGAGTAATATAACAATCACTATTACAAGCAAGCCCGATTTCGTGAGTATTATTCCTAAAACTCTGATTTTAAACAAAATAAACAAGCAAGTTTAATGCGAACATCAAAGTTTTCCGGCATCCAAACTGCCGCCCACAAATCACCGCTAGTTTTTTTCTGCACGCGATCGGTAAATGACGTCATCGTACCCCAGCACCCCCACACGTGTCTATTGTTTTATCTTAATGGGGCGTATCTGTCTCATAAAAAAATGTTTGGAAACGGTAAAAGTATTCTCCCTAGCAAAACAGCGCTTTCCGTAAGCTCCGTGTCAATACCCAACAACAGAATACAGATGTGTTAACACAAAGAGTTCAACTTTTCTCGCCAAGCGTCTGCTATTTGGCGCCAAAACATAACCATTCACGAGATAGCAGAATAGTCGTAGCAACTCGTCTTAGGAGCAATTAAATAATTTTCACACTGATTGCGGATTAAATTTTATGATTGGGGAATAAACGCAAATTAGAGACATAACTTGACCATATTTTCACACCTTATCAACACGCACCGCAGGGTGGCAATTATATGACAGGGATTAACAATAGTGTCATAATTGAACCGCTATAAATCAATAAACAGTGTAAATCCAAATCAGACATCTGCGGCGTCTTTCTGAGGTGTCTGATCTGGGACTGCACTGTTTGCCGATGTCCCAAAAAGAAACGTCTGCAGCGTCTTTCTGAGGCGTCTGATCTGGGACTGCACTGTTTGCCGATGTCCCAAAAAAGGGCCGCGGGCATATGTGGGTTAATAAATAAATAACAATGGTGAACAGGTAAAGTTTTTTCAACATTTAAATGCAAAATACATGCTTTCTGGTGATACTCGCACGCACGTGCATTTTCCCGCCTTTTGAAGACGATCGCGCGTTCCGTTGTGTGCTACAAAAACTGGCCAAATTCTTACTTTTTCTCACTTACGCATCCACCAAAATTTCAGCAAATGTTCAATGCGGGTAATACAACAGTATAACAGTTTTCCCCCAGATTTTGGCAAAAAAGGGGGTGCGGGTAGTACGTAAATGCGGGTAATACACACCCGAATACGGTACCTGCTCTACTTTACAGACCAGCCAGTGTCTTGAAATCTACGCTTAGAAACTGAACTTGAAATTTAAAGATACAGCAATTAAAGAGGTTGTACTATCTAAGCAGTGCTCACTAAGGTGAGAATCACACTTTGTATGTGCTGGCAAAATCTTTTTTTTCAAGGCTGACTCTCTCCTGACAGAACTAAAGATTTTCTTAATGTTTTAATCATTTAAGCTAAATGGCGATTACCTGGCATACATGTGTATTTTCATTTTTAACCAGGAACACAACTTTTGGGACTTTGCCCCCAGTGGAATTCGTTTTTTTTATGGTTTGTCTTTGGGTGTTTGTGTCGCTTATATTATTTTATTTTGGATAGCCTATTGACCATTTTGTGGGAAAGTAACTGTCCTTTTGGCTTTCTGCTGTTGATGTTTCCATTAGGGTCTGTTGTTTCATGTTTGTGTTTCTTTCCCTTTGGAGTCTCTGATGGGAGCTATGGATTAATTGTATCGATCCTGATCATTGCCTCCACTTCTATTTCTAAAGTCTACGGTTTTTAAAAATTTCCTTAAAACTGAAAAATTTAGTCCTTCCCGATTTTTTTTTTTTTTTAAGAGCAGACTGCTAATGATAAAGGAGGAACACCTTCAAGGGAGTCATCTCCCCTGACTTCACTGCTGGTATTCCTCCCCACATTACCTCTCTTTCTCTTCCTCAATCTCAGCAAAGCCTCGATATCTGTCAGTAACAGTCTTCACAAGTTCTTTAACTGACTCAGGGCCTTGTTCTTCATCCTAGAAAAAAAAATATACCAATCAAAAGATTTCTTATTGGCCCAGTTACAGGTTTTTGGCCAGCTGTATTGTTCCTCTACCAAGTGCAGTTACAGGTTCTAGCCAGCTGTAATGGTTTTCGCATTTAGATCAGCATTCTTTTGGGTTGAGACATGTTTTATTTCTCCAAATGTTTGTCTCCAATTTAAAAAGTTCACATGTCATCCAACACTGCTGTTGTTGGAAATAAAATGGAACACTATAGACAAGATTACGGGATGCCACTGATGTCTAGCGCAATAAAACCTGCAGTCTGATTTGAGTATTCAATGAGAGCAAATGCTCAAGTCACAATTTTGCTTGCTATGGCCTACATAGAGGATCTTACATGAGTGTCCATGTATTATTGAATTTATTAAACGAGTTGAGGAAAAGGGATAAAATGCGAGGCTCTGCCCATTATTTAATCTCTTTTCCTCAACGAGTTAAATAAACTGTTGACATAGAGGATCTTACATGAGTGTTCATGTATTATTGAATTTATTAAACGAGTTGAGGAAAAGGGATAAAATGTGAGGCTGTGCCGAGCATTTTATCCCTTTTCCTCAACGAGTTTAATAAATTCAATAATAAATGAGCACGAATGCAAGATTCTATTTATCATATGACATTTAAAACGCATTTTATTCACAATTGATTTGCAAAAATGTACATTTTCCGCCATCAGTAAACACGAGGTCGTTAAGAACGTCGTACATGTAACGTTAAGGGACATATCTAGCTAATTTGCATATTTAATCCACTAGTGGATATTACATGGCGTTATTACACTCTCAGACACGACGTCATATGATAAATTATATGTTCTTGACATAAATATTCTGTATATGAAAATGAATCACAGTTCAGTGAGTAAGTTTATATCCCTATATTTCAATAACAGTGACTTATGCGCAAGAAACAGATGTACAGTGTAAGCAGCTAAGGGAAATCAAACTGAGCTTGCTTAAGGTGTGTGTTTCAGTTTTATATCTCACCAACTTTAGTCTTAGGTCATATGGAGACAGAACCTCGGTTTAAAGACTCATCCAAAAGTCTGGAGAAACCAAGAATCAAACCTACGACCCCTGGGTTATGAACTCAAGAGGCTAGTATCTTACCCACTATACCATGGAGCTTTCTATACTGATAACAAAGGGAGGTATCTAAGCAATACTGATCCCAGATAGGCTTCAATACCCTTTTTGAATTATGATTGTCACCAGGATTTTCCAGAAGTATCAAATGGGCCCCGTCAAGCGATTTTGGTACTTATCGCCTATGCAAGCAGCGAAGGTTCAGGCGAGCCTGCGCATCCATGCAGTCACGCCAGAACCATCGCTGCTCGCTCAAACAAGCAGTGAATCAGGAGGAACCTTCAGAGACAAAGCCATATCCCTGGCCCCTCTGAATGGCTGGGCATGCGCAGTTAAAATTTGTCATGATGGAATGCTCGTAGACACAAATTCGCTTGGCAGGGCTCAAATATCTGCTGGTTCACAGGACCAGTTTTAAACCTACTGGTCTGACACTATTTCAACTGGTCCACTGATTCTGACATTATATGAGCCGTGCCAAGCGAATTTGTGTCTTTGAGCATTCCGTCATGACAACTTTTAACTGCGCATGCCCAGCCATTCAGAGGAGCCAGGGATATGGCTTTCTGTCTGAAGTTTCCTCTTGATCCACTGCTTGTATGATCGAGCAGCGAAGGTTCTGGCGAGACTGCGCGGATGCGCAGGCTCGCCTGAACAATCGCTGCTCGCATAAGCGATAAGTACCAAAATCGCTTGACGAGGCCCATATGATGTATCATAATACAGTCCAACCTGTATTAAGCAAGCACCTGAGGGGTGATCAAAATGTGCTTGCTTAGGACAGGTGCTTGCTTAATACAGGTAAATTTTAATGCATTTTCCTTCTTCGGGAACTGAAGGCAAGCTTGCTTAAGACAGGTTGCTTGATTAATAGAGGTGGCCACTATGACAGATTTTACTGTAGCTTACCCTTCAACTGCTTATCACTAATAGCAGACAATGTTCTCAATGCATTGTTTCAGAGCAAATAAGGCTTGACATAACATATGAATTGTCTGCTTAGCAGACAATTCATATGAAAAGTCAAGCCTTATTTACTTAGCAGACAATTCATATGAAAAGTCAAGCCTTATTTACTTAGCAGACAATTCATATGAAAAGTCAAGCCTTATTTACTTAGCAGACAATTCATATGAAAAGTCAAGCCTTATTTACTCAGCAGACAATTCATATGAAAAGTCAAGCCTTATTTACTCAGCAGACAATTCATATGAAAAGTCAAGCCTTATTTACCTAGCAGACAATTCATATGAAAAGTCAAGCCTTATTTACTTAGCAGACAATTCATATGAAAAGTCAAGCCTTATTTACTTAGCAGACAATTCATATGAAAAGTCAAGCCTTATTTACTTAGCAGACAATTCATATGAAAACTCAAGCATTATTTACTTAGCAGACAATTCATATGAAAAGTCAAGCCTTATTTACTCAGCAGACAATTCATATGAAAAGTCAAGCCTTATTTACTTAGCAGACAATTCATATGAAAAGTCAAGCCTTATTTACTTAGCAGACAATTCATTTGAAAAGTCAAGCCTTATTTACTCGGCAGACAATTCATATGAAAAGTCAAGACTTATTTACTCAGCAGACAATTCATATGAAAAGTGAAGCCTTATTTACTCAGCAGACAATTCATATGAAAAGTCAAGCCTTATTTACCTAGCAGACAATTCATATGAAAAGTCAAGCCTTATTTACTTAGCAGACAATTCATATGAAAAGTCAAGCCTTATTTACTCAGCAGACAATTCATATGAAAAGTCAAGCCTTTTTAACTTAGCAGACAATTCATATGAAAAGTCAAGCCGTATTCACTTAGCAGACAATTCATATGAAAAGTCAAGCATTATTTACTTAGCAGACAATTCATATGAAAAGTCAAGCCTTATTTACTTAGCAGACAATTCATATGAAAAGTCAAGCCTTATTTACTTAGCAGACAATTCATATGAAAACTCAAGCCTTATTTACTTAGCAGACAATTCATATGAAAAGTCAAGCCTTATTTACTTAGCAGACAATTCATATGAAAAGTCAAGCCTTTTTTACTCAGCAGACAATTCATATGAAAAGTCAAGCCTTATTTACTCAGCAGACAATTCATATGAAAAGTCAAGCCTTATTTTCTCTGAAAAAAAAAAGATTGTCATCAGCTCTAGAATTGAAATCTTCTACAATGTTTAATATTGATCCAATCACTTCAGCTATTACAAATATGCACTGTAACGACTATATCTATTTTCAATTTAGAGGAACTGAATACTGAAATGGACTGTCAAAAATTATTTGGCCCCCTAGTGAGATACCTAATGTTCAAGAGAAAACATCCACAGAGGCACAACTATACCTGTTATTCATTTACATTATACTAACACTATTAAATGGGCCTCAACGGCTTAGTGGATTAAGAGCGCTGACCCTTTATACTCTCACCACTGTGGTTTTGAGCCTGGCCAAGGTCACATGTGAGACACAAAGTTCTGCAACTTAAGGTCAGGTGGCTTTTCTCAGGATACTCCCGTTTTCTCCGAACCCTGATTGACTATCAGCTCGATATGAGTGAAATATTCTTGAAAGGGCCAAATAAAACCAGAAAACCACAACTGTTAAATAATGGATCCTAAATATATACATGTAGACTGCATAATTATAAAGAGGATGTCATGTATATCTACAGATCATCTTACCTCCTCTGCTGGTTTTTCAAAGTAAGATTTTCTTTTATCTCCTTTCCTATCTCTATCTCTCTCCCTGTCTCTGCCACGATCTTTGTCTCTCTTTCTATCCTTATCTCTGTACTGATCTCTACCCTTGTCCTTGTCTCTGCCCCTATCTCTGTCATCATCTCGGTCTTTCTTCTTGTCCTTAGATTTCTGTACTGATGGAACATAGTCTCCTATATCACCAAATATACTGTCATCTGCACCTGGCAACTTCTCTCTGGGCTTGTCTTCATCTTTTAATTTCCCTTTCTCTTTCAGCTTCTTCAGTTTCTTACTCTCTCTTCTCCCCTGTCTCAGGTATGAGAGAATCTGTGTCAGTTTGTTGATCACTATATCATTAGTTGTCAGGGTCGTTGTTGCTTCCAGACTCGGACAATCTGCTTTACTCCTGATCACAGTACACGGTATATCGGAATCGGCAAACTCGTCCTCCAGATCAACAACATATGCCATACGCCCTGGCAAGAATAATTCATTTCTCTCTGACGCCTTTGCTTTGAACAATGTCCGGTAGATATTTCTTCCCATTTTTGTTTTGAACTGTATTTTCTCCTCTGGGTCTTGTTCTTCTTTCTTCTCTTTCGGAACCTGAGTGACGACCTTCTCCATTTCCTGCTCATCCTCGCGCTCCTTACTCGTGATCTCAGCTCGCACCTTCTCTAGCAAGGCATAGTCAAGACCTGCAGACAAAATAAAATATAGCTCATGATAAGGAGGAATCTCGCAGATAATAAAGAGGGTGTTGGTATTCAACCAGGATAATTAATAGTCAAGACCTGCAGACAAAATAAAATATAGCTCACGATAAGGAGGAGTATCGCAGATAATTAAGAGGGTGTTGGTATTCAACCAGGATAATTAATAGTCAAGACCTGCAGACAAAATAAAATATAGCTCACGATAAGGAGGAGTATCGCAGATAATTAAGAGGGTGTTGGTATTCAACCAGGATAATTAATAGTCAAGACCTGCAGACAAAATAAAATATAGCTCACGATAAGGAGGAGTATCGCAGATAATTAAGAGGGTGTTGGTATTCAACCAGGATAATTAATAGTCAAGACCTGCAGACAAAATAAAATATAGCTCACGATAAGGAGGAGTATCGCAGATAATTAAGAGGGTGTTGGTATTCAACCAGGATAATTAATAGTCAAGACCTGCAGACAAAATAAAATATAGCTCACGATAAGGAGGAGTATCCCAGATAATTAAGAGGGTGTTGGTATTCAACCAGGATAATTAATAGTCAAGACCTGCAGACAAAATAAAATATAGCTCACGATAAGGAGGAGTATCGCAGATAATTAAGAGGGTGTTGGTATTCAACCAGGATAATTAATATTCAAGACCTGTATAGCTCACAATAAGGAGGAGTATCGCAGATAATTAAGAGGGTGTTGGTATTAAACCAGGATAATTAATAGTCAAGACCTGCAGACAAAATAAAATATAGCTCACGATAAGGAGGAGTATCGCAGATAATTAAGAGGGTGTTGGTATTCAACCAGGATAATTAATAGTCAAGACCTGCATACAAAATAAAATATAGCTCACGATAAGGAGGAGTATCCCAGATAATTAAGAGGGTGTTGGTATTCAACCAGGATAATTAATAGTCAAGACCTGCAGACAAAATAAAATATAGCTCACGATAAGGAGGAGTATCGCAGATAATTAAGAGGGTGTTGGTATTCAACCAGGATAATTAATAGTCAAGACCTGTATAGCTCACAATAAGGAGGAGTATCCCAGATAATTAAGAGGGTGTTGGTATTCAACCAGGATAATTAATAGTCAAGACCTGCAGACAAAATAAAATATAGCTCACGATAAGGAGGAGTATCGCAGATAATTAAGAGGGTGTTGGTATTCAACCAGGATAATTAATAGTCAAGACCTGCAGACAAAATAAAATATAGCTCACGATAAGGAGGAGTATCACAGATAATTAAGAGGGTGTTGGTATTCAACCAGGTTAATTAATAGTCAAGACCTGCAGACAAAATAAAATATAGCTCACGATAAGGAGGAGTATCGCAGATAATTAAGAGGGTGTTGGTATTCAACCAGGATAATTAATAGTCAAGACCTGCAGACAAAATAAAATATAGCTCACGATAAGGAGGAGTATCCCAGATAATTAAGAGGGTGTTGGTATTCAACCAGGATAATTAATAGTCAAGACCTGCAGACAAAATAAAATATAGCTCATGATAAGGAGGCATTTCGCAGATAATTAAGAGGGTGTTGGTATTCAACCAGGATAATTAATATTCAAGACCTGTATAGCTCACAATAAGGAGGAGTATCGCAGATAATTAAGAGGGTGTTGGTATTCAACCAGGATTATTAATAGTCAAGACCTGCAGACAAAATAAAATATAGCTCATGATAAGGAGGAATCTCGCAGATAATTAAGAGGGTGTTGGTATTCAACCAGGATAATTAATAGTCAAGACCTGCAGACAACTCATGATAAGGAGGAATCTCGCAGATAATTAAGAGGGTGTTGGTATTCAACCAGGATAATTAATAGTCAAGACCTGCAGACAAAATAAAATATAGTTCATGATAAGGAGGAGTATTGAGGAAAATTAAAGGATAATTTTTCTTATTTCTTCATTTAAGCCTAAGTTGTAGGTTCTTGTTAGAATTGCATGAAAGAGGCGATTCTAACAAGTACCCACAACATAGGCTTCTGAAAGAAATATGGAAAAATTATTTATTAATTATTCTGGTTTAATACCAACTCCCTCTTACCTGGAGCTACAGTTCAAAGTGAACTTGCTGTGCACCACTACCTGCATGCAAATACTGTAATTAACTTCGACTGCTAGTCATGAGTAGCAGACGGCAATTTCAAAGAGTAGTTTTCATCATTTTATTGATAAAACAAATTTAGACATTAAATGAGAAGTCACACGTAATGTTAAGCCTTATTTACATGTACTTTGAAGAAATATATTAAGAGTGAGTGAGTGAGTGAGTTTTTGTTTTACGTCCCACCAACAGCTAAGGTCATACGGAGACGGGACCTCGGTTTAAAGACTCATCCGAAAGTCTGGAGAAGCCCGGGATCGATCCTGAAATATATTAAGAAAGCAAATTGTCGTCTGCTCCGTTGCGACGGAAGTAAGGGCGAGGATTGTGGCCACGTAAAATCGATTTAAGCCCGACCGTTCCAAGGCGGTTCTTCTGTGGCGATTTATTTATGTTGTTGTTTGTTACTTACTGTGTGTATCACTTGTGTCTTTTTATTTTGGATGGCCATATGGCCATTTTGTGGGAAAGTACCTATCCTCATGGCCTTCCTTTGTTTAGGTTTCCATTATTGTCTGGTCGCTTAATGTTTGTGTTTCTTTCCCTTTGGTGTCTTTGATGGGTTGAGTAAGTTAATTGTATCGATTCCTGATCTTTGTTTTACTTCTACTTTACCATAAAAATCCTGAAAATTCTGTTGCCTTGACAACTTCAATTCTTCCAAAATGTTAATAAATTTGTTTCATGGTCCAGCAAGGAGTCCAAATAGTGCAGATGGTATGGCAAACAGTGTAGACCCTGATCAGACTGCTCCTTCAGGAGCAGTCTGATCTGGGTCTACACTGTTTGCTTAGGTCTGTATGACCTAATGCTTTGGACCAAAATATATCAAGAGCCTTAGTATACTGTGTAGATCAATATCAGAGGCTGCACTGTTCGTCATTCTGACACAACTTCTGGATACATTCTGTCCACCAGTAAAACCACCATTTTCAAATTCCAGGGGAAATGTATGACTATAATTGCCAGATGGATTACTCAGCCAGTCCCAGATAAGCCACAATCTCATGACATAAAAGTCGTACTAAAGGAAAGAAGTAAAGCTGGAAAAAAATTCCCCCACCTCTGGTGGGATTTGAACCCGGGCCACTTGGGTGTAAGTCCAATGCTCTGGCCACTGAGCCACAAAAGAGCTGATACCCTGATGCAGTTGTCAGAAAGTGGTTATAAACCTTTAAGCTATGCATAATCTACTATTCTTGCATAAAAACCTATGCACATGGCTGTTTGAAGCCATTGTCAAATGGACCTAAAGCCGTGGTCAAACAGCAAAAACCATGTTCAAATCATGAAATTCGCGTGCTGTTTGAACATGGATTTTGAGCTTTTGATATCACAAGACAGGGCTTGCTTTGTTTACATTACGTTGAGCGACGTAACGTTATCGCCCTGAACGTAGCGTTTAAGGGTTCTATGATGACGTCACCACATGACAACGTCATTGTAATCTTCATTCTGAACTGGCCGCCATTTTGGTTTGCCTGTCGCATTTGAAGAGTTTATATGGAATTTATATGGAGCTTTTGGGCGTTTTAGTCAAAATTTGCTGTCGGGTTTGTAAGTTATGCAAGAACAACGATCATCCATGGTTATTTCATTGCATTAACATTTGCTGCATCCCTCGGAAGATATTTGAACATTTGGCCCAGCGGCCTCATGTTCAAACATCTTCCTCGGGATCCGGCAAATGTTAATGCATGAAAAACCATGGTTGATCCCTAAAATGTAGATAATTGAAGAGAGGAATTGAGATCCTTGACAAAGTAGTAAGGGTCAATCATAGTTCCTGGTTGGATTCTATAGAATCCATAGCAACAGATAAGGTAAGTATTTTTTTATATTTGTAGGAGATAGTTTTTGCCTATTCTCCATAAAAACCTATGTTGTGGGTATTCATTAGAACCGCCTCACCAATGCGGTTCGGCAGTTCTAATAGATACCGACAACATCGGTTTATATGGAAAAATAAGGAAAACTATCCTTCAATTATCACAAAATACTTACCTTATCTGTTGCTATGTCATTATCATATACAGTCCAACTTCGATGGCTCGAACACCGATGGCTCGTTTACCATGGTTGAGTCGAACCCGTTTTTGAGTCCCTAGGGAATTCCTCTTCATAAGAAAAAGTGTGGGATAATTAAGGAGATTTTTTACTTTTATCTTGCAAATGTATGCTGTGTGTACTCATTAGAATCGCCTCAATGAGGCGATTCTAATGAGTACACACAGCATACATTTATGTTACAGAACACCGAAAAGATGTCCAAAAGTACCCCCGTTATGTTTTCTGGAATTATGCAACATTGGCTCGAACTACCGATGTCTCGAACAAATTGTCATGGTCCCAAAGGGGTTCAATCCACCGAAGTTCGACTGTAAAATAGAAGATTGTTGTATGTTCTCATAGAATCACCACACTGAGAAGATTCTGTGTACACACAACATACCTTTTCAAGATAAAATCAGAAAAACCTCCCTATATTATTGTTAATATATGGATATCTGACGATGTTGGAAGAATTATCCAAGGACTTAAGAGCGAGTTTGAATTAGCCAAGTGGTAAACAAGTCATCAGTGATTGAGTTACTAAAGTTTAAGGGGAATGGATACACCTTCAGGGGGAGGCAACTCTTGCAAAAGTATTTTTGTCTCCCATGTCAATAGGGGTCAACTGTTAAAGGAAAGAATTTGTACCCGAGTCCTTTAAGGAGTCAACAATAGGGATCAACTCTTACAGGAAAGAATTTGCTCCTGAGGAGCAATTTCTTTCCTCTATGAGTTGACCCCTTTTTCAGTGGGACAGAGCTTACAGAAGTCCTGAAAGTTGTCTCCCTTAGAAAAATAGTGAATGTAACCATTCCCCTTAATTCTATCTTTCTTATGTATGGTAGATCTGTTCACAGTACCTTTCACCAAGTGAGTGTGCTCCATGTCACCACCAAGGTATTTTGACTCCTGAATCACTTGTTTTCTTCTCTCAGCATAATTCTCTATTGACTTTGCATCAGGAGCTACGGCTCTATAATCAGCTGTCGTACTAATCATTTCTGCCTGTTCGTAGTCATCATGACCTCCATCTCGCCTTTCTCTAGCTCGGTCTCTGTATTTTTCTGCTAGCTCCTTCTGTCTTTCTTCTTCTAAACGTTTCAGTTTGGCATAGTAGCTGTAAAAAATTAGGTTGATTGTGTTGGGTGTTGAACCCATTGTAGGCCGGAAACCCCTGAAGGGGTACCTTGGGAAACAGTGCAGGCCCAGATCAGATGCCGCAAAATGCGGCGTCTGATCAGGGCCTGCACTATTTGCTTACAGAATTTCTATCAAAAAAAAGAATAAGAATGAAAAATTGGCTGACCACCTTTTATATGACAAAAGGACTTGTCCAACACACAGCAATGGAAGAGTCCACTAGTATTCAAAAAGTTAATGACAAGTCAAGTCTTTTGGGTCATTTTCGAGACACAAAGAGAAGAGATAGTAGAGGAGATGAAAGAGAGGGACAGGAGAAAGAGGAAACTGAAAGAAAATGAAGAAACAGAAGAAATGAAAATATACTCCTTCTGCAGAGAAAACAGGCCTGGTATATTTACCCCCCTTTTTTACAAGGAGCCAGCCTTGGCAGCTAAGTTCCATGTGTGCCTGACTGCTGATCAGGGGCCAGTTGTTCAAAACTAAGCATGTCGTTAGTTACCGTATCATTAAAACTTTGAACAGTAAATATGGCAAATATGCTCACATTTTTTCAGCAAAAATACCAAAATTTTTGATATTGTACTGGCTAGAACAGTTAACAATTTGAATGCTAACGAGCTCGTTAAGCTAACGATGCTTTGAACAACTGGTCCCAGGAGGTTGTGGTTTCGATACCTGCCTAGGTCAGCAACATCAGGGGTGTAAAATTCCACTCACCCGCTTGCATTTGCGAGTAAGTTTTAAGGCAGGGTGAGTAAGGTTTTCAAAACTGACCTTACTTTTTCTTCATTTTTAGCACCTAAATCAACAGTTTAGGCGATAAGGGCGAGTAGGTTTGAGGGAAATTTTACACCTCTGAACATCCTTTCATGGAGATTGATCATGAAATATTTTCTGCAGTCATTCTCTCAAATCTGCTGATTCAAGAAGGGCAGTTGTCAGTTTCCGGTGAAGGAATGTGTACTGTACTACTTAACTGCTTATATATAAGCATGCCTAGGAAGTGCTGCTATGTAAACTGACCAGCTCAATTGTGTTGAATAGGCCGTTAAACAGCAAACTAATCAAACATTTTAATTGAAGACAAGGAAGACAACATTCTGCACTTCCAGTTTCTAATCCCAAATTGTATAATAACTTGTCACATATTGTAATGATGTTCTTGCTATAGTAATAAAATATGTTTAAACCAATAAATTGAATGACCTTGAAAAAGCTTCTGATCTTGGAGGAAAGAATTGCATCTGAAAGAGGAGAATCCCACTGATATTGTAATGAGCAGTCCTTTGCTAATTCAAAAGTATTTGTATAGGTACTTACATTTTCTTTTTCCTTCTTCTTGAGGCAGGATCATCGTCATCTTCTAAAATGGCACTTTTCTTCCTAGAAAAATACAATTTTAAAACCGTAAAAAAGCTGGACAATATACAGTATTTATTGTATATCTGCAAACTTTTAATTTTAGTACACCTAAATCTCTTTGCACTTAAACACAGTTTAAGGTTGGATCCCAAAAATGTATAAATTATATAGAAAAATGGTCATAAACGGTCACTTTTCTATATAATCTGTACATTTTTTTTTTTTTTTTTTGATAGAACAGGTTTGTTAAACTAACAAGTTTCTACTTTGAACCCAGAAAAAGTGTTATAAGCAGGTTTTGGTGGCTCTGAACTCTGAATTCAAAGAATTAACATGGACAGTAACTACATGTACAATGGCAAAACTTGTTCTAGTCAACTGCCAGCACTAAGTGCAAAAACCCTACTACCATATTTCTTGTTATAGGTGTCACTCTAATAATAACAGTCTTTCTACCAGAATGATCTTAAGTATTGGGACAGACAGGACTTAGCAAACAGTGCAGACCCAGATCAGACTGCTCTGATCAAGGTCTACACTGTTTGCCATTCTGACTGTACTTTTTGTTTGTTTGCTTGTTTGATTTTAGGTTTAACATCCCCGTCAACACTGTATAGGTCATTTTGGAGATGTTGCTTCCAATTTTGTGGGGCTCTTACCCGACAATGAGATGAAATGACATCTCAAGCCCTGCCGCCCAATGAAACCAATAGGGTTTATCTGCATGGACAGACCAACTCGCACCACTTTTCCTGGGCATGCTTGGAACCTCTAAGCAGTTTACCAGTACTCACTAGTGTGGTTGGTTTCAGCTCTGCGTGGAAGCATCATGGGGGGGGGGGGGTTGTACCTTTACAGTCCTTGCTGGATCATCGAACAAATTTGTCAAAAAATAAGGAGAATAACAGCAAGTCCTTAACCTTTAACCTGCTGAATATTCAATTAAGCCACACCCATTTCTGACTTTGAACCAATCAGATTACTTGATGCAGTTTATTTCTACATATTCATAAACTGAATGTCAAACAGTGTAGATCCTGATCAGATGGCTTCTTCAGAAGCCATCTGATCTGGATCTACACTGTTTGCAAAAGTAGGGCTTGTCGCCTACAGCAGGGTAAAGGTTAAGGTGTCCAAATATTTCTGATTTTTACATTGTCAGATACAACCATGTGCTTCAAGCAAACATGTTCTAAGTCGGCATAAGGTGCATGTATGCTAAAACACAGTAATTTCCTTAATAAAGACAATAAAGCAATTTGTCCCTCCATATCACAAATGCATAATACTTGTTTCAAACTTTAGCTGTACTTGGCATCTCCCTTCATGCGGTGTGTACATTTTAGAAACACCTCATTGAGGCAATTCTAATAAGTACTCACTACAGAGAATCTTATGAAGAAACAAGAAAAAATATCTTTTAAGGGGAATGGATACACCTTCACTTCTGCAAAATTATTTTAGTCTCCCATGTCAATAAAGGTCAACTCTTAAAGGAAAGAATTTGCTCCTGAGAGTAGACCCCTTTTTCAGTGGGAGAGGGCTTATAGAAAAGCGGACAGTAAGTCCTGAAAATTGTCTCCCTTAAAAAAAGGCAGAAAAATCTGCCAGGTGTTCCAACTCCCCTTAATTAACCTCATTACTGCTCCATATCTGGCATCAGATAAGGTATTTTGTAATTAGGTAACTCAAGGATGATTTTTTCATTAATTCTCCATAAAAACCTAAGCCGTGGGGTATTCATAAGAACCACCTTGGCAAGTACCCAAAACATAGGCTCATATGGAGAAATAAGGCAAATTTTCTTTCAATTATCATCAAATTAAATGACATGCCTTCCTAACCTGTTGCTACACATATTCAACATTTTTGTTTTCTGTGTCACAGTTCAAATTGGAGAATGATGCCATGATAGCTAAGTAATCTGAACATTTGCTTGGATACTAGACATCCCAGGTTTATTTCCCCAGCAAACAGGGATGAATTATTGGTGTCAAATAAGGTCCAATGACATCAGCTGCAGGGCTGAATGCCAAAAAGGGTGCTGTCCTCTGGATCGGAATCTTAACTGGAAACCTCCTGTGCAGTGATAGTTATCCAATGTGCATGTTTAAGATCCCTTACCATAATTACATGATTACTGTGTGGGCTTTCACTCTGCAAATCTAGAGCTCATGTAATGTCTGACAAAAATGATCAAATACATGTAAGAATAGTCGCAGAATAAGTAGGAAGAAGAAAGAAATGCCATTACTTACCTTTCGGGAATTGAAGATGAAGATGGTACCCCTGATCTTGAGACCTTAGGGGTCATCATCATCTTCCTAAAGTCCTCATTGGTGAGAGGATGGCTGAAAAATAATATAGATACAGTAGAACTTCGATGGCTCGAACCCCTTCGGGACCATAGAAATTTGTTCGAAACAGCGGTAGTTCGAGCCACTGTTGCATACTTCCAGAAAACATAACTGGGGTATTTTTGGACTTCTTTGCGGTATTCTGTAACATAAATGTATGCTGTGTGTACTCATTAGAATCGCCTCATTGAGGCGATTCTAATGAGTACACACAGCCTACATTTGCAAGATAAAAGTCGAAAATCTCCTTAATTATCCCACACTTTTTCTTATGCAGAGGAATTCCCTAGGGACTCAAAACGGGTTCGACTCAGCCATGGTAAACGAGCCATCGGTGTTCGAGCCATCGAAGTTCGACTGTAGAATGAATTTTAGCAATGATGTATGTAAAAATATAGTAAAGACCACCTTTCTGACTGTTCAAAAATGGTCTTTACATTGAAACATTTAAACTCTATCATTCTTATGACAAACATTTTTCAGCAAAATTACCAGTTTATTATATATTGTACTTGCTAAAGCAGTAATCGTTTCAATTACTAACTACATTGTAGTTTGATAAGCTAATGACACACCGAACAACTGAGCAGCCATCTCGGTAGTGAGTAAGTGTTTGAGTTTTACGTCCCACCCACAGCTAAGGTCATACGGAGACAGGACCTCGGTTTAAAGACTCATCCGAAAGTCTGGAGAAGCCTGGGATCGATCCTGGCCAGCTTGGTAAAGATTCCACAAGCACTGAGATTACCCTAAAACCATATTTACCCTCAAAAATGAACTCCTTCGGGACCAGTTTGGAGCCATTTGTTCAAAACTTAGGACGTCGGCCAATGAATTGTTAAAACTTTGATCATTAAATATGGCAAATATACCAGTAATTTTGCTGAAAAAATGTGAGTAGCTTTTGCATATTTGTTTTTGGCAAAAATACCAAAATTTTAGATAATGTACGTGCTAGAACAGTTAACAATATGACCACTAACAAACTCTTTAAGCCAACAGGAGTTGAACAACTGGACCCTGGTCTTGGGTCAGTACTTCTCGTTTGGGCATATCAAGTAGCAGTCTTAAATGGTTCTACACTGTAAATGCTTAAAACATTCAAGCTAAATACATGTACCATATCATAAGTATGTATTCGGAATCGGACAGACGTGCCTGAACAAACAGTGTAGACCCAGACAATGCATCCCAGGACATCATCAGGGTCCATACTGTTTGCCACTCACTCAGCTATTTTTAGACACAACAGCGGGCAGTAAATTACATGTATACTTGGTCAAGTTTTAGATAAAGTATGGTAAGAAGTTGAGGTATCTAAATGTTTAGGGTAAATCTGGTATAACGTATACCAGGATGTACTTAGGACATCATAGTACCTTATTTACCGTATGTATTCGGACACACAGACTTGAGCAAACAGTGTAGATCCAGAGAATGTGGCATCTCATCAGGATATACACTGTTTGCCACTCATCACGTTAGTCTTAGACACAACATCAGGTAATAAATTGCACCTGTTCAAATTTTAGAAAAAGTATGGTAAGGCGCTGAGGTGTCCGAATATTTAGGGTAAATACTTTACTTTTGACTAGGGATAAATCCAACATTACCTGTCGTATTCATCTTCATGGTCAGCCACAATCTCTGGTGGCGCCATTGGGTTAGAGAACACCTCAGATTCTCCTGGAAAATACAAAATACAATGTGAGTAATCAGATGGTAAATAATAGGGCTGGCTAATCAGTAAGGCTGACACGATTAATCGTATAATCGATTGATCGATCGATTAATTCCAGAAAAATGGATATCATTGCTGATTTGCTTTTAATCGATTACTTGATAGGTACAATTTACTACCCAAAGTTATGCCTAAAATAGCTGGATGAGTGGCAAACAGTGCAGACCCTGATGAGACGCCGCAGAATGCGGCGTCTCATCTGGGTCTACACTATTTGTTCAGGCCTGTCTGTTCAGATATGCATAAGATAAAGTGCAACATATGGTAAGAGTCATGCTAAGAAGCAAGCCAGACAGGTAAAATTATGACAAACACCTTAGCGATTACTAACCGATTATCAATCGCAATGACATGACTGATAATCGATTATCTTTTCTGCTCCGATTAGCCAGCCCTACTAATCAAACTTGATAAGATAGTCGATTGTCAGTGATGTCATTGCGATCGCTAATCGATTAATAATAATCAATTAAGGTTTTATCATAATTTTAACTACCAGTAACTAGCTTTTGGCCTGAGTATGACCCTTACCATATGTTATACTTTACTGTATGTTTTCGGAAAATCAGCCCTGAGCACAGAGTGTAAACTCAGATGAGACACCGCAGAATGCCGTGTCTCATCAGGACCTGCACTGTTTGCCACTTATCCAGCTATTTTAGATACAACATTAGGTATTAAATTATTCTTGCTAAATAATTGATTATTATCAAATCAGTAACAATAATCATTACCATAGAATGTATCGATTGATTAATCGATTATCCAATTAATCGTGTCTGCCTTAGTACACAGACCTCAAGCCTCAGAAACACACACATGGATTCTGCAGCTAGCCCATCAGTATCTATCTGTGATGCCCATTTTTTTATTTGATTTGAGGTTAAACATCCCTGTCAACACTGTATAGGTCATTTTGGAGATGTTGCTTCCAATTTTGTGGGACTTTTATCTGACATAGAGATGAAATGACATCTCAAGCCCTGTCGCCCAATGAAACCAATAGGGTTTACAAGCATGGGCGGTCCGACTCTCACCGCTTTGACTGGGCAGGCTTAGATCCTCCAAGCTGATGCAATAATAGGGCATTACATATACGGCCCCTGCCTATCGGGGCTTGAAGAAATAGATGGGCTGCATGATGCTTCCACCCAGAGCGGAAACCGACCTCACACGAGTATTGGTAACCCACTTCCGTTTGTCCACAGTTGGAATATGCCTCCACTTCGTGGACTCCGCCTAAGAAAGTGAACTCAAAGGATGATAAATTCTACACTGAGACTGTAGATAAAGCAAATACAAGTACGAACATTGGTCATAGAGTGCAGACAAGCCATTTTTGGCACAAAATTGACTGTTTTTTGGGACCTGTGACCTTGAAAATGTCAAGGCCACCAAAATCTAATCAAATTTGTGGTACGTTGTAATGATATATTGTTTTAAGTTTGACTAAAATTAATCACTTTGTTAATGAGATACATGTAGAGTGCAGACAAGCCATTTTTGGCCTAAAAATGAATGTTTTTGGGTGGCTGTGACCTTGAAAATGAGGTCAATGTCACCAAAATCTACTCAAATCTGCGGTATGTTGTAATGGTATATTGTACTGTTCTAGTCTTTCTGCCAATATTTTGAATATATATTTCAGAATCGAAAATATATTCCGTATTATTAAGCACTTCTAACATATTACCGGGTATACTAAATACATAAAAGTTCAACACAAAATAATTTTTTTATGCACATACTGTACATAAGATTGTGTCATGGTATTAGCTTGATACTAGATATGGAAATAGAAGGGAAGAGGGTAACACTTATAAATTTATATGGACCCAATGAAGACTCGCCCGAATTTTACCAAGCTTTGGTAGAAGGTATTGAAGATTTTGAGAATGATACATGTATTATTTGCGGTGACTTCAACTTAGTCCAAGATCAAGACTTAGATACTTATAATTATGTACATATTAATAACCCGAAGGCAAAAGCATACATACTTTCTATGAAAGAGGAGTTAAATCTTGTTGACCCATACAGGGAAGTAAACGAACATACAAAGAAATACACATGGCGTAAACCTAACCCTCTAAAACAAGCTAGGCTGGATTTTTTTTTAGTCTCTGATAACTTTATGAGTAGTATACACAATACTGAAATTTTACCGGGTTATAGGTCCGATCATTCTATTGTAGTACCATCAATTTTACTAAATGAGTTTAAAAAAGGTAAAGATTTATGGAAATTTAATAATAGCCTTTTAAAAGATAGGGAATATGTAGAAACTGTTCAAAAATGCATCAAAAAAGTTAAAGAGCAATATATGTTACCAGTATATAACCTAGATTACATAGAAAACAGAAACTGTAATGATTTACAATTTACTATTTCAGACCAGTTATTTTTAGAAACTCTCCTTATTGAAATCCGGGGTAAAACTATTTCCTATGCTGCCTATAAAAAGAAACAAAAAGATCTTAAAGAAAAACAATTAGAAAAAGAAATAAAACATCTTGAAGAATCCGATACTTTAAATCTACCTTTATTAGAGGAAAAAAAAACAGAACTGCAAACTTTACGTAAAGAAAAAATACAAGGTATTATGGTACGAGCAAGATTAAGATGGGCCGAAGAAGGCGAAAACCTACAAAGTATTTTTGTGCTTTAGAGTCAAGAAATTATACTAATAAAACAATACCTAAGGTTTTAACAGATGACGGAATTTTTATTACGAAACAAGATGATATTTTAAAGGCGGTACAACAATTTTATGCAGATCTATACAAACATAGGGATATAAATGATTTAAACATCAACGAAATTTTAAACATAGATTACCCCGTTTTATCAGAAGAGGAGAAAAATGAATTAGAAGGTGAAATAAGGGAACAGGAGGTCGCTTTTGTACTGAGTAAAATGAAAAACAATAAAAGCCCGGGCTCTGACGGTTTTTCAGCAGATTTTTTTTAATTTTTCTATTCAGATTTAAAATATTTCATTGTTAAGGCAATAAATGAGGGCTATAGATTAGGGATGTTATCGGTTACCCAGCGACAGGGTTTAATCACGTGTCTCCCAAAGGGAGAAAAAGCAAGGCATTTCATTAAAAATTGGAGACCAATTACCTTGTTAAATGTTATATATAAAATAGCATTGGGATGTATCGCTGAAAGAATTAAATCAAAACTTTCAAAACTTATTTCTCATGATCAAACCGGTTTCATATCCGGAAGATATATAGGTGAAAATACTAGATTTATTTATGATATTTTAAAATATGTTGATGACGAAGATATACCAGGTTTGCTTTTAATCGTGGATTTTGAAAAAGCATTTGATTCAATTTCATGGGACTTTATTCAAAAAGTTTTACTTTTTTTTAATTTTGGTAATTCAATAAAGAAATGGATTAATACATTTTATAATGGAATAACATCTTCGGTTATACAAAACGGATTTCTGTCAGAATTTTTCTCAATACAAAGAGGCTGTCGACAAGGCGACCCCCTGTCTCCCTATATTTTTCTTCTATGTGCAGAGATCTTGTCCCTTATGTTAAAAAATAACACTAATCTGAAAGGAATCAACATTGGTGGAGTAGAGTATACACTATCGCAGTATGCAGATGACAGATGGATCTGAGCAGTCACTAACAGAGGCGCTTGATACTCTTAATATATTTGCTCATATGTCAGGCTTAAAAATGAATTCTTCTAAAACCAAAGCGGTTTGGATTGGGAGCAGAAAATTCTGTGGAGAAACCTTTAACCATAGGTTCAAATTAGATTGGACAGAGCGAAATTTTACAATATTAGGAATTAATTTTTCTTGTAACCTAGATGATATATTAGAGTTGAACTATAAAGATAAGATAACGCAGATTGAGAAAGAGCTTAAACAATGGTCTAAAAGGATTTTAACGCCATTTGGCCGGATAACAATTCTCAAAACCTTGATAATATCCAAGTTAAATCACTTATTCATAGCATTACCAAACCCATCAATGGATACTATTAATAGCCTCCATAAGAAATTTTTTAATTTTATCTGGCAATCCGGAGTAGATAGAGTGAAAAGAGATGTACTCGTGCAAGACTATGAATACGGTGGCTTAAAGATGATTAATTTAGTAAATTATATAGTAGCTCTAAAATCCACATGGATACGAGATTAATTGTAAAAGACACTAAATATAAGACACTTTTCGAATCTAAATATGCTCCTTTAGACCAGTTAATGAAACGTGGAACAGAATTTATAAAACAAATAAGATCTAATAATACAAATCTATTTTGGAATGATGTTTTAGAGGCCTGGGTCGAAGTAAATAAACATACCGAAATTTCCGTTGTTGAAGATATATTATCAGTAAATCTATGGGACAATAACAATATTCAAATAAATAATAAATCGATTTTTTATCAAAGATGGTTTGAAAAAAATATATCATATGCTTTATAAGAGATCTTATAAGCGAAGATGGATCTTTCTTAAATTATGATCAGTTTGTACAGAAATTTGATATAAATACTAACTATCTTGATTATTTTGGCATAATTTCATCTGTGCGAAATTATGTCAGAAATGTTAATATCAGATTAACGCCTATACCATGGAGTAATTGCTATCTTCCATTAAGTATAAAAGAAATAATGAAACATAAAAAAGGAAGCAAACATATTTATAATCTTATTAATGAAAAAGTAATTACGTTAAAAAGTCAACGGAAATGGAATGAAATTTTTAACAGAGAACTAGATTGGAAAACTATATATAACATACCTGCAAAATCTTGTACTAACACAAAATTGCATTGGTTTCAATATAGGATTCTCCACAGGATTTTAGCAACCAACGACTTTCTCCATAAGATTAATATAAAAAATGATAATCTCTGCAGTTTTTGCCACGTACAGCCCGAGACTTTAGTTCATTTATTTTGGAACTGTAGAATAGTTTCTGATTTTTGGGATCAAATTGAAAAATGGATTAATGAAAAATGGATTAATGGGTCTATTAGTATAGCTATGTTTTGTGTCTTTTTTGGTATTTCCTACAACCAAGATTGCAATAAGCCATTCAACTATATCATTATTTTGACAAAATACTTTATTTATAAGTGTAGAATCAATAATAAACCCTTAAATTTTAACATATGGAAATTTGAAATTAAAAATGCTTTGGCGTCAGAAAAAATGATCGCTATTTAAAAACTATCGCTATACAAAATTTCAAAAATATTGGGGCAAATGGATAACAATATTTGAAGATTCGAACTGACTTATTTTAAGCCTGACAAAAAGTAGTCTGACCGTAATTAAGAACCTTTAACTATGATAGTACAAATGTCGTCTTAAAAGCCATTGTGAATAATTGAGCTTAATTACTGCAACACAAGTCCATGTATACGTGTATATGAGTATATATAGGATCATATGCGCATGAATATTATGTATGTGTGTGTATATGACGTGCCTATGTCATATTGCACTTATATTTGTGGGTGTATATATGCACACCCCGATAGGCACGTGTATATGTGTAGTTTATGTATGTGTATGCATGTATATGTGTACAGGTCTATGTATGTATATATGTACTTGATACTTGGGAAATATTCATTAATGTGTTATACACGTAATTTGCTGTGTATGTCTATGTATGTCTTCAGAATAAATTATAAAAAAAAAAAAGGTTGTGTCATGGGATACAAGAAACATAGGTTATGATATGGCCATGTAGATAAGCAACCGGTGCATATTATATGTATTGTAAGCACGTTTTAATGCAGTTAATTGTTAAAAAAATGTCATATTACTTCGGAAAATCACCTAACACAGACAATTACCCCACTTGTAGAAAAACAAAAGTCACCTGACTGCACATGTCATGGTTAATTAAATATTGTTGTCAAATGAATGTGCATATGTTGGACTGTGTTGCATATGTCACAGGGTTGGAAAAAGAACATGACTTGACCGGGACTCGAACCCAGGGCCTTTCGCACACCGTGCGAACACTCTACCGACTGAGCTACCGAGCCACATGGTCGACCCCCTGTCTAATGAGATTTGTCCCGAATCTCTCCCAATGATTCGTTCTGAATCTCTAAGTCCTATCTAGTCCGGCTGCGAGACTTATTTTCATACTCTTTCATGCCCTCAGACGCAGTGCTGGACCCACACTGGCCACCAAATGTCACAGGGTTGGAAAAAGAACATGACTCGACCGGGACTCAAAACCCAGGGCCTTTCGCATACCGTGCGAACACTCTACCTACTGAGCTACCGAGCCACACGGTCGACCTGCTACATAAAATCTAATACTTTTTCTTCTATCACACTTTTCTTTTTCTGGCGCGCGCAGCTGCACATAATCCTCGCGAGAGGGTGCTGCAGGATATATAGATAGATATATCCCTAGACTAAGTAAGCACTCCACTATTGAACGATAGTAAAGTTGAAGGAAAATAATTTGTTTGAGTCGGGGGAAAAATGCGTCAAATCGAGATGACCCAATTAAGAGTTCAAGACCATGTCCAAATTTATACAAAGTTAAACGGGATCTATCAGTAGAAAATTGATATTGTTGGATGTCTTCATAAATTTTGAGGTTCAAAGATATACATGTGCTGTATAGCGTTTATACGAATTCCAATAATGAACTATTAATAGACGGCACTAATTTTAGCATCCTGCAGCGTGGCTGTGACGTCATCAATTTCGGACAAACAAATGTGTACGAAATGCGTGTAAATGCATAATCTGACAGCAGAAACCATTAACTCTGCGTATTTACCAATTGTCTCATGTTCAGAGGTAAAAGTCCTTTTGTGGTGTCCAGTACATTTTTTGTTCGGTTTTACAGTTCTTTAAAGATTATTTGATTTATTGCCAGCCTATGAGCCAAAACGGAGTATCCAGAGAGAAACTACCGGTCCTTCCTCTCACATGTGGTCTGAGCAAGACTTGAACCATAGCGTTGTGAGGCTAAGTGAGTCAGCGCTCTTACCAATTAGGTCACGGAGGCTTGGACATTTATTTATCTATGTTTTTCACATCTACAGAAATGATCCTTAGATTAAGGGCAGTCCTGGTCTAAGCAAATAGTGCAGACCCAGTTACGACCTCTTCTTGTCAGTCTAACCAGGGTCTTCACTGTTTGTCACTTTATCTGCATCTTTTGGTTTTATCTGAATGACAGCTCTTCTTACTTTTCCCAGAAAATAGGATTCAGCATTTCATTTGTTTGTGTGTTTGTTTGATTTGACGTTTGAGTCTGGCCCAGAAAACATGTAAACTCCATACTTTTCAGTTCTGTGATGTATTCCTTGCTTCCAAAGGATAACCCTTTTATATCTAACATATTTAATGTCTGCGTCAACACTGTATAGGTCATTTTGGAGACGTTGCTCCCAATTTTGTGAGACTTTTACCCAACATTGAGATGAAATGACATCTCAAGCCCTGTCGCCCAACGAAACCAATAGGGTTTATAAGCATGGACGGTCCGACTCGCATCGCTTTGCCGGGGCAGACTTAGATTCTCTAAGCGGTTTACCAGCAATACACGTGTGCGGTCGGTTTCAGCTCTTCGTGGAAGCATCATGCAACCCATCTGTTTCTTCAAGCCCCGATGGGCGGGGCCGCATTTCATGGGTAATAATAATAACAGCAATAATAACAATGCAATCAATTATACAAAAACTTTGATGTTACATCCGTAAAAAATCGCATTGTATGAATCAATTGACCTGTGAGTATACATCACATTAACAATGTATCCTTTGGAAGCAAAGAATAAAGAACTTAACCCGTCGTGACGCCAATCACGGCAACAGTCGTCTGCTTTGTCGTCTGTCGGTTACTTCAAAACTAATTTTTTTTTTTTGGCAAACAATGTGGACCCAGATCAGACTGTCCTGATCTGGGCTGGGTCCACACTATTTTCCTGGATGAAAAAAATAAATAAAAAGTTTGCAAGAAGATCAGCAGACGACATAAGCAGATGACATTTTCAGGTGTAGTTTTTCTATCTATCTATCTATCTTCTATCTTCTCATACTGAGTCGGTCACATTTGGCCATTACCTCAGTTGGGTGCGTAGCTAAATTTAGAATTTAGCTGAAAAAAAAAAAAAAAAAAAAAAGAGAAGTCACTGGATGAGTCTTTAAAACTATTTACAATCTGAATAACAGAGGTATACTAAAACGCATACCTCTGAGTCTCAATCTTACACTGTATGGGCTTTGAACTCCTCTGCAGTCTTAGCATTCACCACAGAAGAGGGAAGACTATTCCACTGGGGAATAGTCCTAGGGAAGAAGGAATTTTTCAGGGCATCACTGTAGGACTGGTACCTGTGATACTGTGAGTTGTTTACTTTTGATGCCCTTGTTCGAGTTGAAACTGTCACAGGGGTCAAGTATTTATCTTTATTAACGGCCACTGTACCTGAATGTATCTTATAGAAGAAGGTTAAAGAGGACTGCTCACGACGGGCCTCTAGGGACGGCCATTCTAGCTCGTTAAGCATGTCACCGACGCTGCTTCTATTGCGCCATCGTCGGCAGGTCCATCGAGCAGCTGTCCTCTGCACCTTCTCCACCTGCTGAATCTGAGTTTTAACATAGGGATGCCAAATGGGTGATGCATATTCTAGCAGGGTTTGCTGGGGTATTCAATATTTTTCTTATTTCAGCTCCAAGACATAGGTTGTGGGTACTCGTTAGATTTGCCTCTATGAGGTGGTTCTAATGAGTACCTACAACCTATATTTGGCGTATAAATAAGACATGTATCACAAATTTTCATCTGCTAACCAGATGAGAAGAGAGAATGCCGATGTTGTAGGTGACAAACCAGTAAAGAATGATGCAGGGGAGATGTCAATGAGTGATGACTCAAAGCAGAGGGCCAGGTTAGAACACTACCAAAGGCTACTCAATGTTGAGTTCGACTGGGACCCAGACCACCTGTCTGATGAACCACCAGTGGAAGGGCCACCCATCCCAATCACTATTGATATGGTTAAGAAGGCTATCTCTCAGATGAAGACTGGCAAAGCACCTGGTCCCTCTGGCATAGTGGTGGAGATGATAAGAGCTGCAGGTGATGCGGGTGCCTCGATGATCCGTGACCTTGCAGCTGCAATCATCCGTGATGGGAAGGTACCCTCTGACTGGGAACAGAGTTTCATTGTCTGTCTCTACAAGGGCAAGGGCGATGCATTGGAACGGGGCAACTACCGTGGTCTCAAGCTGACAGAACAGGTCATGAAAGTCCTGGAGAGGATTGTGGATGGCCTCATTAGGCAGTTGGTGTCCATCGACGATTCCCAGTTTGGCTTCGTCCCAGGAAGAGGCACAACAGATGCAATTTTTGTTGTCCGACAGCTGCAAGAGAAGTATCTGGCGGCCAACAAGAGACTCTACATGGCTTTTGTAGACCTGGAGAAGGCATTTGATCGAGTGCCTCGGAAAGTCATCTGGTGGGCACTAAGAAAACTTGGAGTGGAAGAGTGGATTGTGAAACTGGTCCAAGGGATGTACGCAAATGCTCGGAGCCGTGTCCGCGTCGGTGATGGTTACAGTGAAGAATTCGAGGTGAAGGTGGGTGTTCATCAAGGCTCTGTTCTCAGCCCACTGCTTTTCATCATTGTGCTTGAAGCCTTGTCATGCGAGTTCCGCTCTGGAGTCCCCTGGGAGGACCTGTATGCTGATGACCTTGTCATCATAGCTGAATCCCTTGAGGAATGTGTCAGGAGGCTCTTAACTTGGAAAGAGGCAATGGAGGCGAAAGGGCTGAGAGTGAATGCAGGAAAGACAAAGATCATGATCTGTGGTACAGGTCTGGACCTCTTGCAGAGTACAGGCCAGTTCCCATGCGCTGTATGTCGCACTGGAGTTGGCAGCAACAGTATCTTTTGTGATGGCTGCAAGCTCTGGGTGCACAAGAAATGCAGTGGGCTCAAACGCTTGATAGAGGACCCTGAGTACAGGTGTACACGGTGCCAAGGAACTGCACGCCCCTTAGATGGCAGACCACAGAGGGAAGTTCAAGTCGGATCAGACAGGCTGGAGGTTGTAGCTTCCTTCTGCTACCTAGGTGATACGCTCTCTGCAGGGGGTGGTTGCGACCTTTCAACTACATCACGTGTGAAAACAGCCTGGAAGAAATTCAAGGAGTTGCTACCAGTTCTCTCTTCCCGCCACCTCTCGTTCAAGACACGTGGCCGTGTGTATAGCTCTTGTGTGCGGAGCGCAATGCTCCACGCCAGTGAGACATGGCCATTGACAAAGCCAAACCTCCAACGTCTACAGCGAAATGACAGGGCAATGATCAGACAGATCTGCAATGTCAAGCCACAGGACACTGTCACCATCAGGTCTAGTGAGTTACTGGAGCGTCTTGGCATTGAGGACCTGGACCTCATCCTGAAAGAGAGAAGACTTCGCTGGTATGGACATGTGGAACGCTCCAACGGTGCAATCAAGACTGCCTGTGACATACAGGTAAGTGGAAAGCGGGGGCCAGGAAGGCCCAAGATGACCTGCAAGCAGCTAACAGAAAGAGATTGCAGAGAATGGAAGCTCTCTGCTATCGATCCTCATGATAGACAAGCCTGGAGATCTGGTGTAAGATCTGCCATGCGTGCAGCAAGCCAGCTACCTGGAAGGGGGCCCACTGGCATTATCCTGTTATTTGGATCGAGTTCCAAACTAGTTTTTGCACTTTATAAGACAATGCAGTACATTTGTGCAGGGAAAGGGGCGCACTATTTTTTATCTCTGTGATTGCAAATCTGTGATTCGGTTTATTCCGTGACAACAATTTGTGATCAGAGAGGACTACTTCCGAATAAAATTGGGTGATTCGGTTTATTCCGTAAGAATTCTGTTTTGCACTATAAACCGATTTCAAGAATGAAGTTACTAATGATAGAACTTATATACATATAATGACACATTTAGCCATTCACAAGCTGTCCTTTTTTGAGGACCTTTAGTACATTAAGGACACCGCAAATATATATGGGTAGGAACCATCAATAATACTTACCGATCCAAATAACAGGAGTATAATATATAGTAAGTAAGCAACTAATCATATCTTATATCAGTAGCAATAGGCTACTTTATACTAGTAATATTGCCATGCAAGGGGAAGTTTCCCCGGGAAAAGGGTTTTCTTTGGGGGATAATTCAAAAGAAAATGGGGCTTGGCATCTTTTGGGGGGTTAGTGTCTTAAAATAAAAAGTTTTCAAAGAACATATGCTTCATTGACAAGCTGCGATCCAAATAACGGGAGTATTAAGGCGACGGCAAATACTCAACAATCTTTCACTGTCGCATACTTCTCAACATATCAATAGTCATTCATTCATGAGACGTGTGAAGTGATATGATGTTGCAACGACGTTGGCTCGGCATTCGTTGCTGGCTGAGAGAACTGTCACGGGAAATTGTGGAAACTCGAGATGTGTGTTAAAATTACGGAATAAATCTTATATGACACCCGTGAACGCGGTAAGTAGACATTTTACCTCCAGTAGATCGTAAAAATCGTCACCTTAATAATCCTGTTATTTGGATCCTACATTTCTTATAAATGAATATTTTAAGACACTAACCCCAAAACATACCAAGCCCCATTTTCTGAAGCATCATCCCCCAAAGAAAACCCTTTTCCCGGGGAAACTTCCCCTCTCATTGCAATATATTTTATTATTGATTGAAATTGATATGACATATACTAAGTGCCTACAAAGTAAGGCTTGCTTGTCGTCTTATATACTACTCCTGTTATTTGGATCGGTCAGTTAATCTTTCCAAGTTCTACCCAAGCATATACGAAAAAGCTGAATCGTGGGGCCGACGGCGATATGATGTTGCAACGACGTGGATAGGCATTCTTTTTGCTTGCTGGGAGAATTATCCCTAGAAATTATGAAACAACGGAATAAATCTTATTTAACATCCAATTCGCGATAAGTAGCCATATGACTGTGCACTCGGCACTCCTTGCAGGCTAAAAATATGAAATAACGGAAGAAATCGTATGTTTTAATTTGCCTCAGGTACGGCGTAGGGATACGATGACCTAATTCGTCGCCTTAATACTCCTGTTATTTGGATCGCCTATTTGAAAAGCGAATTTCCTTATTACTTGACATTTTAAGACACTAACCCCAAAAGATGCCAAGCCCCATTTTCTGAAGGATTATCCCCCAAAGAAAACCCTTTTCCCGGGGAAACTTCCCCTTGCGTGGCAATATTTTACTCCAGGATTTTACTATTAATATTGCAATACGAGATATGCTCGTGTTCTATATTATACTCCTGTTATTTGGATCGGTCAGTTTCTAAATCTTTACAAGTGTTATGGTGAAACAAAAAAGGTAGAGGAAAGGTCCTAGGCGTCAAGTGGGCCGCCGTAGTATCGACAACGATTTGACGTTGCAACGAGATACATCGAAACAGAAAGTAACGATGTCTAGTCCAGGGTTTGCGCTAGGATTTTTTTTCTTTCGCCATCACTTTCGCCAGTCTATTTTTTTTTGTGCCAAAATCTTAAAACCTGAGCCAGTTGAAGAAACTTCTTCGCAAAATGCAAGACATGGATAAAAAAGATTGTCATCTGCTCTACAATTTTCTTTGGCACTTAAAGGGTTAAAGTTTAAATGCACAGACTGTCCTTTTGTGGCCTTTATGGATGTGTGTAATGGGCTGTAATGGTAAATTATCCAAGAGTAGATGCGCCTAAAGACCCCAGGTGTTTCGATCAAACCAGCAGTCACACTTCAAACCAGTCATCTATGCTGTCTTGCCGATAGATAGCTTAGCAAAATCCATAGACCAAAATCATTTAGATAGCTTGAGTTTTCCGACTTCCAGCTTCTCTCCATAAATGCAACAAAACCTTGCTTAAATGCTTTTGTTTTTGCTCCAACAAGTAGGCGTTGTTAGGCCATGGAGGCTGCCATTTTGGTTGATCACATGATCACATTACCGTAAAAATTCGGCTATAAGACGAGGATTTTTCACTCCAAAATGAGCCCCAAAAATGACCCCGTCTTATAGCCGAGGTCATGGACTGCATGCTTTTTTCCGGCAATGTCCGTACGGAAACAGCCGATCGGAGATTTTTGAATTGATATAAATCGCCGCCCACAAACCACCGCTACCATTTATCTGCACAGGATCGGTAAATGACGTCATCCGACACCAGCACCCCAACACGTGTTTAATGTCATTGTGTGTATCTATTTCATAAAAAAAAACGTTAGGAACAGGTAAAATATATTTTCTCAATAGCTAAACGGTTGTGAATAGAAGTGGATAGAAAACCAGCGTTTTGCACAGCTCCCGAATTATCCCCAGAAGCTCCGTGTCAATAACCAACAACAGCGTTCGACTTTTCGGGCTCAGCGTCTGCTATTTGGCGCCAAAACATAACCATACATGAGATCGTAGAACAGTCCATTTTTAATATGAAACATCTACCGTTAGATGTAGCTAATTGTCTGAGGAGCGATTAAATCATTTTCACATTGATTGTGGACTAAATTTTATGACTGACATAACTTGACCATATTTTCACACCTTATCGACATGCACCGCAGGGTGGCAATTACATGAGAGGGATTAACTATAGTGTCATACTTGAACGGTAATAAATACACAGATAGTTTGTCTTTGAATTGACAGTGCAGCAATAATTGCAATTTACTTTCTGGTATACTTTTACCGGATTTAACGACTCAAAAAAGACTGACAGTTATAGACGATTTGTTTTTTGCAATTGCCCGACCGGGCGTCATAAGGTCAAAGTGCAGTTGCCCGGTCTTGTTCCGGTCAGCCGGGAAATGGATTTGTCATTCCTGTCGTCTATGTAATAGGTAGAAGAAAAGGTGTGAAATACACGTGTCAGTAAACGGCTTAAGTCGGCAATAACCGGGATGGGACTTTCTTTTTTTTATATTTTTTTTTCGCCACTAGTTTTCGCCAAATGACACAGATTTGGGCCAGATTTATTTTCTTTTCGCATTTGGCGACTTTGGCGACCGCTAGTGCGAACCCTGCTAGTCGAAATTAATGCGCTTGAAAGTAGTTCCGACTATTTAGTAATGACGTGCTTTCACTACAAAATAAAATTCTGAATATTAATTTGGATTGCGATCCAAATAACAGGATTATGCCGGCCCACTTACGTGGACGTTGCCCCTGTACCTGCACGTTAATCAAAAATCCATTGATGATGATGATGAAAATTATTCATTTTGGGTAGAATACACCTGCGTTAATTGTTTGTCCGAAAGTCGTCACGTGACCGGGTGGAGCTATATTAAGATATCGTTTTTTCCTTTTCATGACGTAGGCAGCCTGGCAATTAGTATAAACGCTATTTGATCAATTTATTCAAGGTTTGAGGCTCAGGTGCCAGTGGGCCAACAGTTCGCATCGACATGGCCTCCAAAGTTTGACGATTTCGCGCCGTACTCTTGCATTATCTCTGGGATTTTATAAATATACAGACATCCACATCCATGATGTGTTATTTCACAATAATTCTTACTTTCAGGCATCTTGAAAGGTCTTGTTTTTCAACTAGATCTACTTTCGTCCGAGATTTTTAGTTTTCCTCTGTTCGAGTCGAGACCCAGTCTAGCAGGGTATAATGCTTGAGACGAAAGTATAGAAAAACACGACACGTCGAATTTATACTTTTTTCATCATCATTATTTATTGTCACCATTATTATTATTATTATTATTATCCTCACGCTTTAGCAGAGGGGCTATTATATCCGCCTTCGTCCGTCTGTGCGTCCCTCTCCTAAACTATAAGTCGGAATCCAACCAAATTTGGTGTGTGGGTTGCTTACATGAGTGGGGTGTGCAACAGCACATTTATTTTTGGACCCGCCCACAGGGGCTCTGGGGAGGGATCAAAAGGTTAAATATCAATAAAATTCAATTACAAAGTCAATTTTAAAGATTTTGATACCAAACTTTGCAAACGTAATGATTAATGAAATATGTAAAACATATTGAACGGGACTTTGTGGGATCAGGGGATGCAAAACTAAAGTTTTCAGAACATAGTCATGTGGCATATCAAATCAAAGGGGATGGTTAGTAGAATATAATACAAGCTCGGACCGGTATTGATGGGTCCGAGATATAAGTAAACTTTTTACCCTGGGGTCAGATTTTGGCCCGTGGGTGTGTGTGTGTGGGGGGGGGGGGGGGGGGGGTCAAAAGGTCACATGTCAGTCAAATTCAATTGGTTTTGGTTTAAACAGTATTTATTCATTTCATTTGATAATTCAATTCGAACAGTACATGTACAACTTACAATGACAGGATTCAATTGCAAATACATGTACATGGTGCATGAATGTCATTTGACGTGTCATCAGTAACAATTCTGATGTTGTTATTTGGTACTTAGCCCCTGTGGAGAAAGCCTGGGCATTTACGATGGCGTGTCATCGACTATAATTAATATCATCATCATTGTTATCAGAAAAAGTTATAAACTGAAGGACCGCTGAGGAATAGAAAAGGTTAAAAATTTTTGGTCATTTGTAAAGTCCCAGAAAAAAAAAAAAAAAACAATCGTTTGGGATCACCTCACTTAGGGAAAATGGAATTTTGAAATATGAATCGCGCGAAAAGGCAAATATATGTAATAAGCAGCTTCAATCGGCGTAAGGTAAAAGCCCGTTCCCATCTATGGCGGACATAACAGTTGGCCCCAAGGGGTCGCAAGACTGTTGGACAAGCTCAACATGCATACTGCTGCTGGACATGATGGTCTGAATGCCAGGGTGCTTAAAGATACCTCCTCTGCTGGCCTTTATCTTCAATGAATCACTTGCTTAGTGCACTGTATCAGATGAATGGCGACAAGCAAATGTTACTCCATTCTTTAAAAAAGAGGACAATTATGATGCTGCAAACTACAGACCTGAATCTGAATCGTTACTGGTGACACGTCAAATGACATTCATTCACCAGGACCGATGTCGCTGAGTAATAAATCAAGTTTATTCGTACACTAGGTCAATACAATGTTGACAAGTGTTGCCATTAATACACAAGCAAATTGCATATACGATATCATGGGGTATTCAATGTGATTAGACAAAGATGAGAAAAAAATAGAGGTAGGAGCTCAACAGACCGAACAAAAAGAATACATCTTTTTTTTTTTTTTTTTTTTTTTAATTTTGTACTATACTTTTGCCAGTTCACCGTACGTAGCGTTCACGAAGGCGTGCTAATCGTCAATCAGTACATTTGCAAGCACATATCTGTTGCAAAACCCTGGAGCATATATTAGGCCTAAAAATAGCTGCGTTTCCGCTAACATGCCGAAAAAATTAGGGTCGGTAGGTCGATTAAACATTTTATTCTTTGTCAACCTTTTTTTTGATGGAAAAAGAGCAAAAATCTTTAAAAGGGCTATATTACCAAAACCATTAAAATAATGAGGTTTGGAGCATCAATGAAGCCAAAAAAAAAAACAACAGGATTTTAAGTATTAGTTTTGCTTTTTTTGACAGTTTTATGATATTCTATCAAAAATGCTAGAAAATACTAAGGTCGGTAGGTAAGAAAATATTTTTATTTTTTTCTGGATGGCCAAAAAAGTTGTAGAGTCGGCACAAAAAAATCAGGGTCGGTCGGGTAAGCGGAAACACAGTTTAATTTTTTTATGCCTTAGTTGATAATATCAGCAGTCACCTAGCATTTGAAAGCATCCTTGCTGACTATAAACACGGTTTCCGAAGCTGAAGGTCTTGCAAAACTCAACTGGTTCAATTCTAACCGTGACATAGTGAGCAATCTAGATGGGGCCCTTAATCGTGGCCACAAACAGACTGACCTTATTATCATGGATTTTGCCAATGTCTTCGACAAGGTACCTCACAGGAGGCTATTGTATAAATTGAATTATTATGGGATAAGAGGATTCACACTGAAGTGGATTAAGCTCATGGCTCTCTGGCCACTCACAACAGGTTGTACTTGATGGCCAAGCGTCGGATTCAGGCCCTGTTTAATCCGATGTCCCTCAAGGTTCGGTATTTTGGACCGGGCTTTTCTTGGTATTTATCAATAATCTTCCGGATAACATCAGGTCATCTGTTCGTTTGTTTGCTGATGATTGTGTTTTGTATAGGAATATATATACTCCTTCTGACTGCCCTATCTTACAAGCTGACCTGGATAGCCTAGCATGTTTAGGGCGCCCGATTGGCAAATAAAGTTCAATGTGGCCAAATGTCATTCAATGAGGTTGTCACAACACCCTACAGACAAGCAGATTCAATTCGACTGCTCACTACATTGGAGCATGTTCAATCCTTTCTAAGCATGCCCAGGAAAAGAGGTGCGAGTTGGACCGGCCATGCATATAAACCCTATTGGTTTCATTGGGCCGCAGGGCTTGAGATGTCATTCAATCTCAATGTCGGGTAAAAGTCCCACAAAATTGGAAGCAGCGTCTCCAAAATGACATATACAGTGTTGACGGGGACGTTAAACCTCAAATCAAACAAACAAAAGCATGTCCAATCCGCAAAATATCTTGGCATCACCATCACTGGTAATCTCGATTGGGGTCAACATATTTATGAGATTACATCCAATGCAACAAGGACATTAGGATTTCTTAGACGCAATATGTTGCATGCTATACATTGGTTCGACCTCAACTTAAGAATGCATCAACTGTTTGGCACACCCATGTTAAAACTCAGATTCAGCAGGTTGGGAATGTTCAGAGGACGACTGCCCGATGGACCTGCATACGATGGAGGAACAAAAGTAGTGTTGGCGATATGCTTGATGAGCTGGAACGGCCATCGTTGGAGGGCCGCGTCGTGAGCAGTCCTCTTTAACCTTCTGGTGATTGAATGTCATTTTGGCATGTCACGAGTAACCATTCAGATAAGATGCACCCTGATACAGTGTCTCTTAATGAAGATAAATACTTGACCCCTGTGACTGGTTCATCTCAAACAAGGGCATCAAATTAAACAACAGTCAATATCGCAGGTACCGGGCCTATAGTGATGCCCTGAAGAATTACTTTTTCCCGAGAAGTATTCATCAGTATAATAGTTTTCCCTTCTCTGCGGTAAATGCCAAAACTGCAGAGGAGTTCAAAGTATGCATGGTATAGATTGGGACTCAGAGGTATACCTCTGTAAGCAGATTGTAAATAGTTTTAAGAACCCATCCAGTGATTTATTTATTTATTTATTTATTTATTTATTTATTTATTTTGCTAAATTCTAAATTTAGAGCACCACCTAGCTGAGATAATAACCAAGTATGACCGACTCAGTATATGAAGATAAATACATGTAGATAGATTCGATTTATTAGGATTTGCAAACATCCTGTAGATAAATGCATGTAATCACGGGACTAATCCCGGTATCCGTGCCGGTATTCAACTTTCTCTTCAGGCTCTTCAGACTTCAGTTGGTGTAGATTGTTTTGGTGTAGAATTTTACGATATAGCACCAGATCGTACATTGTAAAATAGAAGTGAATGCAATGATCAGGAATCGATACAATTAACCCACAGCTCCCATCAGAGACACCAAGTAAGTCGACATAAAAGCAGAAAAAGCCGACAGACTATTTCGTCTTTCGGATGGCAGTTATATGCCACCATAGAAAAGGAAAAATATCTCCACCAAACGGATGGGTGGCCAGCCAATCACGGGACATGCTATCTACTGCGATCGGCCACAGCAGATGTACATTACGTACACACCAGACGTAATTACATGATTACTGTATAGATACGGTCGGCCTCGGTAGGTCAGTCGGATGCGCGTCTGACTGGTGATCAGGAGGACGCGGGCCGGGTCGCCACATTCTTTCGTGGAGATTGATCATGAAATATTTTCTACGGTCATTCTCTCCCTTCCGCTGATTCAAGAAGGCAGTTGTCAAGAATGTTCACTGTAATGGTTAACCGCTTGCGTATAAGCCTGTCCAGGAAAAGTGTGGATAAGTAAACTGACCGGCTCAAAAAATGACCTAAAATAGTGTTGACTGGGCCGTAAAATTCCAATAGATAGATAGATAGCACGTGAGCGCAAAGGCAAAGTTGTGAAGGCTGAAAATGAAAAGCGTGGAAAGTAAAAAGATTAAAAGCAAGGCGGTGATTGTTTAAGGCGAGAAGTGGTTTATCTAGCTGAGTGAACATTGGACAGGGTAACTACTTCTAAGGGGAAGGAATAGTTCGGGAGAAAACTATTAATAGTAATCCGTGGCTGTCAACCCTTATCCTGCTGTTCACGACAACCCCTATCTTTGCAAACAGTGTAGATCCAAATCAGATGGCTTTTGAAAAAGCCATCTGATTAGGATCTACACTATTTGACATTCAGTTTAAGAATTTGTAGGAATAAATTACATCAAGTAATTTGATTGCTTCAAAGTCAGAAATGGGTGTGGCTAAATTGAATATTCAGCAGGAGAAGGGTTAATATCTATCTGCATGTCATAGGGTGGGAGTCTGTAAGGCTGCGATGTACTGGTCTCTGGGAATAGCAACAAGGTCATTGGTATTTTGTACACAAGTGAGAGTCGGTTATCTGTGCAGCGATGGTCGAGACTGCTCCACTGAAGTGATTGCAACATGTCAGTCACATTTGAATTTCTGCTGTTGTCTCGTTTGTTTGTTTGTTTGAGGTTTAATATCCTCGTCAACACTATTTAGATCATTTTGGAGACGTCGCTTCCAATTTTGCAGGTCTTTTACCCGACAATGAGATGAAATGGCATCTCAAGCCCCGCCGCCAAATGAAACCAGTAGGGTTTATATGCATGGACAGTCCGACTCGCAACACTTTGCTGGGCAGGCTTAGATCTTCTAAGCGGTTTACCACTACTCATATGCACGGTCGGTGACAGCACTGTGAGAAAGCATCGTGCAGCCCAATCTATTTCCCCAAGCCCCGATGGGCGGGGGCAATGAAGTCTCACATGAGGTCGTACTACCTCTAACAATATTGTATCGGGGTATAGGCTCCCTAAGCTAGAAGCATATCCTAGCTGCAGACATACAATTGTTTTATATGCGGTTGCCTTGAGACCTCATTGTGTATTTTGATATTTCGTTTGAGAAATCCAAGGGTTTGTCCTCTTTGACACTCTTGATATGTGTTCGTGTTCCATTACGAAAACACGCCTATAAAAATACAATGTAACCTTTTTCGCCGAAAAAATGAAAATTTTGAGATGAAAAAGTGTGATATTTTTCTAATTTCTGCTCAAAATATAGAACGTGGTACTCGTTAGAACCGCCTCGTCGAGGCGGTTCTAACGAGTACCCACAGTCTATATTTTAGAGCAGAAATACGAAAAATAAGGTTTACCACTGTAAACCCCAGTTTTATTATATAAAAATGTGGTTCGAGGGGGTCAAAATTACATAGGCGTGTTTTGTGATGCCACGAGAGATTTTCAGAAATGTCAACAAAGACTTTAGCTGATGGACCTGCTTCCAGGAGGATACTATGCAGGTAGTACTGGCTTTAGACCGGTCGCTGAGACTTCGTGATATGTGTAACTCAGCATTTAGATGGATGAAATTCCATGTCCCAGACCTTTTCCCGGCACGCAAGACCTAGGCTTAATACAGTAGGCTATTAATTCGATGGCTCGAACACCAATGGATCGTTTATTATGGCTGAGTCGAACCTGTTCTTGAGTTCTTAGGGAATTTCTCTAAGTAAAGAAACAGTGATGAAAATTTAGGATATTTTAGCTTGCAAATGTATGCTGTGTGCACTCATTAGAATCGCATCAAAGAGGCGATTCTAAAGAGTACACACAGCATACATTTATATCAGAGAACATCGAAAAGAAGTCCCAAAATTATCCCCGTTATGTCTCCTGGAAGTAGCCCTCAGTGACTCGAACTACCCCTCTCTCGAACAGGTTTATGTGGCCCTAAAAGAGTTCGAGCCATTGAAGGTCGACTGTATTAACTTCTGCACAAATGATGGCATAGTGTCCACTTTAACCTGGGATTGTGGAAATGTTGTTGAATATATCAAGAACGTTCTGACATTTTGTGGGAAGGTTGATCATTTGTTATTAGCAGTGATCATTCACTGTATCAATGCATTCCCTATAGAAGATTGAATAGTTGCAATCATCATCTGGGGATAGTGTCGTCCAGTCTAAAACTGGGTAGGCTGAAAGTGATCTGGCGAATTCTTCGGAACTGTCTGGGTCATGTTCATGAGGCTTGCGGAAGGCACATATAAGAAGAGGTCTCCTACCAGTATTCCGGATTTTGACCCACAAAATTTCAGAGTTTGTCCGCAGGTCACATGTTTCAAATACCAGCATGGCAAGTTTGACAAGTATGATGACTCCACCGCCATTCTGACTTTCATACTTTTATTGTCACGACAGAAGACATCATAGCCTAGGCCAGGTCTGAAAATTTCATTGTCGTGTATTCTGGGTTAAGACAGGACCACCGTCAGGGTCATCAGTACAAACTGGAATTTTCAAATTCTAACTGGTCACTGGTGCGTCCAACTGATATTGGCTTAAAGTTGGACAAGGCCTGCTGTTCTTGCAGCAGATAAGGGTAGAGGGGAAATATTGTTACTTCTTCTGTTTCTACACTTCCATTTATTTTCCTCTTTCACCCCTGTCCCTCAGTGTCATCTTCTCTGTTATCCTTTCTATCTCCTTTTCTCCGTTTCTCTGGGAGACGACACAAAATGGACCACAAGGGTTGACGTGTTGTTTAACCCAAAACAATCAACCCAAAACCAAATTCTAACTGTTAATTCATGATAGACTGGCAATTTATGTGAACGACCAGGGCTGGTCTGTGATTCTGTGAGGTTTTATTCTGTTTTGATCTGACATTGCAGGGACGTGGTTGGGTTCCCTAGTCTACTTTCGTCAAGATTCTGAAACTTACTTTCAGTTACAAATGATGAAAGGCTTCGCGGCTACTAAGGCTTGTGTAGTTAGTGCAGCCACATTTAGTGCAAAATAATGAAAAGCTGGATTCCGCGAGTAGAGTTTACACTTTCGCAATTTGCATGGAAGCAGGTGTCGCATGCATCACACATAAGACATAAGACTTTTGTCAGTCAAGGTGACTGGTTTCTCACAGCTAACATAGGGGAAGATGGTGTACGTTTCATTTGCGGGTCGAGGGTTTACCTCCACACACACCCAAAGGAGAAGAAGAAGAACTCAGAAAACCAGAACAGTTTACTGATGATTTACTCAAGCAGTCAGTCCCTCATCCGTGACCTTAACAGAGACAAACAGTCCCTTAGATCTCGACAATGTATTTGGTGCAAGAACAAAACACTGGTGCTGGGTAAATGGTCCTGAACGGGGATTTAAAAAGATTTCGTTTGACCTTTAAGTTGATGTGTTTTAAACGGTGGTTTGCACCCGATAATATGTAATCAAAAAAAACTTGGTTTGCAGATTGCGAACATCAAGGGAGCAAATCAGTCTGCGCATCGGTGCATGCTACTCGGATACTATACTACGTGTCTAAACTTGCAAGACTTGCTAGTCTGTGTAGCAGAGCAGGACATTTGGTGTCTTAGTAGTTATTTTTGATTCGTTGACGAAGAATTGAAGATGCAACAGAGGCTATATTTTTTATTGGCTCATAATGAAACTTGATCAGGAAGTATGTCTAGATAAAATTAGGTCAAGTTCGTAAAGAGGTAATCTGGGGTCAAAACCTAGGCCTCTAGGTCAAATCATATGAAAAAAATTGCGGATATCATACAGGCTGTATTTTTCATTGGATCGTAATGAAACCTGGTCAGGATGTCTGTCTAGATAAATTCTAGGTCACGTTTGAATATTGGTCATCTAACGTAAAAAACTAGAATGTAAATATAAGAAGTACACTTAATTTGTCTGTTGTTCATGAGAGTATGGACGACGGCGGGTCACTAGCAAAGTTTACATGAACTCCTTTGGGGTTCATTGACTTTGCATGTGACCCACTGTGTTCATGCTTTCATGAACAGAGGAAAAATGAAATTCATTTCTTAAATTCATCACTAGATTAGGCGACTAGTGTTAGAATTTAAAATATTATGTTATGATGACAGACATATGAGAACTAAATGATATTCAGTTTGACCATGTTAGCAAGAGGATATCAATACAGCATTGCTCAACAGAGACTGTTGTTTTGGCATTGACGGGATTGCGTTGTTCCAGAAATACTGGAAATTACACAATATAGCGTTGTTGTATTTGAAATACATTTGAACCTTAAACATAAAAATGAACGGATGTAAGGGCGGGTGAAAAGAAAACAACTAGAGCCCTTTAACAAGGAATGGGAATGTGTGGCGGCCGTAAAACGGCCCCCTGTCCTACATCATAGTGTAGTTTATATTTTCTTGTTCTTTGGGATCATTGATTCCATTGTTGAATTTTGAAAATATCTGAGGGTCACTGATGAGGCTTAATTGGCCGAACTTAGCTAATCTGGCCCAGAAAACATGTACACTCTATATTTTCCAGTTCTCTGGTGTGTTCCTTGCTTCCAAAGGATAACCCTTTCTGGAACATATTTGACGTCACTACAGCTGGTGTCTTGGAATGTGTGGCGGCCGTAAAACGTCTCCCTGCCCTACATCATAGTGTTGTTTATATTTTCTTGTTCTTTGGGATCATTGATTCATTGTTGAATTTTGAAAATATCTGAGGGTCACTGATGAGGCCTCAATGGCCGAAACTAGCTAGTCTGGCCCAAAAAAACATGTACACTCCATATTTTCCAGTTATGTGGTATATTCCTTGCTTCCAAAGGATAACCCTTTCTAGAACATATTTGACGTCACTACAGCTGGTGTCTGGGAATGTGTGGCGGCCGTAAAACGTCTCCCTGCCCTTTATCATAGTGTTGTTTATATTTTCTTGTTCTTTGGGATCATTGATTCCATTGTTGACTTTTGAACATATCTGAGGGTCACTGATGAGGCCTAATTAGCCGAAACTAGCTAGTCTGACCCAGAAAACATGTACACTTCATATATTCCAGTTCTGTGGTGTATTCCTTGCTTCCAAAGGATAACCCTTTCTAGAACATATTTCCCATTCTTCAAAGAGCTGTGTGACTAATATTTTCCAAGTAACAAGCTTATTTAAGTATTTATATTTAAGTGTATAGACATGCTGAGATAATATTATATATGTTTTATATTCCAGCATTCCAGTAGTCATGACTAGAAAGTATGTTCTTGCACACCAGATAAAGAAATCCGTGACTTTATCCTGGGATAGAAATTTATGTTCTGACCCAGGTGGTCCGACCCAAAATCGAATATAATCGCGTGTTTGATAAATACACTAGTTGAATACGACCTCGTATGCGCCGTCGTTAAGGTTGATGTCATATCACTTTACGGGACGTCAATAAACATTCCTGTAGTGTCATCACAATATGGCGGACGTCGGTAGGCGAAATGACTGCAGCATTAAAAATCCAAGCTACGAAATGGAAGGTTTGCAAGAAAAAGGATCCTATATGGGTGTGAAGGCTGGATAGAAAAATCCGTCCCTGTGGATCACTGTCCGTCATCACTCGGCAAGCCTCGTGATGCCGGACAGTGACCCTCGGGACGGTTTTTTCCATCCACCCCTCACATCCATATAAGATTCTTATATTATGAAAAGGAGAATATCACCAGTCGACTTATGTTTGTAAAACAGTTACTGATGTTACATGTTGTATATGCACTTGTGTTTGGAAAATAAACAAGAGGGCCATGATGGCCCTGGATCGCTCACCTGATCCATAGGGTATCAAGTGGACCCTTGGGAGAGCCATTATTGGCCCCGGGCTAAATTATGATTTATCTTGGTAGTGGTCTAAAAGGTGAGGCTAAATACCAAATATCAAAGAACAGATACTTCTGGTTTCAGACAAGATTTTTAAAGGTTTTCCTTATATAGGTCTAGGTAAACCTTGGGGTCCCCGGGGCGGGCAATTTTTGCCCCCAGGGCTATAATTTGAACCATCTTGGTAGAAATCCACAAGACGAAGCTTCATACCATATATCAAAGACCTTGGCCTTCTGCTTTCAGACAAGAAGATTTTCAAAGGTTTTCATTGCCTTGACTTCTATTTCCTAGGGCTATAATTTGAACAATTTAGATGAAGCTCCACACCAAATATCAAAGACCTGGGCCTTGCGGTTTCAGCGTAGAAGATGCTTTTTTTTAAATTTCCCTATATAAGTCAAGGTAAAAAGTTAAAAACGAAGGGCCCCGGGACGGGGGCATTTTTAACCCAAGGGCTATGATTTGAACAATCTTGGTAGAAGTCCACTAGATGAAGCTACACACCAAATTTCAAAGAACTGGGCCATCTGGTTTTGGAGAAGAAGATTTTTAAAGATTTTCCCTGTATAAGCCAATGTAAAACCAAAGGGCCTGCAGGTGGGGGCATTTTTCGCCCTAGGCCTATAATTTGAACAATCTTGATAGAGGTCCACTAGATGAAGTTCACACCAAATATCAAAGAACTGGGCCTTGCAGTTTCAGAGAAGAAGATTTTTAAAGATTTTCCCAGTATAAGTCTATGTAAAACCAAAGGCCCCCGGGACTGGGGCATTTTTGGCCCCAGGGCTATAATTTGAACAATCTTGGTAGAGGTCCACTAGATGAAGCTTCATACCAAATATTAAAGACCTGGGCTTTGTGGTTTCAGAGAAGAAGATTTTTAAATATTTTCCCTATATAAGCCTATGTAAAACCAAAGGGCCCCGGCGCGGGGGTATTTTTGGTCCTAGGGCTATAATTTGAACAATCATGATAGAGGTCCACTAGATGAAGCTTTACACCAAATATCAAAGACTTGGGCCTTGCGGTTTCAGAGAAGAAGATTTTTAAAGATTTTCCCTATATAAGCCTATGTAAAAACAAAGACCCCCGGGGCGGGGGCATTTTTGGCCCCAGGGCTATAATTTGAACTATATTGGTAGAGGTCCACTAGATGAAGCTTCATACCAAATATCAAAGACCTGGGCCTTGTGGTTTCAGAGAAGACAATTTTTAAAGATTTTCCCTATATAAGCCTATGTAAAATCAAAGGCCCTCGGGGCAGGGGCATTTTTGGCCCCAGGGCTATAATTTGAACAATCTTGATAGAGGTCCACTAGATAAAGCTTCACACCAAATATCAAAGACTTGGGCCTTGTGGTTTCAGAGAAGAAGATGTTTAAAGCTTTTCCCTATATAAGCCTATGTAAAACCAAAGGCCCCCCCGGGGCGGGGGTATTTTTGCCCAAGGGCTATAATTTGAACAATCTTGGTAGAGGTCCACTTGATGAAGCTCCATACCAAATATCAAAGACCTGGGCCATGCGGTTTCAGAGAAGAAGATTTGTAAAATTTTCAGTAAAAATCTATTTTAGCTCCTGTGACCTAGATGTGCAGCAGGCCGGAACCATTTGAACAACTTTGATAGGGGACCACTTAAGGATCATTCCTGTGAAGTTTGGTCAAAATCCGATCAGTGGTTTAGGAGGAGATGTCGTTTGAAGAAATTGTTTACGCACGCACGAACGCACTGACGCACGGACGGACGCACGACGGACGAAAAGTGATCCCAAAAGCTCACCTCGTCACTACGTGACAGGTGAGCTAAAAATACAAAAAAAAAAAATACATGCAGATCACTAAATCGTATGAAAAACTTGCGGATGCAATAAAAGCCCCATTTTTCAATGGATCTTTGAAAAAGTTTATCAGATTGTTTGGCTGTATGATATTTGGGTCAAGTTTGAATCTGGGTTATCTCAGATCAAAAACTGGGTCACTAGGCCAAATCATATGAAAACCATGTGGCCGCAAAAGATGCTGCATTTTGCAATGGCTCTTCGTAAAACTGTTCTGGTCGGGCCCATCGGAGTCTAACTGTTCGTTTTCTTTTGCTCCTGCATTTCAGTGGTTGCTTGCTGTCGAGCCCTCACCGTTGTTTCATCTCTGTGGTTGTTTGATTATTTGTGTTCACGGAGATGTTGCACTGATGAGTGAGGAGGCCTTCATGCGGACTAAACAAATTATGTGTCTAAATCGCGACGGAAGTAAGTGCGAGGATTGTGGCCACGTAAAATCGTTTTAAGCGTCCCCCACCCCCCACCCACCCATATACACACCCAGTGGAATTCGTTTCACTGATCGTTCCAAGGCGGTTCTTCTGTCGCGGTTTGTTTTTGTTATGGTCTATCTTTGAGTGTTTGTATCGCTTATTTCTTTTGTTTTGGATAGCCAATTGGCAATTTTGTGGGAAAGTAAAGGTCCTTTTGGCTTTGATGTTGCACTGATGAGTTAGGAGGCCTTCATGCGAACTGAACAAATTATGTGTCTAAATCCCGACGGAAGTAAGTGCGAGGATTGTGGCCACGTACAATCGATTTAAGCACTCTCCCCCCCCCCCCCCACACACACACACAGTGGAATTCGTTTAACTGACCGTTCCAAGGCGGTTCTTATGTCGCGGTTTATTTTTGTTATGGTCCGTCTTTGAGTGTTTGTATCGCTTATAATATTTTGTTTTGGATAGCCAATTGGCAATTTGGTGGGAAAGTAAAGGTCTTTTTGGCTTTCCGCTATTGATGTTTCCATTAGGGTCTGTTGTTTCATGTTTGTGTTTCTTTCCATTTGGTGTCTCTGATGGGAGCTGTGAGTTAATTTATCGATTCCTGATCGTTGCCTCCACTTCTATTTTGATCAAGATGTGTGTCTTTGTTTGTTTGCTTTGAGGGTTAATGTCCCCGTTAACACTATGTAGGTCATTTTGGAGACGTTGCTTCTAATTTTGTGGGACTTTAACCCGACATTGAGATGAAATGACATCTCGATATTAAATGTATACCCTTCAAATTTTGTTTGAATGTTTGTTTTGATGAAGTCTAGGTTGAGCGGGAATATGAGTCATCTGCGATAAAAACAACAACAACAAACAAGTAGGTCAAATAGTACCAAAAATAGTTTAGTCCATAGAGGCTGCATTTTGCATTGGATCTTCATGAAAATAGGTCAGATGGTTTTATTTTGTTGTATTCTGGGTCGCTTGTCGAGTTAGAATATGGGCTATCTGGGGTCAAAAGCAGGTCACTAGGTCAAATTAGAGATGATAATGATGATTTCGTGTTTAACGACGCAGCAACCCTCCTTGTGGGTCATAAGCGTCCAACGATTTATGATAAAATAAGTGTTAACAAATTAGAGATGAAAATTGTATATGCAGCAGAAGCTGCACTTAAACTGTGATTTTGGTCAGTTAATTCAGGTGAACGATACAGGGCCCTCTTGTTTTTATTATTTTTACTCGAAAACATAGACAGTGGATACTCGTAAGAACCGCATCTATAAGGCGGTTTTAATGAACACTCATAATCTATATTTGGAGCAGAAATAAGGAAAATAAAAAAGCTGGTGCTACAGATATGAATATGCCATTTTAGCACACCGAAATGATAGTATAATTGGCATTTTTGTTGCTTAAAGGGAATGAATACACCTTCAGGGGAGGCAACTCCTTTAAAAGTATTTGTGTTTTCCATGTCAACAGGGGTCAACTCTTAAAGGAAAGAATTTGCTCCTGAGGAGCGAATTCTTTCCTTTAAGAGTAGACCCCTTTTTCAGTGGGGCAGGGCTTATAGAAAAGCAAACAGGACGTCCGGAAAGTAGTCTCCCTCCCTTTGAAAAATGGCAGAAAATCTGCTAGGTATTCCCATTCATCTTAAGTTCTGTTTCCAGCTCTTGAAAGGAAGTAGGAGGTGGTGACTTAGATATCTGAGATTTACAATGCCCTGTGGAATACATTAATAAAGTCACACCCATTTCTAACTATCAACATGGCATTTTTCATATCCGTGTGCCACAGTCTGGTAACCATTTTGTTTAGCGGTTGGGAACCATTTTTCAATTTTGGTAGAGGGTCAACCAAGAAACATTCCTAGGGAGTAATTTCAAAATCCATTCACCGGATTAGGAGAAAATGTCATTTGAGTAAATTGTTGACGAACAACGCACGACGGACGTTATTTCATAACGTCGTTGCAATAGCTCGAAGTGAGCACTCAGACGAGCTTAAATGGACAAATATATCTAAAAGAAAAGCTACAAAGGTGAATGCCTTTCCCACAATATGACAAGTCCTCAATAACTGCAACAGTTATAACATTATAAATAACATTATTCTCTGCTGAGAGAGAAAGAAAAAAGGAACTAAAAACTAACAAATATTGCTAGAACCATCACTATCTCTTATACAGCGCAAATAGTCAAGCTTGCATCCGGCTTCTTGCTTGTATAAATCCCTAAAAATCTTTAACAGAAAATTGAATTTGATTCATAGCTGGGCCTTTGAAAACAATGAAAGAAGTAAACTAGAAACACTACAAAGGGCAAAATTAATTTAAAGTGCAACAATTCCATTGGTTCCCCTTTAAACTAAATGTGAAAGAAAAGTATTGAAACGTGAGTTTTTTTTATCGCTTTGTATTGTCTGCATCGCCAAAAAAAAAAGAAGAAAAATGAACAAATAAAAGGAAGAAAAAAGATTGAAAATTAACTGTCTTTCCCACAATTGACAAGTCATACCTAATATATGTATCAATTTTCTGAATTTTTGATGCTGCAGTTCCCCAGATTTCTTTGACGGAAAATCAGGAAGTGTAATAACAAATGAATGAAGAAGCTGGGAAGATCGTCGTCCTTTACACAATGCATGTGCAAGTCATGCTTTTCTATTCTGCTTAATTTAAGACTTTCGGATTCAGTGGTTCCTGAGAAATCTTTCGCAGAAAAATGATAAAATTTGTATCTGGTTCTCTGAAAGATTGACAGAAGAAAGAAAATAGCTACTAATATTCATATGACCAGTCTATAGACAAACGACATAACAAATGGGGGTGGGGTGGTTAAGGCACAGGTGGCGTGTACCTTGCAACACTGAGACGTCCAAATGATATTGGCTTACAGTTGGGCTAAATATGTTCTAGAAAGGGTTATCCTTTGGTAGCAAGGAGTACACAACAGAACTAGAAAATATGGAGTGTACGTTTTCTTGGTCAGACTAGCTAGTTTCGGCCATTTAGGCCTCATCAGTGACCCTCAAATATTTTAAAAATTCCACAATGGAATCAATGACCCCAAAGGACAAGAAAATATAAACTACACTAAACCTGTCCTTGCAACGGGTAAGGGTAGATGGGGACTGCTTATTTCTTCAGTTTCATTCCTATATTCTTCCCTGTTATGTCTTTTATTTCCTCTACGGTCTCTTCTGCCTCTTTTCTCCCTTTCTCTGAGAGCCGACACAAAATGGCCCACAAGGGTTGAAATGTCGTTAAACTCCAATGCAATCAATCAATCACCCTGTATCTGCATATCACTATTATATGTTGTTATATATCGGTGAATACTTTGAGGGATTGGTGTAAGGATATAAGGATCACCTATTAACTTTTGCCGGGTCCCGAGGAACCTGTTTGAAATAAGACCGCTAGGCCGAGTGCTCATATATCTTCCGTGGGATCCAGCAAATATTATTGCAATTAAATAACCTCGGATGACCGCTATTCTTGCATAATTTACGACTCCAACGGCAAATTGTGACGAAAACGTCCCAAAGCACAACATACAATCTTCAAATGCGACCGTTTAACCAACAAAGCGGATAGTTAAGAACATTGTTAAGAAGGATGAAGAAGCTTTAGCTTTATTTAATGTCGCATATCCGTAACAAATAACATAAGCTCTGCAGAGCTTTTATTGCGTCAGTTAGCAATGACGTTCTGACATTATAAACTCTTAAAGCGTAACGTAGAGAAAGCAATGCCAATCTTATGATATCAAAAGTTCAAAACCTATGTTCAAACAGCACGTGAATTTCATGATTTGTTTGGACACGGTTTCTGGCCCATTCAAGAACAGCTTCAAACAACTGTGCTCATAGGCTTTTATGGCATAAATATGCTTCAATACATTCTTGTTTTATTTCTATATTCTGTAATTTTATATAGATTTTCTCAAAGTACTCCGAATTCCACCCCAAACCCCCACAAACACTACTACTGCTCTTTCATCCTGTACAAACTACCAGCATTTCAGCAACCATTGCTCGGCTTATTTTAGCACCACCTACATATATACGACTAGCATTTCTATAAGTTTTTAAATGAAAGATACACATGAAATAACACCAGTCCTAACCCGCTTTGTAAAAAGGTGTAGTATGTTCACAATAGTGTATTTTACTCTATGGTTTAGAGCATTTTTTCCATGGAGACACCTTTCCAGATTTCCTGTTTTGTTTCATGTAACTGACACAAGAAAAATGCTACTCAGCAGCATTAGACCTCTATTGATGAAGGAGACGGAATAATTTCGATGGAATTGCATTGCTTGAAGGCAGGCGTAACAGTTATTCCTCTAGCATCGTTGCCGAAGTTCAAAATCTGCTTATTTGAGTCTCCTCGCGTAATGCCAGAAGAATGTATTTCTACAGTTATCTCTGTTTATTTAAGACTCCTTGTACAAGTCCAGATTTATACTTTTGCCAGTTTCGGTAGTTTCGTACTTGTTCTTCAATAAAGTCACGTGATGGATAAAGCTGCACCTGTAAATACGAAGAAAACACTTTATGATATCAACATTTGTAAATCTGAAGTTTTGCTAAGTTTGTAAACTCAAAGCAGAACTCATTTTCTAACGGGATAGTTATTTTCAGCAAGTAAAGCGAATTATCGTCGACGTTATTAGCACGATATTTCTTGAAGCAAAATGTTATTTTGTAAAATATCCACACATGAACCAACATTCTAATGCACTTTCGTATGTAACGCGACGTCTGATTGGATAACGTCAAAAATTTGCGACAGTATATTCTGCGATATACTGTCGGAAACCCGACGTCATCACGTAACGTCGCTTTTCATTGGCTGCCATTTGGTTTTACGCAGCTCACAGCGGTTGCCGCTATGTGCAAAATAGTTCAAGTTTTAACAAAACAAGTGAATAAGTGCATTAGAATGGGGATAACTGTAATCAAAAATGTCATTTGGGGAGGTAAATCGTCGGTTTTACGGTCGCAAATTACGTTTTACGGCTCCGCTGACGCGTCGCCGTAAAACGAAATTTCCGACCGTAAAACCTCCCATTTACCTCCCCAAATGACACTTTTGAATACAGTTATCCCCTAAATATACAACCAATAAACATACATCTACATAGCTTACTACTCTGAATAGAATCTCTATAATTCTGGGTTTACACTGAAAATACTTATGCAGAATACTATAAAAAGGGGTGGGGATGAGCCAAAGAGCTGTTCATAACTTGATTATACACGAAATCTAAACCAATTCTTGAGGACGGGTTCGATATACAAGATTAAGTACAGTGCCTCACAATATATCTTTAGGACAACATTGATTCCATTACGAGTACATGAGCGGATGATAAATTAATAATCTGACTGCTCTGGAATTGCCCATAACTCGGACTGCAAAGCAACACCCGCCTTGGGCCTGTCAGCAAATCATATCACGTGAATACAAGCACAGTGAAGTTTTAGATTTTATTTGACGTACCATATCAGTTACCACCTTGAGAACTTTGAGGTTGGCAAGGTTTAAGAAAAGACGTTTGGACACAAATATACACTCTGCCCCTTCACTCACCAAGCTCATGGTTGTTGATGGCTTCTGTACCAGTGATTCCAGGCCCTGTTAATATAATACAAAATGACAGTTTTCAGATGAAAGTGTATACTGTAACATGTTTTATATGTATGACCTCGAGTTTGACATCGGTTCTCATGCATCTATCATTGTCCACCCACCCCCGAGAGGTGCGGTGGCGGACATGTCCTGGAGATTAGGCAGCCAGAACATTTTGACCCTCGGGAATTTGACAAAAATCGTATATTCTTGGGCGGGAACTTAATACAGTAGCCATAAAGTCTTAAAAGAAGATATACGATAATTTTAACCCTATTATAGGAGAAACCCCAATCTGGGACACTAGCAAACTGATAAATACTCAATGGAAGGGCATCCGACCGTAAAATCCGAAATATATCTCATTCTCCGGGACAAGCCCACCATCACCCTCGAGAGATAACACTGGCAGGTGCATTTAACTTTCGATACTCGTGACCCTGATACCTTCCACCCCAGTCCTACCGAGTAAGCTACTGACTGTTAGGAAACGGGCCCATCGGAGTCTAACTGTTGGTTTTCTTTTGCTCCAGCAGTTCAGTGGTTTCTGGCTGTCCAGTCCTCACCGTTGTTTCATCTCTGTGGTTGTTTGATTTTTGCATTCACGGAGATGGTGCACTGATGAGTTAGGAGGCCTTCAAGCAGACTAAACAAATTATTTGTCAAATCGCGACGGAAGTAAGGGCGAGGATTGTGGCCACGTTTAATCGATTTAAGCCCCCACCCCCCACACACACACCCAGTGAAATTCGTTTCACTGACCGTTCCAAGGCGGTTCTTCTGTCGCGGTTTATTTTGTTATGGTCTGTCTTTGAGTGTTTGTATCGCTTATAATCTTTTATTTTGGATAGCCAATTGGCAATTTTGTGGGAAAGTAATGGTCCTTTTGGCTTTCCGCTATTGATGTTTCCATTAGGGTCTGTTGTTTCATGTTTGTGTTTCTTTCCCTTTGGTGTCTCTTATGGGAGCTGTGGGTTAATTGTATCGATTCCTGATCACTGCCTTCACCTCTATTTGTATTTGACTTTTTACATCACTAAATCTTATTTTCCTCTGAGATAGCTGTTTTTAATCGTGGCTTAGCTTGATTTACTTTTTCTATCGTTTGGATCGCGCCAAGCACAACTGGGGTTTCAAGCACGTGCACGTAGCGATGACTCGTTTACGTTTGCTCTGCGCTATTATATAATATCACATTCCTGAGAGTGTGATAGTGAAAAATGCCTTGTTACTCATAAGAAAAGTATATGGTGCCCATTGTCCCAAAGTTTATTGATGCAGACAGGTAAGTTTGTATTCTTACCAAGGTTGTGTAACACTGCAGACTGATTTGAGTCTTCACTAAACGCATATGTACGAAGATCCATTTTCGCTTGTTTTGGCCTATTTTCTATCAATTTTTACCACCTCCCGAGATGAAGAAAGAACTGATGATTTCTCTTAACTTTTTCGTGCTCTGTGTTTTTATGCAGACTTTCTTGGAGTGCTTGTGGAAACTAATCCTATCCCAAAATAGAAGTGAAGGCAATGATCAGGAATGGATACAATTAACCCAAAGCTCCAATTAGAGACACCAAAGGGACAGAAGCACAAACATGAAACAAATTGACCCTAATGGAAACATCAATAGCGGGAAGCCAAAAAGACAGTTACTTCCCCACAAAATGGCCAATTGGCTATCCAAAACAAAATAATATAAGCGATACACACAACACTCAAAGACAAACCAAAACAAAAATAAACCGCGACAGAAGAACCGCCTTGGAACGGTCAGTGAAAAAGAATTCCACTGGGGTGGGTGGGGGGGCTTAATTCGATTTAACGTGGCCACAATCCTCGCCCTTATTTCCCTCGCGATTTAGACAAATACTTTGCTCAGTCCGCATGAAGGCCTCCTAAGTCATCAGTGCAACTCTGAATTTTTTGGCCAGGTACAGAAAAGCTTGATACATTTTTACAGTTTTGTAAGGTTGTTGCAAAGGAGCTAAGCCTGAATCTCCTGCTTTTTATGTCAGTCAGGTCGATATATGCCCTTTTCTTTATGCCTACTTTGTCTGCAGCCCAAATTCCTCTCCATGCAAAAGTTTCTGACAACTGACATCTGTAAAAGTATTCATACACTTTCTTCCATACATTCCTTTCATGCAAGATGCAAGAAGACCCCATGAAGAAGATGTTTGGAATCAACAGATGCAAATATCTGGTAACTTTATCTACATGGGACTGTGAAGTTAATTTGCACTCAAAAACTACCATATATATCTGTAAATTTATTCTAATGCAAATATGAACAAGTAAATTTGTGCATGTAAATTGATTGATTGTGTTTGGGTTTAACGAAACGTCAACCTTTAAGGGTCATTTTGTGTTTTCTCCCAGAGGAGGGGAGAAAAGGTTAGGCAAAAGATCAGACGCTGTTGCTGAAAGTATAGGAATTTTAAAAGTTAAACGAAACAGTATAATTTCCAGTTCAGGACCATTTATTTTCCTAGCCTACACTCACTGACAATCAAACCAACAGTGCAGTCAGTGCTTTGATTACAGTAGAGGCAACTTTCGATAATGCTTGTTTGATTTCCTGCAAATTCTGACCCTTTTTAAAAAGATTATGTAGTTCTAAGAAGGATTTTTTCTCCTCGGGAATAATTTGTTGTTTTTTGTTTTTTTTTTGCTTAATAGTAGACCCATATTGATATAGGTACATATAGACAAAATGGTTTAAAAGTTGCCTCCATTTAAAGTGTACCTATTCCCCTTAATTATATCAGCTGTCTCTATTTGTTTTTTTTTTTTACTTAGCGTTTCATTCTTGCATGCGTGCTCTTTGCCCTCAGCCTTCACGAAAGCCGGTGTTAGTGTTGACTGGTGACCATAAAGGCGTCCCCGTGTTTCACCATAGTGTATGTTTCATCTTCCGGTATTTCGGCGGGATTTTATAATAAATACGGTAAAATAGGAGTGAAGGCAATGTTCAGGAATCGATACAATTTACCCACACCTCCCATTAGAGACACCAGAGGGAGAGAAACACAAACATGAAACAACTGGACTCTAATGGAAACATCAATAGCAGAAAGCCAAAAGGACGGTTACTTTCCAATTGGCTATCCAAAACATATGATATAAGCGATACACACACTCAAATACAAACCATTAGAAAAAAAACCGCTACAGAAGAACCGCCTTGGAACGTCAGTGAAAAGAATTTTACTTGTGGGGCGGGGTGGATATTAAATCGATTTTCAGCTTTGTTGGCCCTTTCAATCATGTATACCGGCACATATATATATGCTTACAGTATCGACGAGATGCCATATCGATAACTACATTCCTTGCCACCATGTTAATAATTACTGACCAAATCCCCTATTTAAAAGAATGGACTTATATGAATGTGTGGCGGCCGTAAAATGTTCCCATGTCCTTCATCACAGTGTAGATAATATTTCCTAGTCCTTTGGAATCATTGGTTCCAGTCTGAAATTTCAAAAATATTACAAGGTCATTAATGAGGTCTTATTGGCCGAAACTAGTTAGTCCGGCCCAGTAAAACTTGCACACTTAATATGTTTGGTTCTGCGTTGTATTTCTTGCTTCCAAAAATTAACCCTATATGGAACATATTATTGCTGCTTGCGATTATTGCTGGCAAGAGCAAAGTTCCCACGAAACTTTTCACGAATAAATCTACATCTCATTTAACTAATAAAATATATGTTTGGTAAGATATGCCAATTACTTCTAGCTAACTTACGAAAACGTCTCCTGTTTTAAGTTCTGCTATTTGAGCAAATACTGTTTTCTTCTGTGAGTAAAAAGGATTAGAAGTCCTCTTCCTACCAGATCCAGATGCAGAAAGACGCCCAGAGACAGGATAATATGGAGCTATAAAGAAAAATTATTCAAGCGTTAAATCACATCATATCACAATAAGACATATGTGAACTAACAGAAAAGCGAAAACATAACGGAAAAGCTGGAGACACCATGGCTCAATAAGGAGGGTAACAGTGATATTGTTTATTTCTTTTTGGAATCATATGCTATAGATACTTGTACAAATCTCTTCGTCGATAAGATACTAACAAGTACCCACCTATATGGTTTATTGAATAAAAAGAAACAATAGAGCAAGATGGCCCTGAATCGCTCACTTGGTTTCAAGATGTCACATAGCTTCTTATAGATATTTGGATAACTGACATTCATCTTATTCCATGGAGCATAAATGTTACACTTATTCAGATGGTCACCTGGGCATCATTCTAACGCTGACTCAAGAGTTAAGGAGAAGTTGTCATTTAAAGATTTTATTCTTTTAAGTCTGCCATTATTTTCAATGGAGCAACACCATTTTGGTAGAAGATTACCTCAGCAACAGTCATGCGAAATTTGAATGGAATTCAACCAAAGATCATTTTGCTCATCGGAGCAAACGGTTTTTCCGATTTTGGTAGATGGTCACCTAAGCAACATACTTATGAAACTAGCCCAATGGGTAAACGGGGAGTTTTTGTTTAAAGATGTTTTTTTAATTTATCTCTGGTGGCCATCTTGTTCTTTTGAGCGGAACCATTTTAGCTATTCTGATTTGGAGCTATTTAGACAACGTTCCTTTGAAGTTTAAGTCAAAATCGAGGGTTTATGAGGAGTTGGCATTGGAATCAAATTGTTGACGCCGCACAACAGCGGTTGCCGACGCAAAACGAATGACGGACAATGGCCGATCACCATAGCTCATCATGGTGCTCAGGTGAGCTAAAAACACAAACTTATCCTTCTCCATCCTCCTTATCTGGAGCCACTGTAAATATAAGGCAACCTTTAATCATTAATACAGTTTTACCAGGCATATCTTTGTGATATGATTTTATCTGTCATGGCTTAAAAATATTTCTGATAAAAATGTGTGTAATTTGCTTTTGTCTGCTTCAAACATTGATTGTGGGCTCACTGACTCAGTTATAACAGGTAACGTACGAAACGTATCTACATTTTTAGCAATTATTAGACAAATAATGCCCTTGTTAACCCCGTTTTTATTTATGAAACCTCTGATTCACAAAGGTGTTTTATACAGACATGTAGACGCGAATGTGTAGTGTAGATGACACTGTATTGCTAAAATTCACCTCTTTTGTCTACAATGTCTGCCATAGTTCCTCTGGCTAAAGGTCTTAATTTGCTTCCAGAGGCCATATCTATAGCTTTATTGAATAATATAACATAACTATGGTTAACTACATAGAGGATCTTACATGAGTGCTAATGTATTATTGAATTTCATGAACGAGTTGAGTAAAAGGGATAAAATGCGAGGCTGTGCCGAGTATTTTATCCCATGTCTTCAACGAGTTATTAAATTCAATAATACATGAGCACGAATGCAAGATTCTATTTATCATATGACATTTAAAACGCATTTTATTCACGATTCTTTAACAAAAATGTCAATAGTCCGCCATTAGAAAACGCGACGTCGTTAACTATGTCGTACATGTAACGTTACGGGGCGTATCTAACTAATTTGCATATTTAATCCACTAGTGGATTATCGAATTTATTACATGTCAGACGCGACGTCATATGATAAATGTAGATATACTTTATGAGCCTGATTAGACAAGAGCATCTAGCTTCTGCTGTTAGTATGCTATTCACCGTGTGGGTGCCAGTCTTATCTGATTGGTTGAACGAATTCAGTGTTTTACGGAGGTTTCAGAGTTCATTGAGAAATGCTGCTTAATTTATCTGTCAGTAATGATTCCCTGTTGTTTGTTCTATTGCTTTTGCTGAGAAACCCTTTAAAGGCATTTATTCTTGATTATTGAGGACTATCATTTCGTTGCATAGTATTATGTAGCCCTCAGTGCTGACTGAAGAGAAGTCCTCTGTCTTCAACAGGTAAGGGGCCTTCCTGGGGAAAACCAATAATTTACTAACTGTTGACTAGAGTGTACATTATTGGTTTCCCCTTAAGTGCCTCAGTCAGGGGAATCAACAATAGCTACTAGTCACCCTATTAAGGGCTGCCTTTGATCTGCTTTAGACAGGGGGCAATAAAACAATTATGAACACACGGTGTGTCATACTGTTCAAGAATAAATGCCTTTAACCATTCTGCTACGTACAGAAAGTACCTTATGCAGATGAAAGCAGTACAGGCTCAGATAAGCGTGAAAAGTGTTCATAACCTCTATAATTAGTAAGCAGTACATATAGGAATCCAGGATAACTGCATAAACTGCTCACATATGCAGACTAGCGAGATATTTTGCCGACTGTAAATATGTTAGGCACCTTTTGACATGATGCAGCTCGTAGTTTCTACACATGACAACATCATTTTAATGAGTTGCAAATTCCTGTGGTAGGGAATAGTTTACTTTAGTTATGAAGAGTCTGATAAAATTAACCAATCATAGCCAAGCGGCTTCCACGAGCTGAATTTTTACCTGAAGCTCTTATGATGAGCTACTTTCCTGAGGTTATTTATGTAGGGGGTGACAAGAACTTCCCTTGACTTGGAATATTTTTTCCACGGAAAGTCTGTCTGATACAATAGTATTGACATTAACGTGTACCTTATCAGATAACAATGTTGCCGCCACCGTGGATCTTTAGTTATAATTACGTGCATCAATTTAAAAAGCACACGCGCCATCTGTCCGTCAATGTATGTGAGCTTACAACCTGCAAAGCTCTTTCATGGGAACATTGAAAAAACAAAGATCAAGGCAACATTGTGGTAGTCTAGCTCCAGTCTTACTGATCATCTAGTCTTTACAGTTAAAGTTTGTCAAAGAAAGCTCGCTTTGGAAACTCGCCATCTTAAGCTACTTTATTTGAATGTGTGTTTGTTTGTTTGTTTTGGAGTTAACGGCCCAGTCAACACTATTTTGGGTCATTTTCGAGCCGGTCAGTTTACCTATCAACACTTTTTCTAGGCAAGTTTATACGTAAGCGGTTAACCAGTACAGTGCACATTCTTTCGCAAGAAAATGACAACTGCCCTTCTTGAACCACGGAATGGAGGGAATGACCGTAGAAAAGATTTCATGATCAACCTCCACGAAAGAATGTTGCCGACCCCGGCAGGAATCGAACCCGTGTCCTCCTGATCACCAGTCAGATGCGCATCCGACTGAGCTACCGAGGCCGGCAGTTTGAATGTGTGACTTCTCGTATGCTGATGGGGCGTTGTATTAGCACTGGTTCATAGTGTCTAAACAGGCTTGTATTTTCAGTGTAACAAAGAGTGCTATCTTTGTACATGCCATGCACTCTCAGTCTGGTGTTAACCATAATAAATATCACCAATTTATCACGGGGTATCACCAAATAATGCTGCAGGAGATAACTAACTAGAAATGTGTCAAAAGGACACACATGTCTCCGCATCACGCTCTGCTCATTGTTAATATTATATAGATCAAGAAGATATATTTTTCAAGATGGAACTTCCACCTACAAACTGATATGAAGGAAGATAAGTGTGACCTTTTGCTACAGTTAGCATCTTGATCAGGAGCAGCCTACAATACGAATTGCTGGACCTTTCCTAGGAAGATTGCACTATCCAGTCCATTCAGCGGAGACATTGTAAAGATACGCCTGATAAATAACTAGGTTGGACATGGACAGCTTAAGCACTTAGAATTCTAACAGCATGGTGTTTACCCTGACATCTGAATTCTTATCAACTCTTCTATCTCTTCCATCTCATAAGATGGCGAATCAAATGGTTTGAGATAAAAAAAAATCTTTCTTTCAGCAAGCATTTTTCGCTGATGTGATTGATCAGTCCGGGCAAGGTGGATTTATGTTTACAAAACCGAAACAATGAGGTGTTGGAAACCTAAAACTCGAAGCCGGCGGCGAAGGTGGCATTGTGTATGCGAATGGTCATCCGATGTTGGCTCATCTCACATGATCTCATCTAAAATACATGTATTATGTCAAACTTAATATTATACAAGCATTTGTCAAAGAGGTTACAAGAAACGTTCCGAACTGACAGAAAATAATATTCAGATATAAAACACGAACAAAGAACACAGTTATCACTTGCCACCGGAAGCAGAAATTCGATAGACTAAATGACACGAAGACACAGCAGTGCACGTGTAACAACTACACAAAGCCAATCAACATACAAGAAACTGCAAATGAACTGTCTCATTAGAATGGTCAGTAGAACGAAATGTTGGACGGGGGATTGTGGTGGGGATCGGGTGGGTTTCAACTCCAGAGCTTATGAATATCTAGCCCTTTAGTCTACTTGTTCTCAATTCCAATGCAATCAATTGAAACACAAGACAGTCTGCTTTATTTTCGGTCAAATTGAATTTAGCATTCTTATTTTTCCAAGGTCTGATGAATTAGAGCTATACCGGTCTTTCTTCGCTTATCCCCAGGAGACGTGTGCAAACGTTCAGCCCAGAAGTGTCCACGAAAGTCCTCACTGATAGATTCTTCATTCATCTGCCAATAAAAAAAGAACATTAAGGCGTGTTGAAAAGACCATTTAAAATGCTTTATGATTGTCAACATTTTCGCTTGAAAACTGAATAATTTGTGAAACTTTCTCGTGATCTTACAACATGTACCTAAGTAAAATAGACCAGAAATCGATACAATTACGTCACACCTCCCACCCAAGACACCAAAGGGAAATAAACACCAATATTAAACAACTTCAACCTCATAAAAACGTCACAAGCGGAAGGACAAAAGGACAGTATGGCCAAAAGGCAATCAAAAATTAAGAGTACATATATGCAAAGACAAACAATAAAACCTACCCAGCAGGCACGCGTCGCTAGGGCAACGTCAAATCAACGTCGGTACAACGTCACGACGTTGCATCGACGTAGATGTGACGTTGTATAAGCGCCATGACGTTGCACCGACGTTGGTGTGACGTCACAATTATGTCATGTGCCTGATGTGTAGAGAAGCTCCTCATCTGGAGCCATGTTAAAAGGTAACATTTATAGCTTCATTTCAGTGCATTAACAGCACCGTCCTAATATTAACCACTGGAATGGAATGTAGTTTATTTAAGTTCAATACAATCGAACTTCATGTTGGAAAACTAGCTAGTCATGCCCAGAAAAAAATTACACACTCCATACTTTTTAGTTCTGTGCTGCATTCCCTGCTTCCAAATGTAACCCTTTCATAGAAAAATACTACTCATAGCGCCAGTCCATTAGGCATGATGGGTATGGCGTAAGGATGTTTTTTCGATCTTCAATAAAATAAAGGAATGTTGTGTATATTCATTTGAATCGCCTCAATTGGGCGATTTTAATGTATACACACACCACACCATACCTTTACCAGAGAAAGTCATAAAAACCTCCATAAACACCCTAAAATGTATGTGAGGCTAGAGCTTTTGGAAGAGTTCTCTAGGGTCTCCAGAACGAGTTCGAATTAGCCATGGTAAACTGAGCCACAAGTGTTCGAGTTATCGAAAGTTTAACTGTATGTGTTTTTTTTTTGTTTTGTACCGAGACTTTAAACGAGACAAAGTAAGGTCAAAATAAATCATTGTTTTCTACAATGTATATGGGAATTGGCGCCATCATGACGTCGGTGACGTTGTTTCACAGTCAACTGAACGTAGCTGGGAGGTTTTATCTTTCAACTTCGGCACTGAAAGTGGCGACTTTGAGTTTTGTGCCAGCAACTTAAAAGCTCTGTTTTTGTTGTTGTTTCTTTTCGTGTGTAGGGGAGGGTTACTGCCCTTTTAAGATTATTTTTATATTTCAAGCTGACCGTTGATAAGAGGTGGGCGGCAACCGGAGTACCTAGAGAAAAACCACCTGACCGCCAGTCGCATTTGACCCGAACGGGATTTGCGTCCACAGCGGTGAGAAACTTAATGGCTTAAAGACAGCGCTGTTACCCTCCAGGCCACGGAGGCCCGTTTTATGTCTGTTCACTAATGAGTAAATAGGTACCTGATTACTTTCACGGACGTTAAAGGACAACGAAAGGGGAGAATCGGACTCTGGCTATTATGGTGTTCCTAAGATGTGGTGGACACTAACATGTACGCCCTCCTCTCCACAGCCCCTTCAGCCGACATGCTACGGGACACAATTGGTCTTTGCTTTTTAACTCATGATACGTTCAACCCATTCCTGCCTTGTATACAGCATGACAGGTCGAAATCTAGGGGTGTCAGGTTTAGTTACTTTTAAAAAAATATTTTGAAAATGGCTGATCGTTTTGCAACAGTGAAGGTCTGGTCAGAATGTGCTTGCACGGTTTGTCAATGTTCAGTTTAGGGTGTTAACATGCATATTTGTCGGTCTTATATGTATTGCTGTAAACAGAAAATGTACAGTCCTGAAGTGCGAGCAAACACTGTGGTTACATTTAAAAATGAACTGGCTGATTTTGAACATGGAAGGCAATGTCAGTTTAGTCCTTCATAGTGTTTATTAAAAAGGAGGATAGACGTCTAGACGAGCCGCATCTCCATAAGAACATATACTGATATGACATTCCATGAAATTGTATTATATTTTTAATTTGTGAGAAGCTTTTGAAGATCATCTAGCCCAACCACGAAGTGACACATTGGTACAAAACCTATTATGTTTTCGTTCAGATATAGCATTTTTTGTCTTCTGAATACTGGTCAAGTTTGCATAAAATTTAGTAGCACAGTCGGTGAAACTGGAAAGACATTAAAATTCGATCGAAATTGCAAATTACCTGCATTACAGCAGACAATATAGCATGATATAGCATTGAATACAGCTGTAATATTATGCGACTTACCATAGCTTGTCTCCTGTCTTGATCAATCGTATCAAAGAAACTACTCAATGTCTTGCTTTTCTTAAGAAGCGGGTGTTGTCTAGTCACTTCGTCCTTGGCCTGTAACATAACTAATTTGCATAAGGAAAACATATCCAATGGAAACTGTGTATTAGTTTTACTTCTGTCTGCTTCGAACATAGATTGCGGCTGCTCGTTAGAACCACCTCCTTGCGGCATATCTAACAAATACAGACAATCTATGATATAGGGAGAATCTGTACGTTGTAAATATATTTTTCTCTAAATAAAGTGGCGTGTACAAGGCTATAAATACGTGATAAAAACGATGCCGAAGGAAAACAAGAGGGCCATGATGGCCCTGGATCGCTCACCTGATCCATAGGTTATCAAGTGGGCCCCTGGGAGAGCCATTATTGGCCCCGGGCTATAATATGATTAATCTTGGTAGTGGTCTAAAAGGTGAAGCTAAATACCAAATATCAAAGAATGGAGACTTCTGGTTTCAGACAAGATTTTTAAATGTTTTCCTTATATAAGTCTATATAAACCTTGGGGTCCCCGGGGCAGGCCATTTTTGCCCCCAGGGCTATAATTTGAACCATCTTGGTAGAAATCCACAAGACAAAGCTTCATACCAAATATCTAAGACCTTGACCTTCAGCTTTCAGACAAGAAGATTTTCAAAGGTTTTCATCGCCTTGACGTCTATTTCCTAGGGCTGTAACTTGAACAATTTAGATGAAGCTTCACACCAAATATCAAAGACCTGGGCCTTGCAGTTTCAGAGCAGAAGATTTTTTTTAAATATCCCTATATAAGTCAATGTAAAAACGAAGGGGGCATTTTTGACACAAGGGCTATGATTTAAACAATCTTAGTAGAAGTCCACCAGATGAAGCTACACACCAAATTCAAAGAACTGGGCCAACAGGTTTTGGAGAAGAAGATTTTTAAAGATTTTCCCTGTATAAGCCAATGTAAAACCAAAGGGCCTGCAGGTGGGGGCATTTTTCGCCCTAGGCCTATAATTTGTATAATCTTGATAGAGGTCCACTTGATGAAGCTTCGCACCAAATATCAAAGAACTGGGCCTTGCGGTTTCAGAGAAGAAGATTTTTAAAGATTTTCCCTATATAAGCCTATGTAAAAACCAAAGGGCCCGGGGTGGGGGCATTTTTGGCCCTAGATCTATAATTTGAACAATCTTGATAGAGGTCCACTAGATGAAGCTTCACACCAAATATCAAAAAATGTTCAAAATTGATATTAAACGTTTATGAAAATCGAAAAACTTTATTAATCAGTATTTTATATAGGTACTTAATTATACACAATACACGTATCATTTTAAATTTATTTAGGAGAGGTAACAGCATTATGTTTGTTGATTTAAATAAAGAAGACAGTTTGGCCCAGATGACATAGACACTCTCACTTATTCTCTCAGGGGACAGTGCTGGCTTTCCCATATAGACCCCTGAGAATAAAGGGTCTCCTCGAAAAGGAAATACAAAGATTGATTGATTGACTGTGTTGGTGCTAAGCTACACGTCAATTTTGTCAATCTTGGTCATTTTGTGTCGTCTCTCAGAGAAAGGTAGAATATAGACAGTGGAGAAGATAAAAGTGAGGGACAGCAGGGGAAGGGGGAATGAACGGAAGCGTAAAAACTGAAGAAATAAACACATTCCCTCTCTGCCCTTAACTGCTGCAATGACAGCAGGCCTCGACCAACTGTAAGCCAATATCAGTCGGACTATCCAGTGACGTAAGATACACGACACTTTCGTCTAATCCCTACACCCTAAACACAAAGAATAAAAACGCAAGACAAATATTTTAAAACAACCGCTTCCTCAGAAAGTGCATTGAGTCCGTTAAAACATTTTTATTATATATCAAGCTTTTGGTCTAAAGAAAAGAACTAGTGAGTCTCTCGAAGCCAAAAGTATAATGTTAACAATAAACAAACACAAGGGTAACGAGGTATACATGCTTATAAATGCATAGACAGAGAAAGATACAATGCTCTTATTACTATTTAATAAGATAGAAATGGAGGCAATGATCAGGAATCGATACAATTAACCTACAGCTCCCATCAGAGACACCAAAGGGAAAGAAACACACACATGAAACAACAGACCCTAATGGAACCATCAATAGCGGAAGGCCAAAAGGAGAGTTACTTTCCCACAAAATGGCCAATAGGCTATCCAAAATAAAATAATATAAGCGACACAAACACCCAAAGACAAACTATAACAAAAATAAACCGCGACAGAAGAACCGCCTTGAAACGGTCAGCGGAAACGAATATATTAGCCTATCTAATTAACGAATTTAAAAGCCTATTAGAAAACATATAACATTTCAGAATAAATTATCATCCGAAATATAATCATTACAGTTTTTGGCCTTTGAGGTTGAACATCTGGCCCATGGTCTGCAAGTCTTGTTTTGTCTATAGCCCCTGTCAGAAGTCCTAAACATATTGTTTCTTTTAGTTTATCTCCTTCGGACTCTGAAAATATCGGAAAATGAAAAACAAAATGTTATGTACCGTGTGGTGGTGGCAGAACGTTTCATTTCCTTCGGGCTCATGGGGTCAATTTCAATGTAGATGTATTTGAATGATGGTCAAATGCATACTTAGCACCTATAGCATTTTGCATCTGCTAAGGCTTAAACAATTGCTGTGTTTCTAACATGCTGAAAAAAATTTTGGTCGGTAGGTAGGAGAAACTTGTTTTATTAATTTATTTATTTCTTCCCCCCCCCCCCCCCCCAAAAAAAAAAACAGTATCGAGCCTGTATTTTTTTGTGTGTTTTTGTTTTTGTGCATGTCTTTTTTTGTTTTTGTTTTTTGTTAATAAAATTGTTATATTGAGACTTGCACTTTATATCATAATTCATTTTTAGATGCTCAAAAAGTCAGCTCTGTAATTTGGAAGGAAATAAATGCCGAAAACAACAAAACTGAACTTAAACGCGAAATTACTATTGGAAAATGCAAAGAAGACCCTTGGTAGGGTCGGAAATTTAAAATGGTAGAGTCGGTGTTTTAATTTTCATTTTGTTCTTTTACTGATAAAAACGGTAGAGTCGTGGGGTCTGAAGCAGTGTCCGTCGGGTTAGCGGCAACACAGCTATTTTAGGCCCAGTGAACAATCTAAAACCGAGTGCTATTTTCTTTCTTAAATGTCTTCTTTGTTTCAAAAGGCAATCATTATAGCTACATTTATGTCAACATGCCTTGTTTCTATTTAAAATACACGTAAATACAATCCGGACAGGCAGATATACATTGTACCCTATCACCTAAAGAAGGAACCGTTGAAAATAGAGAAAACAAAATTTCGAAATCAGTAGACGCTGGAAATATTTCTGTAAGATACTCATCATGCCCACATATCCTTGTCGACAAGTAAATGTAGATAAGTAAACCTCGAGTGTTTTCATGCTTGTGCATGAATTTCTGTCTTTTAGACCTTATTTAAAGCCGGGAAGATGCTCATACTCGCACAAGTCATTTAAGGCGGCTGTGAGAGTTTAAGAAGATAAAATCACCTACTAGGACGCCTCTTCATTCGTGTTATTTTCTGCATCTCCTGGTAATGTGGAAATGCCTCTTCCAGATCTTTAGCTGATGCAGGTTTTCTTGATACAGGTCTTTGCTCATCAAAACTGCTTATAACTGTACATTTGCCCTGTAAAATAGTATATCATCACCAGTAGAGCTTGTAGAAATTAAGGAAACTATATCCGCTTGCCCTTGCTCAAACAAAGACAATGGTGCTAAGAGCAGGCAGAGCGTACAATTAAGTGTCGAGTTAGGAATTAGGAAGCCTTCATGCGGACTAAACAAAATTAGTGTATATCGCGACAGAGGTAAGGGCGAGGATTATGGCCATGTAAAATCGATTAACGCCCCCAGTGGAATTCTTTCCACTGACCGTTCCAAGGCGGTTCTTCTGTGGCGGTTTATTTATGTTGTTGTTGTTACTTACTGTGTGTATCACTTGTGTCTTTTTATTTTGGATGGCCATTTGGCCATTTTGTGGGAAAGTAACTGACCTTATGGCCTTCCTTTGTTTAGGTTTCCATAATGGTCTGGTCGCTTCATGTTTGTGCTTCTTTCTCTTTGGTGTCTTTGATGGGTGGAGTAAGTTAATTGTACCGATTCCTGATCTTTGTTTTACTTCTACTTTGCATACAATAGAAGTGAAGGCAATGATCAGGAATCGATACAATTTCCCCACATCTCTCATCAGAGGCAAGAAAGAGAAAGAAACACGAACATTAAATAACTAAACCCGTATGAAAATATCACAATAGTTAAGTCACTAAAATTGTTTTTTAAACGTTGTCGAGTGTAATAAAAGGCGGAAAGAAAAAATCACACCGGAAAAGTCACGATGACATAACACAAGCATCTCACGCGACTGAAAGAAGAGAAAGACTTGGCGACATGAAAACACACACACACACACACACACACACACACCACTTCAACTCCTCAGTCCAACTCCTCAGTTTACGAATATTCAATCATCGCCCAAATCTCCCTGCCGGCAATATCAGCACATTGATCCGCATGATTCTAGCTCAACCGGGAGTTATGATAGCAAGATACAGAGTAAATCGATTCAGTTTATAGTCAGATTGTTGTACTATATAGCATCAAATAGAACAAACTGATAACCAATATAAATGAAACGTTTTCAAGCTCACTATGGGGTTTAACCTATAATTTCCAAAACACTTACTGCTTTAACTATGATGATATGTTTGGATTCTTTGCTGTCTCGTACCACAACATCGGATTTCCTGCGTGAAATAAGTTTGAGAAAGCAAAATTAATAAAATTCTTAAATCCTTATGTCGCACATTGAATAGGAAAGATGAAATTGGCCGGTTTGAAAGTAGACAAGGGAATGCACACAACGTGAACTATTCTTTGAAAGCCTATTTAACAAAAGCTCGATATTACCATCATTTATTTAAAAATAAAATGTAGTGCGTAGGTCTCAAGTGTCCGACATTAGTACTGAAACCAAACGATCCCACAAATGGCACTACGAGAAAGAGCAATAGTACCAAATTCAACCATTAGAGGCAAAAAAAAAATTAATGAAGCCACCGAGAGGTGAAAAAAAAAAGAACTTTAGAACATACACGAAAAGCTTACAGCCTAAAGCCACAAAGCTAGTGAACTAGGAGTACAAAATAACAACTAGGAATATAAAATAACAAAATCCCATTGTAAACGCTTTTGTAGACATATTGATTAGAAGTCCAAGGTGTAGTAGTCATGCCTTTACCCGACAGGCTAAGAAGATCCGCTAAAAGAACAATGCCAGACTGAGTATGCAGTGAAATGTAGCAGCTTATTAAGTGATTATTATTATTATTATTAAATGACAATTCAGTTCATTAAGACTTGAAGTCGCATGCAGATACCACAGAAAGGGAAGGAAAACTGCCATACTTGAAGTAAAGGTAGAAGAACTGGGATGGATTTTCTCTCAGCTTCTCACATGGAAAATCTGTAAACAGAGGATGTGACCTGCAATGAGAAAAATGCAAAATCAGAAGTAGGAAAGATTAGCATCTCTTATTGGCATACAAAGCTGGTTTAGTTTTGAAGGACGGTAAATATGAGTTCCAGTTTTACTTAGACTCTTCATAAGCAGAACCGTAACTTGCAAAACTGCTAACATCCTCTGTTATATACTTGTTTGTGCAGAACTGCTTACACCTTTTGTTATGTACTTGCTTGTGCAGAACTGTTTACACCCTATGTCATGTACTTGCATGTGCAAAACTTCTTACACCCTCTGCCATGTACATGCTTGTGCAGAACTGCTTACAGCCTCTGTCATGTATATGCTTGTGTAAAACTGCTTGCATCTTCTATCATGTACTTTTTTTGTACAAGACTGCTTACATCCTCTATCATAAACTTGCTCCTGCAAAACTGCTTACATCTTCTATCATGTACTTGTTTGTGAAAGTACTCCATATTCGGCATGTATTTATAAACTATTTATGCCCTTGTAATGTCCGTTTTATCTTTTGGATAACATATTTATTAAATTTTAAACTAACATCCATTGGCAAACTGTAAGTATGCCGATGGGTACTAACTGTGTTCCCCTTACTGTAGATTTATTTTATAATGAGGCAGATTTTATGTTGTCCTTCTCGGACAAAAGTCAAGTTGATGTTATTGAAACCGTTAAAAACCAATCTGAAACTATTGAAGCCTTTAGTTCGACTAGAAATTTGGATGATTTAGTAAATATTGACAATACCTATTTCGATGGTTTGATCAGTCATATTTACACACACGCCCCTCCCACACACACATGAACTTCGTTTAAATAAAGCAAATTCTTCTGATACCGAGGTCCGTTTTTTGATTTACGTCTATCTGTTATAGATAGATTTTTTTTCTTGCAAAATTTATGGTTAACGCGATGATTTTGATTTTGAGATTATAAATTTTCCTTTCTTGGAATAATGTCCTGACGTCTGAGCTTCGTACAAAAGGCTATTGATATCATAAGCCAGGGAAAGCATTTTCTGAGTTTAATCTTTGATATTCTGAACTGACTGATGAATATAACATTGTCTTGAAAACACTTGTGCAGCAAGGAATATAGGGACCGGCGTTTTTATTGTGACCTAGTTTATAAGTGTATGAAAGTTGTTGGTAAAATGGATCTTTTGGAACAACTCAAAAACATTGCTCGTTACAAAAGGAAAGCTATGACATAAAGTTAATACGTACGACAGAATTCATAGCTAGTTTTTAACCAAATCATGATTGATGACTATGCTTTCCTCTTTGGTTGCATGACAGTGGGCCGGGTCTCAAACTTATGACGAATTGAGTGTTAGGGATTTTACGCCCTTTAAGATTATTTCACTTACATCGAGCTGAGCGTTGAACATGGGCGGGCAAAATCCATAGTATTCAGAGAAAAAATACATGAACTTCCACTGAGGAGCTTAGTATCTCACATATGACCCGAGAAAGGATTGACTCCACAGCGGTGAGCGAACTTATGTTTTAATGACAACTCTCTTGATCCCTACACCATGGAGACCGGTCTATGAAAGTATATGTCGTCATATGCATCAGGCAGAAGCATCCGTAGTGTGGTGGCTATGCTACTCGCCTTGTAAAAAAGGGGTTGCGGGATCGATCTCGGGCTTCTCAAGACTTTCGGATGAGTCTTTAAAGGCATTTATTCTTGATTATTGAGGACTACCGTTTGATTACATAATATTATGTAGCCCTCAGTGCTGACAGAAGAGAAGTCCTCTGTCTTCAACAGGCTACTAAATTTTTCTTTGAATATAGTGTTTGACATCCGTTATTTGAATTCGTACACCAAAATCAGTTCTTTTGAAAGGGATTTCTCACGATACACAGAAAAAAACTTACTTGCAAAACCCAACATGTTCTTCTATCTGTCTGACAAGAGGTCCGCGTATTATGTTGTCGAAGTCCTGCAAAATAACAACTGCACTATTGTTTAACTCAAGTCTCCTAAATACGATATGGAGGTTAAGAAGGGGGTATATTTGGTTCTTTGAACAAGTTTTTCTCGTACTGCAAAACTTTTTTCGGCCAGTTGGATAATAGGGTATACTTGAACAAAACTCATTTCAATCAAACAGAGACGTTTTTATCCATGATTTAATCATTGTTTCCAAAGGTAAGTGCTTTGTTTCAGATAACAGAATTTGATAAAAAACATAAGTATATATAGTTAGAAAATACAGCCATCGTACCAATAAGAAGAAACTGGTCGGAAAATATGCATTATCAGAAGAAAATTTCACTTCCCACTTTCCTTATGTAAAGAAAAGAGAAGACAAAAAAAAGTTGAAATTCTATTTTCTCAAATGTGTCGGTCACAGCAAACCAAAGACGATAAGTACATTACGGGAATAGACTTGATCTATCTATCTACCTTTTGTAGATGGGATTGTTTCGTGCAAAATTTATGATAAACGCGATGATTTTGATTTTGAGATTGTAAATTTTCCTGTTTTGGATGGTGATGTTCCTCGTGCGCCATCCTATGGCGTTTATATTTCGCAGTTAATTCGATTTGCCAGAGTGTGTAGTCATGTAACTGACTTCAACACTCGTAATAAATTGTTAACGGCTAAAGTTCTTAATCAGGGTTTTCGGTACCATAAACTACGCAAAGCCTTTTCAAAATTTTATAGACGCCATTCTGATTTAATTTCAAAATTCAATATTGGACTTAAATCTCTTCTGCAACTAGGTCTATCGGAACCCGAATTTTATGGCGACTTAGTATATAAATTCAGAAAAATATATAACCGCAATGACTTCAGCACCCAATTTCGTAAAATGTTTCTTCGATATAAAAAGATTGGATACAAAATAAATGTTATACGACAGACTGCATGCATGGTAGTTAACCCAATCACGGTGGACAACTTTGCTTCCCTCTTTAATTGCACGCCGGTGTGTCAGGCCAGATTCTATGACGGTTCCAACGAAAAGGCTTATTGAGAATTAGAGAGATCTTATTCAAGGTAATGTTGGTTGGTACCTGATGCTCTGTCTCTGGTCTGGCCCATCGGAGTCTAACTGTTGGTTTTCTTTTGCTTCAGCATTTCAGTGGTTTCTTGCTGTCGAGTCCTCACCGTTGTTTCATATCTGTGGTTGTTTGATTATTTGTGTTCACGGAGATGTTGCACTGATGAGTTAGGAGGCCTTCATGCGGACTGAACAAATTATTTCTCTCAATCGCGACGGAAGTAAGGGCGAGGATTGTGGCCACGTAAAATCGATTTAAGCCCCCCCCCCCCCCACCCCCAGTGGAATTTGTTTCCGCTCACCGTTCCAAAGTGGTTCTTCTGTCGCAGTTTATTTCTGTTATGGTTTGTCTTTGGGAGTTTGTGCTGCTTGTGTTATTTTATTTTGGATAGCCAACTGGCCATTTTGTGGGAAAGTAACTGCCCTTTTGGCTTTCCGCTGTTGGTGTTTCCATTAGGGTATGTTGTTTAATGTTTGTGTGTGTTCCCTTTGGTGTCTCTGATGGGAGCTGTGGGTTGATTGTATCGATTCCTGATCATTGCCTCCACTTCTATTTTGAACGATGACTCACAAAGCAGTATAAAGAAGGATGAACTCTTAAACACCGCCTCAGAGTGGCCTGTAGAAAATTCAAATAGAAAACATTTTAACCCATCTCAGGTGAGGAAACCCCGAACTGGATAGAGGCAAACAAAAAATGCACAAACCAGACACCGCAGAATGAATTAAGTTCTCCAAGACAATGTAACCTACTGTTGTATCGCTAAACCATCGATTAAGGGAGCCCAAAATAGGAAGGACACTGTTGCAAGAAGACCTTCGGCAAGTATCTTCGAAACCGGTGACCAAGAAGGATAAACACGTAAAGAAAAGATAGCATTCGTAGACATCAGCTGGATCTGAAAATAGCTATACCCGGAAGAACGGCCTTCTCTATGTAAGTCGTCTGTCGACGTGGATGGGATTCGAACCCCCACGGGAAAAGCTCCTGTCCTGTTCCAATTATGGGGCGTCTGATTTAATTTATTAATTGCCATTTTTACATAAATACGTGTACTTTGAGAAAGACACTGATGACTCGCTGCGTTCTTGGGGCGCTAGATATATATATAGGTTAGTCATATCTGTCATAATATATAAATGAATACATATAACACACTTACATCTTTCATTATGACAAGTAACTCAACGTTTGTTTTGCATACAATACTGGCTGTTCGTCGTCCATCATCTATCAAAGCAATCTCCTGTGAAACGAGAACAGAACTGCAAATTAATGCATAGTAGGTTAATACACAAACAAAACCCAAGCTTTCAAGAATACCAGCTGATATTTGGCGGTACCTTCTCGATAAAACCGGGACTCCAGCCGTTGTTCATTTCGTGGGAAGGTAAATCTCCGTTGATGACGTTTTCATTAAGGTGAAGTTGCTTTATGTTTGGGTTTCTTTCCCTTTGGTGTTTCGGATGAGAGGTGTGAGGTAACTGTATCGATTCCTGATCATTGCTTTCACTTCTATTTTGCTATCAAACTGTTATAGATTTATATCGTTTATCACTCTTCTGATTTAACCCTTATCCCGCTGCGTAAATTAATTAAGCCACTCCCATTGCTGATTATCAAATTACTTGACATAATATATTTGCTCAATTCAAAAACTACATGACACACAGTGTAGATCCTTATCAGATATCTGATCTGGATCTACATTGTTTGCAAAGGTAGGGATAGTTGGGAACATCAGGATAAGGGTTAACCTTTGTTCTGCTCTGCTGGAGACGAAAACCAAACCTTTTGGAAACAGTGTACATCAAGTTCAGATGCCATCTCATCAAGATCTACATTTTTGTTACGCAGTTTGCGAATTTGAGTTACTACATTATTTCAAGTTATTTGAATGGTCGATAGTTTGTTTTGTTTGAATTGAGTTTTTACGTCCCCGTCAACACTATTTAGGTCATTTTGGAGACGTTGATACCAGTTTTGCATGGTCGATACTTAGTAATGCGTATGACATATTTTATTCAGGGTTAATTTGATAGAAAAACTGAGGCAAAGATAGCATATGCGTAAATCATATCTTTGATGTTTATACATGCCAAAATGTGTACAAATGCCAAATCTCACCCCAAATGTATCACCTGGTCCTAGCTCATGAACCGTCCTGATATAATTTCTTCCTGTCGTAGGGCTAGTCTCTTCGATGTTAGCTATTACTTGACCAGAAACAATGATGTAGAATGCCTCTGGTCTGTGCCCTTGCTTCAGAACAACTCGTCTTGCTTCGTAACTGTTCGATGTGAAGATACGTTAAATGCAAAATCAGGTTACAATTTGCAAGATCGTACAAAACACTGTAGGGGCGTGCTGTTTGGACATTGGTTTCAGCCACGCGCCCCTCGCCACAGCCTTGAAAGTCAAAGTATTTTGACTTCAATTTGTATCATGAGTCTGCGGAAATTTTATCAACAATGCATACATGCTCATGCATATAATTTTTACAATAAGGACCATATATTAGACTGGCACTCGTGCCCAATACAGTAAAATTCCTATATTAAGACCACATTTGGGACTGTTCAACACTGGGATTTAAGACCACTAATGAGCGTCCCAAAGGTGGTCTCTGACCAGATGACACTGTGTGCAAAAAACATAAAGAAAGAATAACTGAAACTTTCTAAATAAGCTTTTTAATGCAGAATTAGTCTCAATGTTTGGTGGTCTTAATAGTGGAATTTACTTTTTGTTATCCTCTTGAAATAAAGTTATTATTATTAGTATTGTTATAATTATTAAGCTATGAACGTTGCCTTTGGAAAAAAGAACATTTCGACCAATTAGGCCTCACCAGTAACCCTCGTATTAACTTTCAAAACCAAAAGGAAATGAAATATGGTCTGCACTATGATAAAGTATACGGAAACGTACTACCGCTACAACACAGCAACAGAAACCAGCTAAACAGGTTATAGCAGTCGCAGATAAGATTGACAGGGTGAACTATCATTTGCACCTGCCTATGGAATATTATATAAACAAAAAGGTAAACCAAGTCAACCGATTATGTGACCTTAACTGTAACACAATAACACAAAGCTACGGTGTATATAGCCATTTGGTCCGTCAGGGTATGACTATTTTTTGTAAATTTTATCCTCTTCTCCTTAGCAAGGGAATATCGGTTGTACCGTGCCGAACACTGTACATACGCAATCTTTTGTTATACAGTGAAATTCCGCTATTACGACCACCTAAAATTAGGACTAATTCTGCTATATAAAGCTTATTTTGAAGGGTACACTTAATTTGTCTTTGTGTTTTCTGCCTGCAATGTCCTATGGTCAGGGACCACCTTTGGGACTGTTCAAAAGTGGTCTTTAAGACCACTTTTGAACAGTCCCAAAGGTGGTCTTACTTTAGGAATTTTACTGTATTAGAAATAGAAGTGAAGGCAATGAGTCGTCTAATGGTGTTTCAATAGGACTGAGCATAACCATTCGAATCAAAAGTAGTGATTTCCAAAAGAAGTATAGGTCACATATTTTTGGATATTTCAAATTAGATTTTGATTAGATTTCACGTTTGTTAAAAATCGGCAATGAAAAGCTGCAAGCAGCAACTACCCGTACAAGACTTCATTGTGTTTTTTATACGAACAGAAAAATCATTCTGAAACTTTTAAGATAACTTAAAGGGCTATTTTATACTTCTTCAATATACAATATGCGATGGGTAAAGTCATCTGGCCAACACATGGTCAATGTGTAGAAATAAGCTTACTTATGGCGGCATATAACTGACATCTAAATATTGAGATACTAAGTCGACTTTTGATACTTCTTAGTCAACTTATTAAACTTGATTAGATACTAGCTGAGCTTGTGTTTAGCAGTTGTTTTGACTTACTGTTGTGAAATTGCTCTCAACTGCCTTCAAAGTAGAAGTAAAACAAAGATCAGGAATGATACAATTAACTTACTCCACCCATAAAAGACAACAAAGGGAAAGAAATACAAACATTAAGCGACCAGACCATAATGGAAACCTAAACAAAGGAAGGCCATAAGGACAGTTACTTTCCCACAAATATGGCCATCCAAAACAAAAAGACACAAGTGATACACACAGTAAGTAACAAACAACAACATGAATAAATCGCCACAGAAGAGCCGCCTTGGAACGGTCAGTGGAAGATTTCCACTGGGGGGCTTAAATCGATTTTACGTGGCCACAATCCTCGCCCTTACTTCCGTCGCGATTTAGACAAATAATTTGTTCAGTCCGCATGAAGGCCTCCTAACTCATCAGTGCAACATGTCCGTGAACACAAAAATCAAAGAACCACAGAGGTGAGACAACGGTGAGGACTCGACAGCAAGAAACCACTGAAATGCTGGAGCAAAAGAAAACCAACAGTAAGACTCCGATGAGCCCGACCAGAGTTGACAAAGCGTGTTAACATCGTCTGTTGACTTAATTTCTGTTATCTCGACTTCCAGTTCTTTTACATCTCATGCACGTTTAAATAGTTTATTTAAGATCGAAATCCCACCAAAGGTGTACATTTATATAAGACATTGATATCAAAGTCTATCCGTCTTCGGTCTAGAGATTTAAAAAAAGTGTTTCGAGGTGCTGACATTATTGATGACATTTCTGGGCAATTTTACGACTTACAGACGCAATAATAGTTATCTAGCATCAGGTCATACATTATAAGTCGACATAAAAGCATAACAAGCCGACACACTATCTCGTCTGTCGTATGGCTGTTATATGCCAACATACTTACTGGATATTATATCAGCCTTACCTTTGATATTCCATGCACAGCGACAGCTGTATCTGGACATGTGATGGATAGTCTTGGAATGATTTATTCCCTCTCATTAATGCAAGTATCTGAAAAATATCATGCTGATTAAATGTTGACATCTAATCCTACATTTCCAAACTGTACAGAATGAATAACTCTTCATAGCTTCAGATAAAGGGAAGCGTTGCAACACAAATTATGACTGGCAACTCTAGCGTGCCTATTTACGATTGGCAAGCCCGCAAGTCCTGATCCGATCTTCTGACGTTTTAATACCCCTTTACGTTCTTCAGATATCTATGTAATACCAGATGGTCATTCAGCTTCAGCTGAACAGGGGTATAAATAAATAAGATAGATGTAAAAAAGAAAAACATGAAATTTTCTTACCACTTTAACGTGCTCAGTCGTCCTCTCCTTTTTGGAAATGCTTAGTATTTTCCTCAGTTTTCCGCTTTCCTGTACAATGAAGACATTGTTTGAAAACAGGTATGAACAATTTTAGCAAAAGTATATGAGCCGGGGCACAGCATTTCCTGCAATTTACATGTGCGCCCAGAGAAGAATCAGAGCAGCCTGCGCATCCATATAGTCTTATCAGAGACTTTTCTTGCTGCATGAAGGAGCAGTGGGTCCTTAGCTATCCTAACAGTGCACAACGAAAACTCTGATCAGATTGCGCGGATACGCAGGCTGATCTGAGTCTTCGTTGGGCGCACATGTCTTATTATAGGTTTTATCGTGCGCTGGCTCATATAATACGGTTGTTCCTTAATCGCCGTTCTTTAATCTGTGCATCAATATCAGAACCTAAAAATCAAAGGAGCGTTACATATATCTCATATGCTTCTTAGCTTTCAAAATTATGTATAAATTACACACCTTTATGTACATGTAGTTGGGTATTTAGTTCTTGCAATATAAGATCAAAATCTAAGGCCATTTGAAAAGTTACTGTTTTCAATCTTTGCGAAATATCGTTTATACAATAGAAATACTTTAATTAAGTAAAACACATCAGACATTCTTTAATGAAGTTAAAATGACCGTCTTAGGCAAGTCCACATAATAACACTTCAGAAACCCTTAACATGATTAGTAGTTTTAAACACGGTGTTTATCTTGTTTAAGTCAAAAATATGGGTACATGTGTTTGGACCATGCACGCGGAAACTATCACAAATTAACTGCAATTTTCCTTTTCATGTTTGTTCCAAGACTGATAGCCTTGTGCAGCAGTGGTTGTAATAATTTTAGATTTCTGGAATGTTTGGTGAAGTCATTACGAAAACGCGCCTATACAAATACATTGCAAACGTTACCACAGAAAAATGAAAAGTTTCAGATGAAAAATTGTGATATTTTTCTTATTGCTGCTCAAAATATAGATTGTAGGTACTCGTTAGAACCGTCTCATTGAGAGGCGGTTCTAATGAGTACCCACAATCTATGTTTTTGAGCAGAAATAAGATAAATAATATATACCCCTGCAAACCCCAGTTTTACTATCTAAAAGAGGGGTTTAGGGGGGTCAAATCTATATAGGCGTGTTTTGGTGATGACAGATACAATTCCCTGGATTTCAATGTGAATCACATACTGGTTCAACTCTTGAGAAGTTCTGTGGATTAAACACGACAAGTTTGTTGAGATCTTCCTTCACGTGCAGGTACATCTCCAGGAAGGACCAGGTTTTCGTCTGATAAGCCTGCACATACCTGAAGTAATATGGATGTTCATAGTGAATTAATATATTCGAAATATGTTCTTCATTTGCAGAAATCCCCACCCAAAGAGTCAGCAATATACAATGAAAGGATGAGAAGAACAAGTGATAGATAGACTTCACTATCAGAATCAGAATCAGAATTGTTACTGGTGACACGTCAAATGACATTCATACACCAGGACCTGTGATGTGGGAAGTTAGTCCCTAGCTCTAACCAAAGAGGTAAGTTTAGCTACACAATCATCAGCACCTTCAGCTGTCGAAATAATCGAATCGGGAAGGGCATTCCAATCTCTAATGGTTCTGGGGAAGAACGACTCTTTATAAATGTCAGTTCTTGCGCTAAGGGTCTGAAACGCCAACGAATGGTGATTTCTACAGTGTCTAGCTGGGGGAACAAGGTCATCTGTTGGAATGCTGGCAGCACCCTTTAGACCTTAGGAGTAATAGAGGGACGGTGGTAGCATTGGATGATGTGAAAGGCTAAAGAAGCGAAATGTACTTAAGGAACCGAGGTCAATGTTCTGCTTATAAGTCATTAATCATTTCTTTATCTCTTCTGACATAGTTCCGATTCGGCTCTGGCTGCCGTCTGTTTCAAAATTATTATACTTTGGACTTGTTAGAACATCAGTTTATCAGGTAAGAGATTTTTTATTTCACCATTTTAAGCACAACTGCATATTGCTTGAAAAAAGAAAACAACCTACCTGTTCACAGACCATATTCCACTATTTGTTCTGTGGGTGGAGGAGCAGCTAATGACCTTATCCCCACACCCGGGCTTCCAAAAAGGGGATAGAGCGTGTCTAGTAACGACTTTGGCAGGGCTGTCTGTTTTCCTATTATTTCCAAAACTTCGATTTTAGCAGTGAATGTCGGGATCGGATGTTGTATACATGCCTTATCATATTTTCTCAGACTGAAATTTTTGTGCAACTTACAACTTTATCTCTTTACACTTTTTTTCAGGTTTTCTAGGGAGGAGCAATGATGTCATGAAACCCTAGATGGATAGGGAGAGAGTTTCGGACACTACAAACACAGAGTATGCTATACTCTTTCGATGCAGCAAATGCAGCTCCTATTTCTTGTTTTGGAGGAACCTCTTACATCATTTTAGAGTGTGGCACACATGTGATTATTATGCATACACCTGTGTTTGTTGCGACGAAACATTTCCAGATCAACGTACATTCTTAATTCATCTAAGACAGACTCTAGGCATAAAACTGCCATTGTCAAACCAGCAACCCATTGCTTGATCATCATTGGTAATAAAAAAAAGGGACAGACACACCTAGAGTCGCGCACAACCAATCAGTGACGTCCAAAGCGTAGAACTTTTTACAGCACTGTCAGTTTGGGCTTAGCTCCAGAAAACATATTTTTAGACATCCGATATGACTCAAAAACAGTTGGACGCAGAAAATTTTCATTTCGTTCGAGAGGATATTAGTGATTTTAAACACGTTCGATCAGAAGTCGTATGCCAGTTGAATAAACAATTTTCTATCGTGGTGAAAAATCACAACCATTCTGTATATGTGTTAATTTGCAGTGGAAAGAAACAAATAAAGTTGCCATTTGACATTTTTGATAGCATTTGTAATTCTCAAGTCAGTGTGTCATTTTTAAAACAGTTCTTGGAAGAGAACAATAATGGATAAATGGTTGTGTGTCTATTGCGGTAGACAATTTATCACCGAATCGGCATGTCTCAAACACGAAAAGAGTGAACATTCAGTATCAGAGGATGGTGAAGTCATTTGCTTTCACCAGAACTATTTGGAAAGTGAATATTGTTCGAATTGTAATCCCCCAGAAAACTTTGAAGCGTGTTGAGGAGAGATATTTAAATTATAGAAACAGCTACCATTTGTATCATGGAACGGATTCACAAGAATGCATTACGTAAAAGTTGGACAACCATCGTCAATTCCTTGACGATCGACCAAACTTCACGCATCGTGGATTTTCTTAATGAACAGAATCTATTGACTATGGGAATGAAAGAGGATATTGAATACCAAAGCAATCCTACTGCTAAAACCAGACGGTTGTTGACTATATTACCCCCCAGGTATTAGACTTCCTGCCTTGCCGTGGCCCTGGGGGCTCAATTCCCACTGGGCACATTGCCGCTGTGGTCTCTGTGCCCACTGGGAAGAGCTAAAGGAAGTACTACCCGTTTGCCGTGGGTGGCGTCCTGTAAGCCGGAAGAAGGGATCCTGGAGGTTGAGGGTTACCTGAGGTGGCGGTGCTTCAGGTACCCAACACGCCTCTTTGGCCTGACTTTTCGGTGTAGACGGGTGGCCGTGCGGTCCGGCACGGTCAATCGGCTGGTCGCGCCGAGCCCTAGAGATACTGCTTTGCTTTCTCTTCAACTCTTTTTGTATCTTTCCTGATACCAACCATATGCCCATTTACCTTACCCTTTTCTGTCTTTTTATCTCTAGAAGGCGGTGGCTAAACGGATCAATCGTGTAGGCATTTTGTTTATACGAGTATATCTCACGTGTATCTCTAACACCTGCGAGTTGGATAACCACTCCATTATGGTGTTCCCTTGTAGGGCTCCACGGAGGGCGGAGAGCACTTGGGACGAAACTAGAATTTTTTCCTTATGCCTCATGGAAAAAAAAATAACCGCACCCACGCATCTAAACGTAAGAAAGACGAAGATTCATCCGAAACGGATGATCCCAGTCACCAATCTAGTCAACAGTCTAGTCAGCAGTCTGAAGCACCTAAGATTTTAAATTTTCCACGCTTCTTGGTTATGACATCAGTCGAGGAAACTCGCACTGTGTCCAGTTTATCGCCTTTTGTAATTGAAAAGAGCATAAATTCCATTGCCGGACACCCAAAAAGCATCAAAAAGCTTAAGTCAGGTGATCTCCTCTTGGAAGTAGAGAGAGAACAGCAGGTTAAAAGCCTGCTTGGTACCACAAAGCTCTTTGATCTCAAGGTCAAGGTGTCTCTGCACAATACACTCAATTCGTGTAAAGGTGTCATCCGCAGCCCAGAGCTACGTCCTTGCACCGATGCAGAGATAATTGACAACTTGAGATCTGAGGGCGTCATTGCAGTACGTAACATCCAAGTTCGTAGAGATGGTGTATTGAAGCCAACAGGTACTTACGTGTTGACCTTTAATACACCAGTTCTGCCCAAGAAAATCAAAGTAGCATATCTTTCGGTTAACGTAGAGGTATATATACCAATCCCTCTCAGATGTTACTCATGTCAGGTTTTTGGCCACCATGAAAGCAGATGTCAGAAGAAACAACTTTGTCCAAACTGTGGTAAAGACAAACATGTTGATAATCATCAAAACTGTAAGAATGAGGCCAAATGCATCAATTGTGGTGGCAATCATGCTGTTTTCTCTCGAGATTGTCCGGCATGGAAAAAAGAAAAAGAAATACTCACTGTAAAATACCAAAGAGCGATAACCTTCCCAGAAGCGCGGAAAATTGTTGAGGATCGAAACGCAACACCAACCACCAGTTACGCCAGCATCACAAAGGGTGCTGGTGTAAAAGTGTCAAGCTCCGCAACACAGACTGTTGATTCATACATAGCTGAACTGAAAAAATCTGGTGCATGGAGTAAATCCACTCCAGCGCCACAAAGTTCAACCAAGTTACCAAATGGCGCAATCCAGGTTGCTTCGGATCGGTCGACAGCGACCGTACCGAAGCCAGCGCCGCATGTAAAAGAGAAACTCGACTGCGGTCGAACTACTAAGGGATCGGAAGATCCGAAAAAGCAAATGTCTCTAAAACAAACAGACAGACAACGTAAAATGGAAAGAGACAATATAAAATTCCAGAACAGATTCGGATCTTTGAGTGACAGTGATATGGAGTTTGAAACTCCATCATCACCAAATGGCAATAACAGATCGAGGTCAGCAACACCACGAGCTGGTGGTAGCAGATCTATATCACCAATTGCAGCTCCAATATAGTTTCTAGTCTTAATCTCTTCATAAAATGGATTTAAAACACAAAATAATACAATGGAATTGTCGAGGTCTTAAATCAAATTATAATGAACTCTTATTACTTATTTCGTTATTAAACCCATCGGTTTTTTGTTTGCAAGAAACTTTTTTAAAAACTGATGACAACATTGATGTCAGGGGTTTCAATACATACAACTATATCTATTCTGATGGTAACAAACCATCTGGTGGCAGTTCAATTTTTGTTAAATCATGTTTACCACAAAGAGAGATCAAATTAAAAACAGACCTACAAGCTGTAGCAGTATCGGTTTCTCTGGATAAAGAAACTACAATTTGCTCTCTATATATCCCACCCTCATTTTCTTTAAAGCCCGAACATCTTGACTCATTGCTGAGTCAACTTCCATCGCCATATCTTTTAGTTGGCGACTTCAATGGTCACAATATTCTATGGGGCTGTAAAGATATCAATAACAGAGGAGCACTTGTTGAAGATTTTATTGCAAAGAACGATCTTTGCTTGATGAATGATAAATCTTATACTTACCTTCACCCTGCGACAGGTCATTTATCTTCTTTAGATCTCTCTTTGTGTCACCCATCTCTCTTCTTAGACTATGACTGGTCTGTTCATGACGATCAGTGCGGAAGTGATCACTTCCCTGTTATAATTGAGAGCGTAAACGAACCAGATGAGGACTGTAACCAGAAGTGGAAAATGAATAAAGCCGACTGGGAATTATTCCATAATTTATGTGAAGAAGAGTTATCAATTGATCATTTTAATGAATCTTCCGACATTGTTTCTGATTTCACAGATACACTTATTAACATATCAGAACAATGCATTCCAAAGACCTCCACAAATACTAAGAAAAGCAAGCCTTGGTTTAATAATGACTGTAAAGAAGCTATTAAAAAGCGTAAACAGGCTCTAAATAAGTTCTGCAAAAATCCCACTTCAGAAAAGCTCAACGACGTAAAAGTTTTTAGAGCTAAAGCTCGGCGAACAATCCGAGCTTCCAAACGAAAGTCATGGAGAGAATATGTCTCCAAATTGAACTATAAAACCCCCATTAAAAAGGTTTGGGATATGGTACGAAAAATTTCAGGAAAAACAAAGTCTTCTAGTTTTACACATTTAAATACTGAATTTGACACAATAGCTTCAACAAAAAAAGATATTTCAGATACTCTTGGGCACACATTCTTGAGAAATTCATCATCGCGTAATTATTCTGACACTTTTAGAAATTTCAAAAAGGACCAAGAGAAAAGAAATCTAAACTTTAAATCCCTTAATCACGAAGAATACAACAAACCTTTTAACTTATCCGAACTCGTTGAAGCCATTGAAAAATCACATGATACGGCAACCGGCCCCGATGAAATTCATTATCAGATGCTTAAGCATCTGCCAAAAAGTTCTCTTACAACACTTTTAGATATCTTTAATAATATTTGGGAAACGGGGGTCTGTCCTGAGAGCTGGCGTGTAGCTACAGTTGTACCAATTCCGAAACCAGGGAAAGATCATGCAGAACCTACAAATTATCGTCCGATAGCTTTGACAAGTTGTTTGTGTAAAACATTGGAGAGAATAATAAACAAGAGATTAGTCTGGTACTTAGAGTCCAACAACCTCATTTCAGAATATCAATCGGGTTTTCGTTCGGAATGTAGTACCAATGACAATTTAATAAGACTAGAAACATTTATACGAGATGCTTTTATTAACAAAGAACACGTAGTGGCTGTCTTTTTCGACTTGGAGAAAGCATATGATACAACATGGCGTTATGGAATATTGAAAGATCTACATAACATTGGCTTAAGAGGAAAACTTCCCAGTTTTATTGAAAGCTTTTTAGGGGAGCGCATGTTTCAGGTGCGTGTGGGGTCTACCCTGTCAGATTTCTATGATCAAGAACAGGGTGTCCCACAGGGTAGTATTCTTTCAACTACGCTATTTAACATCAAAATAAACAATATTGTACAATGTTTGGACGACAAAACTGATTGTTCGTTGTATGTTGATGATTTTTGTATATGTTACCGTTCAAAAAATATGAAAACAATTGAACGAAAGTTACAACAAAATTTAAAAAGAATAGAAGAATGGACTGATAAAAATGGTTTCAAGTTCTCCAAGTCGAAAACGCAGTGTGTTCATTTTTGTAAACTACGGAAGAAACACGAACATACTTCCCTGTTTTTATACGGATCACAAATTCCTGTTGTTGAAGAAGCCAAATTTCTTGGGGTCATATTTGATCAAAAGTTATCTTTTATTCCACATATTAAATATCTTAAAGCGAAATGCTTAAAAGCTTTGAATCTTTTGAAAGTTTTAGCTCATACAAGTTGGGGAGCAGATCGGTATACTTTATTACATCTTTACCGGTCTTTAATAAGATCTAAATTAGATTATGGGTCTGTTGTTTATGGTTCTGCCAGAAAGTCCTATTTAAAATCCTTGGATACTATCCATCACCAAGGCCTTCGTCTGGCCATGGGAGCCTTCCGTACTTCTCCCGTATTAAGCCTTTATGTAGAAGCAGGTGAACCATCTTTAACCTCGCGCAGAGAGAAACTTTCTCTTCAGTATGCTATTAGACTTGCTGCAAATCCATCTAACCCGGCATCCAAAATTTCATTTCGACCTCAATTTGTAGATAGGTATGAAACTAAACCCACAGCAATTAAACCTTTTGGATTACGTATTTTACCACTGCTGGAAAATTCAGGTATCGACCTTAAAAATATTCAAAAACATGAAACCGCCGAAGTTCCATCTTGGTGTATTAAACAACCTTCTATTCTGTTCGACTTACATGATGGCAAAAAATCCGAATCAAATCCGATACTTCTCAAACAAAACTTTCAGGTACTGCAATCACGTTACGATGATTACCAGCAAGTCTATACTGATGGTTCCAAAGAAGGAGATAAAGTTGGTTGTGCGTATGTTTCTAAAGATACGCACAAAACCATGCGCCTTCCAGATGGTTCATCTATTTTTACAGCTGAAGCCAAAGCAATAGACCTAGCTTTAGATTTTATCAGTTCTTCAACAATTCAAAAAGCAATTATATTTTCTGATTCACTTTCTGTGCTTAAGGCTTTAGACCATTCATCATCTAAAAATCCTCAAATTCAAAAATTGATCGAAAAACATCATGAAATTTCTAAAACACACCAAATCTTGTTTTGTTGGCTTCCGAGCCATATTGGCATTGTCGGCAATGAATATGCTGACAAGAAAGCAAAGGAATCGCTCAATCTTGATCCATCTGTTTTTAAAATTCCTTTTAATAATTTTAAACCATTTATCAATAGATACATCTTGTCGGAATGGCAAGGCGAATGGGACCGTGCAATAAATAACAAACTCCATGCCATTAAACCTGTCGTTAGTACAAAATGCTCTCCCCCACAGTTTTCCAGAAAAGAGGACGTAGTATTAACACGACTGCGCATCGGCCATACTAGAGTTACTCATTCTTATATTTTTAATGGTGATGATCAGCCTTCTTGTGTAGGTTGTGATCAGCCATTCACTGTGAAACATATCTTAATTGACTGTGTTGACTTTTCACCCTCACGTATTTTATATTTCAAAGCTGACACTTTGCAACAACTGTTTCGAGATGTACCTGTTGATAACATTATTTTATTCTTAAAAGAAATTGGTCTTTTTCATAAGATTTAACTGTTTCAGATTTTTATACATTATCATTCTGACTTGTTACTTTTAATATCATCATAATTATTCATGCCGTTTAACCATTAACCGACTGACGCTTATGACCCACCAAGAGGGTTGACGCGTCGTTAAACACGAAATCATCATCATTGACTATATTACCAAGAAGGGGTCCCAGTGCCTTTCAGGTTTTTCTCGATTCTCTATTGTTCAATGGCGCAAAGCACATCGTGGACGTTCTTCTATCCAATTTAGAGGAAGAAAGTGGTCCATGTGAGACTGTGGCAAGGAACACTACTGCATCGACGGTTGAAATTAGCTCATCGATACACACCCTTGGTGCAACGACTTTGGCGACAGACGTCGTCAACGACACTTCTTGTCATATTTGCATGGAAAATAGAATTTCAGTTGCTTTGAGTCCCTGTGGCCACACTTTTTGTTCTACGTGCGGGGAAAAGTTTCTTCGACAGAGAACCTGTTGCTATTGCAAACAACCAGTGTCGAATACGATTCGAATCTTTATTTGAGCAGCCTAATCGACGATTGATTTCCATTTCCATTTTGTTTGGTTGAGACTTTTTTTAGTATAAAACGTGAAATTATAACCATTGTTCATACAGTTTCTGTTGGACTTTCAAACCATATAGATCAGAAACTATCTAGAGAGAACTATTAAACAATGAGCGTGCAAAGACCAATCCAAGAAGAGGAGTCGCAGGACGGAGCCACCACGAACATGATTCGTGAACCAGCCGCGTCAGAACTTTCCAGTTTAGCGGATGAAATGATGTTGATGGATAAAAACCTTCGATGCCACTTGACCATCATCAAGTGGGTGGGTGTTGTGATCTTGGCAACGATCTGTGCCGTTCCGGGATTTATCATCTTGTCACATCGGGACTGCGCACTACATGTTCCTGACCATGGTGTGAAGCCCAACCTGAACAAGACGGCATGTGTTTACGTGAAGCAGTTTTATCTGCAACAACGCCTCTACGCAACCGTGTGTAACCAAGACGGATACGTATTTGTGGATATTAGACAATTCGTGAACGGGACAGCCACCATTATTGGCGTGGATCTCAGTCTGTTACAGTGGTTAACACTCAAGCAGTTATCGCCAAGCATCGACATTGCCATATCGGAGGCTCGTACCTACTGGAAGGAACTCAAGTTGTACCAGGGAAAACCAATTTCGTAAGCAACGAAGATCGCCAGGATGGAAGTGAACTTACTGGAGTCGTATTTTGACTTTTTCTATGCCAAGGCAATTCTGGAGAAAATGAACTTGGTCTTCAACGCAAAATGCTGCGGTTGTCTGACACACAGTTTGTCACAAAACGATCACTCGTGCAAGAACTTTACAAAAGAAGAGCAATTAACACTCTATTTTGAAGACATTCTCACAGAAGTGAACGAGATGGATATCTTGAGAAACTGGGAAACGGCTGTTTCTGTTTTGGAGGAAGATTGTGCTGGAATCTTGGGATTATATCGATTAAAGATCTACTGTCGCGACTGGCGTGAAACGGACATGAAGTGTGCCGTCTGGAAAACAAAAATGATTCGAATGACTATGCAGTTGTTGTGTTTGGAATATAGACTCGGATAAGCATACACTGTGTAAACATTGTCAAACTTTACACTCACATATATGTGTACTTCAAATGTCATTAAAACGTAATAAAACAGGTAATATTTTGTTTGTGATTTTTAGACGAGAGTAGATCTTTGAGAGAGCAATGAGAACAAAGCAAAAACTTCGATTTGGTTGAATTTCAATGAAAAACAAAACAACGTGTTTTCTTGACTACACTATTTTTTTTTTTAATTTACAAACATATTCAAAGTCAAAACATTCATACATTCAAAGAATAAATCAAATACAGCACTTATTTACAAAGATACATTTTTTACATTGAAACCATATTTCATTATTCTGTACAACAGTCACAAAAAGCACTTGTCATTAAACTATATACATAGGCATCATTGTTTTCGAAATAAGGGAATCAAACACATTCACAATGTCCTTCATGTGGTACCCAATGAGTCTTTGATGTAAGAACAGAATCGCGTAAAGTCCACAGATATCAGAATCGTTACTTTGCAACTGCACGTGATTAGATTGGAACGTTTTAGCGTGTCCCAAAAGCCATCGTTTGAAATGAAAACTGTTCATATTGGGTGGTTTTCCGTAGCTATCGAAAAATTCGAAATGTCCATTTCCATCGCCGTAAAAAGCGCACCAGTGGTGTCCCGTCATGCCATGTGGATCTGTATTAGCTATAAATCCATGAGGATAGGTTGGAGTTCTTTTCGGCAGCCGGTCCGCTGCAAACACGCCCATCACATGTTCGTTGAGTACCGAGTCACAATTGATCATACACTGTAATTGTGACGTATTCATGTTGACAAGATGACGTCTCTCTCCTTGGTCAATTCGAAAAATCCAGGGCCCTGACTGTACACCGTACAACTCATGGGTTCTGAAAAAGACACAAAAACATAAGGTCAGAGAGAAAGGTAATGTCATGCTTGTTTACGGACATTCTCCATCAAACCGAGTTCATTTACTTGATTCTCATTGTTCTGGCTCAAAGTTCTTCTCTATGAAGGTATGCATTTTCACTGACATCCTCCATCAAACCGAGTATATTTTGCTTGTTTCTCACTGTTCTTGCTCAAAGCTTTACTGTACCATGAATAGATATAAAGGATGCATCACATGCTTACCACTGTGGAGACGGGCATAAAATTGTCCTAAGAATATGACCCGAACTGATCTATGACTGAAAGAGTGTTGAATGCGACGTAAAACACTACCCAACCATCCAGTCACGGTGATGGGTTTCCATGTTGTGCTTATGCTGTCACGTTTGATAGCAGTACATCTCCTGAACACAATGGCGCTTTACAGAAAATTATGACGGCAAAAAATAACTATTTGTTAACAAATGAAATCAGCTTACCTGTCAGACTCGATTTGAACTGCACTTCCAGTCTCACGTTGGCATGTTTCAGCAAAGACAGGTACTCCCCGTGGTGCTCGAACTCTGGCTCTAACTGGAAGACGAAGAGGGTGGAGCCGTTTATGAAGTGATGTCTGTCCAACGCATTGCCTTCGTCATTTCGCCACTTTCCAGCAGATAGTAGCAAGTTGGTGTAGGCCCGTACGAATTTGGCTCCGTCAGTAAAATCCAACTTGAGAGGTTGTCCGCCCACGGGCAACCCGTCCGAGTACAACGCAATGTGCTGAATGCCGCAATTCTCAAAGTTGAACGGATTGGTCGTGTAGTCTCCGTTCAAGGCCTTGCTCTTCACGAAACCGATCACCACCTTATCCGCCCTCTTGCCTTGAAACATGTTTTCCCAGTTGAAAGAGGTGCTGCCCGTAGCGATACTTTGGGAACGGCACTCCGTCTTGACGTTGGGATACAAAGCATTGTGTTTTTCCAGCATCTTGGAATGTCCGAACAGGACACCCGGTGTCACTCTGATTTTTCTAGCCAAGATATAGATGTCTTCAATCTCGATCTTGAATTCGATGCTTGCGTCAGCGGCCAGCAGAGCGAAGCTGTCTGGACTTCTGTAGAGTTTCACTTTAACGTCCACCTGGTTTAAAAGGTAACGCTCCAGCGCGAACAAATCGTGAAATATGGGCCCCTGTAAGTCGATCGTCTTAGAATCTGCAATCCAAAGAGAGCGTTCAAAGAGACCATTGTTTGTGTCGCTCGGATCTGTCACACCTGGACTGTCATAGTCGTCCATATACCAGCCTTGACAGGTGGTTTGGCTGTTCAACGCATCTTGACTGTTATTCAGCAACGTCTGTATGTACGCCCTGTATGGATTATAGTTGCAGGTAATGCTGGCTTTGTTCTGTAGAGAGACTTCTGACGAGGAAAACAGCGCCTGTAGTAACAGATTCGCCGGTCCAACCTTCTCCCCTTTCGCTAGGGAACTGCCATCCGGTTTTTGTACTTTCACTCTGACGTACAATTGCGAGTTCTTTAAATCCAAGTAATCCATGGAATTTTGCCCACTGATTCTGAATTCGAATGGACCCTCCGAGGAGGATTGCGACAAAGGTCGAATTTCGTCATAGTAGACATCGCCAACACTGGTTTGCGTCGGCGGAAGTTCGAATAAATTAAGTTCCGATACGATGCCTTCCTTAAACTCGTCTTCGTTGAAGGTAGCCATTGTTTTTTTTTCACTTGATTTCGAAAATATCCTTCTTCGAATTTCTAGCTTTTTTCACGGGACGATTCTTGCTCACTTTTTTAGTCTTGGAGACCTTTCTCTTGCGCTTGCCTCTCTTCGACTGAAGAGCATCGGCTACGTCGTCTGGTTTTATGCCCTCTCTTTTAAGTTCCGATTCGGCTCTGGCTGCCGTCTGTTCTGACGGCAAAACGGCACGAATAGTCACTTGTTTCCTTTCTCGCGACGCTTTTGATTCTTCGATAGGTATGACGCTGTGTCGCCTTCCCGTGCCTGTTTGATTGAGCGATGCCTTTCCATTACTCTGTCTTTCAAAAAAATCCAACCACTTTTGCGAATCTGGAACGTATAGCTTCATGTTCTAAAAGAACGGATATCGTTTCAAATGAAGCGTCAAACGCACTGGTTTCACTAAATCTGAAGCGTCCGTGTCGTTTTCCTGCTTTATATGTATTTCAAATTCACGAATTATTCTCCTTCTCACCGGCAGGTAGAAAGGAGTGTCAAGTGTGTAGTCCCACTGACTTTTCTTGTTTTTCTCTAAACGTCTCAGCAAGGATCGTGTTTCTCCTTTCACGACGCTTTCTCCGCAAATATCCGAATATATGTAAAGTCCGTCGCTCGATTTCGATCTTGTCTTCTCGGTGGCGTGAAACTCGACTAAGGCCACTTTCCAAGTTCCCTCTAGATATATTGGAGACTTTAAATGCACTTTGAAATGACTAGTCTCGTTCTCTAAAAAGTACTGGTTGCTTTCGTCACTTTGCACGTAGATATATCTCTCACTCATCATTTCATCATCTCCAGCACGGGACGAATCAATAAAGGCAGCAAATCTCGGTGTTTGGTAAGCAGGCGCTGTTGTTGTTTCTCCGTGAGATCTTTGGAAACCATCCGTCGAATGACTGCTTTGTGAGCAGAAAGCTTCTTTTTAACTTTCTCTGCAATGGGACACGTGCCAAACAAAACGTTGTAGATGGCTTCTAGGACGACTTTTAATTGTTCTCTCGAGAGCTTTCTGATCAGAACTTTGCGTTGCTCGTCGGTACAATGTACGAGAAATTCGAGTAACGGTAGATGCTTTCGAATGTTCATGTTTACGGCTTATGACGTGGAATGTTCTGTGCTTGCGTTATTTAAACCATTAAAGTCTTCTTCACCTAGCCAGGTGTCGTACTTCGGAGGCCACCCTTTCCACCTCACCAAAAACTGCTTTTGTCCTCTGCGTGTTCTTGTTTGAAGTACTCTTTCCACTAAATACGTGTCTTGTTCGTACGCCTTTTTCAGTTGGTTCTGATAAAAAGTTCCAGTGATGATCTCTCCCGCGTAATCTTTCAGTTGATATTGCGGAATGTATTCTCTCATAAAACGCTTGTTGATGACAAACAATTCCCTTGACCACCGTTCATCGTATTCTCGCTGGAATGATCTTCTCATGTAAGACACTCGTACCAGATCGCCCACTTTGTATTTAAAATCAGTGAATCGTGTTAAAGTCCGTTTCCCTTTCTCCGCCTTGGGGTCAGGCAATTCGCCATATTGAAGTTGCCACAATGCTGCAGAGTCGCTTGACTTTACACTTTGCGGAGATCTTTTTATGGAACGATGATAGGTCTTGTTGTAGCTTTCTGTGATGCTCGGAAGAACGTCTATCCATCGGTGTACTTGGTGGCGTGTCATATATCGCACCAGACGACCTTTAATCGTTTTAATGGCACGCTCAGCGTATGAAGCTTTCACCACATTTTGATTGACGAAATAATTCACGTTTTGTCTCTTCAGGAACTGTTTAACATCTTTGTTGGAGAATTCTGTCCCTTTATCGCTTCTTATATTTGTTGGTTTCCTACCATGCGCAAATACCTGTTTCAAGGCCTCTACCATTTCTTTGCCCTTTCTCGAGTGCAACGCCACTGTCCATACAAATTTGGATAGAATGTCCACCACGAGTAAGAAGTAGGCGTATCCCTCATTATCTTTTTTATAATATTCCATTTTGGCAGTATCCACGTCCCACTGATAATCTACGTAAGGGGCAATCACACGTCTACGTTTAAATTTCCCGCGTTCTTCTCTGTGTACAGCATAATCTTCCTGTTTCAGAAGCCATTCGCGAATTTTGTTTCTGCTAATCACGAATTTACCTTCCTTTCTCACGGCTCTGTATAACTTTTCAACGCCACCATAAGCACCGGCGTGTTTCGGGTCATAGTAGATGCTTTTTAGGTAATCCTCGTATTTCAAAGTCGAAGCCTTTTGATTTTCTTTGATTTTGGCAAAGAACTACTGTTGCTCCGTTTCTTCTCTACTGGAATGCCCGGGGTTGGAGGAAGATCTGATCCCCCAATTTGATTGCGACGTGAAGCCGATAACAAGCTTTGTGGCACGTTGATGTTTGTTAACAAAGATTCAAATTCCAGAAGCCCCGTTGAACGAAAATCTTTGTAGTTTTTCAACTGTACTTTAAGTAGGTCAACGATGTTGGAATTCGGTATTTCCTTCCCAGATAGGGTCACTTCTCCTTTCTCGTTCCAAGAAATGTGAGGTAATATGTAAGTCAGTAAGGCACGTGCACGTCCTTGTAATGTCTTTGGAAACAACGCAATTATTTGTCCAATATCCTTGTTTTGAGAACTCTGTGACTGTCCAATCTTCCGGATGGTTTGTCAATGTCTCTTGCTTTTCCTCTGTGACGTCTCCTTTAGATGCGAGGTCTTGTTTAGCCGATAAAAGTCGCTGATATCTTTCATAAGGCAACAATACCATTTTCTGCATCTTGAAGCAACCAATGTCAGATAATTTGTGTAGCTGCTTATGTCTTCGTTACTCCTTTTTATTGGGGTTGATAGATGATGGTGTCTTCACCGGGAAACACTTTGGTTCGCAGTCGGTACGTCTCTTCTCCAGAAGGAGAGAAATCCAAGACTAAATAACCGTATGCCGAGGATGTTGCGTCTTTATAAGCTTCCATAAGAAACGCACTTTTCCCGAGAAAAGCTTGTCTGACAAGACACTGCAGTTGCGACACATCTCTCGGATTTTTCATCAGCACGTAAATATGTGTATTCAAATTGATGGTCCGACTGTACTTTCCTTTACAATATAAATTCTGGTTCAAGTACAAAACGCTGAGATGTCTGTGATGCATTCCTTTCACAAACAGGTTTTCCATTTCACGAGAGGCCGTCACACCATCCATCAAATCGACCAAAATCACCAAATTGCAAATTGTCTCGTGTGAAATCTCGTTTAATTTCTCTTCGGATGGCAAGCCTTGGTGAAATGTGATGAATGGAAGGCCTCTTTCCATTTGCTCGTAGAGAGGCTGGTAAATACCGAAGCAGTACAGCACTTTCTGTGGTGGATGTTCGAACATGACGTCTTTATGTTGCAAGAGTCGAAACACCCACGTGGTCTTGCCGCTGCAGGTAGCTCCAAACACTACGATTGACGTACATTCCGGAAAGGGATACATCTTGAAAATGAATTGGTTTTAGGCCCGAATGTGATTTTTATATATTGTCATCGTTGTTCTCTTCCAACAAATCGACTAAGGCGTCAATGACCTCCTGATCAGAAATGTTGTCTGACTGAGGCACCGGACACAGTGTGACGTCAAGTGCTACGGTATGGATTCCATCATCTAAAACCCTCCTCTTACAATAAAAGTAAGAAAACCCTTTTCTCTCTTGTGTGTAGGTGAATATCGCGTTGTTTCTCACTCTGAAGCCACGATTCAGTCCGCTTTGTGGTATCCCGGTACTCAAGACACGCCGGAATTTCGACATGGGTGCTTTTAAATTTCGTTTGCTGACGCCTTTGGAACTAAACTTGTGTTCGTGTATCGTTCGAGGACGCTGCCGAAAGGTTCGTCTTTTTAAGTGCTTGGCTCGATTTAAAAGGTGAAATGCTACCAAGCGCGCATTGGAAGGTTTGACAATCTTTGTCTTTCTCACAATGTAGGTTTTGCTGCATAACCCTATGAGTTCGTCCCCTTGATATTCGAGCTTAAACAATCCTGGAGTTCGCTTGTCAAATTTGGCGTGCTTTTCGCAGCAGGTTCGAGGAAACCAATGAAACCCTGAGTCTGCTTCAATTTCAGTATCACTGCAAAACCCTTGAAGACCTTGAAGATATGTTTCTCGCATGTCGGGTTTGATGACCTCGTCCAAGGAGGAACCGGAAATAGCCATATAGGCACTATCTGTATCCATTTCGCAATACTCGAAATCGGATCTGTCGACATACACATCCATGAAATCATAATAAAATTCTAGCATGCGCAACTTGGCATATTGTAGAACGAAGTAACCCAGTTGGATTGGAAGATCTAGTTTGATGCATTTCTTTGCCATTTCCAATTCATAATACTGCTCTTCTCCATCTAAGCATTCTAATTTTCTGAAGGATGGATCGTTGACTTGTAAACAGACTTCATTTTCGCCTTGAACGTACGATATATTTTTATGTTTGCTTTTGTCCATGATCAATGAACCGTAGGCAGAGTTCCCTTTGACTTTACTCGTCTCGGCTATGATTGCGGTTTCGGGGTTCACGTCACCTTCGCGCCTGGCGTCACTCACCTCTTTCACAAACTCTTGGAAACAACGATCTTGTTGATACTCTATCACCTGATAAATTTTTGTGACCATCAAACCGTGATTGATATACCACTGAAGCAGAGGCGTGGCGAGTAAAATCTGTTGCGCTTTCATTCCACCAACCAGTAAACGTCGAGGATTCTTGGAGAGATTATACGTCTCAACGTGTTCCTGCATGCGTTTTCCAATGGACTCATAGGGAATATCAGTCGTGCAAAACAGTGGTGACATCTCTTTGAAATACTCATAGGGAGTCATGGAAGGCGGATGACACATATTGCGAGACCATTCATCCGGAACTTGGATGTCTACTTCCACCATACCAAAAAGATCGTTGTTCACAACTCCTTCCAAGATCTGGTCTTCACCGATATTACCTTTATGATGTTGGAAAAACCCTGGTCTCTGACCATCGATGAAGTGATAGATCTTGGGATTTTGTCGACAAAAGGACTTGAACTCACACTCCCACATTTCGACAACTTCACATCCTTGAGATCTGATATACGCCGTACTTTCGAGGGTGCTCTTGAATTTGTCTTCTCGAGAGTCTAGCCACTTTTTGTCCTTAATGTCTTTCGTCAAATGACAGATATGCCCGTGCCAATAACATCCGTGGAACTGGAACACAGTTGGTTTCTCCGTGGGGGTTGGTGCAGGTAAATACCCGTCGACGGGGTACTTGCCTATCCTCATCTCGCTTCCGCTGTTCAGTTTGTGCTGGATGTTCACATTCACAGTGCTACTGATCCAATTCATCCAGTAGTAAGCTGCCATATATTTATCTCTTACTTCTGGACGAAAATCGTTTTCAGCGCGTCTGAGGATGTAAGGGCCAACTGGCATGGGTTTTCCGATGGATTGAAGATATAAAGCATTGGCATCGAAACCCAGGATGGATTTGCATGTTTTCTCTCCCCCTCTAATCTTGGTTTTGTTGGCTCGGTGATGACGCGTGAAGATGATGCTCGGTCCACCAACGATGTTGCTCTTGACTGTCTGATACAAGTCTATGCTATTTCTGTCAAACAAAGCGAAGTTGACGTTTCTCGCTTTAGCCGTTTTGAAGAGCTGTTGTCTCGCAATGCCTGGCACCGAAATCGCAGTCTTAAAGACATCTATACCTCGGTCGAAATAATACTTTTGAAAATTTTCCACCGCTTTCACGAAGGGACCAACGTCAAGGTTGTTATACCAAACCAGAAAATCTCGAAAGGTGGTCATCTTGTCTTCTGACCACATTTGTTGGCAATACTGGTATTCCTCCGGACTGATGTTTGATCCTTTAAGAGTGCTGTAAAAGTTGTCGTATGGTGGTAGAGAGGTGTAATCTAATTTGTTTACGTCGTCGAACCACTCGTAGGGAAAGTAACCTTTCTGTTCTGGAACTCCATAGGCTTTCAGAAAACCGGCATAGGAAGATCCAGCCGCCAAGTATTGCGACATGTCTAGAAATTTCAAATCAGCATTGGCAATGCATGCGTAAGCATTGCATTTTTTGACGACAAAGGTTCCTCTTTGCTTTCCGTGCATATTTAGATGCTTAGCGAGGTTCTGTTTGATCAGATTCAAATCGTACTTGGACGAATTGAAACCGAGCACTGGCACTTGTCGCATGTACCCCAATAGCTGATCATACAGCGTTTTCAGTGGATGGAATTTTTCCTTCTCTTCCTTTTCCTGATCAGCGGAAGTGTCGTCTGTCTCATTGTCATCACTGTGAGACCGTTCGACATCTTTTTCCGAGTCTATTTTACGATCAATGGCCTCGAGTACCCAATCCCACTTTTCTTCCGCCAGTTCGTAGACAGAGTCTGCTATACTGGTCATGGTTTCCACCATAGTCACCACGAGGTTGTTCTGATCGGCGTCAACGATACAGACAGGTTCGGTGTGATTTGGAATATTACTGCAAATAGACACGCTGATGGGAACGTGTTTCTGTGTCCAGTGCAACATTTCTGTAGGTTGATCATTGACTTTTTGCAGGATAGCTTCGAAATCGTAACAAAGGAACCAATCGAAGGTGCGTTGATCCTGTGGAACGTGAATGCCATAGTGATCCAACTCTTCAAAAATGGAATCACGTGACTTGTAGAAGCCCCCTGGATATATGTATTTGGTTCGGTTAGTACAGATCTTTTGATGACGGTGCAAATGCCCGGCATGGTCGAAATGGCGATCGCACGTTTTGCATTGATATTTCTTCGCATACATGTTGAAATCTTTGATGTATGACAGATGATTCTCGAACAGATTTAGGTACATGGTGGTTTCTTGTAGACCCCTGGATTTGTAGATTGACCTGGCAAAGCCGTCTTCTTCTAGACTATAAACCTCCAGGTTGACTTTAAAGAAGGTTTCAAACTCCGGAAAGTCTTCAAAATTCAGTCCTAGCCTACTTCCCGTCTGATGCACCCATTCTTTGTAGAATTCCTTGGCCGGGCCATCGATACACCGAATCTCGTGACCCCTGTGTAAAGCCAGACATCGGAAAGCGCACAGCTGATCGTTGTAATATTTTCCCGTTTGTCGACTTTTGATCAACGGGTAGATGCTCGTTTTATTCAACAAATATTCGGGAAGATCGCCGTTGCCTAGCGGATAAAACGTGCTGTACACGGTAAAATGGACGTTGGTTACCAACACTGGGATCCATTTGGTATCACGACGGATGCGCAGTAGTTCGGTCAGTATGTCTTTTTGTTGAAGCTTTAAACGAAGGTGATCCAAGTCCGTTCTTTTAGATATGTACAGGGGTCGTTCGAAAATGCCATTGTTGTTGTAAGCGACGAAATAGCGAAAGACGCCAGTCTCTCTATTCTGTAGAATGACGCCAAATACCAGATTTAATCGAAAGGCCCTTTGTTCCTGACGGTAAACGTCATTGGCATAACGCATCAGTTGATCTAAATTGACGTCGTTGTCTAGCGGAAAATTGTACACGGATTGAACGGGTCCACGACGATGGGTCTCTAAGATCAAAGGGGCATTGGTCTCGTAGACTTCTCGCAGGCCGTCGTTCCCATCATCTCTATCCCACGGGGCATTGTTATCCGGCCATGGTCGGCGCTGTAAGGCCCCACCGCTCTGATAGTGATGCCGCATTCCATGCATGTACAAATCTCGTCTATTATCGAAACATTCTGTGCAACGTCGACAACGATACTGCTGTAATGCTATATGCCTAGCTCCCTTCGCTGCAGGTTCGGGACCAGCTGGGCCACTAGAGGTGCTTGGCAAAGACGAGGGTGTGTCTTTCTCTGCGGTGGTGGACTTGGCCTTTGACTGCTGACTGTGCCACTGCTCGTGTCTTTTCAGACCTTGGGCTGAAGAACATCGCTTGTTACAGATACAGCAAAGATGTTCTCGAATGCCAGAACATGTTTTCTCATGTCGCAACATGTTCGATTCGTATTTGAACGACTTTCCACATTTCAAACATGGTGTTGTTTCGTGTTGGTGGTATGCCTTTTCATGACGAGTCAGAGATCTTTTATGTGCAAACGATTTGTCGCAGCTATCGCACTGGAATGTGTTGGGAGCCGTGGAGACACTTGCATCCTGCAACAACAAAAATAATGTTGTATGGTATTGGTAAGTTTTAACATTAAAGAAGTGTGTGTGTGTGTGTGGTAGGAAAGAAAAAATCGCACTGGTATGAGTTGGGAGCCGTGGAGACACTTGCATTCTGCAACAACAACAACAACAACAACAAAAAACATGGATGGTATTGGTAAGTGTTAGCATTAATAAAGAAAACATTGAAAAAAAAGTCCTTGCCTACAAAAGAAAACAGACATGAAAAAGTATTTGCTTTGCATGATTCTGTTCATCACAGGCTATTTTTACAGAACAATTCCTGGTAGACGCGAGTACTGGCAGGAGACCCAGAAAGCATTGATAGAAGTTGTAAGAACTTGACAACGTTGTAAAATAAATAAGTTGAAACATAACTCACACTCCCATGAACAGAATAAAAACAACAGAGTTGCAATAAGTAAGCTGCTATTTGGTAACGATGCTCACTGTTGTCATAAACCACATACAGAAAACAGAATCTATTCATGACCGTAACACTGTTTAGTCCAATCTGGGTTGAAACAGCATCACAACTGTTAACCTTTGTGTCCCGCATCATAAATCTGTATAAAGAGCAATACTATTTTGTGATACACGTATTTAGAAAAAAGAAATACCTGTTGTGAATCATCAATATCCATTTGTTCTTGTAAGTCGGCGGAGTGTGTGGTGTTGGTCTCATTATTCTGATGTTGCGAATCTTCAATGACCATTTGTTCTAACTCGATGGAGTGCATGGTGTTGGTCTCATTATTCTGAAAGAAATCATAGAGATGACGATTGTACTTTGGGTTAATTTTGTTGAGGGGAGAGGGGGTACTAAGTTGCCTACAACAAATATTTCGCGTGAATAAAGATAGAAGAACGACAACGCAAAGCACGAGAATAACTCTAGCTAAACCGCGGGATCTAGATAAAACAAAGTTGACCAAAGGACTCTTACAACAATGTGCTAATGAACGTAACTTCTAACGACAGTGTTTACCTTGCAGTAATTAGAATTATAGGCAGATCTCTTTTACTAATAAAATGCTAATACAACCGGGTGATGTCATCCTAAGTAAATCTTATTATTATCTTAACTATATACAATTTGAATACATCGTTTTGAATGTAGTGAAGTGGTGAAATTAGTTCTCGTTTCAAGCCAAACGAAATATACACTTACATTCAGATATCCTCCTAAGCCATCCAGCTGTCTATGCAATTCTTGGTGATTAAACAATTCACGATCGTCTTTAATGAACACACCACACCAACGACACACGCCACCCATACTATAACAAAGAACAAATGTTAACTTAAAGGTGCATTATTGAGCTATCGGGCTTCAAAAATGAAAAGCGTGTTTTTCGGTTTTATTTCTTCTATTCATGTAGCTTTGTCATTTGTAATCTTCTGAAACCAAATACCACTTCAGAACTTTGTGAAAATCGTCGTTTTCATTTTTGTTTATTTGTTGTTTTGGGGAATTTCAATCTAAAAATATTCCTGTCACGTGACAAAAAGCCGGGCAACATCACTGCGGCGACCATATAAGATGGCGACCTCCGGTTCATCGGAGGAAAGTAGAATTTTTAGTCCAAATTACAAGTATTTGACTTTCAACGTCACTGACACAATACTATCATGCATGTTAATCTGTTATCAAATGCTAACGCATCAATTTACAGGCAAGAAGATAATTTTGCCGTCAATATCTAAGGATGAATTTCTGAATCGATGAGAATTGACATGGGGTCGTTTCAAAGATACACAAAATTCGCATACATGTGAGAGTACATGTATGATGTGGGTATTTGTTAGAATTAGACGATACTAGCAATAACCTTTTGATTTGTTTGATTTGAGGGTTAACATCCCAATTAACACTGTTTAACGTCCCCGTCAACACTGTATAAGTAATTTTGGAGACCTAGCTTACAATTTTGTGGGACTTTTATATACCCGACATTGAGATGAAATGAGATCTCATTCCCTGTCGCTTACGGGCCTCCGTGGCCTAGTGGTTAAGAGCGCTGACTCTTGATCATTAGGTCTCTAACCGCTGTGGTTCGAGCCTCGCTCGGGTCATATGTGAGACGCCAAGTTCTGCAACGGAAGGTCAGATGGTTTTTCTCCGGGTACTCCGGTTTTCGCCCACCTCTGATTAACGATCGGCTCGATATGAGTGAAAAAATCTTGAAAGGGCCGTAAAACAACCCCCCCCAAAAAAAAAATCCCTGTCGCCCAATGAAACCAATAGGGTTTATATGAATGGGCGGCCCGACTCGCACCGCTTTGCCTGGACAGGCTTGGATCCTTTAGGCGGTTTACCAATACTCCTAAGCGGTCGGTTTAAGCTCTGCCTGGCACCATCATGCAGCCCACCTATTTCTTCAAGCCCCGCCATGGGAGCCGAGCAAGACATTTTTAATACCGAAACAAAAGAGAAACACTATCCATATTCCCACCGCCCATCGGGGCTTGAAGAAATATATGGGCTGCATAATGCTTCCACGCAGAGCTGTAACTGAGCCGCAAACGAGTACTGGTAATTAGAGGATCTAAGCCTGGGCAAGCAAAGCGATGCAAGTCCATCCATTTGTTTCACTGGGCGACAGGGCTTGAGAAGTCATTTCATCTCAATGTCTGGTAAAAGTCCCACAAAATTGTTATCAACGTCTCCAAAATGACCTTTACAGTGTTGAAGGGGACGTTAAACCTCAAACCAAACAAACAGACGTGCACCAGGACCTTTCTACTCACTGATACTGGGATCGGCCACATTTTACCATTACTTGCAGATTTACAGCACACATCAATCTTGCAATTACGGTAGAGGTCTTAACCTGCACAGCGCCGGCCTCGGTAGCTCAGTCGGATGCATGGGGAAGCAGGTTCGATACCTGCCGGGGTCGGCAATATTCTTTCGCGGGGATTGATCATGAAATCTTTCCTAGGGTCATTCTCTCCATTCCGCTGGCTCAAGAAGGGCAGTTGTCAGTTTCTGGCGAAAGAATGTGCACTCTCCTGGTTACCTCTTACGTATAAGCCTGCCCAGGAAAAGTAAACTGACAGGCTCAAAAACGGCCTTAATAGTGTTGACTTGGCCGTAAACCCCCAAACAAACAAACAGTTAACCTGCATAGGGGATGACTCTCCCTGAACAGGGCGCCTCCAGTTTGTTTGTTTGATTTGAGGTTTAACGTCCCCGTCAGCACTTTAAAGGTCATTTTGGAGACGTTGCTTCCAATTTTGTGGGACTTTTACCCGACATTGAGATGAAATGACATCTCAAGCCCTGTCGCCCAATGAAACCCATAGGGTTTATTAGCATGGGCGGTCCGCCTCGCACCGCGGATCCTGGACAGGCTTAGATCCTCTAAGCGGTTTACCAGTACTAGTGTGCGGGCCGGATTCAGCTCTGCGTGGAAGCATCATGCAGCCCATATATTTCTTCAAGCCCCTATGGGCGGGGGCCGGTGCCTCCAGTTAAACGTTCCGATCCAAAGGGCGGTGCGCATTTTGACATTCATCGCTGTAAATGGTGTTCAGACACCGAAATAATCATCGCCGGGTTGAACCGAGGGCCTCTGGCATCTGAGTCAAGTGCACTAACCACTCTGGGCTTAACCACTGAACTGTCACGCTCAGTTTATTACATAAACTCCAGGTTTGCAGGATGAGACTCTGCACAGTAATCGGCTCTTTCGCTGTACATTGGGCCGTTCTCCCTGCTCGGGGGGGGGGGGGATCATGTGAGTATCAGCTGATAGCAAGCCGGCGGAATGAACAACAGACAGCGCATAAATGTCATCCTACTGGATTTCAGTAAGGCCTTTCACGAGGTTCCGCACAATTTCATTGCTGATGGATACCAGAAAGTCGTAATTGATGATTTCTTCGTCTGCGCCCGTTACTTCTGGTGTTCCTCAGAGTACAGTGCTCGGCACTCTCCTCTTCCTCATATACATCAACGACTTGCCACCACGCGTCTCCCCTGTTCGCTGATCACTGCCTGTTGTACCGAGTTGCTGTCACTCAAGAGGACTTTAATCATTTACAAGCATGGGAGAGAGACTGATAGATGCGTTTTCACCCAGACAAGACTTAGTCTGAGTACATCAGAATAGGCAACAAAAGCAAGATAATGGAGTCATCATACAACATCCATTGCCAGAAGTAAAGCAAAAAACCTGGCTATAGACAGTACACTGGTGTGAAATAGTCACACTGACATGCTTAGACTAGCTTCTAGTCGGATATCATATTTTAAAGTTAATAAGTAATATTCTTCTACCCCTTATTTGATCTTGGGAAGATATACTCTGACTAAAATGCGAGTTTGCCTTATCAGTTGGTGTTCGGTAAGGGGTACAGAAAGGCAATAAACATTTCATGACTGTAGCTGTAATCAATCATTTACCAAGGATCTTGCGAGGTAAAATTCGCATTGTACTAGACCTTGGTGTCTGAGACAAGATTAAAGTCTAACAAGGTTTCATATTTGATAAAAACACACATGAAGGTTGGTAATTGGTTAATATGACATCAAGGTCTAGTAGCTAGACTATGACATGCTATCTACGACAGACAGCCAGACAGTTGCTTTCCTATCCTACGCAGGAATCTCTCTGCATGCCCAAAGGACATCAAGGCAACAGCATACAAGTCACTAGTTAGACCTAAACTAGAATATGCTGCCACCCCCTGGGACCCCTACAAACAAACTAGTCCAGTTCAATCGCAATCTTCCGCTCACATCGTCTATCTTACTGATCATATGCATATTGGAGATGAAAAAAGGGAGGTTGGTAAAACCTAGTATTCCTTGAATTTCTCGAATCAAGGTCTGCTTTAATTAAGGAAATTTAGTAATCCCGGATCGTTTTGTTATTGACGAAGAGCTCTGTGTGAATGATCCATGTCCCTGTCTTGAGATAGATATAAGAGCTTTACTTGTTTAACCGTCATTCATGAAGGCTTACAAAAGTATTTAGGCTGATGAAATAATACGCTTTATTCGCTAAATATCTATCTATCTATCTATCTATCTATCTATCTATCTATCTATCTATCAAAATGTTAAACAATCTGTCTACATGTGCAATTTATTAAAGTAAAGACTCATGTGGACAACTTTCAGATGGTTAGAAAAGTAGTTGTGTATAAGTATGAAACGTCCGCTTTATAATGCAGTTTTCTTTCAAAAAACAAAATACAGAGGAGTACGGCAACTTGGATTTTTCAAGAACGGCAACTTGGATTTTTTTAAGTACGGCAACTTGGAAAAAAATGCTGGATTAACTGTACGGTTACTTGCGTCACAAAATTGCAAATTTGGAAACTACTGACACCATTTTGACATCGTTTGGAAGGAAATGCCGTGGTTATTATCATGTTTGGTTTCATCACATAGGGATCGATTATAATGCTAGTGCTGATCGTAAATCAATCTATTTTTGCATGAAACAGATGGAGATGTGAAATCTACATCAGGGCCATATTTCCTTTTGAGAATTCTTTGTTGTTGCTTTCGCTTTGTTTCATTACTGAAAATACTTTGGAAGAAAGTCTGTCCCCTATTGGTCTATTCAACGGAAGGAACTTTCCTTTCGTGATGGGAAGTTTTTTGTTGTTGTTTTTGTTTACGAAATAAAGTTTGTTTTTCAGTGAGCTGAAATAGTTTCTACTTCGTTCTTGTGAAACTTACAACTAGACTAGACGTTAGTTTATGCTTTGAGAAGTGTTTATTCCTTTGACGAGAGTTTATTCAAACGAAGGTCCTGTAATATGCATACTATACTCTAGTTATTTAAGATTATGAGTGAGGCCATTATTATTATTTTTTTTTATTATTATTATTATTTATTTATTTATTTTTTTGCATTACGAAAACATGCCTATTCAAATAAATTGAACATATTTCCACCAAAAAAAATGAAAATGTTCAGATAAAAGATTCTGCTATTTTTCATAATTCAGCTCAAAACATAGATTTTGGGTACTCGTTGGAACCGTCTCGACCAGGCGGTTTCTGACGAGTACCAAAAATCTATGTTTTGGGCAGAAATGCGAAAAATAATGTACACCCCTACAAACCCCATTCTACTGGATTAAAGTGGAGTTTAAGAGGGTCAAAATTGCATACGCATGTTTTCATGATGGTCTTCTGTTTTTTTTTTTTTTTTTTGTTTTTTTTTTTCGAAATCGGCCACGTGCACACATGTTGCAATTTTTATCTTGTATAGTCTAACCATTTCACATTTGTACGGTTTAGTAACGCCACAGACAACATAAAGCTACTTTAAAGAAGGTGATTTAAGGTTCCTCAATACAGTTATTTCACTACATTTGAGGTACTGAAAAAATCATATTTGCAAATAGTTACCCAAACAGATTTTTCATCAGATGGTAGTCCATGTAAATGTAAGAATATGAAAGCAAAATATTTTTATTGGAAAGTCACCATGTTAGTAATTTATTGCATTTTTCCATGGTTTTGCAAAAATGATATCTTAATCCACAGAACAAAAATGTGTAAAATACTATCATAGAATTGTGGCTAAAGGTTGCCTTTAGGCACTGCAAGAGTGGAATTTCAAGTAAAATACCTAAATAGTACTGAAAATTAATGATTCCTCCCCCACCCCCAAAAAATGTAATTATTTCACCTGGTACTATTTTTAAATTCAGTGTATGGTAGCCAAAAATGACCAGTTCTACCAAGTTGGCAGTAAGATCACTGATTGGGTTGAGGTGTTGCAATCTCTTGCATTTAGCTTGTAAAATGATTGACCTTCTTTGGTGCTTTTAGTATTTCATTTTATATATTTCATTCATGCAATTTATAACAATTTATGAATCACTGAACCAAAGTTTCACTGTATTATTGATTGTGTTTACTGGGTGGGTGATTTGATACTGGAATAAAATCCAAAAAAAAAAAAAATAATAAGATAAAAACAGCTTATCCCCATATTTGAACTGAAAGAATGAAAGCAGCCTGTTCAGCACCAGGATTTTTGTGCAAAAGGCTTCTGATCACTTCCAATAACTGCTATGTTATAGCAGTGATTTTTACCCATTGATTTGTTACATCAGAATCAGAATCAGAATTGTTACTGGTGACACGTCAAATGACATTCATACACCAGGACCTGTGATATGGGAAGTTAGTCCCTAGCTCTAACCAAAGATGTAAACTTAGCTACACAATCATCAGCACCTTCCGCCGTCGAAATAATAGAATCCGGAAGGGCATTCCAATCTCTAATGGTTCGGGGGAAGAACGATTCTTTATAAATATCCGTTCTTGCAGTAAGGGTCTGAAACGTCATTGAATGGTGCTGTCTACAGTGCCTAGCCGGGGGAACAAGGTCATCTGTTGGATTGCTGGCAGCACCCTTTAGACCTTTGTATAAGAGTATGAGCCTACTGTCTCTTCTCCTTTTCTTGAGAGACTCACATCATAATTTTCCTAGAATTCCAGTCATGCTCCCAGTTTCAAAGCAGTAATTTCCAGTTACAAATCTAGCCGCTCTATTCTGAACTTTTTCAATTTCTTCATTTAGGACCACTCCGCTTGGGTCCCAGATGCAACTACCATATTCCAAGATTGGGCGAACAAGTCCCCTGTATGCTGTCTCTTTCACATCCTGGGGACACTGATGAAGATTTCGCCTCAGGAATCCAAGAGTTCTATTCGCCTTTGTATACATATTGCTAATGTGTGTATTCCATCTCAAATCGTGAGTGATTGTCACACCAAGGTATTTAATGGAATTCACATTTTCGAGGACCGTTCCCTCTAAAGTGTAAGAAGCCTCAACTTTATTAGATCTCTTCCTTGTTATCTGCATAATATTGCATTTAACTGGCTGAAATCTCATGCCCCATTTTCGGGCCCAACATCCTAATCCATCTATGTCAGCCTGAAGTTTCAGTGAGTCATCTGTATCTCTAATTTCCCGGTAACAAACAGTCATCTGCGAAAAGTCTTATTTCTGAGTCAATGTCAGAGGAAATATCATTGATGTACAGGGAGAACAATAGAGGACCAAGAACAGTCCCTTGTTGGACTCCAGACAAAACTGGCGCCCATACTGAAGATTCACCATTAATAACAACACGCTGTTTTCTGTTCACATGAGTCACCATAAACAAATAATTGATGTTTGGACATATTTATCTAATCCAATTAATGATCTGTTGTGTCACCTACTTACCAATGTGCGGGTTGGTAAAATTTCATAGAAGCCCAATGCTTTTAATATGTTTTGCTGAAAGAAGTTAAAAAAGAAATCTACCTTTTTCAACTTGTTTACTTGGGAACAGGGGTGAACAACACAAACAGGACAATGTTACACGTAGAAACTAGTTCAGAAATGAAGGCATACTATTCATGAATTAACGAACAAATTATGTTAGAAAGTACGTGAAATTAGGTGCAAGACAGTTTCAAATATGAATATTATGTTTTAAATTTAAAGCAATGGTGTACGATTGTTTTTTGGGGGGAAATTAGTTCCAAGGCGTATGAATACGTTTTTGCATTTGGCAAGATGGAAATCTCTTCAATTTGACAGCTACACTAATTTATCAGTGATGACAGGCTTCCAAGATAGGCGATTTCATTATGGTATACGCAGGAAGAAGGCTACATAGCTGACTTTTCAAGGTATTTTCATTGATGATGGAGAAAATAAAATGTGGAAGGCATAATTGATGAAATCTCAGCATTTCAGATTTACCGCAAGAAAAGGAGATGATGGCGCCCATCGAGAATAAACATGTAAAAAAAATCTGGTTTTCAATTCAGGTAGCCTGTTTGATAGAAAGCTTTGTCCGAGTCGTAAGTATTTGATGTGAACTGTTGATCTGCAGCTGTTTTTGTAACTTTTAAAAAATCTATAAAGCGGTTTCCTTTTTTCCTGGTAAAAGTGAAAAAATACAGAATTTCATTTATTTTCAAAGGCACAATGATGTTGCTAATGCAAGAAAGTACTTGCTGTAATAACCGTTTATACCTCCAAACCTTTTTCTTGTGGGACATGGATTTTTAAACGGAAATCAGGATTAAATTTTGGGGAAAATCAACTTGCAAATCTTTCATCTATATTTTTCTTATGCAAATGTATTGAGGAAACTTAAGATGTCCTGAGGTAAAAGTACTTTCATAAATTACTTTTCCGTTCACAAAAGGTTACTTTCGCTGTAATATAAAGGGCAGCTAAAATAATTTTCATCCTAGTTGTAATCTAAAACTGTTAGTTTAACACTTAAATACCAGCATTTTAAACAAGAAGTGCAGATCTGGTAAAACGCAGCATTATGCCGCCTTTCTATGTTTGGATTCCATGTCCCAGTGAGATTCTATGATGGGGCGGTCTAAGTCCCTCTGGAGGGTGACCGAATAATCAGGGAGAATTATGGTCAGGTACACCTCAGTGTCACCAGCAAATAGGCGAACCCGGGACCACACATTGTCGGGTAGGTCGTTAAGGTATAATAACAATAATATTGTGCCTAGAACTGATCCTTGTGGTACACCTGAAGTAATTGGAACCTCATCTGAGTACTCACATTCAAGTGCAAATGTCTGACTACTCTCAACCAGAAAAGACTTAATTCACTGGATAGTTATTCCATGTACCAGTAGCTTGCGAAGAAGCTTCATGTGATTCACCTAGCCAAAGGTCATGCTAAACCCAAGATAAGATCTATTTGTTGACCATTTAATCATGATCTGGTAAGGTCATAAACAAGCAGAATCACATGAGTGTCACAAGATCTGCGCTCCCAGGCTGTTGAGTATTTTGTGATCATAAGGTATGTCCAAACCAAATCTTATGCGGCGAAATTTAGTTTCAACCTACAAAAATCCATTTTTTGAAGGATTTTCTGCTTGTCGGAATTTTGTAAACCTGTCCCCGTAGAAAACCTAAAGCAAATTCTTATATGCCCATTATGACATAAAGACCACATTGGTAATGGGAAATTGTTTTTAAGAAATAGGTGCGATATGGGCATAAGAGCAATTTACGATCTTACTAGTGAGGAAGTGGTATTTTATAGTTTTGAACAGTTAAAGGCGATATATGATATAAGGGCCACATTTTTAGACTACCACCATGTAGTAAATAGTATTTCTCAAGTATGAAAAGATCAAATTCACATGAATCGTGTATTTGCTGTTAAATTTAAACAAAATGTAGTTTGTAACATATACTTTCAAGACTTGATTAGTTCAAAGAAAGGGAGTAGACTATTTATGATATTTTGGTTAGAGTAAACGAATACATTACACAAACAAAATGGCAAACGGAGATAGGAGATAAAGTGGAAAAGGAGCATTAAAGACATTTCACGAGACAAAACTACGCGACTTTCAATACAAAATCAATATTAAAAATTTAGTAACACATTCATTTCTATTTAAAATTAATAAATCAGGGTTGTAGTTACTGTAATGAACAACCAGAAAAAATCCATTATTTATTTCTTAGATGCCCAAAAGTAAGAACGTTTTAGACTGAACTTTAATCATGGTTGATCACAAATGTAAATCCAGAAATATCGCTAGAGGATCGTAAAATACTATTTTCACACGGTGGTAAAGCAGAAGTGGTCAATTACATCTCTCTCTCTCTCTCTCATCTCTCTCTCTCTCTCTCTCTCTCTCTTTCTCTCTCTCTCTCTCTGTTTTAGCAAAATATTGTATATACGAAAACAAATTTGTTTCTATGAATAAAGTGCTTAGCGAGAGATACATTTCACTCATAAACAACAGGTTAGATAAATTCTTTAAGATTAAAGCCCCTCTCTCGCCCAGCCCAGTGGAATTCGTTTCACTGACCGCTCCAAGGCGGTTCTTCTGTCGCTGTTTATTTTTGTTATGGTTTGTCTTTGAGTGTTTGTATCACTTATTTTATTTTGTTTTGGATATCGAATTGGCCATTTTGTGGAAAAGTAACTGTCCTTTTGGCTTTCCGCTATTGATGTTTCCATTAGGGTCTGTTGTTTCATGTTTGTGTTTCTTTCCCCTTTGGTAACTCTGGTGGGAGCTGTGGGTAAATTGTGTCGATTCCTGATCATTGCCTACACTTCTATGTTCTACATATAACTACTTTTACCCAAACACTGATGATTCATGAGGCCTATTCCGACTTTATGTTTATGTTTGGTGTCAGGGTTCTGTTTTCCGTCGACTATCTGCCACACATATAGTGCAGTAGACTTGTACCATTAGCTATAAAAGGCACATCTTGTAGAAAATACATGTACATTGTTACTACAGTTTGTTTTCAGCTCTCCCATGAAAGAATTTTATTATTATTATTATATTTTTTTTTTCAAATTGATTATCATCGTCTATTAGCCATTACGATGTTACACCCGTATCACTTTGTGCATTCTTTCATATCTTAACAATATTTACTTTTCTGGTGAAAAATTGTGACAGTTTTCTCATTTATGCTTCAAACATGGCTGTTGGTGCTCGCTGGAACTGCCGCAGTGAAGTGGTTCTATCGAGTACCCACGGCGTATGTCTTGGAGCAGGAATGAGAAAAATATTGTATACCCAGTCAGACGCGCATCCGACTGAGGTACTGAGGCCGACGATTATCATACGAGATATTTTGGCCAGCAATAATCGAGTGTTTGTAAACGTAAAGTGCAGATAACTCCATGTCAACAGACATACAACGTCTAAACAACGTCGTGTCAACGTCAATGCAACATCACTGCGATGCATTGACGCTGACGCAGCAAATTGTATACCCAGTTACAAAATATTGTAACCCCCAGTTCTCTCTCTATAAAGTTGGGTTTAAAGGGGCGTTCATTGCACGGACCTGTTATCGTAATGAATCGTCTTATTATTAACATTGCTAGAGATACTCGCCTACCAGTCGAGGAAGACAGAAGACCAACTTCTATCGTACATGTTGTCTAAACTGAAAAGCATTCACACAACCTTTCAATAATTCCCTGTCCCCTTTTTGTACTTTCTCTCATCTACTTACTTCTAAAATATGTTCTAGAAAGGGTTGTCCTTTGGAAACAAGGAATACACCACAAAACTGTAAACTAGATCGCGCAGTCGATGGGGCGCCATCGCAAATCCCCACGTTTTGACCTCTTCCAGGGACCCCTGGGGGCTGGTCCAAAAATTAATGTGCTCTTGCAGAAGCCATTCATGTATGTAACTCACACACCAAATTTGGTTGAATTCCAATGAACGATGTAGGAGGAGATAGCCGGACAGACGGACGGACGGACGAACGGACAGACGGAGGCGATAACAATATCCCCACTTTTCTTCGAAAAACGTGGGGATAAATATGGAGTGTACATGTTTTCTGGACCAGACTAGCTAGTTTTGCCCAATTAGGCCTCATCAGTGACCCTAAAAAATTTCAAAATTCACCACTGGAAGGGCAAGAAAATATAAACTACACTATGATGTTGGGCAGGGAGACTTTTTACGACCTCCACACATTCCCAGACACCAGCTATAGTGACGTTAAATATGTTCTAGAAATGGTTATCCTTTGGAGTGAGTGAGTGTTTGAGTTTTACGTCCCACCAACAGCTAAGGCCATACGGAGACGGGACCTAGGTTTAAAGACTCATCCGAAAGTGTATATCCTTTGGAAGCAAGGAATGCACCACAAAACTGGAACATATGGAGTGTACATGTTTTCTGGGCCAGAATAGCTAGTTTCGGCCAATAAGGCCTCATCAGTGACCCGCAAACCTTTTCAAAGCTTTCCAAAATGTCTGCACAAGAATTTCAGAGAAAATAAGTTCAGTTAATATGGCATTAGGATAACACATCCGTGGGATATAGTAAATTTCTCAAACCTTAAAAAAGGCATCTTTTTCTGCTGAAGATTTGTGATATTTTTCCTATTTATACTCCAAACATAGGTTTTGGATGCTCGTTAGAACCGCCTCATTGAGGCGGTTCTAACGAGTACCCACAGCCTATGTCTTGGAGCAGAACTAAGGAAATTAATGTTATTCCCCGTAAACCCCAGTTTTCTTTATATAAAATGGGGTTTAGTGGGGTCTTAATTTCACGGACTTGTTCACGTGATGGGAAGTGGTTTTAGGTTCTAGCTTTACGTAATAACGCCAAATTAGGTCATTACCTGCAGTCCGTATTTTTTTATTTTATTTTTTTTTTTTGTTTTGGTTTTACGGCCCTTTCAAGATAATTTCACCCGTATCGAGCGATCGTTAATCAGAGATGGGCAAAAACCATAGTACCCGGAGAAAAACCACCTTACCTTCCGTTGCAGAACTTGGCGTCTCACATATGACCCGAGCGAGACTCGAACCACAGCGGTGAGAGACCTAATGATCAAGAGTCAGCACTCTTAACCACTAGGCCACGGAGGCCCGTTACCGTCGGTATGATCATTTTCCACATTAATCTGGTACTTTTGAGTAACAAGTTCCGGAGCCGATGCTACACGCTATGTCAATTTCGTTGTTGCATCGACTTTGCTGCGTCAGCGTCAATGCATCGTTGTTTAGACGTATGTCTGTTGACTTGGACGTTGTTTAGACGTTGTATGTCTGTTGACATGGAGTTATCTGCACTTTACATTTAATTATTGCTGGCCAAAATATCTCGTATGCTAATCATCGGCCTCAGTACCTCGGTCGGATGAACGTCTGACTGGTGATCAGAAAGGCGCGTGTTCGGTACCTGCCGGGTCGGCAACATTCTTTCGTGGAGATAGATCATGAAATATTTTCAACGGCCATTCTCTACCACTGGGCATCCGCTGATTCAAGAAGGGCAGTTGTCAGTGGCGAAAGAGTGTGCACTGTACTGGTTAACTGCTGATGCCTCGGTCACAAATTCGGCGTACCCCGGCCGAGCTATACTATACGTTGTGGTCGGCCGAGCAGTCCAAGCCGAGAAATGGGTGTCTGGCTCGGTTTTGGCAAAAAGTATGCCGTGTGGGGCTTTGAGAGACATCCGCCGGGAATCGGGCGGTGTCAGCCTAAGTTTTGCGGGGAAGCATCGGCGTATACGCCGGGCGGAAATAGGCCGGTGCACTGCAGGTTACCGACCGTATACCCGGCGATTGTTACTAGTCCCCGAGCATCGGTCGATGTTCCGCAGATGTCCGCCCAGTTCCCGGCCGTCGGACAAGGGACGGGTTTACCCCAGCCGGGAATTGTCCAGTTGTTCAGGGGTATATTAACTGCATCCTCTCCTGCCCATACAACAAATGGGTCAGCTCTGTTGGTGGGTGAACATCCTTTTTCTTGACGTCGAGGAAAACTTTCGAAGAAAAGCGGAACAAGATGCCTCTTATCCCACCACTGCACCTACCGTCACCCCAGGAAAGGATCCGGAGGTTACAGGAGTGGCTGCTTAGGGCTCGGCACCGTGCCAATGTGGTCTTTGCAACCTTGTATGCGGGAGAAGAACTGCTACCGCTGATGGTGGATGAAGCAATGGATCGTGTACCGTCCTTTGCATGGGCAGTTATCAAACGTTTATGTACAATGCTCCCTACTGGTCTGCTAGAAACTGGCACCCATCGGAGATCGGGCCCTTATATAGTCGAGCGTCAATCAGCGATCGAGCGGCGCCAGTCGAAACCGGGATTCGTCCAGCGGATTCCGCTTGATCATCTGTCGGGCCTCGGCCGATTACTGCCCGATTATCTGATTGGTCGGGGTCCGCTTTACGACTACCGGATGCCAGCCGATGCCATCGACATCGACGTCGGTACGAGCTCTGCTCGACTTTTATCGATGTGCCACCGACCTAGAAGTCTGTGAGTTTTCGGGGAGAATTTTAACTACGAGTTAAAATTTAACCGGGCCCCTCCCGACCACCACCGACGCCCCAACATCCGGCGGGACGCCGACCGGACTCCAGCCCAATCTCACCCCATCGCAGTCCCCGAGTAGTCGGGCGGGGATCGAATAGTGATTTGTGACCGTGGCTAAATACGTATAAGCCTGCCCAGGAAAAGTGTGGACAGGTAAACTGACCGGCTCAAAAATGACATAAAATAGTGTTGACTGGGCCGTTAGTCCAATACAAAACTAAACTGAGGTAGGGGTCTTTAACTTTAATGGAAGACACCCAGTCAGCGTAGAATGCCGGTCAAGCGTCGGCCCGACGATATATACATAGAACATTTATTTTCTGTCTTATACCGTTAACAAATAACATTAGCCCTGTATGGCTTTTACTTCTACAAAAAACAGTGTAGAAGAAAAACAATCTTTTTGGTGCTGTTTGGGCAGGATCAAGATTTTCACCTTACATCCTCATTCGAAGGATGGAGCAGGTCAAGGCATTCATCTCTGCAACTAAGTTTGACAACGCTGCCAGAGAGAGAGAGAGAGAGAGAGAGAGAGAGAGAGAGAGAGAGAGAGAGCGAGAGAGAGAGAGAGAGACTAATGAGCAGCATGTAGGTAATGGTGTGTGTGTGTGTGTGTGTGTGTGTGTGTGTGTGTGTGTGTGTGTGTGTGTGTGTGTGATCTGAACTACGCCTACGTCGGGCCGACAGCGATACGACATGGCGACGTCGTATCGCTGTCGGCCCGATGTTGGCCCAATATGGTGCGCTAGCCCATAATGAGAGAGAGAGAGAGAGAGAGAGAGAGAGAGAGAGAGAGAGAGAGAGAGAGAGAGAGAGAGAGAAAAACACTGAGCAACATGTTGGACATGGCACTTTCAGAGCCCATAGGGGCTTGAAGAAATATATGGGCTGCAAAATGCTTCCACGCAGAGCTGAATCCGGCCCACACACTAGTACTGGTAAACCGCTTAGACGATATAAGCCTGTCCAGGAACCGCGGTGCGAGGCGGAGCGTACACGCTAATAAACCCTATTGGTTTCATTGGGCGACAGGGCTTGAGATGTCATTTCATCCAAATGTTGGGTAAAAGTCCCACAAAATTGAAAACAACGTCTCCAAAATGATCTTATTACCTTTACAGTGTTGACGGGGACGTTATTCCTCAAATCAAACAAAAACACTTTCAGAGAGAGAGAGAGAGGAGAGAGGAAGGAGAATGACGTCATTCACGGAGTTCTATATTTTTGCCGCGAAATTAAAAAATGACCTAACTGGGATCCTCTGGCACCGTCAAAACCTAGATACCATGCACTTAGCTACATGCGCGTCACACTCAGAGAGAGAGAGAGAGAGAGAGAGAGAGAGAGAGAGAGAGAGAGAGAGAGAGAGAGAGAGAGAGAATGGACAATATGTAGGCCACGATAAGAAAGCAATGAGCAACATGTAGGCCACGGAGAGAGAGAGAGAGAGAGAGAGAGAGAGAGAGAGAGAGCAAATGAGCAACATGAAGGCCAGAGAGAGAGAGAGAGAGACGAATGAGCAACATGAAGGCCACAGAGAGAGAGAGAGAGAGAGAGAGAGAGAGAGAGAGAGAGAGAGAGAGAGAGAGAGAGAGAGAGAGAGAGAGAGAGAGAGTAAATCGCCTGAACGGTGCGTCTGACCGAGAGCGATACGACATGGCGACGTCGTATCGCTGTCTGCCCGATGTTGACCCACTGTTACAACATGTAGCCCATAATGAGTGAGAGAAAAAAACTTAGCAACATGTTGGCCATAGCACTTTCAGAGAGAGAGAGAGAGAGAGAGAGAGAGAGAGAGAGAGAGAGAGAGAGAGAGCACTGGGGAACGTGTACGCCATGGCATGCTGAGAGAGAGAGAGAGAGAGAGAGAGAGAGAGAGGAGAGAGAGAGAGAGAGAGAGAGAGAGAGAGAGAGAGAATGACGGAATTTCACTCCATTTTACACATTGGAATTCGCATAAAAAGTTTAAAAGAATATTTCTGTCACAACAATTGTGTGTAACGATGTTGAGATGACCCCTGCATACCTTTCTAGGTATCTACCGCATGACGTCATTATTCACGCGCGTTGTAGTTTTGTCGCGAAATTAAAAATAGACTAACTGTGTTCGTAGCATAGTTAGGAAAACCGTCTCATAAAACTTAACCTGTGATCATAATTGTTCGCAATATTACATAAAACTCATTCATTTGTATTATTTAAACAAAAAATACCCGATATATGTAAAAAAAAAATTAAGCACTTTTTTTCCGACAGCTCAATAATGCACCTTTAAAATGCGTCTTGTTTATAAGAACAAAAGTCGTAGAGCTGAGTTTGGATATTTGTTTTATATATAATCATATACATAGTCAACCCCACCTACACACACAGATCAACATTTTCGGGTGGTGGTATCAGTACTTTATACTCCGAGTCCCAGCGTGAGCACATTTAAGGGTCTCAGAGTGTTCATAAGATTTTGAAGCTGGCCACCGGGTGTACAATTAGATGGGTGTTTTTCCCCGAGACACACTACCTAACTGACATCCCTGGATGGAGAACAGACCCGTAGCGTTTTAAGTGTACACTATGTCCCACACACTAACTGAAAACGATAGTGTTACTACCTCTGTCAGGGGGAGTTAACAACGAAAAGCATTTTAACCGATCACGATTGGTTATTCTCACGGTACACTAAATAAAATGGTGTTTACTTCCGTTTGTGTAAAAAACGTTTATTCTGAGTGGAAAAAACTTGAAAAATTAACATTGTTTAACGTGCTAGGATCTTCTGAGTGGTTTTGATCGTTCCCGAACATCGGACTTGAACAATAGCATGATCAACGGCTGGTTTTGATAATAAATGACGGTGAAGTTGGATGAAGTCGAGGGCGCGAAACTTCGAAGTCATTTTTGGCGGGGTAAAAAAGGATTTTTCTGAAGAAATATACCTTATTATATTTAATTCATGTTTTTCTCGGCTGTAATTTTGTATGTTGACCAAAAATTTCAGTCCGAGTTGGTATTGTAAGGCATGTGAATTCTACAACATCAAATAATGACTTTTCTACTAAAGACAGGAACAGTGGGACAGGAAAAAGCATTTTTAAGACAGCCCTGCCAGAGTTGTTACTATCCCCGTTGACATTAAGAAGCCTCGGTATAGGTTAACGGAGGACCGGAAACTTTGATGTCAATTTTCTAATGGGAAAAGGATTTTTACTGGAGAAAAAAAATGCCTTGTATTTAATTCATCATTTTCTTGGTTGAAATTTTGTATGTTGCACAAAAATTTCAATCTGGGAAGATATCATAAGGCATCTACAACATCCGATCCCGACATTCACTGCTAAAATCGAAGTTTTGGAAATAATAGGAAAACAGACAGCCCTGCCAGAGTCGTTACTAGACACGCTCTATCCCCTTTTTGGAAGCCCGGGTGTGGGGATAAGGTCATTAGCTGCTCCTCCACCCACAGAACAAATAGTGGAATATGGTCTGTGAACAGGTAGGTTGTTTTCTTTTTTCAAGCAATATGCAGTTGTGCTTAAAATGGTGAAATAAAAAATCTCTTACCTGATAAACTGATGTTCTAACAAGTCCAAAGTATAATAATTTTGAAACAGACGGCAGCCAGAGCCGAATCGGAACTATGTCAGAAGAGATAAAGAAATGATTAATGACTTATAAGCAGAACATTGACCTCGGTTCCTTAAGTACATTTCGCTTCTTTAGCCTTTCACATCATCCAATGCTACCACCGTCCCTCTATTACTACTGACCTTTGTATAAAAGGATTAGCCTACTGTCTTTTCTCCTTTTCTTGAGAGACTCCCATTTTAATTTTCCAAGTATTCCAGTCATGCTCCCAGTTTCAAAGCAGTAATTGCCTGTTACAAATCTAGCAGCTCTATTCTGAACTTTCTCAATTTCATCGTTAAGGACCACTCCACTGGGGTCCCAGATACAACTACCATATTCCAAGATTGGGCGAATAAGACCTTTATATGCTGCCTCTTTTACATCCTGAGGGCACTGATGAAGATTTCGCCTCAGGAAACCAAGCGTTCTATTTGCCTTAGTACACATGTTGCTAATATGAGTATTCCATCTCAAGTTGTGTGAGATTGTCACTCCAAGGTATTTAATGGAGTCCACATTCTCGAGGACCGTTCCCTCTAAGGTGTAAGAAGCCTCAACTTTATTAGATCTCTTCCTAGTTATCTGCATAATATTGCATTTAACTGGCTGAAATCTCATGCCCCATTTACGTGCCCAACATCCTAATCTATTTATGTCAGCCTGAAGTTTCAATGAGTCATCTGTATCTCTGATTTCCCGGTAACAAACACAGTCATCTGCGAACAGTCTTATTTCTGAGTCAATGTCAGTTGAAATATCATTGATGTGCAGGGAGAACAAAAGTGGACCAAGAACGGTCCCTTGCGGGACTCCAGACAAAACTGGAGCCCACTCCGAAGATTCACCATAAACAACAACCCGCTGTTTTCTGTAGCAAAGAAAGGAATCTATCCATTTGAGGGTCTTTCCTCCAATTCCATAACCAAATAACTTAGATTTAAGTAGTTCATGAGGAGGGGTGTCAAAAGCCTTTTCGAAGTCCAGAATAAATGTGTCCACCTGTCCCCCTTTGTCCAAGATTTTTGCCCAGTCATTAATAACTGTGCTTAGCTGAGTTTCACAACTGTGCCTTTTCCTAAATGCATGTTGTCTGTCTGACAAAAGTTTATGTTCGTCCAAGTGGGCCATGATGTTTGAGCAGACTATATGTTCCAGCAATTTACACAGAACACAAGTAAGAGACACAGGGCGATAATTACGGACAAGAGCCCTATCTCCTTTTTTGAAGAGTGGACAAATGTTTACTAAGAGCCATTCTTTGGGGATTTCACCCGTATCAAGAGACTGTTGAAACAAGTGTGCAAAAACTGGACCCAACTCATTTGCTAGTTCCTTCAGGACTCTGGGATGAAGCTCATCAGGTCCTAAGGCCTTACTGGGATTTAAGCCTTGAAGTAATTTGATCACTCCTTCAGCTGTCACAACAATATTATTCATGAATGGGGCCGATCTTCCAGTCAATGGAACCTCCGTGAACTCAGTTTTATTAAATGCATCATTGAATTGACCAACTAGTTCCTCTGCCCTTTCAGAGTCTGATTCAGCAACCCCGTCCCCTCCTCTTTTATTAAGGGGCGGGATACCTTGCCTGTCTTTCTTCTGGCTATTAATATATCTGTAGAAGTCTCTGGGATTTGCCTTTACATCACCTACCAATTTATTCACATACAAATCATGCTGATTTTTTATATCAGTCTTGATTTCACGTCTCAAGTTTTCAAATTTTGTCCGGAGTTTACCACTTCCCGTCTTTTTTGCCTTTGCATGAATCTTGTTCCTTCTGCGAATTTTCCTTCTTATGTTCCTTCTGCGAATTTTCCTTCTTATATCTAGTCGCTTATAACCAATCTAAAATGGTACATTTCATATAGAACACAATCTTTTAGAGAGGGTTGCACTTTATTAGATAAATTATCAAAATGATAAAACGATACGTAAATAATGGCAACTGGCGCAGAACTTCACGTGGAAACTTTAAGGGTTCCAACAAACTATCTGAGTCGCACATAATCTGAGCCCGCCTGAAGAAAAAGTCATGAAATGTGAGACACAGAAAGAGGTATTGTATTATCTAAGCAGTGGCCACTAATTCTCGTGCGAAACGAGGTTACCGTAAAAATCCAAAACGTTCGGGCACCTTAAGGTCACTGTAATTCGCCTAAAATTTTAACAAATTTGTTTCACGATTCTGAAAGGAGTCCAGATAGTGCAGACAGCATGTCAAACGGTGTATATCCTGATCAGACTGCTCCTTCATCCTCTGGGTTTGCACTGTATGCTTAGATCTACCTGTCCCAATATTTAGGATCATTATGGTATTTTAATGTCCAAACAGTTGATGTGCCCGAAACTTTTTCGGATATATTTCTGTACAGGCACAGGATTTTGATCAGAATTTTAGCACTGTTTCAATGTACCTTTATCATTTTGGACTCACATTCATGCAAGTGGTACAGCAGTCCATGTTTGATATAAATTTGTACGATGCACATGATTTAGGAGAGTTTGTACGTTATTTTTTTTATCTCCGCTACCATTAACAAGAATTCTAAGGAAACTGTATAATTAAAACATAGAAAACGAGAATGTTGTACCTACTTCTTTAGGGCCAGACATATGCCTGATATGATTTTCACGGTATTGAAAATACGCAGTATCTTCGCACGTGCCTGGAATATATGAAATGTATAATTAACATAGAGGTTGCAGATGAAACAATCTTACATGTTTCTTGCTTCTCAAGAATCAAGGATTCCATCTCGTCTGAGTCAATGTTCATCATTTATTTGAAAGAGTGATGAAGCTGAAATTATTTTAACCTTTACCACTATCTAGGCTATACCAGCAGACGACAAACTGTTGCTATTTTTCTGATTTTTCCCACGAAACAGGACTTGACATCTCATGCAAATTGTCTCCATAGGAGACAATTTGCATGAGTTGTAAAATCCTGTTTTCTGGGAAAATTAGAAAAAAAAAATTTCAAAATGTCCTCTGCTTCGAAAACAAATACCCAGGAAGCAAAGCATTAAATATAACTCAAGTCATGAAAAGGCTTGTTTTGCCATCTGCGCATAACAAATGTGCTAATCTGACTGTGCTTCCACGTACATGTAGTCTGATCAGAACTTTTATGTTCGCTGCTTGCATTGTACAATACCTCTATAGTTTCCTTATCTAAAACTACTAGGCTCTTGCTAGTCTGTGTAGCTGAGCAGACCGGTTTCTGTCTCACCTGATCGCAACCCCAGAAGCATGTTTTCTTGTGTCGGAACTGTCACCCGACATGGCTGTTACATTTCTTTGTGATGATGTGTCCGTGTTTCAATATTGCATTTGTACCTACGAACAGCATAAAGTAAGGTCAAACAAGACCCGTTTGAAGGAGCGTAGTGTTGGTAGAACTTGTGGCCCAACCCCATTTGTTGTTCTGAAAGACAATGTAGCCGGACATGTGAACCATGGCGGCCAGTTTTTAACTAGAAAAAAGATGATCAGTGAGCTTGACCCCAGGTCCCAACACGGAAGTTGGCAGAGCTGAAGCTTGGCCCACTATCTATCACCGTGGCAAATATCAAAGGATCCACCATGCAGTTGCTGATATGTGAGTGTTTGAAAAATTTCAATGTACAAACTTTAATGTGCACGTGACGCAGACACCAATGCCGGCGAGACCTGAGAACTATTACCCCTTGTATTATCTATCACCATCGCAATTATCAAAGGATGCACCTTGTGGTTGCTGATATGCATTCAATGTACAAACATAAATATGCGTGTGACTCAGACGCAAGTGCCGACTTGACGTCAAAACAATACCCCTCCCCACCTGTAATGCCAACATGCTATAATAAAGTTTTTGAAGTGAAGTGTTGCTGTACATTTCTTGTGTATATTTTCACATGAATTCAAATAGCAGACCCTGACATTTATACGTTTAGGCTTTCCCGCCACTTAACATCTTTTCAGTCCCAATAGACTCGACCAGTTCAGGCTCTAACCCATGTTATTATTTTGATATATGGCAGCAGTGGGCCGAACCATCGACCTTCTTCCGAGGTAAACGCCTTACCACTTGCACAACACATTTCGATAATATACCCGTGTGACACAGTGCTTTCTTTCATTTATCAAAAGTAGCTGCTTTTTCGATATGATTTATTTGGGATATTTTCTTATTTATTCTCCAAATACATCTTGTGGGTGCTCATTAATGCCGCTTCATTGAGGCGGTTCCAACCAGTACGCACAACATATGTCTTGGAGCGGCAGAACTAAGTATAATTATGTATACCCTTGTAAACCCCAATTTTCTCTATATGGATTGGGTTTTCATTTCACGAACTTTCTAACATGTTGGTGTGCAGAAGCATTCAATGTCACAATGATTCGGGACAATACATATAACGAAAGGAACAAGAATACCGTTTCTCTATCCGTGATGTACGTATGAGTCATTGTTGCGTGTCGATTCATACTTGTTCTTCTGGATTCTTTCCTTGATTCTCGCCGGCCCTCTAAGTTAGTATCCTTCCGCGACTCCTGACGTGTGAATTGTCGTCCGTCGCGTGACTCTTTCCGCGATAGTTTACCAAACTCTTGCTGTGATAAGTTTCTATTGAAACTACTTTGGAACTGGAAAACTTGATCGCTTCCGAAATTTCTAGGACTTGGAGTCGGTCTTCTACTTGGGCTTCGGAAAACTTTATCTGCCCCGACATCTCTCGGACTTGGGATTGGCCGTCTTTTGGTGCTTGCAGACGGCTCCAGCGAACCAGATTTCTCTTGTTTTAATTTTGAAGTTAATTCTTTCCTTACACTGCGCTCATCGGAAGCTAGTCCCCGTGCAAGGGAAGTTCCAAGACGGACAGTGAATTCTAACTTTTCAGACGGAATTAGAATGTCGTCTTGTTTACTCGGATCCGGAAGTAGAGGGAGCTGAAGATTGTTACTCTCGGTCATGATCGCTTTAGGTGATTTATTCCACTTCCAAAGGCTTCTACTACCCCCTTCGTTTTTGACTCACTATATATAAATAAGAGGTTACTGTCTCAGACAAAATAAGCGGTAAACCAAAAAAAAAAAAAAAACTGCATCTGAACATGTTATGTGTTTATATCGTCTGCACCATCTTTTTGCAAACATCAGGCATAGTTTTGCATACTGACAAACAGTGTGGACCCAGATCAGACTAGCTTAGAGGAGAAGTCTGATCTAGGTCCACGCTGCTTGCAACAATGACTTTAGAAGGAAGCAGCAGACAACAAAGCATACAACATTTTTATTGATTAGCATCTTAACCCTTGACCTGCTGAATATTTATATATGTAACCCGTCACGCGAAAAGGGACGAGTTGGGTGCCCTATAGCGAAATTTTGTTTTATGTTTCGGTGGATAGGCAAATCTTAGAGGATTCAGAAAATAATAAAATGACCATTTAGGGGTTCAAAATGCCTTCAAAAGATATGTACCGTCATGAAACGTTACAAACTTTTGATGACGTAGTGGTGACGTCGCAACGTTAAATCGTTGTGAACTTTGTGGCAAATGGGTACACCTTCAGAGGCGAATAGGGAATGGGTACACCTTCAGAGGCGAGGATTGTGGCCACGTAAAATCGATTTAAGCCCCCCCCCCCCCCCCCCCCCCAGTGGAATTCGTTTCCGCTGGCCGTTCCAGGGCGGTTCTTCTGTCGCGGTTTATTTTTGTAATGGTTTGTCTTTAGGTGTTTGTGTCGCTCATATTATTTTATTTTGGATAGCCTTTTGGCCATTTTGTGGGAAAGTAACTGTCCTTTTGGCTTTCCGCTCTTGGTGTTTCCGTTGGGGTCTGTTGCTTCGTGTTTGTCTTTCTTTCCCTTTGGTGTCTCTGATGGGAGCTGTGGGTTAATTGTATCGATTCCTGATCATTACCACACCCACGACTGATTATCAACCAATCAGATTACTTGATGCAAATTATTGCAACAAATTCATGAGCTGATTTACAAACAATGAAGATCCTAATCAGATGTGTTTTTTTTTCAGAAGTCATCTGATCTGGATCTTCATTGTTTGAAAGATAAGGCATATCCGGGCTCAGCAGGACAGTCTTATTCCTTCTTGAAAAAGCTGTCATGTCAACATAACTTTCAATTGTAATGTTTTGTCCCTTTTCAAATTCAGGGGCGGCAGGCGTTTTTGTAAGTTTTGCAAATATTCCTGCACTTCTGGCAAGCAATGTAACTTGATCAGACGCCGCGGTCCGGGATGACTGATCTGGATCCTCACTTTTTGCCAATCTCCCAAACAGGGACGCTTGGCACAAGTAGGTTGACACACAAATTCGGGAAAACGATTAAACACATCTTCAAGAAACAGAAAATTCCTTCCTTGCTTCCATAATATTTACATGTGCATTTTGATTTTCCAGTGACTCACAAAGCATATCCTTTCGCCCCCGCCCATCGGGGCTTGGAGAAATAGATTGGGCTGCATGGTGCTTCCACGCAGAGCTGAATCTGACCACACACGAGTACTGGTAAACCGCTTAGAAGGAATAAGCCTGCCCAGACAAAGCGGTGTGAGTCAAAAGGTCCAATCCATAGAAGACTTCTGGTTTCATTGGGCGACAGGGCTTGAGATGTCATTTCATCTCAATGTCGCGTAAAAGTCCCACAAAATTGGAAGTAACGTCTCCAAAATGACATAAATAGTGTTGACGGGGACGTTAAACCCCTATTCAAACAAACAAACAAAGCATATCCGAATTTAACAAAACTACGTTTTTCTTGACTTCCACCATTTTATTAACTTTTGCCATTGCATACATTAGAAAATCACCAATTTCCAGGTAATTTAGTTTCTCTCCAGTTTCAGTGACAACTGCCATGTATTTAAGGGGAATGGGAACACCTGCCAGGTTTTTCCGCCATTTTTCAAAGGGGAATAACTTTCGGGACTTCCTGTTCGCTTTTCTAGAAACCCTGCCCTGCTGAAAAAGGGGTCTACTCTTAAAGGAAAGAATTTGCTCCTTAGGAGCAAATGCTTTCCTTTAAGAGTTGACCCCTAATGACATGGGAGGCAAAAATGCTTTTGGAGGAGTTGCCTCCCCTGAAGGTGTTCCCATTCCCATGAACTGTGCAGTAAATGTTTACTGTTACGATTTGCTATGTAAACACAATTGTTTTCATTCTGATATCTTATCATTTCTATTTCTTTGGCAATTTGAGAAAACATACTAGTTTCTTTGAGCATTTAATCACAAATAGAAAAGAATATTTGATTAGGCGATAGTTATGGGCTATTTGTTTAGCACGAAAATGACCCAGACAGAAAGGGCAGCTTTTTTGAATTGCAAATTATTGCAAATGCGTATTGATGATATTGCTCCTTTTTATTCTCATTTCAAAATGTGAAACCGATATAATTCACTGTCATAACTGAAAGTCACCAGTTTTAGATAAAGACAGATACGTCATTTATTTGTTAATTGGCGAGATGTCTGAAATTTTTTAAATAGAGTATCCAGTCGGCTAACGCTGGGCTGACGGGCCTCCGTGGCCTAGTGGTTAAGAGCGCTGACTCTTGATCATTAGGTCTCTCACCGCTGTGGTTCGAGCCTCGCTCGGGACACATGTGAGACGCCAAGTTCTGCAACGGAAGGTCAGGTGGTTTTTCTCCGGGTACTCCGGTTTTCGCCCACTTATGATTAACGATCGGCTCGATATGAGTGAAATAATCTTGAAAGGGCCGTAAAACCCAAACCAAAAAAAAAAAAAAAAAAAAAAAAAAAACGCTGGGCTGACATTGATACGAAGTTGCAACGTCGTATCAATTTCGGTCCTATCGGCCTGACGTTGGCTCGCCGTTTTGTACTGGCTGGGTTGATGCTTCATAGTAGTATTACCGTCCTAGGGCAGTCATTCTTCTGTAGTTAACTGGGTTTGTTACTTGTTTGCATCACGAAAACACGCCTATATAATTTTGACCCCCTTGAACCCCAGTTTTATATAGTATAGCTGTGGTTTACAGGGGTAAACCTCATTTTCTTATTTCTGCTCTAAAATATAGATTGTTGGTACTCGTTTGAATCGCCTCGATGAGGCGGTTCTAACGAGTAACCACAATCTATCTTTTGAGCAGAAATTAAAAATATCACATCTTTTTCTCTTAAAATTTTCGTTTTTCGGGGGTAAAGTTTACAGTGCAGTTGTATAGGCGTATTTTTCGTAATGCTTTCTGTGGGTATGGTCGAACAAATTTACATGAGACTGATCTTTATGCAAGGAATATATTAGTCAATACGTCGGCTTCGTAAACTTCTCGTGAATATTCGGCATCCCGTGAATTGTGACCCATTGAAACCAATAGCCGCCCAATGAAACCAATAGCATTTATATGCATGGACGGTCCAACTCGCACCACTTTTCCTGGGCATGCTTAGAACCTCTAAGCGGTTTACCAGTACTCACGTGCGATTCGTTTCAGCTCTGCGTGGAAGCATCATGCAGCCCATCTATTTCTTCAAGCCCCAATGGGCGGGGGTGGTGGGTGCGAATCACACGGGAGTGATATCGTAATGCGATTTCAAATCACAAAACACTACCTTTTCGGTTGGGCTTAACCAAAACCTACAAGCAGACCTGTGTGAGCATACAAATAAAGATGACAAGGAAGCGCCACAGTCATAACACAGGCTGCCAATGCCGGGAACCATGAGGAAGAGCAAAACAAAACATGACGTAATCAGAAAGTACACAACGGAAAGGACAGTAGATAACATTGCTATATACAGTAAAATTCCTTTACTAAGACCACCTTTGGGAATGTTCAAAAGTGGTCTTAAAAACCACTTTTGAACAGTTCAAAAGGTGGTCTGTTATATGGTGACACTGGGAGTAGAAAACACAAAGAAAGAATAACTGAAACCTTTTCAATATGCATTTAAAAGCAGATTTAGTCTTAATTTTAGGTGGTCTTAATAGTGGAATTTTACTGTACTTACTTTTCCAGTGTAAAGCCTATGTAAACCTATGTAAAACAGACAGTGTAACTCATACTTCCATGAACGCATTGAGTCACATGTTTTTCAGTCACGTCAAGTGACGTCAGTTTAAACCCTGGTTCTCTGCGTTGGCGACGTCAACGCTGTTCCGCTCTTTGTAGAAAAAACAGCGTGTAAATGTTTTTCCGCTCTAAAAGTTTGCCCTATAAGCATTTTTTTCCGCACAGTGATGAGGAGCAAAGAATGTAAATATAAGAAATAAACTTAATTTTTCTGCTGTTCATGAAAGTATGAACGACAGCGGGCCGCTAGCAAGGTTTACATGAACACCTTCGGGGTTCATTTACTTTGCTACTTTGCAGGTGACCCACTGCGTTCATACTTTCATGAACTGCAGAAAAATAAAAGTCATCTCCTAAATAGAGGATCTTAGACGAGCGTTCATGTATTATTCAACTTATTAAACTCGCTGAGGAAAAGGGATAAAATGCGAAGCTTTGCCGACCTTTTTTACCCTTTTCTTCAACGAGTTTAATTTTAATAGTACATGAGCACGAGTTCAAGACTCTGTTTATCACATCACGTTTAAAACGCATTTTATTTGCGAGTTTTAACAAAAATGTCAATACATGTATTCCGCTATAAACACAACGTCGTTAAGGGCGTCGTAAGTGTAACGTTACGGTGCGTATCTAACTAATTTGCATATTTATTCCACTAGTGGATTACCAAATTTATTACACGGCGTTTTTACACTCTCAGACGCGACGTCATTATGATCTCTCATCACGAAAACTCGCCTTTATAAATTTTACCCCCTTGAACCCCACTTTTATATAGTAAAACTGGGGTTTATACGGGTAAACATTATATTTTTAGCTCACCTGTCACGTAGTGACAAGGTGAGCTTTTGTGATCACTTTTTGTCCGTCGTCCGTCGTGCGTGCGTGCGTGCGTCCGTGCGTGCGTGCGTGCGTCCGTAAACAATTTCAAATAAGTATATCTCTAATACCCCATGGTCAATCTTGATCAAATTTCATGGGAAGCATCATCAGGTAGGGGGAAAGGCTGCATAAGGTTTTTGGGCTGATCAGATTGGAATTCTGGTTGCCATGGCAACATATAGCTCCCATAGACTTACAATGGGAAAAAAATAAAATATCTTCTTCTCTGAAACCACAGGGCCCAGAGCTTAGATATTAAGCATGTATTAACGCCCCTGGGGTCTAAATTGGCCACACCCCGGGGCCCCTTCGCTCCCATAGACTCATAATGGAACAAAAAGCTTCAAAAATCTTCTTCTCGGAAACCACAGGGCCCAGAGCTTAGATATTTAGCATGTAGCAACAGCAAGTGGTCACCTACATAATTCCTGCCAATCATGCCCCTGGGGTCAAAATGGGCCACGCCCCGGGGCCCTTTAGCTCCTATAGACTCATAATGGAAAAAAGCTTCAAAAATCTTCTTCTCTGAAACCACAGGGCCCAGAGCTGAGATATTTGGCAACTAGCAACGGCAAGTGGTCACCTACATAATTCCTGCCAATCATGCCCCTGGGGTCCAAATTGGCCACACCCTGGGGCCCATTAGCTCCCATAGACTCATAATGGAAAAAAAAGCTTCAAAAATCTTCTTCTCTGAAACCATAGGGCCCAGAGCTTAGATATTAAGCATGTATTAACGGCCAGTGGTCACCTACATAATTCCTGCCAATCATGCCCCTTGGTTCCAAATGGGCGACGCCCCGGGGCCCCTTTGCTCCCATAGACTCATAATGGAACAAAAAGCTTCAAAAATCTTCTTCTCTGAAACCACAGGGCCCAGAGCTTAGATATTTAGCATGTAGCAACGGCAAGTGGTCACCTACATAATTCCTGCCAATCATGCCCCTGAGGTCCAAACGGGCAACGCCCCGGGGCCCTTTAGCTCCTATAGACTCATAATGGAAAAAAGCTTCAAAAATCTTCTTCTCTGAAACCACATGGCCCAGAGCTGATGTATTTGGCATGTAGCAATGGCAAGTGGTCACCTACATAATTCCTGCCAATCATGCCCCTAAGGTCCAAATGGGTCATGCCCCAGGGCCCCTTAGCTCCCATAGACTCATAATGAAAAAAAAAGCTTCAAAAATCTTCTTGTCTGAAACCACAGGGCCCAGAGCTTAGATATTTAGCATGTAGCAACGGCAAGTGGTCACCTACATAATTCCTGCCAATCATGCCCCTGGGGTCCAAATGGGTCACGCGCCGGGGCCCCTTAGCTCCCATAGACTCATAATGGAAAAAAGCTTCAAAAATCTTCTTCTCTGAAACACAGGGCCCAGAGTTTAGATATTTAGCATGTAGCAATGGCAATTGGTCACCTACATAATTCCTGCCAATCATGCCCCTGGGTTCCGAATGGGCCACGTGCCGGGGCCCCTTTGCTCCCAAAGACCCATAATGGAAAAAAAGCTTAAAAATCTTCTTCTCTAAAACCACAGGGCCCAGAGCTTAGATATTTAGTAGGTAGCAACGGCAAGTGGTCACCTATATAATTCCTGCCTATCATGCCCCTGGGGTCCAAAAAGGGCCACACCCCGGGGCCCCTTAGCTCCTTTAGACTCATAATGGAAAAAAAAGCTTCAAAAATCTTCTCCTCTGAAACCACAGGGCCCAGAGCTTAGATATTTAGCATGTAGCAATGGCAAGTGGTCACCTACATAAATCCTGCCAATCATGCCCTTGGGGTCCAAATGGGCCACGCCCAGGGGCCCCTTAGCTCCCATAGACTCATAATGGAAAAAAGGTTAAAAAATCTTCTTCTCTGAAACCACAGGGCCCAGAGCTTAGATATTTAGCATGTAGCATCGCAAATGGTAACCTACATAATTCCTGCCAATCATGCCCCTGGGTTCCAAACGGGCCACGCCCCGGGGCCCTTTAGCTCCTATAGACTCATAATGGAAAAAAGCTTAAAAAATCTTCTTCTCTGAAATCACAGCGCCCAGAGCTTAGATATTTAGTACGTAGCAATGGCAAGTGGTCACCTATATAATTCCTGCCAATCATGCCCCTTGGGTCCAAAAGGGCCATGCCTCGGGGCCCCTTAGCTCCTATAGACTCATAATGGAAAAAAAAGCTTCAAAAATCTTCTTCTCTGAAACCACAGGTCCCAGAGCTTAGATATTTAGCATGTAGCAATGGAAAGTGGTCACCTACATAAATCCTGCCAATCATGCCTGTGGGGTCCAAATGGGCCACGCCCCGGGGCCCCTTAGCTCCCATAGACTCATAATGGAAAAAAGATTAAAAAATCTTCTTCTCTGAAACCACAGGGCCCAGAGCTTAGATATTTAGCATGTAGCGACGGCAAGTGGTCACCTACATAATTCCTGCCAATCATGCCCCTGGGGTCCAAACAGGTGAGCGATATAGGGCCATTGGGCCCTCTTGTTCTTATTTCTGCTCTAAAATATAGATTGTGGGTAATTGTTAGAACCGCCTCGATGAGGCGGTTCTAACGGGTACTCACAATCTATATTGTGAGCAGAAATAAGGAAAATATCGCAATTTTTCATCTTAAAATTTTAATTTTTCTCCGGTAAAGTTTGTATAGGCGTGTTTTAGTAATGATAACCTGGGGAAAATGATCCTGAATGGTGACATAGACTGTTAAAATTTAGTTTAACCCTTACATTTCTGTACTGTAAGCAAACAATGTAGACCCTCCTGATCGAATACCGCGTTCTGGTGCGTCTTATCTGGGCCTTTACCGTTTGCCAAGCCCAACATACAATTCTAGTCCAGATTCTATAGATAACTCAAAACTTTGGCCTCACAGCGATAAGAATAACACGGATATTTTCTATAAATAACCGTTACCTGAAGTGATAGACACGTGGGCATCTGCGCTGAAAAGCTTATGTGCTTTATAAGTTTGGGTTGACCCCCAAAATAACGACGGAGTATCAAACAGTCACCGAGGTTATACAACTTTTTTCACCTTATCTCAGCTGAACATGACATTTGTCCTGCTAATGCATTTAAATTTTATGAAATGGACAAACAACGTTCTTTGCTAATTTAAGCAAGAAAATGACTGATTTGTTTTATTTTAATACTTATGAGCATACAAATTTCATTCTCAAGTGTGTTGAGCACGAAAAAAATTTATAACCTCGATACCAGGTCTTAAGCTTCATGGGAGGCAACTCGTGCAAAAGTATTTTAATTGTCTCCCATGTCAATAGGGGACAACTATTAAAGAAAATAATTTGCTCCTCTCCTGAGGAGCAAATTCTTTCCTTTAAGAGTTGATCCCTTTTTCTTTGGGACAGAGCTTATAGAAAAGTGAACATGAAGTCCCGAAAATTGTGTCCCTTTGAAAAATGGCGGGGAATGTGTTAGGTGTTCCCATTCCCCTTAATAAGAAAAGCTCCGTCTAACAATGGATCACATAGAATGAGACACCCTAGAACCATCGCCTTAGAACCATCTGAAAGACAGCCTACATGTCGGTCCAGTCTCATTAGCGTCTTCGCTGTCCGCATGAGTTTTCAAGTTCCATAACCCCTTATGAGAGATATGCGGAAGGGGTGATCTGTCTTAGCTAGCCGCCCTAGTCTTCTTGTAGGTTCGTCGTGCCCTGGCTTCGAGGTCATACAACTTTTTTTCATGCATAAAATGTGTCCTGCTCATAATGTTAAACAATTCCACTAAGGATATAAATATGGCAAAAATCCTCAATTGTTGGTAGTCTCCATGAATTTCATGAGTACAGCATGAAAAAAAGTTTTTATAACCTGGCCTGGCTCGTTTATAGAAAGTGACGCATGGCCTTATAGAAATCAGAGACCACAAGGTATATGGTCTAAAGATAGAAAAGTTTTATTTAACGTCACATATTCGAAACAACTAACATAACATAATTTCTGAAGAGCTGTTAATTGAGACAAAGTATCCATTAACAAATAAGTATGCCTGCTTACATATATCTTCTACTAATATAATGCAAGGGTCAGCCAAGGAAGCTCCTATTACTGTTTTTACGCCTTTCGATTGGCTCAGCCGGGATGGAACCCGCGACCTCCCGCGACTCTACTGAGTTATTTTTACTTATTTATTTATTTTGGTTTCACGGCCCTTTCAATATTATTTCACTTATATTGAGCTAATCGTTAATCAGAGGTGGGCGAAAACCGGAGTACCCGGAGAAAAACCACCTGACCTTCCGTTGCAGAATTTTGTGTCTCACATATGACCCGAGCCAGGCTCGAACCCACATTGGCAAGAGACACTACTGAGCTATTGGGGCCGGTGATTACACAGTTCCAGAGTAAGTTGGAGTAATGAGGAAATTTAAGGGGTAGTTTTTTTTTTTTGTTTTTTTTTTTGTTTTGTTTTGTTTGTTAGAAACATACATGTATGTGATGGATACTTGACACATTTGCTAGATAAAAATACAGTAAAATTCCGCTATTAAGACCACCTAAAATTAAGACTAATTCTGCTTTAAAAAGCTTATTTATTAGGTTGCAGCAATTTTTCTTTGTGTCTTCTCTGTACAGTGTCCACTGGTCAGAGACCACCTTTGGGACTGTTCAAAAGTGGTCTTAAAGACTACTTTTGAACAGTCCCAAAGGTGGTCTTAATGTATGAATTTTACTGTACCAACAACATATTTTTTATAGAGAAATAAGAAAAGATATTCCCAAATTATCCTCATTACTCCTCGTTATTTGGAACTGTGCTATGCCCTAGGCAAGACGTTTCTCCCTTCATGATGCCATGCTAGTTACTGTGTAAAAATAGCAAAAGAGGGAAAGCGGCTCAGTCATGTAATTTCTGCTTTTAAAACTGGAAACAAAGTTTAGAATTTCAATGTTAGAGTTTTTTTTTTCTCTAACCGGGGTAAAGTATATCGGCGATAAAAGAGGTCCGCATTACGAAAACTCGCCTATTCAAATATATTGGTAGAATTTAACTACCAAAAATGAAAATTTTCTGATGAAAAATTCTGATTTGTTCTTATTTCTGCTCCAAACATAGATTGTGGGTACTCGTTAGAACCGCCTCAACGAGGCGGTTCTAACGAGCACCCACAGTCTATGTTTTTGAACAGAAATAAGAAAGATAATATATACCCCTCTAAACCCCAGTTTTACTATATGAAAGTGGAGTTTAAGGGGGTGAAAATTACATAGGCGTGTTTTCGTGATGGATTATGATGGCACTGCTTGAAAATCCTTGTTTTACAAGGAATGGTATAGTTGTTTTACGAGGCTTTTTTCCTGAAATCACATATGTTTCCCCTTGAAAAACGCATAACGCTATACGCTCGTATATCCCGGTTTATTGTACGTTTAATTTTGGACCATTCCGTCAAACTATATAGGGGTACAGTTTTTTTACGGAAACATCTGGACCCAGTTGTTCAAAACTAGTGATGTCGTTAGTTAACGAGTCGTTAAAACTTTGATCATTCAATATGTTTAACATACTAATATTTTTGCTGAAAAAATGTGAGTAGCTTTTGCGCATGCAAAAGCTACTCACATTTTTTCAGCAAAAATATCAGAGTATTAGATACTTACTACAATACTATAAAAATAGCAGAGTATTAGATACTTACTTCAATACTATATAAATAGCAGAGTATTAGATACTTACTACAATACTATGAAAATAGCAGAGTATTAGATACTTACTACAATACTATAAAAAAGCAGAGTATTAGATACTTACTACAATACTATATAAATAGCAGAGTATTAGATACTTACTACAATACTATAAAATAGCAGAGTATTAGATACTTACTACAATACTATAAAATAGCAGAGTACTAGAATTTGTTTTTCTACAAAAACACAGATGTCTCCCCCGTTTTTACTGCTAAGTATAACCTTGATATTTGAGGTATTGAGCTGGGTCTTGTGTGCAACACATCATCTAATGAAGATGAATATTTCCACATAGTAACTTTAAAAATGTTCATCGAAAAATAATAAAGTTATTGGCCGTAAACAAAAAAAAACACTTTTTTACCTTTGACCTCTTAGTATGGCCTTGACCTTTGAGGTACAACACATCGTCTCATGATGGTTAACATTTCTGCCAAGTAATTTCATAATCCATCAAAGAATAAGGAAGTTATTGACTGTCCCTTTTTTTACCTTTGACCTCTAGGTTTGACCTGGACATTGGAGGTATGGACTTTGGTCTTGCACATGATTTATGGTCTAATGACGGTGAACATTTCTGCATGGTTACTTTATAAAGTCCATCCAGAAATAAAAAAGTTAATAACTGGACCAAAAAAACAACATTTTTTTACCTCTGACCTCTTAGTATGACCTTGATCTTGGAGGTACCAACCTGGGTCTAGTGTGCACCACATCGTCTCATGATGGTTAACATTTCTGCCCAGTAATTTTACAATCTATCCAGGAAGAAGAAAGTTATTGACTGAACACTAAAAAATGCCCCTTTTTGTCCTTTGACCTCTTGTCCTTTGATCTTTTGTCCTTGACATTTGAGGTACCAACTTGGGTCATGCACACAACACATCGTCTCATGGTGGTTAACATTTCTCCCAAGTAATTTCAAAATCCATCTAAAAATAAGAAAGTTATTGACAGAGCACAAAAAGGGACCCTTTTTTTACCTTTAACCTCTATGTATGACCTTGACCTTTCAGGTACCAAACCGGGTCATGCGTGCAACACATCATCTCATGGTGGTTAACATTTCTGCCTAGCAATGTCAAAATCCATCTAAAAATAAGAAAGTCATTGACCAAACACGAAAAAAGGCCCCTTTTTTACATTTGACCTCTATGTATGACCTTGACATTTTAGGTACCAAACTGAATCATGCATGCAACACGTTGTCTCATGATAGTTAACATGTTTGCCAAGTAACTTCAAATTCTATCTAAAAATAAGCAAGTTATTGACAAAACCAGAAAAACCAAATACGAAAAAAGGCCCCTTTTTTACCTTTGACCTCTAAGTATGACCTTGACCTTTGAGGTACTGACCTGACTCATGCGCACCACACATCGTCTCATGGTTGTTAATAATTATGCCAAGTAATTTTAAAATCAATCTCAAAATAAGAAAGTTATTGACCAAATACGAAATAAGGCCCCTTTTTTTACCTTTGACTTCTAATATGACCTTGACCTTTGAGGTACCGACCTACCTCATGCGCACCACACATCGTCTTATATTGGTTAACATTTTTGCAAAGTGATTTCAAAATCCATCTCAATATAAGAAAGTTATTGACCAAATACGAAAAAAGGCCCCTTTTTGACCTTTGACCTCTAAGTATGACCTTGACCTTTGAGGTACCGACCTGCCTCATGCGCTACACACATTGTCTCATGGTTGTTAATAAGTATGCCAAGTAATTATAAAATCCATCTCAAAATAAGAAAGTTATTGACCAAATACGAAACTAGTAATGCGTCCATAGGACACGGATGCCCCCGCCTGAAAATGTGTCTATGTTCGTATTCATCCATAGAAAGTTTAAGTTTTGGACCATTTTTTTTACCTTTGACCTCTAAGTATGACCTTGACCTTGGAGGTACAGATCTGGGTTTGCACGTGACACATTGTCTCATGATGGTTAACATGTCTTCAAAGTAATTTCAAAATCCATCCAGAAATAAGTAAGTTATTGAAGTTTAAGTTTTGGACCATTTTTTTTACCTTTGACCTCTAAGCATGACCTTGACCTTTGAGGTACGAATCTGGGTTTGCACGTGACACATCGTCTCATGATGGTTAACATTTCTTCAAAGTAATTTCAAAATCCATCCAGAAATAAGTAAGTTATTGACTGCGTTTAAGTTTTGGGCTCTTTTTTTTTACCTTTGACCTCTAAGTATGACCTTGACCTTGTAGGTACGGACCTGGGTTTTGCACGTGACACATCGTCTCATGATGGTTAACATTTCTGCCGAGTAATTTTAAAATCCATCAAGAAATAAGGAAGTTATTGACTGCGTTTAAGTTTCGGACGCACGGACGAACGGACGCACGGACGGACAGGGGCAACGCTATATGCCCTTTCCACCATTCTTCGAATGGCGGGGGCATAAAAAGGCCCCTTTTTTGACCTTTGACCTCCAAGTATGACCTTGACCTTTGAGGTACCGACCTGCCTCATGCGCACCACACATCGTCTCATGGTTGTTAATAATTATGCCAAGTAATTTTAAAATCCATCTCAAAATAAGAAAGTTATTGACCAAATACGAAAAAAGGCCCCTTTTTTACCTTTGACCTCTAAGTATGACCTTGACCTTTGAGGTACTGACCTGCCTCATGCGCACCACACATCGTCTCATGGTTGTTAATAATTATGCCAAGTAATTTTAAAATCCATCTTAAAATAAGAAAGTTATTGACCAAATACGAAAAAAGGCCCCTTTTTTTACCTTTGACCTCTAAGTATGACCTTGACCTTTGAGGTACCGACCTGCCTCATGCGCACCACACATCGTCTTATGGTTGTTAATATTTCTGCCAAGTAATTTTAAAATCCATCAGAAAATAAGAAAGTAATTGACCGGACACGATTTGCCCATACATATATACATACCAACAAACTTCCAAGGGAGATAATTCAAAAAGTATAAATGTGAGAGTTATAGTTCTTGCGCACTGCACGTCGTCTAATGCTGATTAATATTTATACAAAGTTTCGTGACGATAGCTCTAACGGTTTTCAAGTTATAGAGCGGACACAAATGTGTGACAGACGGACAGACGGACAGACAGACGCCCGGGGGAAAAACAATATGTCTCTCCGAAATAAAAATTTTTCGGGGGAGACATAATTAGATACTTACTACAATACTATAAAAATAGCAGAGTATTAGATACTTACTACAACGATTAACAACTGGACCACTAACGAGCTTGTTAAGGTAACAAAGCTTTGAACAACAGGGTCCAGTTGTTCAAAGCATTGTTAGCTTAACGAGCTCGTTAGTGGTCATATTGTTAACTGTTCTAGCAAGTACAATTACCAGAATTTTGCTATTTTTGCTGAAAAAATGTTAGCAGCTTTTGCATTGCAAAAGCTGTTCACATTTTTTTCAGCAATTTTTTTAGCATATTTGCCATATTTAATGATCAAAGTTTTAACGATAGGTCAACTAACAACGTCGTTAATTTTGGCAACTGGTCCCTGGATGCTAGACCCAGTTGTTCAAAACTAACAATATCGATAGCTAACATGTCGTTAAAACTTTTATCATTTAATATGGCAAAAACGTTAGATCTTGTACTTTCTAGTTAAGGCGTAACTATAACAAATTTAGTGACACAGAGGCCTTTCTGATATTTTATCTTCATCAGTGTGTCTCAACCCCAAAGTTATGAAACCGAAACGGATGATGGACAAGTCCCGTCAAACACAGCACATCCCCCTCCGAGCACATTCCGACCGACGCAGATCATGAGACAGGTCAACTGGAGGCACCAGGCAAGAGACGCCTACATCAGGACTAATAGGCGTCCCAAACCGAGCCAACATCAGCAAACATGGCCCACACTCCACGGAAGTCCCGGGCATCAGGAAGGAGATGTCCAAAGTAGCGAGACTTGCAAAATTTTAAAATATAACAAAAAGTGGCAACCAAATCTAGAACAGTTAAAAATTTTACCACAAACGAGCTCGTTAAGCTTATGATGCTTTTCGCTCATTACCGAATGGAAACCTGCTTTACCTGTTTTAGACAACTCATGATCTATACATGAACTGACTACTCAAGTGAATTTGGAACCTGACTCAAAACAACAAGCCATCTATCAATGTACATAACTATATAAATAGTTACGGTACAAAACGACTGCAGACTCGCAAGAATAAAGCACTAGTAATGTGCATAACTATGACCTAAATAGTGTTGACGGGGACGTAAACCTTCAAACCCTAAACACAAACAAACAAAAAACTAATACGTTTACCATACAAATCCAACGCTAAAATTCACGATCAGATAAAGTGGTCGTGAAACGAATTATCCGATCATCAATATCTTAAGAAAGAGATGAATAATCTTTGATCATATTTAGTATGTGAATTTAGCCCCGCCAAGCGAATTTGTGTCTTCGAGCATTCCGTCGTGACAGATTTTAACTGCGCATGCCCAACCATCCAGAGGGGCCAGGGATATGGCTTTCTGTCTGAAGGTGTCTCTTGATTCACTGCTTGTATGAGCGAGCAGCGAAGGTTCTGGCGAGACTGCGCGGATGCGCAGGCTCGCCTGAACTTTCGCTGATCGCATAGCCGATAAGTACCAAAATTGCTTGACGGGGCCCAATTTATGTTGACAAGATCTAGCTCAGGATTGTTACGTGGCATTTTGCGTCTATTTTCAGCAGAGTTAACGCCCTTGAATTGGGTCTAATAATCGTTTCCGCTCAATATATTCTTACACGGTATTTTTGTGTCAATTTTCAGCAGAGTTATGGCCCTTGAATGACCTCAAACATTTGTTTTCAGCCAATTTCTTGTGGAATCCTTTCAAACTTTGTGAACTAAATTCTGAATTGTACTGTTGCGTGGATGTGTGTGTGTGTGTGGGGGGGGGGGGGGGGTAGTAAGCCCTGCTTACTGACATCTAGTCTGTTCATTCGGCAGGAAGGCTTCCTATCTCATCAGTGCAACATCTCCGAGAACACAGAAATCAAACAACCACAGAGATGAAACAACCATGTGAACTCGACAGCGAAAAATAAATGAAATGCTGGAGCAACCAGAGACAGAGCATCAGGTATCAACCAACATTACATAAGATTTAAATTTTAATTCTAAGTAAGCCTTTACGCTGGAACCGTCATAGAAGCTGAGGCATGACCTACTGGCGCGCAATTAAAGAGGGAAGCAAAGTTAGCAACCGTGACTGGGTTAACTACCATGCATGCAGTCTGTCGTATAACGTTTATGTTGTGCCCAATTTTTTATATCGAAGAATGATTTTACGAAATTGGATACTGAAGTCATTGCAAGTATATATTTTTTCTGATTTTATATAATAAGTCGCCATAAAAATTCCGACAGACCTTGTTGCAGAAGAGATTTAAAGCCAACATTGAATTTTGAAACTAAATCGGGATTACGTCTATAAAACTTAGAAAAGGCTTTATGTAGTTTATGATACCGATAACCCTGATTAAAAAGTTTAGCAGAACAATTTATTACGAATGTTGAAGTCAGTTACTTGACTTGACAATCAGGCAAATCGAAAAAAAGCGAAATATAAACGCCCGAGGGACATCACCATCCAAGAAAGGAAAATTTACAATCTTAAAATCATCGCGTTTATCATAAATTTGGTAAGAAACAAACCCATCTGCAATAGCCGTAAATCCAAAAAACCGGACCTCGGTATCAGAAGAGTTTGCTTTATTATGCCCCCAACTTTTTCAAAAGTTGGGGGGCATATTGCTTCTGGCTTGTCCGTTCGTTCGTTCGTTTGTTCGTTCGTATGTTCGTCACGCTTTCTTCTGCATAGCATAACTTAAGAACCATGTACTCTAGTGTTTTGAAATTTCATATATGGTTTCCTCATGAAAAAATAATTGACCTATATTTTTTTCTTGTCCGAATTATCTCCCCTTTTTGCATTATTTCCCTTGTAATTAAATAACATGGAAATCTCGTTAGCAAGATATAATAGAAAGTATTTTAGCTAGAGCCTTGATATTTGGTTTACTGATTTGGACTACGGTGGAGATTACCTGATAAAATTTTCAACCAATTTAATGAAATGTTGTTCAAAGTTTGGCCCTTTTCAATTTCTGGCCATTTCTTTGTGTTGCTTTCTGGTGCATAACTTTATAACCATGTATGCTAGTGTTTTGAAATTTCCTATATGGTTTGCTCACGAAAAAAATAGTTGACCTCTGTATTTTCTTATCTGAATTATCTTCCCTTTTTACATTATTTCCCTTTTAATTAAATAACATAGAAAGCTTGTTAGCAAGATATCTCAAAAAGTATTTGAGCTAGAGCCTTGATATTTAGTATACTGATTAAGACTGAGGAGGAGATCATCTGAATAAATTTTCAACCAATTTAATGAAATTTTATTAGAGATATGGCCCTTTACAATTTCCGGCCATTTAATTTTGTTGATTTCCTGTGCATAGTATTTCTTAAGAACTATGTATGCTAGTGTATTGAAATTTCATATATGGTTTCCTCATGAAAAAAATAGTTGACCTGTATTTTTTCTTATCTGACTTATCTCCCATTTTCGCATTATTTCCTTTTTAATTAAATAATATAGAAAGCTCGTTAGCAAGATATCTCAGAAAGTATTTGAGCTAGACCCTTGATATTTGGTATACTGATTGGAACTGAAGAGGAAATCACCTGATTAATTTTTCAACCAATTTAATGAAATTTTGTTTGATTTATGGCCCTTTACAATTTCTGGCCATTTAATTGTGTTGATTTCCTGTGCATAGTATTACTTAAGAACTATGTATGCTAGTGTTTTGAAATTTCATTTATGGTTTCCTCATGAAAAAATAGTTGACCCGTATTTTTTTATCTGACTTATCTCAACAGAGACTGCAACCTCCTCCTCATACTTGGATTGTTATCTCTATATTGACAACGGGAAGCTTACTACTAGGCTGTACGGTAAACGAGATGACTTCAATTTTCCCATTGTTAACTTTCCCTTCCTCGGCAGAAATATTCCTGTCTGCACCAGCATATGGAGTTTACGTTTCACAGTTAATCCGTTATGCTAGAGCCTGTTCAAAGTATCAGGACTTTATGGAACGTGGGAAGGTGCTAACTACCAGGTTGTTATGCCAGGGGTATCAAAAAACCAAACTGGTATCAACACTAAAGAAGTTTTATGGGAGGCACCATGATCTTGTGGATCCGTACAATGTGGCCATTTCCAGAATTATTTCTGATATGTTTGCCAATGGAAAGCCATAGGAAGACTTCCAAAATCTCGGACATACCCTTCCTGGCATTTACACCTTTTCTTCGTTCGGGTCGATGGGCATGGTGGGCGAAGCTTGCTTACCAAGTAATGCTTAATATCCGCGGACGCCTGATTACACTCTTCTGGGGTCCATGTCTGTTGATCCGAACATTGATATTTGCCAATTTGTCTATGGATTAACGATTTTGGATTAACGCTTTGGTAAGTTACGACCTAAACTACTTATCTCCCCTTTTCGCGTTATTTCCTTTTTAATTAAATAACAAAGAAATTTCGTTAGCAAGATATCTCAAAAAGTATTTGAGTTAGAGCCTTGAAATTTGGTATACTGATTTGGGCTGAGGAGGAGATCACCTGATTAAATTTTCAACCAATTTAATGAATTATTGTTGGAGTGATTGCCCTTTGCATTTTCAGGTCAATTAAATGTGTTTCTTTCTTGTAGCGAGATATTTAAAAAAAATATTTAAATTGTTACCTAAAAACTTGACATATTGATTTGGAATGACTAGTACATCACCTGATTAACATTTGAAAAAAAAAATCTGATTTTTTTTCTTGCAATAATGGCCTTTTGAAAATGTGGACATTTATGGACAAGCATATGGTTGGGGGCATAGTGTTTTACAAACACCATTTCTAGTTTAACGTAATTTCTATAGGCGGGAAGGGGGTGTTAAACGTGACCGATCAAACCATCAGAATATATATTGTCAATATTTAATAAATCATCCAAATATCTAGAAGTTGTGCTAGGCATTCATTGGCTTCACATTGGTTTTCAACGGAAAGGGACATCATATAGTCTCTTTCATAACAAAACAAGAACATATCAGCCACAAGGGGTGCGTAATTCGTACCCATCGAAATATCCATAATTTGTCTAAACAACTTAGTACCAAAATCTTATGCAAATATTGTCAAGTAGAAAATTTTGAGCTTGATACTCTTTCTGACATGACCATAATGCATAATTTTTTATACTCTTCAGAAGTGAAAAAAAAAAAAACATTTCTTACGCTTTATGCAAGATAGAGGGGATCTTCTCTATGAAATGTCCATTCAATTAAATCATTAAGTTTTTCTTTTATAAGATTATGCCCGTAAAACAACATTCATTTATAATGAATCATACAAAATTAAAATATATAAAAGAAGAAATTCAGTTTTTGTTGGGCAATGTATTTGTTGAACCGAGTCAAAATGAATGGAGTTCTTGTATCCTTTTACCACAACCTGATGGGACATACCGTATGTGTATAATTAGGTCCGTTCCGGTAAATTTACGCAATTTACGTCAATTTACTAAATACCGCAAGGTACCGCAAGGTAGCACAATGTACCGCAAATTAGCATAAGGTACGAGAAGGTAGGCAAAAGTTTAGTAGATTGGAATACTAATTATAAATAATCTGGCTGTGTAAAGTAGATTAAGGTACTGCTTGTTTTGCATAAGGCAAAAGCCACAATGAAACACAAACATTAAATAACAAGACCCTGATGGAAACATCAGTAGCGGAAAGCCAAAAGGACAGTTACTTCCCCACAAAATGGTCAAATGGGTGTCTATCTTCTTATACTGAGTCGCCAAATCTGGCCATTACCTCAGTTGGTTGGGTGGCAACATTTAGAAATTAGCTGAAAAAAAGAGGCACTGGATGCGTCCTTAAAACTATTTACAATTTGCATAACAGAGGTATCCTAAAACGCATACCTCTGAGCCTCAATCTTACACTGTACGGGCTTTGAACTCTTCTGTGGACTTGGCATTCGCCGCAGAGGATGGAAGAATAGTTCTAGGAAAGAAGGAGTTCTTCAGGGCATCACTATAGGACTGGTACCCACGTTATTGTGAGTTGTTTACTTTTGATGCCCTTGTTTGGGTTGACGCTGTTACAGGGGCCAAGTACCTATCTTTATAAATAGACACTGTATCAGAGTGTATCTTATAGAAGAAGCTTAAAGAGGATTACGACGGGCCTCCAGGGATGGTCACTCTAGCTCATTAATCATGTCACCGACGCTACTTCTATTTCGCCATCGCCTGCAGGTCCATCGAGTAGCAGTCCTCTGCACCGTATCCATCTGCTGAATCTGAGTTTTAACATAGGGATGCCAAATGGGTGATGCATATTCAAGTTGAGGGCGAACCAATGTTTTATATGCAACACCCTTTGTCTGCCTAGGTGCAAAAGCCAAGTTCCGTCTAAGGAATCCTAAAGTCCCAGTTGCTTTAGATGTAATCTCAGAGATATGTTGACCCCAATCAAGATCCTCAGTGATGGTGATACCAAGATATCTGGCAGATTGAACATGCTCCAAAATTTGTTGGTGAAGTGTATAGTCAAACTTAATTTGCTTGTCCGGAGGGTGTCGTGACACCCACATTAAATGACATTTGACCACATTGAACTTCATCTGCCAATCAGCCTCCCACTGTACAAGTTGATCCATGTCATCTTGTAATATAAGACAGTCAGAAGGAGAATATATGTTCTTATACAGGACACAATCATCAGCAAACAAACGGACCGATGACCTGATAGTATCGGGGAGATCATTGATGAAAACCAAGAAGAGAACCCGTCCATGGACCGAATCTTGGGGGACTCCAGATAAAACAGGGACTGGATCAGACGTCTGGCCATCAAGTACAATTTGTTGTGGGCGCCCAGAGAGCCATGAGCTAATCCACCTATGTGTGGATCCTCTTATCTCATAGTACTCCAGTTTATTTAATAGCCTTCTGTGAGGTACCAAAATAAGAAGATATAAGCGATACACACACACTCAAAGAAAAACACAACTCACCATCCACTGATTTAACAAAATCAAAGGCTATTTTTTAATAGTAGGGGAGGGGGGGGGGGGGGCAGTTTCGGGTCACAGTGAAAAGAGTTTGCATGGATTGTAATAGATTGCTTTTAGTGATTGTATTTAATAGTTTTTAAGCTACTAAATCTTGAGTTTGACAATAGTATACCTGCCCTACTTTTGCCTACCTTGTACCTACCTTGTGCCGGCCCCAGCCCATCGGGGCTTGAAGAAATATATGGGGTGCATGATGCTTCCACGCAGAGCTGAATCCGACCTGCACACGAGTACTGGTAAACTGCTTAGAGGATCTAAACCTGCCCAGGCAAAGAGGTGCGCATGAGTCGGACCGTCCATGCAATATCAATCTTAAAAAAATCTCTAAGAATGAAGGGGTTTCCTGGTTCAAATAAACTTTTCTACTTGTATATATTTACAGTTGTTATAGGTAATGCTTGGGATGTTGAATCAAATCCTGGTCCAGACTCCCGAAATGACAGTTCACACTTCCCTTGTGGACTCTGTCAAAAAAGTGTTGGTTGGGAAGACCGGGGAATTTGTTGCGACACCTGCAATGTCTGGTATCACATAGGATGTCAAGGCATATCATCAACTATGTATAGTTTTTACAACAGATCATTGAATAAAAATGTTGCATGGGAGTGTTTGAAATGTGGAATGCCAAACTTTTCCACATCTCTGTTTGACACTTCATCTTCTATAGACACCTACAACCACTTTGAACCTTTATCTACCCTATCCGAGCCTGATAGTCCGATACCAGACAACATCGGCCCACCCACGGCAGCTTCATCGCCCATTGTGCAGCAGTCAAAAGAAGCTAAACGAAAGACAAAAAAGGCGGTCCTTAACCATCCCCTCAGAATATTGATCATGAATTGTCAGTCAATAAAGAATAAAAGGGCTGAACTTCATACAATTATCGACTCGGCGAAACCAGATATCATTTTGGGCAATGAGTCTTGGTTAACCCCAGAAATTAAAAACTCGGAAATTTTCCTTGAATCCTTTGAGGCCATCCGGAAAGACAGAGTTGGGGATGCACATGGAGGTGTCTTCGTGGCTTTCAAGCGAGACCTACTCTGTACAGAAACTCCGGAGTTGGACACCAACTGTGAACTAGTTTGGTGTAAATTGAACATCATTGGATGTAGGACTTTGTACCTTGGATCTTTTTATCGCCCACCAGATCAGATTGACCCAGAATATCTTGAGGCTTTTAATTCATCTTTGTCTAGGATAATGTCAAATGCAAATGCCCATATTTTGGTTGGCGGAGACTTTAATTGTGGTGACATTGAATGGAGCAGCATGCAGGTGCCCCATGGGGTGCCGAAAAGGCAGACACAGCAACAACTTTTGGACATAATTAAAGAACACTGCCTGGCCCAAGTTGTTAACATACCCACCCGACAAGAAAAGACCCTTGATTTATTGTTTACAAATTCTCCATCCCCAGGAAGCCGAGTTAAGGGGATGCCCCCGATTGGCAAAGCTGATCATGACATAGTCCTTGTTGAGTATGACATAAAAGCTAAACGAATCAGACAAGTCCCGCGTAAAGTTTTTTCTCTACAAACGTGCGGATATGGATGGTCTGCGAGACCATATGGCGCGATTTAAGGATTCGTTCCTTTCCTCTGACCTCTCACACATGTCAGTTAATGACCTGTGGGTCAGTTTTAAGTCCGAATTAACCACGGCAATGGAAAGGTTTATACCAACTAAAATGACCAAAACAAAATATAGGGCACCATGGATCGATAACACGATCGAGCATCTCATCAGAAGACGGAATAGAATGTATTTTCGTGCTCGCAAGTCTAGCAAACCTGACGTTAAGAACCATTACAAACGGTTCAGAGCACATGTGCAAAAGGTTATAAGAGATGCATATTGGAAGCATGTTTCCAGCATCTTTACCTTTGAAGATGACAATATAGATCCCGATAGTCCCCAAAAGAATGGTAAAGTTAAAAAGTTTTGGTCATTCGTAAAGTCCCTGAAAAAGGATGCGTTTGGGATCACTTCGCTAAGGGAAAATGGAATTCTAAAAACAGATGCGCGCGATAAGGCTAATATTTGCAATAAACAGTTTCAATCAGCATTTACGCGTGAAACTGATGGTGAGCTACCATCTAAAGGTGCAAGTCCGTTCCCCTCTAACAGTTGACCCCAATGGGGTCGCTAAACTGTTAGGTAAGCTCAAGATACATAAGGCATCTGGGCCCGATGACCTGAATGCCAGGGTACTTAAGGAATGTAGTGCTGAAATATCTCCTGTGTTGGCCTTTATCTTCAAATCAATCACTTGCCCAGGGCACTGTACCAGATGACTGGCGACAAGCAAATGTAACCCCGGTCTATAAAAAAGGGGGAAAATATGATGCAGCAAATTATAGACCAGTGTCGCTAACATGCATCTGTTGCAAAACCCTGGAGCATATATTAGTAAACAACATCAACAAGCACTTAGCCTTTGAGAGCATTCTTGCTGACTGTCAACATGGTTTCCGGAGTCAAAGGTCTTGCGAAACGCAGCTTGTTCAATTTTACCATGACATTGTGAGCAATCTGGATGGGGCCATAAACCGTGGCCACAAACAGACTGACTTGATCATCATGGACTTTGCTAAGGCCTTTGACAAGGTACCTCACAGAAGGCTATTAAATAAACTGGAGTACTATGGGATAAGAGGATCCACGCATAGGTGGATTAGCTCATGGCTCTCTGGGCGCTCACAACAAGTTGTACTTGATGGCCAAGCGTCTGATCCAGTCCCTGTTTTATCTTGAGTCCCCCAAGGTTCGGTCCTTGGACCGGTCCTTTTCTTGGTTTTCATTAATGATCTCCCCGATAATGTCAGGTCATCAGTCCGTTTGTTTGCTGATGATTGTGTCCTGTATAGGAACATATATTCTCCTTCTGACTGTCTTATTTTACAAGATGACCTGGATCAACTTGCACAGTGGGAGGCCGATTGGCAAATGAAGTTCAAAGTGGCCAAATGTCACTCAATGAGAGTGTCACGACACCCTCCGGACAAGCAAATTAAGTTTGACTATACTCTTCACCAGCAAGTTTTGGAGCATGTTCAATCCGCCAAATATCTTGGTATCACCATCACTGAGGATCTTGATTGGGATCAACATATCTCAGAGATTACATCTAAAGCAACTAGGACTTTGGGATTCCTTAGACGGAACTTGGCTTTTGCACCTAGGCAGACAAAGGATGTTGCATATAAAACATTGGTTCGCCCTCAACTCGAATATGCATCACCCATTTGGCACCCCTATGTGAAAACCCAGACTCAGCAGGTGGAGAAGGTGCAGAGGACAGCTGCTCGATGGACCTGTAGGCGATGGCGAAATAGAAGTAGCGTCGGTGACATGCTTAATGAGCTAGAGTGGCCGTCCCTGGAGGCCCGTCGTGAGCAGTCCTCTTTAACCTTCTTCTACAAGATACACTCTGATTCAGTGTCTATTGATAAAGATAGGTACTTGACCCCTGTAACACTGTCGACCCAAACAAGGGCATCAAAAGTAAACGACTCACAATATCGTAGATACCAGTCCTATAGTGATGCCCTGAAGAACTCGTTTTTTTCCTAGAACTATTCCCCAATGGAATAGTCTTGCCTCCTCTGCGGTGAATGCCAAGTCCGCAGAAGAGTTCAAAGCCCGCACAGTGTAAGATTGGGACTCAGAGGTATGCGTTTTAGGATACCTCTGTTATGCAGATTGTAAATAGTTTTAAGGACGCATCCAGTGCCTCTCTTTTCTTTTTTTTTTCAGCTAAATTCTAAATTTAGCCACCCAATCAACTGAGGTAATGGCCAGATATGACCGACTCAGTATAAGAAGATAGATAGATATAAGCCCTATTGGTTTCTTTGGGCGACAGGGCTTGATGGTTCCGGGTCATTTCGGCCCATAAAATCTCAATGTCGGGTAACAGTCCCGCAAAATTGGAAGCAACGCCTCCAAAATGACCTTTACAGTGTTGATGGGGACGTTTAACCTAAAATCAAACAAACAAAAACCTACCTGCTACTTTGCGGTGCCTTGTGCTACTTTGCGGTACCTTGCGGTAGTTAGTATGACCCCACTAGTTTGACGTTTACACTTTCTTGCACAAGGTTCGTGTCGTCAATTATGAAATGTTAACCAGTCCAAAAGAAAAAAGTGAGAGCAGTTACTTCCCTTGCATTGGAAAAAAAATTCATAGTTGCGAATGACATTGGATATGTTAATCAAATGTCGTGCTGAGGTTTGTATTTGCTGTTGTTTGACTAAGTTAGTTTGCCCCCTCTTAAATCTGGTTCTAAAGGAATTGCCACAGTAACGGAATGTCATAAAGTGCACCGTCCTTCGGATCGGGACGTTAACTGGAGGCCCCCTGTGCAGGGAGAACCATCCCCTGTGCAGGTTAAAGATCCCTACCGTAATTACATGATTACTGTGTAGGCTTTCATCCTGCAAACCTGGAGTGTATGTAATGTACACCTGCGGTAATGGTCAAATATGACCGACGCAGTATCAGTAGATAGAGATAGATAGATAGTAACAGGTGGTTTGAGACAGTTCTGTGCTCAGTTTCTGTCAAATTCTGACACTGTAACCCTATAGCCAGGTCCGGAACAACCTAAAATTGATCTACTGTAGTTCAATTAATCTAAAATGGACCAATCGATCTTCTAAAAGAAAGGATAAAACGATATATGCAAACATTGCAAAGCATCGACCATGTTTTGCAAAATGGCGAGTTCATCATTTTATTACTTCACTAAAAACGTTACGAAATTCGCTAATTACCCAAAATTCCATCGGGGAATTTTGCTGTAAAATAGACGTTTTAAACACAGAAAACACTTCACTTTCGGGAATATTGCCCTTCCACTTACAAAACCATAAAATGTGTGGTTTTATCTTCGCCAAAATGTTGACACACATCGATTTTGTTGATTTCCGGATCTGGAAGCGAGGTCAAGCCGCTTACAGCATCAAAAAGCAGCATCTTTTCAGTTTTCTTCATCAACTATGGAGGACAAAGTATGTCATAATCATCACGCATTTTCCATCATAGTGAACTTAATTGAAACTTATAAAAATGGTAGTTATGACGTCTTATGTATGAATTCTAGTTTTTATAATATTTTTTGGTCAGGTATAGGAGTCAAGGCCGGGCTGAGCCACCGAGCCAAAAATGCCAACCCGAAGATTCTTTAGTTTCTCTTTTTCTACTTTTACTGCTACTCGCTCACATCTGAGCATTACAAGTAGGATTTCCTGGGTGATAACCAGTACTTTTTTAAGCAATGTGGATGAAGTGGCTTGCTCAAGGGCACAACACTTTAGTCAGCGTGAGGCTCGAACACGCAACCTCTTGATCACAAATCCGATGCGCTACCACTGCACCAAAGTTCCGCCTCATTTTAAAATTAAGCCATTAATTGTAGTCAAATTAAGGTTAAATCATGAAATAATATCATTCTATATAACTGATAGTAGTATAATCGCGGTACTTTGTCCGATTTTGTTTTATTACAGTGTTTCCAAAAGCCAAGGACTGGAATAATTAGTACTAATCTATTTTTTCAAAGTAACTCGTCAGTTTAAGGGGCTTTTAGGTCCTACGGTTATTTCAATTTGATAACTTTTATCATATATTCATAGAAAAAATAAAATATGTATATACCGGGTCGATACTTAATGATCAAATTAAATTAGTGTTTTTTATTTGTTTCTATATTGCATTGATTTGAAACCTGCATATGGTAGGTAGGAAAGTAAAAGAAGGCAATCGATGCAATTATCAGAGACACCAAAGGGAAAGAAACACAAACAAGAAATAACTAGACCCTAATGGGAACATCAATAGACGAAACCCAAAAGGACAGTTACTTTCTCACAAAATGGCCAATTGGTTATCCAAAAAAAAAATATAATCGATACACTTACTCAAAGACAAACCATAACAAAAAATATACCGTGACAGAAGAACCTCATTGGAGCGGTCAGTGAAACGAATTCCAATGTGCGTGTGTGTGTGTGGGGGGGTGGCTTTATTAGATTTAACACGGCCATAATCCTTGGCCTTTCTTCCGTCGCAATTCAGACAAACAATTTGTTTAGTCAACATGAATTGCCCCTTATTCAGAAGTGCAATATCTCCGAGTAGGGTGGAGGTACGCTTGTATCTGGTAGGAAGGACAGAGCACTTTTTAATACCTCAAGTTGCTAATCACCCCAATCTGCATTTTAAGGACTTTTGGCGAGACTCGTTTCACTCCAACCTTGCATCACATTATACTATCGTACTCTACACTGCCTAACAAGGATAACATAAGGCCGTTTGTGGTTTTGGTTATAGACATACACAATTGTGCGGTTCGGGGTGATTAAATTGCCGGTTTGGAGTGCTGTACCTTAGCCCAATCTTTCTAGCTTATTTGAGCCAATAACCATTCTTCTGACCCTACCTTAGCCTACAGTGTCCTGTCCCACCTTACCCTATCCCAGCATAACATACCCTACCCGCAAAACATTGGTACGAAAAAAATCCTGTCCAGTAGCCCCCACCTCCATCTGCTCATGATACTCCACTCCTGGTTCTACATAATGTTTTGATAACAGCCAAGTCGTGTTTATAAATAACCCAAACACTAATTAAACTATTCTAAAACGGGCACACTTAAGATGGAAGGCCATGTTACCAGGATGGCAGAGGAACATTTGCCAAAGAACATCTTTGGAGAATTAGAAATGGGCAAACACTCCCATGATGGTTATAAGAAGCGTTACGTAGACACCCTCAAAATCACCCACAAGGCACAAGGACTTCAACATACCAACAGAGCCGTGGGAAGAAACTGCACAGGCACAGTGCCGAGCAAATGGGCAAGGATCATCACAATGGGTGCTAGAGAATGAGGCAAAGAAAATCAGCTAGGCTGACAAAAACGCCCATTGCACAAAGCCAGAGCTAAGAGATCATCAACAAGCTGCCTTTACCCAGCAAGCACAAACCAGCGGGCCAACCTTGGACTGACACGACGTATCTTTGTCGGGTCAAAGGCGATTCGGCGTTGACATGTATCGTTGCCATTCCGACTTTGGCCCGACATATTGCTCGCAACAGACTATTCAAAGCTAAAATTGGTCTCCTCAATCATCTTGGAACACACAAACAGTAGCATTTCTTGCATGTGATTAAAATTGGTCACTGTCAGTTATTACAGACAAACTATTAATTACATTCCCAATAATAATGTCTTAGTAACTGTTCATTTACACCTATGACATATATTGTCCACCGTACTTTCAGAGGCTGACTATTAAAAATAAGATTAGCAGCAGCATAAGCGACCCAATTATCGTTCTTTGAATTGAAAATGGCAGCGTCCATGACAGGTTGATGAAATCAGTGGCAAAATTGGGTATTTACTGTTAATTTATCTAGAAAATCTGATTTTTCCAATTATCACCCAGTTGTAAATTTAAAAAAGACGTGTTTTGCAAAAAAATCCCTGTCGAAAATACAGTGTGACTGAAGAAATGGGATTACATGCACAAACCTAACAATTCTGCCAGAGACTCTACTATTTTAGATGAATTGAACTACAGTAGATCAATTTTAGGTTGTTCCGGACCTGATAGCCTAGACTCATGAGTTTTGACGCACTTAAGCATTAGTCGATGTGTCATAAATTTAACTTGCAACTCCCAGTACATTGGTTTTGTGCAAGACATACATGGACTTCTAGCAAATCTTTGTATATCATTTAAATATTAATGCGTCAACTGTCTTTGTCAGGCCCAGGAGAAGTGAAAATTCGAGGTACTATACCTAAATCGACGTTTATCACCTCGATCGAGGTTTCATAACACCCTAAATATGTGTAAACCATGTAGTGTGCATGAAAACTGCACAAAATTGCAAGGAATTTCCCGGTGTCGATCGTAGTCTTCAGGCCAACAAGTCTGAAGAACGAAAAAACAACGGTATTCACCTGAGCATTTTTTGCAAAAATAACTCGTTTTGAACTCTGAAAGTGCGAAGATTTGAGATTCAACACGGAAACAGTAAGTATTTACAATAGTTTTGATGTTTAGATTACATGTTTCCTTTGCAGCTTTCACTTTCTTGAAATCGTCCGCAAAAGACCGAAAGTAGGTCGCTTAGATCCATGCAAAATTAAAAATATTACAATCAGCATCCAAATGTACGGTGGACAATAATGATCTTAAATAATTAGCTGTTTTTTTTTAATTTACCTTATTTATTTATTTATTTTTGAATGGGGACTGGGGTTGGCCCTTTCAAGAACATTTACCTTGAATCTAGCCAATCATCTAACAAACAAAATAATGACTACCAGATAAACAAATTACGAACCAAACAAAACATAAGTGCCATTTATTCTATCACCTGTAAAGTTTTCATCATCAAAGATAATAAACTTTATTTTGCTTCAGGAATGCCAAACTTCCAAAAGGTTGTGTCAGGCTTCAGGACAAATCACCCCAAAGATAACTCACCGCAAGATAATTCGCTCAACCGAGAGAAAATTTGCCCCTAGACAACTCCCCCCACCTTTTGTGTGCAAATTGCCCCATGGTTAAAACAAATCGACAAACAGTATGAACAACTGACCCATGGTAAATACAACTCTTCTCATTTTTTTTTTTATAAATACATAACAGTTAGTGAATGGATATAACTGATAAAATATCTAAAACATGACGATGACTTGATACATCTGAGTGATCAAGAGGGCCGTATGATTGTTGTGCTTTAGTCAATAAAAACTTTCTTTGTTAATGTTAAGTGTTTAATAAATGCATTAAATAGGAATCTGAAGATATACCTTTTATGGATAGATTGATTGGACAACTGTGTCTTTTCTACTGAAACACACAAGTACAATTTTAGCAAACAACTTTTGCATATTTTATTGGTGTTTTTCAAAGTAAATAGTGTAGATTTTGTACAATTGGACAGTGTTGTCTTGGTGGTGGTTGTCTTTTAAATGTGGAGGAGGGGAGTCGAGTTAGCTTGGGACGTGTTGAGTGAGTGATTTTAGATTTACGTCCCACCAACAGCTAAGGTCATACGGAGACGGGACCTCGGTTTAAAGACTCATCCGAAAGTCTGGAGAAGCCCGGGATCGATCCTGCGATCCCTGGTTTAGAAGGCGAGTAGCTTAACCACTGCGCCACAGGGGCTTCTTTGGGACGTGTTGTGGGCATTTCTTGCAGCATTTAGCAATTTCGGTGCTCGTGGTGGGTTGTTAACCGAAAACTTCTAAATCAGGGTGATCTGTATCATAGACTGCGCGGAGTCTTTTTGAGGGTTTATGGACGTCATTCCGATTTGGTTTCGGAATTCGGTGTTGGGCTTGGGTCACTTCTGGAACAAGGTCTATCGGAACTTGAATTTTATGTTGACTCAGTATATAAATTAAGAAAATGTATGTAATTGCAATGACTTCGGCGTCCAATTTTGCAGGGGCTTTCTTCGATGTGGCATGCATAGTGGTTGGCCCAATCACGGTTGACAACTTTGCTTCTTTAATTGCACGCCTGTTGGTCCGGCCTAAGATTCTATCACGGTACCAGCATAATGGCTTAGCCTAATGGCCATTTTGTGGGAAAGTAACTGTCCTTTTGGCTTAAGCTATTCATGGTTCCATTAGGGTCTGTTGTTTCATGTTTGTGTTTCTTTCCCTTTGGTGTCTCTGATGGGGGCTGTGGGTTAATTGTATCGATTCCAGATCATTGCATTCAATTCTATATTATAATTGATAAACATGGTGTATACCTAGCAAAAAGGTTGTAAAACATATTATAAAACGTAGTAAAACATAGTAAATCATTGATTATGCATAATAATACTTACAGGACTCCCAGGTGTAATGCTTATCACGTTTTAATACATGTAGGTATTGAATATATTTCCCCTCGTCTTCGTTTTAGTACGTTTGACTACGAAGCGATACCTAGCAGTACATACTAAAACCAAATCAAATGTAATCAAATGTAGAATAAAATATAGCAAAACGTGGTTAGACGCAGGGAACCGGAGGTAATGCACAGAGGATGTCTAGGTATACTGCTTTTTTACGTTTCTGTACGTATTGAATGCGTTTTGTCTACATTTTAATGTTTTATAACGTTTATTACCTAGGTTATAGAAATGCGTGTAGATTTTGAAAATGTCAATACAAATGTAGCTGGGACAGTTAGCGATTATACACAATTAAGTGAAGACAAATTATTTTGATTGTAACATGGTACCAAAAGTGAAATTAATCCATTCAGTAAATGCGTAATACTAACTAACAATCCTGTCCGCTGCTGAGAGTACAAAGGATAGTGTAGCTAAGTGCTTCTCTTTGGTGAAAACTAGTTACCCTTGGAATATGGGACGAGTTGTCTTATGAGGGAAATGTCATGAACCCCTTAAATAGCTTATGATCAAAATGATAGTCTCGGTATGGATGGAAAGAGCAGAAATAATTTGTGATAGCTTAGGAAACATTCTTTCAGTCTAATTTAGTAGAATAAAACCCAGCGTTTATGACCAATGCATATTTAAATTTACACCATGGCTATTTTAAGGTTGTCATTATTGTCCTCCGTAGATAACGACATTGATGCGGAAAATAGCGATTGATGAGGCTGTAAGCGACTAAATGATCTCCCTATTCATGCGTGAAATCTACTTTGACACCGATGAAACTTTCCCAACACAGAAACATTTATAAAACAGATTTTATAAAGCTAGTTCAGTGTTTTCATCATTGTTTTGTAATTTTAGGTAAGAAATAAGTGTTTTTACAAGAAAACGCTCGGGTGAGTTCCCATGTTTTTGGATTATTTCAATACCAATAAACGTTGTAATGAGTTTTCGCAACTCATAATTTTGCAGTTTGACACAGAATGGAATGCACACAAGGTTTTGCAGTTCTGATCAGCAAAAGAAAACCTCGATCGAGGTTATAAACTTCGATATAGGTACAGTACCTCGATTTTTCACTTCTCCTGGGCCTGTTTGTAGAAATTATAGGTGAAAAGGGACCACAATGGTGACTGTCATTTAGGCTAACAGTCATATGAAATGACGCATCTGACAATCTGCCATTGTTCTTGCAAGATAATTATCTATCTATCTATCTATCTTCTGATACTGCGTCGGTCACATTTGACCATTACCGCAGGTGTATATTACATACACTCCAGGTTTTTGCAGGATGAAAGCCTACACAGTAATCATGTAATTACGGTAGGGATCTTTAGCCTGCACAGGGGATGGTTCTCCCTGCACTTATTTAAGTTCAACAATAATACCAGGGCTGTGTTCAGAGATCTTAATTTGTCTGTAAAAACAAAATAAAATGACAAGAATAACTATTGTTTGACACCTGAAAGAATTTAAATAATCTTATCCTATTTTGCAAATGGCCGCCATTTATATGTTTTTGTTTCAGTGGTAGGGAAGTTGCGGTGCTTGTTTCTCTTCCTTGCATGGAGTAATATACCAAAGGTTTGCCTCAGTATTTTCATTAATCGTTTGTTCATTATCATTGACAAGAATTTTCTGGGAATTCTTTACACTTGGCAACATACAAACACACAGAAAATTACTTCTTATGTTTCTCTTCTTCCAGTTCCAACATATTTTTATATAAGACGTGATATTAGTTTGAAAAGTAAAATATTGTATACACTAGCAATTCACTGAAACAAATTGCATGTGAACTAATGCAACAGGTGACACTATAAAAGAGAAAACATGGCTTGTTTCACATGCACCTGTTGGTTTTTAAATTTTTATGCTTCAATTTGAGGAAAAAAGTGCCTTATCGACCGCTTTTAAAGATTTGAGCAGTCAGGGTAAAATTGATGTAATTTTCCAGGACAATCCTCAAATTTCTCATTAATCCCCTGGATGTGACACTCTAATGTTGTTCTACCAAAATGATGAGGAGGTATTGAAAATTAGCTTCTGTCAGTGCAAGAATATGAAGAAACTTGTAGGTGCGTCAAATTAGATGTGCGTCAAAATACATTACATGACGATATAGAACGTTTAAAAGCCTTGAAATTACCTAGTTTATCTTACAGAAGACTAAGAGGAGACCTGATTGAAGTATGGAAATTACTGAATGGAAAAGAAGACCTGGAATACAGTTTATTTTTTGGAAAATCACAAATTGAAGATCACCATACTAGAGGTCATTCCCTGAAATTGAAGAAAAGTGAAACTTATAAGCTGAACATACGTAGAGACTTTTTCTCACAAAGAATAATTGAGCCATGGAATAATCTTCCTGAATCTATCATTAGTGCGCCAACTATAAATTGTTTTAAGAACCGGCTTGACACTTTTATAGGAGAAGACATATACACCGTTCAAACGGAACATAATGCATGGGTGTCCATAATCAAGAGGGGGTTACAAAAGTCCAGCTAGACTTGCGACTCCGAAGGATGATGTAAGATGTAAGATGTCTGAATTTGGCCTGATATAGCCCGGTCCTCCATGCTACCGCGGTACTTAATGATTGAACACAAAACAAGAACAGATAAAGAAACTTACCTTAAAGTCTCAGTACACTACCTTTTCCTTGACATGTCGTCTATATTTTGATATATGCCTGTGTCTCGAGTTATCGTCATCTCTCATATTATCGTCACCATGCATTTTCTGGTATCTATGACTAAGAAGCCACTAGATACTGCTCCAGCAGTCATTGTAAATCAGAAATCATTCACCTTGAGGAAGCAGGTGACGTTAAAAAGCGAACAAAACATGTTATTGTTCTATTTTCTTCCAATTTATACAGCCATGTGCACCAGACAGCTGTCCTCCATTTTATTTTCCCACTACCTGGTCATGTGACGCTTGATTTCCCGGCATTCAGGTAATAAAAAACCTACTGTGCTGGCCTGAATGTATGCAATATTACCACAGATATCGCTTCTAAAGTTTTTTCATAGCTATTTTTTGTTAGTTTGTTTGTACACCCGTTTGTTGCATCAGGAGAAACACTGACTTCATTTGCCCTCAATGTGCAGCCTGAAATAACCAGCTTTTAGTGATATTGGCAAGAGTTTGGATTATAATAAGTATGTGTGTACTGTGTCAAGTACTTATCCTTTTAACTGGTGTCAGCTTTCAGAGACTTTATTGAAAACTAAACTGTAAATTAATTCCTTTTTAATGTTAATGCATTCAGTTGCCTGCACAACTGCCTATTCAAATAATTTTGCAAAGAAATTCTCTATATTGTTTTTCAAAGTAACACTTGTCAGTCAATATTGTCTTTTAAAAAAGTTATGCATAAGTATTGGCCACTAACTGTACTAAGGGAGCTCCTGCTTTGCTATGACGTCATGATAACAACACGTGACGATAACTTGAGAGACAATCCAAATGTTTTAAGGTCAAGGTAAGCTATGTTTATTTATTTAAAGATTTTGCACAGTAAAAGAGCAATGGAAATCGTAAGTCTTGAAAAATTGATTGGATATTAAATGGTAATAATATTAAAATTAGAAATATTTAGAATGATCAAAGAAGACAGTTGTTACTGTCACTAAAATTCTTAGCATGACGATAACTGGAGAAAACAGCATAATTATGAAAACATAAGTCATGCTATAACAATAATAAATACCGGTCAGTTCAGCGCCATGTTTTTTTTTTTAATCGTGAGAGTTGTCCTTCATGGTACCGCGGTAATACTAAAAGCCGGTATCGTATGGGAAGCCAGTATGGTAATATTGTTATTTATTGAAAGATAGGTGTATGAATGTCATTTGACGTGTCACCAGTAACAATTCTGATTCTGATAGGCTAGTCAACTGTCTTCACTGCTAGCCGAATTTCAAACCAAAAATTAATACATGTATTTAAATGATATGAGAACACATTGAAAATAAGATTAACATATTTTCAAAGGATCATTCTTGGAGTAAAATGTTATCAATGTCGACCCAACATTGGTCCGCCATTCTTTGCTTAGTGGGTTTGAATCAGGAGTTCCATAATTTGCAAACAATGCATTGGAGATTTTTGATTATTTATATCCATAGAGGTAATACCTCAGGTATCGTTAATGCCTATTATATCTTAATGAAATATAATGTGGTTCTACACATAATTATCCCCTCGCAACAACGTTGCGAATGGGGATATAGCATCGGTGCCGTGCGTCCGTGTGTTAGTGTGTCTGTGTGTGTGTGTGTGTGTGTGTGTGTCTGTCCGGAACCTTGTGAGCAGGATAGAAGACACAGTATTCATCGTAGAAGCATCAAACCTTCCACAAATGTTCACCATGTACAGAGGATGAACCCTATTGAATTTCAAGGTCAGGGGTCAAAGGTCAAGGTCACAATGGACTTGACCTTGAAAACCTTGTGAGCAGGATAGAAGACACAGTATTCATCGTAGAAGCATCAAACCTTCCACAAATGTTCACCATGTACAGAGGATGAACCCTATTGAATTTCAAGGTCAGGGGTCAAAGGTCAAGGTCACAATGGACTTGACCTTGAAAACCTTGTGAGCAGGATAGACGACACAGTATTCATAGTAGAAGCATCAAACCTTCCACAAATGTTCACCATGTACAGAGGATGAACCCTATTGAATTTCAAGGTCAGGGGTCAAAGGTCAAGGTCACAATGGACTTCACCTTGAAAACCTTGTGAGCAGGATAGACGACACAGTATTCATCGTAGAAGCATCAAACCTTCCACAAATGTTCACCATGTACAGAGGATGAAACCTATTGAATTTCAAGGTCAGGGGTCAAAGGTCAAGGTCACAATGGACTTCACCTTGAAAACCTTGTGAGCAGGATAGAAGACACAGTATTTATCGTAGAAGCATCAAACCTTCCACAAATGTTCACCATGTAAAGAGGATGAACCCTATTGAATTTCAAGGTCAGGGGTCAAAGGTCAAGGTCACAATGGACTTGACCTTGAAAACCTTGTGAGCAGGATAGACGACACAGTATTCATCGTAAAAGCATCAAACCTTCCACAAATGTTCACCATGTACAGAGGATGAAACCTATTGAATTTCAAGGTCAGGGGTCAAAGGTCAAGGTCACAATGGACTTGACCTTTAAAACCTTGTGAGCAGGATAGAAGACACAGTATTTATCGTAGAAGCATCAAACCTTCCACAAATGTTCACCATGTACAGAGTATGAACCCTATTGAATTTCAAGGTCAGAGGTCAAAGGTCAAGGTCACAATGGACTTGACCTTGAAAACCTTGTGAGCAGGATAGACGACACAGTATTCATCGTAGAAGCATCAAACCTTCCACAAATGTTCACCATGTACAGAGGATGAACCCTATTGAATTTCAAGGTCAGGGGTCAAAGGTCAAGCTCACAATGGTCTAACATATTCAGATTGGATTTTCATGTTAATGAATGGTATGCAGTTGCGAGGGGATGCTACGCTTGCGTTGCCTTGTTTGTAATTAATTATTTTTAAAAGCTTAACGGCGCCCCATACTTTGATATCCCGTAATCAATTTCCATATATGGTAATCATGTGACTTCGACGTTGCTGCTGTCAGAGTAGGTACCAGACGACGTCTTCCAGTGCAGATACAACAAATACAAATGTGGTTTGTGATGATTTCGGGAGGCTTTACATTACAGGGGGTGGGGAGAAAAGGTAAAATATTATGTTTCAAAATATTTAAATATGAAATAAATTTACTTAGCAGTAATCTTGACATTTTGGAAAAAATATCTGCGATCGGGAAGAGTAGCTTCCGGGTTACCGACGTGATTATGTCAACATCCGGGAGGGGGCACGTGTAGTGAAAATCACGTGAGTTTTGTGTTTACCGCGGAAGCATGGAGGACGCGGTAGCATGGAGGACGAGTATAAATGATTGGAAGACTCCGAAATTCGGAATCTCTCTTTTTACATTTGATGCAGTCTGTCAGATTAGACACATGTGTTGCACTGGAGCACTGCTTCTTCAGAAATTTCATTTAGTAGTATACACAATGGGGTTTCTAGGACAATCCCCCACCCCCACAGTGTTGGGGCTACCCGCCCCCTGGGTCCGCCCCACCGAAGTGGGTGTCGGGACAACTCGGCACATAGCAAACTCGGCACATAACCAACTCGGCCCCTACAAACTCGGCACGTAGCAAACTCGGCCCACAATAGTTATAATGGTTATTAAGCTGTACAGTAATACTTTATTTGCCTGTTTTATTATTATTGTTTTATAATAATTATATGTATGCTTATTAAAAAGAAAAAAAAGTTTCTATTTCTTTTTTTTTTTTTTTGCATTTTAAAAACAAATCATTTAAATCGATTAATAAGCTCAGGATATGACTTAATTGCTACACTAATTATCTGATTAATCAGGCGATGACTAAAGCTGTGAACATGATATTTGGGACTCATTGCGACCCATGATTGCCCAGCCGAGTTGATGGGCGTATTGTCAAACAAGAGATTGCCCAGCCGAGTTGATGGGCGTCTTGTCAAACGATATTTTTTACTTGTTTTCAATAAAAATAGGTTGTGGGTGCTTGTTAGAACCACCTCATTGAGGCGGTTCTAACGAGTACCCACAACCTATGTCTTGTTAGCTCGTCTGTTTTTTTTTTAAAAAACTTTAGAGCTATTGTCATCACTCCGGCGTCTTCGTTGTCGTCTGGCGTCGTCGTTCCAAAAAAAACTTAACCTTGGCTATAACTTAGTATTAGACCTAGCCTCATGAAACTTCATACACACACTCATCATCACAAGAGCTACATTTTGACCAAGGACCATAACAACATTGTTGATTTTGGCTGAATTATCTCCCCTTTTCCAATTTTTTTCTGAAACACATTTTTTGCTCTCATTTTAATTCTATTCACAACAGAGCCTTCAAACTTCACATGAATGTTCCTTGGGACAAGACCTTTTCAGTGATACCACACTTTTTGATCTGTGACCTTGACCTTTGAACTTTGACCTATTTTTCGAAAATTTAACCGAAAACCTTAACCTTGACCATATTTCCAAAAGTATTTGGCCTACCTTCATGAAACTTCATACACATACTCACCATCACAAGAGCTACATTCCCTACAAGTTTTATAACTCCATCTTGCAATTTGATTGCTCTTGTTTGACTTAGAACTTTGGTTTTCTAAAAGAAACTGCAGACGAGCGTTGGCACCCGCATGCGATGCTCTTGTTTTTTTTTAAAGATTTATTCGCTGGTAAATTTAAGAAACAACTAAAATATTTGAAACTTAAATAGTTGAAATTGTATTGGAAAAAAAATCTTCATATTTTGTTTTTTAATAAAGATCTACTCCATTAAATATTGATGTTTGCTCCCTATTTAGTTGGTCCCTATTTCACAGGTAACTTTAATTTGATTATTTGTTTGGTTATGCAATTATCATTACCAAGTGAACAATAGATAATTGACCCAAACAGCTAATTATGTGCCGAGTTTGTCATGTGCCGAGTTTGCTATGTGCCGAGTTGTCCCACAACCCACCGAATGGGGACAATTTTTCATCTCCGCAATACTGTGGGGCCCAACCCACCCCCAGGTCGGCCCCACTAAAGTGTCAGGGATCCATACCATTCAAGTGTCGGTCTTGAAAGGTGGAGCTGCAAGGCCTTCGAGTAGGATCAACTTGCTCTGCAACGTCTCGCCAACAACTGCATATTTTCTTCTGCAGTGTTGCTCGCTTTTCTTTTTACCAGATGGTCAACGTTGACCAATCAGAACGAAGGCTCAAGCTACTGCACTGAACCGAGCCACACTACACCACCGAGAGGGATTGCAATAGAATAAAATATTTGTTTGCCTGCCATATTGCATGGCCAACACGTGACCAGCCTGCGCTCGCCAACAGCCCCACCGGGCGGGGTGTGTTTGTATTAGAGAAATATAGTACACTGTACTTAAAACATACAGCACAAAAATGAACAAGTGTCCTTGGATTCCTGTGGGGAAGAGAGAACCCTGCAACAATTAGGAGAGCGCATTTTCCCCCACTCTACCAGGATTTTGTGCTTCTTTTTCAACATGCGCACACAGGTAGTGACACCCAGCATATGCACACCAAACACAGGTAGGGATACCCAGCATACACACAGATAGGGACACCTATAGTATGCACACACAGATAGGGACAGGGTAGGGACAACCAGCATGCACACACAGGTAGGGACAGGGTAGGGACACCCATCTAGAGAAGTGGAGACGCAAAGCATTGCAATGCCTGGGAGAACACAACTGTCCGAGGAAGCTATTAGGCATATCACTTCGGGCGAGATTGGTATACGGGCGGCGAAGTCGGGATATGGGATAGGAGAACAACGGGTTCTCCGTAGTCGGAAAGACTTGGAGAACGAGGAAGCCAGGGACGACCCAGAGCAAGCGCGTTTTGAAGCCAAGGAAGACGCAGAGCAAGCACGAGCCGAAGCCAAGGACGACGAAGAGCAAACACAAGCCAAATCCAAGCACACCAAGGACGAGGCAGAGCAAACACAATGGCGGCGAGCTGGAGAAGGAGAACGTCAAGATGCGCAACATCGCAGTGGGGAATGTGGAACTGCAGGAAACTTGCAAAGAAAGACCGGTGGAGGGAAGTGGAGGCCGAGAACTGGTAAGAGGGAGGTGGGAGGAGCAGCTGGAGGTCAAGAACGCAAAACTGCGAGGAGACCTTGCGCGCGCGGCGCTTCTGTGGGGAAGGACAAAGCACCGAAGAAGGTTAAGAGGGCAAAGTGCCGGAGAAGTCGCAGCAGGCGCACGTCGAGGTCGGCGAAGGAGAGCGTATTTTTCCACGCAGCGGTTGTCTATCGGATCGGACAGATCGATGGTGTAGACAAGCACACACTACCCAGGTAGATCAAAATTTCGAATTAGACAATGGGTAGTGCAAAACATCGAGAACACCGTCGATAGTGTAGACATATCACATACTACCATAGAAAAAATGGAAGTTGTAGAACGAACCTTTCGAGAGATGTGGCTCTTTTCCGAGAAATCTGTGGCAACCCATCTTCTCCTGGAAAACGCATTCGAGAGCAACCTTGTTCCCGACATCTCGGAGGTGGACTACTAGGAGGGACACTCGGGGAGCATGCGGCTGCACCCCCTCCAAGGCCTCCCAACCTTCGTGGACGATGTGTACGTGTACGGATACCTACATAGGGAGGATTGCATGTCCAGGGCCAGCATCTTGCACGACCGGGGAAGGTGGGTCGGCGCAGGTGGTCGTGGCCTCTATTTCTTGGAGCATTCGGGAGGCTCTGAACGGCGAGAAGCACATGCAGACGAATATTGTGCACATGATCGCAACTTGGTTCGACGCACCCAGCAGCACGATTTTGGCCACAGTGGAAAGAATAGAGGCGGATTCCGAAAGGCTCTCGGAGAAAAAGTGGAAGGAACTGCACAGGGAGGACCCATTCGCGATCTCCGTGTGGATGTTTCTGAGGTGGAAATAGACAGCCTACAGGCAAGGCTTCCAAAGCTCCATAAACTGCTTTTGGGGAAAGGCTACGGCTTCTATCCGATCGGCTACACCCAGGATTTCTCCGGGATGTTGGACCGACAAGCTCTCGTGGCCCTGGGGTCCAAACGGGCCACACCCCGGGGCCCCTTAGCTCCTATAGACTCTTTATGGAAAAAAGCTTCAAAAATCTTCTCGTGGCCCACCTGGAAAAGCTCGGGTACAGGATACAAGAAGATCCCAAAGGCACGCTCGTGAATAGGGATGCCCCGGCGGTCCTGGAAAACACCAAGTCCGTGGGGAATCATGTATGCCTGGATAGGAATGGGCGCGAGCGGGTACACGGTTCGAACCAAACTCTACAACAAGGTCGTCTCCAACTTTGAGGCCTGGGAGGTTCAGGAGCACATGGGGGGCCGTCTCGCCGACTATGTGGACTGTCCGAACAAAAACCTGCGGAGGACTTGCTCGCACCGGGATGTGCAAGAAAGAGGATGCACAAGGTTCGAGGTCTCCCTCTATGCGTGCAGGGCCAGGAATCTGTCCACGGACAGAGCAAAAGAGGTGGTCGAGGAGCGCTTGGCGTCATGTCTCCGGAGGAAGAAGATCTGTTTGCCATTCAGCCGCCTTCTAGGTTGTGGACAAACCTGGCCTGGATAGGTGCCTTGTCCTAGCCGACAAACCCCAAGGAACAATCTTCGTGGCCTGGTATGCGCACACCTGGACGTGTATGGTGGCCGGCATGCGGATACGCCCCACGCCACAAACCGTGGACAACGATGGCAGCTGGGAGAGGGCTGTGGAATGGGCCGCTGCAGGCTTTGGATTCCGGAATTTGCTCAATATTTTGGGCAGATATACTGGAAACCAGACAAGGTGCGCGGGAGGACGGAGAGGATTCTATCCTATTCTCTCCGCTTCGCTGCTACACCAAAGACGCTGGCTCCGCGACGATCCTGGCTGCCTGCAAGAAACCGACAGCCCTGCACCCAAATGGGCCGGATCCATCCACCCTTCTTCCACCGAATGACAAGGTGTCCTGGGTGTGGAGGGAAAAGAAGACCCATCGGATCGGTGCAGAGACCTCGCAGTTCCAGATTGTGGAAATACCGGAGATAGCCAATGGTCGCCGACTCTCCATGCTCTCTACGCGAGACAGAGAAAAGAGGCTTTGGGATCTGTTCCAAGCCGCCCACATAGAGAAGTGGAGGAGGGAGACCCAAAAGCAGCTGGAAGAAGAAAAGGAAAGAAACAGGCGGTACAGGCGAGAGGAGCTAGAACAGAAGAAGTTCTTTGGTAGGGGAGGGATGGAGGTTTGCTGGAATCCAATCCAAGTATTGCATGCTCCTGGGAATCTCCGCGTAGAGACTCTCCAGAGGTTGGCAGAGTCGGAGGCGGAATTTGTCGAAAAGGCTTCGTGTGTGCGACGGGTAGAGATCGCTCCCTAATGTACGGATCTGTGGAAAGCTGTGGATATGCTCCCAGGAGAATATCTCTGCAGATGTTTTGGGGAGCCCCCAGAATGCTGCTATATGTGGTCCCCCTAGACGAGGGGGGAGAGCCGACGACAGATGTGGAACACCCAACATATGGACACTTTCTGGAGAAGGATATAGAGCGCCTTGGTGGGCCGGCAGGGTTGGAAAAGATGCGGAGCCCCATCCTCTGCAGGTTTGGGGTAGAAAAGACGACCCCTACAAAGAGGAAGGACAGGATGGTCTCCATAGCCTCCACACCAGCCGTCTAGCGTACAACCCCTCCAAGATCTGTGCAGAATATGGGAGCCCCGCAAATGGCCACAACGTACAAACCCCCGTGTTTCCACCCCAACATTTCTTCCGCCATTTCAGGCGAGATCCCCAAGATCTTCCCAACACACTTCTCCCTCGTCCATATCCTATCTTCTCCCTCGGGACCCCAACCCAGTTCCAACGCCCATTCGCGGGAAGCCTCCCAGATCTCTTCTAGATCTCCCCACTCGATCTGCCTCCTTTCCATGTAGTTCTGCTTGTGTTCTCCAAACCTCTGGAACCTAGGACAACATCCTCTTTTCTTTTCTGCCTCCCAGATCTCTTCTAGATCTCCCCACTTGGGGGAGATCATTCATGATCCCTGCTTTTTGTTCGAAAAGCCAATCTATTTATCTATCTATCTATCTATCTATCTATCTATCTATCTATCTATCTATCTATCTATCTATCTATCTATCTATCTATCTATCTATCTATCTATCTATCTATCTGTCTGTCTGTCTAAACCCTCAAAAATATCCAGTATATCATCAAATATCCAGTATGTCATCAATACCCCAAACACTATCTGCAAATTCTAGCATACCAAATAAATAAATAAATATGTATATATTTATTCCCAAATTAAACTGGTTTCCTTTCTGTTTTTTAAAAATGTGTGATTTTACTTACTTTTGTCGTATAATAATCTGATACATGTATGGGTAGAATGTGTCAAAAATACTAATTACCCGTAGGCATTTAAAGCAAAAAATAAAGATACTAATTACCCGTAGGCATTTAAAGCAAAAAAATAAATATACTAATTACCCGTAGGCATTTACAATGTAAAGCAAAAAAATAAATAAATAAAAAATAATAATAACAAGATGTGTTTGTGAAACACTGATGCCCCCGGACAGCGCATGTTAAATTGAAAGCACTATCACTAAGCAATCGAAAGGTATGGCTGATGTTCACGACTTAAAAAAGTAGGTCAAGGTCACAAGGTAAAAAATTATGGGATCGTTGGAAAGGTTGTGTGACATAGAATGCACATATGAAATATGAAAGCCCTATCACTTACCAATTGAAAGTGAAAAGTTTAAAAAAGTAGGTGAAACGTTAAGGTCAAGGTCACGAGGTCAGAAATTATGGTACCACTGGAAAGGTCTTGTGACAAGGAATGCATATGTGAAATATGAAAGCCATATGAATTACCATTCAAAAGTTACGCCCAATGTTAAAGTTTTTGCGAATGTCAATTTTTTTTTTTAAAAAAAAGTAGGTCAAATGGCATTGCCAAGGTCACGAGATAAAAAATTATGGTATCACTGGAAAGGTCTTGTTACATGGAATAGCCATGTGAAATATGAAAGTCCTATCACTAACCAATCAAACGTTATGGCCAATGTAAAGTTTTTAAAAAGGAGGTCAAAAGTAAGTGCAAGATCACCAGGTCAAAATTTATGGTACCTCTTGAAAGGTCTTGTAACAAAGAATGCACATGTGAAATATGAAAGCCCTATCAGTTACCATTCAGAAGTTATGCCCAGTGTTAAGGTTTTTGTGAACAGACAAACAGACAGATAGACAGACAAAAAGCTATATGCCCCCGAATCTTAGATTCCGGGGCATAAAAAGTCCACAATTTCTAAAAGTTCCCATTAGAAGTGACCCCCACAGTCGACAAAATATCTGCCAAATGGCATTTACCCATAAAAATACCGTTTTTTCCTAAACCCCCAAAATACGAAAATACGAAAATATTAAAGCTTGAACCCCACAAAATAGTCCCAAACTACATGTAGCAGACAAAATTTAGAGTACCCTCCCCCACACACACCACCTGGGGTACTAGTTAACCAAAATAGGTACAAGTTGACTTGCATGGTGGGGGTACGAGTTGACCAAAGAACAGGTATGAGTTGACTAAAAACAGGTACGAGTTGACTAAAAACAGGTACGATTTGACTAAAAATAGGTACGAGTTGACTAAAAACAGGTACGAGTTGACTTAGGTACGAGTTGACCAGTTACCATTCAATCACTATCAACTAGAACCTCAAACGCTGCTACATATTTACTCTTGGAAGCTCTACCTTTAGTGGCTGAAATTGAAAAACGATAGCTGGGTTTATTCTACGTTGTGATTACAAGTACAAATTTAACTATGCAGAATTTATGGAAAAGGCAGTATTCACTTCAACACGAGGGAAAATGCTGTGTCTGATCAGGGCCTGCACTATTTGCTTACAGAATTTTCCATCCAAAATAGAATAAAAATGAAAAACAGGCCTACCACCCCTTATAAGACAAATGGACTTGTCTGACATATAGCAATGGAAGAGTCCACTAGCATACAATGGGTTAACTACCTTGATTTTGTTTTCCAGAGGAGTGAGGAGTAATGAGCTGGACAGAAGAAACCCAGCTGCGACCTCAGCCGAGGCTTGACCAGAAATGGCTCAAAACAGACTTGCAGGTAGGTGAAAATCAGCTATATATTGTAGACCATATTTGATTTTTAGCTCGGCTGTTTTCGAAGAATACAAAGAGATATTGTCATAGCTATGGCATCATCGTCATGCAAAATCTTGGAAAATTTCCTCTGCATCGTCGTGGTGCAAAAACTTGGACATTTTGTAATATCTATGTCATTAATGAACATATTTACTTGAAACTCGGACTAGTTGTACATTATGAAAAGGGGCTACAGCCGAGCATTGGCACCCGCATGCGGTGCTCTTGTTTCAGTGAAAGATTGATTTTTACTTCACTGAATGAACACCAAAAGAACTATTTTCACTCATGGATTTGCCACTCGTGAAAATACTTCTTATGGTGTTCATGATGGCCCTTTGAACAATTCAGCAGTTTAACCCTTTTTGTACCAGATGGAATATTCGTCCTTATATATAGCAGGAGTCCATTACAAAATTAAGGGGTGTCAGTTTGTGTTCTTTTCAAAATTGATTTGGAAAATGGCTTAACTTTCGCAAACAGTGTAGGCTCTGATCAGACGCCGCATTCTGCGGCGTCTGATCTGGGCCTGCACTGTTTGCCCATTACCCCTTTAGGGGTTTCCGGTACTAAATGGCTTAATCTTGAAAGCAAGGTATCTCGAAACTGTTTTGAGCTCTATTGTCCTGAAACTTGACGTACTAATAGGAACTGATGAGTAGATGACTTGATTAACTTTTGAAAAAACAATTCTAAAAATTTTTCTTCAGTTGTGGTCCTTTGAAAATTTGGATATTTAGTGGAAAGCATATGGGGGCAAAGTGTTTTACACACAATTTCCAGTCTAATTATGAAAAAAAGCATCAATAGTTGATCTTAAGTTCTGTCCAAGTCATTTCTGGGACCTTAACCCTTAGTTAAGACGCTGAGAAAATCTACATCTGAAAATGTTGTCTGCTTATGTCGTCTGCTGAATCTTTTTGCCAACTTTTCATTGTATTTCAGTGAACCAGACTGATTTAACCCTTTAGACGCCAAGAAAAACTACATCTGAAAATGTCATTCTGCTTATGTTGTCTGCTAAATTTTTTTGCAAAAGTTTGGAAAATATTTTTGCATACAGGCAAACATTGTGGGCTCAGATCAGACTGCTCCTACAGGATCTATTCTGCTTGCTTGCATGAAGGTAGAATAAATATACTCTGCAAATTAGTGCATTCATTACCGGTATATTGATATATGTACAACAGCACATTTAGGTGCAAGCATGTCATTGTATTTCAGTGAACCAGACTGACTTAATTCCCAGTCTTTAGACTGCAACTTCAGAATTTTGCTGTGCTAATTATCAGCAATTGTTTCTGCTTTTTGCAACAGATTGTTTTCTTATGAGAGATGCTACCTCTTTGAACAACAGCTTTGTTGTCTGTTTAAGATTGCGTAAACTCCCTGCCAGTTTTACGTTTGTCCCTACGAAAGTATGCGGCCAATATATTTTGCAGACACTGCTGCACAGTATGTAGACCTGCTTAACCCATTTTGTACCGGAAACCCCAAAAGGGGTACCATGGCAAACAGTGCAGGCCCAGATCAGATGCCGCAGAATGTGAAAAGTTCAGCTATTTTCCAAATAAATTTTAAAGATAACACAACCTTTCACCCCTAAATTTCGAAATGGACTCTTGCAATATATGAGGAGGAAGATTCAATTTGGTACAAAGGGTTAATTGATGTGGAAAGATCACTTAGCTCCAGATAAAATGGGATAATTTGGGGATAATTTTTCTTATCTCCCCCATGAAAACGTGGGTTTGTTAGAAATGCCTCTTATCACCTTATCACCTCAAAGAGGTGATTCACTTAAGTACCCACAACATATGTTTCTAACAAGAAATAGGGAAAATTATAATATACCTTAATTATCTTACATAGAGCTATGAAAATGTGTCACGCTACAAGAAAACATGTTTTCTACGTCATGCATGTGCAGGGTGGTCTGGGTTTTTTGCTGGTTGCAATGTTTTCTTATGATGCAACACAGCTATCACCTTCTTGAAAGGTAGTCCCCAGTCTGTTGGAAAATTTTCTTGAAGAACAGTTCCCGGACCTAGAGCATATTTTCTTGAAGAGTAGTCCCCAGATGGAGAGCATTTTTCCCTGAAGATTTTTTTTGTGAAGAACAGTTCCCCAACTGATAGCATATTTTCTTGAAGAGTAGTTCCCAGATGGAGAGCATTTTTCCCTGAAGAATTTTTTTTTGAAGAACAGTTCCCCAACTGAGAGCATATTTTCTTGAAGTGTAGTCCTCAGATGGAGAGCATTTTTCCCTGAAGAATTTTTTTTTTGAAAAACAGTTCCCCAGCTGAGAGCATATATTTTGAAGAGTAGTCCCCAGATGGAGAGCATTTCGCCCTGAAGAAAATTTTCTTGAAGAACATTTCCCCGACTGAGAGCATATTTTCTTGAAGAGTAGTGCCCAGATGGAGAGCATTTTCCCTGAAGAAAATTTTCTTGGAGAACAGTTCCCCGACTGAGAGCATATTTTCTTGGATGGAGAGCATTTTTCCCTTAAGAAAATTTTCTTGAAGAACAGTTCCCCGACTGAGAGTATATTTCCTTGAAGAGTAGTCTTCAGATGGAGAACATTTTTCCCTGAAGAAAATTTTCTTGAAGAACAGTTCCCAGACTGAGAGCATATTTTCTTGAAGGGAAGTCCCTAGTCAGAGAACAATTTTTCCTTGTAGCGAAGAGTCCCCATGTGAGTAAATTCTGTTCCCAGTCTGAGAGCAAATTCTTCTCTTGAAGAATAGTTCCCAGTGAGAAATGAGACACATAATTGTCAAGAAACTAACTGACCACATGGAATTGTATCTTGCACAAAAAATTCTCTCAGAGCAAGACGGTGAAAAGTAAAATGCCACTATTAAGACCACCTTTAGACTGATTCTTCTTAAATTAAAACACATAAATAAATGTTTACAGTTTTTCTTTCTTTGTGTTTTTACTCATAGAGACAAGGCCCCCACCCATCGGGGCTTGAAGAAATAGATGGGCTGCATGATGCTTCCATGCAGAGCTGAAACCGACCACACACAAGTACTGGTAAACCGTTCAGAGGATCTAAGCCTGCACAGGCAAAGCAGTGCGTGTCGGTCTGTCCATGATTTTAAACCCTATTGGTTTCATTGGGCGACAGGGCTTGAGATGTCATTTCATCTCAATGTCGGGTAAAAGTCCCACAAAATTGGAAGCAGCGTCTCCAAAATGACCTCAATAGTGTTGACGGGGAAGTTAAACCTCAAAACAAACAAACAAACAAACTCATAGAGACCACCACTGGGGCTTTTCAAAAGTGATGGAAAGACCTTTTTTGAACAGTCCCAAACATGGTCTTAACCCATATATGCCTAGTATCCCATTTGTGAGACATTTGCACACAGTATAGACCGGGATCAGAAACCACAGAATGTGGCGTCTGGTCTGCATCTAAACTCTTTGCTCTCAGTACATAGGTGTATCTGTAAAATTTACCATAAACAAAACAAACCTGACACCCCTATAATTGGAAATGCACCACTCCAGACTTATTCAGGTGGAAGATTGCATTTCACATATGGGTTAATATAAAAATTTTACTGTATTATTAGCTCACCTGAGCACGAAGTGCTCAATGTGAGCTGTTGTGATCGGTCAATGTCGTTGTGCGTTGTTCGTTGTCAACAATTGCTTTAAAAGACTACTCCTCCTAAGCCCTTGGGCCATTTTCATTTAAACTTCACAGCAATGTTGCCTATGTGGCTTTCTCCAAAATAGCTAAAATGGTTCCGCTCTGATGAGCAAGATGGACACCAGAGCGAAATATAGAAAAATCTTTAAACAACTACTCATCATACCCCTTGGCCAATATCATTCAAACTTCATAGGAAAGTTGCCTAGGTGACCCTCTACCAAAATAGCTAAATTCGTTCTGCTCCGATGAACAAGATGGCCACTAGAGCTAAAAATAGAAAAATCTTTAAATGACTACACCTCCCAAACCCCTGGGCCAATTTCATTCAAACTTCATAGGAATGATGTTTAGGTGGCCCTCTACCAAAATAGCTAAAATCATTCTGCTCCAATGAACAATATGACCGCCAGAGCTAAAAATAGAAAAAAATGTAAATTTGCTTCAAATGGAACTGCTCCTAAACCCTTTGGCCAATTTGATTCAACTTTCACAGGAATGTTGCCCAGGTGACTCCCTACCATAATAGATAAAATCGTTTGGCTCTGACAAACAAGATGGCCACCAGAGCTAAAAATAGTAAAATATCTTTAAAAGACAACACCTCCTGTACCCTTGGGCCGATTTCATTCAAACTTCATAGGAATATGGCTTAGGTGACCCTCTACCAAAATAGCAAAACCGGTTCTACTCTGATGAGAAAAATGGCTGCCATAGCTAAAAATAGGAAAACATCATAAATTTGCTTCAAATGCGAACTCCTCCTTATCCCTTGGGCCTATTTGTTTCAAACTTTACAGGAATGTTTCATAGGTGACTCCATACTAAAATAGCTAAAATCTTTCCGCTCTGATGAACAAGATGGCCACAAGAGCTAAAAATAGAATAAAATCTTCAAAACGACAACTCCTCCTGTACCCTTGGGCCAATTTCAATCAAACTTCCTAGGAATGTTACTTAGATGACAAAAATACTAAAATAGCTAACAGGATCCTGCTCGGATGAACAAAATGGCCACCAGAGCTAAAAATAGAAAACTGTTAATTTGCTTCAAATGCAAACTGCTCCTAAACCCTTTGGCCAATTTGATTCAAACTTCACAGGAATGTTGCCCAGGTGACTCCCTACGAAAATCGTTTGGCTCTGATAAACAAGATGGCCACCAGAGCTAAAAATAGAAAAAATCTTTAAATGACAACACCTCCTGTACCATTGGGCCAATTTCATTCAAACTTCTAGGAATGTTGCTTAGTTGACCCTCTACCAAAATAGCTAAACCGATTCTGCTCTGATGAGCAAAATGGCTGCAATAGCTAAAAATAGGAAAACATAAATTTTCTTCAAACGCAAACTCCTCCTTAACCCCTGGGCCAATTTGATTCAAACTTCACAGGAATGTTGCCCAGGTGACTCCCTACCAAAAGAGCTAAAATCTTTTTGCTCTGATGAACAAGATGGCCACCAGAGCTAAAAATAGACAAAATCTTCAAACGACAACTCCTCCCGTACCATGGGCCAATTTCATTCAAACTTCATAGGAATGTTGCTTAGATGACCCTCTACCAAAATAGCTAAAATGATCCCACTCCGATGAACAATATAGCCGCTGGAGTTAAAAATAGAAAAACATAGTAAATTTTCTTCAAATGCGAACTCAGAAGCCTCAGTGGTGTAGAGGTTATGCTACTCACCTGATAAACCAGGGATTGCAGGATCAATCCCAGGCTTCTCCAGACTTTCGGATGAGTCTTTAAACCGAGGTCCCGTCTCTGTATGACCTCAGCTGTTGGTGGGATGTAAAATTGAAACACACTCACTCAAATGCGAACTCTTCCTAAACCCTTGGGTCAATTTGATTCAAACTTCACGGTGACACCTTACCAAAATAGCTAAGACTGTTCTGCTCTGACAAACAAGATGGTCGCCAGAGCTAAAAATAAAATGTACTAGAGACAGTGACATTCAGTTGTGCGAATCAGGGCCCTTAGGGCCCCTGGTTAAATATAGAAATTTTACTTTATGATTAAATATAGAAATTTTACTGAATTAACGGTGAAGAGGAAAAAATGCAGGCTGCTATTACATATTTTGGGACAGGATAATAACAAAATACATGTATAAAATTAATGTAGATACTTTTGACAGAATATAGCTGTCACCACCTAAGAACAGCTTGATATGCACCTTTTAAGTTAACTAAATTCATTACGGACCACAGGTAGAGCTCCCAACGGTTACCAAGTTCTGCAACAAAAGGTCAGGTGTTTTTTCTCTGGATACTATGGTTTTTACCCACCTCTGATCAATGACTTGGATCGAAATAAGTGAAATAATTTGAAAGGCCATGCACCCGACTCTCACCACTCAAAAAAAGAATAAAATAAAAAAAAAAAATAAAAAATACAAAAAGCTCTGTCTGAGATGGGTTGAGAATGGTGCCATTGGCAGTTAACTCATTTTAGATGGTCAGACAATTAACATTAAATGTTGAGCCTGTTGTTCCTATGAAAAATAAGTAAAAACATACATTGTCATCTGCTGTGGAATTTTCTGTAGCACATGAAGGGTTAGCATAGACTGAAATAAAATTTGGCACACAAAAACAATGCTTCTCAGCTGTTGAGACTTTTTATGGGCTAAAAGTGCAATTAACACAGTTTAATTATGAGCCACGTCATGAAAAAACCAGTATTTGGGGTGACAATCAAATAACCCTCATAGTTTGTGAATTATTTGTGAAATGTTCATGAATAGTTCATATCCAGATTTCAAGAAGTGTTCATGAAAAGGTTTGAAGTCTAAATGAGACAAATTCATGAAATTTCCATTAACCCTTCTCTTGCTGAATATTTAATTTAGCCACACCCATTTCTGACTTTGAACCAATCATATTACTTCATGTAATTTATCTCTACAAATTTGTAAACTGAAAGTCAAACAGTGTAGATCCTGATCAGATTCAGATGGCTTCAGAAGCCATCTGATCTGGATCTACATATCATGGACAGTTCATGAATTCAAATTTAACCCTTATCCTATTGTTCACGACAACCCCTATCTTTGCAAACAGTGTAGATCCAGATCAGATGGCTTCTGAAGATATTATCATGGACAGTTCATGAATTTAAATTTAACCCTTATCCTGCTGTTCACCACAACCCCTATCTTTGCAAACAGTGTAGATCCAGATCAGATGGCTTCTGAAGAAGCCATCTGATCAGGATCTACATGGTTTGACATTCAGTGTATAAATTTGAAGGGATAAATTACATGAAGTAATCTGATTATGTGATCAAGAATTATTCATGGACATTTCACTGACAACTGTTCTTATTAGCCAGCCTTGGTAGCGCAGTCTGATGCGCGTCTGACTGGTGATAAGGCGGACGCAGGTTCGTTATCTGCTGGTGTCGGCTACATTCCTTCATGGAGATTGATCATGAAATCTTTTCTGTGGTCATTCTCTCCCTTCGGCTGATTCAAGAAGGGCAGTTGTCAGTTTCTGGCAAAAGAATGTGCACTGTACGTTAACAGCTTATGTATAAGCCTGCCCAGGAAAGTATGGATAGGTAAACTGACCGGCTCAAAAATTACCTAAAATAGTGTTGACTGGGTCGTTAATCTCCAATACAAACAAACTGTTCTTAATCTGTCACTGATGAGTTCATGAACTGCTCAAAGACAACTTTTTATGAGCAGTTCATTACCCATTCATGAACATAAAGTTCCTGAACAGGTCATGAACATTTAGCTGTACAAGTGTTTTGTTCCATTTAGGCTTAACGTCATGGATGTTAACTGTTCTTCATGAACAATTTATGAACAGTTCATGAAATGTTTTGGAACCCTCAAAATGGACATGGACAGACAATGCAGACCCAGATCAGACATCACATAATTTGGCATCTGATCATGATCTACACTGTTAACAGGATTCTCGGTCTATATAGAATAAAAAATTGAAAAATTGACCCTACACACCTAAAATGACAAATGGACTTGTCCATAACAATGGAAGAGTTTACTTACAAGTGTTAAATGCATGTAAAGTTTATTTCAAGATGGACAGTTTAAATACATCATCAAAGTAGATCATTCTTACTGGCTTTAATTTCCATTTCAACCACACTGAGTACCTGGAGGAGGGAGTGAACTCGGTGTTGTTGTTGGTGGTCCTGTTCCTCAGCTGAATTTCCACTAGAAGATATGGTTTCTCGTAGCCCACAACATGGTCAGCCTGCCTCTTTCATTTCTGCAGAAATCCTTCTGTCTGATTCTCCTAGCATCTGACAATGGCTTTATCTTGCTGGGCATTTTTCAGATGTCATAAATTTGTTCAGATTTAAACAGAGCTAAACCTTTTGCTTTGCGAGAGCATTGCCACAGGAAGAGGAAGTGAACTCAGGGTATCCTTTAGGAAGAGGAAATTGCAGTTTATGAAATACCAATGAATGATCCGTGAATATGTTCATGACTATTTCAAGGACTAGTCAATATATTGCAGCTCATGAAATATCAATGATTGATGGGTGATAATGTTCATGATCATTTCAAGGCCTATTCAAGATATAGCAGTTCATGAATTACAAAGGAATGGTCAATGATTATGTTCATGAAAATTTCAAGGACTTCACCAGTGCTTCAGCAGTTCATGAATATTTCATAAATATACATTAAATGTTCAAAAGTGGTCTTTAAGACCACTTTTGAACAGTCCCAAAGGTGGTCTCTGACCAGAGGACACTGTATACAGAAATCACGCTGTGGAGCGCTGTGGTGCAGTGGTAAAGTATCGGCCTCGGGATCGAGAGGTACCGGGTTCGAACCCCACGAGCTGCAAGTGTTGTTTCCATGAGCAAGAAACTTTATCCACATTGCTTAGTACTGGTTTCTACGCAGGAAAAGAGGGCCACATGGAAGATTAGTACTAGTTTACTAAATGTGTTACCCTCTATAAATAAGGTCGATTATTATTATTATTTTATTATTGTTAATCACAAAGAAAGAACAACTGCAGCCTATAAAATAAGCTTTTAAAGGCAGAATTAGTCTCAATTTTAAGTGGTCTTAATAGCTGAATTTCTGACACTGTAATTCAAGAACAGTTCATTTTCAAAAGTTCTGAAAGAAATCAAGAGCATAAGGATAGCTTTAAATGAACTGTTCAGGAAAGGTTGAATTGTTCATCATGGTATCAAATGCATTTCACAGGGGAAGTTTTGTTTGTTTGTTTGATTTGATGTTTAACATCCCTGTCAACACTATATAGGTCATTTTGGAGATGTTGCTTCCAATTTGATGGACTTTTACCCAACATTGAGATGAAATGACATCTCAAGCCCTGTCGCCCAATGAAACCAATAGGATTTATAAACATGGACGGTCCGACTCGCACCGCTTTGCCTGGGCAGGCTGAGATCCTCTAAACGGTTTACCAGTACTCGTGTGCGGTCGGATTCAGCTCTTCATGGAAGCATCATGCAACCCATTTATTTCTTCAAGCCTTGATGGGCGGGGGCCGTAGACAATGCAACCTGCTCACCTTACAATGGGGCTGATTTTTAATCCCCCGCCACAAATCGGAGTGGGGATTATACGAATGGCCATCCGTCCGTCCGTCCATCCATCTGTCCATCTGTCTGTAACACTTTCTTGTCCGCTCCATATCTCCTGAACTCTTTGATAGATTTTCATTAAACTTTGGTTTTTATTCCTCTCAGTGAGCTGGTGTGCAGAACCCATAAATGAACCATGCCGACTCAAGGTCAAGGTCACGGTTGAAGGTCACGAGTTTGAAAATTGGAATTTTGTGTGCCTTCCATATCTCCTTTACCCTTGGAAGGATTTTCATTAAACTTTGGTAAAATATTCTTCTCAGTGAGCTGATGTGCGGAACCCATGTCCGTCTGTCTGTCTGTCTGTCTGTCTTTCTGTCTGTCTGTCTGTAACACTTTCTTGTCCGCTCCATATCTCCCGAACCCTTTGACAGATTTTCATTAAACTTTGGTCAATTATTCGTCTCAGTGAGCTGGTGTGCAGAACCCATAAATGAACCATGTCGACTTAAGGTGAAGGTCACGGTTGAAGGTCATAAGTTTGAAACTTTGAATTTTGTTTCCGTTCCATATTTTCTTTACCCCTGGAATGATTTTCATTAAACTTTTGTGAAGTATACCTCACAGTGAGCTGATGTGCAGAACCATAAATAAACCATCCAACATAAGGTCAAGGTCACAGGTGAAGGTCACAAGGTTGAGCCTTGATACAAAGTGCGGCGGGGGATTTGGCTGTCCTTCAGACTGCTTTCTTGTTAAATTCTGAAAGTTGTTGATGGGGCTGAATGAAAAGGTATGAATGGCGCTGGGCTTACCTGTACATTAATTGTTATAAAAAATGAAAATACAGGTAAATGCAATGTACATCTACATGTAATATGAACATTGAAACTGTGCATGTAAAGCAGTTCAGCATTTAAAATTCCAGGATATAAAACCAGGCTCCACGAAATCTTTTGAAGTGTCACAGGACACTGGTCAGACAGACAGAAATATTTTGCAGGACCGAGCAGAAATCTGCAGGACCGAAATAAACTTCTAACCAATATTAATCGGTTTGCTTAAAGGCAGCCAAATTTATTAGTTACATTTCATGCCAGTGCAATGTGATGTAGTGTGATGCAGTAAATAAATAACATATATGTTGATTTTAGTTTTTATTTATTTCTATATAAAATAAAATAAATATGTTGTGGGTATCAGTACTCATCAGAAAGGCTTTAATCAAGCAGTTCTGGTGAGTGCCTTTAAACAATAAATCATCATGTTAACAAGTCAGTGTAACAAACATTCTGACCTGTTAACATGCTGATTTTAACTTAGAATTCCAATTTATTTATAACTTGAGCCCCTCACAAAGGTGTATTGTGAGAGAAAAGAATTTGTTCCTCATGGAATGGAATGCAAAACCATCTCTCAAATTCAGTGTACGTTTTTGACCACCCCCAGGTTTGAATCCAGGTTTAGCTCCTTCAAAGTATCTCAACTGAGAAAACATGTTGACTAAGGAAGACAGACAGATAAACGGACAGACGGACGATTGGATCCTTGTATCGAGCCTTGCTAATGCAGTAGCGAAAACAACGTGTTAAAATTAAATTAGATGAAAACAGTAGCGATAAAGAAGCGAAATCACCGTTAATATCTTTATTCCATTGAAACGTCGGTTGAAATTGGAAAAAGGCCGAGAAGATTCAATACAACAAAAAATATGTTACCTACCATGTGATTGGTCCGCTGGAATTAGTGAGCAAATAAAATTGCCGTCTCAAATAAGCCAATATTGGAAAATCGATTGACCGAAAACGATTCGAATGGACCGAAATGGCTACCCGCAAAGTACCGAGATGGACCGAAACTGCCGGACCCGTGGTCCGGGAAACTGTCAGAAAATGCCGGTCATTTTCGGAAATTGCCGGTTTTGTCCGACGGACCGACGGTTTTCGCTGAGACTGTAAAACTCAAAATGCGCCGTGTTACTTCGATCATATTTGTGACTAAATAAAGAAACTGTGTATAATCATACCCCCGGCATACGAGGTATGTGGGGGTATATAGTTTTCGTCCTGCCATTCGTTCATCCGTCTGTCCGTGTGTCCATCTTTCCATCTGTCCGTCCGTCTGTCCGTCCGTTAACATTTTGGTTAAAGTTTTGCATCAAAGTTTCTGAGAGATTGTATCTTCTGAACCCTTTGATAGATTTAGTTGATACTTACACTGAAGTTACATACTGGTGCAAAGATTTCACTGATGCATGTCCCATCCCCAAAAATAACCTTGAGGTCAAGGTCACAGACTCCGTTAACATTTTGGTTAAAGCTTTGCGTCAAAGTTTCTAAGAGATTGTATCTTCTGAACCCTTTAACAGATTTAGTTGATACTTACACTGAAGTTACATACTGGTCCAAAGATTTCACTGATTCATGTCCCATCCCCAAAAGTGACCTTGAGGTCAAGGTCACGGACTTAGAAATTTCACATTTGTTTAAAGTTTTATGACAAAGTTTATAGATGCCTGTATGCACAAATTCAGTTGATACTGTACTTGCATCAATGTTGCATACCAGCCCAAACATTTCATGATGTATGTCCCTTCCCCTACCTTGACCTCAAGGTCACAGACTTAGAAATTTTACATTTGGTTAAAGTTTTATGACAAAGTTTATAGATGGCGGTATGTTCTAAACTCTACTACAAATTTAATTTATATTTGCATCAATGTTTCATACCAGTCCAAAGATTTCATTGATGCATACCCCTGCCTGCTGCTTCAGTTTCATTGATGCCCCCAACCCTTCAGTAACTTTGATGTCCTCAATCCCTTGGTCCATTTAGAAATTTTATGTTTTGTTTAGCTTTTACAAGCACATTTATAGATGCTTATAGCTTCTTAACTTCTTCATTTACACTATATACAAGCTCCAAAGATATATCAGAGGGTGGCGCTGGCCGGGGGTATACGTGACCCACAGGTCACTTTCTCTTGTATTTTAAAGTTTCAGAACAGTTCAACATTATTATACATGTAGTGCTGATTGCACATAGAAACTGTGAGTGAGTGTTCGAGTTTTACGTCCCACCAACAGCTAAGGTCATACGGAGACCCAACCTCAGTTTAAAGGCCCATCCAAAAGTCTGGAGAAGCCTGGGGTCGATCATGCGATCCCTTGTTTACAAGGCGAGTAGAGTAACCACTGCAACATGGAGGCTTCTACATAGAAACTGTATATAACATTTTAATGTTCCAGGATATTAACTCAAAATGAGCTTATTTTATCTGGTTTAGCCCCTTTGGCTTCTGATCAAAATACAGGTAAAACAGCCCCATTCATACTTTTTTCCTAGCCCCATCATATCTTTTTTTCAGCCCCATTGTATTGCCAATCAGCCCCCTTTGTTGTTTGCAAATAAGCAAAAACAGGTTTTTTCATGACATGGATCACACACCTTTTATTGTGTCAGTTTATGCCTCATGTAATGAGGCTGTGTTAAAAGTCAGTACATGTATTTACACCAACTTTTATTGTTCTTTTGCAAAATAAAGCCAAGGAAAGTCAAGTGCTTGCAAAAATAACAATAGAATACCATATGGGCCCCGCCAAGCGATTTTGGTACTTATCACCTATGCGAGCAGCGAAGGTTCCGGCGAGCCTGCCCATCCGTGCAGTCTCGCCAGAACCTTCGCTGCTCACTCATACAAGCAGTGAATCAAGAGGAACCTTCAGACAGAAAGCCATATCCCTGGCCCCTCTGAATGGCTGGGCATGCACAGTTAAAATTTGTCATGACGGAATGCTCGAAGACACAAATTCGCTACCGGCCCCGATAGCTCAGTTGGTAGAGTGTCCGCTCCGGGGAACGGGAGGTCTGGGGTTCGATCCCGGGCCGCGACATACCAAAGTCGTTAAAAATGGTACTAGCTGCTCCTCGTTTGGCACTCAGATTTACGGGGTAGAGCTAGGACTGGTCGATCCAGTGTCAGGATAATGTGACTGGGTGTGGTATCATGTAATGTGTCTGGGACATGATACTTCAGTGAGGCAGCACTATAAACGTGAGCATTGAGCTCCCTGTCGCAACCAGATACCGTCGTGATATGACTGAAAAATTGTTGAAAGCGACGTTAAACCCGAATTTACACACACACACAAATTCGCTTGGCGGGGCTCATATATTCTATAAACCAGATAGAAACATTCATAGTATACTAGCTGTATTGAAACAAGCATTAATGATGACATGGCTCCTAAGGAGCAGTCTGATCTCATACTGTCAGTACATGTTTGCACAGTTTTAGCACAATTACTTAACACTCTTACAAATACTGTTTGTTTGTGCATTTGTGTATCGCAGATGAGTACTGATAAACCCCTTAGGGGATATAAGCCTGCTCAGGCAAAGTGGTGCAAGTCTGACTGTCCATGCATATAAACCCTATTGGTTCATTGGGCGGCAGGGCATGAGAAGTCATTTCATCTCAATGTTGGGTAAAAGTCCCAAAAAATGTTGACAGTGATGTTAAACCTCAAACCAAACAAGCAAACAAAACATTTGTATATATTCTATATTTCACATAATTTAGTAACCCTGATATCCTCTTCCTTTGCAAACAGTGCAGATACAGATCAGGTGGGTGCCTCTCACAGCCCATCAGGGCTGGGAAAAATAGATTAGGCTGCAGGTTGCTTCCAGGCTGAGCTGAAACCAACCGCTCATGAGGACTGGTAAACTGCGGGAGTCAAAGTGGTGCGAGTGGGACTGTCGCTTGGTTTCGTTGGGCGGCAGGGCTTGAGATGTCATTTCATCTCAATGTCTTCAGATGCCTCTGAGCTGGATCTACACTGCAAAGGTAGGGATTATAATGTTTGGCAAGAGGGTTAAACCATTTTGTGCAGAATTGCATCTTCCTCACTGTGAGTGAGTGTGTTTGAGCTAACATCAATAGCTTAGAGGTCATACGGAGATGGGACCTTGGTTTAAAGACTCATCCGAAAGTCTGGAGAAGCCTGGGATTGAATCCACAATGCCTGTTTTACGAGACAAGTAGCTAATCCACTCTTCACTCGGCCCCCGCCCATCGGGTCTTGAAGAAATAAAAGGGCTACATGATGCTTCCACGCAGAGCTGAAACCGACCGCACACGAGCACTGGTAAACTGCTTAGAGGATCTAAGCCTGCCCAGGCAAAGCAGTGCGAGTCAGACCATCCATGCTAATAAACCCTATTGGTTTCATTGGGCAACAGGGCTTGAGATGTCATTTCATCTCAGTGTCGGGTAAAAGTTGCACAAAATTGGAAGCAACGTCTCCAAAATGACCTATACAGTGTTGACGTTAAACCTCAAATCAAACAAATCAAACTCTCTTCTTCACTGTATATATAATGTATATACACCTAGTAGTCCATTTTGAAATTTAGTGGTGTGAGGCTGTGTTTTTTTTAAATTTAATTAGAAAATGGTTGAATTTTTCGCAAACAATGAAGGCCCTGATCAGACACTGCATTCTGCGGCGTCCGATCTTGGCCTGCACCCATTTTGGGGGTTCTTTTCTAAAATGGGTCAAGGATATATATACAGAGTCAGCTAAACTATTAGGAAAAAAAAAAGAAGAAGAAAACAAGCAACTAAATGAATAATGATTTTTCCACTGTTCAGCCTCATCAACTCTTGCTATGACGTAAATTGGGTAAGAAATAGTAAGGATATAGTAACACTAATCAGTTGTGTGTTTCTAGCCTGGAACTACCTGGAGAGAAATATTGCTCAGGTAACAGTTATAGTATTTCCGAGTCAGCTTATTATATCTAAATGTAAATGATGATAGTACCGAGATCAGGTTGTTTGCAAACTTTTTATTATATCTAAATGTAAGTGACAATAGTTTTGTTTATTTGATTTGAGGTTTAACGTCCCTATCAAAACTGTATTGGTCAATTTGGAGAAGTTTGTTTCTCATTTTGTGGGACTTTTACCGAAATGACATCTCAAGCCCTGTCGCCCAGTGAAACCAATAGGATTTATAGGCACGGACTCGCACTGCTTTGCATCACGAAAACACACCTATATAATTTTGACCCCTTGAACCCCACTTTTATACAGTAAAACTGGGGTTTACAGGGGTAAACATTTTTTTTCTGCTCTAAAATATAAACTGTGGATACTTAATAGAACCACCTTGATGAGGCGGTTCTAACGAGTACCCACAATCTATATTTTGCGCAGAAATAAGAAAAATATCACAATTTTTCATCTTAAAATTTTCATTTTTTCGGCGATAAAGGTTACAATGTATTTGTATAGGCGTGTTTTCGTAATGCCTGGGTAGGCTTAGATTATCTAAGCAGTTTACCAGTACTCGGTGCGGGTCGGCTTCAGCTCTGCGTGGAAGCATCATGCAGCCCATCTATTTCTTCAAGCCCCAATGGGCAGGGGCCAAAGTGACAATAGTACTTGCAAACTCTAATTACAGTGATTTTTGTTTGTTTGATTTGAGGTTTAACATCCCATCAACACTGTAAAGGTCATTTTGGAGATGTTGCTTCCAATTTTGTGAGACTTTTACCCGACACTGAGATGAAATGACATCTCAAACCCTGTCGCCCAACGAAACTAATAGGGTTTAATAGCATGGACGGTCCACCTCGCACCGCAGTTCCTGGACAGGCTTAGATCCTCTAAGCGGTTTACCAGTACCAGTGTGCGGGCCAGATTCAGCTCTGGGTGGAAGCATCATGCAGCCCATAAACTAATTACAGTGAACTTCTGCTATCAAGACCACCTAAAATTAAGACTATTTCTGTTTTAAAAGGCTTATTTAGTAGGTTGCAGTTATTCTTTCTTTGTGTTTTCTGCATACATTGTCCACTGGTCTTAGACCACCCTTAGAACTATTCAAAAGTGGTCTGTAAGACCACTTTTGAACAGTCCCAAAAGTGGTCTTAATATAGGAATTTTACTGTATATCTAAATGTAAATGATAATCGTACCCAGTCAGCTTGTTTGCAAGCTTTTAACCCTTATCCTGCTGTTTTCATGACAACCCCTAGCTTTGCAAACAGTGTAGATCCAGATCAGATGGCTTCTCCATCTGGAGAAGCCATCTGATCAGGATCTCCCCTGTTTGTCATTCAGATTGTGAATTTGAACCAAAACATTGCATCATGTAATTTTATTGACTGATAGTCAGAAATAGGTGTGGGTAGTTAAATTATTCAGCAGGATTAGGGCTAATAATTGTCTAAATGAAGAATACATAGTTTGCAAACTCTTTATTATGAAGATTGCTTCAAGGTTGTTATTATTTCTAAATGTAAATTAAGATAGTTCCATATATTCAATATTTCAGACATCATACACTGACTTTTACTGGTGTTGTAGAAAAATGACAATGTTAAATATGAATTGAAACAAACAAGCAATGTTTATGCCCCCAACTTTGAAAAAGTTGAGGGGCATATTGCTTTTGGCTTGTCCGTTCGTTCGTTTGTTCGTTCGTTGGTTCGTACGCTCGTCACACTTTCTTATGCATAGCATAACTTTATGACCATGTATCCCAGGGTTTTGAAATTTCATATATGGATTCCTCATGAAAAAATAAGTGACCCATATTTTTTTTCTTATCCGAATTATCTCCTCTTTTTGAGTTATTTCCCTTTTAATTAAATAACATAGACATTTTTTTAGCAAGATATCTGAAAAAGTATTTAAGCCAGAGCCTTGATACATGTACTTGGTACACTGATTGGGACCGAGGAATAGATCACCTGATCAAATTTTCAACAAATCTAATGAAATTTTGTTAGACTTATGGCCCTTTGCAATTACTGGCCATTTAATTGTGTTGCTTTCTGGTGCATAGCATAACTTTATAACCATGTATGCTAGTGTTTTGAAATTTCATATATGGATTTATCATGAAAAAATAGTTGACCCGTATTTTTTTTCTTTTCCGAATTATCTCCCTTTTTTGAGTTATTTCCCCTTTAATTAAATAACATAGTAATCTCGTTAGCAAGATATCTCAAAAAGTAGTTGAGCTAGAGCCTTTATATTTAGTACACTGATTGGGACTCAGGAGGAGATTACCTGATTAAATTTTCAAGCAATTTGATGGAATTTTGATGGAGTTATGGCCCTTTGAAATTTCTTGCCATTTAATTGTGTTGCTTTCTTGTGCATAGCATAATTTTAGAACCATATATCCTTGTGTTTTGAAATTTCGTATATGGATTCGTCATGAAAAAATATTTGACCCACATTTTTTTCTTATCCGAATTATCTCCCCTTTTCACGTTATTTCCCTTTTAATTAAATAACATAGAAAGCTCGTTAGCAAGATATCTCAAAAAGTATTTGAGCTAGAGCCTTGATATTTGGTATACTGATTTGGGCTGAGGAGGAGATCACCTGATTAAATTTTCAACAAATTTCATGAAATTTTGTAATGTTATGGCCCTTTGCAATTTCTGGCCATTTAATTGTGTTGCTTTCTGGTGCATTGCATAACTTTAGAACCATGTATCCCAGGGTTTTGAAATTTCATGTATGGATTTCTCATGAAAAAATAGTTGACCCATATTTTTTTTCTTTTCTGAATTATCTCCCCTTTTTGAGTTATTTCCCCTTTAATTAAATAACATAGAAATCTTGTTAGCAAGATATCTAAAAAAATGATTTGAGCTAGAGCCTTGATATTTGGTATACTGATTGGAACCGAAGAGAAGATCACCTGATTAAATTTTCAACAAATTTAATGAAATTTTGTTAGAGTTATGACCCAAGAGAAGATCACCTGATTAAAATTTCAACAAATTTAATGAAATTTTGTTAGAGTTATGACCCTTTGCAATTTCTGGCCATTTAATTGTGTTGCTTTCTGGTGCATAGCATAACTATAATCATGTATGCTAGTGTTTTGAAATTTCATATATGGATTTCTCATGAAAAAATAGTTGACCCGTATTTTTATCTTTTCCGAATTATCTCCCCTTTTTGAGTTATTTCCCCTTATTTAAATAACATAGAAATCTCGTTAGCAAGATATCTCAAAAAGTAGTTGAGCTAGAGCCTTGATATTTGGTATACTGATTTGGACTAAAGAGGAGATTACCTGATTAAATTTTCAACCAATTCAATGAAATTTTGTTAGAGTTATGGCCCTTTACAATTTCTGGCCATTTAATTGTTTTGATTTCCTGTGCATAGTATTACTTAAGAACTATGTATGCTAGTGTTTTGAATTTTCATTTATGGTTTCCTCATGAAAATTTAGTTGACCTGTATTTTTAGCTCACCTGGGCCGAAGGCTCCAGGGGAGCTTATAGTATAGTGGGTCCTCCGTCGTCCGTCGTCCGTCGTCCGTCGTCCGTCCGTCGTCCGTCCACACTTTTGAGCAGCTATATCTCTGTATCCTGCAGGCTGATCTCAATCATTTCTCACCTGTAGCATGCCTCTGGTGGGGCATTGATGACATAAACTTTTTTTTGAAATCGCTCTAAAACTTTGGTTCCTATGGCAACCACAAGGTCCCATAGACTTACTATGGGAAAATGCTTGTCATCACCGTAGCGCCTTCAGTTTTGATCGGATCTTTCTGAAACTTATATGTAAGGTGACTGGGGATAAAAACTCGGATGAGTTCGAAAACCGGCCAAGTCGGCCTATTTATCATAGAGTTACGTCCCTTTGATTGCTGAAAATGCCCATTTTCGACCTTGTCATCACCGTAGCCCCTTCAGTTTTGATCGGATCTTTCTGAAACTTATATGTAATGTGGCTGGGGATAAAACCTCGGATGAGTTCGAAAACCGGCCAAGTCCGCTGGTTTATCATAGAGTTACGTCCCTTTGATTGCTGAAAATGCCGATTTTTGACCTTGTCATCACCGTAGCCCCTTTAGTTTTGATCAGATCTTTCTGAAACTTATATGTAAGGTGGCTGTGGATAAAATCTCGGATGAGTTCGAAAACCGACCAAGTCGGCCCTTTTATCGTAGAGTAACATCCCTTTGATTGCTGAAAATGCTGATTTTTGACCTTGTCATCACTGTAGCCCTTTCAGTTTTGATCAAATCTTTCTGAAACTTATATGTAAAGTGGCTGGGGATAAAATCTCGGATTAGTTCGAAAACCAGCCAAGTTGGTCAATATATCACAGAGTAACGTCCCTTTGATTGCTGAAAATGCCGATTTTTGACCTTGTCATCACCGTAGCCCTTTGAGTTTTGATTGGATCTTTCTGAAACTTATATGCAAGGTGGCTGGGGATAAAGCCTCGGATGAGTTCGCATACCGGCAAAGGTGGCCTATTAGTCATAGAGTTAGGTCCCTTTGATTGCTGAAAATGTTGATTTTTGACCTTTTCTGTATCTGTAGCCCCTTCAGTTTTCATCGGATCTTTCTGAAACTTATATGTAAGGTGGCTGGGGATAAAACCTCGGATGAGTTTGAAAACCGGCCAAGTTGCCACATTAACTATATAGTTATGTCCCTTTGATTGCTGAAAATGTCGATTTTTGACCTTGTCATCACCGTAGCCCCTTCAGTTTTGATCGAATCTTTCTGAAACCTATATGTAAGGTGACTGGAGATAAAACCTAGGATGAGTTTGAATACCGGCAAAGTTGGCCCATTTATCATTGATTTACGTCCCTTTGATTGCTAAAAATGCCGATTTTTGACCTTGTCATCACCATAGCCCCTTCAGTTTTGATCGGATCTTTCTGAAACTTAAGGTGGCTGGGGATAAAATCTTGGATGAGTTCGAAAACAGGCCAAGTCAGCCCATTTATCGTAGAGTTCTGTCCCTTTGCTGGCTGAAAATGTTGATTTTTGACCTTGTCATTACCGTAGCCCCTTCAGTTTTGATTTGATTTTTCTGAAACTTATATGTAAGGTGGCTGGGGATGAAACCTCGGATGAGTTCGAAAACTGGCCAAGTCGGCTCTTTTATTTTAGAGTAACATCCCTTTGATTGCTAAAAATGCCAAATTTTGACCTTGTCATCACCGTAGCCCCTTCAGTTTTGATCGGATCTTTCTGAAACTGATATGTGAGGTGGCTGGGAATAAAATCTTGGATGAGTTTGAAAACTGGCCAAGTCTGATTGGATCTTTCTGAAACTTACATGTAAGATGGCTGGGAATAAAACCTCAGGTGAGTTCGAATACCAGCCAAGTCGGCACATTTATCATAGAGTGACGTGCCTTTGATTGCTTAAAATGCCTATTTTCGACATTGTTATCACTGCTGCCCCTTTAGTTTTGAACGGATCTTCATGAAACTTACAAACAAGGAAGTCAGGCAGAAAGCTTGGAGGAGTTTGAAAACTCTTGTTTTTGAACTTGTCATCACCATAGCCACTTCAGTTTAGATCGGATCTTCTTAGCAAGTCAGGAATAACAGCTTGAATGAGTTTGAAAACCGATGAGGTCAGCCTGTTTATCATAGAGTTAAATTCTACTTGATTTTCAGAAAATGCTTACCCTGTCATCACCATGTCCTCCCATAAAGCCTTCAGTAAAGGTTGGCACTTCCTTAAACTTTGAATCTGTTAGCTCAGGTGAGCGATACAGGACCAAGCTAGCTTGGTCCTCTTGTTTTCTTATCTGACTTATCTCCCCTTTTCGCCTTGTTTCCCTTTTAATTAAATAACACAGAAATCTCGTTAGCAAGATATCTCAAAAAGTATTTGAGCTAGACTAGATTAAATTTTCAACCAGTTTAATGAAATTTTGTTGGAGTGATTGCCCTTTGCATTTTCAGGTCATTTAATTGTGTTGCTTTCTTGTTGCAAGATATTTAAAAAACTATTGAATTGGTTGCCTAAAAACTTGACAGGCTGATTTGGAATGACTAGTATATCGCCTGATTAACATTTGAAAAAAAAATCTGATTTTTAGCTCACCTGGGCCGAAGGCTCCAGGGGAGCTTATAGTATAGTGGGTCCTCCGTCGTCCGTCCGTCGTCCGTCCACACTTTTGAGCAGCTATATCTCTGTATCCTGCAGACTGATCTCAATCATTTCTCACCTGTAGTATGCCTCTGGTGGGGCATTGATGACATAAACTTTTTTTTGAAATCGCTCTAAAACTTTGGTTCCTATGGCAACCACAAGGTCCCATAGACTTACTATGGGAAAATGCTTGTCATCACCGTAGCGCCTTCAGTTTTGATCGGATCTTTCTGAAACTTATATGTAAGGTGACTGGGGATAAAAACTCGGATGAGTTCGAAAACCGGCCAAGTCGGCCCATTTATCATAGAGTTACGTCCCTTTGATTGCTGAAAATGCCCATTTTTGACCTTGTCATCACCGTAGCCCCTTCAGTTTTGATCGGAACTTTCTGAAACTTATATGTTATGTGGCTGGGGATAAAAACTCGGATGAGTTCGAAAACCGGCCAAGTCGGCCCATTTATCATAGAGTTACGTCCCTTTGATTGCTGAAAATGCCGATTTTTGACCTTGTCATCACCGTAGCCCCTTCAGTTTTGATCGGATCTTTCTGAAACTTATATGTAAGGTGGCTGTGGATAAAATCTCGGATGAGTTCGAAAACTGACCAAGTCGGCCCTTTTATCGTAGAGTAACGTCCATTTGATTGCTGAAAATGCTGATTTTTGACCTTGTCATCACTGTAGCCCTTTCAGTTTTGATCGAATCTGTCTGAAACTTATATGTAAAGTGGCTGGGGATAAAATCTCGGATGAGTTCGAAAACCAGCCAAGTTGGTCCATTTATCACAGAGTAACGTCCCTTTGATTGCTGAAAATGCCGATTTTTGATCTTGTCATCACCGTAGCCCTTTGAGTTTTGATCGGATCTTTCTGAAACTTATATGCAAGATGGCTGGGGATAAAGCCTCGGATGAGTTCACATACCGGCAAAGGTGGCCTATTTATCATAGAGTTAGGTCCCTTTGATTGCTGAAAATGTTGACTTTTGACCTTGTCAACACTGTAGCCCCTTCAGTTTTGATCGGATCTTTCTGAAACTTATATGTAAGGTGGCTGGGGATAAAACCTCGGATTCGTTTGAAAACCGGCCAAGTTGCCCCATTAACTATATAGTTATGCCCCTTTGATTGCTGAAAATGTCGATTTTTTACCTTGTCATCACCGTAGCCCCTTCAGTTTTGATAGAATCTTTCTGAAACCTATATGTAAGGTGACTGGAGATAAAACCTAGGATGAGTTTGAATACCGGCCAAGTTGGCCCATATATCATTGATTTACGTCCCTTTGATTGCTGAAAATGCCGATTTTTGACCTTGTCATCACCATAGCCCCTTCAGTTTTGATCGTATCTTTCTGAAACTTATATGTAAGGTGGCTGGGCATAAAATCTTGGATGAGTTCGAAAACAGGCCAAGTCAGCCCATTTATCGTAGAGTTCTGTCCCTTTGATGGCTGAAAATGTTGATTTTTGACCTTGTCATTACCGTAGCCCCTTCAGTTTCGATCGGATTTTTCTGAAACTTATATGTAAGGTGGCTGGGGATGAAACCTCGGATGAGTTCGAAAACTGGCCAAGTCGGCTCATTTATTTTAGAGTAACATCCCTTTGATTGCTAAAAATGCCAAATTTTGACCTTGTCATCACCGTAGCCCCTTCAGTTTTGATCGGATCTTTCTGAAACTTATACGTGAGGTGGCTGGGAATAAAATCTTGGATGAGTTTGAATACTGGCCAAGTCTGATCGGATCTTTCTGAAACTTAGATGTAAGGTGGCTGGGAATAAAACCTCAGGTGAGTTCGAATACCGGCCAAGTCGGCACATTTATCATAGAGTGACGTGCCTTTGATTGCTGAAAATGCCTATTTTCGACATTGTTATCACTGCTGCCCCTTTAGTTTTGAACGGATCTTCATGAAACTTACAAACAAGGAAGTCAGGCAGAAAGCTTGGAGGAGTTTGAAAACTCTTGTTTTTGAACTTGTCATCACCATAGCCACTTCAGTTTAGATCGGATCTTCTTAGCAAGTCAGGAATAAAAGCTTGAATGAGTTTGAAAACCGGTGAGGTCAGCCTGTTTATCATAGAGTTAAATTCTACTTGATTTTCAGAAAATGCTTACCCTGTCATCACCATGTCCTCCCATAAAGCCTTCAGTAAAGGTTGGCACTTCCTTAAAATTTGAATCTGTTAGCTCAGGTGAGTGATACAGGACCTAGCTTGGTCCTCTTGTTTTTTTTGCGATAATGGCCATTTGAAAATTTGGGCTTTTATGGACAAGCATATGGTTGGGGGCATTGTGTTTTACAAACACCATTTCTAGTTAAGGTTTAATATGCTGCAGAAGCCTCTGTGGTGTAGTGGTTATGCTAATCATCTTATAAATCAGGGGTCATGGGGTTGACCCCGGGCTTTTCCAGACTTTCGGATGAGTCTTTAACCCGAGGTCCCGTCGCTATATGACCTTAGCAGTTGGTGGGATGTAAAACTGAAAACACACACTCACACACACAATATACTGCATTTGTTATAAAAAAAAACGAAATTTATCTGCAGGGGTATGCAAAATTATCCATTAAATATACTAAATATAATTGGATTTCCAGGAAAGCATTCTGTGAAATTCTGTCAGCTAAACTAAGACTTCTTTTAAAAGCGTATTTAAAAGGTTTGAGTTAGTCTTTGTGTTTTCTACATCTGGTGACAGACCACTGTTGAGCCTGTTCAAAAGTGGTCTTAAAGACCATCTTTGAAAGTCCCAGAGGTGGTCTGCTTTCAGGAATTTTGCTTACAGTCTTCAATTATTAGTTTAAAACTGTGCATGTGTCACTATTTACAGTATTTGTAGAAGCTATTATGTGATACAACAAAAAGTTTTAATTTAGGAATATCTTGTTGATCTTCTGTAAAATTAAGATATGTTGTGCCTCGATGGGGCAGTTCTAATGAATACATACAATTTGTAATTAAAAGGCATCTCCTCCTAAACCTTTGAAAGGATTTTGAAATAATTTTTCAGGAATTTTCCTTGTTGGTGACCTCTACCAAAATTGCCTAAATGATTCCACTCTGCTGAACAAGATGGCTGCCAGAGTTAAAAGTAGAAAAAAGGAGAAGAAAAAAACAACAACTTAAAACAATATCTCCTCTAGGCCACTGGCCCAATATCAAAATAATTTCTCAGAAATAATCCTTGGGTGACCCTCTAGCAAAATTACCCAAACCGTTCTGCTCGGATAAATAAGGTGATCATCGGAGCTAAAAATGGAAAACATCAGCTTGAGATGTCATTTCTTCTCAGTCTCGGGTAATTAAGACCCACAAAATTGGAAGCAACGTGAATGACTTAAATAGTCTTGACGGAGATGTCAAACCTCAATTCAAACAGAAAAAATCCCATTACTGCTTTTGACACCAACATTAAGGTTATAAAGAGGTTGGGCAAAATGACCACGATGAAGAATTAACCCTTATACAGCTGCATAAATTAATTTAGCCAAACCCATTTACATTTCAACCGATCATTTAATTGCTTGATGTAATTTATTCCTGCTTTTTCACAAACTGAATGTCAAATAGTGTAGATCCTGATCAGATGGCTTCTTCAGAAGCCATCTGATCTTGATATACACTGTTTTCAAAAATAGGAGTTGTTGTGTTCAGCAGGATAAGGGTTACAACCATATTAACCCTTGTCCTGCTGAATATTCATATATGCCACACCCACTACCAATTATCAACCAATCAGATTACTTGATGCAAATTATTACAACAAATTCACAACCTGAATGACAAACAATGTAGATTCTGATCAGATGGCTTCTTCAGAAGCCATCTGAGCTGGATCTACATTGTTTCAAAGAAAAGGCATATTCGGGTTCAGCAGGACAAGGGTTAAACCATGACTTCTCTTGTGAAGTTTTGAGTGTACTCAAAAGGACCTCTGTCGGGCTTGATTGTAACTTCCCACTAACAACACAACTTATATAGTTTTTATGCTTGTTGTTTTGGCATGTGCTTTGCTTTTTGAGAAAATATTGATGTTTCTGTTCTATAGTAGGAATGAATTAAGAACAGGTTTTATGAATGAAATAAAGGCTGAAAGATGCTGTATGCTTGCCAAGACACTCACCATTTCGTTTTGAGAACAAGATGTATATTGAATCATGAGCTGGGATGTCTCTTAATGACTTTTTGAATGTGGTTGGTTATAAAAATGATAAATTTAGTTACAGTCCAATATATCCTGTATAATTTGCTTAGCATCAAAGCTTAAAAATCTTTTTACCTGAAATATTATGACACATCTACTCCTTACCATAGTTGTTCTAAAATTTGAACAAGTACAATTTACCACCCGATGTTGCATCTACAAATCGCTGGATGAGTGGTACTGTAGACCCTGATGATACGCTGCAGTGTGTGGCATCTCATCTGTGTTTTGCAAGCATTTGTTGGGCTTGCAAGAGGCTTAACCCAGTACATGAGGGAAACCCCTAAAGGGGTATCTTGGCAGTGCAGGCCCAGATCAGTGTCTGGTCAGGACCTGCACTATTTGCTAACAGAATTTTTCATCAAAAATAGAATAAGAAAGAAAGAATAGGCCTACCGCCCCTTAAATGACAATGGACCTGACTGGGACCTATATACAATAAGCTCTGGGGGGCAAATGTCTGGGTCGCATTTTCAACTGGGGAGCAAATGTCCATTTTTAGATTAAGTCATTGGGGGGCAAACGTCCTGGGGGGCTAATGTCCGGAGACCATATACAATATGTTAATTGCTTGCCTATGCCTTAAGTACTGGTACTTTGCTAAAAAAAATAAAGCAAAATTACAACAAAGAAGAATCAAAAGATGTTGGAATTGTTGTGATCACAAAGGCATACTGTCAGTGGAGATAACTCAAATTCCATGGCACCTAGAGTTGTGGTTCTTATTAGCCGCATGTATAATTATACCAAGTACACCACATGGCTGGTTATAACACGGTTTTGGTTATAACACAGTTTTAAGCTGGATCCCAAAAAATGTATATATTAATAGAAAAATTACCATTAATGGTAATTTTTCTATATAATCTATACATTTTCGTTTGGATATAACAAGATTGTGTAACTAACACTGTTTCTGCTTTGGAACCCATTAATAGTGTTATAGAGGTTGGGGTGTATCATCAATATACATGTACCTCAAAGGGTGTTGGGAGTTATGAGGATCAGAAGGTTATATTGTCAGGGAAGATAACTCAAATACTGTGGCACCAAGAGTTGTGGTTCTTGCACATGACACACCTTCTCATTCTCATGTACAATTGTACCAAGTACCATCAATACACCTCAAAGGGTGTTGGAGTTATAGAGATCAGAATGTTATATTGTCAGGGGAGATAACTCAAATACTGTGGCACCAAGAGTTGTGGTTCTTGCACATGACACACCTTCTCATGTACAATTGTACCAAGTACCATCAATACACCTCAAAGGGTGTTGGAGTTATATAGATCAAAATGTTATATTGTCAGGGGAGATAACTCAAATACTATGGCACCAAGAGTTGTGGTTCTTGCACATGACACACCTTCTCAATCATATGTGTACCAAGCACCATATATACACCTCAAAGGGTGTTGGAGTTATAGAGATCAGAATGTTATATTGTCAGGGGAGATAACTCAAATACTGTGGCACCCAGAGTTGTGGTTCTTGCACATGACACACCTTCTCATGTACAATTGTACCAAGTACCATCAATACACCTCAAAGGGTGTTGGAGTTATAGAGATCAAAATGTTATACATGTATTGTCAGGGGAGATAACTCAAATACTATGGCACCAAGAGTTGTGGTTCTTGCACATGACGACCGGCCCTGATAGCTTAGTTGGTAGAGTGGTGCTCCGGGGAACGGGAGGTCAGGGGTTCGATCCCGGGCCGCGACATACCAAAGTCGTTAAAAATGGTACTAGCTGCTCTTCGCTTGGCACTCAGATTTACGGGGTAGAGCTAGGACTGGTCGACCCAGTGTCAGGATAATGTTACTGGGTGTGGTATCATGTAATGTGTCTGGGACATGATACTTCAGTGAGGCAGCACTATAAAAGTGAGCATTGAGCTCCCTGTCGCAACCAGACACCGTCGTGATATGACTGAAAAATTGTTGAAAGCGACGTTAAACCCGAATTCACACACACACACTTGCACATGACACACCTTCTCAATCCCATGTACAATTGTACCAAGTACCATCAATACACCTCAAAGGGTGTTGGAGTTATAGGGATCAAAATGTTATATTGTCAGGGGAGATATTGCCGGGAGATAACTCAAATACTTTGGCTCCAAGAGTTGCGGTTCTTGCACATGACACACCTTCTCAATCTCATGTACAATTGTACCAAGTACCATCAATACACCTCAATGGGTTTTGGAGTTATAGAGATCAGAATGTTATATTGAAAGGGGAGATAACTCAAATACTATGGAACCCATAGTTGTGGTTCTTGCACATGACATACCATCTCAATCTTAGGTACAACTGTAATAAGTACCATCAATTTATCTTGAAAGGTATTGGAATTATGGTGGTCACAAGGTTTGTCTAGGGATATACAGAAGGGTGGTGGGTGGACAGACTGATGCCCGGCTGATCGTTTTATCCCCTGAACCTGTTTGGTTTGGGGATAAAAAACAGAATACAATGAGAAAGCTAGACAATACATTCAATCTGTCCTTGGAGTACTGATGTCTATCATGAGATGTCTATTATGAGTTTCTCGTTGTATGGATGCCAACTTGATTTCAATCTCTGTCAGAGGGTATTATGATAGTGTAGACACAATCTACAAACCGCTTTTGTAGTAGCATGCATTTTATGCCCCCCCCCCCCCCACATGTCTCTAAGTCATTGTCAATCAATGCTGTGGGTAGGGCACATCATAATTACAGTGGAACTGCAATGGCACGAACACCAATGGCTGGTTTACCACGGCTGTTTCGGACTCATTCTTGAATCCCTAGAAAAAATCCTATAACTGCAGATACATGTACAGTATAGCTCCATTATATCGCGTTCCGATATTTCGCGATGTCCAATCTATACATCGGTCGCGCCGTGGATCCCGTTTTTTTTTCACCTTAAAAATTCATAATTAAAAAAAAATAGAGTTTTAAGTTGTTAAAATTTATTTAAAACCAGGTTAAACCAGGCGCCAACAGCGTTTGACTTTTCCCGCCCAGCGTCTGCTATTTGGCGCCAAAGCATAACCATTCACCAGATCGCAGAAAAGTCCGTTTTTATGATGCAAACATCTACCGTTAGATGTAGCTAATTGTCTGAGGAGCGATTAAATCATTTTCACATTGATTGTGGATTAAATTTTATGATTGGAAGATAAACGCCAATTAGAGACATAACTTGACCATATTTTCACACCTTATGGACACGCACCGCAGGGTGACAATTATATGACAGGGATTAACAATAGTGTCATACCTGAACCGTAATAAATACACAGATGGTTTGTCTCTCAATTGACAGTGCAGCAGTTATTGCGATTTACTTACTGGTCTAGTTTTACCGTATTTAAGCACTCAAAAAGACTGACAGTTGTAGACGATTTTTTTTACACTTGCCCGAAATCAAAACACAATAAAATGATAGTTTTGTTGTTGTATAGTTTTTCGGCCCGTGGTAGACGTTAAATAATTATTTTCCAACCGCTACTTTTAATGATTCTGAGATCTGGCAAGCCAAGGGAAACAACTAGAATTGCTTTAGCGCTTATGGTAGTTGCACCCCTTGACCGTCACCCGTTACAGACAACCAGGGGAACCTGCAAATCCAAAATGGCGTCCTGTTTTGACATTTTAGCAATCACATGTTTTCAGACGCAGATATCAGCTGTTCTCGAATGTAAGTTAATTGGTAGACATAGTCCCCTTTGTTTGTTCTGTCACTGAGTAATTCTGAACCTACTTTAATGGTGAAATACGGCCGATAGCATTACTGGCAGCCATTAATGTGGATTGATAAACGGTTCTCACCAAACTATCACCGCAACTTGTAGTGGCATCTCGGCAAACTACCGCGACTTATATCGCGCTCCGACCACATCGCGGTTTTCGGGCTATGGACCCAGACTACCGCGATATATTGGAGCTATACTGTATTAATATATTAACCCATTCCATGCGGAAACCCCTAAAGGGGTACCTTGGCAAACACTGCGGGCCCAGATCACTGCGGCGTCAGATCAGGGCCTGCACTGTTTGCTAACAGGAATTTCCGTCAAAAATAGAATAAAAACAAAAAAATAGGCCAGACACTCCTTATATGTCAAATGGACTTGTCCAACGTATAGCAATGGAAGAGTCCACTAGTATACAATGGGTTAACTGCAGACAGGATACATTCGAGATGGTTGTATTCGAGGAGAGCCGAAGGCTCACTGGTGAGCTTCAGTATGGCAAGTGTCTGTTGTCTGTCTGTCATCTTGTCTGTCTGTATGTCTGTCAACATTTTCTAACATCTTCTTCTCTGAAATCACTGGGCCAGTTGAAATTAAATTTCATGTGGAACATCCATGGTATGGGGGAATGAAATTTTGTTTGCGGGGGGTCCAGGTCACATGACCAAGAAGGCCACCATGCAGACTTTGCGGGGGTCCAGGTCACATGACCAAGAAGGCCACCATGCAGACTATCAACCACTTAATTGATCTAATATATTCACTCAAATTTGCAAACTGAAGGACAGTGTTGATCCTTATCAGATGTCTTCAGAAGCCATCTAATCTTAATCTGCACCGTTTGCAAAGTTACTTGTGGGGTTCGGCATGTCCATGCATATAACTGATGTGTATCTGGATCACATCCAAGGATACTGTACCTCAGCTCCTAACCATACAGTAAAACCTGTCTTAGTGGCCACCTCTATTAAGCAAGTAACCTGCCTTAAGCAAGCAGGCATTCAATTCCCGAAAACGGAAAATGCATTAAAAGTCACCTGTGTTAAGCAAGCACCTGTCTTAAACAAGCACTTTTTGAATATCCCAAAGGTGCTTGCTTAATACAGGTTGGACTGTACTTCTAAACTTTGAACAAGTAAAATTTATTGTGACTAAAAATATCTGATGAATAGCAAACAATGTAGACCCTGATGAGATGGAGCATACAGTACAAAACGGTAACTGATGAGTTGCTGGTCACAGTCTTACATTACTTTATCATATGATGTGGCGTCGGAGAATATAATAACGCCATGTAATAAATTTGATTATCCACTAGTGGATTAAATATGCAAATTAGTTAGATATGCCCCGTAATGTTACATGTATGATGTCCTTAATGATGTAGCGTTAAATAATGACGGAATATTGACATCTTCGTAAAACCATCATGAATAAAATGGGTTTTAAATAGAATCTTGCATTCATGCTCATGTATTATTGAATTTATTAACTCTTCGAGGAAAAGGGATAAAATGCTCAGCAAAGCCTTGCATTTTTTTTTCCTCAACTCGTTTAATAAATTCCATTATACATGAACACGCATGTAAGATCCTCTATATATACAGATCTAAGGATACCATATTTAGCATAACAAAATATTCAGACACCTCAGCTCCTTAACTTTTGAACAATACTACTCGATATTGAGTCTAAAAATGGCTGGATAAATGGCAAACAGTGTTGACCCTGATAGGCCCCTCCACAGATAATAATTGGGCCAGCTACTTGCAAAGACTCAGATGAGCCTGCACATCCACCCATTAGTCAAGGGTTGTTAAGGCGTTATGTGCATAGTCTTTTGTCAACATTCATGTTGTTCAACCTCTAGAGGCCACAGTTTTGCTTCAATCTCCATGAAACTTTACCAGGATTTTTAACTTGATATCTCGGTAAGATTGGGATATGGGTCATGTCCGGTCAAAAACCAGGTCACTAGGTCAAATTGTTGTAAAACTTTGTTTACCATCTAGAGGACACAGTTTTGCCTCATTCTTCATGAACCTATATCAGTATGTTTGTGGTCATGTTCCAATATTGTTCATATCAAATCAAAATCTAAATTTCTAGGTCAAATTGCTTTAAAAGCTTGTTTACCCTTTAAAGGCCATAGCTTTGCTTCAATCTTCATGGAACTGAATCAGAATATTTGTCTTGATATCTTGGTCTAGTTCGAATATGGGTCAAGGTGGAACAAAAACTAGGTCATCAAGTCAAATTGTTATAAAAACTTGTTGACTTTACCAGAATCTTTGTCTTGATGGTATCTTGGTCAATTTCGAACATGGGTCATGTTGGATCAAAAACTAGGTCATTATATCAAATTGCTTTAAAATCTTGTTCACTCTCTAGAGGCCACAGTTTTGCTTCAATCTTCATGAAACTTTACAAAAATATTTGTCCTGATGGCATCTTGGTCAAGTTCCAATATGGGGCAAGGAAGATAAAAAACAAGGTCACTAGGTCATATTGCTTTAAAACTTGTTCACCATCTAGAGGCTGCATTTTTTCTTTAAGCTTAACTGAATATAGGTCAAGACTGATTAAAAACTAGGTCATTGAGTCTAATTGCTATAAAAACATGTTGACCATCTAGAGGACACAGTTTTGCTTCAATTTTCATAAAACTTTACCAGAATCTTTGTCTTGATGGTATCTTGGTCAGTTTCGAATATGGGTCAAGTTGGATAAAAAAAAAAAATATTCATTAGGTCAAATCACTTTCAAACCTCGTTCACCCTCTAGAGGCCCCCGTTTTGCTTCAATCTTCATGAAACTTACCAGAATATTTATCTTGATGATATCTTGGCCAAGTTCGATCGTGACTCGAGTGAGCTATTTATGTCCATCACGGACCTCTTGGTTCTTCTTTACAGAGGCTATGCAGCAAAAATTCTGATCAGACTGCGTGGATGTGCAGGCTAATCTGATAGTCTTTGCTGGTTAGACAAGACAGCTTGTATGTTTTCTCACTTATATTTAAGCCTGTACACAACAAAGCCTATAAAGTGGCATAATATAAGAGCCAACAAATTACAAAACCTATAACTTGCTAGGACTCGGATCAGCCTGTACATCCACCCTTATCCTGCTGAATAAATTAATTCAACCACACCCATTGCTAATTATAAACTAATCAAATTACTTTATATACTGTATTCATTCAGTTCACAAACTGCATAACAAACAATGTAGATCCAGATCAGATGGCTTCTATAGAAGTCATCTGATCTGGATCTGCACTGTTTGCAAAGGCAGGCCAGTCACCAGTTTGTCATGTTCAGCAGCATAAGGGTTAACCCTTGTCCTGCTGAGCCCGGATATGCCTTATTTTTCAAACAACGTAGATCCAGATCAGATGGCTTCTGAAGAAGCCATCTGATCAGGATCTACATTGTTTGTCATTCAGATTGTGAATTTGTTGCAATAATTTGCATCAAGTAATCTGATTGGTTGATAATCAGTTATGGGTGTTGCAGATTAAAATATTCAGCAGGACAAGGGTTAAGGCAAGGATTTTTCCCTTTATAATATCTCTCCTCAGATAGCTAGGAAGCCATAAAAAAGTCTCATGTGAGCAGCAGAATCTGATCAGACTGCGCAGATGCACAGGCTGATCTGAGTCTTTGCTGGTCGTATTAATCATCTAGTAGGTTTTTTTCATGTCTAGGCTTAAATATTATATGATATGACATACACTACAGATCTTGTGTTTGAACTGTTTTTGCAATTTTTCGGAACCTATTTTAGAACTTTGGTTAAACAATTAAGCTTTTGTAACACTAAATATATCTGACATAATTTTTTCTGCCAATTCAGGTCCTTGGCTTCAGCTGAAATGCAATTACTGGCAACCACAGGTGCCTGGTTTAGCAGTTGGAAATTGAGCCATTTGGTTACTGGTTTAGCAGTTGGAAATCTAGCCATTTTGTTGAATGGTTAAGGGTCTGAAATGTTGCAAATTATGACTTTGATTGATAGTATTATTAGTTATAAGATTAATAGGTTATGGTATAGAATATTATATTCAAACAGAATTTCTGTTGATTGGAAGAAGGATTTAGCTGTTCTGAAAAGATTCTGACATTTTTGGGTGGAGCCTTATAAGGTCACTATCTTCTATTTAACCCTTATCCTGTTGAATAAATTAATTTAGTCACTCCCATTGCTGACTATCTATCAATCAAATTACTTCATATATATATTGTATTCATTCAATTCACAAACTGCATGACAAACAGTGTAGATCCTGATCAGATGGCTTCTGATCTGGATCTGCACTGTTTGCAAAGGTAGGGGTTGTCGTGAAAGCAGGATAGGGGCTAAATTAAGAACTGTGTTGTTCACGTTTTTATTCCAGAATTAATGGCAAGTCTTTTTTCAGAATCAGATGTTTGTAGAAATTTATTTTGAAATCGCCAAATGTTTTATCAACAGCATTTCGCACAAGTGTCCCAGTATTTGACCCATATGTGCTGAATGGAATCTTCTGCCTAAATATTTACAGCACGAGTCTATTTTAGGGATGTCAGTGAGGTTGTGTTATGTTTTAAAATCATTTGGAAGTTGGCTGAACTTTTTGCAAACAGTGAAGGCCCTGATCAGACGCTGTGTCCTGTGGCATCTGATCTGGACTGGCTCTGTTTGCCAATGACCCGTTTTTAATCTCCCCACCTTTAGTCTTTGTAAGAGACCATATTGGGGCTGTTCCAATGTGGTCTTATTAAGATCACTTTTGAACAGTCCCCATTTGGTCTCTTAAGGCCCCGTCACACTCAGACAAAAACCTGAAAGACCGCACTGCGTTCTTAAAACTTAAACTACGCAGGGAGAACGGGATGAAATGCAGGAAAAATCGCAGTTTTCAAGTTGGTTCTACTACCTTACTACGCCCATGTCAGGATGCAACTGCTTCTAACACGCACCAGCTACGTTTTATCGCGCGCTTGATCAGGCATACACCACATCCTTTGCATTTTTACTACGTTTTTACTACGTTCTTCCGAAGACCTTTGAGACAACACCACGTGCTTAGTGCCCGTTTACCACGTTCTCACTGCGCCCTTCAAGCTGTTATAAATTAAAGTCAACTGCCTCTGGGTTCTCATTCGTTCTGCATTCTGAGGAAATTAAAGAATGACTGCTGATCCTCCATTCTTAGCTCTGCCATCAGTCTGTCATAGTGGCCAAATTAAAATCGTCTTTCAACCAAAAGCCAAGGGCGCACCCAACAAGATCTAGGTTGCCTCCTATTCCTATTCCATCTTATTCTCCTTAATAATAGAAGGGCAGCCTGCGCATCAAGCAGAGTTTGGTTGCCTTGGAACAACGCACACTGCAGAAGAACGTTTTGATTCTGTGTGTTCATGATAAAAGTTGAAACACAAGTGAAAATGTGAGAAATTCGGTGAAGTATTTATACTTAATTTTTTTTTTTTATAATTTATTCTGAAGACATACATAGACATACACAGCAAATTACGTGTATAACACATTAATGAATATTTCCCAAGTATCAAGTACATATATAAATACATAGACCTGTACACATATACATGCATACACATACATATACTACACGTATACACGCGCCTATCGGTGTGTGTATATATACATCCACAAATATAAGTGCAATATGACATAGGCACGTCACATACACACACATACATATGTATTCATGCGCATATGATCCTATATATACTCATATACACGTATACATGGACTTGTGTTGTAGTAATTAAGCTCAATTATTCACAATGGCTTTTAAGACGACATTTTTACTATCATAGTTAAAGGTTCTTAATTACGGTCAGACTACTTTTTGTCAGGCTTAATATAAGTCAGTTCGAATCTTCAAATATTGTTATCCATTTGCCCCAATATTTTTGAAATTTTGTGTAGCGATAGTTTTTAATAGCGATCATTTTTTCTGACGCCAAAGCATTTTTAATTTCAAATTTCCATATGTTAAAATTTAAGGGTTTATTATTGATTCTACACTTATAAATAAAGTATTTTGTCAAAATAATGATATAGTTGAAAGGCTTATTGCAATCTTGGTTGTTGGAAATACCAAAAAAGACACAAAACATAGCTTTACTAATAGACCCATTAATCTTTTCATTAATCCATTTTTCAATTTGATCCCAAAAATCAGAAACTATTCTACAATTCCAAAATAAATGAACTAAAGTCTCGGGCTGTACGTGGCAAAAACTGCAGAGATTATCATTTTTTATATTAATCTTATGGAGAAAGTCGTTGGTTGCTAAAATCCTGTGGAGAATCCTATATTGAAACCAATGCAATTTTGTGTTAGTACAAGATTTTGCAGGTATGTTATATATAGTTTTCCAATCTAGTTCTCTGTTAAAAATTTCATTCCATTTCCGTTGACTTTTTAACGTAATTACTTTTTCATTAATAAGATTATAAATATGTTTGCTTCCTTTTTTGTGTTTCATTATTTCTTTTATACTTAATGGAAGATAGCAATTACTCAATGGTATAGGCGTTAATCTAATATTAACATTTCTGACATAATTTCGCACAGATGAAATTATGCCAAAATAATCGAGATAGTTAGTATTTATATCAAATTTCTGTACAAACTGATCATAATTTAAGAAAGATCCATCTTCGCTTATAAGATCTCTTATAAAGCATATATTTTTTTCAAACCATCTTTGATAAAAAATCGATTTATTATTTATTTGAATATTGTTATTGTCCCATAGATTTACTGATAATATATCTTCAACAACGGAAATTTCGGTATGTTTATTTACTTCGACCCAGGCCTCTAAAACATCATTCCAAAATAGATTTGTGTTATTAGATCTTATTTGTTTTATAAATTCTGTTCCTCGTTTCATTAACTGGTCTAAAGGGGCATATTTAGATTCGAAAAGTGTCTTATATTTAGTGTCTTTTACAATTAATCTCCGTATCCATGTGGATTTAAGAGCTACTATATAATTTGCTAAATTAATCATCTTTAAGCCGCCGTATTCATAGTCTTGCATGAGTACATCTCTTTTCACTCTATCTACTCCGGATTGCCAGATAAAATTAAAAAATTTCTTATGGAGGCTATTAATAGTATCCATTGATGGGTTTGGTAATGCTATGAATAAGTGATTTAACTTAGATATTATCAGGGTTTTGAGAATTGTTATCCGGCCAAATGGCGTTAAAATCCTTTTAGACCATTGCTTAAGCTCTTTCTCAATCTGCGTTATCTAATCTTTATAGTTCAACTCTAATATATCATCTAGGTTACAAGCAAAATTAATTCCTAATATTGTAAAATTTCGCTCTGTCCAATCTAATTTGAACCTATGGTTAAAGGTTTCTCCACAGAATTTTCTGCTCCCAATCCAAACCGCTTTGGTTTTAGAAGAATTCATTTTTAAGCCTGACATATGAGCAAACCTATTAAGAGTATCAAGCGCCTCTGTTAGTGACTGCTCAGATCCATCTAAGAGTATTGTGGTGTCATCTGCATACTGCGATAGTGTATACTCTACTCCACCAATGTTGATTCCTTTAAGATTAGTGTTATTTTTTAACATAAGGGACAAGATCTCTGCACATAGAAGAAAAATATAGGGAGACAGGGGGTCGCCTTGGCGACAGCCTCTTTGTATTGAGAAAAATTCTGACAGAAATCCGTTTTGTATAACCGAAGATGTTATTCCATTATAAAATGTATTAATCCATTTCTTTATTGAATTACCAAAATTAAAAAAAAGTAAAACTTTTTGAATAAAGTCCCATGAAATTGAATCAAATGCTTTTTCAAAATCCACGATTAAAAGCAAACCTGGTATATCTTCGTCATCGACATATTTTAAAATATCATAAATAAATCTAGTATTTTCACCTATGTATCTTCCGGATATGAAACCGGTTTGATCATGAGAAATAAGTTTTGAAAGTTTTGATTTAATTCTTTCAGCGATACATCCCGATGCTATTTTATATATAACATTTAACAAGGTAATTGGTCTCCAGTTTTTAATGAAATGCCTTGCTTTTTCTCCCTTTGGGAGACATGTGATTAAACCCTGTCGCTGGGTAACCGATAACATCCCTAATCTATAGCCCTCATTTATTGCCTTAACAATGAAATATTTTAAATCTGAATAGAAAAATTTAAAAAATTCTGCTGAAAAACCGTCAGAGCCCGGGCTTTTATTGTTTTTCATTTTGCTCAGTACAAAAGCGACCTCCTGTTCCCTTATTTCACCTTCTAACTCATTTTTCTCCTCTTCTGATAAAACGGGGTAATCTATGTTTAAAATTTCGTTGATGTTTAAATCATTTATATCCCTATGTTTGTATAGATCTGCATAAAATTGTTGTACCGCCTTTAAAATATCGTCTTGTTTCGTAATAAAAATTCCGTCATCTGTTAAAACCTTAGGTATTGTTTTATTAGTATAATTTCTTGACTCTAAAGCACAAAAATACTTTGTAGGTTTTTCGCCTTCTTCGGCCCATCTTAATCTTGCTCGTACCATAATACCTTGTATTTTTTCTTTACGTAAAGTTTGCAGTTCTGTTTTCTTTTCCTCTAATAAAGGTAGATTTAAAGTATCGGATTCTTCAAGGTGTTTTATTTCTTTTTCTAATTGTTTTTCTTTAAGATCTTTTTGTTTCTTTTTATAGGCAGCATAGGAAATAGTTTTACCCCGGATTTCAATAAGGAGAGTTTCTAAAAATAACAGGTCTGAAATAGTAAATTGTAAATCATTACAGTTTCTGTTTTCTATGTAATCTAGGTTATATACTGGTAACATATATTGCTCTTTAACTTTTTTAATGCATTTTTGAACAGTTTCTACATATTCCCTATCTTTTAAAAGGCTATTATTGAATTTCCATAAACCTTTACCTTTTTTAAACTCATTTAGTAAAATTGATAGTACTACAATAGAATGATCGGACCTATAACCCGGTAAAATTTCAGTATTGTGTATACTACTCATAAAATTATCAGAGACTAAAAAAAAATCCAGCCTAGCTTGTTTTAGAGGGTTAGGTTTACGCCATGTGTATTTCTTTGTATTTTCGTTTACTTCCCTGTATGGGTCAACAAGATTTAACTCCTCTTTCATAGAAAGTATGTATGCTTTTGCCTTCGGGTTATTAATATGTACATAATTATAAGTATCTAAGTCTTGATCTTGGACTAAGTTGAAGTCACCGCAAATAATACATGTATGTATCATTCTCGAAGTCTTCAATACCTTCTACCAAAGCTTGGTAAAATTCGGGCGAGTCTTCATTGGGTCCATATAAATTTATAAGTGTTACCCTTTTCCCTTCTATTTCCATATCAAGTATCAAGCTATTACCCCCCATATCTCTTTTAACTTTATGTACCTTATATTCAAAGTCATTGTTAAATAGAATGCAAACCCCTCTGGCGTTTGAAGTAAAGGAATTAAATATCACTTCCCCTCCCCATTCTGCCCGAATATAAGGTTCTAATTTATCAGTAAAGTGAGTATCTTGTAAACAGTACATTTGGAATTGTTTACTTCTCATATGACAAAACATGTCCCTACGTTTTTGCTGATCATGCAGTCCTCTAACGTTGGCGCTTGAAATCTTAACTACGTTTGGTATATCTGTTTTTGCACCGTATAATTATTTTAAATTTAGACCATTGTAAAGTAGCCGAAAGCGGTATTCGGCTAAAATGAAACGACAAGTCCATATGAAAGTACAAAACCGGGAACAATTTTTTTTCCATGCACACACTGTATATGTCTTCAGAGAAAAACGAAATAACAATAAAAAATGAAAAAAATATAGAGATTAAGATAACCAGCACGTCCAGCTCGATGTATGGACAGTGTAATGACGTGACTGAATCCATTCCGACGGACAGATCAGTCGCGACTAACACTGTCAATGACATACATTTGGTCTCAGTCCTTTGCTACCTTTCCCGTTTTTTTTGTGTGTATGTTCTTTTAACTTACCTATATATAAGCAATGCAATCAAATGCGTCTTATTAAAGTGAGCTGAAAATAAGACACAAGTGGCCTAAAAGAATATAATTATATTACTATGGTGATATACCTGTGCGCTATAAAGGCATTTTTGGTGGTTCTACAACTAACTTGTTAATGAAAATGTTCGATTTTTACCCTTTTCTAATAAAAACAACCAACCAAACAACAACAACAACAACAACAAAAAAAAAAAAATAACATAGATTGCTGGTGATTACAGGAAACCACCTCAATGGGGCGTTCCCAACAAGCACAAGCAATCCATGCCTTGTGGCAATATGAAAAACAGAGAAAAGCTACAAAAGAACCAACAAACATACAAGCAGGAAAACAAGAGAAGCAACCCAGCAGGCACACGTCGCCAGGGCAACGTCAAAGCAACGTCGGTGCAACGTCATGACGTTGCACCGACGTTGATGTGACGTTGCTTAAACGTCATGACGTTGTTCCGACGTCGATGCGACGTCACAATTACGTCATGTGCCTGCTGGGTTAATGAACATCACCGTGAGCCCCAAATTCCTCCAAATAAGATGAGCATACCGGGTGCTACCCGCTCGGACCTGTCAAATGGGCAATACTCCCTTCATACTAATTAAAAAGCCATGTAGGTGAGATATATATTAGTAGTGTGTGTGTGTGTTGGGGGGGGGGGGGGGGGGGGGACAAGCGGTGGTGTTTACATAAAGTTTGCATTAGACTACGGTGGTGTTTACATGAAACTACGTTGTTTATAATTCACCCTCGTTCCTCATGGTGAGCTACGATTGGTTATTATTAACAGGGTAACGGCTGGAGGGTGGGTGTTTGTCTGCCCTGGAGCTAATCGGCCAAGCCAGCACTACCTAGGTCACCCCCGAGCCGACCATCCCATCCACCCACACCCGCCCTGGGCCGGTTTTATACGCAAGCGGTCAACCAGTACAGCGTACACCCCCTTCTCCAAAAACTGAAATCAGCCCTTCATGAATCAGCGGAAGGGAGAAAATAACCGCAGAAATTACCCCATGATCAATCTCCATGAAAGAATGCTGGCACCGAACCCGTACGCGCATCCGGTGGGTGGCGGGGATAACAGGAGCAAGCGGCTGTGTTTACTTAAGCTTTGCATGCATGCCTGGACATAAAAAACTATATTATTTATATTCCATCCAAATAGTTAAAAAAAAAAAAAGGTCAATTTGAATGATATCAAAATTCTAGTAATTCTAAGCAATATTGGATATTTTATGGCTTATGAGTAGTTAATTTATTTTACCGTGCCCGCGTCCAATAGTTTTGCCTAACTATCGTATTATGGTGCACGGAGTCAAACCGTTGCATGGACGTTAAAAAATTCTTGGATTATTATCGTTATTCTAACAAATGATAGAAAGTGGTTTTGAAGTGTATTAAAGCATTTGTACTAAAATATTTGTGTGGCCTTCAGAATTGGAATTGTGTACATATACAGGTAAGAAATTTTTCCACTTATAACCCTGTCGAAAATGGGGGAAATTCTTGGTGTACGAAAGATAGGCAGATTGTATGGGCCGCCGTGTGTTCTAAATGATTATATGCAGAATTTGTACACATCTGTGCAAAAAGTAGTGCATTTTTTCTCATCCCCAGATTGGCCACTTTTCTGGTGAAAATATGTGATATTTTACTTATTTGTACTGCAAACATAGATTGTGGGTGCCTGTCTGAGCCGCCTCATTGAGGCATTCTAACGAGCACCCACAATCCATGTGGAGCAACAATGAAAAACAAATACTGTATGCCTATGTAAACCCCAGTTTTCTCTATGATGTGGGGCTCATGGAGGTCTATATTTCACGAGCTTGTTTACATGAAGGTTTCCTGCATAGAAAGTGTGTATATGTATTTCCTGTAACATTTCATATTAAAACATAGCATGTATCAATGTGAGAGACTAAGCTACTATTTTGCAGTTTATCTTAAAGAAATACATTCCAACCCTTATCCCGCTGTTCACGACAACCCTTATCTTTGGAAACAGTGAAGATCCAGATCAGATGGCTTCTGAAGAAGCCATCTGATCAGGATCCACACTGCTTGACATCCAGCTCATGGATTTGTAAGAATAAACTACATCAAGCAATCCGACTGGTTCAGAGTCAGAAATGAGTGTGGCCCACATGAATATTCAGCAAGACACGGGTTATACTTAATTGCTTGACGTGACATGGACGCTATGAGAACTTGCTGCAAACGTAAAACGGACGTGTTTAGCACCGAACGAACGTGTAACAAACGTAATGTTGTCTTATACAACGTGGTATGAACGTACTTTTGCCTTTGCAGAAACGTGGAACGGTCGTGGTGGGTACGCGATTGATGTGGTATGAACGTCGTATGAACGCAGTGCAATCTTTTCTGTCCATACCAGGTTTGTACTACGTCAATGTAGATCATATTAGGTTCATGCTCCGTTGGTACTACGTCAATGCCGTTGTTTCCATGTCCTTACTGAGTCCTTACTGCGTCCTTATTCGATCGCGTCCTCGCCACGTATTTTTTGAACATGTTTAAAAATCATCCACGTCAGCCAAGACGATAAAGATCGCATCACGTCCTTATCGGTTTCTGCTGCATTCCCTCTGCGCCGTACAAGTTCGTACTACGTCGGCCCGGTTTTACATTGACGTAGTAGGAACTTGGTCTAGTGTGACTGGGGTTTAAAGAGAGCTGTTCAAAAGTGGTCTTATTAAGACCACTTTTGAACAGTCCCAAATGCAGTCTCTTACTGGAGGACACTGGTTGTGGAAAACAAAGATAATGCAACCTCACACCCCTTAACATTTAAATAGACACCTGCTCTTACGTATATAAGGTGGAAGCTTCCATTCAGTAGGAAATCTGCAAATATCAACCTGACAAACCTGACCCTGCTAAATATAGGGATCTAGGAACATACGTTTCAGCTTAAAATGTTATTAATTGCTTCAGGTTGCTTTTAATCGAGATGGACTGAGTCAGTTGTGGAATGAGCTGGTGAGAGATGGAGAAATTACAACAGGCAATAACAATGGACTAATAAACAGTGCTGGAGTTCTATCCAAGAAAGGTAAGAATTAATTTTGAAGAAAAAATTGAAAATACAGTGAAACTCCTATATTGAGACCACCTTTGGGACTGTTCAAAAGTGGTCTTAAAGACCACTTTTGAACTGTTCCAAGGGTGGTCCCTGACCAGAGGACACTGTGGGCCGGCCATACAAAGAAAGATTAAGTGCAGCCTTCAAAATAAGCTTTTTAAAGCAGAATTAGTCGTAATTTTTGGTGGTCTTAATAGCGGAATTTTACTGTACATACATTTTGTAGAGGACCAGATAAGAGGAGAGTGCTTTTCTAAAGAAATATCCAGATTGTCTTAAATATTCATTTAGGTCATTTTGTAGAAATAAGTTTTGGCTCACCTGTAGAATACAGGAAGAGCTATTGCACTCACCTTTGGATCCCTCATTGGTGTTCACATCACACCTGTGTCAAGATTAACCTCCAATTGTTATGCCTCCGGAATCATAGATTCAGGGATCAAAGATTAGGGGGCATTTAGTCTTCTGTCTGTCTGTCTGTCTGTCTACAAAAACCTTAACATTGGGCATAGGTAACTGATAGGGCTTTCAGATTACTTGTGTGCATTCCTTGTCACAAGTCCTTTCCAATGATACCATAAATTTGGACCTCGTGACCTTGACCTTGACATTTGACTTTTCAAAAAACTCACATTGGCCATAACTTTTAATTGGTAAATGTTATGGCTTTCATATTTCACATGTCACAAGACATTACCTTGTGACCTTGACCTTGACATTAACCTGTTTTTTTGGCCACAACTTTCAATTGGTAAGTGATAGGACTTTCATATTTCATGTGTGCATTTTATGTCACAAGATCTTTTCAGTGGTACCATACTTGTTGACCTTGTGCCCTTAACCTTGACATTTGACCTACTTTTTAACAACTTTAACATTGGCCATAATCTTTGATTGGTTAGTGACAGGACTTTCATATACTGGCGTAACCTAAGTTCGACGACGTAAGCGACGGATGAATGAAACATGGCTAAAAATAGTAACAAAATTAAATAATTGCAAAGAAAATTCAAATTACTTATTTTGCAATGAAATATCATAGAAAAATGCAAAGAATTAACAACAAAACTGAACATTTCTTACCTTTGATTCACGGACCGGTAAAAACATGAAGTTTTTGAAGTGTTCAACAAGTTCGACGATTTTGTTTCTTTCCCGGAAATGAGAGGCTCCATACGGGGAAATTTGAAATAAAGGGAAATAATCAATGACAACATAATTTCAATTCACATCATATGTTTTTTCAATCAGAGACTGTTTGAAAATGATATAATTTTCAAATGTTAAACACAAAATAAAAAATTCATATTAAATAACAGTTAACATTAAAAACATTTGTGTGTGTGACTGAAGCTTTACCTTTTAAAAAATGTACTGGTAACTTTGATCACTGGGCCACTTGATCATTTATGTGTCTTATAATATATATTTTACATAGCATCTCAGAGCCTAGCCTCTGCAATGAGGACATTGAAACTTATCACCCCTCCTGATAACTCTCTCAGGAACACAGAAAGACAAGTGACACCAGTGACCACAGTGATCACATTCCCCCCACTGAACAAATGATACATATGGTTTCAGTTTCAAGGCAGCAGGCTCCCATTTATTGCAGACACAACATTTTGCTGATTCATCTGTCGAGTCACAGTCACTTTCAGAATTAATAACTGAGTCGTCTGGCTGAGCTGGCTTTGGGATATTTGGTATGCCGGTACCAGATGTACCAGGGACAGGCTCTGCATCAGAAGTAGTTTTGCATTTCTTCTGAACAGATTTCATGCTAGCCTGGTTCTTAATGCCTGTACATTTCTTGTTTTTAATATTTCTATCTGGCTTCTTTGTTTCAGACACATAATCTTGGACCTTACTAAATACAAGGTCTTCAGTCATTGCTTTCCCTCCAACAACTTTATTGATACTCCTCCTTGGTATTTTAGCAATTTTGACCTGCATTAAGACAGACCCACCACGTTTTTCTAAAAACTTGGCACAAGCCTCTGATGAGTTCATAGATGTATTTAATGGAGGGCACTCTGAATTTATGCAATGGTCAGATGACAATTTAACATTGGAAGTTTCAGCTTCAGAAATTGACTTCCCAATAAAAGGCAGGGATGGTGCAGTAAGGTCATCACCAACAACTGTTGCACAAAAAGGGAAAATACCTGTCTTTTTGAATGCTGAACGTAAGTTTGATGGGCTGAGGGCTTGCTCGTAAACTTTACAAGCTAGCCCACAAACATCGTACCTGGTGATGGACCGACCACCTGAACGCCGCATGAATTTATGAGCCTCCTGTTGATATAAATTTTCAAAAGGACTAAAGCAGCCGACATCCATGGGTTGTAAAATATGGCTACAATGTGGTGGTAATACAAATAATATTATGCTATTTTCACGAGCCCACTGTATCAAAGAAATAGAAATATGGCTCTTATGACCATCATATAGTAATAAGATTGGTTGGTGATTATCTCTACCTGGCACATATTTAAGAAAGTGATGTTTGACATAGTTGGTGAAAATTTCTGTGTTTGAGTAACCAGTACCAGTTTGACTAACAGTCCCATCACACCCTGGCGTTGCCCCTTCTAGTAACTCGGGTAACATTCGCTTTCCAGGAAAAACAAAATATGGTGGAACTAAACACCCGGATGCACTTCCACACCCAAGAACTGTAACAGTCTGTGCCCTTTCTGATGTCACAACTTGTGCTTTGTTATCTTTGGAAGCAATTATGTTAGGTGGTTTTCCTCCCCCAGTATTAATTCCCTTTTCATCAACATTATAAATAAACTGAGGTTTGTCTTTCAAATTGTACTTAGTAAGGATTGTATCTAGTTCACTAAAATAACTTGAAACACACTCTTTAGATGCTGCCTTTGCCCGTAGTTCTGATAAGCTTCCAGGTTTTATAGAATGTAACTCTGGCCATCTTTTTAAAAAGTGGTAATACCAACCCTGACTGATATGTGAATCTTCACCCTTTTTACCCATGTCATGAGCATAATCTGATGCAAGCTGTACCACTTCTGCTCGTGTATAACCATAGCCTATTTCTGACATGCTTTTGATGTGCTCAACAAGTAACGCCTCCTGTTCCTGATTAAACAGTGTAGGATGACCCGTGGTTGTGATGTCAATGCTGATTCTTCCTGCTACCCTGTCCCTTAGAGTCGACACTGGTACCCCAAAACTACGGGCTGCACCACAGACACTCATACCATCTTTAACAGCATTGTATGCAGCATCAAGGGAAGACTGGTCATATGTATGGTAGGGACCTCGTTTGATGTTGAAGATCTGGAAGTGCAAATTGTAAGGAAAACTGTAGTAGGTTGACTTACTGCAGAATTTCTTACAGTTGACAGTTCCACTAAAATGTGCACAACAACTTTTTAGTACCTAGAGAGGCAGCTTATTACATGTCTGCTCAATATTCTTTGTCACATCAACAGATTTGGTGTAGTTTATGTAGTAATGCCATTCAGAGTATTACCTCTGTCTGTGAAGCAAATTAAAAAATCAATAAAACTGTTAATTGATCATAAGAACAGGCCTATTTTCAGTACTACATAATTTCCCCTTAGGCGCCTCATATGAAACTGACTTTGACCTAGCTCTGTTTGGAATACCTCGGTGAAAAACCCAGACGACAAAAAAAAGGAATGGGCTGTCAGACTGAAGAACAAAATACACAATAATATTTGGGGGTGAAGTGTCGCTTGGGAAATGATGTTATTTTGTAAGTTTAAAAACTTTTATGCTATATTTACCTCCCTGATCGGCATTTTTAGAACCTTTGAAGTGCAACAGATAGTTTTCTACTTTCTTTTTCTGTGTTGTTTCTTCCAAAAGGATAGCGACAGAAACAATCCGATTATACGAAAACAAACGATGACGTCGAACTTGTTGAACCCTCGAAGTTAAAGCACGCGACTATATTTCACGTGTGCATTCCCTGTCACAAGTCCTTTCCAGTGGTACCATAATGTATCACCTTGTGACCTTTAAAAACCTTAACATTGGCCATAACTTTTGATTGGTTTGGGATAGGACTTTCATATTTCATGTGTGCATTCCCCGTCACAAGTCCTTTCCAGTGGTACCTAGTCTAGCTCCTAGACCTTGATGTCATATTTACCACTGACCCACCATCCTGTGTGCTTTTATCAAATATGAAACCTTGTTAGACTTTAATCTTGTCTCAAACATCAAAGGATATCTTCACAAGATAAAAAAAGTTGCTATCAGAGAGGGAAAAAAGTGAGAAAAAAAAGAAGAATATAGAAGAATATTACTTATTAACTTTAAAATATGATATCCGACTAGTAGCTAGTCTAAGTGGTACCATAAATGTTTCACACCGTGACCTTGACAAAAAACCTTTCAGAACCTTAGGAGATCAGCTTTGGTTCCATACAGTCTGACACAAAGGTCATGCCCTGGGGTGAGGCAAGATGTAAGTTTTACAGTAAAATACTTTAAAACTTCATGTCTCGACAACCACTTTTACTGTTTGAATTATAATATAATTTAATCCAAACCGTAAAAGATTGTGTTGTGCAATAGAAGTTTATCATCGATAAACTTCTATTGCACAACACAATTTCCCAGGGTGATGCTCTGGGGTGGGGCTTAGGGGTCAAGAATTAAATCACACCCACTTTTTGTCGTGCCTGCTATTAGCATGGTGCGATATAGGCGCCCGGTTTTCCGTCCGTCCGTTCGTCCCTCCGTTCGTCAAGGCGTCAACATTTGCGACCACCCTAGAGTTCACCCTAATGGTCAAGTTTACCACAGGCGCGACATAGCCTTCGGCGGAATTCTTGTAAATGTATTAAATTTATATTTGTGCAGCCACTAACTGAGTCTTTATCAATTCATTTGGCAATAGTAGTGATACATGTTTTTGTATATTACATGTAATGTGGAAATAAGATAAACAAGGAATGAAACAGGCATGCTACACTGTCCTGTGTTAGCTCTTGTTTGTAATGTATGTTATAGGCAGAGTCATAATCGAGCCAATGGCTGAAGGTGTGCTTATGAAGATGATCTGGCCCAGTGATTTGTCATCCATCCGCATCCATTGTAAATATTTTAACCCTTATCGTGCTGAATAAATTAATTTAGCTACACCTGTTTCCACAAATCAAATTACTTGATATAATATATTCATTCAATTCACAAACTGCATGACAAACAGTAGATTCTGATCATATGGCTTATCTCATCTGGATCTACAAATTTGCTGTGGTAGCGGTTGTCGTGTTCAGCAGAATAAGGGTTGACAATTTTTGTGAAGTGCTGTGGACAGTTGAGCCCAAAATGTCATTTAAAGAAGCTATGTTTTTAATCCCCTGCCACAAGTGGAGCCGGGATTATAGGAATGGCATTCATCTGTCCATCCATCTGTCTGTCCGCAGGAACAAATGTATACTTGTGTGTTTAAAAATATGGACACTTCCATTAAACTCAATGCGATTTATTCCGTCAGTGGTTTGTGTGTCTAAAATAGTAACTTGTGTGTCTTTTTTTCCAAGAAATTCCAAGAAATTTCCAGGAAATTTGACACACAAGGGTACTTTGTAGGGATGAAGACACACAAGTATACATCCGTAAAGACGTCCGTCTGTCTGTCCGTAACACTTTCTTGTCCGCTCCATATCTCCTGAACCCTTTGATAGATTTTCATTAAACTTGAGTCAGTTACTCGTCTCAGTGAGCTGATGTGCAGAACCATGCCAACTCAAGGTCAAAGTCACAGTTGAAGGTCACAAATTTGAAACTTGGAATTTTGTGTCCGTTCCATATCTCCTTTACCCTTGGAAGGATTTTCATTAAACTTTGGTCAAATATTCTTTTCAGTGAGCTGTTGCAGAACCCATAAATGAACCATGCCGACTCAAGTTCAAGGTCACATATGAAGGTCAAGAATTTGAAACTTTGAATTCTGTTCCATATCTCCTTTACCCCTGCAAGGATTTTTATTAAACTGGTCAATTATCCCCCTCAGTTAGCTGATGTGAAGAACCCATAAATGAACCATGCTTACTCAAGGTCAAGGTCACATTTGAAGGTCACAAGTTTAAAACTTTGAATTTTGTGTTTGTTCCATATCTCCTTTTCCTCTCAAACTTTGGTGAATTATCCCCCTCAGTGAGCTCTTGTGCAGAGTCCATAAAACAAATCATGCCAACACCAGGTCAAGGTCACATTGGAAGGTCACAAGTTTGAAACTTTGAATGTTGTGTCCGTTCCATAACTCCTTTACCCTATAAAGGATTTTCATAAAACTTTGGTCAAATGTCCCCTTCAGTGAGCTGATGTGCAGAATACATAAATAAACCAGGCTGACTCAAGGTTAAGGTCACATTTGAAGGTCACGAGTTTGAAACTTGTATTTTGTGTCCGTTCTATATCTCCTTTACCCATGGAAGGACTTTCATTGAACTTTCATCAAATATTTCTTTCAGTGAGCTGATGTGCCTGCAGAACCCGTAAATAAACCATGCCAACTCAGGTCAGGGTCACAGGTGTAGGTTACAAGTTTGAAACTTGGAATTTTGTGTCCGTTCCATATCTCCTTTACCCCTCAAAGGATTTTCATTAACCTAAGCTCAATTGTCCCCATCAGTGAGCTCATGTGCAGAGTTCATAAATGAATCATGCCAACACCAGGTCAAGGTCACATTGGAAGGTCCCTAGTTTGAAACTTTGAATTTTGTGTCCATTCCATATCTCCTTTACCCTTCAAAAGATTTGCATTAAACTTTGGTCAAATGTCCCCCTCAGTGAGCTGATGTGCAGAACACATAAATAAACCAGGCTGACTCAAGGTCAAGGTCACAGTTGAAGGTCACGAGTTTGAAACTTCATATTTTGTGTCTGTTCAATATCTCCTTTACCCCTGGAAGGATTTTCATTAAACTTTCATCAAATATCCCCCTCAGTGAGCAGATGCGCAGAACCCATAAATAAACCATGCCAACTCAAGGTCACAGGTGAAGGTCACAAGTTAACTTGTAATTTTGTGTCCGTTCCATATCTCCTTTACCTCTGGAAGGAATTTTTATTAAACTTTTGTGAAATATACCCCCTCAGTGTGGAGTACCCATAAATAAACAGGTGAAGGTCACAAGGCTGAGCCGTGATACAAAGTGCGGTGGGGGGATTTGGCTGTCCCTAGACTGCTTTCTTGTTCCATTTAGTTGTAAAATTTACTAGTTTTCACTCATCTAGTTTGTGGGTTTCTCCGGTATAACAACTTAAGAAAAAAATTGTAGTTTCATCAGCTGATTATATACACAGCTTGACTAGTATAGGAATGGTAGTATGATTAATTAAGCTGCTACATTTGTTTTCAAAGCATCATATAATTAGTATAACTTATATATTGGGTTAAGAGATCATGATGTTTTATTTTCGTGCCTCTTTAAGACAGGATAATAGAAGCAAGTTATGAGGAACCACAAGAAAAATCAGCTAAAGTGTTAATAAACAATAAACGAGTCTGTTTCAATTTGTTTGTGTATTATTTGTATCTCTCTGACGTAAAAAAACGCTTGTGGTTATTAGTTCTAGAACTACCGTAGAAACAGTTACCTGGAACTAGGATAACGTGAACTTGGGTGACTTGGATCTAGGATTTTGTTTGTTTGTATTGGAGTTAACGGCACAGTCAACACCATTTAGATCATTTTTGAGCCGGTCAGATTGTCTATCCGCACTTTCCTGGGCAGGCTTATATGTGAGCGATTAACCAGTACAGTGCACATTCTTTTGCCAGAAACTGAGGTAGCCTTTCAAAAAAGGACCATTTGTTCAAAACTAATGATGTCATTAGTTGACATATCATTAAAACTTTAATCATTTAATATGGCAAAAATACAGATGCCTTTGGAAAAAAAAATAATGTGAGCAGCTTTTGCAAAAGCTGCTCATATTTTTTTCAGCAAAAGTACTAGATTAGACTTAAACACATTGTACTTGCTAGAACAGTTAACATTTTGACCACTTACAAGCTTGTTAACAATGATTTGAACAGCTGGGAACAGGTTTGAATGTATTTGTTTGTTTGTTTGTTTTGGAGTTTAACAGCCCAGTCAACACTATTTTAGGTCATTTTTGAGCCGGTCAGTTTACCTATCCAAACTTTCATGGGCAGGCTTATACCTAAGTGGTTAACCAGTACAGTGCACATTCTTTCGCCAGAAACTGACAACTGCCTTTCTTGAATAAGCAAAAGGGAGGGAATGACCGTAGAAAAGGTTTCATGATCAATCTCCATGAAAGAATGTTGCCAACCCTGACAGGTATCAAGCCTGCGCCCTCCTGATCACCAGTCAGACGTGCATCTGAGCTACGGAGGCTGGCTGGTTTAAGTGTATAAGATCAGCATTTGTCACTGATAGTTTATAGTAACCTTGGTGCCTCATGTTCAAGAAGATCTTAAGACTTGCAGCTTGGAGCTTTTAGACATATAGCAAAGACTGTTGTTGATTGTATCATGACTTATAAAGTGTCCAGTTGGTCACCTTAGTTAACATATTGTTAAAACTTCGATCATTTAAGAAGGCAAATACACATTTTTTTATAGAAAAAATGTGAGCTGAGCTTTACAAATGCAAAAGCTGATCTCGAGTTCCGCAAAAGTACCGCTGTATGAAGTATTTTGCTTGCTAGAATAGTTTACATTTTGACCACTAACAAACTCTTCAAGATAAAGGTACACACTCATTAAACTAACAATGCTTGCAATAACTGGGCCTTGATCAACATTTGTGAGTGTCTGATGGCCAGATTATTGATCTTCTACCAAAAATTTTGCTTTAAGAAGATGTCTTTAAACTTGTTACATCAGCATATAATTGATTACACATTGCTTAGTACTGTTTTCTACCAAGGAAACAAAGAGGGCCACATGGAAGATTGGTACTAGTTTACAAAATGTGTTACCCTCTGTAAATCAAGTTGATTACTATCATTATTATAAATGGTTCTTCTTTTCGACATATAGCAAAGACTTAGGAGTTGATTTTATCTTGACTGGTATAATTCGCTCTGTTTTTAGATACACTTTTGGTCTTAAAAATAGCATTAGCATAATAAATGATGTAAGACAGGTATGTGTGGCAGCCAAAATATCAGGTACAAAAGACAAATTGCTACCACTAATCATCAACCTAACAAAAAACTCCAGATTTTTAGTAACAAGTTTGTGCCAAAATACACCTTCCCAACCCACTGAAGTAGGAAAAAGAAAGTTAAATGCTATAACAAATGCACTTTGGCTCTGCAGCACAGGTACCGATGAGAACAAAAGGTAACAGGTAATCATAATAAAAACCGTGTCGTAAGACACCCTGTCTTATTCCACATGCGAACAACAAAGGTGCAGATCAGACTGCGCATTTGCGCAGTCTGATCTGCGCCTTTGTTGTTCGCTGCTCGGATAGCATAATTGCTGTGCTTCTGTATACACCGAACAAAAAGACTCTGAGGAGCTTCGTAGACTAAAGCAGGCTGGTTTTTGTAATGCCCGGTGGCACACCCTGAAGACAAGTTTTCTTGTGCCGCGATTCATAATGTGTCGAAATATATTGACTGTATTCCTTGCGAAAGACTAATAGTATCGCAGAGAGAATTACAAGCACGAAATCTCAAAACATGAAACAATGCATACGGAATCTTTCTGATGCTCAAAACAGGCAGTACATCAGCACCTGATGATCTTTAATTTTGGGGAACTCCCATAATACCTTATTACCGTATTTCGGCGTGTATAATACGCACTTTTTTCTCTCAGAAATATGAAATCAAAACTGGGTGCGTGTAATGTAACAGAACACAAAACTTCCAACATTTTTCCAAGCGTTGTCGAAGTTTTGCGGTCGCGAAATCTAATGACAATCGCGAATTTACTACAAAATATTCTTGTTAGACCGACTTCAACGATAAACAGATAGTTTTGGACACCAAGCGAGCCCCTGAATATATTTTCTTACCTGGAAACTGTAATTACTTATTTTTGCTTCAGAAATTTGACTTTATTAACGCAATAACGAATGAAAGAAAAACCTGAATCTATATATAAATTTGATTGACAGCTAAGTAAGGGAAGCAACTGTGCGTAACTTTAATTTGAGCCAGGGCATTAATTTCCTGCAATTTAACACGTGCGTCCCCGCGAAAAATCAGACCCGCCTATACACCCATATAGTGTGACTAGATTTTTTTTAGCTTTCCTCAGATTGCACATTGAACACTGATAAGACTGCGCAGGCTGCTCTGAGTGAATGGTCATTGCTGGGCGCACATGAAAATTATAAAGATTTCTCTTCGTGGACAAAAGAGCAATCCTTAGAGCATTCAGCAAAGTTTGATAAGACTGCACAAATGCGCTGGGCTGCTCTGAGCAGACGGACTGTGCAGGGTGCACATGTAAATTGAATAGATTTCTCTTGCTGCACGAAGGAGCACAACGAAATTTGATAGGGTGCGCAAATGCGCAGGCTGCTCGGAGAAGACGGTCTTTGCAGGACGCACATGTATTTTGTAGAGATTTCACTTGCTGCACGAAGGAGCACAACGAACTTTGATAAGACTGCGCGAATGCGCAGGCTGCTCTGAGCAGACGGTCTTTGCAGGGCGCACATGTAAATTGTAGAGATTTCTCTTGCTGCACGAAGGAGCATTGGGCCCTTAGCTATCGTTACAGCGCACAAGGAACTGATCAGACTGCGCGACTGCACAGGCAGCTCTGAGCAGACCGTTCTCAGTGTGAATTGTAGGAAATTATTCCAAACAATATGACTGCTTGTAAATAAGAAGAGTCACTTCAGTATAAAAATATTCCATTTGCCTTTTTGTATATAATAAAATGAAGCGTTGCAGTATGACATGCTATCAACAGTGATTGGTGTTTATTGCACTGAGGTGTGAATTTCACAACAAACGGATTTAGAATACTGCAGTTGAGAAGGTGCTAATTATTGGACGTGTCAAGCGACTCAGAACTGTGGAAAACTGTGCCCAATATACACACATTTTGTAATCCCCAAGGGGGTGTCATAACAAAGACTTATTTTAACATTCTGGGTCTTGAAATTATTTTTCTGTCAAATAAAACTATTTTGTCATTATTTTTTTTTCACAAGATATAGAGAGAACAGTACCCTTAGAAATGACCCTTGTCACACTTCAATTATGTCTTTTGGCGACGATATTGGGGAAAAACTTATGATAATTTGTCTTGTATTCCCACAAAGAAAAAAATTACAGAACACATTTACACTTGTAATGTCACATTGCCATACACCGAATTCGTTTTAAGTCTGGAACAGGGAACCAACTTTTACCTGTGGGGCATCTGGGTAAAACTGAAGCGTGTTATATATACGAACTTATTTTTTTCCCGCCGATCAGACACTGAAAATCGGGTGCGTATTATACACGAGTGCGTGTTATACACGGCAAAATACGGTATATGTTCAATACAGTGTTTGGTATTGTCCAAAATTGCTCTTTCTCGTTCCTCACCCATTCACCCATAAACCACCAATTGCAGTTGTTGCAGACGTCATTTTCAAAAAATGTTTTAGCTCACCTGAGCACGAACTGCTCATGGTGAGCTATAGTGATCAGTGAATGTGCGTCATGCATCGTCCAACATCCGTCATCAACAATTTCAAATTATTTGCTTTAAAATGTTCTATAAAAAGGTTATCCTTTGGAAGCAAAGAAAACGCTGCAGAACTGAAACTATGGAGTGTACAAGTATTTCTGGGCCAGACTAGCTAGTTTCGTGTAAATTAGGCCTCATCAGTGACCCTTAAACATTTTCAAAACTCCACAATGTAATCAATGATCCCAAAGGACAAGAAAATTCAAACTACACTATGATGAAGGGCAGGTAGACATTTTACAGTCACCACACATTCCCTTAACACCAGCAGCTGTTACAAAGTGACGTTAAATATGTTCTGTAAAAGGGTTATCCTTTGGTAGCAAAGAATACACCACAGAACTGAAAAGTATGGAGTGTACAAGTATAAAATTATATTAAACCCTTGGGCCAATTTCTTCACAGGAATGTTTCCTATGTGGCTCTCTATAAGTCATTTCATCTCAATGTCGGGTAAAAGTCCCACAAAATTGGAAGCAATGACTCCAAAATGACCTTTACGGTGTTGACGGGGATGTTAAACCTCAAATCAAACAAACAAATCTAAAATAGCTAAAACTGTTCTGCTCCAGTGAACAAGATGGCCACCAGAGCTAAAAATAGAAAAAAAACATCAATAATTTGCTTCAAATGCTTACTCCTCCTATACCCTTGGCTCAATTTTGATTAAACTTCACAGGAATGTTGCATAGGTGGCTGTCTACCAAAATAGTTAATATCATGCTGCTCCTACAAGATGGCTGCCAGAGCTAAAAATAGAAAAATCTTTAAATGACTACTTCTCCTGTACCCCTGGGCCAATTTCATTCCATTTCCCTGTGGCTCAGTTTCACTTCAACTTCACAGGCATGTTGCTTAGGCGGCATTCTACCAAAATAGCTTTACTGGCCCCGATAGCTCAGTTGGTAGAGTGTCCGCTCCGGGGAACGGGAGGTCACGGGTTCGATCCCAGGCCGCGACATACCAAAGTCGTTAAAAATGGTACTAGCTGCTCCTCGCTTGGCACTCAGATTTACGGGGTAGAGCCAGGACTGGTCGACCCAGTGTCAGGATAATGTGACTGGGTGTGGTATCATGTAATGTGTCTGGGACATGATACTTCAGTGAGGCAGCACTATAAAAGTGAGCACTGAGCTCCCTGTGGCAACCAGACACCGTCGTGATATGACTGAAAAATTGTTGAAAGCGACGTTAAACCCGAATTCACACACACACACACACCAAAATAGCTTAATTTGTTGTGCTCCGATGAACAAGATGGCCACCAGATCTAAAAATAGAAAAACCTTTAAACGACTACTCCTTCCATAACCCTGAGCCAATTTCATTCAAATTTCATAGGAATGTTGCTTAGGTGACCCTCTCCTAAATCCACTTCGAAGAACAAGATGGCTGCCAGAGCTAAAGACAGAAAAACGTCAACAATTTGTTTGTAATTCTAACTCTTTCTAAATTTTGGGCCAGTTTTGGCCAAACTCCTACTAAAACCTTGACTCATTTATGCTTAAACTTCACAGGAATGTTGCCTAGGTGGCATTCTATCAAAGTAGCTAACACCATTGTGCTCCAATGAACAAGATAGCCACCAGAGCTAAAAATAGAAAAATCTTTGAACGACTACTCTTCCCATACCCCTGGGCCAATTTCGTTCAAATTTCATAGGAATGTTGTGTAGGTGACCCTCTACTAAAATAGCTAAAATTGTTTTGCTCCAGTCAAGATGGCCACCAGAGCTAAAAATAGAAAACTCTTTAAATGACTACTCCTCCCATTACCCCTGGGCCAATTTGATTCAAACTTCATAGGAATGTTGCTTAGCTAACCCTCTACCAAAATAGCTGATACGGTTTGCCTCTGATGAAAAATGGTCACCAGAGCAAAAAATTAAAAAGAAAAACACCAGCTTGAAATCAGGTGAGTGATTCAGGGCCATCTTGGCCCTCTTGTTTTACAAAGAAAATCAGGCTTGACATTTCATATGAATCATCTGCTGACATTCCACAGACATTTGAAGTGAAATGTACATTTCAAGTGAAAATGTTAAGTCTAAAGAACAAGTTTTAAATGTCTTTTGCTGAATAGTACCCTAAAGGCACCAAGAAAGAAGACATCTGATAATGTATATGTCTTCTGCTGTATCTTCTTGTAAAATTTTTAAAAATAGTTTTGCATACAGGCAAACAGTATGGAGGCTGATCAGACTGCTCCTATAGGGGCAGTCTGATTTGTTAGTGTGTTGGTGGGTGTGTGTGGGGGGGGGGGGGGGGTGCACATTGTTCTCAACAATGACTTTTACAGAAACAGTGGACAACAAAGAAGACAACAATTGTTGTGACTAACGTCCTGAAAGTTAATGGTAGCAATGAGCCATGAGCAGATCAGAGTCAGTAGCAAAATTATTTATCTCCGGTCTGAAAAATCGCCTTGTAGAGGTATGGTCCTAATCCTCACCATGCTGAACCTTGATAAGTCCCTTTTGGTAGATCCATTTCTGGTTTTGTTTGTTTGATTCATTTGAAGTTTAACATCCCCGTCAACACTGTAAAGGTCATTTTGGAGATGTTGCTTCCAATTTTGTGGGACTTTTACCCGGCATTGAGATGAAATGACATCTCAAGCCCTGTCACCCAATGGAACCAATAGGATTTATAAGCATGGACGGTCCGACTTGTGCGCACCGCTTGCCTGGGCAGGCTTAGATCCTCTAAGCGGTTTACCAGTACTCATGTGCGGGTCGGGTTCATCATGCATCATGCAGCCCATATATTTCTTCAAGCCCCGATAGGCGGGGGCCGTTTCTGGTAAAAATTGAAATCAAACAAAAGAGGGTAGAAAAATTTTGGGTGTGGGGAAGTTTAGTAAACTGGAATATTCAGCATGGTGAAGGTTCAGGGGAATGAATACCATCAGAGTGAGTAACTCTTCCAAAATTATTTTGTATTGCTTACCGAAAGAGAGAGAGAGAGAGAGAGAGAGAGAGAGAGAGAGAGAGAGAGAGAGAGAGAGAGAGAGAGAGAGGAGAGAGAGAGAGAGAGAGAGAGAGTTTTGTTTGTTTGTTTGTTTGTATTGGAGTTTAACGGCCCAGTCAACACCATTCAGGTCATTTTGAGCCAGTTTGAGAGAGAGAGAGTAGAATGAATACATAATTGCCCAGTCAACACCATTCAGGTCATTTTGAGCCAGTTTGAGATATATATATATATATATATATATATATATATATATATATATAAAGAGAGAGAGAGAGAGAGAGAGAGAGAGAGAGAGAGAGAGAGAGAGAGAGAGAGAGAGAGAGAGTAGAATGAATACATTTTCAGGGGAGGCAATGCCTGCAAAAATATTTTTATCTCCTTTATCAATAAAGGTCCACTGTTAAATTTAGGAAAGAATTTGCTCCTGAGGAACAAATTCTTTCCTTTAAGAGTAGACCCCTTTACCAGGGAGTTCATCTTATGGGAACAAGAACAGGAAGTCCCAAAACTTGTCTTTCCTGTACATCTCTGTTACGCTACTCGCGTTGTAAACCAGGGATTGCAGGATCGATTCAGGGCTTCCCCAGACTTTCGGATGAGTCTTTAAACTGAGGTTCCATCTCCGTATGACCTTAGCTGTTGGTGGGACTTAAAATTTAACACTCACTCACTCACTCCTGAACATGTCTCCTGTATCTAGGACTGGCTAATCAGTGCTAAAAAGATAATCGGTTATCATTCCTGTTATTGCGATCGATAATCGATTAGTGATCACTGCAGATTTGGTCATAATTTTACCTGTCTGGCTTTCTGTCCGAGCACGACTCCTACCATATACTGTACTTTGCCATATGTATTTGAACAGACAAGCTTGAGCAAACAGTGTAGACCCAGATGATTGCCGCAGAACAATGCGTCTCATCTTGGTCTGCACTGTTTGCCACTCATACAGCTATTTTAGGCGCAACTTTGCGTAGTACTGAAATTTTACTTATCAAATAATCGATTGCAAGCAAATCAGTAATGATAATCATTTTTCAGGAATTTATCGATTGTATAATCGGTTATCCGATTAATCGTGCCACCGTTACCTGTATCCATTCCCTCAGCAGTGGGTTTACCGAGAATCAGTCGACATTCAGTCTCCTTGGTGGTATTTGAAGCTAACAGAACTACTTGGTATGCCTTTGAGGTGAAAATCACAGACTTTTTCACCAAAAAGAAATAACCTGACCTGCTGTATACAAGGGTCATAACTTGTATCAGTTGTTCATGGCTTTGGTTGTTTTGCTTTTCTTTGTAGAGAAATATATGTTGAATTCAAAAAGATATCAGTATGATTATTATCTGAAAGAGATTTATGTAAATCTAAATTGTACTACATAGTGGAATTTAATCTTATTTTGTTTGAAGGTGTTTGACTGTTTGATATTGTTCTTTGCTATTTGTAAAAAACATGGTTGTTAATAGTTAATTTACTTAGAAGAGTTTTTTTTCAAACAACATTGGGGCTTGAAGAAATAAATGGGCGGCATGATGCTTCACGCAGAGCTGAAACCGACCGCAATTGAGTACTGGTAAACCGCTTAGAGGATCTAAGCCTGCCCAGGCAAAGCAGTGCGAGTCGGTCCATCCATGCTTATAAACCCTATTGGTTTCATTGTGCGACAGGGCTTGAGATGTCATTTCATCTCAATGTCGGGTAAAAGTCCCACAAAAATGGAAGCAACGTCTCCAAAACCTATACAGCGTTGACGGGGACGATAAACCTCAAATCAAACAAAGCCCTCTCTCAGGTGATCAGATCCTCTTTTTTGGCCAATATTGCATGTCATTGTGAGTGTCTTGCTATTGTGTGAGTACTAAGCGATTACATGTAGTTGAGACAAAAAAGTTGTTTTTTTATCTAAGAGAAATAATATGCCTGTGACAAAATTAATACTTCAAGCACTTCAGAAAATTAAAGAGCAGGCTTAAAACCATTCTTAATTTTTATTTTTCAGGGGTAAAAAGGCTTGACAAGTCAGTCATCTGCTGGATTGACAATTCACATGTAATTTCAAGCCTTATTTTCTCTGATCAGAGCCTGCACTGTTTACTGACAGAATTTTCCATCAAAAATAGAATAAAAATGCAAAAATAGGCCTACCACCCCTTATGTGACAAATGAACTTGTCCAACATATAGCAATGGAAGAGTTCACTAGTATACAATGGGTTAATGCTGATGATGTTACCCCTTCATGATTCATTTTCCTGTGATCTTGACAAAATTGTAGAACAACTTTGTTTGTTGTTAATGCCAGTGAACTCTCTGATGAAAGTATGACTGAATGAATGAGTTCTTGTAAGTTTCTTTGTTGTAGAGAAAAATTAGATTTAGTACAGATAAATAAATAGAGAGAGCAATTATATCAATTATTGTTAGTAGTGTTGGGATAATACTAAACCTGCTGCTTCCTTGTTGGTTGTTGTGGTATTTAACCCTTGTCCTGCTGAGCCCCGGACATGTCTTATCTTTGAAACAATGTAGATCCAGATCAGATGGCTTCTGAAGAAGCCATCTGATCAGGATCTTCATTGTTTATCATTCAGTTTATGAATTTGTTGCAGTGATTTGCATCAAGAAATCTGATTGGTTGATAAGCAGTGGTAGTTGTGGCATATTTAAATATTCAGCATGTCAAGGGTTAAATTCAGTTCTGATTCTGGTATTGATTGAATCAGTGGACTGAATGAGGTTTTTAGCTTTTGTATTTTTGGACATTTGTTGATCAGGTAGGTAGTAGCTTTTATTGAAGTTTAACCCTTTTTGTACCAAATTGAATCTTCCTCCTTATACAGTGAAATTCCACTATTAAGACCACTTAAAATTAGGACTAATTCTGCAATAAAAAGCTTATTTTTAAGGGTACACTTAATTTTTCTTTGTGTTTTCTGCCTGCAGTGTCTTCTGGTCAGGGACCTCCTTTGGGACTGTTCAAAAGTGGTCTTCAAATGTTGGTCTTTAAGACCACTTTTGAACAGTCCCAAAGGTGGTCTTAATATAGGAATTTTACTGTATATAGCAGGAGTCCACTTCAAAATTTAGGGGTGTCAGGTTGTGATTTTGGTCAAAATTTATTTGGAAAATGGCTGAACTTTTTGCAAACATTGTAGGCTCTGATCAGACGCCGCATTTTGAATAGTCTCAAAGGTGGTCCCTGACCAGAGGACATTGTGTTCAGAAAGCATGAAGCAAGCATAACTGTACCCTTCTAAATAAGCTTTTCAAAGCAGAATTAGTCTTAACCCATATTATGGAAACCCCAAAACGGGTAATTGGCAAACAGCGCAGGCCCAGATCAGATGCGGCAGAATGCAGCGTCTGATTAGGGCCCAAACTGTTTTAACAAAGTTTAATAAAGTTTGTTTGACAAATATTTTGAAATTTACCCGGATATTATATATGAATAGTCATAGAAATAATAGCCTCATGTTCATAATGTTAACAAGAAATATCTTGAAAAAAGATATTAGTGCCAGAGTTTAACAAGGGTATGAAAAACTCAGAGGGCTGCAAGCTTTTTTAAAGCTAAAACTTTCAAAGTAATAACTTAAAGCCACATGCTCAGTGACCATAGACCACATTGGGGCTGGATTATTATTCTGCCTCAACAAAATTTGACATATACAAACAGTGAAATTCTGATATTAAGAGTGGCAAATCACATCAAGCAAACCTTTGGAGTAGGTCTTTCAGAATAGTTCCATAACTGTTGTCAAATCTGGGGAGTCAAGCTACTTTGGAGCAATCTGTTTTCACTACTCTGCCAGGTTGTTCTTGGGAGAGAGTAAAGTGCTGCAATTGAATTACTCGGTCAGCCACAACCATATGTGCCTTTTCATATATTAAAGCATTAAATTTGTGCCTCTTCATCATAAAAGCATAATAATTGATCTATTAAGTGATCTTTTAGGCCTAAAGAGGCCATGAAAACTGGATATGAAAATGTTAAATGTTTATTTTGTTGCAAACATTTTAAACATATTTTGCATACAGGCAAACAGTGTGGACCCTGATCCACACTGTTGAGTGTGGACCCTGATCCACACTGTTGGTAATAATGACTTTTAAAGCAACAGCAGAGATAAAGCAGATGACAAAATTGTAGTGATTGGTATTTTATGGGTCAGTAACTGTTACAACTATGTCAGACTCAATTGGTGTAAAATATACTTCCTGAAAAAGATTAGATGTGCAATTATGGGAGCAAGAAGAGGAAGAAGATGAAGAAGAAGAAGAATTTGGAAAATCACAGCCTCATTTTTTTTTTTTTGAGACCTGAGGAATTTATCACCCATAAAGATCATGAAAAAATCATAATGCTGTCTTAACCAGATGGTTTATCTTACCTTAACATATAGATTATCTGGTATCAAAAATACATATTTTACTTATAAGATAACCTTCCGTTGATAATTTATCAAAAACCTCAAAATATGTGTTGCTTTTAAGCAGCATATTGTCAAAGTGTATGATTGGATATTTTTTCCTCACCTGTAAGAATTTGAGCCACGTCTTGAGAAAACCTGTTTTATGGTATATGCGAAAAAAGGTGCAAATCTAGTGCTAATACAGTGGTAGTTTTGCTGACAAAATGTGAGTAGCTTTTGCACATGCATTGTTAGCCAAGCAAGCCACATTATTCCAGTCCGGATTCTTTGCCCCCTCCCATCATGGCTTGAGGAAATAGATGGGCTGCATGATGCTTCCACGCAGAGCTGAAACCGGCCGCACACTTAAGTACTGGTAAACCGCTTAGAGGATCTAAGCCTGCCCAGGCAAAGTGGTGCGAGTTGGACTGCCCATGCTTAAATTATAAACACAGTATTTGTTTCATTGGGCAACAGGACTTGGGATGTCATTTCATCTCAGTGTGAGGTAAAAGTCCCACAAAATTGGAAGCGATGTAGGCTGCATGATGCTTCCACACAGAGCTGAATCCGGCCCGCACACTAGTACTGGTAAACCGCTTAGAGGATCTAAGCCTGTCCAGGAACCGCGGTGCGAGGTGGACTGTCCATGGTAATAAACCCTTTTGGTTTCATTGGGCGACTGGGCTTGAGATGTCATTTCATCTCATTGTCGGGTAAAAGTCCCACAAAATTGGAAGCAACGTCTCCAAAATGACCTTTACAGTGTTGACAGGGACGTTAAACCTCAAATCAAACAAACAAACAAAGTCTCCAAAAGGACCTATACAGTGTTGATGGGAACATAAAATACAAAATCAAACAAAAACTAGTCCGGATTCTATAGATTCTTACCAACACTCTGACCCCCACATTGATAAGCTTACTAGTGTGGTTATTTTGTATAAGGTTATTTTGTATAAAGATCAATTCCCCGGATTTGCCACAAATGAATGATAATCATGAGTACATCAGCACTGGAAGAACTTCTGTGTTTAGTAACTTTGGGTCAGTTGACAAACAATGGACCCAGAAATCTATGTACAGCTTCAGGGGAGACAACTATTTTAGTCTTCCTCATCTTGCTGAACAGACAACCCCTGCCTTTGCAAACAGTGTAGATCTGACGAAGCCATCTGATCTGGATTCACACTTATTGTCTTGCAGTTTGTGAATTGAGTGAGTGAGTGAGTTTTAGTTTTACGTCCCACCAACAGCTAAGGTCATACGGAGACGGGACCTCGGTTTACAGACTCAAATGAAAGTCTGGAGAAGCCCAGGATCGATCCTGCAATCCCTGGTTTACAAGGCGAGTAGCGTAACCACTGCACCACGGAGGCTTCTAGTTTGTGAATTGAACAAATACATTAGATTACATGAAGTGATTGGGTTGGTGGATAGTCAGAAATGGGTGTGGCTAAATCAATATATTCAGCAGGATAAGGGTTAAAAATATTTTTCAAAGCTCTTGCTGAATATTCAGTTTAGCCACACCCATTTCTGACTTTGGTTCAATCACATTACTTCATGTTATTTATTCTTACAAATCCATAAACTTCATGTCAAACAGTGTAGATCCTGATCAGATGGCTTCTTCAGAAGCCATCTGATCTGGATCTACACTGTTTCCAAAGATAGGCGGTGTCGTGAACAGCATGATAAGAGTTAACATAGCAGCTGATGCCAAAACAGATATCTCCAAAGCTACATGTATGTTCCTCTTTGTAATGGTTTGAGCATTGTAAGAATCCATTGTTTGGCAGACAGAATATAAGCAACTGAGCTGACCTCGTATGACCTGTCAGACAAAAAACAGGAATAATAGCTACAAGATAATGAACTTGGAAAATTTTTGCACTGGTATAGCTTAAAACAGGGAATGGATAGAGTGGAAGAGTAACTTGAAGATTCCACCCCCACCCCGACCGCACACACAAGAAAAAACATTTCATATACTACAAGAAAAAACAAAACAAAACATAAATGGCATGGCCTAGAAAAATTGTTGATTTGTCTTTCCTGGAGAAACCTTGGAAATTTGCTTATACATAGAATTTTGCTGATGTGCAGGCTCAATGATCTGGGACTTAGGTGGCATGATATCATGTTATATACATTTCATAGTACTGTAGCAGCTTAATTTATTGTCCATCACTACAAGAACTAACCTCTTCAACCCAATAAAATTGTTTACAGAAGGCCAGGTAGGCTTATTATAAACATTTCATTATAATGCTACACTCCAGGATTTTCAGCAATCTGTGTTGCATGACTTCAATTTCGATGGTTGAGTTAGAACTGTATATCCTCTGATCAGCTGGCATCTGGATCTATACCATAGGTAGCTGGTAGATGGTCACCCAAGGAACATTCCTGTAAAATTATTTTGAAATCAGACCATTAGCCTAAGAGGAGTTGACATTTAAAGTTGTTTTTTTTTTCCAATTTAGCTTTGGTGGCCATTTTGTTCAACAGAGCAGAATCAGTTTAGCAATTTTGGTAGAGGGTCGCCCTAGAAATTTCATGTGAAATTGTTTTGAAATCAGACCATTACCCTAGGAGGATTTGTCATTTAAAGGTTTTTCTAAGATTTTTCTATTTTTAGCTCTGGTGGCCATTTTTTTCAGCGGAGCGGAACTGGTAGAGGGTCACTCAAACAGTGCAGACCAAGATCAGACTGCTCCTTCTGGTCTACACCATTTGCCATTCCTTCTCCATTTTTTTTTTGACTCCTTGCTAGATCGGGAAACAAACTTGAAAATTTTTTAGGAGAATTACAGCAAGTCCTCAGGGTGTTCGAGTTTTTAGGATTCTTATGGTAAACATAAGTAAGTCAGAGCATGACAAAACTTGCAAGAATGCCAGTGCAACCAGTGAAGATTCCATCAGCCTGTGCATCAAGCTTGGCAGACCAGAGCATTGTTCCAGATAAGAATGGATTTGTTTGTTTGAATTGAGGTTTAATGTCTCCGTCAACACTATTTAGGTCATTTGATAAGGATGGATAACAAAGATAATTAAGGGCTACTTTTCAATTTAGGGATTTTTTTTTTATTTCTGATTAGAGACATATGATGTGGGTATATATTTGGGGATAATTAAGGGATAATTTTCCTTATTTCTGGTTAGAAACATGATGAGGCTATTTGTGGATAATTAAGGGATAATTTTCCTTTTTTCTGGTTAGAAATATTATATGGCTATTTGTGGATATTTAAGGTATAATTTTCCTTTTTTCTGGTTAGAAATATGCTGCAGATATTTGTGGATAATTAAGGGATGATTTTCCTTATTTCTGGATAGAAACATGATGTGGCTATTTGTGGATAATTTAGGGATAATTTTCCTTTGTTTTCTGGTTAGAAATATGATGCTGCTATTTGTGGATAATTAAGGGATAATTTTCCTTAACTATGGTTAGAAATATGATGTGGGTGTTTGTGGATAATTAACGCATACTTTTCCTTATTTCTGGTTCGAAATATGATTTTGCTATTTGTGGATCATTAATTGATAATTTTCCTTATTTCTGGTTAGAAACATGACATGGCTATTTGTGGATAATTAAGGGATAATTTCTCCTTATTTCTGGTTAGAAACATGATGTTGCTATTTTTGGATTATTAAGGGATAATTTTCCTTATTTATGGTTAGAAGTATGATGTGGCTATTTGTGGATAATTAAGGGATAATTTTCCTTATTTATGGTTAGAAGTATGATGTGGCTATTTGTGGATAATTAAGGGATAATTTTCCTTATTTATGGTTAGAAGTATGATGTGGCTATTTGTGGATAATTAAGGGATAATTTTCCTTATTTTTGGTTAGAAATATGATGTGGCTATTTGTGAATAATTAAGGGATAATTTTCCCTTTTCTAGTTGGAAACATGATGTGGCTATTTGTGGATCATTAAGGGATAAATTTCCTTATTTTTGGTTAGAAATATGATGTGGCTATTTGTGAATAGTTAAGGGATAATTTTCCCTTTTCTAGTTGGAAACATGATGTGGCTAGTTGTGGATAATTAAGGGATAAATTTCCTTATTTATGATTAGAAATATGATGTGGCTAATTGTCGATAACTAAGGGATAATTGTCCTTATTTCTGTTAAGAAACATGATGTGGTTATTTGTGGATAATTAAGGGATAAATTTCCTTTGTTTTCCGGTTAGAAATATGATGTGGGTGTTTGTGGATAATTAAGGGATAATTTTCCTTATTTATGGTTAGAAACATGTGGGTATTTGTGGATAATTAACGGATGCTTTTCCTTATTTTTGGTTAGAAATGTAATATGGCTATTTGTGGCTAATTAAGGGAATATTTTCCTTATTTCTAGTTAGAAATATGATGAGGCTATTTGTGGATAATTAAGGGATAATTTTCCTTATTTATGGTTACAAATATGATGTGGCTATTTGTGGATAATTAGGGCCCCGCACTGAAAGTGTGGGTGCCCTATAGTAATCACTCTGTCCGTCCGTCTGTCTGTCCGTCTGTCCGTCCACAAATTTTTCCTACTCCTCTGATAGCGCTGCCGGGGCCCTGGTCAGTTTCACTGACAGTTCTAGGTAAGGGATAATTTTCCTTATTTATGGTTACAAATATGATGTGTCTGTTTGTGGATAATTAAGGGATAATTTTTCTTATTTCTGGTTAGAAATATGGTGTGGCTATTTGTGGATAATTATGGGATACTCTTCCTTATTTCTGGTTAGAAATATGATGTGGCTATTTGTGGATAATTAAGGGATAATTTTACTTATTTCTGGTTAGAAATATGATGTGGCCATTTGTGGATGATTAAGTGATAGCTTTCTTTTTTTCTGGTTAGAAACATGATGTGGCTATTTGTGGATAATTAACCTTTAGCATGCTGAATTTATTTTTTTATTGATACTCTGTCCCACTGAATTGTTTTTATCAAATACTACAATTTTCAGCAACTTTTAACACGCAAAAACCCGTATTTTTCTTGATTTCTCCACCATTCAAAGCATATGGAAAACGAAAGTAGCCCACTGTCTCTCAGCTGAGTCGAAAAATCGTTTAAAACACCCTTTCAGAGCGTATTTTGGTCTCGATTGGATCAAGTTCGTCAAAAAGTAGTGATTTCCTAAAAAAAATTGCATCCTTACCCAGAAAACCCGAAGAAAATCCATCCAAAAACATCGAAACGGCAAGTTTTTTTTTTCATCGATGCCCGGATGTTATTTGATACCGAAATGCCAAACCGCACCGAAAAACGAGAGTTCCTCCTTTAACTATGAGTCGCACCAAGCACACCAATCAATTTTGGCGCACAATTGCGCCCACAGCGTGGCGCCATTACATTTTCACGGGCGCACGAATGCGCCCACAGCATGCTAAAGGTTAAGGGATAATTTTTAGCTCGCCTGTACGAAGTACAAGGAGAGCTATTGTTGTCACCTCGGATGGCGTGTGCGTTTGCATTTGCGTTTGCGTTCCCGTCACACTGCGTTAAAGTTTTTCAAATGCTTATATCTCAACAGTCACTCATCACAGACCACTCATATTTGGAACTTAAGTACCTGGGAGGGTCCTCTGATGTTCAAAGAGAACAGACCCCTGGGTTCATGCCCCGGGGTGGGGCTAGGGGTCAAAATCTAGAACACCTTTGTAATTCTGTGTTAAAGTTTTTGAAATGCTTATATCTCAACAGTCACTCATCACAAAGCATTCATATTTACAACTTGGATACCTGGGAGTGTCTTCTGAGATTCCAAGACAACACACCCCTGGGTTCATGCCTGGGATTGGGGATGGGGTGGGGCTGGGGGTCAAAATCTAGGACACCTTTGTAATTTGTTGTATACCTTTCCATTATACTAACGAGTTCATCATCATCATCATCAACGGATTTTTGATTAACGTGCAGGTACAGGGGCAACGTCCACATAAGTGGGCCCCCTTCCAGGTAGCTGGCTTGCTGCACGCATGGCAGATCTTACACCAGATCTCCAGGCTTGTCTATCATGAGGATCGATAGCAGAGAGCTTCCATTCTCTGCAATCTCTTTCTGTTAGCTGCTTCCAGGTCATCTTGGGCCTTCCTGGCCCCCGCTTTCCACTTACCTGTATGTCACAGGCAGTCTTGATTGCACCGTTGGAGCGTTCCACATGTCCATACCAGCGAAGTCTTCTCTCTTTCAGGATGAGGTCCAGGTCCTCAATGCCAAGACGCTCCAGTAACTCACTGGACCTGATGGTGACAGTGTCCTGTGGCTTGACATTGCAGATCTGTCTGATCATTGCCCTGTCATTTCGCTGCAGACGTTGGAGGTTTGGCTTTGTCAATGGCCATGTCTCACTGGCATGGAGCATTGCGCTCCGCACACAAGAGCTATACACACGGCCACGTGTCTTGAACGAGAGGTGGCGGGAAGAGAGAACTGGTAGCAACTCCTTGAATTTCTTCCAGGCTGTTTTCACACGTGATGTAGTTGAAAGGTCGCAACCACCCCCTGCAGAGAGCATATCACCTAGGTAGCAGAAGGAAGCTACAACCTCCAGCTTGTCTGATCCGACTTGAACTTCCCTCTGTGGTCTGCCATCTAAGGGGCGTGCAGTTCCTTGGCACCGTGTACACCTGTACTCAGGGTCCTCTATCAAGCGTTTGAGCCCACTGCATTTCTTGTGCACCCAGAACTTGCAGCCATTACAAAAGATACTGTTGCTGCCAACTCCAGTGCGACATACAGCGCATGGGAACTGGCCTGTACTCTGCAAGAGGTCCAGACCTGTACCACAGATCATGATCTTTGTCTTTCCTGCATTCACTCTCAGCCCTTTCGCCTCCATTGCCTCTTTCCAAGTTAAGAGCCTCCTGACACATTCCTCAAGGGATTCAGCTATGATGACAAGGTCATCAGCATACAGGTCCTCCCAGGGGACTCCAGAGCGGAACTCGCATGACAAGGCTTCAAGCACAATGATGAAAAGCAGTGGGCTGAGAACAGAGCCTTGATGAACACCCACCTTCACCTCGAATTCTTCACTGTAACCATCACCGACGCGGACACGGCTCCGAGCATTTGCGTACATCCCTTGGACCAGTTTCACAATCCACTCGTCCACTCCAAGTTTTCTTAGTGCCCACCAGATGACTTTCCGAGGCACTCGATCAAATGCCTTCTCCAGGTCTACAAAAGCCATGTAGAGTCTCTTGTTGGCCGCCAGATACTTCTCTTGCAGCTGTCGGACAACAAAAATTGCATCTGTTGTGCCTCTTCCTGGGACGAAGCCAAACTGGGAATCGTCGATGGACACCAACTGCCTAATGAGGCCATCCACAATCCTCTCCAGGACTTTCATGACCTGTTCTGTCAGCTTGAGACCACGGTAGTTGCCCCGTTCCAATGCATCGCCCTTGCCCTTGTAGAGACAGACAATGAAACTCTGTTCCCAGTCAGAGGGTACCTTCCCATCACGGATGATTGCAGCTGCAAGGTCACGGATCATCGAGGCACCCGCATCACCTGCAGCTCTTATCATCTCCACCACTATGCCAGAGGGACCAGGTGCTTTGCCAGTCTTCATCTGAGAGATAGCCTTCTTAACCATATCAATAGTGATTGGGATGGGTGGCCCTTCCACTGGTGGTTCATCAGACAGGTAGTCTGGGTCGAAATATAGACACAATTGGTTATACATCAGCCAATCAAGTGACATTGGTTCAAGTGTAAAAGGGTGAAGGTCATGGTGACCTACATTTCACGGTCCAGTGATTTTGCCTTATATCTTGAAGTCTATTTGTTGGAGAAATGTCATACCTGGGATATTAGTTCCATGTGACTCCACGATTGACCTCAAAATATATCTAGGTCACTGTGACCTATATTTCATGGTTCAGCGATTTTGCCTATTATCTCGAATACTATTTGATGGAGAAATGTCATACCTGGATAATTAGTTCCATATGACCCAATAATTGACCGCAAAATATATCTAGGTCATGGCGACCTACATTTCACGGTCCAGTGATTTTGTCTATTATCTTGAATACTATTTGATGGAGAAATGTTATACCTGGGTTATTAAATGCAGGTGACCCCATTATTGACCTCAAAATATATCTAGGTCACTGTGACCTATATTTTATGGTTCAGCGAATTTGCCTATTATCGAGAATACTATTTGATGGAGAAATGTCATACCTGGATTATTAGTTCCATATGACCCAATAATTGACCGCAAAATATATCTAGGTCATGGTGACCTACATTTCATGGTCCAGTGATTCTGTCTATTATCTAGAATACTATTTGATGGAGAAATTTTATACCTGGGTTATTAGTTGCATGTGACCCAATAATTGACCTCAAAATATATCTAGGTCAGTATGACCTATATTTCATGGTTCAGTGATTTTGCCTATTATCTTGAATACAATTTTATAGAGAAACGTCATACCTGGATTATTAGTTCCATGTGACTCTATAATTGACCGCAAAATATATCCAGGTCAGTATGACCTATATTTCATGGTTCAGTGATTTTGCCTATTATCTTGAACACTATTTGATGGAGAAATGTCATACCTGGATTATTTATTCCATGTGACCCCATGATTGAGCTTGAATTAATATCTAGGTCAGTGTGTCCTATATTTCATGGTTCAGTGATTTTTCCTATTATCTTGAATACTATTTGATGGAGAAATGTCTTACCTGGATTATTAGTTCCATGTGACCCGATGATTGACATGGAAATATATCTAGGTCCTTGTGACCTATTTTCATGGTTCAATGATTTTGCCTTATAATTCAGATACAATTTGATCCTGAAATGTAATATCTGGAATATATGTTCCATGTGACCTGATTATTGATCTCAAATATATCAAGGTGAATGTGACCTATATTTCATGGTTAATAAATTTTTCCTTCTATCTTGAAGTCGCGAAACAGGCGAGCTATGCTGTCTGGCGACAGCTCTTGTCCATATTTCTGATTGGAAACATGATGTGGCAATTTGTGGATAATAAATGGATAATTTTCCTTATTTCTGGGTGAGAACTTGATGTCGCTATTTGTGGATCATTAAGGGATAATTTTCCTCATTTCTGGTTAGAAATATGATGTGGCTATTTTTGGATAATTAAGGGATAATTTTCCATATTTCTGATTGGAAACATGATGTGGCAATTTGTGGATAATAAATGGATAATTTTCCTTATTTCTGGGTGAGAACTTGATGTCACTATTTGTGGATCATTAAGGGATAATTTTCCTCATTTCTGGTTAGAAATATGATGTGGCTATTTGTGGATAATTAAGGGATAATTTTCCATATTTCTGATTGGAAACATGATGTGGCAATTTGTGGATAATAAATGGATAATTTTTCCTTATTTTTTTTTTTTTTTTTTTTTTCTTCCAATACTTCTTAACCTCATAAGAGGACAACAGAAGGGTATCCGGTATACCAAGTGCTAAAGGGGGTTAGCTGAAATAAAAGGTAAGCAAAGTAGGTGAGATGAGTTTGTACAGTGCAAAAAGAAAGTTAGTATAGTTAAAAGATAAAACAGAATCTGGTGACTTAGGGGGACACATGCACCTCCTGGCAGACAGCAAGACAGAACTGTGCCAAGGTTGGTAGCAAGACAATATAGGCTGGAAGAGCGTTCCAGTGTATAATTGATCTTGGGAAGAAGCTGTACTTGTGATAGTTGGTCTGGGTGGGGATTTGCTTGTATGCCAAAGGGTGGATAAATTTCTGGGTGAGAACTTCGCTATTTGTGGATCATTAAGGGATAATTTTCCTCATTTCTGGTTAGAAATATGATGTGGCTATTTGTAGATAATTAAGGGATAATTTTCCTTTGTTTTCTGGTCTGAAATATGATATGGCTATAATGTGGATAATTAAGAGATAATTTTCCTTATTTTTGGTTGGACATATGATGTCGCTATTTGTGGATCATTAAGGGATAATTTTCTTATTTCTGGTTAGAAATATGATGTGGCTATTTGTGGATAATTATTAGATAATTTTCCTTTTTTCTGGTTAGAAACATGATGTGGGTATTTGTGGATCATTAAGGGATAATATTATTTATTTTGGTAAGAAACAGTTATGATGTGGTATTTGTTAATATAACCTTCATGAGGCAATTCTCTCAAGTACCCACAACAATTATGCTTTAAATTAGAAATAAGGAAATTATCCCAGAATTATCTTTGTTATGCATCATTATCTGGAGCTATGTCAGAGTCTTTGCTTGGTGTCCTATGGTTGCCCAGGAGCTATAGAAGGCTCATGCAAAACAAGGGTTTGATCAGACTGTAGATGCACAGGCCAATTCTAATCCATGATTGTTGCCTATGATAGGTCTTGTACCCTTTGACGTACTCAGATAATGATGGTTTTGTAATTTGTGACATTTTCAGTAGCAGTATATTTGTTAATCCCTGGCTGCGAAGCGGAACGGGGATTATAGGAATGGCCTTCATCTGTCTGTTTGTCCTTCCGTCCTTCTGTGTGTCCGTGACACTTTCTTGTCCACTCCGTATCTCTTAAACCCTTCAATAGATTTTCATTAAACTTTGGTCAATTATTCGTCTCAGTGAGCTGATGTGCAAAACCCATAAATGAACCATGCCGACTCAAGGTCAAGGTCACAGTTGAACGTCACAAGTTTGAAACTTGAAATTTTTTGTCCGTTCCATATCTCCTTTACCTTTGGAAGGATTTTCATTAAGCTTTGGTCAAATATTCTTCTCAGTGAGTTGATGTGCAGAACCCATAAATGAACCATGCTGACTCAAGGTCAAGGTCACATTTGAAGGTCAAGTATTTAAAAGTTTGATTTTTGTATCCGTTCCATATCTCCTTTACCCTTCAAAGGATTCTCACTAAACTTTGGTCAAATATCCCCCTCAGTGAGATGATGTGCAGAACCCATAAATGAAGCATGCTGACTCAAGGTCAAGGTCACATTTGAAGGTCACGAGTTTAAAACTTTGAATTTTTTGTCCGTTCCATATCTCCTTTACCACTCAAAGGATTTTCATTAAACTTTGGTCAAATATCCCCCTCAGTGAGCTCATGTGCAGAGCCCATAAATGAATCATGTCAACACCAGGTTAAGGTCACATTGGAAGGTCACGAGTTTGAAACTTTGAATTTTTTGTCCATTCCATAACTCCTTTACCCTTAAAAGGATTTTCATTAAAATGTTGGTCAAATGTCCCCCTTAGTGAGCTGATGTGCATAACACATAATTAAACCATGCCGACTCAAGGTCACAGTTGAAGGACACGAGTTCAAAACTTTGTATTTTGTATCCGTTCAGTATCTCCTTTACCCCTGGAAGGATTTTCATTAAACTTTCATCAAATATCCCCCTCGGTAAGCTGATGTGCACAAATAAACCATGCCAACTCAAGGTCAAGGTCACAGGTGAAGGTCATGAGTTTGAAACTTGGAATTTTTTGTGTGTTCCATATCTCCTTTACCCCTGGAAGGATTTTCATTAAACTTTTGTGAAATATACCCAACAGTGAGCTGATGTGCAGAACCATAAATAAACCATGCTAACCCAAGGTCAAGGTCACAGGTGAAGGTCACAAGGTTGAGCCTTGATACAAAGTGTGCCGGGGGATTTGGCTGTCCCTGAGACTGCTTTTTTGTTTGATTTGAGGTTTAACGTCCCCGTCAAAACTGTATAGGTCATTTTGGAGACGTTGCTTCCAATTTTGTGGGACTTTTACCCAACATTGAGTTGAAATGACTTCTCAAGCCCTGCCGCCCAATGAAACCCAAATGGTTTATATGCATGGACAGTCTGACTCGCACAGCATTTTCTGGGGATGCTTAGAACCTCTAAGCGGTTTACGAGTGTTCATGTATGGTAAGTTTCAGCTCTGCACTTAAGCATCATGCAGCCCAATCTATTTCTTCAAGCCCCGATGGGCGGGGGCTGCAGTAGCAGTATAAAAAAGATCAGAATTTATTGTGAAAACAGCTGTTTTTGTATGTTCAGTTTTAAGAAACTATGAATTTTAATACCTGTGTAAGGATGGTAATGTTTTTACCTGAAACAAAAGCTATTTTTGTTATTATCTATCATAAACTCTTGTACCATAACTGACCGGTTCATAAACTGTCAGATCTTCATGTTTATAAAACACTAACTTTTGGTTTTCCTGTTAAAGGTGAATATCAGCAAAGATATTGACTTCTTAGCCCTATAAATACCATAATTATAAGTAAGCCCTCCTCGAAAGCTGAACAGGCATATACCTAGATGTTATTATGAAACGAACAACCTCCGCAAATGGCGCAGACCAAGATCAGACTGTTTTAGGAGCCAACTGATCTGGGTCTGGACTGTTTGCCTTTACAATAGAAGACTTTTGATACATATCGCAGAAATTAAAATTATGTCCAGAATTCAGGTTAATTTCGATAAACATCTAGGAGCTGCCTACTGTAGGGGCCATAAGAAGTGCAATAGGCTGCCTATAGGCTGCCTATGGGAAATTTGCCATGCAAATTTTGAGTGGTCTCCTTATATGCATAGGCAGCATACAGATAATGGCTAAAGGAGGAGGGGGTGCCTATAGGCAGCTCATAGGTACAGTAGGCAGCTAACAGATCTGGAGCTGCCTACTGTGCCTTTTCTGCTTCCTGACATCTTTCATTGGCTACTGAGCTGGCTACTGAGCTGCCTACTGCTGCCTCTGAAATGGATTTGGAGCTCTCTTGCCTATTAAGCTGCCTATAGATATGTTAACCCTTGTCCTGCTGAATATTCATACATGCCACACCCACTACCAATTATCAACCAATTAGATTACTTGATGCAAGTTATTGCAACAAATTCACAATCTGAATGGCAAACAATGTAGATCCTGATCAGATGGCTTCCTCAGAAGCCATCTGATCTGGATCTTCATTGTTTGAAAGGTAAGACATATCCAGGGTCAGAAGGACAAGGGTTAATGAAATATTTATATAGATTACAGTACTAAGTTTGAGAATGAACAGAAATGGTTTATGTACCACATAAAAAGGAAAGTGAGTTTTAGAAGGAACACTTCTACAGTCATAAATGCATTAACTAAATTTCTTGTACCTCATAAAAAGGTCTTTTAAAGATGAGCTTTCATAAAGAAATTAAGCCGGTTGTGAGAAAATGTGCTAGAAATATTGGCTGCCAGTAACTGCAGCTTCTAGTGCACTTGCAAATATGTGACACCTTATTGGATAACCTAAAAAAATCTACAGTGGTATATCCTGCACTATACTGTCAGAAAGCAGACATCATCAAATATTGTGCATTTCATTGGCCATCATTCGAATTTAAGCAAATGACAACTTCTGTTTTTGTCCCCACCCCTCATTCCAGGCCCCACCCCACAGTTTCTGTACTTATGCACATTGCAAAGACTCAGACAGTATAAGCAAACACTTGCTGTATACTATATGGAGTTCGGTTGGACGACGTCAAAGCCCCCTTCAAAACCATTTTCTCGGCCAAGTTTCAGAGACAATGATTCAACCTACCAGAACTCAGCACTTTGATTTTGTTTGGCATGTACGTACTTCTGTTTAACCCTTCTCTTGCTGTTCACGACAACCCCTATCTTTGGAAACAGTGTAGATCCAGATCAGGTGGCTTCTGAAGAAGCCACCTGATCAGGATCTACACTGTTTGGCATTCAGTTTATGAATTTGTAGCAATAAATTACATCAAGTAATTTGATTGGTTGATAGACAGAAATGGGTGTGACATATATGAATATTCAGCAGAACAAGGGTTAACAGGGAGTAAAATAGAAGATGACCATTGTTTGTAGAGTCTGGCAACTGCTCAACTTGTAAAGTACTTAATTATCAGATGGATGGGCAGCTTTATGATGGCTTAAACATACTTGTCCATGGTGATTGCGAATGTAGACATCAGTCAGAAATATGGGAATCAGCTCAGGTTATTGTAGTCTGTGTGTCTTACCTGTTAGATCAGAATCAGAGCAAGGTGAACTTCTTCATTAACCCTTTTTGTACCAAATGGAATCTTCCTCCTTGTATATAGCAGGAACCCATTTCACAATTTAAGTCAGGTTGTGTTTTCTTCAAAATTTACTTGGAAAATGGCTAAACTTTTTGCAAACAGTTGAGGCCCTGATCAGACCCCGCGTTCTGTGGCGTGCGATCTGTGCCTTGCACTGTTTACCAATTACCTGTTTAGGGGTTTCAGGTACAAAAAGGGTTAAATTAACAACCCATGTCCTAAAATGATATCTGTCATATCTGTAATGCTAAAAGTAACTTAGCTGTAGTTCCTCACAAGTTTTGTTTCATGATACAGCAAGTAGTCCAAAAGGTGCAGACCGAATGGCAAACAGTGTAGACTCTATTGGCTATGGCTTATCTGTCCCCATATGGTAGCATTTTTAGATTCCCACCCCCCCCCCCCCCCCCCCCTGTCTGACTGTTTGTTTGTCTGTCTGTCCGTCACAAAAACTTTAACCCGCATAAAAATTGGCTCCCATGGGGGGCATTGGTGGCTTACAGTGACAGCTCTTGTTCTAATTTCTAATGCAAACATAGATTGCTGGTGCTGGTCAGAACCACCTTATTGAGGTGTTTCTAACGAGTACCCATGGTATATGTTTTTGAGCAAGGAAAAGCAATATAATCTAAACCCTTGGAAACCCCAGTTTTCTCTGTATAAAGTTAGGTTAACAGGGGTGCTCATTACATAGACTTATTCACGTCATGGAAGGTTTCGGAATTCTTGAAATACCGTCATGATCCTAAGTATTGGGACAGTCAGTGCAGACCCAGATCAGACTGCTCCTAGGCTGATCAGGGTCTACACTGTTTGCCATCCAGTCTCCACCTTTTGGATTCCTTGATGGATTGCGAAACAAACATGTTAAAATTTTAGGAGAATTACAGCAAGTCCTCAAGGTGTCTGAATTTTTAGGAATTTTACACTAGTTTGGTCATAGGTCTAGCTAAATTTAAGAACGACCATTGTATTTAGTTGATGTGCCCCAATACTTAAGGTAGATATGGTGCACCCCACCCATTTGGGCTGGGAGAAATAGATTGGGCTGCATGTACTGGTACTGGTAAACCGCTTAGAAGATCTCAGCCTGGCCAGGAAAAGTGGGTTCAGGCGGACCATTCCTTAGCAATTGCTTATGGGTGGTAGGACTTGAGATGTAGGACTTCATTATGGGGCACTGTTTGGGATTCAGTTTATGAATTTGTAGCAATAAATTACATCAAGTAATCTGATTGGTTCAAAGTCAGAAATGGGTGTGGCTAAACTGAATATTCAGCAAGTTAAAACCTCAACAGAAACAAAGGTAAATATATTATTCCTTGTACTTTCAGGAGACACCGGGAAGTATTACTGTGGTATGAAATTATTGTCGTGTAATTGTTGTGACGGACACTGTGGACCAAACAATGGCTGTAACTGTGGACCATGTGCTCAACTGGACAAAGAGGAGGAGGAGAGGAAGGCGGAAATCTCGAGAAAACCCAAGCCGTCCGGACCCATGATAGACTCCTGGACATGGGGTCAACAACCAGGTACTTCATCTTGTTAAGAAGTTTGCAGCATCACATTATTGCATCACTGGGGTGTCCAGCTGATACTGGCTTACAGTTGGGCAAGGCCTGCTGTCCTTGCAGCAGGTAAGGGTAGAGGGGGGATTGTTGTCATTTCTTCAGTTCTACACTTCCATTCATTTCTGTCTTTCTCCCCTGTCCCTCACTTTCATTTCCTCTATTATCTCTTCTATCCTTTTTCTCCCTTTCTCTGGGAGACAACACAAAATGACCCACAAGGGTTGAGGTGTCATTAAACTCAAAACAAGCGAGCAAGCCGCATCACGTTAACAAGTCCTTGTCAGGAACAACCTTGTAAACCCCACTTTGTAAAGAGAAAACTGGGATATTTATAATACAGGGGCATTGATTGTTTTGTTTTTTTTGTCATTTCAACTCAGAGGCATAGTTTATGGTTACTCATTAGAACTGCCTCTAACAAGTACCCTCACAAGACATAGTTTGTGGGTACTTGTGTAAAAACCTTAAAACCTCCTCATGGAATTAGTTCTAATGAGTACCAACAACTTATGTTTGGAGCATGAATAAGGAAATTATGACAAAATTTCTCCAGCTATTTTTAGATGCAACTCTGGGTAGTAAATTGAACTTGTTGAAATTTTTGGAACAAATATGCTAATGATTTGATGCGAGTAGATAATGTACACTAATCAAAGTAAAATAAATATCAAAGTGGATGTGTTGCAAACAGTGTAGGCCCTGTTTAGATGCCACATCTGGTTCTTTACTGTCTGTCTGAATGCATACAGTAATTAGGGTAAACTAAAAACAAACTTATTTTAGCATTCTTGAAGGGGTTTAATTAGGTTGGTGTAGCTTATATAATGGTATTCATCCTGTCTTATTTAAACTGTATGTATTATTTGAAAAATATCAGATTGCCTATTTTAACCCCTAAAGCACTAATTATGCTTAGCAGACAGGATTTTCATTGTATTTTTGCTCTTTTTGAGAAAAAAGTACCTATTTTTCAGAGAAGATAAAGCTCATATGTGTTACTCATCAAGCCATAGGAAAAAAAATATTAGATTGTGATCTGCTATAGAATTTTCCATAAAGCTTTAAATGTTTAATATTAACTTTCTAGATCCCAGCAAGCTAGAAGAGTGTCTGCAATCATTACTAGCAGAGAACCAGCAGTTGTGTACTGATGCTGCCTGTACGTCACTATCGGCAACCAGACTACAACAAAGACTAGCTGTCCTAGAACGTTACTTCAGCGCCCTCTCTCGACAGACTCCTCCTGAGAAGAGCGGACCTTCTAAGAAAAGCCAAGCTAATCAAACTAACCTAAATAAGCAGAAAAGGTAAAACACCCCACCTCTATATGGTCTAAAACCAAAGACAGCCAGGTTGTATCCAAACATAAATGAACAGATTACCGTAAAAAAATTAAAAAAAATGGGACACCTTGAAGACTTGCTTTTATTCTCCTACAATTTTGACACATATGTTTCACTATCCAGCAAGAAGTCCAGAAGGTGCAGACAGAATGACAAACAGTGCAGACCCTGATCAGACTGTTCCTTCAGGAGCAGTCTGATCTGGGTCTGCAGTGTTTGGTTAGGCCTGTCTGTCCCAATACATAGGATAGTTTTAGGAGCTATCTTCAAATGGTGTTACTGTATATTCAAAACTGGTTCAATGAACAAACTGTTACAAAGGGGTTAAACTGAGGGTTGGATGATGAGTTAATGGGAATAAGTACACCTTCAGGGCAAGCAACTGTTTCAAAATGTTTTTGTCTCCTTTATCAATTATTGTGTAATTGTTCTTTCCTTGGAGAGATGCTCAAAAGTCACTTAAGTTATGTACCTTGTTGAAAATTTCATAACCTCAGATAATACAGGTATAGGGTATCAAAATGCTATTTTTCTCATTTCTGCATGAAAACACATGCTGTGGGTACTCACTTGAAGCCCCTCTAATGAGTACCCACAACATTCGTTTTCATGCAGAAACAAGAAAATATCAGTACTTTTCGGATGAAAAAAGTGCCTTATCTGGAGCTATGTAATTTGTTTGGTGTAGTCTTTCCTTTCATACATTTGTTTTACATCAGTGGAAAAATATTGTTCCATTTTCTTAACCCTTGTCCTGCTGAGCCATCTGATCAGGATCTACATTGTTTGCCATTCAGATTGTGAATGTGTTGCAATAATTTGCATCAAGTAATCTGATTGGTTGATAATCGGTAGTGGGTGTGGCTTATATGAAAATTCAGCAGAACAAGGGTTAAAATATGTTTCATCAGTGATATATCTTTTCTTCTCAAACCATCATGTCTTATTTACAAAATGATCTCATGTACAGTAGATGCGTGCAGACTTTCGGATGAGACTTTAAACCGAGGTCCTGTCTCAGTATGACCTTAGCTATTGGTGGGATGTAGAACTCAAACACTCACAGTAGATGCATCATTTAAACTGACATACATTTGCTGTATTCAGCTGTTATTTGTATAAAAAAAATTTTTTATCTTGCAAATGGTTCTTCTGGAGCCAAAGTACAAAAAGAATTTTTTACAGTCAGCATTAGATTGATAAAGCAGTATTTTATTATTGCCCATACCTGCAGAAAAGGGGGAGGGAGGGGGGTGGGGTAGTTAGGATATAAAAGGGATATTATATTGCCATATTTATTCTATTAAATGCCACCTCTCTATTAGATGCCCCCTTCCCAATTTTCATGTGAAAACATAGGCTAATTCACAAATAAACTGGCTTTGGCACTGTAAAATTATCTTTTTTCGCCCAGAACCTGTATCATACGAGTGCCTACTTTAAGACCTCTAATTTTCAACACTTGCGGGGTGTTTATTAGCTCACCTGTTACGTAGTGACAAGGTGAGCTTTTATGATCACTTTTTTCCGTCGTCCGTGCGTCCATCCGTCCGCACCAACGAAACGACATTTAGGGGGCAAAAAATTTGGACAGTTTGACACTTAAGTATATATTCGTGAGTCCGTCCGTGCGTCCGTCCGGGCGTCAGTGCGTCCGTAAACAATTTTAAATAAGTATATCTCTAATACCGATTGGCCAATCTTGATCAAATTTCAAGTGAAGCATCATCAGGTAGGGGGAAAGGCTGCATAAGGTTTTTGGGCTGATCAGATTGGAATTCTGGTTGCCATGGCAACATATAGCTCCCATAGACTTATAATGGGAAAAATTTTAAAAATCTTCTTCTCTGAAACCACAGGGCCCAGAGCTTAGGTATTTAGCATGTAGCAACGGCAAGTGGTCACCTATATAATTCCTGCCAATCATGCCCCTGGGGTCCAAATTGGCCACACCTTGGGGCCCCTTAGCTCCTATAGACTCATAATGGAAAAAAAAGCTTCAAAAATCTTCTTCTCTGAAACCACAGGGCCCAGAGCTTAGATATTTAGCATGTAGCAACAGCAAGTTGTCAACTACATAATTCCTGCCAATCATGCCCCTGGGTTCAAAATGGGCCACACCCCGGGGCCCCTTTGCTCCCATAGACTCATAATGGATAAAAGCTTCAAAAATCTTCTTCTCTGAAACCACAGGACCCAGAGCTTAGGTATTTAGCATGTAGCAACGGCAAGTGGTCACCTACATAATTCCTGCCAATCATGCCCCTGGGGTCCAAATTGGCCACACCCCGGGGCCCCTTAGCTCCCATAGACACATAATGGAAAAAGAAGCTTCAGAAATCTTCTTCTCTGAAACCACAGAGCCAAGAGCTTAGATATTTAGCATGTAGCAATGGCAAGTGGTCACCTACATAATTCCTGCCAATCATGCCCCTGGGTTTCAAATGGGCCACGTCCCGGGGCCCCTTCACTCCTATAGTCTCATAATGGAAAAAAAAGCTTCAAAAATCTTCTTCTCTGAAACCACAGGGCCCACATCTTAGAAATTTAGCATGTAGCAACAGCAAGTGGTCACCTACAAAATTCCTGCCAATCATGCCCCTGGGGTCCAAACAGGCCACGCCCCAGGGCCCCTTAGTTCCTATAGACTCATAATGGAAAAATGCTCCAAAAAGCTTCTTTTCTGAAACCACAGGGCCCAGAACTGAGATATATAGCATGTAGCAACGGCAAGTGGTCACATACATAAATCCTGCCAATCATGCTTCTGGGGTCCGAATGGGCCCCGCCCCGGGGCCCCTTAGCTCCCATAGACTTATAATGGAAATAAAAAGCTTCAAAAATCTTCTTCTCTGAAACCACAGGGCCCAGAGCTTAGATATTGAGCATATAGCAACGGCAAGTGGTCACCTACATATTTCCTGATAATCATACCCCTGGGGTCCAAATTGGCCACACCCCGGGGCCCCTTAGCTCCCATAGACTCCTAATGGAAAAAAGCTTCAAAAATCTTCTAATCTTCTCTGAAACCACAGGGCCCAGAGCTCCGATATTTAGCATGTAGCAACAGCAAGTGGTCATCTACATAAATCCTGCCAATCATGCCCCTGGGGTCCAAATGGGCCACACTCTGGGGCCCCTTAGTTCACATAGACTCCTAATGGAAAAAAAAGCTTCAAAAATCTTCTTCTCTGAAACCACAGGGCCCAGAGCTTAGATATTTAACATATAGCAACGGCAAGTGGTCACCTACATAAATGCTGCCAATCATGCCCCTGGGGTCAAAATGGGCCAAGCCCCGGGGCCCCTTAGCTCCCATTGACTCTTAATGGAAAAAAGCTTAAAAAATCTTCTTCTCTGAAACCACAGGGCCCAGAGCTAAAATATTTTGTATGTAGCAATGGCAAGTGGTCACCTACATAAATCCTGCCAATCATGCCCCTGGGGTCCAAATGGGCCACGCCCCGGGGCCCCTTAGCTCCCATAGACTCCTAGTGGAAAAAAAGCTTCAAAAATCTTCTCCTCTGAAACCACAGGGCCCAGAGCTTAGATATGTAGCAGGTAGCAAAGGCAAGTGGTAACCTACATAAATCCTGCCAATCATGCCCCTGGGGTCCAAAAGGGCCATGCCCCGGGGCCCCTTAGCTTCCATAGACTCCTAATGGAAAAAAAGCTTCAAAAATCTTCTTCTCTGAAACCACAGGGCCCAGAGCTTAGATATTTAGCATGTAGCAATTTTAAGTGGTCACCTACATAAATCCTGCCGATCATGCCCCTGGGGTCCAAATGGGCCACGCCCCAGGACCCCTTAGCTCCCATAGACTCCTAATGGAAAAAAAGCTTAAAAAATCTTCTTCTCTGAAACCACAGGGCCCAGGTCACCAACATAAATCCTGTCAATCATGCCCCTTGGGCCAGAATTTGCCACACCCATGGCCCATTAGCTACCATGGATGGACTTAAAATGGAAAAAAAAAAACTTAAAATGGAAAAAAAAACTTGAAAAATATTCTTCTGTGAAACCATAAGGCCCAGAGCTTAAGTATTTAGCATGTAGCTACATGCAGTTGTTGCCTACATGAATCCTGCCTGAGTCTTGCCCCTGGGGTTCAAATTGGCCAAATCCTGTGGCTTCTTAACTCCAATAAACTTATAATGGAAAAAAAAGCTTTAAATCTTCTTCTCTGAAACCATGAAGTATGGACCTTATGTTTAGTATATAGCAACATAAAATGGTCGCCTACATAAATCCTGCCAACCATGCCCTTTGGGTCAAAATTGACCTATGGACTTATACTGGAAAAAAAAATCAAAAATCTTCTCCAAAGCCATAAGGCCCAGAGCTCAAATATTTAGTATGTAGCAATATCAAGTGGTCTCCTACACATATGATTTTCTGGTACACAGGTGAGCGATATAGGGCCATTGGGCCCTCTTGTTATAATAAATATGGTATTTCTTAAGAAACCTGTGTTGTGGGTACTTGTTAGAATCTCGATGAGGTGATTCTAACCAGTACCCACAACACAGATGTTGTTACAATTGCCCCATCAAGGTGATTGTAACAAGCACCCACAACATAGAAGTTATAAAGAAATAAGAATCCTAGCTCCTCTTTATGTTGAGGTACGATTGCATTTAATTATACTTGAAGAACTTTTTATGCCCTGCCATTCGAAGAATGGTTGGAAAGAGCATATAGTATTACCCCTGTCCTTCCCTATCCTTGTCCGTGTCCATGTCCGCATCAGCATCCGTGTCCATGTCTGTGTCTACACCCGTGTCCGAGGTGGCTTTAGCAATTTGTGTTTAAGTGTTCTTGCTTGCGCTTCCTGGCTGGGGCCATGCCCTTTGGACACATTTCTAATTTAAGTTCTAGAAGGTGTTTCAGCTTGTTTTTCTTTCTGTTTACAGTAATATCAAGCCTGCAGAGAAAGCTACCATGGGCCTTGCTCGTGTTGGCTCTAGAGCCGCTCTCAGTTTCGCTTTCGCATTTCTCCGTCGAGCCTGGAGATCGGGAGAAGACTCGGACCTGTGTATGGAACTACTTCAGGAATCCCTAGAGGCACTGCAGTCCCTCCCTGAGGCCAGTCTGTTTGATGAGGGGTCAGTCTCCAGTGTTTGGCTAGAAGTGGTAGAGAGGGCTTCGAAGTTCCTTCATTCTGTTGTTGCAGGGTAAGTTCCTAGTCACCTCCTTTAAAAACATAGTGAAACGATGGCTTGTTTTCCATGGCTAATTCGAACTTGTTCATGAGTTCCTTTAGAATTCTTTTCGTAACTCCTGATATCTATATATTAAGGACAATTTATTATACGAATGAATTTCATTTTTGTGAAATTTATCGATGTGTAAACTCCAGCGAATCACCCACAAACTTAGCATAAAGCCCGAATACTAAGTTTGTGAGTGATTTCGGGCTTTATGCTAAGTTTGTGAGTGATTCGCTGGGGTTTACACATCGATAAAATCCACAAAAATGATAGTTCATTCCTTATCATTCCAACTTTGTCATCGAAATGTTTAAAAATGCCAACAAAATGGTACATATAAGGAATTATTACAAAAGGGTAGGAATTAACTTACCATCGGTCACGGCGGAATGATTGTTCAATTGGAAGCTGCCATCTTTGAAAGAAAACCAAGCAAAAAAAAAATCAAGTCTTTAAATTCAGTTTATTTGTCTTCAAACATTTACGTTTTCAGTAGTTTGCCATCTTTTAATGAAACACTGTTGGCACTGCTTCATAAACAATTGCGTATTGCGCGGGTTCTAAACATGCTCTTTGACGTCACGTTATATTACTATCTGTCGCCATGTGAAACAGATCTGAGATCCTTGCTCATGGAATTTATCGAAGTATAAAACTTATTTTAACCAATCAGATCACTCGAAATGCACATAATGATGGAGAATTGGAATTATTGAGCTATGTTTGATTTTCGTCTTGGAAAGATATGTTGTGTGCACTCATTAGAATCATCTCAGTCCTTTATATATAATCACAACATTCCTTTATTTTATAGAAAATGGAAAATATATCCTTAAGTTATCCTCATTATGCCTCAGTCCCCCACCCATCAGAAATAGATTGGGCTGCATGATTCTTCCATGCAAAGCTAAAACCGATCGCACACGAGTACTGGTTAACTATTCAGAAGAATAACTACTAACCCTCATTAGTTGGAACTACCCCTATTTTCAACGAACTGTCATGGTTCTAAAGGCATTCAAGTTTTTGAGGCAGTATATTTAAGCCAGAACATGACAAACCTACAAAAATTCCTGCATGACCATTGAAGACTCCTGGCCCCGCCCATTAGGCTTGAAGAAATAGATGGGCTGCATGATGCTTCCACATAGAGCTGAAACCGACTGCACAGGAGTACTGGTAAACCTCCTAGAGGATCTAAGCCTGCCCAGGCAAAGTGATGCGACTCGGACCGTCAATACATATAAACCCTATTGGAGGCTCGAGATGTCATTTCATCTCAATGTCGGGTAAAAGTCCCACAAAATTGGAAGCAACATTTCCAAAATGACCTATACAGTGATGACGGGGATGTTAAACCTCAAATCAAACAAACAAACAAACAAAACCACTGAAGACTCAGGTCAATCTGTGCATCAAGTCAGACTGGTCAGTCTTTATTTGCTGCTCTTTGGATACAAAGTGCAGCAGGGTAAGTTCCAGGTCACCTCCTTTATTATTGGTTATTTATAGTAGCAAATTCTGTATATTCGAGAACAATGTATTTATAATGAGGGTCTTCCATATATTGTTTTACAGGGAAGTTGGTAGCACTGGAGCAGGCGCAGGTGCCAAGTCATCCATACCAGTACAAGGTACAGTATACTGTATATAACATATATATTGTGGCAGACAGGCTTAAGAGCCTCTCATCTGGGTTTACACTGTTTGCCACCCGTCCAGCTGTTTTTCAGATTCTAGAACAAGTATGGTAAGGAGTTGGATGTGTCAGAATATTAGGGTTATTGCTAAGGCTGACACGATTAATCGTATAATCGATTAATCGATTGATAAATTCCACAAAAATGATTATCATTTCTGATTTGCTTGTAATCGATTACTTGACAGGTACGATTTACTAACCAAAGTTATGCCTAAAATAGCTGGGTGAGTGGCAAACAGTGCAGACCCTGATGAGACGCCTCATTCTGTGGCATCTCATCTGGGTCTACACTGTTTGCCCAGGCCTGTCTGTTCAAATATACATATAGTAATGTACAAAATATGGTAAGAGACATGCTCAGAGAGGTAAAATTATGACAAAAACCATAGCGATTACTAATCGATTATCGATCGCAATATCATGACTGATAATCGATTATCTTTTCAGCTCAGATTGCTGTACTTAATGTTAATGACAGCTCATTTAAAGTTGTGGTACCTCTGGTTCCTAGACCTTGTTAGTCCCCCACAGTCATTGGTCCCATGAAGTCCAGGGGCCAGTGGTTCAAAACTATGTCGTTAGTTAACATACCTTTATAACTTTGATCATTAAATATGGAAGATATGCTGAAATTTTTGCTGAAAAAATGTGAGCAGCTTTTGCGGACGCAAAAGCTGCTCACATTTTTTCAGCAAAAATACCAAAATCTATGATATTGTACTTGCTAGAAGAGTTAACAATATGACCACTAACGAGCTCGTTAAGCTAACGATGCTTTGAACAACTGGGCCCAGGCTTGTAAATGAATTTACCCTAAAGACACCAAGAAGAACTGCATCTGAAAAAGTTGTCTGTTTATATTGTCTACTGCATATTCTGGCAAACATTTCAAACATATTTTGCATGCAGGCAAACAGTGTGGACCCTGATCCGACTGCACCTCATCTGGGTCCACACTGTTTGTAGCAATGATTTTTAAAGTAACCATGGAGATGATAAAGCAGAAGGCAATTGTTGTGATTAGCATCTTAAGGGTTAAGCGCATTAGGTTTGGAAAACAAATAGTAGTAATTGCTAATACTTCAGTATAATAGTTCGTCTCTCATTACTGACAATGACCAATACTTCAGTAATTGTATCATCATAATACAAGACAAGAGTGCAAGTTTTCAGATTCCAGTCATGAACCAATTTTTTCTAACCAATGCCGGCGAATGCCTATCTCCTTTTTAACAGTAATCTTATTAACCCTTTTTGTACCAAATTGATTCTTCCTCCTTATATATAGCAGGTGTCCATTTAAAAATTTATGCTTGTCAGGTTGTGTTTTCTTCAAAATTTATTTCGAAAATGGCTGCACTTTTTGCGAACAGTGTAAGTCCTGATCAGATGCTGTGTTCTATGGCGTCTGATCTGGGCTTGAACTGTTTACCAATTACTCGTTCTGGGGTTTCTGGTGCAAATGGGTTGAAGTTCTATCTAGTATAAATCTTGTTAAAGAACTATCTTACATAATATTTTGATCTTTTGTGTTTGATACTAGCAGCTTATGATTAACCTGTATCAGAGAAAGATGTTAGATTAATCCTTGAGATTAACCCTTTTTGTACCAAATAGAATCTTCCACCTTATATATGGCAGGGGTCCATTCCAAAATTTAGAGGTTTCAGGTTGTGTTTTTTCCAAATTTTAACTTGAACTTTTTCCAAACATTGTAAGCCCTGATCAGACGCCGCATTCTGCGGCGTCTGATCTGGGCCTGCACTGTTTGCCAAGGTACCCCTTTTATAGGGGTTTCTGGTATTGAATGGGTTAATAAATAAAAATCTACATCTAATAATACTGTCTGTTTATGTTTTCTGCTGAATCTTCTTGCCAATTCGTCAAGCCTATTTTTGCTTACAGGCAAACAGTGTGGACCCAGAGCAGACTGCTCTTAAAGGAGCAGTCTACTCTGGGTCCACACTGTTTGCAACTATTATTTTTATAGTAACTGACAGACATCAAAGCAGACAACAATTGTTATGATTGGCATTTTATGGGTCATATACTTTGCATGCTTTAATTTACTGCAAGAAAAGTGTTGTTTGAAAGAGAACTTATTATTTAGTATGCTCTCAATGAGTTGGGGGTATAGTTATGAACACCCAAAGTCTATTTTTGGAGGGTAATTACCATAATGATCCTAAGTATTGGGACTAACAGTGCTCCTGAAGGAGCAGTCTGATCTGGGTCTGCACTGTTTGCCATTATCTGGGTCTATACTGTTTGCCATTCTGTCTGTCCTTGCTGGATCAGGAAACCAATTTGTCAAACATTTTGGAGAAGTACAGCAAGTCCTCAAGGTGTCCGAATTTTTAGGATTTTTACAGTAAGAAGAAAAGCACCATTTATAAAGCTGTAAAAGAAAGCTTCATGTATTATAGGTAACTCATCTTTGGTTTAAGTTAACCCATAAAACACCAACCTGGACAATTGTCGTCTGCTTTGCCGTCTGCTGGTTACGTTAAAAGTAATTTTTTGCAAACAGTGTGGGCCCAGATGAGACTGCTCCTGTAGGAGCAGTCTGATCCGAGCCCACCCTGTCTGAATGCAAAAATATTTTTAAAAAGTTTGCAAAAAAAAAAAAAATCAGCAGACCACATAGGCAGACAACATTTTCAGATGTAGTTTGTCTGTGTCTTAAAGGTTAACCTTTATATGATGCAGTTTAATTATATAGCTCTTTCAAGTGAGAGATCATTATATGATTGACCTTGTCATCATGTTAATCCAACACTTCAGATCACCTGATACAGAATGATTAATTTGTTAATTTGTCTAACAATCACAGAGAACAGATAGAGTGGAATATTTGGTGATATCTGAAGGAAATTTTTTCCTTATTTCTCCAATTAAAACTGTATTGTGTGTATTCATTTGAATGGCCTCGGTGAGGTGCTTCTAATGACTGATTCCAGGACATTTTTCCTCAGGACATTTGCCCCCAATGAATTAATCTAAAAATGGATATTTGCCCCCCATTTAAAATGCGACCTGGACATTTGCCCCCCAGAGCTTATTTTTATCCCCCGACCGAATAGGTTCGGGGGATATAGCGATCAGCCTGGCGTCCGTCCGTCCGTCCGTCCGTCTGTCCGCACCAACAAATGTATAGTTAGGTGGCTATGTAAATGGACAGAATCAATGTAAGTCTATGGGATTTATTCCGTTAGACACCGAAAATACTTCTTTTCTGTGGCTAAAAGTAGCCACTTAAGTATCAATCCTGCCAAAAATAGCCACATAAGTATACATCCGTGAGAACTTCCGTCCGTCCGTCCGTCCGTCCGTAGACGCAACCTTGTGATGGCCATAACTCCTATACCCTTTGAGATTCATTGATGGTTCTTGGCACAATTGTTCACAAGGCCGAGACGGTGTGTCATGCGCAAGAACGAGAACTCTGGATGCCATACTTTTTTAGTTATCTCCCCTTTTAATAAAATAGAATGACTACTTTGTGATGGCCATAACTCCAATACCCTTTGAGATATATTGATGATACCTGGCACAGTTGTTCACAAGGCTGAGACGGCGTGTCATGCACAAGAACCAGAACTCTGGTTGCCATGGTTTTGGAGTTATCTCCCCTTCCAATAAAATAGAGTGACAACCTTGTGATGGCCATAACTCCTATACCCTTTGAGATTCATTGATGGTTCTTGGCACAATTGTTCACAAGGCTGAGACGGCGTGTCATGCGCAAGAACCAGAACTCTGGATGCCATACTTTTTTAGTTATCTCCCCTTTTAATAAAATAGAATGACTACTTTGTAATGGCCATAACTCCAATACCCTTTGAGATATATTGATGTTACCTGGCAAAGTTGTTCACAAGGCTGAGACGGGGTGTCATACACAAGAACCACAACTCTGGTTGCCATGGTTTTGGAGTTATCTCCCCTTCCAATAAAATATAGTGACAACCTTGTGATGGCCATAACTCCTATACCCTTTAAGATATATTGATGATACCTGGCACAGTTGTTCACAAGGCCGGGACGGTGTGTCATGCACAAGAATCACAACTCTGGGTGCCATGGTTTTTTAGTTATCTCCCTTTCCAATAATATGGAATCACTACCTTGTGATGGCCACATCTCCAGCACTCTTTGAGATATATTGATGATACTTGGTACAGTTGTACATGAGGTTAAGCAGGTGTGTCACGTGCAAGAACCACAACTCTGGGTGCCCTGGTTTTTTAATTATCTCCCCTGACAATATAACCTTGTGATGGCCATAACTCCAATACCCTTTGAGATATATTGATGGTACTTGGCACAATTGTATACAACGTTGAGATGGTGCTTCATGCCTAACAAACACAACTCTGGGTGCTATGATATTTGAGTTATCTCCCCTTCCAATATAACAGTATGAAAACCTTGTGATCATCATACCTCCAATACCCTTTAAGACATATTTGTGGTACTTGATGCAGATGTACATGAGGTTAAGCAGGTGTGTCATGCTTAAGAATTACAACTCTGGGTGCTCTGGTTTTTTAGTTATCTCCCCTGGCAATATAACCTTGTGATGGCCATAACTCCAACACCCTTTTAGATATATTGAAGGAACTTGGCACAATTGTATACAAGGTACAGAAGGGGTGTCATGTGCAAGAAACACAACTGTTGGTGCTGTGGTATTTGAGTTATCTACCCTTCCAATATAACAGTATGACCAGCTTGTGATCACCATATCTCCAATACCCTATTGATGGTATTTAGCTCAGAAATACATGAGCTTAAGCAGGCATGTCATGCGCAAGAACCACAATTCTGAGTGCCCTGGTTTTTTTGTTATCTCCCCTGACAGTATAATCTTGTGATGGCCATGACTGCAATACTTTTGTGATATATTGCTGGTTTAATTCTGGTTGGTATGGACATCTGCCCCCCAGTGCTTATTTTACAGGTGGACATTTGCCCCCCACTGCTTATTTCAGAAAGGGACATTTGCCCCCAGATAGACCAGGGCTAACACAAAGGAGGAAAACAATGTATTTATTGGTTTATTATCATCAGAAATACAAAATGTTAAGCAATAAATTACTCCATCTGTATAAATAACAATTTGCTGTAAACGACAACCCCTAACTTTACAAGCAGTATAGATCCAGATCAAAACTAAATGTTTGGCAACAAATTACTCCATCTATATAAATATTAATCCCACAATGACCTGCAGTTAAGGACAGCCCTACCTTAGAAAGCAGTATAGATCCAGATCAGATGCCATCTGATGAGGATCTATACTGTTTGTCATGCAGTTTGTTAAGTTAACAAAAACATACCAAGAATCTGATAGTTAATAGTCAACAATTGGAGATGCTTAATTTATTCAGCAGGATAAGGGTTAAGCAAGTCAGATACAGAACCATATACATGTATTGAGTTTGTGCCTCACTGAGGGTCCAATGTCAGATGCCTATTTCTGCAATGGAAACTCAAGTGGTTTTTACCCGGGATACACTGATGGTTAATTCTTGAAGTAATTGAAATGATCTTGAATGGGCTGTAAAACCATAACCAAACCGCTATCATGTAAATTATGTAGCTATATACAAGTCTGTATAATGAATATCCTTGCAAGTTAATGGTAATGCAAGACTTAGAGATAATACAAAAATATGGAATGGTAGATGGATCAAGCAGCGGGTTGGGGGGCAAATGTCCATTTCTGAAATAAGCAGTGGGGGGCAACTGTCCACCTGTAAAATAAGCACTGGGGGGCAGATGTCCATACCAAAAATAAGCTCGGGGTGGGGGGGGGGGGTGGGGGGGCAAATGTCCGGGTCGCATTTTCAACTGGGGGGCAAATGTCCATTTTTAGATTAAGTCATTGGGGGCAAACGTCCTGGGGGGCTAACATCTGGAGACCCTAATGACTATCTACAACATAGGTTTTTGTGAAGAATTGATAAAAAATTATCTTCCAGTTATCACCAAATACTCAGCTTAACATCAGTTTGTTAATTGGTCAAACAAACATTTGAAATTTAATGCTGCTGTATAAAACAGGATTCCAATCAGTCTTTTCCAAGTTGATTTCTATTTGAGCTACCGTAAAAATTCGGCTATAAGGCGATTCGGCTATAAGACGGGACCCCTATTTCAGTTCTTCTAATGTGGGATTTTGCTTATACTCTTTTATAAGACGGGTCAAATTTTTGCCATATCTGTCGGGGCCTATCTGCTACCGCTAGATGCCGTTTAGATGTGAGAAATCGGCCTTTTTTCGTCAGAAAACCCCTCTACTTACCCCTCGCATGGCTTTGTTTATGTCTGTTGTCATAATGTCTTCGTTTGTGAGAGTTACAAAGAGAGACAACTCTTACTGAATCTGAATCGGTAGGTCTATTAAGCGTCTGGAAACGGGAGAAACGTCGGGCCGAAGTTGGCCCGGTACATGCTTTGCAGTCTAAGACTTCTATTTAATAGACGACAGGGCTGCCAAATCCATTTCCCGGCTGCCCGAGACAAGACCGAAATCGCGCCGGGCAAGTGCAAAAAAAATCGTCTACAACTGTCAGTCTTTCTGAGTCCTTAAATCCGGTAAAACTAGACCAGTAAGTAAATCGCAATAATTAATGCAGACAAACCATCTGTGTATTTATTACGGTTCAAGTATGACACTATTGTTAATCCCTGTCATATAATTGCCACCCTGCGGTGCGTGTCGATAAGGTGTGAAAATATGGTCAAGTTATGTCTTGTATTTGCGTTTATCCTCCAATCATAAAATTTAATCCACAATCAATGTGAAAATGATTTAATCGCTCCTCAGACAATTAGCTACATCTAACGGTATAAGTTTGCATTACAAAACATAGACTATTCTACGATCTCATGAATGGTTATGTTTTGGCGCCAAATAGCAGACGCTGTGCGAGAAAAGTCGAACGCTGTTGTTGTTATTGACACGGAGCTTCTGGTGATAATTCGGGAGCTGTGCAAAGCGCTGGTTTTCTATCCACTTCTATTCACAACCGTTTAGCTATCGAGAAAATATTTTTTACCGGTTCCAAACGTTTTTTTTATGAACGAGATACACACAATGCCATTAAACACGTGTTGGGGTGCTGGCGTCGGATGACGTCATTTACCGATCGCGTGCAGAAAAATGGTAGCGTCGGTTTATATCTATTCAAAAATCATCGATCTGCATTTTCCGTATGTCTGGTCTTCGCCGGACATTGCCGGAAAAAAACATGCAGTCCATTACCTCGGCTATAAGACGGGGTCAATTTTTCGGGCTCATTTTGGAGGGAAAAATCCTCGTCTTATAGCCGAATTTTTACGGTAGTCCATGCTGAAAGGATTTTTGTTGACTTTACTTCCTTTATTGCCTTGATGTCTGCTTCTGTTTCATCACAAAGAATTGATTGGTCCTTCTCTGAACTTGGTGGCAATCTCGTACTGTAGATACTCTTTCAGATTCATGTTTATACAGCTCTGAAAAGTGCTGGTTCATCTTTTATGAATCATAACTCGTGCATGGGTGTAAGGGGTGGCTAGAAAAGTCTGTCGGAGGAATCACAGTCCACCATCACTAGGCTGGCCTGTGGTCCAGAGGGACTGATTTTGTATCTGCCCCTCACATCCATGACAGATACCTTTCATTTCTGAATGTGGGTTTCTAATAATGTAGTCACTTGGGTTGCTGACATCTGCCATTATATAATGACATCACTGTGACATTTCGGAAGTCACTTAGTTCAGTGACATCAATGTTAAGAACAGCATACATAATGTCCTATACAACCAGTGCACTTCAAATACATAAGAATTCTTGATTTTCATGCTAACCTGGGTAGGATAAGAATTTCTATACTGGTGGGCAGGAAAACATTATTTTCTTCAATGAGGCAGCTTTTTACATTGCTTTAGATTGTGGTATACTTGGCATGTTCCTCCACCTATTTGTAAACTTTCTTGGTTATGTTCCTGCTTAGACATGCCTTGATGTTTTACATTGACCGTCTGTCCTTTTCCCTTCACATGCTTGGAAGCTGCTGAAGTAGAAAAGAGTCGGATAACTTGGTATTTCTGGAGATTGGACATATTCTGTTTTTGATGGACTTGATACACCTGTATTTTCTGCCATTTTTAAACTGATACAACTATCCGGACATCCGCTTTCCGTTCTGATGACATCCATAAAAAAGGGCTTTACTTTTAAAGGAAAGAATTTGCTCCTGAGGAAAAAATTCTTTTCCTTTAATAGTAGACCCCTATCAATAAAAGACAAAGAACATTTAGAAAGAGTTGCCTTGTCTGAAAATATATCCATTCCCCTTAAAAAGCCAGATAAGAGAAGGCAGGCATACTATTTCTAAATCATTGATTTCTCATCCTAATGTAACTTTCCATTAACCTTTCAGATCAGCAGACAGCACTAGCCCTGATACTAGAGTTAGCTGTACAACGAGGGACTCTCAGTCATATCCTCAGCTGTGTTCTGCTATTACTTAACCTGTGGAATAACAGTCGACACGACTTTGACAACAGAATCAGCAGTAATCTCATCAGTGCCCCTCTGATTCCCCTACTCAAGAGATTTCAGGGTATACAGTGTGCTAAAGCTAGAGTCATAGAGGCCAGTAGATGGGAGGAGGTAGGTTTTGTTTGTTTGATTTGAGGTTTAATGTCCCTGTCAACACTGTATAGGTCATTTTGGAGACGTTGCTTCCAATTTTGTGGGACTTTTACCCGACATTGAGATGAAATGACATCTTAAGCCCTCTCGCCCAATGAAACCAATAGAGTTTATAAGCATGGACAGTCAGACTCACACCGCGGAGGTAGGTGACATAGGCCGAAGATATGTTCCTTTTTTAGCTCACCTGAGCCGAAGGCTCATGTGAGGTATTAGTATACCACGAGCCGGCGTCCGTCGTCCGTCGTCCACACTTTCAACGAAGTATATCTCTTGAACCAGTGGGCCGGCCTTGATCAAATTTCATATGAACCATCATCAGGTAGGGGGAAAGGCTGTATAAGGTTTTCGTGCAATCGGATGAGAACTCTGGTTGCCACAGCAACAAAGAGCTCCCATAGGCTTAACATAGGAAAAAGCTTGTCATCACTCTAGCTCCGTCAATTTTTTTCTGATCGACTTCATTCTTGCAGATAACAAGGACAGGCATGAAATCTCGATCAAGTTCGATTTTGGGCTGAATCGGATTATTCACTCAGGAGTTACATGCCCTTGAGCGTTGAAAAAATTGCCTATTGACTTAACATGGGGAGAATGTTGTCATCACCGTAGCTGCTTCAATTATTTTCAGATTGGCTTTATTCTTGCAGATAACCAGCACAGCCATGAAATCTCGGTCAAGTTCGATAACTGGCAGAATCGAATCATTCACTTAGGAGTTACCTGCTTTGTGTGTTTTTGCCTTAGGGTTAATGGGAATTTCAAAAATGTATATCTTAAAGACTACTTGGCCAACTTTGATCAAATTTCATGTGTCGCATTATTGGGCAAGTGGAAAGGCTTCGTTAGGTTTTCAGGCAGATCTGAATGGAACTCTGGTTGCCATGGCAACATCTATCTCCCATATACTTCACATAGGAAAAAGCTTGTCATCACTCTAGCTCGGTCAATTTTTTTCTGATCGACTTCATTCTTGCAGATAACCAGTACAGGCATAAAATCTCGGTCAAGTTCGATTTTGGGCCGAATCAGATAATTCACTCAAGAGTTACGTCCCCTTGAGCGCCCGAAAAATTGCCTATCGACTTAACATGGGGAAAATGTTGTCATCACTGTAGCTGCTTCAATTTTGTTCGGATTGGCTTCATTCTTACAGATAACCAGCACAGCCATGAAATCTCGGTCAAGTTCGATAATTGGCAGAATCGGATCATACACTTAAGAGTTACCTGCCCTTGTGCATTTTTGCATAAGGGTTAATGTGAATTTCAAAAATGTATATCTTGAAGACTACTTGGCCGACTTTGATCAAATTTCATGTGTAACATTATTGGGCAAGTGGAAAGACTGCATAAGGTTTTCATGCAGATCTGAATGGAACTCTGGTTACCATGGCAACATATAGCTCCCATAGACTTAACATAGGAAAAAGCTTGTCATCACTGTAGCTCCGTCAATTTTTTTCTGATCGACTTCATTCTTGCAGATAATAAGGACAGGCATAAAATCTCGGTTAAGTTCGAGTTTGGGCAGAATCGGAATATTGACCTCGGAGTTACGTGACCTTGAGCGACAAAAAATTTGCCCATAGACTTAACATAGGGAAAATGTTGTGACTACGATAGCGACTTGAATTTTTTTTCAGATCAGCTTCAAACTTGCAGGTAACAAGGACAGATATAAAATCATGGTTCAGTTCGATTTTGGGCCGAATCGGATTATTTGCCTTGGAGTTACCTGCCCTTGAGCATGAAAAAATACGTTGTGACCACGATAGCAACTTTATTTTTATTCAGATCAGCTTCAAACTTGCAGGTAACGAGGACAGGCATAAAATCCCGGTTAAGTTCGATTTTGGGCCGAATCGGAATATTGACCTCGGAGTTACGTGACCTTGAGCGACAAAAAATTTGCCCATAGACTTAACATAGGGAAAATGTTGTGACTACGATAGCGGCTTGAATTTTTTTCAGATCAGCTTCAAACTTGCAGGTAACGAGGACAGACATAAAATCTCGGTTACCGTATTTTGCCGTGTATAACACGCACTCGTGTATAATACGCACCCTATTTCAGTGTCTGATCGGCGGGAAAAAAATAAGTTCGTATATATAACACGCTTCAGTTTTACCCAGATGCCCCACAGGTAAAAGTTGGTTCCCTGTTCCAGGCTAAAACGAATTCGGTGTATGGCAATGTGACATTACAAGTGTAAATGTGTTCTGTAATTTTTTTCTTTGTGGGAATACAAGACAAATTATCGTAAGTTTTCCCCCAATCTCGTCGCCAAAAGACATAATTGAAGTGTGACAAGGGTCATTTCTAAGGGTACTGTTCTCTCTATCTTGTGAAAAAAAATAATGACAAAATAGTTTATTTGCCAAAAAATAATTTCCAAGACCCAGAGTAGGGGATTACAAAATGTGTGTATATTGGGCACAGTTTTCCACAGTTCTGAGTCGCTTGACACGTCCAATAATTAGCACCTTCTCAACTGCAGTATTCTAAATCCGTTTGTTGTGAAATTCACACCTCAGTGCAATAAACACCAATCACTGTTGATAGCATGTCATACTGCAACGCTTCATTTAATTATATACAAAAAGGCAAATGAAATATTTTTATACTAAAGTGACTCTTCTTATTTACAAGCAGTCATATTGTTTGGAATTATTTCCTACAATTCACATTGAGGACCGTCTGCTCAGAGCTGCCTGTGCAGTCGCGCAGTCTGACCAGTTCCTTGTGCGCTGTAACGAGCTAAGGGCCCAATGCTCCTTCGTGCAGCAAGAGAAATCTCTACAATTTACATGTGCGCCCTGCAAAGACCGTCTGCTCAGAGCAGCCTGCGCATTCGGGCAGTCCTATCAAAGTTCGTTGTGCTCCTTCGTGCAGCAAGTGAAATCTCTACAAAATACATGTGTGCCCTGCAAAGACCGTCTGCTCCGAGCAGCCTGCGCATTTGCGCACCCTATCAAATTTCGTTGTGCTCCTTCGTGCAGCAAGAGAAATCTATTCAATTAACATGTGCGCCCTGCACAGTCCGTCTGCTCAGAGCAGCGAAGCGCATTTGTGCAGTCTTATCAAACTTTGCTGAATGCTCTAAGGATTGCTCTTTTGTCCAGGAAAAGAAATCTTTATAATTTTCATGTGCGCCCAGCAATGACCATTCACTCAGAGCAGCCTGCGCAATCTTATCAGTGTTCAATGTGCAATCTGAGGAAAGCTAAAAAAAATCTGGTCAGACTATATGGGTGTATAGGCGGGTCTGATTCTTCGCGGGGACGCATGTGTTAAATTGCAGGAAATTAATGCCCTGGCTCAAATTAAAGTTACGCACAGTTGCTTCCCTTACTTAGCTGTCAATCAAATTTATATATAGATTCAGGTTTTTCTTTCATTCGTTATTACGTTAATAAAGTCAAATTTCTGTAGCAAAAATAAGTAATTACAGTTTCCAGGTAAGAAAATATATTCAGGGGCTTGCTTGGTATCCAAAACTATCTGTTTATCGTTGAAGTCGGTCTAACAAGAATTTTTTGTAGTAAATTCGCGATTGTCATTAGATTTCGCGACCGCAAAACTTCGAAAACGCTTGGAAAAATGTTGGAAGTTTTGTGTTCTGTTACATTACACGCACCCAGTTTTGATTTCATATTTCTGAGAGAAAAAAGTGCGTATTATACACGCCGAAATACGGTAAGTTAGATTTTGGGCCGAATCGGATTATTTGCCTTGGAGTTACCTGCCCTTGAGCATAAAAAAATACATTGTGACCACGATAGCAACTTTATTTTTATTCAGATCAGCTTCAAACTTGCAGGTAACATGGACAGGCTTAAAATCTCAGTTAAGTTCGAATCGGAATATTGACTTGGAGTTACATGACCTTGAGCGACAAAAAATTTGCCCATAGACTTTACATAGGGAAAATGCTGTGACTACGATAGCGACTTGAATTTTTTTCAGATCAGCTTCAAACTTGCAGGTAACGAGGACAGACATAAAATCTCGGTTAAGTTCGATTTTGGGCCGAATCGGATTATTTGCCTTGGAGTTACCTGCCCTTGAGCATAAAAAAATACGTTGTGACCACGATAGCAACTTTATTTTTATTCATATCAGCTTCAAACTTGCAGGTAACGAGGACAGGCATAAAATCTCGGTTAAGTTCAATTTTGGGCCGAATCGGAATATTGACCTCGGAGTTACGTGACCTTGAGTGACAAAAAATTTGCCCATAGACTTAATTAGGGAAAATGCTGCGACTACGATAGCGACTTGAATTTTTTTCAGATCAGCTTCAAACTTGCAGGTAACGAGGACAGACATAAAATCTCGGTTAAGTTCGATTTTGGGCCGAATCGGAATATTTGCCTTGGAGTTACCTGCCCTTGAGCATTAAAAAAATATGTTGTGACCACGATAGCAACTTTATTTTTATCAGCTTCAAACTTGCAGGTAACGAGGACAGGCATAAAATCTCGGTTAAGTTCGATTTTGGGCCGAATCGGAATATTGACCTCGGAGTTACATGACCTTGAGAGTCAAAAAATTTGCCCATAGACTTAACGTAGGGAAAATGTTGTGACAGAAATAGCGACTTGAATTTTTAGCTCACCTGAGCCAAAGGCTCCAATGAGCTGATAGTATACCAAGGCTCCGGAGTCCGTCGTCTGTCGTCCGTCCATCCGTCGTCCACACTTTCAATGAAGCATATCTCAGAAGGCAGTCGACCAATCTTGTTTAAATTTTAAGTGTAGCACCATTGGTCAAGGGGAAAGGCTGCATTAGGTTTTGGAGCTAGTCTGGTTCATTTGTTCCTTCATTCTTCTTTCTCTCCATATAGAGATAATAGACCAATGTTAAATTTTTAATCAAAGATTTCTCAGGAACTATAAAAGCTAGAAGCATCAAATTTGGTATTCAATAGAATAATGATGACTTATTTTGTGTAAGAGACATTGGGCTTTCTCAGCTTATTTGTTCATCTGTTCTTTCATTCTTCTTTCTCTCCATTTTGACCAATGTTAAATTTTCGTCAAAGATTTCTCAGGAACTATAGAAGCTAGAAGTCTCAACTTGGAATGCAATGCAATAATGATGACTTATATCCTGTAAGGGTCAATGGGCTGGATTCTATTAGCAGATTTAGTAGTCAAGTCTGTGACTTGTTAAAACTTAAGTTCCTCAGGTGAGCGGTTTAGGCTCATTGAGCTTCTTGTTTGTAAATGATTTTGCCTCCCATCTTGTAGTGACTACTCTCTTTACTTTAACCCTTCAGGCACTAAGCAAAGTTGTAGAGCAGATGATTTTTTTCTTAATTTGCCGATGAAAAAGGCTTGACATTTCATGTGAATCATCTGCTTCACATGAAATCTCAAGCCTTTTTCAAGCTTTGCTTCTCTAATATTTAGACAAACATGTATAAACAAGAAAAAATACTTCGAAAATGCTGTCTGCTACTCAGCAGATGTTTCACACATAATGTCAAGCCTTATTTTCACAGAAAAATATGAAGAAAGAAATATTTGGAAAATGCGGTCAGTCTGATAATGCTGATAATGCTCATCAGTGCCCCAGATTCCTCTGCTCAAGAGATTTCAGGGTATACAATGTGCTAAAGCCAGAGTGATAGAGGCCAGTAGATGGGTGGAGGTTGGGATGTTTCTGTTACTTCCATGATTCTGCCTCCCATCTTCATCATGTTATCAAGTTGGTGAAATGAAGATCCCAGAAAACCCCCAAGAATATAGAGAAAACTGGGGTTTATGGAGGTTTACATTATTATGCTTCCCGAAGGGGGAGCCATATAGTTGCCGCTTTGTCCGTCCGTCCGACTGTGCGTCCGTCCGCCCGTCTGTCCATCCGTCCGTCCGTCCGTCACGCTCTATATCTCTAAAAGTATTAAAGGTATTTAAGTGGAACTTGATATACTGATAGAGGGCGATGAGGGGAATCGTAAAATACAAGAACCATAACCCTGTCACCAGTATTTATGGAGTTACTTCCCTTCTTAACTATTTCAATGAAAAGATTGTCCGGAGCATATCTCTGAAAGTATAGAAGGGATTTAAGTGAAACTTGATACATTGATAGATGGCCATCAGAGGAAGTGCAGAGTGCAAGAACTGTAACTCTATCACAAGTAATTGCAGAGTTATTTCCCTTTTTAGTTTTTGCTATATTAAGCTTGTCCGGAGCATATCTCTAAAAGTTTTAAAGGTAATTTAGTGAAACTTGATACACTGATAGGGGGCTATGAGAGAAATCGCAGAATGCAAGAAGCATAACCCTACCAACAGTATTTACGGAGTTACTTCCCTTCTTAATTAGGGCCCCACTCAGTATTTTGGGTGCCCTATAGTAATCTCCTTGTCAGTCAGTTTCAAATCTAAACCAAAACATTTGACCGGTTATAACTTCTAAAGTATTATCCCTACTCCCATAAAACTTCACACTCATACTAACAATCACAAGACCTACATTCTGACAAACCATATTGCTTTTGTCCGTGTGTTTGTCACCCTTAACCAAAAAACTTAACCTCGGTCATAACTTCAAAAGTATTTGCCCTACTCTCATGAAACTGCACACACTTACTTACTATCACAAGACCTATATTCTGACAAAGGGCCATAACTATATTGCTTTTTGGTGTGTGTTTGTCAGGCCATAACCAAATAAATTAAACTCAGTCAAAATTTTAAAAGTATTTATCCTACTCTCATGAAACTTCACACACATACTTACCATCACAAAACCTACATTCTGACAAAGGGCCATAATTATGTTGCTTATTTTCACTGAATTATCTCCCCTTTTTCAAAAAATATCTCCTGTTGTTTCATAACCATGGGTAATAGGGCTTTCATATTTCACATATGTATTCCTTGTGACATTCTTCATTGAAAATCACTTACTAGGGAACACAAAACTGAGTTTCTTTGTCTTATGGTTTAAGATTTACTTGGTACAACTTTGTATTTAGGGATGACAAGGTTAATGCAAACATCCATATTTGACTTTGACCTATATTTAATGGTTCAGTGACGTTGCACCCCCTCCCAACACACACACAGGCCTGACAAAGCCTTCGGCAGAATACCTTTTTATACCCCCGCCATTCGAAGAATGGCGGAAAGGGCATATAGCGTTGCCCCTGTCCATCCGTCCGTCCGTGCGTCTGTCCGTCCGTCCGTGTGTCCGAAACTTAAACGCAGTCAATAACTTCCTTATTTCTTGATGGATTTTAAAATTACTCGGCAGAAATGTTAACCATCATGAGACGACGTGTCACGTGCAAAACCCAGGTCCGTACCACCAAGGTCAAGGTCATACTTAGAGGTCAAAGGTCAAAAAAAGGGTCCGAAACTTAAACGCAGTCAATAACTTTCTTATTTCTTGATGGATTTTGAAATTATTTTGGAGAAATGTTAACCATCATGAGTCGATGTGTCACCTGCAAAACCCAGGTCCGTACCTCCAAGGTCAAGGTCATACTTGGAGGTCAAAGGTCAAAAAAAGGGTCCGAAACTTAAACGCAGTCAATAACTTTCTTATTTCTGGATGGATTTTGAAATTACTTTGTAGAAATGTTAACCATCATCAGTCAATGTGTCACATGCAAAATCCAGGTCCGTACCTCCAAGGTCAAGGTCATACTTGGAGGTCAAAGGTCAAAAAATGGGTCCGAAACTTAAACGCAGCCAATAACTTACTTATTTTTGGATGGATTTTGAAATTATTTTGAAGAAATGTTAACCATCATGAGACAATGTGTCACGTGCAAACCCAGATCCGTACCTCCAAGGTCATACTTGGAGGTCAAATGGCATAAAAAGGGTCCAAAACTTAAACACTGTCAATAACTTTCTATGGATGAATACGAACATAGACATATTTTCGGGCGGGGGCATCCGTGTCCTATGGACGCATTTCTAGTCTATATAATCTTTACATTTTGGTAATTGTTCTATGTAATCTTTTTGGGATCCATCTTTAAATTGTGTTTTCGGGATCCATCCTTAAACTATATAATGAACAGTGTATAAATAGGTTTATATGTATTTTCTTTAAAGTTACTGAAATTTGTGATTGTTTCCGCTTTCAGAACAACTACTATGTTAGCCCAACAGAATGTTTCCTGAAGTATCTGACCTACCCAGAGGATCTCAGTATTGCTATAGATCTCAGAATGAGTGCCGTGGTTATCATGTCACATCTGGACAGACTGTGTACACCCTACCTGCCACCTTCCATCTCACACAAGGTAAGCTGTTCATTATTGCTATAGATCTAAGAATGAGTGCTGTGGTTATCATGTCACACCTGGACAGACTGTGTACACCCTACCTGCCACCTTCCATCTCACACAAGGTAAGCTGTTCATTATTGCTATAGATCTAAGAATGAGTGCTGTGATTATCATGTCACACCTGGACAGACTGAGTACACCCTACCTGCCACCTTCCATCTCACACAAGGTAAGCTGTTCATTATTGCTATAGGTCTCAGAATGAGGGCCGTGGTTATCATGTCACACCTGGATAGACTGAGTAAACCCTACCTGCCACCTTCCATCTCACACAAGGTAAGCTGTTCATTATTGCTATAGGTCTCAGAATGAGTGCCGTGGTTATCATGTCACACCTGGATAGACTGAGTACACCCTACCTGCCACCTTCCATCTCACACAAGGTAAGCTGTTCATTATTGCTATAGGTCTCAGAATGAGTGCCGTGGTTATCATGTCACACCTGGACAGACTGTGTACACCCTACCTGCCACCTTCCATCTCACATAAGGTAAGCTGTTCAGTATTGCTAGGTCTCAGAATGAGTGCTGTGGTTATCATGTCACACCTGGACAGACTGTGTACACCCTACCTGCCACCTTCCATCTCACACAAGGTAAGCTGTTCAGTATTGCTAGGTCTCAGAATGAGTGCTGTGGTTATCATGTCACACCTGGACAGACTGTGTACACCCTACCTGCCACCTTCCATCTCACATAAGGTAAGCTGTTCAGTATTGCTATAGATCTGAGTTATCTGGTCCCATCTAGACAGACTGTGTACACCCAACCTGCCACCTTCCATCTCACACAAGGTAAGCTATTTTGAATAAATACTTTGGCTACAGATAAAATGTATTTTGGTTTAGAACATGTCAAGAGTAAACTGAGTAAATTGCACAAAAAGAAAATCAGTGTGTTGGCTTCTCATATAATAAATATAAAGCAGAGCACAGCAGCTAAAACTATAAACTATTACCTAGGTAAACAAAGAACATATAACAGGTGGAAAATCTGATAGCGTCTCTATTTTATTGTTGCAACTGCTTTAGACAGCAGGTGCGACATATGGATCACTTTCTAGCATTATCACTGGAGTTGTCATCAGCGTCAACAATGTTCAGTCTGTGTTTAGCTCTGCTTATAGATAAAATGTTAACTGTTCTAGTAAGTATAGACAAATCCAAGTCTATGTCACACAAGGTCAAAGGTCATTAGCCTCATTTAATCTGGTGGGCAAAAAACTTTCCGTTCCATACTCAACTGTTTATGTAGCACGAATTGTTTTTGTAATTACTATGGTTCAATCACCGTTCTGTCAAAACTGTTTGCCACAAACCATTTTGAATGTTACTCTGCTTCTTTTTTGTATAAATTTGGATGGAAAATATTTATGCTTTAATCTTATTACCTTTGTTACATAAAGTGCATTGACTATGTTTGGGTATATGGTGGGTAGTTTTATTATGCTTTTTATACAACAAAATGTGCGATAATATGTCAGAAGAGACTGGTTCTGTATCATTTAATACTTCAAAAACACAAAATGACAAGGATCAGTTAATTTTGTGGAGAAAAAAGGAGTTTAATTACACAATAAACATTTGAAATTCTCATTGATACCATACGGCAACAGTCATGTTTTGCCAACCAGATAAAAGAGGTACTCTGCAGGGGAGGTAACTGGTGCATGCGCAGTGAAATGTAAACAAAGTCACATGTCAAAAAATTGGATCCGTCTATCATATCTAATACAGTGGCATTTTAGCTTTAAAAATATAAGCAGGTTTTGCTCTTGCAAAAGCTGCTCACATATTTTCTGAAAAAAGTATTAGAATATTTGCCATATTAAATGATCCAGTTTTAAAGCTAAATTAACTGCCAACATTATTAGCAACTGGTCCCTTTTGAGCAACTGGACCCTGGTCTGTTTTACAAACATGTCTGATTTTATTGGCATTGTAAACCGTATTTATCGTACAGTCCTGACCTGAGCAAACAGTCTAGACTCAGATGAGATGCTGCAGAATGCAACATAAGGTCTACAAATTTAGAACAAGTATGGTAAGGAGTCGAGGTGTCTGAATACTTAAGGTAAATATGGCATTTGGAAAAGATTCAAGTCACAGAATAAGGGAAAGGCTGCCCAAGATTTTGACAAATCCTTCAGGAGGAGTCTGTTCAGGGTCCACACTGTTTGCCTATTACAAACATAGTTTCATTATGCTTCCAAGAAGATGCAGCAGACAAAATAAAGAGACAACATTTTCAGATGCAGTTTTCCTTGGCATTTTAAAGGTTACAGTACTCAGCTCATAAATCAGGGGTCATGGGTTTAATTTCTGGGCTTCTTCAGACTTTTCGGATGTGTCTGTAAACCGAGGTCCAATCTCCATATGACCTTAGTTGTTGGTACGAAGTATAACAATAACATGTCATGTCTTGCATGAAGTTGCTTCAAGGTCTTTTCTACATGTCAGCAAATTTTCTTGCCGTAAAAATCCTAAAAAATTCGGACACCTCAAGGACTTCCTGTAACTCTCCTAAAATATTAAGAAATTACTTTCAGGATCCAGCAAGGAGTCCAAAAGGTGCAAACGGATGTGCAAACAGTGTAGACCCGATCAGATTGCTTCTTCAGGAGCAGTCTGATCTGGGTCTGCACTGTTTACTTAGGCCTTCTTTTCCCAATACTTAGGATCATTATGGAATTTACTTTTCAGCAACAGAAGTCCAGTGTTACCCAAGAGACAATAGCCTGGGGTTGGTTTGCCTGGAAGAGTGGTAGCAGTACTGGGGGCCCTATTACCCTGGACTTCCTCAATGATGTGGGTGGGGTACAACAGATAGTATGTGCTGAGAGGGTGATGACTTGTCTCGCAGGGAACAGCAAAGTCTACGTTGTCTCATATACTTCAGAAGCTGCTGTAAGTAGACAGTTGCATCATTATTGAGCGGGAGGATGTATTTTACCAGGATTAGAAATTTAGATATGCATATTAAGCCTTCAAGCTTTATGGAAAATTATTAATTGACTATCCTGTATTGATAGGAGGTCATGCATATTAACACCAGGTCAACCAATTATAGGAGCTTTTTTCGTGACGTACTTCCGGTTCTAAAAATAGAACGGGAAAAGCCCTGGCCGTCATCTATCGTATTGCTTCAAAGGCAGTGGGACAGATAAAGTGTTAATTACAGCGTAAAACAGTGGAATTCTTTTAAACTTTTTGGGAATTCTAATGTAAGATAATGGGAGAAACACCGATATGCTACCAGATGTGAAATTTCGCATTACGAAAATGATATATTGTACATACGATCTCTCTTTAGCGAGCGCAGGCAAATGTAAATTACAGTTTGTAGTTAAATGACGCTACGTCAACCGACATGTAGCGTGTCAACAACGTCGTGTCTACATCAAACCAACTTCAAAGCGATGCATTGAATTTGACATTGCAACGTCGATGAAACGTCACAACGTTTCGTTGGCGATAATACGGCGTTGCTTAATAAAATGTCATTTGCCCAGTGCTCGGACCCAACAAGACTCAGTAGGATTGGAACATTAAATTCAAAACAAATGTAGAACACCCTTTCAGAACATAAGAATGTCAAACACTCCTACGCAAGTGCAAGATTATACAAGATTATTTTCGACTGGCAGTATGTTTATGTGTCTGTCTAACAGTCCGTCCTTCGTTTGTTAGTCAGTCAGTCAGTCAGTCAGTCAGTCAGTCGGTCTGTGTGTCGTCTGTCTGTCTACTGTCAGTTTGTCAGTCAAACCTCTCTCTCTCTCTCTCTCTCTCTCTATCTCTCTCTCTCTCTCTCTCCTCTCTCTCTCTCTCTCTCTCTCTCTCTCTCTCATGCCAACGGTCATGTGACAATGAAATTAGTTGGAGTGGGTGTCGACGGCATGACGTCGAACCAACATTGACTCAACACCCCTCCGTCAGTCCACTCATTAGTTTATTTCGACTGTCAGTATGTAAATTTAAATTGCACATGTAGATAGATAGATAGATAGATAGATAGATAGATAGATAGATAGATAGATAGATAGATAGATAAATAGATAGCGAATAAAACGAAAGTTTCGTAAAAATTATTTTGTGAATAACGGTATCTCAAGCCATTGACATGGGTCATTCACGAAAAGATTTTCATCAATTAAAAACGGATTTAGGATAAATGAATTTCGGTAATGAAAGTAAAATATCATTCTTTCCTTCTCGAGGCATTATTTCAATGAAAACGGGTATATTTTCTCTCAAAATGTCTGAATATTGTTAACATTTTAAGTTCCTCCAATACATTTGTATAGCGATGGCCGTTTCAATTGACGGCCAGTACTTTGCGCATGCGCAAGAATGACGTCATAAACGGAATTCCTAAAACCTCCTATAAATGAGGTCAAGAGAGGTCAAAAAATCAATAATCATGTTTTTTTAATTGTGTCAATAAAATTGTCATTAATCAAGCGGTTTTGTTGTTCAGTGCCATGGCGCGCACACGTAACATAACGTGAGGTCAAGGAGTGCAAAGTTTCTGACGTCACCGTGCCGCAGAGACAAAAGAAACAACATGGACGCTCGAATAAAAGTTTCTCAGCACTTTACATTCTGTATGAAAATGTGCAAATAAATATTTTATTTTAGCTTAGCTTTGAAAATTATTTTCGATATTAAGACGTAACTGCAGTAGCAGTACGCAATTATTACAGCGGACCATTCAAACCAGGAAAGCTCGAGAAGGTAAGAATGTAGCTAAAATTACTGAAAATCTATTAAAATAAATATAGCAAAGAATATTACTTGCAGTTTGGTTGTATTCCCCGGGTATAAAAGTTTGCATGTTATTGTGTACATGTCTGGCCTATAAACTGTCACTAGACGTATTATAGGTCAGTAGAAGCTATTATAGGTCACTAAAGATTATAGCGTGAAGTTATTTGACCCCCTTTATTAGGTTAATAGAATGTTGGAGTGCGGTATAAAATAATATGACTTTATTTTCTGTTAAGTCGATGTGGCAGGTTGGAGGTTTTGGGGAGCGTGAAGTAATCAAGTTAGCTGCCCATCCTGATGGGAAACATTATCTAGCACTAACCAAAGATGGTGAGGTTATGTCCTGGGGCAATGGAGATGGTGGTCGACTAGGGCATGGTGATAACATGTAAGTGTTTTTTCGTGTGAGCTTAATATGTACAGTATGAACTGAAGTGGGCTTGACAAAATTTTGTTAATATTTCCATAAGGGAATGTTAGTCATTTTTGACAGAATGGTTTCCGAAAAGTGATGAGTATTGTTGCTCAAACTTTCCTGCAGAGTTGCACTTTTGGAACCCGCAACTTTATAGCTTTTTGGACGGGTTTTTAAAAAAAAAATCCGTCCTTTAAAATAGCGATGTCCGGGCAGGCGGGCATCCTGCGGCGGGCGGGCGTCGTCCCAGGTTTACCTTTTGATTAACCTTTTTTTCAAAGTGATATTTTTCATCTATTCTGTAGCAGATTGTTTTAATATCAGGTCTGATGCATAAGTGGAGGTACCGCTTTCATGTATTATCCATAAATGGGGCAAAAGACTAAAATTTTGGCGGAAATTGTCATTTTTCAAACTTGTGTTTTTCAGGTTTACCTTTTGGTTAACCTTTTTTCAAATGCCAGTGTAGTGGATAGAGTGCTGGACTACAAATCCTATTGTTGACTATGAATCCGAGGGGCATGAGTTCAAACCCCGGTGGAAACATTTTTTTTTTTTTTTTTTTCTTTTTTTTGTCTTTCTTTTTTCATTCTTTTTTTCTTTATTTTTCTTTTCTTCTACATAAACACATATGAACAATTATTATCTTCCTCCCCTGATAGTTGCTAGCAATAATACATACATGCATGCACAGGCATGGAATTTTCTTTTTTTTTTTTTTTTTTTTTTCGTTCTTTTTTTAGCTCACCTAAGCACGAAGTGCTCAAGGTGAGTTGATATCCGTCGTCCGTCAACAATTTCTTTAAACGACATCTCCTCCTGGGATAATGGCCCGATTTCAAAATTATGTTACAGAAATGTTCATTAGGTGACCCTTTTTCAAAATTGCTAAAATCAGTGGCCACTAGAGCTAAAAATAGAGCAAAAAATAGAAAAAAACTTTATTTATTTTTCTTCGTAAAATACATAAACAAATCAACCCCCCCCCCCCCCCACCTCCACAAAAAGTTGTTACTGGGTTAGGATATTGCATTTGTTCTGTACATACATGCATACATAGTTTTACATACATACAGAAATGTTCGTTAGGTGACCCTTTTTCAAAATCGCTAAAATCAGTGTCCACCAGAGCTAAAAATAGAGAAAAAAAAACTTTATTTTTTTTTCTTCTTAAAACACATAAACAAATCATACCCCCCCCCCCCCCCCCCCCCCCCCTCACCTCCACAAAAAGTTGTTACTGGGTTAGGATATTGCATTTGTTCTGTACATACATGCATACTTAATTTTACATACATACCCTACCCACCCCACCCTACCCTAGCATACCCTACCCCACAACCCCACCCCATCCAAAAACAACCCCAATCCACCCCCAACCCCACCCCATCCCACCAGTCCCCACCTTACCCGACCTCACCCCATCCCACCCACCCAAGCCCACCCCACTCCACCCCACAACCCCACCACACCCCATCCCATCCCACACCCCACCCCACCACAAATTCCACCCCGTCCCACCCGTTTTCTAACCCATCCCACCCCACCCTACCCTACCCCACCCCACCCTACCCCACCCATGCCACCACCATCCTAACCGTACTGAAAAAAAACCTGTCCATAATGCCATTTGGCATTTTTCTTGTTTACATGAGAAATAGACATCATCATAATAAAGATTAAATTGGGCAAGAATAGTATGTTTTGTCAACTGTCTATGCATGGCAGGTCAACTGTCTATGCAAGACAGTTTTAGTTTATTTTAGTTCTCCCCAATATTTAGCCATTTATGTTGCAGGATTTCAATTTTTACCATGGATTGATAGGCAGAATGGAAAACATCTAGCTTGATCGTCTCAGTGGCTCAGTGGGATGCACTGGTCACAGGTCCAATACCTGCTGGGTCGGCAACATTCTTTTGTGAAGAGTGATCATGAAATCTTTTCTAGGGTCATTGTCTCCCTTCTGCTGATTCAAGAAGTGTAGTTTTTATTGTGAGGGGGGAGGGGTGGGTAGGGGGCAAGCATGTACACTATACTACTTATCTATAAGACGGTCCATGCAGTGAGGTTAGGTAAATTGATCAGCTCAATATAGCCAGAAAAGTGTTGACTGAGTCATCAAACTCCAAACAAACCAAATTCTGAGAAGACAGCTGATCTGGATCTTTACTGTTTTAAAAAAAAACAGATTCATCAGGGTTCAGCATGGTTAGGGTTAATATGAGCTAGAGCAGTACAAAAACCACCTCTAGTAAGAGAACGCTTTTGGGACTGTAAGTAATGGACCACATTTGGGACTGTTCAAAAGTGGTCTTAAAGACCACTTTTGAAAGTCCCAAATGTGGTCTTGTTCAGTCATTTTATATGATCTCATGGCTCCAGATAAGGATGATTAATTAACCCTTTTTTGTACCAAATGGAATCTTCCTCCTTATATATTGCAGGAGTCCATTTCAAAATTTAGGGGTGACAGGTTTTGTTTTTCTTCAAAATTTATTTGGAAAATGGCTGAACTTTTTGCAAACAGTCTAGGTCCTGATCAAACGCAGGGTTCTGTTGCGTCTGATCTGGGCCTGCACTGTTTGCTCTGGTACCCGTTTTGGGGTTTCCAGTACTAAATGGATTAATAAGGATAATTAAAGGATAATTTTTCTTGTTTCTCCATAAAAACATAGGTGGGTGCTTGTTAAAATCACTTCATTGAGGCAATTTCAACAGGTACCCACAACATATACCGTAAAATTCCTATATTAAGACCTCCTTTGGGACTGTTCAAAAGAAATCTTTAAGACCACTTTTGAACAGTCCCAAGGGTGGTCCCTGACCAGAGAACACTGTTTTCAGAAAACACAAAGAAAGAATAACTGCACCCTTCTAAATAAGCTTTTTAAACCAGAGTAAGTCTTAATTTTTTTGGTCGTAATAGTCCTTTTTAAGCCTCTTTATCTGGAACTATTGAAACTTATAACTTTTCACTGTTACAGCAATGCCAGATGTCAGATGAGACTGTTTCTTTGCTTTCTTTCAGATTTCGAGATGAGCCCACTGTTATCACAGCCCTGTCAGGCAAGCAGGTTATCCACATAGCCTGTGGCAGTACCTACAGTGCTGCCTTGACAGCAGCTGGGGAGCTCTACACTTGGGGCAGGGGTAACTACGGTAGACTGGGACATGGTGGGAGTGAGGACCAGTGTACCCCTGTCCTGGTGACAGCATTGAAAGGTCACAAGGTCATTGATGTTGCCTGTGGAAGTGGGGATGCCCAGACACTGGCTGTCACTGATACAGGTAAGGGTTCAAGGGGGGCTTTGGGCAGGCATGACCATGTGATCATTATTTTTGGAATTGTTGTAAAAGATCAAATGTTGATTTTACTGTTTGGCAGTACAACAAATGTTGAAAGCATAGCGGACAACACAGAAGTAGAATCTTCTGTCAACTATATAGCAGGAGTGTGAGGTTATTTTTAGAAATTGCTTTAGGGAGACTATTTTTTGGCAAAAACAGTGAAGGTCCTGATTCGGATACCATGTTGGGTGGCATCAGATTTGGGCCTGCACTGTTTGCTGATATCCCATTTTACAGTTTCCCATCATCTAAAATTGGTTAAGGAACATTTTTGTGCTTCTACACACATAAAGCAAGTTCTGTTTTTTTTTTTTTTTTTTTTTTTTTTGAAAATCATACCTCAGATGTCACTGGACCAAATTCGTTTTTGCTAGATTGTTTTCTGGATGCACTGAAATGTCAAAGTTTATATGTATCCAAACCATATATGTCAGAATTCCAACAAATGAAAGGAGTATTCAGTTTTATCTTCAAGACATTTGGTAGTCCATTTCAGTAGTATGTCATGTCTATTTGGGCCCCGTCAAGCGATTTTGGTACTTATCGCCTATGCGAGCAGCGAAGGTTCAGACGAGCCTGCGCATCCGCGCAGTCTCGCCAGAACCTTCGCTGCTCGCTCATACAAACAGTGAATCAAGAGGAACCTTCAGACAGAAAGCCATATCCCTGGCCCCTCTGAATGGCTGGGCATGCGCAGTTAAAATTTGTCAACGCGGAATGCTCGAAGACACAAATTCGCTTGGTGGGGCTCATTTAATCTATTTTATATTGGGAAACCCCAAAGCAGGACACTGGCAATCATTGCAGGCCCAGATGTGGCATTTGATCAGGGCCTTCGCTGTTTGGTAAAAAGTTCAGCCATTTTTCTTAATGAATTTCTTAATGAATTTCTAAAAATAATTCAACATGGCACACCTTAATTTCAAAACAGAATCCTTCTATATATAAGGTGGGCAATTCCATTCAGGACAAACAGGTTTAACCCATTGTATGCTAGTGGACTTTTCCATTGCTATATGTTGGACAAGTCTGCTTGTCATATAAGAGGTGGCATTCTGCGGCATCTGATCTGGGCCTGCACTTTTTGCCAAGGTTTCCCTTTTGGGGTTTTCCACATGCAATGGGTTAATATATATCTAGAAATGATAGATTAAATTTTTCCCATGGTGAAATTAAAAAATACAGTACTTTAATGGTACATAAAAATTCTTCAAGTTAATTTACTCCCAGTTCCCAAGCTTTGTTGTTAAATCTGTCATAGCCTCAAATGACTGTGTTGAAAAGGCCCTTGAACTGTTTATTGTGTTTTTATGTACATAAGAATTCAGCAGATTTACAGTGCACCTGTTGAATTTGATTTATTTAGCAGTTGGTGCAAAAACAGCAATGATAAGAATAATAGAAAGAAATTAACTGAATCCACAGAAGCTGATATACTGCAGTTGCTTGCGGAAACCTTCACAAAGCTCCAGTGGGAGGTTGGGTTGGTGCAAAGGTGCTGTATTGCTTTCAGCTTGTCTGTTTGTTTGTTTGTTTGATTCAAGGTTTAACATTCTCGTCAACACTGTATAGGTCATTTTGGAGACATTTCTTCCAATTTTGTGGGACTTTTATCCGACATTGAGATGAAGTGACATCTCAAGCCCTGCCGGCCAATGAAACCAACAGAGTTTATATGCATGGCGGGGCCGACTCGCACCACTTTTCCTGGGCTAAGGAGTTTACCAGTACGCACGTGCGGTCGGTTTCAGCTGTGCGTGGAAGCATCATGCAGCCCAATCTATTTCTTCAAGCCCCAATTGGTGGGGGCCATATAGCTTTCAATGCCAGGGCTTTCTAATGCTTTGGCTTCAGTAGGACAAGGGCTGCTTTTTATTTTTTTCTTCTACTCTATTCTATCTTTCCCTTTTTCTGATGCCCCATCTGTTTGGAGATGGCTTGAGATGGATGGTTGCTTGAAGACTAGGCTGTGTTGTCAGTTACTGTCAAGGAAAATCTCACTAAGTACTTGTAAACCCCTTAGACGGTCTAAGCCTGTCCAGGAACAGGGAAGATAACTGAATAGCCCGACATGACCCTAGCTGTTGACTGGGTCATAAAAACTCCAATTAAACACACAACATATCTCCAGATAAAGTGGAGTAAGGAGGATAATGAAAGGATAGCTTTCTTCAGTTCTTGTTAAAAGCATATGTTGTGGGTACTTGTTAGAATTGCCTCATTGAGGCAATTCTAACAAGTACCCACAGCATATGGTTTAGTGGAGAAATAAGAAAAATTAGTCTTGTTACTCCTCATCCTTTACTCTGCTTCAGGCTCATATACTTTCTGTCATATTCAGGGGGAACAACCTACGTCAGAGCTGTGATGTCGTAGCCATCAGCAGGTTTGCCGGTGTTTACTACACAAAAGGGATTTGTGACAACAAGTATGCAGTCGGTGCATAAGGTCATTAAAGAATACTGAAATCTGTCTCGGAACTTTGGCTCTTTCTTTAAATAATTTGACACAAGCTGATTTTGTAATGATGTCAGAACTACCATTGTTTACAGCGCCACATCAAATCTTGTGGCAAAGCTATTGAAGCCTTTTCAATGTTTCTAGGTAGAATTAGCTCACTAATTGGATGCAAAAATTGTTCATTACCAGCTGAAGAATGGTTTCTGAAGACTGGTAATGTACATATCTAGTTTGAAGCATTTTATCTACCCTATTTACAAGGTCCCCGCCCATAGGGGCTTGAAGAAATATATGGGCTGCACGATGCTTCCACGCAGAGCTGAATCTGGCCCGCACACTAGTACTGGTAAACAGCTTAGAGGATCTAAGCCTGTCCAGGAACCGCGGTGCGAGGAGGACCGTCCATGCTAATAAACCCTATTGGTTTCATTGGGCGACAGGGCTTCAGATGTCATTTCATCTCAATGTCGGGTAAAAGTCCCACAAAATTGGAAGCAACGTCTCCAAAATGACCTTTACAGTGTTGACGGGGACGTTAAACCTCAAATCAAACAAACAAACAAAACTACCCTATTTACACCAATATGGCCGCTACTGAAATGGGTATGACATCTCTACTATGATGTAGGTTGTCACCTTGATATTTGGCAAGGATATTTGATTTATGACTTACTGTTTGTTTTTCCTATATACTGGATCTCTCTAAAAAAAGGAGTAGTCTCTTAAAGGAAAGAATTTGCTCCTATCATAGAAACAAGAGCCTTTTTGATTTAGTGGTTACGCTACTCATCTCATAAACAGGGGAATCATGGGTTCGATCCAAGGCTTCTCCAGTGATTTCTCGGATGAGTTCTAAACCTATGACCGATCTCCATATGACCTTAGTTATTGGTGGGACATAAAACTCAAACACACACCTATCATAGGAACAGATAAGGAGGCTATTTGGTGAAAATTAAAGGATAACTTCTGTCAATTTTCATAAAAACCTGTGTTGTTGGTATACATTTGAACCACTGTGCTTGACAAGGTGGTTTCAAATCAATAACCACAACACAAGTTTTTACAGAGAAGTAAGGAAAAATTATCCTTCCGTTATCACCAAAATACCCACCTTGTCAGTTCCTATGTCCTATGGAACACATTCTTTTCTTTAAGAGTTGACCCTGATTAATAAGGAGGACACAATATTTTTGTTGTGTCCCCTGAAAATGTATCCATTCTCTCTTAAGGGAGGCAACTCCTTCAAAAATATTTTTGTCTCATGTCAATAGGGGTCAACTCTTAAAGGAAAGAATTTGCTCCAGAATTTGCTCCTGAGGAGCAAATTCTTTCCTTTAAGAGTAGACCCCTTTTTTCGTGGGACAGAGTTTATAGAAAAGCAAACAGGAAGTCCCGAAAGTTGTCTCCCCTTCAAAAATTGTGAAAAATCTTCCAGGTGTATCTATTCCCTTAAGAAAACTTTTTATTACTATATTTCTGTTTTAGGGGCAGTTTACTCTTGGGGAGATGGAGACTATGGGAAGCTGGGTAGGGGAGGAAGTGATGGCTGCAAAGCCCCTAAAGTGATCGAGAGACTAATGGGACAGGATGTGATAAAAGTATATTGTGGGGCTCAATTTAGTATGGCACTCACTAAGTCAGGGGCTGTATTTTCATGGTGAGTATTACCTTATCTAGGTGATTTGTACAGAGCAACATGTGTTTGTGGTCATTTTATATGATCATGTTGGGTATGTTCTTTTATGACTTGTCTTAGGACACGAAAGTCGTAACAAAGGAAAGAAGCATAGCTGGAAAAAAATCTCCGCCTATGTGGTGGGATTCGAACCTGAGTGAAAGTCCAATGCTCTAACCACTGAGCCAAAGAGAGTCGACTCCCTGACGCAGTTGTCAGAGAGTGGTGATAAACCTATAAGCTATGCATATTCTACCAAGGTAGATGACTAAAGGGGGAATTGCGGTACATAACACCCCTCCCCCTGCCAATTTTGGCAGGAAGCCTTTTGGCAAATAATGTCTGATCCCAGATGAGCCCCATCTTACGACATAAAAGTCGTAACAAAGTCGTAACAAAGGCAAGAAGCATAGCTGGAAAAAATCCCTGCCTATGGTGGGATTCGAACTTGAGCCACTCGGGTGAAAGTCCCATGCTCTAACCACTGAGACAAAGAGTTGACTCCTTGACGCAGATATCAGAGAGTGGTTATAAACCTGTAAGCTATGCATAATCTAGCAAGTTACATAATTGAAGCGTTACACTTGGCATTGGCGAGCAAAATACTGAAAATGTGTATACAATCAAACATCTTTGGGATCATGAAAATTTGTTTGAGATAGGGCTAGTTCTAGCCATTGAAAGTTAATCATATCACCTGGACAGTAGTCATGATGGGGATGCAAGGATACAGACTGGTGGTCACCTTAGTCTCCAGTAAAATTTTGTGTGGTTTCCCAATTGACAATTGTAAATTTCATCCCAGACATCAATCATCTACATATATACATCTACATAGTGCAAGTTACATCATATAGAATTAGGGGTAACTGTATGAAAAATGTCATTTAGGGATGTAAATCGAATGTTTTACGGTCGGAAATTTTGTTTCACGGCTGTGTGTTAGCGGAGCCATAAAACATAATTTGCGACCGTAAAACCGACAATTTACCTCCATAAATAACAATTCCCCATCCTAATGCACTTATTCAGTTGTTAAATTAAAAATTGTACTATTTTGCCAAGGCAGCAAGCACTATGAGCTGCGTAAAACCAAATGCCAGCCAATGAAAAGTGACGGAATGTGATGACATCGGGTTTCTGACAGTATATCGCAGAATACACTGCTGCAAATTGTTGACATTATCCAGTCAAAAGTTGCATTACATATGCAGGTGCTTTATAATCTGCATGTTTCTACCACAAAGTCCTCATTGTGCTTTGGTGATGTGTGACTTACAATGGCTTTTAATCTTTATTAAGTAAAAAAATCTAACTGGCTTTTTGAAAGCACTGGAAAGAAACAAGAAGCAAACAGTGGGCTAGATCATGCATGCTGTCATTGCAGGCCATTTGGCTATCCCAGTTGTTCTGTTGAAACTAGATCTCAGAATAAATGTAGTTGCTTTACAAATCTTTTTCATTCCAAAATACAGTCAGTCCTCTAAACCCGTTCAGTACCAGAAACCCGAAAACTGGTATTTGGCAAACAGTGCAGGCCCAGATCAGACGCCGCAGAATGTGGCGTCTGATCAGGGCCTTCACTGTTTGCAAAAAGTTCAGCCATTTTCCTAATCAATTTTGAAGAAAACAAAACCTGACACCCCTAAATTTTGAAATGGACTCGTGCAATATATAAGGAGGAAGATTCCATTTAGAACAAAAAGGGTTAATGCCAACATTGGATGTGATGACAAAACTTGTTATAATGACAATTTTAGTGAAATGAATTCTTTGCTCAAAATATGACAGATTATTGGAGTTATTCAACACTTTTGTGTTTAATACTAAAGAAACAAATGTTATGGACATTTGTTAGAATCAGCAATTCTAACTCTTATCCTGCTGTTCACGACAACCCCTATCTTTGGAAATAGTGTAGATCCAGATCAGATGGCTTCTGAAGAAGCCATCTGATCAGGATCTACACTGTTTGACATTCAATTTATGAATTTGTAGGAATCAATTACATCAAGTAATCTGATTGGTTCAAAGTCAGAAATGGGTGTGGCTAAACTGAATATTCAGCAAGAGAAGGGCTTACAAATGTTCACATCACTTGTTTCTTTCGGTAGTTAAGGGGAAAGGCCCTTTATTATGCCCCCAACTTTGAAAAAGTTGGAGGGGCATATTGCTTCTGCCTCGTTCGTCCGTTCGTCCGTCCGTTACGCTTTTGATGCATAGCATAACTAAAGAACCGTGTATGCTAGGGTTTTGAAATTTCATATATGGATTCCTCATGGAAAATTAGCTGACACGTATTTTTTTTCTAGTCCGGATTATGCCCCCTTCAAGAGTTATTGCCCTTTGAAATTTTTTTAATAAAATCTTGTCAGCAAGATATCTAAAAAATTATTGGAGCTAGAGCCTTGAAAGTTGGTGATTATATTGGTGGTGATGAGTAGATTAACTGATTAACTTTTGACAAAATTCTAAAAAATTCTTTGTGAGTTATGGCCCTTTGTCATTTTGGTAATTTGTGCCCATTGTAATGTATGCTAAAAGTGATGCATAGCATAACTTTAGAACCGTGTATGCTGGGGTTTTGAAATTTCATATATGGATTCCTCATGGAAAATTAGCTGACGCGTATTTTTTTTCTTGTCCGGATTATGCCCCTTTTAAGAGTTATTGCCCTTTGAAATTTTTTTAATAAAATTTTGTCAGCAAGATATCTCAAAAATTGTTGGAGCTAGAGCCTTGAAAGTTGGTGAATATATTGGTGGTGATGAGTAGATGAACTGATTAACTTCTGACGAAATTCCGAAAAATACTTTGTGAGTTATGGCCCTTTGTCATTTTGGTAATTTGTGCCCATTGTAATGTATGCTAAAAGTGATGCAAAGCATATCTTTAGAACCGTGTATGCTAGGGTTTTGAAATTTCATATATGGATTCCTGATAGAAAATTAGCTGATGCGTATTTTTTTTCTCGTCCGGATTATGCCCCTTTTAAGAGTTATTGCCCTTTGAAATTGTTTTAATAAAATCTTGTCAGCAAGATATCTCAAAAACTATTGGAGCTAGAGCCTTGAAAGTTGGTGAATAGATTGGTGGTGATGAGTAGATGAACTGATTAACTTTTGACAAAATTCCGAAAAATACTTTGTGAGTTATGGCCCTTTGTCATTTTGGTAATTTGTGCCCATTGTAATGTATGCTAAAAGTGATGCATAGCATAACTTTAGAACCGTGTATTCTAGGGTTTTGAAATTTCATATATGGATTCCTCATGGAAAATTAGCTGACGCGTATTTTTTTTCTTGTCCGGATTATGCCCCTTTCAAGAGTTATTGCCCTTTGAAATTTTTTTAATAAAATTTTGTCAGCAAGATTTCTCAAAAACTATTGGAGCTAGAGCCTTGAAAGTTGGTGAATATATTGGTGGTGATGAGTAGATGAACTTATTAACTTTTGACGAAATTCCGAAAAATACTTTGTGAGTTATGGCCCTTTGTCATTTTGGTAATTTGTGCCCATTGTAATGTATGCTAAAAGTGATGCATAGCATATCTTTAGAACCGTGTATGCTAGGGTTTTGAAATTTCATATATGGATTCCTCATGGAAAATTAGCTGACGCATATTTTTTTTCTCGTCCGGATTATGCCCCTTTTAAGAGTTATTGCCCTTTGAAATTTTTTTAATAAAATCTTGTCAGCAAGATATCTCATAAATTATTGGAGCTAGAGCCTTGAAAGTTGTTGAATAGATTGGTGGTGATGAGTAGATGAACTGATTAACTTATGACAAAATTCCGAAAAATACTTTGTGAGTTATGGCCCTTTGTCATTTTGGTAATTTGTGAAAAACTTTGTCATCGTTCTAGCGCCTACATTTCTTCACCAATTTCAATATAACTTCACACAAATGTTCCTTATAAAAAAAACTCGAGCCAGTTCGACTTTCAAGGTCATGACCTCAAGGTCAAGGTCACTGTGGCTATTTTTAGAAAAACTTTGTCATCGCTCTTGCGCCTACATTTCTTCACAAATTTCAATATAACTTCACACAAATGTTCCTTATAAAAAAATCTCGAGCGAGTTCGACTTCAAAGTCATGACCTCAAGGTCAAGGTCACTGTGGCTATTTTTAGAAAAACTTTGTCATCGCTCTAGCGCCTTCATTTCTTCACCAATTTCAATGTAACTTCACACAAATGTTTCTTATGACAATATCTCAGCGAGTTCGACTTTCAAGGTCATGACCTCAAGGTCAAGGTCACTGTGGCTATTTTAAGAAAAACTTTGTCATCGCTCTAGTGCCTACATTTCTTCACCAATTTCAATATAACTTCACACAAATGTTCCTTATAAAAAAAATCTCGAGCGAGTTCGACTTCAAAGTCATGACCTCAAGGTCAAGGTCACTGTGGCTATTTTTAGAAAAACTTTGTCATCGCTCTAGGGCCTACATTTCTTCACCAATTTCAATATAACTTCACACAAATGTTTCTTATGGCAATATCTCAGCGAGTTCGACTTTCAAGGTCATGACCTCAAGGTCAAGGTCACTGTGGCTATTTTAAGAAAAACTTTGTCATCACTCTAGAGCCTACATTTCTTCACTGATTTCAATATAACTTCAAACAAATGTGCCTTATGACAATATCTTGAGCGAGGTCGACTTTCAAGGTCATGACCTCAAGGTCAAGGTCACTGTGGCTATTTTTAGAAAAACTTTGTCATTGCTCTAGCGCCTACATTTCTTCACTGATTTCAATATAACTTCACACAAATGTTCCTTATGACAATATCTCAAGTGTGTTCGACTTTCAGGGTCATGACCTCAAGGTCAAGGTCACTGTAGCTATTTTTAGAAAAAAATTGTCATCGCTCTAGCACCTACATTTCTTCACCGATTTCAATATAACTTCACACAAATGTTCCTTATGACAATATCTCTAGTGAGTTCCACTTTCACGGTGTCAAGGTCACTGTGGCTATTTTTAGAAAAACTTTGTCAATGCTCTAGCGTTACATTTCTTCACCGATTTCAATATAACTTCACACAAATGTTCCTTATGACAATATCTCAAGCCATTTCAACTTTCAAGGTCAAGGTCACAATGGCTATTTTTAGAAAAACTTTGCTATGGCTCCAGCGCCTACATTTCTTCACCGATTTTAATATAACTTCACACAAATGATCCTGATGACAATACCTCGAAAGAGTTCGACTTTCAAGGTCAAGGTCACTGTGGCTATTTTTAGAAAACCTTTTTCATTGCTCTAGCCCTTACATTTTTTCACCAATTTCAAAATCGATTCACACAAATGTTCCTTATGACAATATCTGTAGTGAGTTCCATTTTCAAGGTCAAGGTCACTGTGACTATTTTTAGAAAAACTTTGTCAATACTCTAGCGCTTACATTTCTTCACCAATTTCAATATAATTTCACACAAATGTTCCTTAAGACAATATCTCGAGCGATTTCGACTTTCAAGGTCAAGGTCACTGTGGCTATTTTTTAAAAAAAACTGTCATCGCCCTAGCGACTACATTTCTTCACTGATTTCAATATAACTTCACACAAATGTTCCTTATGATAATACCTCGAGTGAGTTTGACTTTCAAGGTCAAGGTCACTGTGGCTATTTTTAGAAAAACTTTGACATGGCTCTAGCGCTTACATTTCTTCACCGATTTCAGTATAACTTCACACAAATGTTCCTTATGACAATATCTCGAACTATTTCGACTTTCAAGGTCAAGGTCACTGGGGCTATTTTTAGAAAATCTTTGTCATCGCTCTAGTGCCTACATTTATTGATGGATGTTAATAGAACTTCACACAAATGTTTCTTATGGTAATATCTCGAGTTGCTTGGTCATGACCTCAAGGTCAAGGTCACTATGGCTATTTTTAGAAAAACTTTGTCATTGCTCTACCGCCTACATTTTTGATTTTAATCTAACTTCACACAAAAGATGCTTATGATAATATCTTGAGCAAGATCTACTTCGCGGCCATGGCCTCAAGTCAAGGTCCCTATGACTATTTTTAGAGAAATATTGTCATCACTCCAGAACCTACATTTATGGATGGATTTTTAAACAAACTTTACACAAATGTTGCATATGATAATATCTCAAGCAAGTTGGACTTTTGCCATTTCAGTGTTTTCCACACACGAAGTTGTCTTGTGCGAGGGGATTTGTATCGCATACGATGCCTTGTTTTTTTTAATAAAATCTTGTCAGCAAGTCCATATCTTGAGAACTATTAGAGCTTCATTAATCATTTTTGGTACAAACTTGCATCCAGGCATTGCAACTTCAACGCAAGCATCCATATCTGACATTGACCTATATTTCATGGTTCACTGACTTCGTGAATTATTGCGACCACCCTGACTTTCACCATTTCTCGAAAACTATTAAAGCTTTTTAAATTATAATTGGTACAAACTTGCATCTAGGAATTCCAACTGCAACGCAAGCATCCATATTTGACTTTTACCCATATTTCATGGTTCACTGACTTTGTGAATTATTGCGACCACCCTGACTTTCTGTCTAATGTAAGAGTCCATTTCTCAAGATCTATTAGAGCTTCATTAATTGTATTTGGTACAAGCTTGCATTTAGGAATTGAAACTTCAATGCAAGTATCCATTTCTGACCTTGACCTACATTTTATGGTTCACTGACTTTGTAAAATAGTGTGACAACCCTAACTTTGACCCTGATGTAAGAGTCTGTTTTTAAGAGTTACTTGGTACATGCTTGCAACTAGGAGTGAAATTTTTATGCAGGCATCCATGTTTGACCTTGACCTAGATTTCATGGTTTGGTGACTTTGCGCCCCCACAGGCGCGACATAGCCTTCGGGGGAATTCTTGTTGAATGTTTTTGAGTCTTTAACAATATTTGTTGAATATTTTGCCAGCTAAGGTCAAGCAAAGGTTGGGGGCATTGTGTTTTACAAACATCATTTCTAGTTACCTATTATAGTACCCCTTATTGTGATTTCTAATAGGAGCAAATTCTTCATTACAACAAAATGTTGGGAATCAAATCTGTTGATAATATGTTGATATTGTTACAGGGGTAAGGGAGATAACTACCGACTAGGACATGGAACAGAGGAACATATACGTCTACCTAAACAGATAGATAGGTTTAATGGCAAGAAGGTCAAGGACATCTCTGTTGGCTCCATGCACTGTCTATCAGTGACTGATGATGGAGAGGTGTACGGGTGGGGCAAGAATGACCAAGGCCAGCTTGGGGATATGACTATACAGAGCCGCACTGAACCAACCCGCCTGCCTGGGTTAGAGGGGAAAAATATAGTAGGGGCTGCTTGTGGCCCTTCACAGGTATAAATGATGGGTTCCTTGGGTTTTGTATTGAATTCTAAGCCATTCATCAACTGGCCTCTGTGGCCTTATGGTGAAGAGTGATGTCAAATGGGAGATGCCTTGTTCTCTTTTAAACAGACAGTCAGGTGTTTTTCTCATGGTGCTTTTGCCCATACCTGATTAATAAACACTAGTACTTGTACTTATTTAGATACACCTCAGCCCCGTTATAGCACGGTTGGTTATAACACGAATTCGGATATAACACAGTTGTTGTTTGGACCCCAAATTTTCTCCAACCTTCCCTTTTTTGCTTTGGCAAATAAGAAATCCTAGTGAGTTATTGTATATCAGTAAACATGCAATAAACAACTTCTTCATACGGTCCGTAAGTTTTACTAATGACGTGTGAAAACACCTGTGAAAACTTGTGGCGTATATCCAGCTGAAAGATCAAAGGGTAAACACTTCTGCTAGCTGGAGGCTGCTCATGAAAAATTGGTCATTTGCTCATGCACATCGATAATTTAATTAAGTAAACAAAACCCTACAAACATTTCAAATAATTTTTTTTGCATAACTGTACATGTGGCTAACAGGGTGGGATCAGCTCAGGCAGGTAGTCTGATATGGATCCGCACTGTGCAACAATGATTTTTAAATTAACCAGCAGAAGACAAGAGCAGACAACAATTGTTGTGATTGGCACTTTAAGGGTTAACACTTCAATAGAGACAACGCTATGCTCATGCTTGGTAAAGTACAAGAAGGATGAAAAATTGCACATTAGATCACATCTAGACCCTGTCTAACCAAACGGGCACATAGCGTGTATGCAATGTCATATTAAGGTTGATGAAATGTGGTGATTTTCATCGACGTTGATGCCACATTGCAAAGGAAAGAACTGATAAAGCAATCACTAAAATTTGCACCCCCAACATGCCCGCTAGGAGGTGTATACACACAACCTCGAATCAACGCTGATGCTACGATTTGACGTTGCATCGCAGTTGGTGCGACCTTGCTGAGACATCATGTGCCCTCCATGCGCTATGAGATTTCTTATTTGAGAAAGAATTTACTCCCGTGAAAAGAAATTGTGTTGGAAAAGAATCTGCGCCCATGTAGCAAACCTCAGCACAAAACCTTTCCCGTTTGCATAGTCTATATGCGGAAGAAAATAAAAAGAGAGAAAAAAAAACAGATTATTGACCCATGAAAGGAAAGAATTATCTCCCGTATGCAACGTCATTTTAACACCGATGTAAAGCATTAATGTTGGAAAAGAATCTGTGCCGACGCAGCAAAGCGCCAACGCAGCAAACCTCAGTGCAAAACGTAAGTTTTTATTGCATCACACTTGCCTAAGCAGTTTACCAGTACTCATTTGCGGTCCGTTCCCAATCTATTTCTCCAAGGCCCGATAGGCGGGGGTGCCATTTGCTTATTCAATTGCAGTAAGAAAGTTAACTGCGGAAGAGAAAAATATAGTCTGATAGAGTTTTTTCCCTTGTGCATTGCAATTGCTTATGCAAATGGGAACCAGTCTCTGGGAACCACGGTCTATCTAAAAATACACACCGGGATTACACATGGACATATTGGAATAGAAATCAAACACAAACGTATGAATCGCTGTTTTTCACAAATTTATTTTAATTAAACAATCATGCAACGAATTGAAAGCAATAAATGCAACATCTAAAAGCAAAACAAACAAAAGAACAAACGATAAAATAGCGTGAAAAACATTGCAATTATACAAAACAAAGGTAAACAAATTGTGGCAGCCAAACATTTTCCGGGTCATTGACCAGGTCAATGACGATCGTTATAGCACGGTTCGGTTAACTAACACGGTCTTCTGATTGGACCCCGAGAACGGTGCTATAACGGGGTTGAGGTGTATTACTAATTATTAATCTATAAAACCACCATGTTTATTCTTAAAGACGCACTAAGAAATATTGGATAGCCACTTTTTCAGTTTCTCTGATAAAAACCTGTGCGCATTTTAATGAACACAGTTTATAGAAGTTTTTGCTGTCAGTTGAAGTTTATTAGACATATTGGGATTAGCTTTTGCCCCGCTGCACATATCTCATCAAATAGTCAATGATTTTTGTATAAAAAGAGTATAAGGAAAAAGGGATACAATTTCAAAAGCATGTAAGCTAACTTCTTTGTTAGGTTTCGAACAAAGAATCCTTTGAATAAGTGAAACAGTAACTCTGAATCCATTCTATTTCAGAGTTTTGTATGGTCTTATGGTGGTCAGTCTACAGTTGGTCCTAGAGTACCCTTTGTTGTGGACATCAGCAAGTCAACTTTTGAGTTCCTAGATGAGCTGCTAGGGGAGGTGTGTGAGGGGATGGACGGTCAGTCAGACTGGCCTCCTCCACAGGAGAAAGAATGTATGGCTGTAGCTGGTCTTAATCTACTCAACTTACAGGTAGGTCCAAATACTGATTTATTTCTGAGTTGTCATAGCAACACGTAAGGTGGGTATTTGGTGACAACTGAAGAATGATTTTCCTTATTTCCCCATATAAACCTGTGTTGTGGATATTCATTTGAACCGCCTCGGTGAGGCGGTTCAAATGAATAACCACAACATAGGTTTTTATGGAGAATTGGCAAAAATTATCCTTTAGTTATCACCAAATATCCACCTTATCTGTTGCTATGGTTTTACACTTTCTTCCCCCTCAGAAACTCATTTCCAAGGTTTGGTGTCAGTTAAACATCTCAAGTTTGATACAAATTTTTATGTAGCTAAGCAGTCTTCTTTGTGTTGAAAACGGTCCTTTGAGACCAAAAGACCTCAGCCATTCAGCATTATAGTTACACTTTACCATTGTTGGCTGCTGACTTTGTTCTTCTGTTCTGTAAAATAAGTTTTGTCAAAAAAAAAAAAAAAATGTCAAAATTGATGACAACCACAAAGGAATTATTTGAAGAGGGGCAGTAAATCCAATATTCCTTCAAGTATGACCAGCCGAAGCCATTTTCAAACTATATTTGTCTTATATTAATTGTCATCTACTTTTGAACCTTCCTTGGCCTTTCAGTGGTTAGCAGGTTACTGATAAGGTCACTGTCCTGACTAAATTAGAGTAGTTGATTCCAACCAGTTTCTGTTTGAAGAATCATATTTACTCTAGGCATCTTATCTGGGTTTACAGTTTGCTCTGGCCTCTCTGTTCGAATACATGCGGTAAATATGGCATGTTTAGAATACTACATTATATTTTTCAGCTTCATGCAGCTATATCACAGAACGAGAATCTAGAGTTACTGGGTCTGGGAACTGGCAGTTCTCTAGTGACCAGTCTGAAACAGAGAGTGGTCTCCCTTGCCAGTAACAGTGGAGTGATCAGTACTGTACAGATGGCAGCACAGAATGCTCTACAGAATGGCTGGTCTATTTTACTCCCTACAGCTGAGGAGAGAGCAAGGGCTCTCAGTTCACTTCTCTCTAATGGAGGTAAATTACCAAGTGGACAGTACAGTGAAAATATCAAAGGCCCGAAAACCAATGCCTCATTTACTATGGTTATTTCAAACTCAGTTTTGAGCCCCTAGAAAATCCTTCCCTTAGCTCTCAGATATCCATATATTTAGGATAAATTAGGGAGATGTTTCATTTTTATGCCCCCACCATTTGAAGAATGTTATAGTGTTATGTATAGTGTTATGTATTTGTCCGGGTCAGTGTCTGAGATGGTGTTCACAAGATTTCTTAATTGCGCTACCAGGCAGGGGCCTGTGTCCTTCATACATTTCTAATTTATCTTGAAAGGAATGTTGTGTGTACTTTGCCTCAATGAGGCGATTCTAATGAATAGACACAACATACCTTTATTTTATAGAAGATAGAAATATTTATCATTTTCTTCTTCTTCCTCCTGATCTTGCACTATAATTAACCCATAAAATGCCAACCACAACAATTGTTGTCTGCTTTGCCGTCTGCTGTTAGCTTAAAAGTAATTTTTTGCAAAAAGTGTGGACCCAGACTGTAGCAGCAGTCTGATCTGGGCCCACACTGTTTGCCTGTATGCAAAAATATTTTTCAAAAGTTTGCGAAAAACAAATCAGCAGACGACATAAGCAGACGACATTTTCAGATTTAGTTTTTCTCGGCATCGTAAGGGTTAACAATCAGTGACTCAAAATACCATTATTTGGAACAAAAACAGAATTTTCCGTGATCTGAAACATGTCTGAGCCATCGAAGTTCAAATGTATTTTGTTTGTTTTCTCCATATCTTGGATCTTTTGTTTCTGATGTTTGAAATGTAAAGACAAGTCATGATACACATTGCCAAAATAGCTTTGGAAATTGGTTGATTAATTGAAAATTCATATGAACTGGTTAATATGATTCAGTAATTTGGAGATAAAAAGGGGCATAATAACTTACCACCTCAAAAACCTCAAAATTGTAGTCTCACTTTTTCTATGAGAATTTTATATGGAAAAGTCCTCTTTCAGAGGTGTAAAATTTCCATCAAACTTACTCCCCCTTATCGTCTAAACTGTTCATTTAGATGCTAAAAATGAAGAAAAAGTAAGGTCAGTTTTAAAAACCTTACTCGCCCTGCCTTAAAACTTACTCCCAAATGCGAGCGGGCGAGTGGAATTTTACACCACTGTCTTTACCAGTGAAATAGAGCATAAATCACTATTATAAACCAGTTTTAAAACATTTTCATTAATCGTTCTGGGAAAAAAACTATTGTCTATTACAAATAAAAAGGTTGACTGGCAAAATGTATGGCTACCATAACATTAAAAAAATTATTGGGAGTATGCTCCAGCATGTTATCAGTTTATCTTGACATTACGAAAGCACATCTATACAAATACATTGCCACCTTTATCGCCAAAAAAAATGAAAATTTTATGATGAAAAATTGTGATATTTTTCTTATTTCTGCTCAAAATATAGATTGTTGGCACTCGTTAGAACCGCCTCATTGAGGCGGTTCTAACAAGTACCCACCACCTATATTTTAGAGCAGAAATAAAAAAAATAAGGTATACCCCCAGGAACCCCAGTTTTACTATATAAAAGTGGGGTTCAAGGGGGTCAAAATTATATAGGCATGTTTTCGTGATGATATTTTTCTATTATATTTTTTCAGTACGAGACACCTCTGGTATGAGTGCTGGTCAGAGGTTTATGACAGACCTACTGGTCAGTAGCCTGATGGCTGATGGTGGACTGGAGTTTGCTATGGAAGCTGCCATCAAGAAAGAAACACAGGCATTTGAGGACAAAAAGGTAAACTATTGTTATGTTGCAAGCTGACAGTCTAAAGTTGCATGTAGCTCTAACTAATATGATCATCATAACCTTCAACATGATTTTAATGTGATTGGGTCTATATTTCCCTCTTTGGTCATAGGAACCTGCTCTTGGTTAAAACATATTTTATTCAATAAGTTCACAAAATAATACAACATGCAAACAAAGTTAAATACATACAAAGGATCAGAACGAAAGTAATGCTTATATAGTTCCTTTCCTTACAAGACTAGTGACAATGTATTGTTAATTGGGGTATACAACCGTGAATGTAAATTGACTTTACTATTTGAGCCTTAACCGTTGAACTGCCAGTCATGACATTTACAAATATGATTTTCAAACATTTCCATCTTATTTTTCAGAGAAAATAAGGCTTGACATTTCACATATAATGTCGGGCCTTATATTATTTGCAAAATGATTTTGAAAATAAAATTGCCACCTGCTCCAGAAATTTCTATGGCGCTTTAAGGGTTAAAAAATTAAAGGAATTTGTTTTGTTTCAGTGGCAGAAACTGAAAGATGTGGCTTTGAACTGTTGCCACATGCACCTTGCACACCACATCCTGCACTGTATTTTAACTTTGCCAAAACTGAAATCCTACTTGTGTGGTTGCCACTTTCAGATTGATGATAAGATTATTGATGCTGTTTCAGAGTATCTTGAAGGTCAAGGCTGGTCTCAGTAGCTGGGTCAGATGCATGTCTGACTGGTGATCAGGGTCCAGTTGTTCAAAGCCTCATTAGCTTAACTATCTCGTTAGTAGTTAAACTGTTAACTGTTCTAGCAAGTACAATATCTAAAATTTTGTTATTTTTGCTGGAAAAAAAATGTGAGCTGCTTTTGCATTTGCAAAAGCTGCTCTCATTTTTTTTCAGCAAAAATATAAGCATATTTGCCAAATTCAATGATCAAAGTTTTAATGATATGTTAACTAACGACGTTGTTAGTTTTGAACAAATGAGCCCAGGTTTTGGGTTTGATACCTGATGGATCAGCAATATCCTTCCAAGGAAATAATTATGAAATCTTTTCTATGGCTTCTGCCTTCTGCTGATTCAAGAAGGGCAGTTGTCAGTTTCTGACCGTTTAAGCCTGCCCAGGAAAAATGTGGTTAGGTAAACTGTCCGGCTTGATATAAACTAAATAGTGTAGACTTGGCTGTTAAATTTCAAACAAACAAAACATCTTGAAGCTAAAGATGCTGTCTTCTGCCAAGGAGGGATTGCAAAGCTTGAACATGGATGGTGAGCCGGCCTCGGTAGCTCAGTCAGATGCGCGTCTGACTGCTGATCAGGAGGATGGGGGTTCGATACCTGCCGGGGTGGGCAGCATTCTTACGTGGAGATTGATCATGAAGATCTTTTCTACAGTCATTCTCTCCCTTCCGCTGATTCCAGAATGAAAGTTGTCAGTTTCTGGCAAAAGAATGTGCACTGTACTGGTTAAAAGCTTACGTATAAGCCTGCCCAGAAAAAGTGTGGATAGGTAAACTGACAGGCTCAAAAATGACCTAAAATAGTGTTGACTGGGCTGTTAACTCCAATACAAACAAACAAATGAACATGGATGGGCTGACTGCATTAAGTTCATTGAGACTATTTTGAAACTAATGCATGAATGATGACCTCTGCATGCTGCAATCTGGCCCCCGCCCATTAGGGCTTGAAGAAATGTATGGGCTGCATGATGCTTCCACCCAGAGCTGAATCCGCTTAGAGGATCTAAGCCTGCCCAGGCAAAGCGATGCACATGAGTAGGACCGCCCATGCTTATAAACCCTATTGGTATCATTGGGCAACAGGGCTCGAGATGTCGTCATTCCATCTCAATGTCTGGTAAAAGTCCCACAAAATTGTAAGCAGCGTCTCCAAAATGACCTTTACAGTGTTGACGGGGACGTTAAGCTTCAAATCAAACAAACAAACAAATCCATGCTGCAATCAAGCTCGGCTGAGAAGTTTTTGTTGTGCTCTTCTGAATATTTAAATATGCCACACCCACTACCGAATATCAACCAATCAGATTACTTGGTGCAGATTATTGCAACAAATTCAGAAACTGAATGACAAACAATGAAGATCCAGATCAGATGGCTTTTTCAGAGGCCCTCTGATCTGGATCTACATTGTTTGAAAGATAATACATATCCAGGCTCAGCAGGACAAGGGTTAAATATTTTTTTCCTTATTTTGATCTTTTGTGTTTATTAAGGAGAAAGAAGAAAGAGAAGATGCCAAATCAGACAAGTCAGAGCCATCCTCTGATGTGAAGCTGGAGTCTCAGACAGACAGGGATATAGATCTAGGAGCTACCATTCCACTCTTACAACTTATACAACAATTACTCAGGTTAGACTTAACCCATTGTATTCGGGAAACCCCATAAGGGGTACTTTGGCAAACAGTACAGGCCCAGATCAGATGCCGCAAAACGCGGCATCTGATCAGGGCCTGCACTATTTGCTAGTCAAAAATAGAATAAAAACGAAAAAAAATAGGCCTACCACCTCTTTTATGACAAATGGACTTGTCCAGCATATACCAATGGAAGAGTCCACTAGTATCCAAGGGTTAAACAACTTCTTTTCTCAAGAAGTTCACATAGCTTGCAGTAACTACATGAAGCTTTGAAACTGATACAGATAATGATCTTGTTCTGAAATTAAACAGCTCACAAGTTTTCACATTTAGATACTGATCTTGTTCTGAAATTAAACAACTCACAAGTTTTCACATTCAGCTACTGGTCTTGTTCTGAAATTAAACAACTCACAAGTTTTCACATTCAGATACTGATCTTGTTCTGAAATTAAACAACTCACAAGTTTTCACATTCAGCTACTGGTCTTGTTCGGAAATTAAACAACTCACAAGTTTTCACATTCAGATACTGATCTTGTCCTGAAATTTAACAACTCGCAAGTTTTCACATTCAGATACTGGTCATCCAATAAATAGAGGGACCTTCTATATAGGATCCCTTCTTCCGGATGACGGATTCCCATCTGCCTGACAGGTCTGGAATGCCCTCGGCAAGGCAACCAGTGTTCATGAGTCTAACTTGCCTGGCCACTTTAAGTTCAAGGTCATCTAAGTCATAGTAACGCACACCACAAAGAGGTTCTTTTAACTTCGGAAAAAGGTCAAAGTCTTGTGGCTCATATCCGGTGAGTAGGCTGAGTGAGGTAACACTGCATGATGCAAGCAGTGACGTCACCCTCCGTAATTTATGGCATGCGGCATTGTCATGATGTATGAGAGGCATCGCATTAAGTAATGTTTTACGCTTCTTTCTGATTGCTGGCCATAGTATATCCATCAGAAACATTTAATAATACTCCTGGTTAACTGATTGATCCGTTGATACGTGATGGGCACATAATATTCCCGTGTTATTGTATGCGAATATCATCATCATCTTCAAATGTCCCTATTGTCTTCTTAACTTAATTTGTCTTGGCAAGGCTGGTGTTTGCCACTCGGATGACTGTTGTTTTAATTCTGGCTCATAACTTCTCATCCAGGTTTCGTCGATGGCTACTATACAATTTAGAAAGTTGTCACCCTCATTTTCAAACCTCTCCAATAATGTTTGTGCAATTTGGGTGCGCGCTCGTTTTTGGTCATCAGACAAGCAGTGCAGTACCCAACGTACGGTGACATGTCTCATGCTCAACTTATCTTTCATAATGGTATGAACCGAACCGTGACTTGGGCTATCAAGTCATGGGCTATATTTTCACATGTCAGAGGTCTATTGGTATTTATGATTTGTTTTACTTTTTTCACATTTTCTTTGTTGGTTGCTTCCACTGGTCGACCAGGACTGTACCTACTTTCAACACTGTCCCTACCATCTTTAAAGAAATCTATCCCCCTGTAAACCACAGTACGTGATAAAGCGTATTAGCATTCTTAAAATTACTACGGCAGCGATACCCTTATAAAACTAAATTTTAATATAAGCTCGTTGTTCCTCGGCGCTAAAGCTGACCATGGCGCTTGGAACGATTGTGCACGACGTGACGTCACATGAAGTGACGTCACATGAAGTGACGTCGTGATACACACACCTGATGTCAACATCGTAAAGCTAATTGGCAGTGCCAGGTGTGTGCGCAGTTTTATTAAAAAACAGATAATTAGTTGTAAAGTTATACAAAAAATCTTGCTATTTATTGGATGTCCCTCATTTGCTTCTGTCAATTCTGCAGCAGAATTGATATTACATACAAAACAGGTAAGGTGTATACTTTGTAATAATAATTTTTGTCTATTATCCATAAAAAAAAAACCTATATTTTGAGAGCATGACAGTCCAGATAGTTGGGTCTGGAGCTGTGCTGATGATGAGCTGACATCTATAAGGACCTGAACAATGTAGTTTTATAAAGATAAGTCTTAGATATTGAGCTTGTTATTAGCTAGACACACCTCGTGTGGGAGCCTTTGCTGTTTGCAAAAATGTTTGTTCTGACACAGTGCACCTATATAGACAATGGAAAAGAACTGTGATGAATCTGCAACAAATGACTGCTAACATCACAGAATTTTCAACAAATGACAGCTAGCTTCACAGAATTTTCAACAAATGACACCTAACATCACAGAATTTTCAACAAATGACACCTAACATCACAGAATTTTCAACAAATGACAGCTAACATCACATAATTTTCAACAAATGACACCTAACATCACATAATTTTCAACAAATGACACCTAACATCACAGAATTTTCAACAAATGACACCTAACATCACATAATTTTCAACAAATGACAGTTAACATCACAGAATTTTCAACAAATGACAGCTAACATCACAGAATTTTAGAGTGACATCATTTTATGACGTTATGACGTCACTCGAAAACTCTGTGATGTTAGTCATTGAACCGTTATTTTCTCGCATCAAGCTTAAGGATGTAAATGAATGTGAAACAATCAGTAATTTTGATGGAATTTTATCTAACAATGGCATAAGGTGGGTGAATTTGAATGGAACAACAAAATTATTGTCGATTTCAGTGTGTTAGAATTGAGAAACATCAGCCTGAGTGTGTGATTTGTTAAGTAATAAATCAGTTTGTCAGTCCGTTGTAAGTAGACAAATCACGCTATGTTCAACTGACATCCAAACTGTAATTTATTACTCAACAAATCACTGCTGGAGCTGCCTTACAACCATGCAACAAGCAGTTTAGCAATAAGACGTCTCTCGTCGCACGTTTGATGTTGTTTGCAATAAAAATCTAAGATGTGCCGAAAGCTTTGTCGCACAGTGTTGAACTTTTTTCTAGCAAGTTTCAGAACAGGTATTAGAGATGAATTACAACGTCGGGGTTTGTCCATCGCAGTTGATTGGCCGAAACTTTCAGATAACTGACGTAACATTAATAAACATTTTGAATATGCAGTGCAAATTATCACACAGGATAATTAACTGAGGTAATGGCCAAGTATGACCGACTCAGTATTTGAAGATAGAAATCTAAAGAAGGCAGGATTGCAGTGGTATAGATATTTTGACAATCGCTGAGCTCCGCCCCACTTTATGAGAGAAGCATAATACCGTAAATCAGGATGCTTAAATATGGATTATGGTTTCTGTGTACTTTTGACAAGCATGTCAGTTGAGACCTAAATATGTCATTGTTTTTCACGTATTTTCACTTTAATGAACCGACGAGAGATGCCGCATTGCTAAGCTGCTAGTTGGGCTGTTGTAAATATAATTTGAGTCAGCGCATGACAACACCTACAATAAGACATGTGCGCCCAACCAAGACTCAGATCAGCCTGCGTATCCACGCAGTCTGATCAGAGTCTTCGTTGCGTGCTCTAAGGATAGCTAAGGGCCCAATGCTCCTCCATGCAGCAAGAGAAGTTTCCAGTTCTCTGGTTAAACTATGTGGATGCGCAGGCTGAGATGAGTCTTCGATGGGAACACGTCTTATTGTAGGTTTTGTCGTGCCCTGGCTCATTTATAACATTTATTCTTTTCCAGAAATTCTTCTTCACATTCCCAGTCTAGACTTCATGATTTGTCCCGTAATGGAGTATTGAAGATGGAGGAGACCGTTGTAAAGGAGTCGTCACCGTCACTAGATTTGCTGCTACAGTTTCAGAGACTTCTGATAGCCAGGGTGTTCCCTAAACATAACTGTTACCTGGCTTCCCAGGCTGATATAGGTGAGTTTCAGCTCATTGTGTTTGTGGAGCTACTTGCCATGTAAATCAGAGGTTATGAGTTCAGTCCAGAACAATTTTAAGTATTTTGTATAAGACATTAATAATCAAGCTCATGTCTCCAGTGACATAGATTATTTTGTGACATAAAAGTTCAGAATACTTAACAATATAGGCCATATAATATCAGTATACTTCTTTTGGGAATTAGCAACACTGCTATAATTTATATTGACCAGTTGGTTTGAAATTTTCCTTTTGGTGCTGAAGGCTGGAGTTCAAATATGGCTAAGGATGGTCACTCATTTCGCAAGTCATGGTGTTCTAAAACTTGTTGCGCTATGGCCATTAAGTTGGCCTCTGCAGTTCAGTCAGTTGCTCGTCTGGCTAGTGATCAGTAGGTCCCGGGTTCAATGCCTGCCAGGGTTGGCAACATCCTTTTGTGGAGATTGATCATGAAATCTTTTCAAGTGTCATTCTCTCCTTTTTGCTGATTCAAGAAGGGCAGTTGCCAGTTTCTGGCAAAAGTATGTCCACTGTACTGGCTAACCACTTACGTATTACCCTGCACAGGAGTGTGGTTAGGTAAACCAAATGGCTCGATATAACCTGGGCCATTAAAACCCAAACAAATGGGAAACAAATCATGGCCATCAGGCTACAAGATATCTCTTTGTTTACCTTTTATATTGATTAAGACACTTGTTCATTTCTTTTCTTTGTTTTTCAGACTCCGAACTCCAGGGTGCTGGTTCTCTGCTGAGAAAGTATGTAACCCTACTGTGTAACCATATAACAGACATTCTGCCACTGGGAGCCAGCCTGGCTACTATCAGCTGTAAACATTTCTCACTGGTGTCAAAAATTATATCCTCTGATGTCACAGGTAGGTACATCCTGCAGGCTCACAAGGTTGACAGAACATTCAATCAATGTCAAAACAACATTTTCAAGATTTATCCAATGGTGAGTGCCTGGAATGACAGCTGCTCTATCAGAGATAACTGTTGCAAAATGTGAAGACTGAAGATTGTTGCAACAGTTGAAGACTGTGAAGACCATTGTGACATGTGAAGACTGTTGTGACATGTGAAGTGTGAAGACTGTTGTGACATGTGAAGACCATTGTGACATGTGAAGTCCATTGCGACATGTGAAGACTTTTGTGACATGTGAAGTTGCCGACTGCTGTGACATGTAAAGACCCTTGTGACATGTGAAGACCATTGTGACATGTGCAGACCATTGCAACATGTGAAGACCATTGCAACATGTGAAGACTGTTGTGACATGTGAAGACTGTCGTGACATGTGAAGACCGTTGTGACATGTGAAGACTGTTGTGACATGTGAAGACTGTTGTGTCATGTGAAGGCTGTTGTGACATGAGATGACTGTTGTGACATGGGAAGACTATTGTGACATGTTAAGACTGTTGTGACATATGAAGACTGTTGTGACATATGAAGACTGTTGTGACATGAGATGACTGTTGTGACATGTGAAGACTGTTGTGACATGTGAAGACTGTTGTGAGATGTGTGAAGACTGTGTGACATGTGAATGCCGTTGTAAAATGTGAAGATCATTGTGACATGTGAAGACCAGTGAGACGTGAAGACCGTTGTGACATGTGAAGACTGTTGTGATATGTGAAGACTGTACTGATATGAGATGACTTTTGTGACATGTGAAGACCGTTGCAATATGTGAAGACTATTGTGACATGTGAAGACTAGTGAGACATGTGAAGACCGTTGTGACATGTGACAACTGTTGTGATATGTGAGACTGTAGTGACATGAGATGACTGTTGTAACATGTGAAGACTGTTGTGACATGAAGACTGTTGTGTCATGTGAAGACTGTTGTGACATGAGATGACTGTTGTGACATGTGATGACTATTGTGACATGTAAAGACTGTTGTGACATGTGAAGACTGTTGTGACATGAGGTGACTGTTGTGACATGTGAAGACTGTTGTGATATGTGAAGACTGTTGTGACTTGTGAAGACTGTTGTGACATGTGAAGACCGTTGTAATATGTAAAGACCATTGTGACATGTGAAGACCAGTGAGACATGTGAAGACCGTTGTGACATGTGACGACTGTTGTGATATGTGAAGACTGTAGTGACATGAGATGACTGTTGTGACATGTGAAGTCTGTTGTGACGTGAAGACTGTTGTGTCATGTGAAGACTGTTGTGACATGAGATGACTGTTGTGACATGTGGAAACTATTGTGACATGAGGTGACTGTTGTGACATGAGGTGACTTTTGTGACATGTGAAGACTTGTGACATGTGAAGACTGTTGTGACATGTGAAGACTGTTGTGACATGTGAAGACTGTGTGACATGTGAAGACCATTGTAATATGTGAAGACCATTGTGACATGTGAAGACCAGTGAGACATGTGAATGCCGTTGTGACATGTGAAGACTGTTGTGATTTGTGAAGACTGTAGTGACATGAGATGACTGTTGTGACAAGTGAAGACCGTTGTAATATGTGAAGACCATTGTGACATGTGAAGACCAGTGAGACATGTGAAGACCGTTGTGACATGTGACGACTGTTGTGATATGTGAAGACTGTAGTGACATGAGATGACTGTTGTGACATGTGAAGACTGTTGTGACATGTGAAGACTTGTGACATGTGAAGACCATAGTGACATGAGATGACTGTTGTGACATGTCATGTGAAGACATGCGACATGTGAAGCCTGTTGCAACATTGTGAAATCTCTCTCTCTCTCTTTCTCAGTAATTACATCAGACCTAATAAGATGTATAGCAGAAACTTTGCATATACACCACAACCTCTTTATAACAGTTTATGGGGTCCAAAGCAGAAACGTTGTTAATTAAACAACCGTATTATATCCAAACAAAACTGTATAGAACATTTATTTTCATTTTCCTATATAGTCTATACATTTTTGGGGATCCATCTTGAAACCGTGTTATATTCAAAATGTGGTTTATTTTCGGAAGCTGACCTGAGTAACAACTAACTTATCTCATAACCAACTACTTTAATATGACATCCAAATGTATATGATGGATGATATATGATGATTAATAACACCTTCAAAATGGGTATGATGATTAATACACCTTCAAAATGGGTATGTTGGGCCGCTGGTCAGGATCCAGGCCGCCACGCCGGAGGTCGTGGGGATCTTCATTCTTACCATCAAAACACACACTGGCCGCTTAAATAAATTTGACACTTCTACTTCCAAATATACATTTTTAGACTTTGTACCAAAATACTCATTCTGAATACACCCAAAACCAACAGGACTATGTAAATAAAACCACAACCATGCCAGAGCATATGAAAAACCACCGCCAAAATACACCAAAGTCCCAAAGTGGGTTCCGCGAGGGATACCAGTACAGGAAAAAACACCAAAATATGTATATATTCAAATTTTGTCCTGTACCTGTTGAAACGGGTAATCCTCTCCCCATATCATTCCAATTCGGAAACCAGTATGTGATTTGTGTTTGCACAACTGTCTTTATGTATATTAATGGTTTAATTTGATTTACCCCAGATAACATATAACATACTTTGGGTAATGGTCTAAAACTGTCCTTTGTTATACAGGTGTCCTACTGCCCGAGATGCTGACCTGTATGGTACTACTACAGCTGAGAAGCCCAGCCGTAGTCCAGGTGTCCCGGGCTGTTCCTGTGCTGGGAGATATACTGGATATACTAGACAAGTACAACAAACTGGCCCCAGGGCTGAGTAAAGATGATAGAGAGGATCTGGCTTGGCCAGGGGTCTGGAGTAAGTATACTTCTTGGTGGTTCCTGAAGTTGGGGCCCAGCTGTATAAAGTATTGTTAGCTTTTCAGACATTTTAAGGGGAATGGATACACCTTCAGGTGAGGCAACTCCTGTAAAAAGTATTTTTGCCTCCCATAAGGAGCAAATTCTTTCCTTTTAGAGTAGACCCTTTTTTCCGTGGGCCATCATTGATAGAAAAGCGAACAGGAAGTCCCGAAAGTTGTCTCCCTTTGAAAAATGGCGAAGAAATATGCCAGGTGTTCCCATTCTCCTTAAGTGGTTAATCTTTCATTGTTGTATGAAGTACAATATCTGATACATTGGTATTTTTCCTGACAAAAAAATGACGCGAGTAGCTACTCATATTTTTTTCTTCAAAAATACTTGTGCATTTGCCATGCTCAATATTAGGTTTTAATATCATGTTTGGAGGAATGGATATACGTTAGGGGATAGTGCTCTTTCAAAAATGTTTTTGTTTTCATATGCAATGCCTTGAAGAAGAAAGCTTTCCTTTAAGAGTAGACCCCCTTTTCAGTGTGGTTGAGTTTACAGAAAAGCAATAACCCCCACCTATCAGGGCTTGGAGAAATAGACTGGGCTGCATGGTGCTTCCATGCAGAGCTGAAACCGACCGCACATGAATACTGTTAAGCCACTTAGAAGGTCTGTCTGCCCAAGCAAAGTGGTGCGAGTCAGACCTGTATATAAACCCTATTGGTTTGTTTGGGCATTTCCTCTCTGTGTCGGGAAAAAGTCCCATACAATTGGAAAATGACCTAAATAGTGTAGATGGAGATGTAAAACAAACAAACAGTAAAGCAAACAGTTGTCTGCTTTTGAAAAATGTTGGGGGAGGTGGGGAGGGACTTTCTGGATCACGTTGTTTAAAACTGATGATGTTGTTTCTTGACACATTGTTAAAACTTTATTCATTTAACATTGCAAAGATGCTTATAATTCTGCTGAAAAAAAAAATGCGTAGCTTTTGCATTTGCTTAACTGTAAATATATAGAGAATTCCCTTTGATGTCTAGGTCATACACTGGAGAAGTATAACCAGAAGAGCCAGGATGATGTCCAGATCATACGTAAAGCTGACCTAGAGAATCATAACAAAGATGGTGGAATGTGGATTGTTATACATGGAAAAGTCTATGATGTACATGACTTTAAGTCACAGGCACCTTGTGGTAGAGAGATACTCATGGAATATGCAGGTATGTTTAAGGAAAAAAAAAGGAATACATATATTTCTACCATTATTAACATGTTGTATGGTGTCCTAAATTGTTTGCAGTTTATAGATAACTGAAGAACACATTTATATACATGTAATACATGAATGCTGTGAAGTGTTACACAAAATAGTGATGGAAACTATTCAAACTGAAGGTTAAAGATAAAATAAATAACTTATAGGCCAGAAAGTAAAGAAAACAATAACCTACCAAAAACCAATGCAATTACAAAGGTTTGGGAAGTAATTTAAAAGGTATTCCTATAAAAACATGTTTCCATACAAAACCCAGACGGCGATTAGTTAAGAACAATACATGTATCATCAGCTCGACCACCAGAGGCCATGACTCTCGCTTCCATCAGATCCGGACATCCAACACAAACTACCAACAGAGCTTCTTCCCCAGGACTGTCGTCTTGTGGAACCTACTCACTCAGATTGCTGTGAGCCAGATAACGCTGGAAGCCTTCCAGAATCAACTGGCTACCCTCAACTTTTAAAGGCCATGCAATGTTTTTAACCTTTTAACCTTTTACTGCTGTATATACGTCTTTTATGCGTGGGTACTCTCCACAACATTGCGAGAATACTCAAGTATTAAGGGAGGCAATTACTAAAGATGATGATGATGACAACAGAAGTCTAAGAAAATTTTGTTCTGAAAGGATTATTACTCGAGTAAAAGCCAACAACTTCAGTGAAATGTTTATACATATAATTATGGTCTCAAGGTTTAGTTTATTCTTTCTTTCTGTTTGATTTCATAAGATTATGCTATATTTTGCAGGCCAGGATGCCTCCTCCATGTTTGAGTCGGCCCACCACTCAGCTGAAGCTAGAGAGATGATGCAGGCCTTCTATGTGGGGCAGTATGTTGAGGTAGATATAGTTAATTATGGGATAGCTGTATTGAAAATTGTCATGGTTTTACAGTCAAAAGCTTCATTTTACAGTGACAATTGTCAATAGAGTTATCCCTATTCTGATACACTTTTTCATTTGTTTTGATGAAAACAAAATGGCAAGTGCTGTCAGTTGCTTAAAACCATGTTTCAGCCAGTGTAAAGCAAGGTAACATGATGACATCGGGTTTTCAACAGTACATAGTAGAATGTACTGTCACAAATTTTTGACATTATCCAATCATGCACATGTACATTAGTCAGGGGATCATTTTTTTGCCCCCGCCATTTGAAGAATGGTGGAAAGGGCATATAGCGTTGCCCCTGTCCGTGCGTCCGTGCTTCCGAAACTTAAACGCGGTCATTAACTTCCTTATTTCTTGATGGATTTTAAAATGACTCTGCAGAAATGTTAACCATCATGAGACGACGTGTCACGTGCAAAACCCAGGTCCATACCTCCAAGGTCAAGGTCATACTTAGAGGTCAAATGTCAAAAAAAGGGTCCAAAACTTAAACTTTCTTATTTCTGGATTGATTTTGAAATTACTTTGTAGAAATGTTAACCATCATGAGACGATGTGTCCCGTGCAAAACCCAGGTATGTACCTCCAAGGTCAAGGTCATACTTAGAGGTCAAAGGTAAAAAAAAGGGTCCGAAACTTAAACGCAGTCAATAACTTACTTATTTCTTGATGGATTTTGAAATTACTTTGAAAAAATATTAACCATCATGAGACGATATGTCTTGTGCAAACCCAGATTCGTACCTCCAAGGTCAAGGTCATAATTAGAGGTCAAAGGTAAAAAAATGGTCTGAAACTTAAATGCAGTCAATAACTTTCTTATGGATTTTGAAATTACTTGGCAGAAATGTTGGCCATCATGAAACAATCTGCCTCACACAAAACCAAGGTCCTTACCGCCAAGGTCAAGGTCATACTTAGAGGTCAAATGTGAAAAAAGGGTCCAAAACTTAAACACGGTCAATAACTTTCTATGGATGAATAAGAACATAGACATATTTTCAGGCGGGGGCATCCTTGTCCTATGGATGCATTTCTAGTCTTTATTTCTCATCACCTGAACAGGTCCATGAAATAAAGACCCCCTGAACCCCACTATATATAGAGAAAACTGGGGTTTATGGGGGTAAACATTATTTTCCTTATTTCTGCTCCAAGGAATAGGTTGTGGGTACTCGTTAGAACCGCCTGAGGCGGTTCTAACAAGCACCCAAAACCTATATTTGGAGTATAAATAAAGATGTCATAACTTTTGCATCAGAAAAATTACCTTTTTTGAGGTTTGAAAAATGCACTATATCACACGGATGTGTTATCGTAATGTGGTTAAAAATGTATGTTGTGTGGGCAGTTCTAACAAATACCCACAACATATAATTTTATGGTGAAATAAGCAAAATTGATCCCAAATCTATATTCTTTACTCCATCTTCTCTGGAGCTGTGTACTTAACAGAATTTTGAAGAGTGCTGATGAAGGTTTTGATTTTCTGATAGTTTATATTTAAGTGCTATTTACATTCTCAGTTCATATATAGAAAAAAATTCTATAGATATCTATTGGGACATAATATTGTTCATACTTTGATGAATACATTGATGTTAACCCATTTAGTACCAGAAACCCCAAAATGGGTACCCTGGCAACAGTGCAGGCCCATATCAGATGCTGCAAGACGCGGCGTCTGATCAGGGCCTCCACTGTTTGCTAAAAGTTCAGTCATTTTCCATATACATTTTGAAGAAAACACAACCTGACACCCCTTAATTTTGAAATGGACTCCTGCTATATATAAGGAGGAAGCTTCCATTTGGTACAAAAAGTGGTTCTCTCCAATATGATTGTTAAATGGTGATGTCACAGCACAAACCATGCTGCTCCACTGACACTAGGAAACTGTTCATTGAAGTATGAACAACATTGGGTCTAAAGCAAAGTTTAGGTAAGCTTTCCTCATGATCTGATGTTGTTCATACTTAAAATTGCATTCATTTCTTAATTGCTTTTGTTTGATTTGAGGTTTAACGTCCCCGTCAACACTGTAAAGGTCATTTTGGAGACGTTGCTTCCAGTTTTGTGGGACTTTTACCCGACATTGAGATGAAATGACATCTCAAGCCCTGCCACCCAATGAAACCAATAGGGTTTATAAGCATGGACGGGCCGACTCGCACCGCTTTGCCTGGGCAGGCTTAGATCCTCTAAGCGGTTTACCAGTACTCTTGTGCAGGTCGGTTTCAGCTCTGCGTGGAAGCATCATGCAGCCCATATATTTCTTCAAGCCCCAATGGGCAGGTGCACATATCAGTTCGTTATATATATCACTGCTGTGCTGAAAATGTCTATTTCTACATTTTCCAGCCTGAGAAAGACATTATCCAGTTAATGGACACCAGCACTGCCTCTTCCCCTCTCATGGATGCTGAAAGGACCCTGGGGCTGCTTCTTGGTCTCCACGCTGCCCACCAGTCTCGAAGTACCCCTCTGTCTCTTGAGGAACAGGACTGTAGCCACTGGTTGCAGTCAGACTTCTTCCGCGGGGGGTTACAGCTACTACAGCCGAGGAATCCATTTGAAGAGGAGAAGGGCGAAAGCAGAACACCGTCATCAAGTGTCACTACTCCAGGTAGCATATTAATAGTACTCTGAGGATCGGAAGGAATAATTTTCAGGATTCTGTAGAGACTTAATTTAAATCTTATCCTGCTGAATAGGACAACCCCTACCTTTGCAAACAGTGTAGATCCAGATCAGATGGCTTCTGATCAGGATCTACACTGTTTGTCACTCAGTTTGTGAATTGAAGGAATGCATTATATCAAGTAATTTGATTAGTTTATACTAATTTAGTCAAGCTTATTTAATCGCTCTCGAACACTCATTCCGGATGTTTTCACGCATGGGAGAGTGAGGCAGTGACTATTACACCACTGCTACCCATTTACACCTGGGTGGAGTGAGGCAGTGTCATTATGTGTCTTGCCCAAGGACACACCTCGATACCGGGTGCCGGATTCGAACACACAACCTCTCGATCATGAGTTGAATGCGTTAACCACTGCGCTATCGAGGCTTTATTGACTAATTTGATTGGTTGATAGTAAGCTTTGGGTGTATCAAAATTAATTTATTCAGTAGGACAAGAGTTAAAATCTCCCACAATCATCATCAAATCTGCACTTTATTTCTTCTTTTTTTTAATATATTTATTAGATTGTTTGAATTCAATAATAAGCCTTGGTATTTTGCCTGAATCATCTGCCCAGCAGACTATTCGAGACAGAAATATTTGAAAATGACGTCTGCAGATGTCGCGATTGGCAGTTTAAGAGCTAATATATTCTTTACACTATTAACAAGGCTGAGGATACTTAGACATTTAGCTTATTAACATAATACCTCAGGAACTACTTGAATTGGGGTCTTGAAATTTTGAAGGCACTTTTGAACCAAAGTGTAGATAACCTGATTGATAAATATTTGGCAAAGTTATGCCCCTTTTTGAACTTAGACATTGTAACTATATGGAACCATGTGAACTATATGGAAGCTTGTGAACAAAATACCTACTGGTGTATTTGAAGTTATAAGTTAATACTTACAGGAGCTACCCCTTTACTAGAGACCCCAGGCCCTTCCACTGAAGACAAGGAGTCCCTGTTTGATCGTCAAGCTTCTGTTGGAGATGTCTCTAGACCCTTCCTCCAGGCCCTGGCTGAGGGGAAATCTCATGATAACCTTGTCAGAATATTCCTGGGCATGACTGACAGATATGCTAAACAACATCATATAGCATTCCCCATAGAGTTTCCTGTTGAGCACCCAGTAGAGGAAGTGGGCAGGTAGGAATTCAAATGTTAATGTATCATAAAATGTTTATGTAATATATATTACAAAAGTAAAAAGGGTCCAGTTGCTCAACACTAACCATGATGTCAGTTAAGGTATTCTTTAAACTAGGATCATTTAATATGGCAAATATGCTAATATTTTTACTGAAAAAAAATGTTAGTATCTACTCACATTTTTTCAGCAAAAATACTAGATTATCAGAACATCAAACTTGCTAGAACATTAAATTAGACCATTAACAACTAATAATGGTTTGATTAACTGGTACCTGATATTTGAGAACCGTCAGCATTGGAAAAGCTACTTTCTTGCAGTAAAAACATTCTCAACCTGTTGTTATTTTTGCTTGAACATTTTATGGATTCCTCACTTTACTGAACGTCAGTGTCCAGTGGTATAATGAACTCCCTTATAAACCCACTTCATATAGAGAAATGCATGGTTACCAAGGGCTTACATTATTTTACTCTTTTTGCTCAAGAAAAAAAAAAAGAAACATAAAAACACGGAATGTGGGTCCTTAATGCGGTGGTTCAAATGAGCACCCATAATATATGTTTGCTGCAGAAATAAGAAAAATAGCAAATACAATAAAATTTTGCTATTAAGACCACCTAAAATGAAGACTAAATCTGCTTAAAAGACACTTATTTTGAAGGGTACACTTAATATTTCTTTATCTTGTCTGGTCACAGTGTCCTCTGGTGAGGGACCACCTTTGGGGCTGTTCAAAAGTGGTCTTTAAGACCACTTTTGAACAGTCCCAAAGGTGGTCTTAATATAAGAATTTTACTGTAGTTTCATCAGAAAAGGTCATGTTTTGAGCTTTGAATGACAGGCCTATGTCACACAGGTGAGTTGTCCGAATGATGTAGAATAATTCTGGTAAATTGTTTATGATTATTTCAGACTCCTGCTAGCAGTACTTATTAAGCACCATGATCTAGGTCATGTTGTCCTCAGTCTAGTAGAGAATGGCCAGGGAGACACTGGTAAACATTCTCTACCAAAATCCATCGTAGAGCTGCTTAAAGTTGTGTCTCAGGTTAAAAGATCTCTGATAAAAGTAAGTGTATTTCAGTAATGATTCATTATGTATTAACCCTATGTATTTCTACAGACTGAAGCAGTGTAAACCCAGATGAGATGCTGCATTCTGCAGCATCTCATCAGGATCTGCATTGTTTGTCATTCATCCAGCTGTTTTTAGACCAACAAATCCTTTCCTCAGAGACCTGATCCCTTTTCTAATTGGGCTGGTTTTATGGTAAAATGCCAGCATCAGCAGCTCAGTTGGATGTGTATCTGAATGGTGATAGGGGGTTGAGGGTTCGATACCTGCCAGGGTCTGCAACATTCTTTCGTGGAGTTTGATCATGAAATTTTTGTCTCTGTTATGTATCACCCTAGGAGCAAATTCTTTCCTTTTAGAGTAGACCCATTTTTTCATATGCTCAGTTTAAGGGAAAGAAAACAGAGAATCCAAAGAGTTGCCTCCCATGTCAAATTGGCAGAAAATATGCAGGAATTACTGATTAAGTCTAATTCTATATAAAACTCATCTTATTTTACCCGTATAATTCATAGCCCCAGATAAGAGAGGGTATCCTCATATTATTTTTCTTAATTCTGCATGAAAACATATGTTGTGGGTACTCTTGAAGCACCTCATCTAGGCGCTTTGAAAGAGTACCCACAACAGATGTTTTTGTGCAGAAATAAGAAAAATATCAGCACTTTTCATAAAAAAAAAGCGTCTTATCTGGAGCTATGCATGATACATGACAATAATACCTGTCACCTAGTAGCTTTGCATCACGAAAACACGCCTATATAATTTTGACCCCCTTGAACCCCACTTTTATATAGTAAAACTGGGGTTTCTGGGGGTATACCTTATTTTTCTTATTTCTGCTCTAATATATAGATTGTGGGTACTCGTTAGAACTGCCTCAATGAGGCGGTTCTAACGTGTGCCCACAATCTTTATTTTGAGCAGAAATAAGAAAAATATCACAATTTTTCATCATAAAATTTCCAATTTTTCGGTGATAAAGGAGGCAATGTATTTGTATAGGTGTGTTTGTGTAATGGGCCTGATCCATTTTGAGTTATGGGGAATTAAGGTTTAGTAGTCACAGATAAGATTGGCAGGGCAAAGCTATTCGGGTGTCGTCAATTTATGTCAAATTCTCTTAGTCCACAAGAAGATTCAGTAGAGTGCCTTTCATATGCTTTTTGCAAGCAGACCAAATGACCATATACACCAAAACCTCTTTATAACACTATTAATGGGGTCCAAAGCAGAAACCCTGTTAGTTAAACAACCGTGTTATATCCAAAGAAAAATGTATAGATTATATAGAAAAATGGTCATTTTTCTATATAATCTATACACTTTTGGGATCCATCTTGAAACCATGTTATATCTATAACCGTGTTATAATGAACCGTGTTATAATGAGGCCGTGGTGTACACCATAGTTTTGTTTGATTTGAGGTTTAACAACCCCGTCAACACCATTAGGTCATTTTGGAGACATTGCTTCCAATTTTGTGGGGATTTTTTTACCCGACATTGAGATGAAATGACATCTCAATCCTTGTTGCCCAATAAATCCAGTAGGGTTTATATGCATGGATGGGCCGACTCGCACCTTTTTGCCTAGGCAGGCTTAGACCTTCTAAGCTGTTTACCAGTACTCATGTATGATCGGTTTTATCTCTGCATGGAAGCATCATGCAGCCCAATCTATTTCTTCAAGCACCAATGGGCAGGGGGCGGAGCTTTGTGTTACAGTTGAAATCACACAGTCGGGTGACCTTTTTGGTAACAGAATATTCCAAAGGCAGGTGCAAATGATAGCTACGCCATGTCAGTCTTATTCTGTGACTACTATACATTTTTCAAAAATATGTCTACTTTAAGCAAAAAGTGTAGACCCAGATTAGAATATGTTCTATAAAAGGGTTATCCTTAGGAAGCAAGGAATACACCACAGAACTGAAAAATGTGGAGCGTACATGTTTTCTGGGCCAGACTAGCTAGTTTCGGCCAATTAGGCCTCATCAGTGACCCTCAGATATTTTCAAAATACTACGATGGAATCAATGATCCCAAAGGACAAGAAAATATAATCTACACTATGATGTAGGGCAGGGAGACGTTTTACCGCCGCCACACATTCCCACACACCAGCTGTAGTGAAGTTAAATATGTTCTATAAAAGGGTTATCCTGGTCTGATCCGGTTCTACACTGTTGGCCATTGTCCCAAAAATGGGATGCCAGGCTTATTTGGGTTAATGTAACTATATTCACTAGGCTCATCAAGACCAAAACAGATCTTACAAAGAAGTTTGTGCACCAGTCATAGAACGATGTCACTTCCTGTTTAACGAACTACGTCCTGCAATTGGAAACGAGGTCAATGCCATGAGTAGATCCAAGCTGTTGAAGAGCACATCCCGTTGGCAACAGGCCATTGCCAAAGTCATGGAACAGAACAGAGCAGCCAAATGTAAGTACCAACTGAATGGTATTAAATAGCGTTACATGCACATATTTTTATTCTCAATGCAGTTACAGGTTTACTATTGGGATGTAATATAAGAATCTTATATGGGTGTGAGGGTGGATGGAAAAATTCGTCCCGAGGGTCACTGTCCGGCATCAAAAGGCTTGCCGAGTGATGCCGGACAGTGATCCCAAGGGACGGATTTTTCTATCCACCCCTCACACCCATATAGGATTCTTTTTCTCGAATACCTTCCATTTCTATTGCGAATTTTTAATGTTGCTGTCACTTCGGTTGCCGATTTCGCCATTTTGTGATGACACAACAGGACTGTTTAGTGACGTCACGCATGACGACGCCGCGCATGAGGTTGTAATAAACCAGTGCATTTATCAAACACGTGATTATATTCGATTTGGGGTTGGAACACCAGGGTCAGAACATAAACATGAGATTTCCTTTCTTCTGAATGGCGGTAAAAGTCCCGCAAAATTGTAAGCAATGTCTTCAAAATGATGTAAATAGTCTTGACAGGGACGTAAAACATCAGCACAAACAAACCATAACTACTCGACAAATAGTGGATCATAAAAGTAAAAAAGGAAATTTGTTTAATATTCATTAAAGTATGAACAACATTGGGTCACAAGCAAAGTTAAAGTGAACCCCTTATTGGTCCACTTACTTTACTTGTGATCCACTGTTGTTCATCTGCTTATTCTAGAGCTCCTGCTCATAGTTGACAGTATAGTTTTATATTTTTTTTTCTGCTGAAAAAAATGTGTACTGTGTTGGTTAACCACTCAGTAGCTTGAACACCTTTAGGACCATGAAAATTTGTTTGAGATAGGGGTGAATAGAGCCACTCAGAGTTAATTTCAGCTAAAATTCAGGCGGTATCATAGGGATGATATTTCTACCTTCTATAAAATAAGGGTATGTTGTGAGTACTCATTAGAATTGCCTCAAGGAGGCTAAGGGTATGTTGTGAGTACTCATTAGAATTGCCTCAAGGAGGCGATTCTAATGAGTACACACAACATACCTTTTCAAGATGAAAGAAATATTTGCTTGAGGCGATTCTAATGAGTGTACACAACATACCTTTTTAAGATAAAAAATATCTGCAGCTTAGGAAAGAAATCTCTAGGGACTCAAGAGCGAGTTCAGATTTACCATGGTAAATGAGCCATTAGTGTTCCAGTGATTGAAGTTTCACTGTATATATGAGAAAGTGGCAGCATGTTAGAATTCTGTACAACATGGTCTACTGACTTCAACAAAATTTGCCCTTTTTATCATAGAAACATATATTGTGGGTATTTGGTCATAATTGAGTGAGTGAGTGAGTTTTAGTTTTACGTCCCACATACAGCTAAGGTCATACGGAGACGGGACCTCGATTTAAAGACTCATCCGAAAGTCTGGAGAAGCCCGGGATCGATCCTGCGATCCCTGGTTTAAGAGGCGAGTAGCGTAACCACTGCACCACAGAGGCTTCTGGGTCATAATTGAATGATAGTTTTGGTATTTGGTCATAATTGAAGGATAGTTTTCCTGATTTCTCTATGTAAACCTATGCTATGGGCATTCTTGAGAGCAGCCTTGCCAAGGCTGTTCTAATGAATACATATTGGAGAATTGGCGAAAACTATCCTTCAGTTATCACACAGTAGTGTAAAATTCTGCTATTAAGACCACTTAAAATTAAGACTAATTCTGCTATAATAAGCTTGTTTAGAAGGTTAGAGTTATTCTTTCTTTGTGTTTTCTGCATACAGTATTCTCTGGTCAGAGACCATCTTTGAGTCTGTTCAAAAGTGGTCTTAAAGACCACTTTTGAACAGTCCCAAAGGTGGTCTTAATATAGGAATTTTACTGTATTTGGTGAAAATTGAAGTATAATTTTTTTCTTTATTCCTCCTTATAAACCTGTTTTTGCAGGTATTCATAAGAAGCCCCTTGTGAGATGGTTCAATTGAACACCCACAACATAGGTTTTTATAGGCCCGCTTTGAAAAAGTGGGGCTATATTGGATTTGCCATGTCCTTCTGTCATTCCGTAATTCCGTGATTCCGTTAATTTGTGTTGGCTTCATAACTTTGTATCTGCTTAACATATTTTCATGAAACTTCACACAAATGTTAAACACCATAAGACAATGTGCAGAGCGAAGGAATTATAACTGTGGATTGCCTACTTTTGGAGTTATTGCCCTTTGAACATTGAAAAATGGCAATTTTAATTGTGTCCGCTTCATAACTCGAAAACCGTTTGAGATATTTTTAGGAAACTTCACACAAATGTTAAGCACTATGAGACGATGTGCAGAGCGCAGGAACCATAACTCTGCATTGCTTATTTTTGGAGTTATTGCCCTTTGAACATTGAAAAATGGCAGTTTTAACAGTGTCCGCTTCATAACTCGAAAACCATTTGAGATAATTTTATGAAACTTCACACAAATGTTAAGCACTATGAGACAATGTGCAGAGCGCAAGAACCATAACTCTGGTTTTCGTATTTTCTGTGTGTCTGTCTGTGTGTCTGTCTGTGTCTGTTAACAATTTTCGTGTCCGCTCCATAACTTTAAAACCCATTCACATATTTTCATGAAACTTCACACAAACATTAAACATCATGAGATGGTGTGCAGAGTGCAGGAACCATAACTCTGGATTGCCTATTTTTTGAGTTATTTCCCTTTGAATATTGAAAAATATCAATTTTAGCCGTCTTTGCTCGATAACTCAAAAACCGTTTGAGATAATTTTATGAAACTTCACACAAATGTAAAGCACCATATTACGTGTGCAGAGCGCAGGAACCCAAACTCTGGATTGTCTACTTTTTCAGTTATAGGCTTTGAATATTAAAAAATGGCAATTTTAACTATGTCTGCTCCATAACCGTTTCTGATATTTTCATGAAACTTCAAATAAATGAAAAGCACCTTGAGATGATGTGCAGAGTGCAGGAACCATAACTCTGGTTTGCCTACTTTAGGAGTTATTGCCCTTTGAACATTTAAAAAGGCAATTTTGACTGTGTCGGCTCCATAACTCACAAACCATTTGAGATATTTTCATGACACTTCACACAAGTGTAAAGCACCATGAGACAATGTGCAGAGCGCAGGAACCCTGACTCTGATTTGCCTACTTTAGGAGTTATTACCCTTTGAACATTGAAAAATGGAAGATGAAATTTAGTATAAACATGGACATTCTGGTAATGTATCATGCTCATTGAAATGAGGGACAAGGGCTCACAACTCTTAGAGTTTTTCCAGATAATGTAAAATTTTCAACAGTTATTTCTTGTTCATAACTGTTTTCTCTGCAGCTTAAATAACTTTCTTCTCTGACAGCGCTGAAGCGGGGCTATAGTCAGATCCTCTGACAGCTCTAGTTATGAACAATTGACAAAAATTACCCTTCAATTATCACAAAATACCCACTTTATTCTGGTTCTGTGATTTCATGCAGCTATGGATTGTGTTATTTCAGTTTGTCCACTGCCAGTGATTCTGAATGTGGGAGACAAGGGTGTGGCAGAAGCAGCCAGTGAGAAAGCAGAACAAGAGGAACCTGACCAATCAGAGGGAGCTGTTGGTGGTGTCATAGAAACTGAACAAGCAACATCAGTAGGAGAGGAAGAATACATTGTCAAAGTGTTTGGGAAGAATGATCCCAGACCACTGCCAGGGGATACTGAAGGAGCCCAAGGTCATGGTCACCTGTTTGATCATGGTCAGATGTCTAGTCATGGTCAGATGTCTTGTCATGGTCAGATAGTTGATACAAGTCAGATAGAAGTTGAAATAGAAAGGCCTGCAGTAGAGGAAACTGGAGCTTTGGCTAGTCATAGAAGACATTCAAAGACTAAACACAGAGTAAGTTTAACCCTTATCCTGCTGAATAAATTAATTTAGCCACACCCATTTCTGACTATTAACCAAGCAAATTACTTAATTTAAACTATTTGTTCAGTTCACTAACTTCATGACAAAAGGTGAAGATCCTGATCAGATGGCTTTAGAAGCCATCTGATCTGGATCTACACTGTTTGTAAAGGTAGGGGTTGTTGTGTTCAGCAGGATAAGGTTTAATAGTAAATGGAGATGTCACCAAGGCAGGTAACTTGGACATGGCAGTCTTAACCAGTGTTCTTAAGGAGGAAGTACTTTAATTAGGAAATTAAAGTGAGAGAGCTTCAGTGCTTTCAGATTATGAAAGCAAATACTTAACTTTACTGATGGTCTTTGAAATGCATCTATACAGTTTAATAGTTGGTATGAAATCAACATATAAAGTTTAAGTGTTGTGCCTCCTTCTATTCTTTATTCAGGACAATTTTTTCAACTGCAATTTCTACAGAATTTTCCACATCTAAACCCTAATATGACAACAGAATTTTCCACCTAGTGGCTTGGGACGAGTCCATTTCCAATTAAGGGGAATGAGTACACCAGGGGAAGCAACTCCTGCAAAAGTATTGTTTTTGTCTCAAATGTCAAGAGGGGTCAACTCTTGAAGGAAAGAATTTGCTCCTGAGGAGCAAATTCTTTCCTTTAAGAGTAGACCCCTTTTTCAGTGGGACGGGGCTTATCGAAAAGCAAACAGGAAATCCCAACAGTTGTCTTCTTTTGAAAAATGGCTGAAAAATCTGCCAGGTGTTCTCATTCCCATTAACCCATTCAGTACCAGAAACCCCTAAAGGGGTACCCTGGCAAACAGTGCAGGCCCAGATCAGACGCTTCAGAATGCGGCGTCTGATCAGGGCCTCCACTGTTTGCTAAAAGTTCAGTCATTTTCCATATAAATTTTGATGAAAACGTAAGCTGACACCCCTAAATTTAGAAATGAACTCCTGCTATATATAAGGAGGAAGATTCCATTTGGTGCAAAAAGGGTTAAGTGTTGTCAAGTTTATTTTGTTGGTGTTAGGCAGTACATTTTGCAGATAGTATAGATCCAGATCAGGTGCCACAGATGTGGTTCTAAACTGTTTGTCAATTTTACAAATTTTGGCTGCTAGGCATATATGTGGTATGTGTTTTTTTCTCCCATTCATGAATTTTGAAGTTTTTTTATTCTTTGTTTTGAAATGAAAGATAATCAGTATGATACATTCTTTCAGGACGACTCGTGGGGAGCTGTAGTAAGCATGGTGACAAGTTCTCAGAAGTTTAGCTGGTTACGACAGCGTCTAACAGGCTCCAGGACCGAGATGCCACTGGTTAACAAGATAGTAGAGTTTGTCATGTACGAGAACCCAATTGATATTGAGAAGCTTAGAAGGTCACTACATCATCAGGTGAGCTATCTTAGAAAAAAGTAAATGAAAACACTGAGGCCCAGTTGTTTCAAGCATCTTTAGCTTAACAAGCTCATTAGTGGTCAAAAGCTACCTAATCTAGGAAGCAATGTGTCTGAAATGACCTATATAGTGTTGACAGGGACGTTAAACTTCAACACAAACATATTTTTAAAATTTTGATCCTTTGATATGCCAGATATGCTAAAATATTTGCTGAAACCATGTTGGTATTTTTGGGGATTGTTTTTTTTTTTTTTCATTTTTTTTTCCCAAAAAATACCACTGCTTACTAGAACACATAACATTTTTGACCACTAACAATCTTGTTAAGCTAAAAATACTTCGAACAACTAAGCAAGTCGATTGTGTATATTGTACTTAGGTGACAACTTGTCATAGATGTTGATATTTGAAATGATTGTTTATTGTTTGGGAGCTGTTGCACTCCCTTGGCAGCATGTAGTATGGCAGTGGAGGCATCATCATACGCATAAAATACAAGTTTTTAATCAAATTAAGGGGACTTGATACACCTTCGAATTTGCTCCTTTGGTGCAAATTCTTTCCTTTTAGAGTAGACCCTTTTTCGAAGGCACTGAGTTTACAGGAAAGCTTACAGCATGGGTTACCTTAAAAACAAGCATAGGTCTGTCAGTTTGATGTTATGGCACTATTTACAAAGCAGCAAGCTCATTAGAAAAGTCTGTTAATTACACAGTTGAATCTTTTCAGCCTATATGATGTCATATGATAAATGTAACCTAGATGATGTCTTTTGGTAGTATTAAATCGTTTTAGCCCTTATGATATCATATGATAAATAGTGCTCAATCTTTTCAGCCTATATGATGTCATATGATAAATACACTGCAACCTCGTTATAGCGCTGATCGTTAAAGCGCAGAAATCAGTATAACGCGGGTGTTCCATGGCTCCCGGTTTTTTATGCCCCCGCCATTCGAAGAATGGTGGAAAGGGCATATAGCGTTGCCCCTGTCCGTCCGTCCGTTCGTCCGTGCGTCCGTCCGTCCGTGCGTCCGTCCGTCCGTCCGAAACTTAAACGCAGTGGATAACTTCCTTATTTCTTGATGGATTTTAAAATTACTTGGCAAAAATGTTAACCATCATGAGACGACGTGTCATGTGCAAAACCCAGGTCCGTACCGCCAAGGTCAAGGTCATACTTAGAGGTCAAAGGTAAAAAAAAGGGTCCGAAACTTAAACGCAGTCAATAACTTTCTTATTTCTGGATGGATTTTGAAAATACTTTGGAGAAATGTTAACCATCATGAGTCGATGTGTCACGTGCAAAACCCAGGTCCATACCTCCAAGGTCAAGGTCATACTTGGAGGTCAAAGGTCAAATAAAGGGTCCGAAACTTAAACGCAGTCTATAACTTTCTTATTTCTGGATGGATTTTGAAATTACTTTGAAGAAATGTTAACCATCATGAGTCAATGTGTCACGTGCAAAACCCAGGTCCGTACCTCCAAGGTCAAGGTCATACTTGGAGGTCAAAGATCAAATAAAGGGTCCGAAACTTAAACGCAGTCAATAACTTTCTTATTTCTGGATGGATTTTGAAATTACTTTGGAGAAATGTTAACCATCATGAGTCGATGTGTCACGTGCAAAACCCAGGTCCGTACCTCCAAGGTCAAGGTCATACTTGGAGGTCAAAGGTCAAAAAAGGGTCCGAAACTTAAACGCAGCCAATAACTTACTTATTTTTGGATGTATTTTGAAGAAATGTTAACCATCATGAGACAATGTGTCACGTGCAAACCCAGATCCATACCTCCAAGGTCATACTTGGAGGTCAAATGGCATAAAATGGGTCCAAAACTTAAACACTGTCAATAAATTTCTAAGGATGAATACAACCATAGACATATTTTCGGGCGGGGGCATCCGTGTCCTATGGACGCATTTCTAGTTTTTTCATAATTTAAGGCAAAAAAACACTTTTTGCCCCATGAATTATGGTAAAAACTATTGTGTATTGGTTTCAAACCTGTGAAAAAAAAAGCGGTAATAATTTCAGTCAATCAAGTGGATTAACGGTCCACTGCACTAAATCTACCTGTTTAGCGTCTGCAAGTGACAATTACAAAGGGATTAATTGAGACAAACTGGTACAAATACCTTGATTACCTAGTTTTCACACCTTACCACACAGTAAATTGCCGTCTTATCAATAAGTCATAGGCGAGTATTCACAGTTTAATAGTATTGACAACTTGAGTAAATAAGCAAGAATACAGGCATTGTCTTGGCTGATGGTATTTTGACTGCCGAGTTCGGCGGAAAAATGGGAAAAAAAATGACCATTTTCAAAACTGGCGGACAAAAGCAAAAAAATGGAGCAACAGACCAACAGCGTTATAATGATTTCCCCCAAACAAACGGCCCCACGGATTTACCACATGCAGATGCACAGATGAAAACAGCGTCTGCATTGCTCTGTTTTGGCGCGAAAAATGATTTAAAAAAAAAAAATTTGCCCAGCGGTCACCTTACCTGTGTTTTTTGTGACCTGTCATTGCTTAACCTTGAAAGTAAGTCGGTGCTCTAAACGTCACGGCCAAATCTCCAATACACAATAGTGCAGATAAAAAAAACAATAATACACATTAGCAGTGTCATTCATATGGACCGTTACACACTTACGGTGAATAGGGGATTATGATTCATATGTCTGACAAGGATAATAAATGGGATTAAAAAGATAAACATCCAGTAATATTAGAACACTTTTTATTGATCTTTCTTTTTTCAACAACTAATACACTGAAATTAACATTTTGAAATTTCATACTGTTGGTGGGTGGGGTACACATTGCTCGACGACGATATGACGTTTGTCGGTGCCCCCAAATTTATATTGCGGTGATCACCACTAACGCGGTTGGGGTTCTTGGACCCCACCACCCGCGTTATAACGAGGTTGCAGTGTAGTGTTAAATTGATAAATAGTGCTCAATCTTTTCAGCCTATATAATGTCATATGATAAATAGTTTTAAATCTTTTTAGCTTAGATGATGTCATATGATAGTATTAAATCTTTTCAGCCCATATGATATCACATGCTAGTGTTAAATGTTTTCAGTCTATATGATATCATATGATAAATAATGTTAAATCTTTTCAGCCTAGATGATGTCATATGATAAATAGTGTTAAATCTTTCAGCCTAGATGATGTAATATGATAGTGTTAAATCTTTTCATCCTAGATGATGTAATATGATAAATAGTGTTAAATCTTTTCAGCCTATATGATGTCTTACGATAAATAGTGTTAAATCTTTTCAGCCTATATGATTGTTTATGTACTTAATAGGTACACCGTGCAGAGCTTCGTCTGAAAGGCATACAGACAATGCTATCACTGGTACATAAAGACCACTTGATACCATCAGTGAAATATAATCTCCTCTGCGGCTGGCAAGGACTTCTTACTATGGGACAGAGAATATGGTAAATATATCATTGCTTCAACATATCTGTGTCATATATAAATAGAATGGGTAAAGATATCATTATTTCAACAACTTTTTGTCATGAACATTGATCTCTGTTGTTTATAGAAAAATTAAAACTCAAGGGTTAACTCTTAAAATGTCAATCACAACAGTTGTCATCTGTTTTGTCATCTGCTGGTTACTTTGAAAATCATTGTTGCAAACGGTGTGTACCTAGATCAGACTGCTCTTCTAGGAAGTCTGATCAGGGTCCACACTGTTTGTCTATATGCAAAAAATATTTGAAAACTTTGCTGCAAGAAGATTCAGCTGACAGTCTAAACAGACGATATTTTAAGATGCATTTTTTTCTGGGTAGCTTAAGGGTTAACAACTATATACTTGACTTCTCATTCTATATTTGAGATGGATATTTGATCATTTTTCTTGCCCACTGCAAAACAAGTCAAATTAAACATTGGTTGACCCTTTTATTTTAATGATTTTATATATCATAATAACCTTTTCCAAACGTCATTCAACATTTTTTGTGAAGCTGTGTGTGTACGTTTCTATTTGCAGTAAACCAGTACCACATTGTCTAACTGATGTCAGCCTCATACCACCATGTGACAGAATTCTCCTACAGATGACCTTTGCTGACCTATACAAATGGTCAATCAAGGAATTACGCCAGAACATTCTACAGGCAGACCACACCTTCAAGTCAAGGGGAATAACTCCTACAATGCCGTCATTTAATTGTCAGGATAACTCAAATGTGAGTACATGGAATCAAACTTTAATGGTTTGAACACCTTTTGGACATTGAAAATTGATGGGGATACCATAATGATTCAATGTATTAGGACAGACAGGCCTAAGCAAACAGTGCAGACCCAGATCAGACTGCTCCTGCAGGAGCAGTCTGATCAGGGACTACACAGTTTGCCATTCTGTCTACACTTTTTGGACTCTTTGCTGGATTGCGAAACAAACTTGTTGAAATTTAGGCGAATTACAGCAAGTCCAATTTAGGAGAGTTACAGCAAGTCCTCAAGGTGTCCGAATTTTTAGGAATTTTTATGGTAGTTCAAGCCACTGAGTGTTAATCCTGGATGCATAATGTGGATGGCTTACATATTAAAATTATCAATTTGTTCGCACCAAATAAATGGGATTATCATTTAGTTGATAATCCCTATTATTAAGGATGCTCACTCATACAACAAAATATATATAGATACAACTACTTTTATTTATCTCCTTTTTCACATAGTTAATAAAACATTATTTCTATCTGGCAGTATATGGACACCGAGTAGATTCAGGTCGAAGGGGGGACGCAGTGACAGCATATAACCTTGCTTGCACGAAAACGGGCACCAAATTATTAATTTGTTTGCACTCAAATTATTGTGCAGTCCAATTTTGAATTTTGAGTATTCCAAAATATGCGCACACTCCAAATGTGTGCTCCAAGATTTTGTAACATTCCAAAAATTGCGCACTTCCTATAGTACGCTCCAAATTTTGTAACAGAGTATTCCAAATATTGCGTACATCCTGTTTGTACGCATCACAATTTTTTAACATTCCAAATATTGCGCACATCCTGTTTGTACGCTCCAAATTTTGTAACAATCCAAATATTGCGCACATCCTATTTGTATGCTCCAAGTATTCCAAATATTGCATACATCTTGTTTGTATGCTTTACAATTTTTTAGCATTCTAAATATTGCGCACATCCTGACTGTACGCTCCAAATTATGTAACAATCCAGATATTGCGCACATCCTATTTGTACGCTCCACTCTATCCCAACTCTTGTGCACTCCAATTTATGCACTCCAACTAATCTTGACAGTGAGCACTCCGTAATGTGCACTCCAAAATGCATTCCATGACACGCATTCCATACCATCTTCTGCATTATGCAATGCATACCATGTAATCCATCCCATATTACATATATTCAAATAGCCCCGGCTGCACGTGCGAACCTTACTTATGACTTGCAATTTAGAAATTTTTTAGTATGACCCTGGGGGGAACACATCCTCAGGCTATGGCGAACCATTTCCATGAAGGAGACGCCACCCAGTTCAAGAAGTTCTGAAAGAAACAAGCCTCAGCTCTGCTCCCAGCAACCAGTACCCGGAATCTAGGCTCAAGAACAAATCTTCAGGGTATGGCGAACCACTTCCATGAAGGAGATGCCACCCAGTCCAAGTAGAAGTCCTGAAAGAAACAAACTTCAGCCTTGCTCCCAGCAACCAGTATTTGGAATCTAGGCTCAAGGCGTAAAGTTTCATTACAACCAAACAGCTGTCTAAGCAAAGCGTCCCCCCTATCGAATGCTGAATTCCGCCACAGCAAATTTATGATGCCCCACATAAATTTGTCCCCCATTATAACACTATAAGGCTCATTAAAAAGTGTTCAAATATTTAACATTGATAGGGTATTTAACAATCATCAGCCTCGATAGTGCAGTGGTTAACACGTTCGACTCATGATCGAGAGGCTGTGTGTTTGAATCCGGCACCCGGTATCGAGGTGTGTCCTTGGGCAAGACACGTAATGAAACTGCCTCACTCCACCCATGTGTAAATGGGTAGCAGTGGTGTAATAGTCACTGCCACTCTCTCACGCGCTTGAAAACATCCGGAATGAGTGTTCGAGAGCGATTAAATAAGCATGAAGCTGCCATCGCAATCAAACTAAAATAAATTAGTATAAAGTAAGAGGGTAATCTGCCAGTAGCATCCTGCTATACTGAGGCTTAAGCCATTTTGTACAGGAAACCACAAAATGCAACATCTAATCAGGGCCTACACTCTTTGCAAAAATTACATGAATTTTCTTTGAAATTTTAAACTTAAAAAAAAAAATAACCCAACCTGGCAACCTTATTTTCAGAATGTCCTCCTTTGTTTGATATTTAAGGTGGAAGATTCCATTCAATATAAAATGGGTCTACCTCAGCAGAAGACAAATTGATGATTTTTTTTTTTCTGTGAAAACAGGCTTTGACATTTAATGCTATTGTCTCCAGTGGAAACAATTTGATCTGTTTTGGGAAAAATAAGAGAAATATTTTAAAATGTCTAAGAGTTAAGGAAATGTCTGTGTAGACTGCTTGATCAAACATTCTCGTATTTAAAAATGATACTTATTTTATAATTTCAGGAGAAACTGACCATTGGAGCCCTTCCACAGTCGAGATTTCTTTTGGCCCATATGGGGCTACTGGTCTCTGAGCACCAGGGACATAGTTTGAGTCTCTTACTCAACTCTGGAGTCCTTGCCCTCTCACAGACTATACTCAGGCTTGTAGGTAAGGTCAACTTTATAGATATCTTCATATATAGAGAGCTTCAGTTTTCTATCACACACTGGAATAGACAAGAATTAGCCAGCTTAAAGGAGGTAGACCTCTTTTGATGGAGAAATAAGAAAAAGTAAAAAAAAAAATAATATCCTCAAAATATCCTCAGTACTCCCCTATACTTGGGGCTATGATGTTGAAAGAGCATATCAAATACTACACTGTTTGCTCAGGCACAAGTGTTACAGCGCGTACCGTATTTAAACTGGATATTTAGACCCCAAAGCATGATTGAAATAAGCCTCGACAAACAATATTAACCCTTATCAGACTGATCCCAAAAGAGCAGTCTGATTGGGATCTGATTTGTTCTTATTTGAGGTTTAATGTCCCTATTAACACTGTTTAGGTCATTTTGGAGATGTTGCTTCCAATTTTATAGGACTTTTACCCGACATTGAGATGAAATGACATCTCAAGCCCTGTCACCCAATGAAATCAATACAGTTTATAAGCATGGACGGTCCTACTCGCAGCGTTTTGCCTGGGCAGGCTTAGATCCTCTAAGTGGTTTACCAGTGCTCATGTACGGTTGGTTTCAGCTCTGCGTGGAAGCAGCATGCAGCCCATCTAATCAGGTTCTGAGTATTGAGACAGATATGCCTAAGCAAACATTACAGACCCAGAACAGACTAAAAGAGCAGTCTGATTAAGGTCTTCACTGTTTGCCATTCCTTCTGCATGTTTTGGACTCCTTGCTGGATTGTAAAATAAATTTCAGGAGAATTACAGCAAGTCCTGAAGATGTCCAAATTTTTAGAAATTTTATGGTACAATAGGCTTATCACTAGTTAACCCTTTACCACTCAGAAAATTAGCCAATACAGCATCTTAACAGAACACTGATATAGGTAAATCAATAACCAATAGTCCATATATGGCTGATAGGCCTGACAGTCTTATCTGAACAGAGGTATTGGCATTTTTGTGTGATTTACACCCTTATGTTTTTCTGTACATTTGACAATATTTATGTAAATGTAAAGTTTCTAGGAAATTAAATTTTCTTTCCAATGGTACTAAATTTATTATAGTTTCTCTTTGCGTTTTGAAAAAATGAAGTGTCAAAGTAAGCAAAATATTTTCTTTTGCAAAAATTTCTGTTTAGGGTTGGTCGGAGAAAGTATTTTTAACCACCATAGCCCCAGAAAAGAGGGGGTATCCACGTATTATTTTTCTTATTTCTGCACAAAAACGTATTTTGTAGGTAACCATTAGGGCATGTCACTGAGGGTCTTCCAACAAGTTTCCATAACATACTTTTTTATGCAGAAATAAGATCATGTTCATAAGTCTGTGAAATGAACATCTATCTGAACCCGGTATACATTAATTTACTTATTTCTGCACCAAGACCAAGGTTGTGGGTACTCGTTAGAACTGCCTCAATCGGCACCCACGACCTATGTTCTGAGTATAAATAAGAAAAATATAAAAGTTTTCAATGGAAAAGTAGCCATTTTGGAGAAATTAAAGAATGTGCTATGACACATGGGTGTGTTTTGTTTATGAAAAAAAAAATCAGTACTTTTGCATAAGATTAAAATAACTATTACAGCCTATCTATCCTTTTTTGCACCCCCATCCCCAACTTTACCTTTTTTTTTAAATAAATGTATCAACCACCCAATAGCCAGCTCACCCCAAAGAGCCGTCTCTGTATTTTTCAACACTATTTAGGACATTTTGGAGATATTGCTTCCAATTTGGTGGGACTTTTACCCAACACTGAGGTGAAATGACATCTGATGCGCATGACCATTGTACAGCGTCTGGTCTGGGTCTGTGCCGTCGCATGTGCTGTCTACAACCCTGTAGACCCTGATCAGACACCTTATATTTGTCTGGGCTCTGATCCCGATCTGCACTGTTTGCACCTTTGTGTTCTGTCTATTGTCATACAGACAGACGGGTGGATGACGTCAGGCTGATAGCTACTGGTCTGGGTCTGTGCCGTCTACAATTCTGTAGACCCTGATCGAACGCCTTCTAATAATTTTCTGCGCTCTGATCCCGATCTGCGCTGTTTGCACCTTTGTGTTCTGTCTATAGTTATACAGACAGATGGGTGGATGATGCCAGGCTGATCGCTATATCCCCCGAACATGTTCAGACTAGGAATAAAAAACACTACCGTCGGCAATGAGTCCCTGATCAGACGCCGCATTACCTTTGTGCAGCGTCTTGTCCGGGTCTGCGCTGACCCATTTGCCGTCTATAAACCTGTAGACCCTCATCAGACCCAGTTTAATAATTGTAAAATTCTGATTCGAATCTGCATTGCTTGCATCTGTCTGTTGTGTCTACGGACGGACGGACATGTGAACGGACGCTTGACTCAATTTTGTCTGCGGACGGACGGACGGACGCCAGGCTGATTGTTATATCCCCGAACCTATTTGGTCAGGGGATAAAAAAAAACGCACCGGCGGGGGTCAGACCATGATCAGACGTCGCATGGTCTGTGTCGTCGCATATGCCATCTACAAACCTGTAGACCCTATCCAGACGCCGTATAATCATTGTATGGCGTCTGATTCAAATCTGCACTGTTTGCACCTTTGTGTTCTGTCTATTGTTATACAGATGGTTGAGTGGATGACGCCAGGCTTATCGCTATATCGCCCGAACATGTTCAGACTAGGGATAAAAACACCACCGTCGGCGATAAGTCCCTGATCAGATGCCGCATTATCGTTGTGTAGCGTCTTGTCCGGGTCTACGCCGACCCATATGCCGTCTACAAACCTGTAGACCCTCATCAGATGCCGTTTAATAATTGTACAGGTCTGATTCTTATCTGCATTGCTTGCATCTGTCTGTTGTGTCTACGGACGGACGGACATGTGAACGGACGCCAGACTCATAATTTTGTTTGCGGACGGACTGACGGACGCCAGGCTGATTGTTATATCCCCGAACCTATTTGGTCAGGGGATACAAAATAAAACGCACTGGCGGCGGTCAGACCATGATCAGACGCCGCATGATTATTGTACAGCGACTGGTCTGGGTCTGTGCCGTCGCATATTCCGTCTACAAACTTGTAGACCCTATCCAGACGCCGTATAATAATTGTATGGCGTCTGATTCAAATCTGCACTGTTTGCACCTTTGTGTTCTGTCTTTTGTTATACAGACGGTTGGGTGGATGACGCCACGCTGATCGCTATATCCCCTGAACCTGTTCAGACTAGGGTTAAAAAAAAAAACACCACCGTTGGCGATAAGACCCTGATCAGACGCCGCGTTGTTGCGCAACGTCTTGTCCGGGTCTGCGCCGTCTCAGATACCGTCTACATACATGTAGACCATCATCAGACGCCGTTCAATAATTCTACATCTGATCCGGATCTGCATTGTTTTCATATGTCTATTGCGTCTACGGACGGACGTTTCAACGGACGCCACTCATAATTTTGTGTCTACGAACGAATGAACGGACGCCAGGCTCCGAACCTGTTCAGACTAGGGATAAAAAACACCACCGTCGCCGATATGACCCTGATCAGACGCCGCATAACCGTTGCGCAGCGTCTTGTCCGGGTCTGCGCCGTCTCAGATGCTTCTACAAATATGCTGACACTCATCAGACGCCGTTCAATAATAGTACGGCGTCTGATCCGGATCTGCATTGTTTGCATCTGTCTGTTGTGTCTATGGACGGACGGACATTTGGACGGTCGCTATATCCTCCAAACCTATTCGGTCGCGGAAAATAAAATAAAATGAACCGTCGGCGGTTAGAGCTGAATCAGACGTCGCGGCAATAATTGTGGAGCGTCTGATCCGGGTGCCGTAGCATTATAAGGTCCAAAAACCTGAAGACCCTGATCAGGTGCCGCTTTATAATTGCATCTGTTTGTCTGTTAAAGTGTCGGCGGTGAGACCCTGATCAGACGTCGCACATTTTTTTTTTTAGAAATTAATATTCATTAAAGGGGCTGAAACTATTGACCAATGAAAGGCCTTCTACCCATCTGTGGGTTTTATTGCCCTTCCGATGACCACCTGGGTACACTTTTGGGTACTGTTACGTAATTTATCGCGGCTCAAAGCTCAGCACGCTCCGGGTGGCATCCGCTGTATAAACATTCCTAGGGTATCATAATCCCCAATTAACTAATTATCTTGGACCATAAATCCCTTGAATCTAACTGATTATACAGCGCTAATTGTCTTTACCTAAATCATGCAAATCATGCGCGACCTACACACAAATATTGCATCATTCAGTAACTCAGCCATGTAATTTTCCATTACGTCAGGCAAGGTCATCGTGATTCAGGAGAAGAAGCCCCTGGTGTGTTTGGTTGCAAATTACACAAAAACTTTGTATAGAAACATATTTGTTTTTTTCGCAAATATTGTTGGCAAATTACAAACTTAACATTTATAAACATCCGGCGTTTTTATATTTAGGAAAAAGGTAAAAATAACGCGATTGATTTTGAGACAAGGGCAAACACGTATTTGTTCAAATGGCGACATACGGGAATATACGTATCTGTACGTTAATCGATAAAGTCGTGAATATACGGATCTGAGTGTTAATGGATAGAGTCGGGGAAAATACGTATCTGAGTGGTAAAGGGTTAACATAATATTTGTTTTTCAGGTTTAGACCCAGACCGTGTTCTCCAAGACAATTCCAGTACAGTCTGTGTGGTGCTGGAGGAGCAGAAGCACAAGAAACAGACACAGCCGGTTCCTATCTCAGGACCTGAACTAGCAGCACTGATGAAGATGGGAACCAGAGTAGTGAGAGGTGTTGACTGGAAATGGGGAGATCAGGTGAGTGAAAATCTGAAAGAAAAAAACAAGGCTATTGCTCTAAATATACTTGATATACTAGACAGATGCTGACAGAATGCTGATGCATCCCTCGGTCAATTAGGATTAAGTTTAAACATGGCAATATGTTAGATATTGGTCCATTTTAAGGTCATGCCTGCTCTAAGCATGACACAATATATAGTATCTTCTGCCTTAAATATTTTGGTCTGTTCCTCCATTCGTTGATCCATTTATCTTTAGCTTTTGCAACCACCCTAGTGTTCAGCCTAATTTCTAATGTTCATTTTTCAAGCACTGTAAGAGCTTCTTTAATGATACTTCGTATAGACTTGCATCTAGGAATGGCAACTAAAATACAGGCACCCATATTTGACCTTGACCTACATCTCATGGTTCAATGACTGTGTGACCTATTGTGTTAACCCTAACATTCACCCTAATGTACAAGTCCAGTTCTCAAGAACGATAAGAGCATCATTATTGATACTTGCTACAAACTTGCATCCAGGGATGGTTATTTTAATACAAGCATCCAAATATGACCTTGACTTACATCTCATGGATCACTGAATTTGTGATTTATTGCTTTACCTCAGTGTTCACCCTAATGTTCAAGTCTCTTTCTCAAGAACTATTAGAGCTTCATTGTTGATACTTAGTTCAAACTTGCATATGGGATGGCAACTTTATTGCAGGCATGATCCATGTTTTACCTTGACCTACATTTCATGGTTCACTGACTTTGCAGCCCCACAGGCATGACATAGCCTTTGATAGAACTCTTGTTTATTACTTCCCTCTCACCTTTCCATGACTTTAAGGTCAAGGTCATGAACTTAGAAATTTATATACAAGGCACATAGCCAATCTAGCCACATGCCTTATTCTCATTTCCCTGTTTGGACCCTTTAAGATTATCCCATTAGCAAAGAAAGAGCTAATTTAGTCCTGGTCAGTATGAGAAAAAAAACAGAAATGAACAAAAATAGTTGTCTTAATATGTTTCATTTATAATTTCAGGATGGTCCCCCACCTGGCATGGGTAGAATAATTGGAGACCTGGGTACCGATGGCTGGGTCCGAGTCCAGTGGGATACTGGGAGTACTAATAGCTACAGAATGGGGAAGGAAGGAAAATATGATCTGAAGTTAGCAGAACCACCGGCAGTTCCTGATAATGATGAAGAAGATGATGAAGAACTCATGGCCAGCAAAGGTATTGAAATATTACAACATCTAAATCTTTTTCTACAGTTATGGACTTAAGTATTGGGACAGATAGGCCTAAGCAAACAGTGCAAACGTAGATCAGACTGCTACAGTCCGATCAGGGTCTACAGCATTTGGCATTCCATCACAAATTTTTGGACTCCTTGCTGTGTTTGAATTTGATATATATTCATTTTTAAATTGCATTGAGTTACCATTTATCTCAGGATGGAAGGGATTCAAATCTAGTAAGGTACAGCTATCCAAAGTGGTGAGAGTTGGACCATCCCTTAATATCTAGCGGTTTCTATTGATGGTAGGGCTTGAGATGTCATTTCCTCGGGTAAAATTCCACAAAATTGAGAGCAACGTCTCCAAAATGACCTAAATAGTGTTGACTGGGGTGTAATACCTCAACAAAAACCAATTACATTATTTGAGCCACATTATGAGAAAAACTGTTTGCCATTTGCTAATGACAAAGAGGTGCAAATTGATGCAGTATGATCAACACCTCAGTGTTCCCAACTTGGTTAGTACAAAACTTCTCAACAAAACTCATACTCCACACCTTGGAACCAAAATAAAAAAAAAAATGCTCAATAAATATACTATATGTTTATTTACAGATTCAAGGAAAATGGAAACTCATCATCCTACAGTGTTGATAAGAAAAGCCACCCTGACCTTGCTACGAACTTTGTCAGTGAGTGCTGGGATACATTCTGAGACTTCTCAGAAAGAGGCTGTTGGAACCCTGTGTGGGCTAATGAGGAACATAGTTGACTGTGGATGTAATTATGGACTGAGTATGTGTTTTCCTAGACCTGTTATTATACCCCCACAAATGAAATTTGGGGGGGGGGGGGAGGGGTATATAGGAGTGAGCTTGTCGGTCGGTCGGTCTGTTGACTTGGTTTCCAGATGATAACTCAAAAAGCGCTTCACCGATTTTTATAATTTTTGGTACACTGATGTAACATCATAAAATACAGGTCAAGTTAGATTTCCACTACAATTCATCAATTTTCGACATAGTTATGGCCCCTTTCAAGTGAAAAAATTGCAAAATGCCGCTGTTGTACTATCAAGGCAGTTTTTGTGGGGGTATTCATCACCTTTAGTGATAGCTCTAGTTCTGCACAGTACATGTACCAGCTCTCCCAACAGCTGTAAACATTACGAAAACACGCCTATACAGATACATTGTAAATGTTACTGCCGAAAAAGCGAAAATTTTAAGATGAAAAACTGTGATATTTTTCTTATTTATGCCTAAAAATGTAGATTGTAGGTACTTGTAAGAACTGCCTTAAATTTATATTTTTCTTATTTCTGCTCTAAAATGTAGATTGTGGGTACTGGTTAGAACCTTTTTTAGCTCGGCTGTTTTCGAAAAAAACAACAAGGTATTGTCATAGCTCTGGCGTTGTCTGCGTCGCCATGCAAAAACTTGGACATTTTGCAATATCTCTGTCATTACTGAACATATTTGCTTGAAACTCGGACTTGTTGTTCACTATGAAAAGGGGGTGCAGCCGAGCATTGGCTTCTAGCAAGCCCCACAGTCTACATTTTAGAGCAGAAATAAGAAAAATAAGGTTTACCCCCAGTAAACCCCAGATTTACTTTATAAAAGTGGGGTTCAAGGGGGTCAGAATTATACAGGGGTGTTTTCGTGATGACAAACAAACAGGTGTCTCTGTCATTCTAGTCATCACTGCCTCATTATCATTCATGCTGTATTTATATTTAAAGGGATGTATATTTTTTGCTATCTTTAACAAGGGAAATAGCTTTCGAGTCTCTGTAAACTGAGTCCCTCGGAAAAGGGTCTATTTTAACCCATTTCAGGTGGGGAAACCCCTAAACGGGTATCCTGGCAAACAGTGCAGGCCCAGATCAGATGCCGCAGAATACGGCGTCTGATCAGGGTCTTTACTGTTTGTCTAAAGGATTTTCTATCAAAAATAGAATAAAAACTAAAACAAAAAAATAGGCATGACACCCCTTCAGTGACAAATAGACTTGTCCATCATATAGCAATGGAAGAGTCCACCAGAATACAATGGTTAACCCTTATCCTGCTGAATAGTCAATTTAGCCACACCCTTTTCAGCATTTGAACCAATCAGATTACTGGATGTAATTTATTGCTGCAAATTCACAAACTGAATGTCAAACAGTGTAGATCCTGATCAGATGGCTTCTTCAGAAGCCATCTGATCTGGATCCACACTGTTTGCAAAAGTAGGGGTTGTCGTGAACATTAGGATAAGTGTTAAGAAAAGAATAGGAGCAAATTCTTAATTTTAATAGTGTATCCATTCCCCTTAAACATTTCAGTGATCTTTGTTTCAGATGAGAATGCTCTGTCAGTACAGATAGCCTGTGAGCAACACTACAGCTGGAGTTCCCTAGGGTTTGTACGCAGCATTGCCACGGGCCTGGCTATATGTCATGCCCTCAGCTCTCAGAGGTGGATAGATCTACTCTTGAAAATATTAGAGGAAGAAAAGGCTCATCAACAATCTAACGTATCAAAACAGGTAAACTCGAAGTTATTTTCACTGAAACTTCTTTGTTGGCTCATTTATACTGGCTGGTTCTTGAGACCCTAGGGAATTATTGGACCCAGATAACAAATATTAGAGATAATTTTGGGAGATTTGTATTATGCCCCAGAATCAAAGATTCGGGGTGCATATAGTTTTTAGTCTATCTGTCTGTCCAGATGTTTGTCTGTTTACCTGTTTGTCTGCAAAAACCTTAACATTGGGCATAACTTTTGAATTGTGACTGATAGGGCTTTCATATTTCACATGTGCATTCCTTGTCACAAGACCTTACCAACAGTACCATAATTTTTTACCTTGTGACCTTGACCTTGATGTTTGACCTACTTTTCAAAAACTTTAAATGTTGGCCGTAACTTTCGATTGGTAAGTGATAGGGCTTTCATATTTCACATGTGCATTTTATGTCACAAGACCTTTCCAATGGTACCATTATTTTAGAACTTGTGACCTTGACCTACTTTTTTTAAGACTTGAATAGGGCCATACCTTTTGATTGGTTAGCAATAAGGCTTTCATATTTCACATGCGCTGACCTTGACGTTTGATCTACTATTTAAACACCTTAACAATGACCATTAACTTTTGATTGATTAGTGGTAGGGCCTTCATATTTCACTTATGCATTCCATGTCACAAGACCTTTCCAGTGGTACCATAATTTTTAACCTTTTGACCTTGACCTACTTTTTCTAAGACTTGAATAGGGCCATACCTTTTGATTGGTTAGCGATAGGGCTTTCATATTTCACATGCGCTGTCCAGTGGCATCTGTGTTTCACAAACACATCTTGTTTATCTTGAAGATGTATATTATTTTATTTATTAGTAATGAGTAACACAACATATGCTTATTAATATAGAAGATCAAATTTGCCTTATTACCATAATGATCCCGGCCCCCCGCCCATCGGGTCTTGAAGAAATATATGGGCTGCATGATGCTTCCACGCAGAGCTGAAACCGACCCGCACACGAGTACTGGTTAACCACTTAGAGGCTCTAAGCCTGCCCAGGCAAAACGGTGCGAGTCAACCCGTCCATGCATATAAACCCTATTGATTTCATTGGGCGGCAGGGCTTGAGAAGTCATTTCATCTCAATGTCGGGTAAAAGTCCCACAAAATTGGAAGCAACGTCTCCAAAATGACCTTTACAGTGTTGATGGGGATGTTAAACCTCAAATCAAACAAACAAAAACCATACTGATCCTAAGTATTAGGATGGATAGGCCTAAGCAAACAGTGTATACCCAAATCAGACTGCTCTGATCAGGATCTATGCTGTTTGCCATTCCATTTGCACATTTTGGAGTCCTTGCAGGATTGTGAAACAAATTTGTTAAAATTTTAAGAGAATTACAACAAGTCCTCATGCTGTCCAATTTTTCCAGGATTGTTAACCTTTAACCTGCTGAATATTCAATTAAGCCACACCCATTTCTGCCTCTGAACCAATCAGATTACTTGATGTAATTTACTGCTACAAATTCATAAACTGAATGTCAAACAGTGTAGATCCTGATCAGATGGCTTCTTCAGAAGCCATCTGATCTGGATCTACACTGTTTACAAAGATAGGGGTTGTCGTGAACAGCATGATAAGAGTTAAGGTATACCTTCTTACGTGGCCCTGGCAGCCCAAACTACCCTTGCGTAGAACAAATTTTCATGGTCCCAAAGCTAAGTTTGACTGTATATACAAAACATGTACATGTAGCTTCAGATTTTGATATGGGTTGTGATTTGTAAAATCTTTCATGATAGTAAAATCATTGGACAAATGATCATGGCCTTAAATAAAGAGGTGTAATGAGAATAATTTGGTGACAAATTTTCTTGTTTCTTTATTACCCCTTTTCTTGCTGAATATTCATTTAAGTTCCACCCATTTCTGTCTATCAACCAATCAAATTACTTGATGTAATTTATTGCTACAAATTTATAAACTGAATGCCAAACAGTGTAGATCCTGATCAGATGGCTTCTTCAGAAGCCATCTGACCTGGATCTACACTGTTTGCAAAGATAGGGGTTGTCGTGAACAGCAAGATAAAAGTTAAACCATATGTTGTGGGTATTTGTTAGAATCACTCCTAGAGTGATTCTAACAAGTACCCAAGACTTTCGGATGAGTCTTTAAACCGAGGTCCCGTCTCCGTATGGCCTTAGCTGTTGGTGGGACGTAAAACTCAAACACTTACTCACTCTAACAAGTACCCACAACTTACATTTCAAATACGAAGTGAAGAAAATATTTCCTTGTTGCTTTTCCTTATTTGAAGCTATGATTGTTTCCAACAGATGTTTCAAATGTATCTTTGTATTGTAGATCTTGACACTGAAGTTATTATCTGTAGTACTGCCCTCCTGGGATAGCAGTGTAGAGCCTAGCAGACTACAGACTATAGTAGACAGGCTGGTCAACCTTCTAGGCAGTATTCTAGTGTCCTGCTCATCTGACCCTACACTTGTACCACAAAGTAAGTTTATAGAGAGGACAAAGTCTTATCATGAAAATTAATGTCAGATAAGAAACAAACCAGTCTGCTCAGCTGCTCAGACTAGTACAAGCCTTGAAAGTTTAGATATACAAACTAGGTATACAAACACTAGTGCATTTTTCAAATCTCCAAAAAGGCTACTTTTCTGATGAAAATCCGTGATATTTTTCTTATAAATGCTCAAAACATAGGTTGTGGGTGCTCGTTAGAACTGCCTCATTAAGACGGTTCTAATTAATATCCACAACCTATGTCTTAGAGCAGAAATAAAAAAAATAATGTATACCCCTGTAAACCCCAGTTTTCTCTGTATAAAGCGGGGTTTAGAGGGGTCTTCATTTCACAAACTTGTTCACATGATGGTACTGATTACATTTCATTGATGGCATGGCTGATTTGCAGTCTTGTTGTTGGCAAATTGCAAAAACAGGTTTTCTCGCTAATGTTCGCTAATTCACTCTTATCAAAGTTGATTAGCATGTTTACTTTACTGACCACTCTGAAGAGTACACATATACAGTCCAACCTGTATTAAGCAAGCACCTAAGGGATAACCAAAATGTGCTTGCTTAAGTCAGGTACTTGCTTAATACAGGTGAAATTTAACATATTTGCCATTTTTGGGAACTGAATGTCTGCTTGCTTAATACAGGTTGCTTGCTTAATAGAGGTGGCCACTAACACAGGTTTTATTGTAATTTCCATTGAAAATTAGAATTCACAGCTTCAGATTAGGAAGAAAAAAAAAGTATATTTAATGAATAAATTTCTGTACACTGTATTTCTTGTCAGAAACAAATGTTGTAGGTACTTGTTAGAATTGCCTCAGTGACAAGTACCCACAACATTGGTTTTTATAGAAAAAAATAAGAAAATCATCCAATAACTATTCTTGTTACTACACCTTATCTGAATCTATTTAAGGGGAATGGATACACCTTAAGGGGAGGCAACTCCTGCAAAAGTATTTTTGTCTCCCATGTCAATAGGGGTCAACTCTTAAAGGAAAGAATTTGCTCCTAAGGAGCAAATTCTTTCCTATAAGATTAGACCCCCTTTTCAGTGGGACAGGGTTTATAGAAAAGCGAACAGGAAGTCCCGAAAGTTGTCTCCCTTTGAAAAACGACAGAAAAATCTGCCAGGTGTTCCCATTCCCCTTAACTCTTCTTATTACAGTTCATTGGTGTTGTATGGTGCGCAGACATTTGCTCACAAGACAATTGCCCACAAGACAGTTGCTCACAAGACAATTGCTCACAAGACAGTTGCCCACAACCTTAATGGAAAATAGGACAATTGCTCACAACTTTTTTTTTCATGATTTTATTTTTATTTTTATATCATCTATAATTATGGGAACTATTTTTTCCTTTGGACTTCAACTAATTAGTGATAAATGGATTTCAAACTAGTTAGTGGTAATTGAAACATTATTAGTTTATTAATAACATTGAGTAATTAAATTGAATCATATCAGCAATTTTAGGTGATACATGGCCCGGGTAAAAATGATTAAGGAGACCAAATGAATTTTTATTAAACGTTGGAAACAATAGTCAAGCGCCCCCCCCCCCCACCCCATCGGGGCTTAAAGTAATAGATGGGCTGCATAATGCTTCCACGCAGAGCTGAAACCCACCACACAAGAGTACTGGTAAACCGCTTAAATGAATCTAAGCTTCCACAGGCAAAGCGGTGCGAGCTGGACCGTCCATGCTTATAAACATTATTGGTTTAATTTATTGGGAGACAGGGCTTGAGATGTCATGTCATCTCAGTGTTGGGTAAAAAGCCCACAAAATTGGAAGCAATGCCTCCAAAATGACCTATATAGTGGTGACCGGGACATTCAACCTCAAATCAATCAAACAATCAAAATCAAAGATGCTTAATATATAATACTGATATTTTAAGCTCAATACTGCTCATTGTAGTTAAGTGATTAGTTGGCTATTATTTTGTCCAACTACTGATGTTTACGTTATCACTAATTAGTTGAAATCTAGCTGATTAACTGTTACATAATACTTTCAAGAAGAAATGGTTCCCATAAACTATAGAAAATATAGATAAAAGACTTTCAAAATAAAAATAAAATAATGAAAAAAAAAGTGTGTTGTGAGCAATTGTCCTTTTTTCCATTAAGGTTGTGGGCAATTGTCTTGTGGGCAATTGTCTTGTGAGCAACTGTCTTGTGAGCAATTGTCTTGTGAGCAAATGTCGAAACTGAAGGTGCATCTTCTCTTGGAAATTTGATATTGGTAGTTCTAATTATTGAGGGTATCTTTAAGCATTAAACAAAACTCTATAGCTATGGTATCAGTTTTTTTTAGCCAATGTAAATGAGTGTGGTCAGTTCGAAAGCATGTTAATGTGTTCAGAATTTTTAGAAAGGCTAATACATTTACAACACTTTTAGTCTAATCTTTGTTTGATTTGTCATAAGAATTAAATCTGGGATCTGTTATTCAAAACTAACAATGTTATTATGTCTCCCCCGAAAAAATTTTTTTCGGAGAGACATATTGTTTTTCCCCCGGGCGTCTGTCTGTCCGTCTGTCTGTCTGTCCGTCTGTCCGTCTGTCCGTCTGTCCGTCTGTCCGTCTGTCACACTTTCTTGTCCGCTCTGTAACTTGAAAACCGTTAGAGCTATCCTCACGAAACTTCGTATAAATATTAATCAGCATTAGACGACGTGCAGTGCGCAAGAACCATAACTCTCGCATTTATACTTTTTGAATTATCTCCCTTGGAAGTTTGTTGGTATGTATATATGTATGGGCAAATCGTGTCCGGTCAATAACTTTCTTATTTTTTGATGGATTTTAAAATTACTCGGCAGAAATATTAACAACCATAAGACGATGTGTGGTGCGCATGAGGCAGGTCGGTACCTCAAAGGTCAAGGTCATACTTAGAGGTCAAAGGTCAAAAAAGGGGCCTTTTTTTCGTATTTGGTCAATAACTTTCTTATTTTGAGATGGATTTTAAAATTACTTGGCATAAATTATTAACAACCGTAAGACGATGTGTGGTGCGCATGAGGCTGGTCGGTACCTCAAAGGTCAAGGTCATACTTAGAGGTCAAAGGTCAAAAAAGGGGCCTTTTTTTCGTATTTGGTCAATAACTTTCTTATTTTGAGATGGATTTTAAAATTACTTGGCATAATTATTAACAACCATAAGACGATGTATGGTGCGCATGAGGCAGGTCGGTTCCTCAAAGGTCAAGGTCATACTTAGAGGTCAAAGGTCAAAAAAGGGGCCTTTTTTTCGTATTTGGTCAATAACTTTCTAATTTTGAGATGGATTTTAAAATTACTTGGCATAATTATTTACAATCATGAAACAATGTGTGGTGCACATGAGGCAGGTCGGTACCTCAAAGGTCAAGGTCATACTTAGAGGTCAAAGGTCAAAAAGTTGGCCTTTTTTTCGTATTTGGTCAATAACTTTCTTATTTTGAGATGGATTTTGAAATCACATGGCAGAAATGTGAACCAATATAAGGCGATGTGTTGCGGGCATGACCCATGTTGGTACCTCAAAGGTGAAGGTCATACTTAGAGGTCAAAGGTAAAAAAAGGGGCCTTTTTTCGGGTTTTGTCAATAACTTGCCTATTTTTAAATAGAATTTGAAGTTACTTGGCAAACATGTTAACTATCATGGGACGATGTGTTGCATGCATGATTCAGTTTGGTACCTAAAATGTCAAGGTCATACATAGAGGTCAAAGGTAAAAAAGGGGCCTTTTTTCGTGTTTGGTCAATAACTTTCTTATATTTAGATGGATTTTGAAATTGCTAGGCAGAAATGTTAACCGCCATGAGATGATGTGTTGCACGCATGACCCAGTTTAATACCTGAAAGGTCAAGGTCATACATAGAGGTTAAAGGTAAAAAAAGGGCCTTTTTTGTGTTCTGTCAATAACTTTCTTATTATGCCCCAAACTTGGAAAAAGTTTGAGGGGCATATTGGTTCTGGTTCGTTCGTCCGTTCGTCCATCCATTACGCTTTTGATGCATAGCATAACTAAAGAACCGTGTATGCTAGGGTTTTGAAATTTCATATATGGATTCCTCATGGAAAATTAGCTGACGCGTATTTTTTTTCTCGTCAGGATTATGCCCCCTTCAAGAGTTATTGCCCTTTGAATTTTTTATTTTTAATAAAATCTTGTCAGCAAGATATCTCAAAAACTATTGCAGCTAGAGCCTTGAAAGTTGGTGATTATATTGATGGTGATGAGTAGATGAACTGATTAACTTTTGACAAAATTCCGAAAAATACTTTGTGAGTTATGGCCCTTTGTCATTTTGGTAATTTGTGCCCATTGTAATGTATGCTAAAAGTGATGCATAGCATAACTTTAGAACCATGTATGCTAGGGTTTTGAAATTTCATATATGGATTCCTCATGGAAAATTAGCTGACGCGTATTTTTTTTCTCGTCCGGAATATGCCCCTTTCAAGAGTTATTGCCCTTTGAAATTTTTTTAATAAAATCTTGTCAGCAAGATATCTCAAAAACTATTGGAGCTAGAGCCTTGAAAGTTGGTGAATAGATTGTTGGTGATGAGTAGACGAACTGATTAACTTATGACAAAATTCCGAAAAATACTTTGTGAGTTATGGCCCTTTGTCATTTTGGTAATTTGTGCCCATTGTAATGTATGCTAAAAGTGATGCATAGCATAACTTTAGAACGGTGTATGCTATAATTTTGAAATTTCATATATGCATTTCTGATGGAAAATAAGCTGACACGTATTTTTTTTCTTGTCAGGATTATGCCCCTTTCAAGAGTTATTGCCCTTTGAATTTTTTTTAATAAAATCTTGTCAGCAAGATATCTCAAAAACTATTGGAGCTAGAGGCTTGAAAGTTGGTGAATATATTGGTGGTGATGAGTAGATGAACTGATTAACTTTTGACAAAGTTCCAAAAAATACTTTGTGAGTTATGGCCCTTTGTCATTTTGGTAATTTGTGCCCATTGTAATGTATGATAAAAGTGATGCATAGCATAACTTTAGAACCGTGTATGCTAGGGTTTTGAAATTTCATATATGGGTTCCTCATGAAAAATTAGCTGACGCGTATTTTTTTTCTCGTCCGGATTATGCCCCATTCAAGAGTTATTGCCCTTTGAAATTTTTTTAATAAAATCTTGTCAGCAAAATATCTCAAAAACTATTGGAGCTAGAGCCTTGAAATTTGTTGAGTATATTGGTGGTGATGAGTATATGAACTGATTAACTTATGACAAAATTCCGAAAAATACTTTGCGAGTTATGGCCCTTTGTCATTTTGGTAATTTGTGCCCATTGAAATGAATCCTAAAAGTGATGCATAGCATAACTTTAGAACTGTGTATGCTATGGTTTTGAAATTTCATATATGCATTCCTAATGGAAAATAAGCTGACACATATTTTTTTCTCATCCAGATTATGCCCCTTTCAAGAGTTATTGCCCTTTGAATTTTTTTTAATAAAATCTTGTCAGCAAGATATCTCAAAAACTGTTGGAGCTAGAGGCTTGAAAGTTGGACCATGAGTCATGTGCAAGACCAAGGTCCATACCTCCAATGTCAAGGTCATACCTAGAGGTCAAAGGTAAAAAAAAGGACAGTCAATAACTTCCTTATTCTTTGATGGATTATGAAATTACTTAGCAGAAATGTTAACCATCATGAGACGATGTGTTGTACTGCAAAGGTCAAGGCCATACTTAGATGTCAAAGGTAAAAAAGTGCTTTTTTTGTTTACGGCCAATAACTTTTTTATTTTTCTATGAACATTTTTAAAGTTACTATGCAGAAATGTTCATCTTCATTAGATGATGTGTTGCACACAAGACCCAGCTCAATACCTCCAATGTCAAGGTTATACTTAGCAGTCAAAAACGGGGGAGACATCTGTGTTTTTGTAGAAAAACAAATTCTAGTTATATAGTTAATGTTTCATTAGAATTTTCATGATATCATTTGAAATTTTTTTTTTTTTCATTTTTTTTTCAGCAAAAAAAATCTGAGTATTAGATATTGTACTTACTAGAACAGACAATATTTTGACCACTATTGAACTTGTAAAACTCATGATTCTTTGAACAACTGAGCCCTGAATTTTCTTTATAGTTGACTCTCCAAGAAGACATAGACAGAGGGCTCCGGTGTGTCTGACAGCCTCCTACACAAGTACAGTTGCTGAGGAGATGGTGACGTTGCTACGGAAATTACATACCATAGATACTTGGAATAGCTGTATTAACCAGTATCTAGTGAAACACCTGTCAGCTCTACCACAGGTGTTGATAGAACAACCTCCCCAACCAAAGGTAAGAAGCCTCCCTGGTGTTGTGGCTCTTTGAAGAGAACTAAGGATTCTGAAGAGAGCTATGGGAAATTATCCACTGTTATTATTTGGTATTTCAAACTACCATAACTGCAACAAAATTTCACGATTCTAAAGGTATTTAAGTTATTGAAGTTTGACTGTTTTGTGTACAGAGACAAAAGTTTGATTGATCATGGAAAACTATTATCTGGCGCCAGTTGGTCAAATCTAAAGACCTTGTGAGTAAACATAATGTTAACACTGATCAATTAACATGGCAAATATACTAATATTTCAAAAATACCAGAGTATTAGATATTTTACTTACTAGAACAGTTAATGATTTGACCACTAACAAGCTTCTTAAGCTAATGATGCGTTGAACAACTGGGCTCAGTTTTGAAGTAAGATGATTAAAGGTGCATTATTGAGCTATCTGGATAAAATGCTTCCAAAAATAAAATACATATAGCCGGTATTTTTAGCTCACCTGTCACGTAGTGACAAGGTGAGCTTTTGTGATCACTTTTTGTCCGTCGTGCGTCCGTGCGTGCATCCGTAAACAATTTCAAATAAGTATATCTCTTATACCCCATGGCCAATCTTGATCAAATTTCATGTGAAGCATCATCAGGTAAGGGGAAAGGCTGCATAAGGTTTTTGGGCTGATCAGATTGGAATTCTGGTTGCCATGGCAACATATAGCTCCCATAGACTTATAAAGGGAAAAATTTTAAAAATCTTCTTCTCTGAAACCACAGGGCCCAGAGCTTAGATATTTAGCATGTAGCAAGGGCAAGTGGTCAACTACATAATTCCTGCCAATCATGCCCCTTGGTGCCAAATGGGCCACGCCCCGGGGCCCCTTTGCTCCCATAGACTCATAATGGAAAAAAGCTTCAAAAATCTTCTTCTCTGAAACCACAGGGCTCAGAGCTTAGATATTTAGCATGTAGCAATGGCAAGTGGTCACCTACATAATTGCTGCAAATCATGACCCTGGGTGCCAAATGGGCCACGTCCCGGGGCCCCTTTGCTCCCAAAGACTCATAACTCATAATGGAAAAAAGCTTCTAAAATCTTCTTCTCTGAAACCACAGGGCTCAGAGCTAAGATATTTAGCATGTAGCAATGGCAAGTGGTCACCTACATAATTCCTGCCAATCATGCCCCTGGGTTCAAAATGGGCCACACCCTGGGGCCCCTTCGCTCCCGTAGACTCATAATGGAAAAAAAGCTTCAAAAATCTTCTTCTCTGAAACCACAGGGCCCAGAGCTTATATATTTAGCATGTAGCAATGGCAAGTGGTCACCTACATAATTCCTGCCAATCATGCCCCTGGGGTCCAAACGGACCACGCTCCGGGTCCCCTAAGCTCCCATAGACTCATAATGGAAAAAAAGCTTCAAAAAACTTCTTCTCTGAAACCACAGGACCCAGAGCTTATATATTTAGCATGTAGCAACGGCAAGTGGTCACCTACATAATTCCTGCCAATCATGCCCCTGGGGTCCAAACAGACCACGCCCCGGGGCCCCTAAGCTCCTATAGACTCATAATGGAAAAAAGCTTCAAAAATCTTCTTCTCTGAAACCACAGGGCCCAGAGCTTAGATATTTAGCATGTAGCAATGGCAATTGGTCACCTACATAATTCCTGCCAATCATGCCCCTGGGTCCAAACGGACCACGCCCGGGGCCCCTTAGCTCCTATAGACTCATAATGGAAAAAGCTTCAAAAATCTTCTCTGAAACCACAGGGCCCAGAGCTTAGATATTTAGCATGTAGCAATGGCAAGTGGTCACCTACATAATTCCTGCCAATCATGCCCCTAGGTTCCAAATGGGCCACGCCCCGGGGCCCCTTCGCTCCCATACACTCATAATGGAAAAAAGCTTCAAAACTCTTCTTCTCTGAAACCACAGGGCCCAGAGCTTATATATTTAGCATGTACTAACGGCAAGTGGTCACCTACATAATTCCTGCCAATCATGCTCCTGGGGTCCAAACAGACCACGCCTTGGGGCCCCTAAGCTCCTATAGACTTATAATGGGAAAAATTTAAAAAATCTTCTTCTCTGAAACCACAGGGCCCAGAGCTTAGATATTTAGCATGTAGCAACGGTAAGTAATCGCCTACATAATTTCTGCCAATCATGCCCCTTGGTTCCAAATGGGCCACGCCCCAGGGCCCCTTCGCTCCCATAGACTCATAATTGGAAAAATTTAAAAAATCTTCTTCTCTGAAACCACATGGCCCAGAGCTTAGATATTAAGCATGTAGCATTGGTAAGTGGTCACCTACATAATTCCTGCCAATCATGCCCCTGGGTTCCAAATGGGCCACGCCCCGGGGCCCCTTCGCTCCCATAGGCTCATAATGGAAAAAATCTTCAAAAATCTTCTTCTCTGAAACCACAGGGCCCAGAGCTTAGATATTTAGCATGTTGCAACAGCAAGTGGTCACCTACATAATTCCTGCCAATCATGCCCCTGGGGTCCAAATTGGCCACACCCCGGGGCCCCTTAAATCCTTAAGACTCATTATTGAAAAAAAAGAGCTTCAAAAATCTTCTTCTCTGAAACCACAGGGCCAAGAGCTAAGATCTTTAGCATGTAGCAACGGCAAGTGGTCACCTACATAATTCCTGCCAATCATGCCCCTGAGTTCCAAATGCGCCACACCCCGGGGCCCCTTCACCAATGCCATAAGGTCCAGAGCTCAGATATTTAGTATGTAGCAATGTCAAGTGGTCTCCTACACTTTTTCTGGTACACAGGTGAGCGATATAGGGCCATTGGGCCCTCTTGTTCTTTAAAACAATACAAATGAATGCATTTTATGCAAAAATGCGAACAATTATGATGACAGGTAAACAAGTTTGAGAGAGATTCCCTAACTAGGTTTCGAACACTAGTTAGATCTATTTTTAGTTCGTGACAAAAATAGAATCCCCATATATGACGTTAAGCGACGTTCATTTTTTGCCTTGTTTGCTTAGGCCATGCCTGAATTGGAAAAAAATATGACGCTGAATGCCATGCCATAAGTAATGACACTCAGAGATGATACTGTCGCCATGTATATGTATAGTGACAGATTTATTTTTAGAACAGAAATTCCGAACACATGTTCAGAGCAAAGGGTAAACACGAATGAAAACGACCATTTTCACAAAGTTCTGAAGCTGTATTTGGCTCCAACAGTGTATACATGACAAAGGAGTAAGCATTGAAGATAAAAACCAGAAAAAAAAAAATTTGAGACCCGATAGCTCAATAATGCACCTTTAATTGGAACACCACTAATATTGTTTTTATTCAATTTCAGAACGAACCACTTACAGAGAGTAAACAAGAACTACCAGATGAGTCAGCTATTCTTGCCATCCTGGCAGTGATTGGTGGAGTCGATCAGAGGCCCCGTCTTGGTGGTCAGGTCAAGATAGAGGAAGTAGGGTATGGCACCATCGCCAAGATCACACCACGAGGAAAGATTCATGTACAGATGCATGATGGGACAGTTGGTCTGTACAGACTGACTGGAATGACAGCGGTAAGTTCTTACAAACCACAGGCCTTCACTTCTATTTCATACTTTGCATAACTTTAGTCCATTAGTACAGTAAAATTCAGCTATTAAGACCACCAAAAATTGAGAATAATTCAGCTTTAAAAAGCTTATTTAGAAAGTTTCAGTTATTCTTTCTTTGTGTTTTCTGCATACTGTGACGTCTGGTCAGAGACCACCTTTGGGACTGTTCAAAAGTGGTCCTAAAGACCACTTTTGAACAGTCCCAGAGGTGGTCTTAATATAGGAATTTTACTGTTTATTTGGAATGGTTAACCAATTTTGTACGGCAAACCCAAAAATGGGACACTGACAAACAGTGCAGGCCCAGGTCAAATGCGGCAGATTGCAGCTTTGATCTACACCTTCACTGTTCGTAGCAAGAAGTTCAGTCATAACCTGAATATGAATCCACCTGACACTGCTTAATTTCGAAATGGACATCCGATATATGTAATTGGGGAAGCTATAATTCAGTACAAAATGTGTTAAACCCTTATCCTGCTGAAAACAACAACCCCTACCTTTGCAAACAGTGTAGATTCTGATCAGATGGCTTCTGAAGCCATCTGATCTGAAGCCATCTGATCAGGATCTGTACTGTTTGTCCTGAAGTTTGTGAAATGATTGAATACATAATATTAAGTAATTTGATTGGTTGATAGACACAAATGGGTATGGCTAAATTAATTTATTCAGCAGGATAAGGGTTAAGAAAAATCAAAATAAATTGACTGTGGAACCTGTTTAAAATAACAATTTGTTATACAGTCAACCCTCTTTGTACTAACATAACCAGCAGACTGGTTATAATGATAATTTCTGTGGAACAAATCCTTAGCTTAGGATGGAACAGATTAATGGTTGGAGATATTTAATTTTCAAGAAACAAATATTGTTATTTGTTAGACTTTGCTCACCGAGGATATACTAAAAATTGTCCATAATGTTTGATTTTTAGCTCACCTGTCACGTAGTGACAAGGTGAGCTTTTGGGATCACTTTTTGTCCGTCGTCCGCCGTGCGTGCGTGCGTGCGTCCGTAAACTTTTCTTCAAACGACATCTCCTCCTAAACTGCTGATCGGATTTTGACCAAACTTCACAGGAATGATTCTTAGGTGGTCCCCTTTCAAAGTTGTTCAAATGGTTCCGGTCTGTTGCACATATAGGTCACAGTAGCCAAAAATAGATTTTTTCACCGAAAACTTAAAAAATCTTCTTCTCTGAAACCACAAAGCCCAGGTCTTTGATATTTGGTATGAAGCTTCATCTAGTGGACCCCTACCAAGATTGTTCAAATTATAGTGCTGGGGCCAAAAATGCCCCCGCACGGGGGCCCTTTGGTTTTACATGGGCTTATATAGGGAAAATCTTTAAAAATCTTCTTCTCTGAAACCGCAAGGCCAAGATCTTTGATATTTGGTATGAAGCTTCATCTAGTGGACCCCTACCAAGATTGTTCAAATTATAGTGCTGGAGCTAAAAATGCCCCAGCACGGGGGCCCTTTGGTTTTACATGGGCTTATATAGGGAAAATCTTGAAAAATCTTCTCCTCTGAAACCCCAAGGCCCAGGTCTTTGATATTTGGTATGAAGCTTCATCTAGTGGACTCCTACCAAGATTGTTCAACTTATAGTGCTGGGGCCAAAATTGCCCCCGCACGGGGGCCCTTTGGTTTTACATGGGCTTATATAGGGAAAATCTTTAAAAATCTTCTTCTCTGAAACTGCAAGGCCCAGGTCTTTGATATTTGGTATGAAGCTTTATCTAGTGGATCCCTACCAAGATTGTTCAAATTATAGTGCTGAAGCTAAAAATGCCCCCGCCCCGGGGCCCTTTGGTTTTACATGGGCTTATATAGGGAAAATCTTGAAAAATCTTCTTCTCTGAAACCACAAGGCCAAGGTCTTTGATATTTGGTATGAAGCTTCATCTAGTGGACCCCTACCAAGATTGTTCAAATTATAGTGCTGGGGCCAAAAATGCCCCCGCACCAGGGCCCTTTTGTTTTACGTAGGCTTATATAGGGAAAATCTTTAAAAATCTTCTTCTCTGAAACTGCAAGGCCCAGGTCTTTGATATTTGGTATGAAGCTTTATCTAGTGGACCCCTACCAAGATTGTTCAAATTTTAGTGCTGGAGCTAAAAATGCCCCCCACACGGGGGCCCTTTGGTTTTACATGGGCTTATATAGGGAAAATCTTGAAAAATCTTCTCTGAAACGGCAAGGCCCAGGTCTTTGATATTTGGTATGAAGCTTCATCTAGTGGATCCCTACCAAGATTGTCCAAATTATAGTGCTGGGGCCAAAATGCCCCCACACCAGGGCTCTTTTGTTTCACATAGGCTTATATAGGGAAAATCTTGAAAAATCTTCTTCTCTGAAACTGCAAGGCCCAGGTCCTTGATATTTGGTATGAAGCTTCATCTTGTGGACCTCTACCAAGATTGTTCAAATTATAGCCCTGGGGCTAAAAATGCCCCCGCTCTGGGGCCCTTTGGTTTTACATAGACTTATATAGGGAAAATCTTGAAAAATCTTTTTCTCTGAAACTTCAAGGCTTAGGTCTTCGATATTTGTTATGAAGCTTCAGCTAGTGGACCTCTATAAAGATTTTCAAATTATAGCCCTGAGACCAAAAATGCCCCCGCCATGTGGCCCTTTGGTTTTACATAGACTTATATAGGGAAAATCTTTAAAAATCATCTTCTCTGAAACACAAGGCTTAAGTCTTTGATATTTGGTATGAAGCTTCAGCTAGTGGACCTCTACCAAGATTGTTCAAATTATAGCCCTGGGGCCAAAAATGCCCCTCTCAGGGGCCCTTTGCGTTAACATAGACTTATATAGGGAAAATCTTGTTTTACATAGACTTCTATATGCAGGGTAAACCTTTAAAATCATCTTCTCTGAAACCAGAAAGCCCAGGTCTTTCATATTCAATATGAAGCTTCATCTTGTGGACCTCTACCAAGATTGTTCAAATTTTAGCCCTGGGGCCAAAATTGACCCTGCCCGGGGCCAACTTGTTATGCTTTGGATCAGGTGAGCGAACCAGGGCCCTCTGGGCCCTCTTGTTGGAGTTTTTAAAGGAAAAATTACTTTTATTACCTATTATCCTATTTATTCAAATTTTTAAAATGTATTCAAATTCTTTTTAACAGTAAAATGTTAGGGAACAAATACTGCCCTTATAACTGGGCTCCCTTGTATAATTTACAGGTTCCCAGTATAGAATTCAGTGTGAACAAATTGCCTCTGACAGAGGAGGTGAGCAACACCTGGGCCACTATTATCAGCCTGTCAAGCCATAATTTCAAGGCTGAGAGAGACAACAGAGAGATGGAGAAAACTCCCATGGCTTCTAGTACTCTAACAGTTGAGTCTGAAGGTAACAATAATATTTATATATGAGCTGTATCCAGTCAATACCATATGCATTTGGACAGACTGGTCTTAGCAAACAGTGTAGAGCCAAATGATTTGTTTGATTTGAGGTTTAACGCCCCCGTCAACACTGTAAAGGTCATTTTGGAGATGTTGCTTCCAATTTTGTGGGACTTTTACCCGACATTGAGATGAAATGACATCTCAAGCCCTGTCCCCCAATGAAACCAATAGGGTTTATTAGCATAGACGATCCGCCTCGCACCGCGGGCTTAGATCCTTTAAGCGGTTTACCAGTACTAGTGTGTGGGCCGGATTCAGCTCTGCGTGGAAGCATCATGCAGCCCATATATTTCTTCAAGCCCCAAATGAGACACCACATTTTGTATGGTAAGGATATGAGGTGTCCGAATACTTTTTTCAAAACTCAATGGAATCAGTGATCCCAAAGGAGAAGAAAATGCAAACTACACTATGATGAAGGGCAGGGAGACTTTTTACGGCCTCCACACATTCCCATAACACCAGCTGTAGTGACATTAAAAATGTTCTAGAAAAAATTATATAGAGGAAAGTGGGGTTTACAGGGATATACATTATTTTTCCAAGACATAGGTTATGGGTAGTCGTTAGAACCCCCTCATGGAGATGGTTCTAACTATGTTGAGATTAAAAATAAGTAAAATATCACAGGTTTTCATTAGGAAAATAAGCTTTTTATGCCCCTGCATCAGATGATGCCTAGGGCATATAGTTTTTCGGTTTTCCGTACATGCGTCCGTGGGTACGTGCGTACTTGTGTCCGAATGTATGTCCTTGTGTACGAAAGTGTGTACATACATATGTACGTACGTACGTAATCCTGTTAGACTCGGATTAAGGTTTTTGTACCAGGTAGAGACTGAACTTTTAAGAAATCATATGTTCCAAACCATGTGATGGATTTGGTTCATATTTTGGATGATGATAGATATAGGTCCAAAGTTTTATTCAGCACTACCCCCACCCATGCCTATGACCTCAAGTTCAAGGTTATGAACTTAGAAATTTTTAATGTTGAAGACTCAGGTTAAGGTATTTGTACCAGGTAGAGCCTTATTATTTAAGAGCTCATATCTTCCAAAGTATAAGATGGGTTTGGTTCATATTTGGTATGATGATATATATAGGTGCAATGTTTTATTCAGAAATATCCCCACTCATGCCTATGTCCTCAAGGTCAAGGTCATAGACTTAGACTCGGGTTAAGCTATTTGTTCCAGGTAGAACCTTATTATTTAAGAGCTTATATCTTCCAAAGCATACAATGGATTTTGTTCATATTTGGTGTGATGATAGATATAGGTGCAAAGTTTTATTCAGCTATACCCCCACTCATGCCTATGACCTCAAGGTCAAGATCATAGACTTAGAAATTTTTAATTTTTAAGACTCAGGTTAAGATATTTGTACCAATTAGAACCTGAACTTTTATGATTGATTTGGTTCATATTTGTTACGATGATAGATGTATGTCCAAAGATTCATTCAGCAATACCCATGTCCATGCCATCAGTCTTAGAATTTTTAATGTTCAAGTTTTCAAGGAGGTAGTATTTTCCAAACCATATGATAGATTTGGTTTATATAAATTTGTTATGATGGTAGGTACATGTCCAAAGATCTATTTGGCAATATCCCCACTCATGCCTAAGACTTCAAGGTCAAGGTCACACACTTAGAAATTTTTAAGAGTTCATATTTTCCAAACCATATAATGGATTGTGTTTATATTTGGTGCTATCATAGATAAAGGTCCAAAGTGATATTTAACAATACCCCACCCATGAACATGACCTCAAGGTCAAGGTCACAGACATAGAAATTTTTAAATTTATGTATGTTAATAGCTCATATTTCCAAACTTTATAATGGATTTGCTTCATATTTCGTATGACGATAGTTACAGGTCCAAAGTTTTATTCAACCATACCCCCACCCCTGACCTCAAGGTCAAGGTCACAGACTTAGAAATTTTTTATGTGATGTCTTTTTAGAGATGATATTTCCTAAACCATTTGATGGATTTGCTTCATATTTGGAATGATGATAGATACAGATCAGAAGTTTCATTCAGCTATAACCCCACCTCTGTCCCATGACCTCAAGGTCAAGGTTTCAGACTTAGAAATTTTTAATTTTAACATTTTTTAGAGTTCATATTTTCCAAACCATTTGTTAGATTGAGTTCATATTTGGTATGATGATAGTTGTTTTTCAAAGGTTTAATCAGCAATACCCCAACCTATGCCAATGACCTCAAGGGAACTTTTTCAGGCGAGTTGTGCTATCCAATGCAGGTGTCATTGTAATATTAGTCTTTTGGGGTGAGGTGGTCCCTGGGTGGGGGCATCTGTGTCGTATTGACACATTTCTAGTTTGAGATATAATCGAATGCACTCTGTCAAACGCATGTGTTATCGTAATGCATACACATTTAGTCTGTCCTGTCTGTATGATCAAAGTTTTCATCAATACACATCTTGGCCTTGGTCTTCACTGGGCACACATGTTCAGAAGGCAACAGTATTTGAGCCAGCACAGCAAACGAAAAAAACAATAAGGCTTAAGAGGACCCAGTAAAGACACTGATCATCCTGATATCAACCAAGTATTCCGAGAATAGACAACTGTGGTGACTAGCCAAGGCACTCATCAGCCTGGGCATCTATCTAGGAGAAAATTTGCATGAAATTTCAAATTCTGTTTTCTGGGGAAAATGAGAAAAATATTTTGAAATGATGTTTGCTAAAAAGAATGCCCAACAGGTCTACCCAGTCAATTTAAAAGGGGTTAATAAACCTTCAGGGGAAGCAACTCTTTGAACAATGGTTTTGACTCCTTCATCAATAGGGGCTTACTGTTATAGACAAGATTTGCTTCTCAAGGGAAGACCCCATTTTCAGAGGGGCTTAGTTGATAGGATATCTACCATGAAAAAAAAAGTGATAGTAATGACCAGGAATCGATATAGTTACCTCCCTCCTTCCACCCAAGACATGAAAGGAAAAGAAACACCAACATAAAACAACTTAACTATAATAAAAATGACACAAGTGGAAAGCCAAAAGGACAGTTTTTTTCCCTTAAAATGGCCAAATGGCTATCCAAAATAAAAAAAAAAGATATTAGCAATACATACTTGCAAAGACAAACTATTACAATAATGAACCACAACAGATGAAGTCCCAAAAGCTGTCCCCCTTATAAAAAAAGTGGAAAACAGTTCAGATATACCCATACCCCTTAAATCACATCTTTATTTGACTGTAGGTGGAAACAAGTTAGATCTTCAAGAACTAAGAAGACAACAGATCAGGGTTGGACTTTTCAAAGCTGCCAGAGTCCTCTTACAACACCAAGATGTTCTCCGGAAGGTTCTGGCACAGATTGTGTTGCCCCAGTCCCCATCATCACAGGAGGTGGATACAGCAGGGAGTGATGATGAGGCAGAGGCAGACACTCCCAACCTGATCCTACATCAGCTGATGGTGACAGCCACTCAGCCGTCACCACTGAAAGCCACATTTACCAGAGAAGAGCTCGAGGTATTTATAGTCAACTCAAATTTGGTTTACATTGATGCGTCCCCATAAAACAGAATTTGTGACTGTAAAACCAATGAAAGACATCCCCAAATGGCAATTTTAATACAGCTATCGCCATTTTAACACACTTATTCAATCAATTTGTTCAAAACATAGGTCAGTCAGCTGTGTAAAATCTGTTAAAGATCATTGAATCAACATGTTCATAAATATTTTTCTAGGCTGTCTGTTAGCAATCACACTGTTCATGTATACTTTTTTAGGCTACCTGCCTGCAATCACACCGTTCATTGATACTTTTCTAGGCTGCCTGTCTGCAATCACAATGTTCATAAATACTTCTCTGGGCTGCCTTCGCCAATCACAATATTCATAAATACTTTCCTAGGCTGCCTTCTGCAATCACCATTTAAATACTTTTCTGGGCTGCCTGTCACAAATCACAGTGTTCATGAATACTTTTCTGGGTTGCCTGTCTGTAATCACAATGTATAGATACTTTTCTAGGCTGCCTGTCTGGAATCACAGTGTTCATAAATACTTTTCTAGGCAGCCTGTCTCAAATCACAATGTTCCATAAATACTTTTCTAGGCTGCTGGTTTCCAGTCACAATATTAATAAATACTTTTCTAGACTGCCTGTCTGTAATCACAATGTTCATAGATTCTTTTCTAGGCTGCCTGTCTGCAATCACAGGGTTCATTAATACTTTTTCTAGGCTGCCTATCTGCAATCAAAGTGTTCATAAATACTTTTCTAGGCTGTCTCCAACCACAATGTTCATGAATACTTTTCTAGGCTGCCTATCTGTAATCACAATGTTCATAGATACACTTCTAGGCTGCCTGTCTATAATTACAATGTTCATAAATACTTTTTCTAGGCTACCTGTCTGCAATCCCCATGTTCATAAATATTTTTCTAGGTTGCCTGTCTGCATTCACCATTTTCATAAATACTTTTCTAAGCTTCCTGTCTGCATTTACCATGTTCATAAATAATTTTCTGGGCTGCCTGTCTGCAATCACCATATTCTTAAATACTTTTCTAGGCTGCCTGACTGCAATCACCATGTTCTTAAATACTTTTCTAGGCTGCCTGTCTGTCTATCTGCCAGTACCTGACAGCCTGTCATGACCAGCTGGATGACGAAACAGATGAATCAGACTCAGAGAGTGAACAAGCCCCACCCCCCTACCAACCCCCTCCGGAGGCTGCACCTGTTGTTGTGAAACAGAAGTCTAAGAAGCCAAAACGGCAGGTGTCGGAGCCTCCCTCTCAAGTGAAACAGATCATTGAGATGGGTTTCCTGAGAAAACATGTAGAATATGCTATCAAAGCACTAGGTAAGGGGTTTGTGTTCTTGTTGTGAAGGGATGGTTGCGTGAGGCAAATTTGATGTGTATTTTGCTAGCTAATATTAGATTACAGTTGGTCAAGGCCTGCTGTCCTTGCAGCAGGTTGGGGTAGAGGGGGGAGCATTGTTAATTCCTCTGTCTGTACACTTCCATTCATTTTCGTCTTTCTCCCCTGTCCCTCACTTTCATTTCCTCTACTATCTCTTCTATCCCTTTTCTCCCTTTCTCTGGGAGATGACACAAAATGACCCACAAGGGTTGTCGTGTCATTAAACCCAAAACAATCAATCAATCAATCAATCAATCAGTCAGTCAATCAATCTTGTTGTGAAAGTCATTGCTATATCTGAGAGTCAGTTTTAGCGTGGTTAAGTTTATCATTAACTTTTCATATTCCATCGAGTTGAGTAGAAAATTGAAAAAAGAAGTGTACCAGAAAAGAAGTGTACCAGACAGTTGATGTTGTTGCTTAACCCGTCTTGTACCAAATAATGTTTGCAGAAAATTGATTTAATGACGCAATAATATAATCATTCCTGAATGTAACAACCATAGAGAGTTCAATTTCCAGTGAGAATGTTTGGAACACAAATCTGTTTTTTCATGGAGGTAGTCATTTCACAAGTTCAAAACATAACAGTTAATAGCGAGTATGTCCTCCATTTGCATTCAGTCCTGCACGCACACGCCTGGTCATGGACAGGATTAAACGATTGATCTCCGCCTGGGGAATAGCATTCCACTCTTGTATGAGCACGAGACGCAACGCTTGACGCGTTGTTGGCGGCTGGGGGCGGTTACGTACGCGCCTATCCAAGACGTCCCACAAATGTTCTATAGGAGAGAGATCTGGACTATACGCAGGCCAGTGCATCACGTCAACGTTGTTTTGCTGAAGAAACACCATGCTGAGCCTTGCTACATGCGCCTGAGCGTTATCCTGTTGAAACGTAACGTTGTGCTGTCGTACATATGGAACAACTACCGAACGTAACGCTGAGCCGTCAAAGATCCATCATTGAATACCAGGGACGTTCTATGACCATAAAATATGCCAGCCCACACCATCTACCCACCGCCTCCAAATCAATCACCTTCTAACAAACAATTGTCACGATAGCGCTCTCCGTCACGCCTATACACACGTTGACGGCTGTCAGCTCCGTACAACAAGCACCTGGACTCGTCAGAAAACATTACGTTACCCACTGACGAAGGGGAAACAGGTTTGGCCTATGTTATGTGAGCCACGCCATTCTAACCTGACGTCGTTGTGGTGTTAATGGCATAGCAATGTACAGATGACGAAGACGTAAGCCAAACACACGAAGGCGATTCCTGAAGTATCTGCACTTATTTGATTGTTTTGCGTTTCTGGTGTCACCTGAGACATCTCGACGGCTGTACGGAACCCATTACGAAGGTGGGTTAGACTGATGTATCGGTCCTGTCAACTTGTTGTGACGCGTGGATGTCCACTTCTAGGCCTGTCATTTGTCGTTCCTGTTTGACGTTGACGCTGGTGCAAGCGAGTTATCGTCAATTTACTTACTTGGAATTTCCTGGCGATGACAGCCTGAGACATCCCACATGGAAGCATTTGGACCGCTACGTTACGTTGATCTTGCATCAAACGTACCGTATTCCGTAGAGAAATTTTACCAGACTTTTGAAACCTAAACTCTAGGTAACACAATATGCCAGTATGATGAGGTTACTGTATACATTTAATGTACTGCACGAGGAAATGTTGAAAACAACGAATTGCCAAGTGGAGCATTAAACTGTACAGATATTGCCCAAATGTTTTCTGCATAAGAAAGTTTAAAAAGTATGAAAGTAAATCGCAAAATGATTTTTCAGTCAACCTGATGGTTGCATGAAAATCTTTTGGGTTAAAAAGTTGCATTTCTTTTTCGGTTCAGTATATTTACAATCTGCATAACAGAGGTATCCTAAAACGCATACTTCTGAGTCTCAATCTTACACTGTACTGTCTTTGAACTCTTCTCCGGACTTGGCATTCACCGCAGAGGAGGGAAGACTATTCCATTAAGGAATAGTTCTGGTCTGGGAAAAGAGTTCTTCAGGGCATCACTATAGGACTGGTATAGGTGAGTTGCTTACTTTTGATGCCCTTGTTTGGGTTGACGCTGTTACAGGGGTCAAGTACCTGTCTTTATTAATAGACACTGTATCAGAGTGTATCATATAGAAGAAGGTCAAAGAGGACTGCTCACGACGGGCCTCCAGGGACGGCCACTCTAGCTCATTAAGCATGTCACCGACGCTACTATTTCGCCATCGCCTGCAGGTCCATCGAGCTGAATCTGAGTTTTGACATAGGGATGCCAAATGGGTGATGCATATTCAAGTTGAGGGCGAACCAATATTTTATATGCAACATCTTTTGTCTGCCTAGGTGCAAAGGTGCAAATTATGTCTAAGGAAGTGAACCAAATTTGCTAGATCGTGAACCAAATTTGTTAAAATTTTAGAAGAATTACAGAAACTCAGCAATGTGTCCGAATTTTCATGATTTTATGGTAGTTGGCTGCACACACACACACATTTGAAGAGTATGAATCTTTTAACCCTTGTCCTGCTGAATATTCATATATGCCACACCCACTACCGATTATCAACCAATCAGATTACTTGATGCAAATTATTACAACAAATTCACAATCCGAATGACAAACAATGTAGATCCTGATCAGATGGCTTCTTCAGAAGCCATCTGATCTGGATCTACATTGTTTCAAAGAAAATGCATATCCGGGTTCAGCAGGACAAGGGTTAATGTTTAGGGCCTTTTCTCATGCTTTGTCTCACATGTAAAATCTAAAAGGTTGTTTATTACAGTAACACACTCGTGTAATATAATTTAAGTCTAGCTTTTTCAGATGAAAATTTGTGAAAATTTTTTTTTCCTACAAACGCAGATTGATTGGTATTTGTTAGATTTGCCTCTTTGAGGTCATTCAAACAAATATCCACAATTTATGTTTGCAGATAAGAAAGGGAATATTCAGGGTTTCCCTTCTAATGGTCAATTGTGAGCCTCCCAGTATATGAAGATCGATAGATAAACACAACTTTTCTTACATGTGAATTTCCAGTTTCGTTCATTACAATAGTTCCAGATTAGGTGCTTTTTTTCAGCCAAAAGGTAGAGATATTTTTCTTCTGCATGAAAACATATGTTGAGGGTACTCATTAGAAGCGCCTTGGCAAGGCATTTCTAATGAGTACCCACAACATACGTTTTCGTGCAGAAGTAAGAAAAAAAAATATGTGGATACCCCCTCTTACCAGCTGTATGAATTCACACAGACATACATATGATATTGCATGTTTTGTACTACATTTCTGACAACTTAGAGGTGACATATCTTTTGTAGGAGGATCTCTGACCCCAGCTTCTGACATCCCTAGTCCCGAGGCTGTGGTCACATGGCTTATAGAACACCAGGGCTCTATCCCAGGAGATGATACAGACACAGAGAGCATTTCCTCAGTGGATTTTGAATCTGATACAGATTCTACATCAGATGAATTTGAGGACCTCGACTCTTCTGGGGAGGTGAGTAAGATAACTACTGGCTAACTGAATATTAGGATATTACTCATATGAGATAATGCTTCCTCCCATGGGTGAGATAATGTTTTTTCCATGGCTCTATAAATTTTTCAAAAGACTATTTATGATATTTTTCTTGTTTCCGCTCCGAACAGAGGTTGTTGGTGCTCATTAGAATCCGCTCAATGAGGGGGTTCTAACAAGAACATGTACCAACAACTTGTTTCTGAGTAAAAATGAGGTTACAGATACCCACCCTTTTAAGCTCAACTGTTCTTAATACAAATTGGGGTTCCTCAAGGTGTTAAACAGACTTGTGAAGTGTGATGTAGAAATATTTTCTGAAAACACGCCTATATAATTTTGACCCCCTTCAACCCCACTTTTATATAGTAAAACTGGGGTTTACAGGGGTAGACATTATTTTTCTTATTTCTGCTCAAAAACATATAGTGGTAAAATTTTACCAATATATTTGAATAGGCGTGTTTTTGTAATGTGTGTCAAATTAATCTGTAACCATGTGTGACCCGACTAGAAGCAGTTAGATCTAGAAGCAACTTAGACTAGACTATTTGCTTACACACTATTCAGGTGTATTGGGGAATTAAGGCACTGTGACAAAATGTTGTTAATTTCATCTTATTTGTTTGTTTGATTTGAGGTTTAATGTCCCCGTCAACACTGTAAAGGTCATTTTGGAGACGTTGCTTCCAATCTTGTGGGACTTTTACCCGACACTGAGATGAAATGACATCTCAAGCCCTGTCGCCCAATGAAACCAATAGGGTTTATAAGCATGGATGGTCCGACTCGCACAGCTTTGCCTGTGCAGGCTTAGATCCTCTAAGCGGTTTACCAGTACCAGTGTTCGGGTCAGTTTCAGCTCTGCGTGGAAGCATCATGCAGCCCATCTATTTCTTCAAGCCCTGATACATGTGTGTTTCTGAAATATATAATTTTAGTTTTAAGAGGCTATCATTTTAGCACCCAAGAGAAAATAACTGTATTTTTCTTGACGTTGAAGCCTTGCATAAGGGTATTGCCCTCATTCTCAACTGTCTTGCTGTGACATTTTCATTGAACATCAAATGGGCCCTGTCAAGCGATTTTGGTACTTATCGCCTATGCGAGCAGTGAATCAAGAGGAACCTTCAGACAGAAAGCCATATCCCTGGCCCCTCTGAATGGCTGGGCATGCACAGTTAAAATTTGTCATGACGGCATGCTCGAAGACACAAATTCGCTTGGCGGGGCTCAAATATTATAAGAAAACTGTTGGCTGGTTCCTGTTTTCTCTTGAGTGACAGTTTTCTTCAAATTTTATGACATTTAAAAATGCATGTATATACAGTGAAATTCCGCTATTAGGACCACCTAAAATTAAGACAAAATCTACCTTGAAAAGCTTATTTAGAAGTGTGCAGCCATTCTTTTTTTGTGCTATCTGCACATAATGTCCTCTGGTCAGGGACCACCTTTGGGACTGTTCAAAAGTGGTCTTAAAGACCAATTTTGAACAGTCCCAAAGGTGGTCTTAAGGTAGGAATTTTACTATATGTTAATATTAAGCTTTCTTTATCTAGAAATTTACTCTTGTATGTATATAGCTGCTTCAAGTATATTGTATGAGTACTATAGCTGGGACTTGGACAGGCTATTCTTTATCGAACCTTTATTCTGCTGAACAGGACAAGCCCTATCTTTGCAAAAATGTAGATACAGATCAGATGGCTTCTGATCAGGATCTATACTGTTCATCATGCAGTTTGTGAATTGAACAAATACATTATTTCAAGTAATTTGATTGGTGGATAGTCAGAAATGGGTGTGGCAAAATCAGTTTATTTGGCAGGATAAGGATTAACACTGGTAAAAGCATACATTTAGATAACACAGCCATGTGAGATACTGCTTTGTTTCATGCCCTTAACACTTTCACCCCCGTATTTCTGAAGTGGAATCTTCCATCTTGAATTTGAACGCATCCATTCTTGTATATAGGGGACTGAGTCAAAGTCATCAACAGTATCACGCAGCAGTGTTCAGCGAAATGTGAATCTAGGGGAAGGTACTAGCAGTTCAGCATGATTCGATTTCACTGAACACTGCAGTGTTTTGCAGCCCAGAAGCACCCAAACTTTACATCCTGTTGTGGGGTAATGCTAACGCGCCTGACCGAAGCTAATGTAAAATGCTAAAACTTTAGATTACAATACAACACAGTCATTAACAACGTGGGAAGCAATATTCCATTGCAATAACACATCCATGAGGCAGAGTGCATTTCCTTCAAATTTCAAAAATGGAATTTTTCTGATGATTTGTGATATTTTTCTTATTTATGCTCCAAACATTGGTTGTGGGTGCTCTTTAGAACTATTGTAACAAGTGCCATGAGGCAGTTCTAAGGAGCACCCAAAATCTATGTCTTGGAGCAAAAATAAGAAAAATAATGTATACCCCTCCAAACCCCAGCTTTCTTTATACATGTATAATGGGTATAGAAGGGTGTTCATGACACAAAGGTGTTCATGACACAAGGGTGTTCATGACACACACTTGTTAATGTGATGATCTTGCTATGTAACAGCTCATAATGACCTGTTTCATCTGGATCTACCATGTTTGCATAGGTATCTTTACTGGTCTAGAGGACTGGATGGGTTAAGAGCATTAGTTTTGTAAAGTAAATTCTAATGAGTACCCACAACCTATGCTTTTGAGTAAAAATATGATAACAGTTTTATGTATACTTGTGAAATTCCACTTAGTCAGTATAGAGTGTGGTTAACCCATAAGACGCCAATAACGACAGTTGTCGCATGCTTTGTCGTCTGCCGGTTACTTTAAAACTCATTTTTGCATTTTGCAAACACTGTGGACTCAGATCAGACTGCCCCTCTAGGAGCAGTCAGATCTGGGTCCATGCTGCTCTGATCTGGGTGCACGCTGTTTGCCTGCATGCAAAAATATTTGTAAAAAGTTTTCAAGAAGATTCAGCAGACGACATAAGAGACGACATTTGATATGTAGTTTTTCTCAGCTAAAAAGTAAAAAAATGTCATCGAGAAAAGCGATGAAAAGAGTACAGTCGATGCTCGTTATCTCAAACCTCACGGGACCGGATAAAAAAGTTGGAGTTATCCGTAGTACGAGATAACCAAAGTGTGATGTCACATTCATGTCGGAGCCAATTATTTGCCGTGATATGCTTGGTATTCTTGGGTATTCTAAAGTGATAGCACTTACATGCACAGCTTATTGAGTTTTAAAAATTTGTTATGAAAGTAATGGAACTTGTCGAAGTAGATCTATAGCGATTATAAAGTATTTCTCACGTGTTTTGTCTTTTAAATTCCAGCAAAGTTGCGTATCCAAATAAGCTAAAATAGATATGTACTTAAATGGACTGGTTACCCGCTTGTGAATGCAATGCTTATATCACTTCGGTGAGCAGTACATGCTATAAGTCATACAGCAGTCCCTCGTATTGATTTAAACAGCTTAGGTCCTGCTGAGAAAGCTGGTCATGAGCCAGCTTTTTAGGATCTACACTGTTCGTATGTGCATCGGGTCATGGGACGGTACTCAATTTTGACACTAATGACGAATATGTAAAGCAACCAGTTAAACAGCCTTGTCATACTTAATCGTACATTAATACAATTCAGAGCAGCCTTTTATCACGGAAATCTTTGGAAATCATTGAAACGAGAAGGTGTTAAGATCAAAGGTTGAGCACTGTTACATGTGGGTTTACGGCGTCCCGCAAACCCCCATGCTGACAAGACAACCGAGCATGATCTCTGACAGGTGTACGGGCAGCTGTGGGGTAAGGCACAAGAAAGATGTTAAATGAATGACATGAATTATTTACAGTATCTACACACAACACTTACTAACACAAAACATCACAATTTGTTGCTTCTGTAGCCAACTCACGACGTCCGCTCCGAAGGCAAAACACTGTTCTGTGCTCGGAACGGGTGACGTGAATACCTACAGAAGCAAACAACAAAAACAACAACAAAAACAAAAAAAAAGAATCAACACAAAACGCGACTGGCCAGTTTATAACTTGGGGTGAATCCCCCACTCGCGTGACACTTCCTCTCGCGAACTAGTAAAACTAGTCTATCAACATAGTTGATTATCCTAGGATTAGCGATCACGTTTGCTGATTAGACGTTTAGTGATCGTCCAAATAAGGTAAGTTGACCTCTTCCATGATCACATTTGTTTACAACGAACAATGATTTAGAAGAATCTGCTTCTATCCTGGCAGGCGCTGATTACGGCGGTCTGTCCGCCCTTGCTGGACCCTAACGCCTAGCGTCGTACCAGTACCTGCTGCTATGAAGCAGGGAGCAGCAGGTCACACATTGTTATGCCTGCAAATTACGATAACGGGACTAGAAACGAGTCACAAAACATACATGCTATATCATGATCCCCCTCCCGGAGAAGTAAGAATATGTTCATGCATATACCGTTATTGCGCATGCGCCGACCAGACATACAGGCTGATTAGTGCATGCAACGAATAACCGTACAGCAGAACTCAACTTGACTGTGCATCAAATTATCAGCACCCAGCGCTTGACACAATAATACTCAAAGTTCATGTTTCCTTACTGAGCACTACAGAAATCAATTAATGCTCACTACTACTGAGCATGATACTCATCAAATTTGTGCTCACTACATTATCACAAGTAAGAGGCAATTGAACAGACCACGCCTTTGCGCTACCTGGTCAGCCGCCAATTACAGGAAACATAACAATCTCTATTTCATATCCTTCTCCGCGACACGGCTCACAAATATAGCTATTCACAAATTCAATACATTAATAACAGATAGAAACTGCAACAGAAGATTTTCATCTATAATCTACAACATTCGTTAGTGTCTCATATGGGCCAACACTGTTTGCCGTAAATTCTCTCTATTTGGTAGGCACCCCGTCACAACCGTCCTCGCGACGCCGATGACGCAGCTGACGTCATCCCCGCCGCTCAGGCCGTTATGACGTGTGGCGACCAAATACTCCCACTTATCATCATCACGTTCTTTATATGTACATACATGCACAAACTGAGTTATCAGACAAAAACGGCATCATTACAAAATGAACTCGTAATTCTTCTTGAACAAAATTATTTCTAATCAACGTGAACATGCTTGTAAAATAAAATTCATTACGGTTCATCATCACGGATAACCCAACAGGCTCTTGTAAGAGTTTGCCCTGATGATGAAGATATGGTTAAACCCGTCTTAAGTTTACGTCCCCTCTACACCTAATATCATATTGGGACGGAACCACGGTTTTCTAACCACAGCTAGTCAAAAGTCATGGATCAAACAAGTGACCCGGCGTTATTAATTACATTCTACAAAAGGGGTCTACAAGCCTAAATGAATCCAGAATGAGCGGGTGTCCAAACTTTACGTCTCACCAACATCTAGGGTCAGCATGAGACAGGACCTCACTTAGAAAGACTCATTCTACTACTGGAGAAGCCTGGGATCAATTCTGCGACGTCTAGCTGGCAAAGCTAGTAGCCTAATCACTACAGGCCACAACAGTAAATTCAGAATAGGCTTCAGAAAGTTGGGGTATACTAGAAGTAAACCCCTCCAAAACCTACAAGCATGTTCATACAAAAATAATACTAAACATAGATTTAACATACCTTTCAATATACTTTCTATTTCCCCGTCACAATGTTGTGTTCTCTCTTACAACTTGACCTGCTGCTAAAGTGTCCGCCCCTTTTCAGGGTTTATATATCTATGAATACTACCGGAAAATCATGCCTACTCGTATTACCTTGCTTTGTTCGTGGGGAAGTGGAGATACCGGCCACAAACAAAGCCAGATAGCAAAAATCGAGTAGACAATGGATTTGCGTTCAAATAGTATATTTCCCATAGGAAAAATTGATGAAACGACCCTATAATCAATGACATGACTCCTGTCAAAACGAACACCCACACAACACGTGACGGGAATAAAAATCATATATGGCACAATTTGGCGGTTGGCGATTTTTAGGCAAATTCTATAGGACTCGGCCTTTTAGCGGCCCCCTGTATTTTAAAAACAGCTCTCTATAAACCACTCATGCATACATCGTATGATATGTGCATGACTTGTTCATGGAGCCGCATAGTTTGCGTACCATATTTCACCTAAAATATTTCACTCGCACCGCCCTACCATATATCTACTAAAATAATTTAGATGTGCATAAGCACCAGAGAGGTTTCCTATTCCATCTCGTAACAAAGGTTTCCCCTTTTGGAGAAAAAACAATCAGAAATGTTTTTTCTTTGTGTATAGAGATGGAATAGGATGAACCTATCTAAACAAGACAGCTATTTACACAACAACCGTGCGAAGAATTACCTACTAAGGTAGTCTGCCCCCAAATTTTCCTGGCCCCGAATTGCAACAATCCGAAATCTATACGGCTGTAGTTTCATTGCCCAACGCATAATTCGAGGATTGAGAACTTTTGCTGTTTGCATATAAGACAAGGGCTTGTGGTCTGTCTCAAGCAGGAATTCTACTCCGTAAAGATACTTGCGAAATTTCTCAACACCCCAGATAATAGCCAAACATTCCTTCTCTATTACAGAATAGTTTTTCTCACGAGGCAAAAGTTTCTTGCTGGCATAAGCAATGGGAAGTCGTCCTTCCCCTTCAAATTCTTGGAGCAAAACGGCTCCTATACCAACATCAGAAGCGTCCGTCCGGAGTATGAACGGATTCCCATCATGAAAGATAGGAAGACGAAGAATAGGACTAGACGTGAGTCTATTCTTCAGGGTCTGAAAAGCCTTTTCATGATGGTCCTGCCAGTCTGTGATCTTGTTTGGTCTACTTTTCTTAGTTAAATCTGTCAACGGGGAAGCGATAGATGAGAAATTTGGAATGAAACGGCGGTAGAAACCAGCCAACCCAAGAAATGACTTTATTTGTCTCTTAGTAGAAGGTCGAGGAGCATCCTTTATAGCTTGTATCTTGTCTTCTTGCGGTCTAACTGACTGAGCAGCTACACTGTGACCAAGACATTCGATACTGCTATACCCAATCATACACTTGGAAGGTTTTGCCGTCAACTTGGCTGTCCTAAGTCTATCCAAAACTTCACGTAATGACGTCAAGTGGTCTTTCCAAGTTTCGGTAAAGATCCACATATCATCGACGAAGCTATCAACGTTAGAAAGTTCGGACAGAATCTTTCTCATCAACCTGCAAAATGTTGCTCCTGAGTTTACCAAACCGAAGGGCATAGTTTTGAATTGAAACAAGCCTTTGGGGGTTTCGAACGCAGTTAGGGGTTTTGCCTTAGACGTCATTTTTACCTGCCAATAACCTTTTGACAAATCTAATTTGCTAAAGTATTTGTGCCCCGACATTCTATTTATAACCTCCTCCATATTTGGCATTGGTTCTGCATCGAACTCCGTCACTTTATTAAGTTTACGGAAGTCAATGCAGAACCGCACCGAACCATCTTTTTTAGGGACAAGTACTACAGGGGATGAATATGGAGATATTGATGGCTCAATAACTCCTAAATCTAACATATCTTGAATTTCCTTTTCCATTACATCCCGTACTTTATATGGTATGGCATAACCTTTTGACCTCACTGGTTCCGTCGTCAGCAACTTTATGTCGTGTTCTATTTGGTCAGTTCGTCCTGGTACACTGGACAGTACGTCCGGGTATTCTTTTATCAACGTCTCTATTTCTTTACGCTGATCCTGCGTTAACATTTCTGAAATATTGACGTCCTTAAACGTCTCTGGTTGCTTTGCAGTAGGAAAAGCGCAATCTTCCAATGAGAATTCGTCAACGTCATCATTTTCAGTTGACGGAGTGGACTCTACAGAAAGCAAGCAATGTGACGTCACATTTTGACGTTCCACATATTGCTTCAGTATGTTAGCGTGATATGTGTTAACATTTCCATTGACGTCAATCTTATAATCCATTCTGTTCACTACCTCAACCACTTCATAAGGACCTTTCCATTGAAGCAATAATTTATTACTGTCTGTCGGTAGTAACAACAGTACTTTGTCGCCGACGTCAAATTTACGCGACCTCGCGCCTTTATCATAATAAGCTTTCTGCTTAATCTGAACCTTCTTTAAATTATCACGCGCTAATTTGCATGTCTGCTCTAACCGTTCCCTAAGCTCAATAACGTATTGATACGTCGAAAGAACTTGCTCATCGCGTACCTCTTCAGCCCATAATTCTCTTAATATTGCCATTGGACCTCTGACGTTACGTCCATATAACAACTCAAAAGGGGAGTATCCTAAAGACTCTTGTGGGACTTCCCTAACCGCAAATAATAAAGCTGGAAGATATTTATCCCAATCTTTTGGACGTTCAGCACACATGCGACGTAACATCTGCTTTAACGTAGCGTGGAAACGCTCTATCAGTCCGTTGCAAATTGGGTGTCTCGGACTACACGTTAACTGTTGAAGAGAAAGAAGTCTGCTGACTTCCTTCATTACCTCAGCAGTAAACTGTGATCCACAATCAGTCAACATTTCGTCAGGAATGCCAACCCTACTAAACATTTCAATAAGCGCTTCCGCGACACGTTCCGTCTCAATACTCGGTAAAGCTATCGCCTCTGGATACCTTGTCGCATAATCTATCATGGTTAAAATATACCGAGATTTCCTATCAGATCGAGGCTCAATTGGACCAACTATGTCCACTGCCACCCTCTTAAATGGCGTATCAATCAATGGCATTTTTCCTAGAGGTACTTTAGTGACCCGACCTTTCTGAATAGTTCTCTGACAAATATCACAAGATTTACAAAATCTAGCGACATCACCGCAAATACCGGGCCAGTAAAACTCAGTTACAACTCTATCCAATGTCTTCCTAATACCCATATGTCCAGACATAAGCGTTTCATGAGCCAGTTTCAACACCTTTCCTCGGAAACTTTGAGGGACCACAAGTTGGAAAGAGACTTTGTTACTCTTGGTGAACTCCCTATATGCCAAACCTTTTTTCTCAATAAACCTAGTTTCACCTCGGTTTAAACCACGACTCACAGTCTTGTTCCCAGATACAACCCTTTTCCTGATGTTTTCCAAAGTTGGATCATCAACCTGAGCTTGCTTGAAAGCCTCCTTGTCATCGTTAATGACCTGATCGGGAACCTTAAGTTTTCTGTAAGGCTTCTCATCCTGCCTAGTTTGAGACCTAGTTACAGCCGCAGCTGAGAAATGAGACATATCAGGAAGTTTTGATCCATCAATGTTACCGATAACCAAATCGTACAACGTATCATCCATACACAAAGCTTCAGTTTTCCCAGTGAAAAAAGGACAATCAATGTCAATCATTGCTAAAGGATACCTTTGTGTGGATTCATCAATCAACGTAACATTTGATTCCTTTCCTATTAACTGACTATCCGAAACCAAACTTCTCCGAACGACACAGCCTGTACACCCAGTATCTCTTAATACAACCACCTTTTTATTATTAACCAAACCTTGTGCCGTCGGTAACCTTGCCTTTAAGAAGTAACAGACACCTTCCCTAGTTTCCTTACTACACTCCTCCCTATCCGAAATCAAAGGATCACCAACCTTATTTTCAAAAATACTTCCAATCTCATCACCTTTCCTAGTTACTTCTGTCTGACAAAAACTAACTTGGTGTGCTGCGCCACGTGGTGTGCTATTATTTTTACCGCGTCCGCGAAAAGACCCTCTGAAATTACCACGACCACGTGTATAACCACGACCTACATTCTGCGTATTCTCATTCTTACCCTGAGAACCTTGAGTCTCTACGCGCGTGTTAAAATTTTCTTTAACACCGCTATCCCCAACTCCAGTTGCTCCTACCTCTGCGCTATACAATTGTTTCCTGTCGGGGTTCTTAAAACATTTAATTGTTAAATGCCCCTTACCGCATATGCTACACTTGATATCCGGCCTACCACTTGGTTTGTTCGAGTCAACTTTGTCCTGTTTACCCTGCGCTGCGCCTCTATTATCGCGTTGCCCCTTATTAATGCAACTATATACGCCCCCGCGCGCTTCTGCAAACAAATCTGCCTCCCTAGCCATTTCATCTAAATTACCAAACTGTTTTGGCTTCAGATGTACATACAGTTCTCTATTACATGACTCCAGGAACTGATCCCTTGCCATGAAATCACAGACAGCCGGAAAAGATTTTTCTATCTTTGCCATATTAAGCCATTTTTCTAAATAACTTCTCAGTCTACTACTGAACTGTATGAACGTTTCTGATTTCTCGGGCCTACTATAACGAAACTGTTTCCTAAATCCGCGCTCTGTCATGTCAAAATTCTTTAATAAAGCGTCCTTTAACTTTTCATAATCCGCCGCATCCTCATTTGACAACCGGTCATATACATCAAGTGCGCGCCCTTTGAGCAATGCACTTAAATACGCGGCCCAAACACTCTTATCCCATTTATTAGCCGTAGCATATTTCTCAAACCTAGATAAATAACTATCCATTTTATCTTTACCCTCTTCAAAATAAGGTAACTTAGGATCCCGGGCATGCGCCACCTTCTCAGCTTTTTGCTTTTCAAATTCTAGCTCGAGCTTCGCTCTCTGCATTTCTAACTGATTCCTTAATTCTTGGTGCTGTAGCTCAAACCCATGTTTTATTTTTTCTAAATGGGCCTCACTAATCTCTTTTGCCTCCCTTTCAGTCTTAATGCGTGCCATTTCAAGTTCCTTATTAACATTCAACATAGCTAGTTCATGTGCCCTTTCCTTTTCTTTTTCTGCCCTTTCCTTTTCTTTTTCTGCCCTTTCCTTTTCTTTTTCTGCCCTTTCCTTTTCCTTTTCTTCAGACCTTAACCTTTCTAAATCCCTTTGCTCTTGCCTTTCTGCCCGCTCAATATCCTGCTGCTCTTTAACAAAACCTTGTAACTCCTTCCCCTCATAACCTAAGTCCTTTCCCATTTGCATTAAACGCTCCATTATTGATAACGTAAATCTCACGTTACTATCAAAACCACTATAAACTGATCAGTTATGATCAGTGATGATTGAATGGGCTTAACTAAAACGTTAAGATATGTGTTATACGCGTTAATCTAACTAAAACGTTAGTTATTAAAGCACACGCGATTTGAAATGTCAAATGCTTTCAGCAAAGTATGACGTTGCGTACTGGTAGTCTAATATGACGTCATAAACTGACGACGTTTACAGTAAAATGCTACAATCCGAAGTTTTATCACATTACAAAACTCCGATCATAACAAGTCACCATTAATGTTTCTATTACGTCATACCTAACCTCAAGCCACTGCGTAAATATTAACGCTACCGTTATGTCAACGTCAATAAATTGTTAACGTCACTACGTCAGAACCATGTGTGGGTAAGATCAATTAGTAGCTCCAATTTAACTTAGTAGAATGTCAGGTAACACAATTAAGTGGGGTCTACTTAAATTTTTCGTTACCAAGAAAAAGTGGGGTTTGCCTTGCCTTCCTGCTCAGAAATTATCGACTTGTCAGTATCCATTCAGTTGAATACATGGGTTTCGCACTTCATCAACGCAGGAAGGAAGATTAAAGTTAATTTCTAAATGTGGCTGTCAATGCATTTTTTTTTTTTTTTTTTTTTTTTTAAAGTTGATCGTTCAGAGTATCAATGTGCTGTTCCACAGCCGGGAACACCAGCCAGAGATCAAATCCTCACTTCACTGACACCAAATGTTACATGTGGGTTTACGGCGTCCCGCAAACCCCCATGCTGACAAGACAACCGAGCATGATCTCTGACAGGTGTACGGGCAGCTGTGGGGTAAGGCACAAGAAAGATGTTAAATGAATGACATGAATTATTTACAGTATCTACACACAACACTTACTAACACAAAACATCACAATTTGTTGCTTCTGTAGCCAACTCACGACGTCCGCTCCGAAGGCAAAACACTGTTCTGTGCTCGGAACGGGTGACGTGAATACCTACAGAAGCAAACAACAAAAACAACAACAAAAACAAAAAAAAAGAATCAACACAAAACGCGACTGGCCAGTTTATAACTTGGGGTGAATCCCCCACTCGCGTGACACTTCCTCTCGCGAACTAGTAAAACTAGTCTATCAACATAGTTGATTATCCTAGGATTAGCGATCACGTTTGCTGATTAGACGTTTAGTGATCGTCCAAATAAGGTAAGTTGACCTCTTCCATGATCACATTTGTTTACAACGAACAATGATTTAGAAGAATCTGCTTCTATCCTGGCAGGCGCTGATTACGGCGGTCTGTCCGCCCTTGCTGGACCCTAACGCCTAGCGTCGTACCAGTACCTGCTGCTATGAAGCAGGGAGCAGCAGGTCACACATTGTTATGCCTGCAAATTACGATAACGGGACTAGAAACGAGTCACAAAACATACATGCTATATCATGATCCCCCTCCCGGAGAAGTAAGAATATGTTCATGCATATACCGTTATTGCGCATGCGCCGACCAGACATACAGGCTGATTAGTGCATGCAACGAATAACCGTACAGCAGAACTCAACTTGACTGTGCATCAAATTATCAGCACCCAGCGCTTGACACAATAATACTCAAAGTTCATGTTTCCTTACTGAGCACTACAGAAATCAATTAATGCTCACTACTACTGAGCATGATACTCATCAAATTTGTGCTCACTACATTATCACAAGTAAGAGGCAATTGAACAGACCACGCCTTTGCGCTACCTGGTCAGCCGCCAATTACAGGAAACATAACAATCTCTATTTCATATCCTTCTCCGCGACACGGCTCACAAATATAGCTATTCACAAATTCAATACATTAATAACAGATAGAAACTGCAACAGAAGATTTTCATCTATAATCTACAACATTCGTTAGTGTCTCATATGGGCCAACACTGTTTGCCGTAAATTCTCTCTATTTGGTAGGCACCCCGTCACAACCGTCCTCGCGACGCCGATGACGCAGCTGACGTCATCCCCGCCGCTCAGGCCGTTATGACGTGTGGCGACCAAATACTCCCACTTATCATCATCACGTTCTTTATATGTACATACATGCACAAACTGAGTTATCAGACAAAAACGGCATCATTACAAAATGAACTCGTAATTCTTCTTGAACAAAATTATTTCTAATCAACGTGAACATGCTTGTAAAATAAAATTCATTACGGTTCATCATCACGGATAACCCAACAGGCTCTTGTAAGAGTTTGCCCTGATGATGAAGATATGGTTAAACCCGTCTTAAGTTTACGTCCCCTCTACACCTAATATCATATTGGGACGGAACCACGGTTTTCTAACCACAGCTAGTCAAAAGTCATGGATCAAACAAGTGACCCGGCGTTATTAATTACATTCTACAAAAGGGGTCTACAAGCCTAAATGAATCCAGAATGAGCGGGTGTCCAAACTTTACGTCTCACCAACATCTAGGGTCAGCATGAGACAGGACCTCACTTAGAAAGACTCATTCTACTACTGGAGAAGCCTGGGATCAATTCTGCGACGTCTAGCTGGCAAAGCTAGTAGCCTAATCACTACAGGCCACAACAGTAAATTCAGAATAGGCTTCAGAAAGTTGGGGTATACTAGAAGTAAACCCCTCCAAAACCTACAAGCATGTTCATACAAAAATAATACTAAACATAGATTTAACATACCTTTCAATATACTTTCTATTTCCCCGTCACAATGTTGTGTTCTCTCTTACAACTTGACCTGCTGCTAAAGTGTCCGCCCCTTTTCAGGGTTTATATATCTATGAATACTACCGGAAAATCATGCCTACTCGTATTACCTTGCTTTGTTCGTGGGGAAGTGGAGATACCGGCCACAAACAAAGCCAGATAGCAAAAATCGAGTAGACAATGGATTTGCGTTCAAATAGTATATTTCCCATAGGAAAAATTGATGAAACGACCCTATAATCAATGACATGACTCCTGTCAAAACGAACACCCACACAACACGTGACGGGAATAAAAATCATATATGGCACAATTTGGCGGTTGGCGATTTTTAGGCAAATTCTATAGGACTCGGCCTTTTAGCGGCCCCCTGTATTTTAAAAACAGCTCTCTATAAACCACTCATGCATACATCGTATGATATGTGCATGACTTGTTCATGGAGCCGCATAGTTTGCGTACCATATTTCACCTAAAATATTTCACTCGCACCGCCCTACCATATATCTACTAAAATAATTTAGATGTGCATAAGCACCAGAGAGGTTTCCTATTCCATCTCGTAACAAGCACCACGTGTCAGTCTTTATTACACGCACATGATTTTAGTAATAGCGGTAAAGGTATTGTTTGCGTTAATTTTAATTGCGAATGCACCTGGACAAATTGGTAAATTCAAAACATTGTGAGTATTGATGAACTGTTTTGTAAAGGTCTATTATTATTTTCTTCAACTGAAAGACCGGCGGCATCGTTTATTTGTTTTTGTTTTTTTTCCCTTCCTTCTTTACGTTATGAATTCCGGTTCGAGATACACAGTAGTAAAAACAGTCAAAATATATTCAGAGACTGAAAATGATGGGTGAGATAGCCGAAGTGTTGACTTAAAAGTAGTTCGACACATGCGAAGTTGAAATACAATAAATATATAGTGGAAATATACGGGACTTAGAAATCTGTTCGACATAAGTGATAGGATCGAGATAGGCGAGGTCGAGATAACGAGAGTCAACTGTATTTCTTTTTAATTTTCCTTAAAACTTTCTCCAGTTTTCCTTCAGATCTTATAACAAAGCCACCCATTAGAACTTAAAAAAAAAATAGCATGAAACAGAATTCAAAATTATTGTTGTTGTTTTTCTAAGCTTACAGAAAAAAAATCATGCCTTGACATCTGATGTGACAGAAAAAAATCATGCTTAGACATCCTAGGCAGATATTTCACATGAGATGTTAAGTCTGATTTTCTCTAAATATTAAAACAGTTATTCAAACTCTCAGTGGCTACAGTTGTACTTCATACTTAGAGTCTTAGTATCTAGAATATGAAATTTTATTGCTATGGAGAAATACAAAAAAATGTTCCTGCAGTACTCTTCACTGTCTGGAGTCGGAGCATGCAGAAGTATTATGTATCTTTCTTGTAGAATGTGTACTGCACTGATAACAAGAATATAGAGGTATGAATAATGTTATGCATACAATGTCCTTTAGGTGATTGGATACAACTGACAAACTTCCTGCCATGTTTTTCTCGGGAACACTGTTTGTGATTTTCTGTTTGCTCTCCTGTGATCTGAATCCCTCAAAAAGTAGGGTTTACTACCCATTTTGATTGATCTTTTCTTAAGTCAGACAGCTGCATGTCTGACTGGTTCAATCCCTACAGATTCCAGCTAATTTCTTTCATGGTAATTGATCATAAAATATTTTCTTTGGTCATTCTCTCCCTTCTGCTGATTTAAGCATGGTGCTTATGTATCAGCCTGCCCAGGAAATTCGTGGTTTGGTGAACTGACTAGCCCAACATTACCTTAGTATTGCTGACTGGACTGTAGATTCCAAACAAACAATTACCTCCCCTGGATGTGTATGTTTTCTTCTTAGTGTGAATGCATACACTTCAAGATGATGTTGCTACTCACACATCACATTAACAAGTCTGTGAAATGAATACCTCTTAACCCACTTTATATACAGAAAACTGGTGTTTACAGGGGTATACATTTTTAGATCACCTGTCACGTAGTGACGAGGTGAGCTCTTGGGATCACTTTTTGTCCGTCGTCCATCGTGCGTGCGTCCGTGCTTGCGTCCGTAAACAATTTCAGATAAGTATATCTCTAATACCCCATGGCCAATCTTGATCAAATTTCATGTGAAGCATCATCAGGTAGGGGGAAAGGCTGCATAAGGTTTTTGGGCTGATCAGATTGGAATTCTGGTTGCTATGGCAACATATAGCTCCCATAGACTTATAAAGGGAAAAATTTTAAAAATCTTCTTCTCTGAAACCACAGGGCCCAGAGCTTAGATATTTAGCATGTAGCAAGGGCAAGTGGTCAACTACATAATTCCTGCCAATCATGCCCCTGGGTTCCAAATGGGCCACGCCCCGGGGCCCCTTCGCTCCCATAGACTCATAATGGAAAAAAGCTTTAAAAATCTTCTTCTCTGAAACCACAGGGCCAAGAGCTTAGATATTTAGCATGTAGCAATGGCATGTGGTCACCTACATAATTCCTGCCAATTATGCCCCTAGGTTCAAATTGGGCCAGGCCCCGGGGCCCCTTCGCTCCCATAGACTCATAATGGAAAAAAGCTTCAAAAATCTTCTTCTCTGAAACCACAGGGCCCAGAGCTTAAAATTTTGGCATGTAGCAATGGCAAGTGGCCACCTACATAATTCCTGCCAATCATGACCCTGGGGTCCAAATGGACCACTTCCCGGGGCCCCTCAGCTCCTTTAGACTCATAATGGAAAAAAGCTTCAAAAATCTTCTCTGAAACCACAGGGCCCAGAGCTTAGATAATTAGCATGTAGCAAGGGCAAGTGGTCACCTACATAATTCCTGCCAATCATGACTTTGGGTTTCAAATGGGCCACACCCCGGGGCCCCTTAGCTCCTATAGACTCATAATGGAAAAAAGCTTCAAAAATCTTCTTCTCTGAAACCACAGGGCCCAGAGCTGAGATATTTAGCATGTAGCAACGGCAAGTGGTCAACTACATAAATCCTGCCAATCATGCCCCTGGGCTCCAAATGGGCTAGCTCCCATAGACTCATATTGGAAAAATCTTAAAAAAATCTTCTTCTCTGAAACCACAGGGCCCAAAGCTTAGTTATTTAGCGTGCAGCAACGGCAAGTGGTCACCTGCATAAATCCTGCCAATCATGCCCCTGGGATCCAAATAGGCCACACCCCGGGGCCCCTTAGCTCCCATGGACTCGTAAAATTGAAAATAAGTAAAAATAATCAAAGAACAAAAGCACAGCTCATTTCAGTTTTGTCTATTTCACTCTTAAATAGAACAAAATTTAAAAAAATATAGTAAAACTCTTATATTAAGACCACCTTTGGGACTTTCAGGTCCTGACTTGCCCACCGGGTAAGTAAAATATTTTTGCAGTTGCCCAGCTCAAAATCCTACTTGCCCAGGATTTTGGAATTCAAAATGTGGTGGATGCCGGGGGGGGGGGGGGGGGGGGGGGGGGGGGGGGATAATGGTGACAATGATGACAACCCAACATATATAAATATAATCCAAGGTTTCTATCAAGTTTCAAGCACATCAACTTTCCATTAGGGTCTAGTTATTTCATGTTTGTGTTTCCCTTTGATGTCTCTGATGGGAGCTGTGGGTTAAATTGTATCGATTCCTGACCATTGTATTGTATTGTATTGTAAAGTTTAAGCATTTTACGTCCGCTACGGTCAGGCGCGTTAGCATTGCCCCACAACAGGACGGATTCCTGACCATTCCCATCACTTCTATTTATTGCCCTGTGTGCGGTAATACGGTAGAAAATACTGTAGTTGTCAAGGACAATAACGGTACTTTTTAAGTTAATTGCTGACATGTCATAACACCTTAATCGATTAGCAATTTAAGATACGGTTATATAAACTCATTTAGCTTGACACGCATAATTATCACGAGCTACAGCCGGTATACATGTAAGTGTCAGGGCAGCGAGATAATAGATTAAAAAATGCAGTTTAGTTTACAATTTAATTATCCACCCACAAGACGAGGACACCCTTCATCCAAAACAAGCCCAAACTTTCACACCCGCCCTACAAGCAAGTTCAATGCTAACATCAAAGTTGTCCGCCATCCAAATCGCCGTCCACAAAACACCGCTACCATTTTTTCGACCCGCGATCGGTAAATGACGTCATCCGACCCCAGCAACCCCACACTTGTTTAATGCATTGTTTTATTTTAATGGGGCGTGTCTCTTTCATAAAAGTCGTTTGGAACCAGTCAAACATATTTTCCCGAAAGCTAGAGATGGATAGAAAACAGCGCTTTGCACATCCTCGGAATTTCTGTGTCATTAACCAACATCAACATACAGATGCGTTTACACAAATTAAAGCGTTTGACTTTTTTACCAAGTGTCTGATATTTGGCGCCAAACATAACCGTTCACTAGCTAGTCGAATAGTCCGTTTTTAATATATGCATACATTTTCCGTTTGATGTAGCTAATCGTCTTAGGAGCGATTAAATCATTTTCACATTGATTTTGGATTAAATTTTATGATTAGGGGATAAACGCATATTGGAGACATAACTTGACCATATTTTCACACCTTGTCATGCGGGACATTGTAGCGCCGGTGGTACACACTACACCAGAGATGAAAGACATGCGCAGCAGATTAGCAATTATATGACAGGGATTAAAAATAGTGTCATAATTGAACCGTTATAAGCACACAGATTGTTTGTCCCTTAATTGCCGAAACAGCAGGACAGTGCCGCAATTATTGTGATTTTCTTACTGGTCTAGTTTTACCGTATTTAAGTACTCAAAAGGCTGACAGTTGTAGACACGATCCGATTCCTGACCGGGCGTCATTAGGTCAAAGTGCACCTGCCCGGCGCGATTTCGGACTTGTCCCGGGCGACCGCACAATGGATTTGTCAGCCCCTGGACTGTGTCATATTAATCACCCATACCCTAAAAAAGATACCTATTCAAGGTATAATGATCGCTGTAACAGGTACCTCTATTAATGCGTTAATCACTTTCACACCTCAGTGCATCTAATCAATGAATATACCGTTATTACCAGCAGACTGACAGCGCCGATAATTGCACCCTGCTGTGAAGTTACCCATTTAAGTTAATCTCTTGTCGAGTCGGTACCCTTACATCCCGACGGATAAAAAATGGACGGTTCAGAAAAAAAGTGATAGGAAAATTCAGTTTCCGGGAGTTTTTGAGTTCTGTCCTGGAGCCCGGAGATCGTGTTCATTTCTGGGAGCCTCCCAGATGATCCGGGAGATATCACATGTATGGAAGGTTGACTGCATAGTCTTTAACGCTTGACAGGTGACAGAATACAGAAAAGATGAACTGACATTTGTATTTACATCCATCAGCAATAATGAAAATGAAGTTTAAATGTAAAGTACCAAACCATTTTACTCACAAAATATTTAACCCTGCAAAAAGGATAGTAGAAATGGCAATCATTGTTAGCTAGGGAAGATTTGTATCAGACTGCAATAAACTGGCTGATACAGATAGGAAAGGGCAAACTACACGTTTCTAACCAATTTAGTTTCGCTTATTGGCCCTTTATTCACTTTCAAAAAAATAATTCATAAATGTTTAAGAAATTTGTCTACTTTCAGTTTTATTTTAGAATTGTTATTTTAGCCGTAACCGCCGGTACGTTGAAACACTCCAAACAACCCCTTAACACCCCAATCAAAGGAAGAGAAATGTTCACTTAAACCCCATAATTAAACCCTTGAAATCATTAAATAAAATGATCAGTGCAGATGAACTCAATTAAGGACACTTATCACACAGTTATTTGAGGATCATCACTGTTAATCAGGTGTCAGTTACCTGTAGTAGATAACCTGTGAATTCTTTCGGGGTGTGTATCAATCAAACTTGTTGCACAAAAAACATGATCATCATGTGTAACCTTGATTAGCCAAGAGGTATTTCAAATTTAATAGGGGATTTTAATAGGAATTTCTTTGATCGGGATCGATGTATCTGTTCCAAAAATAGATTTTTTCAAAAATTTGGTAATATTTTTGCAATAAATGATAGAGAAAAAACCGTAACCATCAGTCGTCTTCGAAAAATCCAGTAGTTTCGAAACATTGTCGTTCGAATTAACGAGTTTCCACTGTAAAAGGAGGTTCAGAATTTATACATTTATTTTTATCTCCAAGAAAGAACCATTTAGAAAGAGACTGTGGTACAGCAAAAGCCAAATCACGTTTCCAAAACTTTTCTCCCTTGAAATGGCAGCTAGTTTGTTCAGATGTATCCTTTTATCACATGTAATTGCGGTCAATGAACACTCAGACATGCATGTGCAACAAAACCCTGGAGCCTTATGTCGCACTGTTTTATGTCCTATTTTTTCAGTTATTTAGCTTTTAAGAATGGGAACAGATACACCTGGGGCCAGTTGTTCAAAAGTAACAATATTATTAGTAAATGTATCGCTAAAACTTTGATCATATGATATGGCAAATGTGCTAACATTTTTGCTGAAAAAATTGAGTACCGGTAGCTTTTGCAGATCACATTTTTTTCAGCAAAAATACCAGAGTACTAAATATTATACTTGCTAGAACTGTTAATATTTTGACCACTTACGAGCTTGCTGACTATCGATGCTTTGAAAAACTGGGCCCTGATAAATTTTCAGTCTTTTAAGCAAGGGGGATAACTTTGTGACATGCTCATTATTTGCATTACGCAAACACGCCTATACAAATACATTGCCACCTTTATCGCTGAAAAAATGGAAATATAGATTGTGGGTACTCGTTAGAACCGCCTCATCGAGGCGGTTCTTACGAGTACCCACAATCTATATCTTAGAGCAGAAATAAGAAAAATAAGGTTTGCCCCTGTAAACCCCAGTTTTACTATATAAAAGTGGGGTTCGAGGGGGTCAAAATTATATAGGCGTGTTTTCGTGATGCTTAACTTTTTATCCAGCCACAGTTAAATTAAATTGAGTCTACTCTTAAAGAAAAGAATTTGCTCCTGCAGAGTAAATTCTTTCCTTTAAGAGTAGATACCAGTTGATCAAGAATGTAAAACTGTGTTTTGAATGAGTTGCATTCCCTGAAAGTTTATCTAGTCAGCATAAAGATTTTGTGTATGAATGGCAGTAGTATTGGTGAGTCTCTACATTACTGTAGTACATCTATGTGACTTGGGGCATCTGTCCGAGTTTCATATCTCAAAAACTGTTATTTTTATGCCCCCAACTTTGAAAAAGTTGGAGGGGCATATTGCTTCTGCCTCGTTCGTCTGTTCGTCCGTTCGTCCATCCGTTACGCTTATGATGCATAGCATAACTAAAGAACCGTGTATGCTAGGGTTTTGAAATTTCATATATGGATTCCTCATGGAAAATTAGTTGACGCGTATTTTTTTTCTAGTCCGGATTATGCCCCCTTCAAGAGTTATTGCCCTTTGAAATTTTTTTAATAAAATCTTGTCAGCAGGATATCTCAAAAACTATTGGAGCTAGAGCCTTGAAAGTTGGTGATTATATTGGTGGTGATGAGTAGATGAACTGATTAACTTTTGACAAAATTCTGAAAAATACTTTGTGAGTTATGGCCCTTTGTCATTTTGGTAATTTGTGCCCATTGTAATGTATGCTAAAAGTGATGCATAGCATAAATTTAGAACCGTGTATGCTGGGGTTTTGAAATTTCATATATGGATTCCTCATGGAAAATTAGCTGATGCGTATTTTTTTTCTTGTCCGGATTATGCCCCTTTTAAGAGTTATTGCCCTTTGAAATTTTTTTAATAAAATTTTGTCAGCAAGATATCTCAAAAATTATTGGAGCTAGAGCCTTGAAAGTTGGTGAATATATTGGTGGTGATGAGTAGATGAACTGATTAACTTTTGACGAAATTCCGAAAAATACTTTGTGAGTTATGGCCCTTTGTCATTTTGGTAATTTGTGCCCATTGTAATGTATGCTAAAAGTGATGCAAAGCATATCTTTAGAACCGTGTATGCTAGGGTTTTGAAATTTCATATATGGATTCCTGATGGAAAATTAGCTGATGCGTATTTTTTTTCTCGTCCGGATTATGCCCCTTGAAAGAGTTATTGCCCTTTGAAATTTTTTAATAAAATCTTGTCAGCAAGATATCTCAAAAATTATTGGAGCTAGAGCCTTGAAAGTTGGTGAATAGATTGGTGGTGATGAGTAGATGAACTGATTAACTTTTGACAAAATTCTGAAAAATACTTTGTGAGTTATGGCCCTTTGTCATTTTGGTAATTTGTGCCCATTGTAATGTATGCTAAAAGTGATGCATAGCATAACTTTAGAACCGTGTATGCTGGGGTTTTGAAATTTCATATATGGATTCCTCATGGAAAATTAGCTGACGCGTATTTTTTCCTTTCTGGATTATGCCCCTTTTAAGAGTTATTGCCCTTTGAAATTTTTTTGATAAAATTTTGTCAGCAAGATTTCTCAAAAACTATTGGAGCTAGAGCCTTGAAAGTTGGTGAATATATTGGTGGTGATGAGTAGATGAACTGATTAACTTTTGACGAAATTCCGAAAAATACTTTGTGAGTTATGGCCCTTTGTCATTTTCAATTTGTGCCCATTGTAATGTATGCTAAAAGTGATGCATAGCATATCTTTAGAACCCTGTATGCTAGGGTTTTGAAATTTCATATATGGATTCCTCATGGAAAATTAGCTGACGCGTATTTTTTTTCTCGTCCGGATTATGCCCCTTTTAAGAGTTATTGTCCTTTGAAATTTTTTTAATAAAATCTTGTCAGCAAGATATCTCAAAAATTATTGGAGCTAGAGCCTTGAAAGTTGGTGAATAGATTGGTGGTGATGAGTAGATGAACTGATTAACTTATGACAAAATTCCGAAAAATACTTTGTGAGTTATGGCCCTTTGTCATTTTGGTAATTTGTGAAAAACTTTGTCATCGTTCTAGCGCCTACATTTCTTCACCAATTTCAATATAACTTCACACAAATGGGCCTTATAAAAAAAACTCGAGTGAGATCGACTTTCAAGGTCATGACCTCAAGGTCAAGGTCACTGGCTATTTTTTGAAAAACTTTGTCATCGCTCTTGCGCCTACATTTCTTCACAAATTTCAATAGAACTTCACACAAATGTTCCTTATAAAAAAATTTCGAGCGAGTTCGACTTCAAGGTCATGACCTCAAGGTCAAGGTCACTGTGGCTATTTTTAGAAAAACTTTGTCATCGCTCTAGCGCCTACATTTCTTCACCAATTTCAATATAACTTCACACAAATGTTTCTTATGACAATATGTCAGCGAGTTTGACTTTCAAGGTCATGACCTCAAGGTCAATGTCACTGTGGCTATTTTTAGAAAAACTTTGTCATCGCTCTAGCGCCTTCATTTCTTCACCAATTTCAATGTAACTTCACACAAATGTTTCTTATGACAATATCTCAGTGAGTTCGACTTTCAAGGTCATGACCTCAAGGTCAAGGTCACTGTGGCTATTTTTAGAAAAACTTTGTCATCGCTCTAGTGCCTACATTTCTTCACCAATTTCAATATAACTTCACACAAATGTTCCTTATAAAAAAATCTCGAGCGAGTTCGACTTCAAAGTCATGACCTCAAGGTCAAGGTCACTGTGGCTATTTTTAGAAAAACTTTGTCATCGCTCTAGGGCCTACATTTCTTTACCAATTTCAATATAACTTCACACAAATGTTTCTTATGACAATATCTCAGCGAGTTTGACTTTCAAGGTCATGACCTCAAGGTCAAGGTCACTGTGGCTATTTTAAGAAAAACTTTGTCATCACTCTAGCGCCTACATTTCTTCACTGATTTCAATATAACTTCAAACAAATGTGCCTTATGACAATATCTTGAGCGAGGTCGACTTTCAAGGTCATGACCTCAAGGTCAAGGTCACTGTGGCTATTTTTAGAAAAACTTTGTCATTGCTCTAGCGCCTACATTTATTCACTGATTTCAATATAACTTCACACAAATGTTCCTTATGACAATATCTCAAGTGTGTTGGACTTTCAGGGTCATGACCTCAAGGTCAAGGTCACTGTAGCTATTTTTAGAAAAAAATTGTCATCGCTCTAGCGCCTACATTTCTTCACCGATTTCAATATAACTTCACACAAATGTTCCTTATGACAATATCTCTAGCGAGTTCCACTTTCAAGGTCAAGGTCTCTGTGGCTATTTTTAGAAAAACTTTGTCAATGCTCTAGCGCTTACATTTCTTCACCGATTTCAATATAACTTCACACAAATGTTCCTTATGACAATATCTCAAGCCATTTCAACTTTCAAGGTCAAGGTCACAATGGCTATTTTTAGAAAAACTTTGCTATCGCTCCAGCGCCTACATTTCTTCACCGATTTTAATATAACTTCACACAAATGATCCTGATGACAATACCTCGAAAGAGTTCGACTTTCAAGGTCAAGGTCACTGTGGCTATTTTTAGAAAACCTTTTTCATTGCTCTAGGGCTTACATTTTTTCACCAATTTCAAAATCGATTCACACAAATGTTCCTTATGACAATATCTGTAGCGAGTTCCATTTTCAAGGTCAAGGTCACTGTGACTATTTTTAGAAAAACTTTGTCAATACTCTAGCGCTTACATTTCTTCACCAATTTCAATATAATTTCACACAAATGTTCCTTAAGACAATATCTCGAGCGATTTCGACTTTCAAGGTCAAGGTCACTGTGGCTATTTTTTTAAAAAAAACTGTCATCGCCCTAGCGACTACATTTCTTCACTGATTTCAATATAACTTCACACAAATGTTCCTTATGATAATACCTCGAGTGAGTTTGACTTTCAAGGTCAAGGTCACTGTGGCTATTTTTAGAAAAACTTTGACATGGCTCTAGCGCTTACATTTCTTCACCGATTTCAGTATAACTTCACACAAATGTTCCTTATGACAATATCTCGAACTATTTCGACTTTCAAGGTCAAGGTCACTGGGGCTATTTTTAGAAAATCTTTGTCATCGCTCTAGTGCCTACATTTATTGATGGATGTTAATAGAACTTCACACAAATGTTTCTTATGGTAATATCTCGAGTTGCTTGGTCATGACCTCAAGGTCAAGGTCACTATGGCTATTTTTAGAAAAACTTTGTCATTGCTCTACCGCCTACATTTATGATTTTAATCTAACTTCACACAAAAGATGCTTATGATAATATCTTGAGCAAGATCTACTTCGCGGCCATGGCCTCAAGTCAAGGTCCCTATGACTATTTTTAGAGAAATATTGTCATCACTCTAGAACCTACATTTATGGATGGATTTTTAAACAAACTTTACACAAATGTTGCATATGATAATATCTCAAGCAAGTTGGACTTTTGCCATTTCAGTGTTTTCCACACACGAAGTTGTCTTGTGCGAGGGGATTTGTATCGCATGTGATGCCTTGTTTTTTTTTAATAAAATCTTGTCAGCAAGTCCATATCTTGAGAACTATTAGAGCTTCATTAATCATTCTTGGTACAAACTTGTATCCAGGCATTGCAACTTCAACACAAGCATCCATATCTGACATTGACCTATATTTCATGGTTCACTGACTTCGTGAATTATTGCGACCACCCTGACTTTCACCATTTCTCGAAAACAATTAAAGCTTTTTAAATTATAATTGGTACAAACTTGCATGTAGGAATTCCAACTGCAACGCAAGCATCCATATTTGACTTTTACCCATATTTCATGGTTCACTGACTTCACCCTGACTTTCTATCTAATGTAAGAGTCCATTTCTCAAGATCTATTAGAGCTTCATTAATTGTATTTGGTACAAGCTTGCATTTAGGAATTGAAACTTCAATGCAAGTATCCATTTCTGACCTTGACCTACATTTTATGGTTCACTGACTTTGTAAAATAGTGTGACAACCCTAACTTTGACCCTTTTTTAAGAGTTACTTGGTACATGCTTGCAACTAGGAGTGAAATTTTTATGCAGGCATCCATGTTTGACCTTGACCTAGATTTCATGGTTTGGTGACTTTGCGCCCCCACAGGCGCGACATAGCCTTCGGGGGAATTCTTGTTGTATGTTTTTGAGTCTTTAACAATATTTGTTGAATATTTTGCCAGCTAAGGTCAAGCAAAGGTTGGGGGCATTGTGTTTTACAAACACCATTTCTAGTTTTATGAAAATTTGTGATATTTTCTTTCAATGTCCAAACATAGCTTATGGGTGCTCTTTAGAACCATTAAATGATTACCCACAATCTAAGTTTTGAAGCGGAAATAAGAAAATTAATGTATACACCTATAAACACCAGGTTTCTTTTTATATAGTGGGGTTTACAGGTGTGTTCCTTAATGATAATATAAGGTTCATATGAGTAGTTGTGCTTGGTTCTTCACTGTTTATCTGTGTGATGAGGCTCCTTTTGTGTCTCTTAGTTTGGATATGTCTGCCTGCATCTTGATGTTTTGGTGAGTCCATGTACAGGACACACAAAAGAACCCTTTTTGAACTGTTTTAAAATATGGATAAGAGTTGCTAAATTTGTATTAGTTATGTCTAAGTCACACTGTCTTGATTCTGACAAGGGAGAGTATTTCCACTCTTAACACATCAGTAACCAGTGGAAATTCCTTAAAATCGAATAAACCGTGTTCAAGGTTAAATTTATGACAGACTTTTTTCAGTCAACGAGTTATCAATGCACTTCCAAAAGGAGTTATTCAGAAGCATCACAAAAACACGCCTACGAAAACATGCCTATATAACTTTGAGCCCCTTGAACCCCACTTTTATATAGTAAAACTGGCGTTTCCGGGGGTATACCTTATTATGTCTCCCCCGAAAAATTTTTTTTCGGAGAGACATATTGTTTTTCCCCCGGGCGTCTGTCTGTCCGTCTGTCTGTCTGTCCGTCTGTCACACTTTCGTGTCCGCTCTATAACTTGAAAACCGTTTGAGCTATCGTCACGAAACTTAGTATAAATATAAATCAGCATTAGATGACGTGCAGTGCGCAAGAACTATAACTCTCGCATTTATACTTTTTGAATTATCTCCCTTGGAAGTTTGTTGGTATGTATATATGTATGGGAAAATCGTGTCCGGTCAATAACTTTCTTATTTTCAGATGGATTTTAAAATTACTTGGCAGAAATATTAACAACCATAAGACTATGTGTGGTGCGCATAAATCAGGTCGGTACCTCAAAGGTCAAGGTCATACTTAGAGGTCAAAGGTCAAAAAAGGGGCCTTTTTTTCGTATTTGGACAATAACTTTCTTATTATCAGATGGATTTTAAAATTACTTGGCAGAAATATTAACACCATGAGACGATGTGTGGTGTGCATCAGGCAGGTCAGTACCTCTAAGGTCAAGGTCATACTTAGAGGTCAAAGGTAAAAAAAGGGGGCTTTTTTTACGTGTTTTGTCAATAGCTTTCTTAGTTTGAGATGGATATTAAAATTACTTGGCAGAAATATTAACAACCATGAGACGATGTGTGGTGTGCATCAGGCAGGTCAGTACCTCGAAGGTCAAGGTCATACTTAGAGGTCAAAGGTCAAAAAAGGGGCCTTTTGTTCGTGTTTTGTCAATAACTTTCTTATTTTGAGATGGATTTTGAAATCACTTGGCAGAAATGTTAACTATCATGAGACGATGTGTTGCATGCATGATTCAGTTTGATACCTCAAGTGTCAAGGTCATACATAGAGGTCAAAGGTCAAAAAAGGGGCCTTTTTTCGTGTTTGGTCAATAACTTTCTTAATTTTAGATTGATTTTGAAATTGCATGGCAGAAATGTTATCCACCATGAGATGATGTGTTGCACGCATGAACTAGTTTGGTACCTGAAAGGTCAAGGTCATACCTGGAGGTTAAAGGTCAAAAAAGGGGCCTTTTTTGTGTTCTGTCAATAACTTTCTTATTTTTAGATGGATTTTGAAATTACTTGGCAGAAATGTTAACCACCATTAGACGATGTGTTGTGTGCATTACCCAAGTTGGTACCTTAAATGTCTAGGTCGTACTGAGAGGTCAAAGGACAAAAAGGGGCCTTTTTATGCCTCCAAAGTTGGAGGGGCATATTGGTTCTGGTTCGTTCGTCCGTTCGTCAGTCTTTTACGCTTTTGATGCATAGCATAACTAAAGAACCGTGTATGCTAGGGTTTTGAAATTTCATATATGGATTCCTCATGGTAAATTTGGTGACGCGTATTTTTTTTCTCGTCCTGATTATGCCCCCTTCAAGAGTTATTGCCCTTTGAAATTTTTTTAATAAAATCTTGTCAGCAAGTTATCTCAAAAACTATTGGAGCTAGAGCCTTGAAAGTTGGTGAATATATTGGTGGTGATGAGTAGATGAACTGAATAACTTTTGACAAAATTCTGAAAAATACTTTGTGAGTTATGGCCCTTTGTCATTTTGGTAATTTGTGCCCATTGTAATGTATGCTAAAAGTGATGCATAGCATAACTTTAGAACCGTGTATGCTAGGGTTTTGAAATTTCATATATGGATTTCTCATGAAAAATTAGCTGACGCGTATTTTTTTTCTCGTCCGGATTATGCCCCTTTCAAGAGTTATTGCCCTTTGAATTTTTTTTAATAAAATCTTGTCAGCAAGATATCTCAAAAACAATTGGAGCTAGAGCCTTGAAAGTTGGTGAATAGATTGGTGGTGATTAGTAGATGAACTGATTAACTTATGACAAAATTCCGAAAAATACTTTGTGAGTTATTGCCCTTTGTCATTTTGGTAATTTGTGCCCATTGTAATGTATGCTAAAAGTGATGCATAGCATAACTTTAGAACCGTGTATGCTATGTTTTGAAATTTCATATATGGATTCCTTATGGAAAATTAGCTGACGCGTATTTTTTTTCTCATCCGGATTTTGCCCCTTTCAAGAGTTATTGCCCTTTGAAATTTTTTTAATAAAATCTTGTCAGCAAAATTTCTCAAACACTATTGGAGCTAGAGCCTTGAAAGTTATTGAGTATATTGGTGGTGATGAGTATATAAACTGATTAACTTTTAACAAAATTCCGAAAAATACTTTGTGAGTTATGGCCCTTTGTCATTTTGGTAATTTGTGCCCATTGTAATGAATGCTAAAAGTGATGCATAGCATAACTTTGGAACTGTGTATGCTATGGTTTTGAAATTTCATATATGCATTCCTAATGGAAAATAAGCTGACACGTATTTTTTTTCTCATCCGGATTATGCCCCTTTCAAGAGTTATTGCCCTTTGAATTTTTTTTAATAAAATCTTGTCAGCAAGATATCTCAAAAACTATTGGAGCTAGAGCCATGAAAGTTGGTGAACATATTGGTGGTGATGAGTTGATGGACTGATTAACTTTTGACAAAATTCCGAAAAACACTTTGTGAGTTATGGCCCTTTGTCATTTTGGTAATTTGTGCCCATTGTAATATATGCTAAAAGTGATGCATAGCATAACTTTAGAACCGTGTATGCTATGGTTTTGAAATTTCATATATGCATTCCTAATGGAAAATTAGCTGAAACGCATTTTTTTTTCTAACCCAGATTATGCCCCTTTCAAGAGTTATTGCCCTTTGAAGTTTTTTTAATTCAATCTTGTCAGCAAAATATCTCAAAAACTATTATAGCTAGAGCCTTGAATGTTGGCGAATACACGTAGATTGGTGTTGATGAGTAGATGACCTGCTTAACTTTTGACAAAATTCCGAAAAATACTTTGTGAGTTATGGCCCTTTGTCCTTTTGGTAATTTGTGCCCATTATAATGTATGCTAAAAGTGATGCTTAGCATAACTTTAGAACTGTATATGCTATTGTTTTGAAATTTCATACATGCATTCCTGATGGAAAATAAGCTGACGCATATTTTTTTTCTCATCCGGATTATGCCCCTTTCAAGAGTTATTGCCCTTTGAAATTTTTTTAATAAAATCTTGTCAGCAAAATTTCTCAAACACTATTGGAGCTAGAGCCTTGAAAGTTGTTGAGTATATTGGTGGTGATGAGTATATAAACTGATTAACTTTTGACAAAATTCCGAAAAATACTTTGTGAGTTATGGCCCTTTGTCATTTTGGTAATTTGTGCCCATTGTAATGAATGCTAAAAGTGATGCATAGCATAACTTTGGAACTGTGTATGCTATGGTTTTGAAATTTCATATATGCATTCCTAATGGAAAATAAGCTGACGCGTATTTTTTTTCTCATCCGGATTATGCCCCTTTCAAGAGTTATTGCCCTTTGAATTTTTTTTTAATAAAATCTTGTCAGCAAGATATCTCAAAAACTATTGGAGCTAGAGCCTTGAAATTTGGTGAACATATTGGTGGTGATGAGTTGATGGACTGATTAACTTTTGACAAAATTCCGAAAAACACTTTGTGAGTTATGGCCCTTTGTCATTTTGGTAATTTGTGCCCATTGTAATATATGCTAAAAGTGATGCATAGCATAACTTTAGAACCGTGTATGCTATGGTTTTGAAATTTCATATATGCATTCCTAATGGAAAATTAGCTGACACGCATTTTTTTTCTCATCCGGATTATGCCCCTTTCAAGAGTTATTGCCCTTTGAAGTTTTTTTAATTAAAATTTGTCAGCAAAATATCTCAAAAACTATTATAGCTAGAGCCTTGAATGTTGGCGAATACACGTAGATTGGTGTTGATGAGTAGATGACCTGCTTAACTTTTGACAAAATTCCGAAAAATACTTTGTGAGTTATGGCCCTTTGTCCTTTTGGTAATTTATGCCCATTATAATGTATACTAAAAGTGATGCATAGCATAACTTTAGAACTGTATATGCTATTGTTTTGAAATTTCATACATGCATTCCTGATGGAAAATAAGCTGACGCATATTTTTTTTTTCTCATCCGGATTATGCCCCCTTCAAGAGTTATTGCCCTTTGAAGTTTTTTTAATAAAATCTTGTCAGCAAGATATCTCAAAAACTATTATAGCTAGAGTCTTGAAAGTTGATGAAAAGATTGGTGGTGATGAGTAGATGACCTGATTAACTTTCGACAAAATTTGAGTTATGGCCCTTTGTAATTTTGGTAATTTGTGTCTATTGTAATGTATGCTAAAAGTGATGCATTCCATAACTTTAGAACCCTGTATGCTATGGTTTTGAAATTTCATATATGCGTTCCTGATGGAAAATAAGCTGACACATATTTTTTTTTCATCCGGATTAACTTAAGAACCGTGTAAGCTAGGGTTTTGAAATTTTATATATGGTTTGCTATGGAAAATTAGCTGACACATATTTTTTTCTCATCCGCATTATGCCCCTTTCAAAAGTTATTGCCCTTTGATTTATTTGTCAGCATAACCTTGGGGCCAAGGCCACACACTTTGAATTATTATTGTAATCATGGTAATTTTCGGTTTTATTGGACGGGTTTTTCAAAAATTCCGTCCTTGAAAATAGCGATGTCCGGGTGGGTGGTTGGGCGGGTGGATGGGCCCCACAGGCGCGACATAGCCTTCGGCGGAATTCTTGTTGTATGTTTTTGAGTCTTTAACAATATTTGTTGAATATTTTGCCATCTAGGGACAAGCAAAGGTTGGGGGCATTGTGTTTTACAAACACCATTTCTAGTTTAGTGTTCAGTCAAGAACTTTTTTTCCCTGGATAGATTGTGAAATTACTTGGCAGAAATGTTACCCATCATGAGACGATGTGGTGCAAGCTAGACCTAGGTCAGTATCTCCAAGATCAAGGTCATACTAAGAGGTCAGAGGTAAAAAAAGTTTGTTTTTTTTTGTATCCAGTCAATAACTTTTTTATTTCTGGATGGACTTTATAAAGTAACCATGCAGAAATGTTCACCGTCATTAGACCATGAGTCATGTACAAGACCAAGGTCCATATACCTCCAATGTCAAGGTCATACCTAGAGGTCAAAGGTAAAAAAGTGACAGTCAATAACTTCCTTATTCTTTGATGGATTTTGAAATTACTTGACAGAAATGTTAACCATCATGAGACGATGTGTTGTACCTCAAAGGTCAAGGCCATACTTAGAGGTCAAAGGTAAAAAAGGCTTTTTGTGTATGGCCAATAACTTTTTATTTTTCTATGAACATTTTTAAAGTTACTTTGCAGAAATGTTTATCTTCATTAGATGATGTGTTGCACACAAGACCCGGCTCAATACCTCCAATGTCAAGGTTATACTTAGAGGTCAAAAACGGGGGAGACATCTGGTTTTTTGTAGAAAAACAAATTCTAGTTTTTTTTATTTCTGCTATAAAATATAGATGTGGGTACTCGTTAGAACCGCCTCGATGAGGCGGTTCTAAGGAGTGCACACAATAAGTATTTGTATAGGCGTGTTTGCGTAACGGATATTGTGAACAGTTTCAAGAATGCCATTGACAAGTGCATTCAGAAAGTTTTTGTTTGTTTGAATTGAGGTTTAACATCCCCATCAACATTATTTAGGTTATTTTGGAGATGATGCTTCCTATTTTGTGGGACTTTTACCCGACATTGAGATGAAATGACATATCAAGCCCTGCCACCCAATGAAACCAATAGGGTTTATATGCATGGAAGATCCAACTCGCACTACTTTGCTTGGGCAGGCTTGGACCTTCTAAGCGGTTTACCAGCACTCACGTGCATTCTGTTTCAGCTCTGCGTGGAAGCATCATGCAGCCCAATCTATTTCTACAAGCCTCGATGGACTGGGGCCACCTTCAGGAATTACTTGAGGTTCTGACCTTGGTTTTCACTGATTGTCCCAATACATATGTTGAAATTGGTGTTAAAAAGTTTGTTTAAGTTTGCCTGTATGTCTTATGCTTGTATGCAATATGTATAGGTGTTTTCGTGCAGTATTGTCCTCCAGGTGTCACCCTTTGTAATAGTATTTGGTACAGTGTATAGTAAACATAAACCTCTTTATAATACTGTTCTTGTTGCACAGTTTTGGGTATCCCCACCCATTTGGGCTTGGAGAAATAGATTGGGTTACATTGTGCTTCCCCACAGAGCAAAAACTTACAGAACTCTTGAGTACTTGTAGAAGGTCTTAGCCTGCCCAGGGAATGCAGTATAAGCCAGACTGTCCCATAAACCCAAACGGTTTCTTTGTGCGGTAGGGCTTGAGGTGTCATTTCATCTCAATTTCAAGTAAAAGTCCCACAAAATCAGAAGCAACGTCTCCAGAAAGACCCAAATTGTGTTAACAGGGATGTAAAACACCAACACAAACAAATCACAGTTTTGAATATAAAATGGTTTGAACTGGAACCCCAAAAATGTATAACTTATTTTGAAAAATGACCAAAAATGTTCATATTTCTGTATAATTTAAACAATTTTGCTTGGATAATTGTCAGTTCTAAAATTAGAACAGCTTCTGCTTTTAAACCCAGCAGTACTAATTAACCTTTAAGATGCCGAGAAAAACTACATCTTAAACTGTTGTCTGCTTATGTCGCCTGCAGGATTTCTTTTGCAAACTTTATAAAAATATTTTTGCATATAGGCAAACAGTGTGGACCCAGATCAGACTGCGAAAAAACTACATCTGAAAATGTCATCTGCTTAATGTCGTCTGCTGAATCTTCTTGCAAACTTTTTATGAATATTTTTGCATACAGGCAAATAGTGTGGGTCCAGATCAGATTGCTCCTAAAGAAGTAGTCTGATCTTGGTCCAAACTGTTTGCAAAGATAACTGACAGACGACAAAGCAGATGACAATTGTCGTGATTGGCATTTTATGAGTTAAAGTAACGGCAGATGGCAAAGCAGACAACAATTGTCGTGGTTGGCATTTTATGAGTTAAAGTAACGGCAGATGGCAAAGCAGACGACAATTGTCGTGATTGGCATCTTATGGGTTAATGATGTCTTGCAAAAATGGTCGTTGTAACCAGCTTTTTTGTCAGTCCCCAAATATGGAAAGTTTATTTTTTCCCTGTTACAATGCTTACCTCTGCATACTTCTAACCTTGTTATGAGTCAGTCCAAGTTTATTGAAAGCACCTTGTTGCATACATTTAACCCACTTTGCATGGAAACCCTAAAACGGGATGCAGGCAAACAGTGCAGGCCCAGATCAGACGCCACAGAATATGGCATCTGATCTGGGCCTACACTGTTTATAAAAGTTGTCATTTTCCAAAGAGATAACACAGTTTCCAAAAAGATAACACAACCTACCACCCCTAAATTTTGAAATGGACTCCTGCTATATGTGAAAGATTCCATTTAGTACAAAATGGTTTAACCCTTATCTTGCTGTTCACGACAACCCCTGTCTTTGCAAACAGTGTAGATCCAGATCAGATGGCTTCTGAAGCCATCTGATCAGGATCTACACTGTTTGGCATTCAGTTTATGAATTTGTAGCAATAAATATCATCAAGTAATTTGATTGGTTGATAGACAGAAATGGGTGTGGCTTAAATGAATATTCAGCAAGAGAAGGTTTAATTTTGAGTGCTGTTATTATTGGATACTCAGAATTTTTTTGAAGCTGTCTAATGTATAACAACAGAAAGAATTAGATGGTGATGAGTCAATTTATTAACCATCACGAAAACACGCCTATATAATTTTGACCCCCTTGAACCACACTTTTATATAGTAAAACTGGGATTAACAGGAGTAAACCTTATTTTTCTTATTTCTGCTCTAAAATATTGATTATGGATACTCGTTAGAACCGCCTCATTGAGGCGGTTCTAACGAGTATCCACAATCTATATTTTGAGCAGAAATAAGAAACATATCACAATTTTTCATCATAAAATTTTTCGTTTTTTCGCGGTAAAATAGTCAATGTATTTGTATAGGCATGTTTTCGTAATGCCTCTGACATAGGTAGGTCCAGATAAGTACAATGAATTTGTTTGTTTGTTGGTTGGTTTGATTTGAGGTTTAACATCCTCGTCAACACTGTAAAGGTCATTTGGGAGATTTTGCTTCAAATTTTGTGGGACTTTCACCCGACATTGAGATGAAATGACATCTCAAGCCCTGTCGAGCATTGAAACCAATAGGATTTATAAGCATGGACGGGCCGACGTACCGCTTTGCCTGAGCAGGCTTAGATCCTGTAAGCGGTTTACCAGTACTCGTGTGCGGGTCGGTTCTAGCTCTGCGTGGAAGCATGCAGCCCATATATTTCTTCAAGCCCCAATGGGCGGGGGCGAAGATAAGTACAATGAATATAATAAGTACAATGAATATAATTGAAACAATTTTTTTCTGCTGTCAACATAGAAACACACTATGTTCATACATGATGAATAATGATTATAATTTGTTTGTTTGTTTGGAGTTTTAATTGCCAAGTCAACACTCATAGGTCATGTTGAGTCGATCAGTTTACCATACTATGCTTTTCCTGGGCAGTCTTATACTGAAGCAGTTAACCAGTACAGCGCACATTATTTTGCCAGAAACTGACAACTGCGCATCTTGGATCAGCATGAGGGATAGAATGACTGTAGGAAAGATTGCATGATCGATCTACACAAACAGATGTTGCTGACCAGTTGAACATACATCTGACTGAGCTACTGATGCTGGCCAATTATAATAAGGATAAAATACCAATGTAATACATTCTTAAGAAAAATGTTTTACATGAAAATGATAGTTTACCATTTCTGCAAAGAAATTCCTTAAAGTTGGATGGTCCTGAAAGGTTGATGGTTATAAGAAGAATTACTTGATGGAGAAGCATAACTATGTTCATAAGGCACGGCTACTCTTTTACTGACAGGTCTTTATTTTCTATGTAGTCCCATTAAATACATGTACTGATTCAAAGGGATAAACTAATAATGACATTGACTAATTACTCTTTATTTTATTGAATGTTTCAGCATATAACCTTCATTGAAAATATCAATATCTGCGCTGGAACTACATAGGCCTTTGAGCATTTCAACTGAAGTTGTGGTACTCAAAGGAAAAACTGTAGTTTTAAGAGTTATTTGTTATACTCTGTGGAGTCATAAAAATTTTATTTTGATGCCGTTGTGCTTACAGGGAATTATCTTGGGATCTCAGCAATAGAGTTATAAAAGATATTATGGTGTATTTTTCCAGCTTTTACTGTCGGACCTAGCATCAGGTACTAACCAGGTGTTTAAGAAGAGATCAGATTTCGTAAGTGATGATGAATATGCTATGTACGTTCGAGACAACATACAGCTGGGGATGACTGTCAGGTGTTGTAGAACTTATGAGGAGGTGCATGAAGGGGACGTTGGTAAAGTCATCAAGGTATTTCCATCTTCATTTGAGCTAACACAAGAGAGAACAGCCCTTAACATCCTCAGATTTACCATAAAAATCCTGAAAATTTGGACACCCTGAAGTCTTGCTGTAATTCTACTAAAATTTTGACAAATTTGTTTCATGATCTAGCAATAAGTCCAAAAAGTGCAGACAGAATGGCAAACAGTGTAGACCCTGATCAGACTGCTCCTTCAGGAGCAGCCTGATCTGGGTCTGCACTGTTTGCTTAGCCCTGTCTGTCCCAGTACTTAGGAACAGTATGGTGTGTCTTCAAAAGTGCCTGCACAGCCAATTAATAGGACTGGATATATGCCCTCTTTCATGAAGCTAGCTCTGCGTCTCTACATGTCTGTGAGCAGCAAAGACTCTGGCAAATCTGTGCATATGTGCATGCTCGCTGAGCCTCGCAATAGGTACCCTTTTCTTGTGAACTTGCTGATAAATTTTTGTTAACGCTTTTCATATCATGGGTCCCTGTTGATAAATGACCTCGTTGAATTTTCTAGACAATAAGTATGAAGCATGCAGACTCCCATATATGTAAAGACACTCATATATGTACAGACATATAGAGTGAAATTCTGCTATCAAGACCACCTAAAATTAAGACTAATTCTGCTTTAAAAGGATATTTTAGTAGGTTGCAGTTATTCTTTCTGTGTGTTTTCTGCATACAGTGTGGTCATGGACCACCTTTGGGCCTGTTCAAAGCCTATGGGACTGTTCAGAAGTGGTCTGAAAGACCCCTTTTGAACAGTCCCAAAGGTGGTCTTAATATAGGAATTTTCCTGTATATTCACCCACTATGTGTACAGTAATATGTACAGACTCATGTATTGTACACACTCATACATGTACAGACTCATATATGTTCACACATACATATTTACATTTCCAGTGTAAAGCTTAATGTACACCTATATAGAAAACTGTAGTTCATACTTCCATGAATGGATAGAGTCACATTATTTTCAGTGAGGTCAAGTGAAGTCAGTTTAAAGCATGGTTCTCTACGATCTGATTGGGCATTGGCGACGTCTACGCTCTCCGCTCTTTGTAGAAAAACAGTGTGTAAATGTTTTTCAGCTTTGAAAGTTTACCCTATAAGCATTTTTTCACCCAGTGGAGAGGCACAAAGAATAAAATAAACTTACTTTTTTCTGCTGTTCATTAAGGTATGACAGTGGGTCACTAGCAAAGTTTACATGAACCCCTTTTGGGATTAATTTACTTTGCAGGTGACCCACTACATTCATACTTTCATGAACAACACTACGTTCATACTTTCATGAACAGCAGGTTGCTAGCAAAGTTCTCACTCATATTTACATTTCCAGTAAAGCCTAATGTAAACCTATATAAAACAATGTCATTCCTACTTCCATGAATGCATCAAGTCACATGATTTTCAGTCACGTCAAGTGATGTCAGTCTATAAACCATGGTTCTCTACGATCTGATTGGGCATTAGAGATGTCAAAGCTGTTCCGCTATTTGTAGAAAAACAGCGTTTAAATGTTTGTCAGCTTTAAAAGTTTGCCCTATAAGCATTTTTTCGCCCAGTGATGAGGAGCAAAGAATGTAAATATGAGAAATAAACTTTATTTTTCTGCTGTTCATGAAACTTTGAATGACAGTGGGTCACTAGCAATGTTTACATGAACCCCTTTTGGGGTTCATTTACTTTGCATTTGACCCACTGGGTTCATTCTTTCATGAACAGCAGGAAAATAAAATTCATTTCTTAAAAACACATTGATATATGTACAGATATATATGTGCACATATACAATTACAGACTCATATTTGCATAGACCATCATATCTTTGCAAACGCATGTGTTGAGACTCTCAAAACGAATTTCACCTTTTTCTGGAGGACTTTAACTTATTTCTGGAGGAGATTAACCCTTATCTTGCTCATCACGACAACCCCTATCTTTGCAAACAGTGTAGATCCAGATCAGATGGCTTCTGAAGAAGCCATCTGATCAGGATCTACACTGTTTGGCATTCAATTTATGAATTTGTAGCAATAAATTACATCAAGTAATTTGATTGGTTGATAGACAGAAATGGGTGTGGCTTAAATGAATATTCAGCAAGAGAAGGGTTAATAATGCTGGAAAAAAACACATGTTATATGGAAAACCCTGAAACGGGTCACTGGGAAACATTTCAGGCCCAGATCAGATGACGCAGAATGCACTGTCTGTCTGAGCAGGGCCTTCACTGTTAGTGAGAAATCCAGCCAATTTTAACCCTTACCGGTATCTTGCTGAATATTAAATTAAGCCACACCCATTTCTGATTTTGAACCAATCAGATTACTTGATGTAATTTATTGCTACAAATTCATAAACTGAATGCCAAACAGTGTAGATCCTGATCAGATGGCTTCTTCAGAAGCCATCTGATCTGGATCTACACAGTTTGCAAAGATAGGGGTTGTCGCGAACAGCAAGATAAGGGTTAAATCAATTTCTTAAATCAACTCAACCTGGCACCCCTAACTTTTGAAATGGCCTCCTTCTGTATATATGTATAAGGTGGAAGATTCCATTCAGTAAAAAATGAGTTAGAAGTAACTCTTTGCATCTTGTAAAATATGAGTAATAGTCCTTCCACCCCCAAGTATTCAAGTGAACCGCTTCCATCTTCGAATTTGGTCATGTTTAATGACGTCAGTAGCAGTTTTAGTCAAAATCAATAGCAGTAGGCTATTCGGTGTAGATCTTGATGAGACGGCTCATTTGGAACTACACTGTTTGCATAGGTATTTGTATCTGTCTGAAAAGGGTGAAAGTAAGGAATTTACTCTGTAGAAGATGATTCTTTTTTTAGACACTATTTTTGATTGGGTTGGGTGTAACAGGAAGCAAACATAATTGCAGAATGGTTATTTTGTTTGTTAAACTGGTGAGATAATAAAGTTGATTTGCGTTATCTCAAACACTGATATCTCGAACTACTGCTTAAGTTGGACTTAATTCTTGGCACAGTTGTTTTAGTTTTTCTGCATGTTCACGGATGATCCACGACCTTACAGCTGCCGTCATCCGTGATGGAAAGGTACCCTCTGACTGGGTTTCATTGTCTGTCTCTACAATGGCAAGAGCGATGCGTTAGAACAGGGCAACTACCGTGGTCTCAAGCTGACACAACAGGTCATTAAAGTCCTGGAAAGGATTGTGGATGGCCTCATTAGGTAGTTGGTGTCCATTGACAATTCCCAGTTTAGCTTGGTTCAAGGAAGAGGCACAACAGATGCAATTTTTGTTGCACGGCAGTTGCAAGAGAAGTATCTGGCGGCCAACAAGAGATTCTACATGGCTTTTGTAGACCTGGAGAAGGCATTTGATTGAGTGCCTCGTAAAGTCATCTGGTGGGCACTAAGAAAACTTGGAGTGGATGAGTGGATTGTGCGAGCTGTGTTGGTGATGGTTACAGTGAAGAGTTCCAAGTGATGGTGGGTGTTCATCAAGGCTCTGTTCTCAGCCCACTGCTTTTCATCATTGTGCTTGAAGCCTTGTCATGCGAGTTCCATCTCACTCTGGAGTCCCCTGGGAGGACCTGTATGCTGATGACCTTGTCATCATAGCTGAATCCCTTGAGGAATATGTCAGGAGGCTCTTAAATTGGAAAGAAGCAATGGAGGCGAAAGGGCTGAGAGTGAATACAGGAAAGAAGTGATATGCTGGTTGTGACATTCCAACCACATCACATGTGAAAACAGCCTAGAAGAAATTCAAGGAGTTGCTACTAGTTCTCTCTTCCCGCCACCTCTTGATCAAGACACGTGGCCGTGTGTACAGCTCTTGTGTGCGGAGCGTTATGCTTCATGCAAGTGACCATTGACAAATTCAAACCTCAGCGGAATGACAGGGCAATGATCAGACAGATCTGCAATGTCAAGCCATGGGACACTGTCACCATCAGGTCCAGTGAGCTACTTGAGCGTCTTGGCATTGGACCTCATCCTGAAAGAGAGAAGGCTTCGCTGGTATGGACATGTGGAACGCTCCAATAGTGCAGTCAAGACTGTCTGTTACATACAGGAAGGTGGAAAGAGGGGGCCTGGAAGCAGCTGACCTCATGGTAGACAAGCCTGGAGATCTGGTGTAAGATCTGCCATGTGTGCAGAAAGCCAGCTACCTGGAAGGGGGCCCACATATGTTGATGTTGCCCCTGTACCTGCACGTTAATAAAAAATCTGATGATAATGATCAGATTTCAACTCCTTTTATCTCAGTTACTGTTATGTCAAACCAAAATTTACAATCCCTTAGAGTTTGAGATAACAAGAGTTGACTGTATCTTGTTGAGAAGTCTGTGTAATAAATACCATTTTAAACCTCACCTTAGATAGGGAAATATGGGGTTTACAAGGGTATACATTATTTTCCTTAGTTTTTTTAAAAAAAAAAAAAGCAACAACATAAGTTGTAGGTTCTCGTTAGAACTGCCCCACTTGGGCAGTCTCACTGAACCACCACAGACCTTTGGTGGGGTAGTTCTAATGAGCTCCCACATTGTATTTTTTTGAGTACAATATGGAATATATAGTTTTACAGATCTAAAAGTCAACATGTTTTGTAATGATTAACTGACTGCATCCATTTGCTTGTTTGGAAATGGATTCACTTGGTTTAAACAATATTTATTTATATATAAATCACATACATTTTCATACAGTAAGAGGTGTTTCAGGATCTGACAGTAAGCGTAGCGCTTATGTAGAAGTCATCTCCTGGGACAAGTATATTTTACATTAAATGAATGGCTTTTGTAGTACATATAAACCAAGTGATTTCAGAGAAAGAAATACACATAACAATGCTGATTAATTCCAATAGGAGAGAGAGAGAGAGAGAGAGAGAGAGAGAGAGAGAGAGAGAGATCAGTGACAGCTGACGAGGAGTGCATTCGCTTACATATTAGTGTGTTAGTGACGTCAGTTTTTCAGAAGAATAGTGCGACTGGCACTTCCTGTACTATTTCAGTTGCTAAAGTTGCTGTGCCCGCGAGTTAATTAATAAACTGTCACTGATGTCTCAAAGGAGAAATTTCATATAGAAGAGCAAAAGAAACGCTAGTAGTTGAAGGAGACCGATTCATCTCACAAACTCATCCCGTGACCGGGCCGGAGCAAATAAATTAGACGGCAATATTATTTTATCTTTGTGCGTACTTGGTAACCGACTAGGCTGTGGGTCTAGTAATGAACCTGCCAGAGTGAATGATATAATCTTGAACTTTAGCAAAAAGGGTCTCATTTTCGTGGTAGGTCATAGTTTCTATGCCAAAAAGTAGGTCGTGAGAGTTATAGTTGTTGATATTGCTGGGCAGGTATCTTTGCCGAGTTTCCTCGTATCTGGGGCATGTAAAAAGGAAGTGGTGAACGCTTTCAAAGCCACCACACTGACAGGTTGGATTGGACACTATATTTTTTCTGTAGAGGTGGGAGTTTAGTGAACTGCATTCCATTCTCATTCTTGCTTGGAGAATTTGTCCCAAGCGCGAGCCCGAGTTGTAATACTTCGGGGGTTTTGTGATGTTTCTGTTGAGTCAATATTTAAACGAGGTAACTGAGGGAGCTTGCTTTACGTCTTCAGACAGAGCATTCCAAGCGCGTATTGTAGAAGGGAGAAATGAGTTGTAAAACAAGTTTGTATTGGCTTGAAGAGTTCGAATATCCGTTGAATTTCTAAAGTTGTATGAAGTGCTCTCACTAACTAGGGGTGGAATAAGATCTGAGAGGTAACCTGGCGTGAGACCGTTCATTATTTTATAAAAGATAACGAGTTTATGTTTGTCTCTCCGACTTTGGAGGGATTCCCATCCTAGATCTGAGAGCATCTTATCAATACTACATAACTTGGTTGCCCCAGTGATGATCCTTGCAGCTTCGGTGTGAACTGAGTCTAGTTGCTTTTTGGTCTGTGTTGAGCAGTTGTCCCAAACTGAGTAGCAGTACTCCAGCAATGGTCTTATAAAAGCTATGTAGGTTCTTTCCAGAGCTTTACGACTGACTCTAAATTTTAGAGCTCTCATAAGGTTAAGTCTAGTCCAGGCTTTCTTAGCAATGTTTTCGATATGGGTTGACCATGTACATGTGCTTGTAAACGTTAGACCTAGGTGCTTATGTGTAGTTGTGTCTTTTATAGTGACATCGTTGAACTAAAGCGGAGGGTGGTTGGGTAGATTCATTTTCCTAGAAACAGTCATGGATAATGTTTTGCTTGCATTGAAATCGACAAGCCAATTTTGGGCCCAGTTACTTACAGATTGTAAGTCAGTGTTTAAGAGATCTGCAGCTCTTTGAGGGGCATCGACTATAACGTATAGACTTGTGTCATCTGCGAACAGTCGGACTGGGCAGCCTATATCATTGACAATGTCATTGATATACAGTAGAAATAGAAGGGGGGCAAGGATTGATCCCTGGGGCACGCCTGCGTTTACTATGGACCAATTGGATGACTGCCCATTCAGAACGACGCGTTGCTTTCGTCCAGTGAGATAACTAGAGAACCAGCGAGTTATTTTTCCTGAGCAGCCTATACCTGATAGCTTATGAAGTAAACCTCTGTGCCAGACTCTGTCCAGTAATGGTAATGGATTCACTTGGAAGTTTTTCTGTCCCTTTATATGGGAGACAACTTTTGTAACTTTCTGTTAACATTCCTACAGTCTGAATTACTTAGGGAAAGGGGTTTACTCTTCAATAAAAGAATTTGCTCCTCAGGAGCAAATTCTTTTATTTAAGAGTAATAAACCCATATGGATAATGGAGACAAAAATAAGTTCATAAGTTTTGCTTCACATGAAGGCGTGACCTTCACCCTTAACCATTTTTGTACCAAATGGAATCTTCCTCCTTATATATAGCAGGAGTCCATTTCAAAATTTATGGGTGTCAGGTTGTGTTTTCTTCAAAATTTATTTGGAAAATGGCTGAACTTTTTGCAAACAGTGTAGGCCCTGATCAGACGCCGCGTTATGCGGCAACTGATCTGGGCCTTCACTGTTTGCCAAGGTACCTGTTTCGGGGTTTCCAGTACCAAAAGGGTTAAAGACCAAGGTGTTTCTTTGCTTTTCAGCTCGATAAGGATGGGTTACAAGACCTCAACATACAGGCTGACTGGCAGGTGAAAGGAGGAACATACTGGGTCAGATATATACATGTAGAACTGAATGGATTCACAAGTGTCTCTTCTGGTAAGTCACCCTATAGGGTTTTTGATCATTCAAGAAACTTGTAAATGTTCAAAAACAAATTGCAACTGTGTTAGCATACTATGGACTCTGTGGCACATATGATCATTTACATGAAATGGGGCAATTAATTATTTGTCAGTGTCATTATACCCCCACAAATGAAATTTGGGGGGGTATATAGGAGTGAGCTTGTCGGTCGGTCGGTTGGTCTGTCGGTCTGTTGACTTGGTTTCCAGACGATAACTCAAAAAGCGCTTCACCGATTTTTATAATTTTTGGTACACTGATGTAACATCATAAAATACAGGTCAAGTTCGATTTCCACTACAATTCGTCAATTTTCGACATAGTTATGGCCCCTTTCAAGTGAAAAAATTGCAAAATGGCGCTGTTGTCAAGGCAGTTTTTGTGGGGGTATTCATCACCTTTAGTGATAGCTCTAGTTAAGGTTCTCTTGTCATCTAAACCCTTGACCTGTTGAATATTTAAATATGCCACACCCACTTCTGATTATCAACCAATCAGATTACTTGATGCTAATTATTGCAACAAATTCATAAATTGAATGACAAACAATGAAGATCCTGATCAGATGGCTTCTTCAGAAGCCATCTGATCTGGATCTTCATTGTTTGAAAGATAAGACATATCTGGGTTCAGCAGGACAAGGGTTAAAAGTGGAAGAAAGTGAAATTGTCATGTTTTTTGTTTTGATTTAATATAGACCAAATATTGAGTTCACATTCAGATTATTGAAAATAAATGTAAAAAAAAATGTGGAGTGTACAAAAAACGGGCTTGTTATTAACCCTTTTTGTACCAAATGGAATCTTCCTCATTATGTATACCAGATGTCCATTTCAAAATTTAGGGGTGCCAGGTTGTTTTTCCTTCAAAATTTATTTGGAAAATGGCTTAACTGCTTGCAACAGTGTAGGCCCTGATCTGACACCGCGTTCTGCGGCGGCTGATCAGGGCCTGCACTTTTTGCCCTGGTACCCATTTTGGGGTTTCCGGTACTAAAAGGGTTAAAGCTAACAACAAAGTCATTGGTTAATGTGATTAGTAAAAGTTGCTCACTGTTTTCAGCACATATATTCCCAGTAGTAGTCACAGATATAATTGGCTGGGTGCAGCTATCGTTCGCACCTGGCTTTGGAATATTCTATCAACAGTCATCCAATAATGTGAATTCAACTGTAATACAAAGTTATAGTGTATATGGGCTTTTGGTTTCCTAAAGGCATTCTACTGAACCTTCTTGTGGAGTCAGCAAATTTGACATAAATTGACTACACCTGCAGGGCCCAGTTGTTCAAAGCCTCATTAGCTTAACGAGCTTGTTAGTGGTCATATTGTTAACTGTTTTAGCCAGTTCAATATATAAAAGTTTTGTATTTTTGCTGAAAAAATGTGAGCAGCTTTAGCTGCTCACATTTTTTTCAGCAAAAATATTAGTAAATTCACTATATTGAATGATCGAAGTTTTAACGATACGTTAGCTAACCACGTCGTTAGTTTTGAACAACTGGCAAATCTTATTGCGACTACCATACCACTGTACTATACTTGCTAAAGCCGTTGATCAGTTACAGGTTTATTAAGCTAAGGCTTTTAACAACTGGGTGGGATTTTTTTTCCATGATTATGTGGGCCCCGTCAAGCGATTTTGGTACTTATCGCCTATGCGAGCAGCGAAGGTTCAGGGGAGCCAGAACCTTTGCTGCTCGCTGATACAAGCAGTGAATCAAAAGGAACCTTCAGACAGAAAGCCATATCCCTGGCCCCATGCGCAGTTAAAATTTGTCATGACGGAATGCTCGAAGACACAAATTCGCTTGGTGGGGCTCATGTGATAATCTGTATGAAGAGAGTCTTCATGTTTACAGGTAGCACCCACAACATCAAGTCTGGAGACAAAGTGAGAGTGAAACCCTCCATACTGACACCAACCTATAAGTGGGGCTCAGTAACCCACCACAGCATTGGTACAGTCACCTCCATCAACCCTAATGGAAGAGATATCATGGTGGACTTTCCACAACAGGCCCACTGGACTGGGGTCATTGATGAAATGGAGATTGTTCCTAGTACCCATAGTGGGGTCGGGTAAGTATCGGTATTTATCATTGAAGTTGCTGTTCTGCATATTAGATCACATTGATATTGTTTTAGCATTCACAATACTGTGAGTGTGTGAGTAAGTTACAGGCCCAGATCATACACCGCCTAATGAGGTATCTGATAGGGGCCTTCACTGTTTGCAGATAGGTCAGCCAGATAGGTCAGCCATTTTCTAAATAAATTACAAAAAAAATAACTGAACCTGACACCCCTCTATTTTTATATGGACTCCTTCTGTTTATAAGGGTGATGATTCCATTCAGTGAGTCGGCCCCCACCCATCGGGGCTTGAAGAAATATATGGGCTGCATGATGCTTCCACATAGAGCTGAATCTGACCTGTACACAAGTACTGGTAAACCACTTAGAGGATCTAAGCCTGCCCAGGCAAAGCGGTGCGTCGGACCGTCCATGCTTATAAACCCTATTGGTTTCATTGGGCAACAGGGCTTGAGATGTCAGTTCATCTCAAGGTCAGGTAAAAGTCCCACAAAATTGGAAGCAACGTCTCCAAAATGACCTTTACAGTGTTGACTGGGACGTTAAACCTCAAATCAAACAAAACAAATCCATTCAGTGACTGTGTTAGTGTTTGAGTTAAACGTCTCTCCAACACAGATAAGGTCATACAGAGACGGGCCACCCCCAGCCCTCGGAGCTTGAAGAAATTGATGGGCTGCATGATGCTTCCACGCAGAGCTGAAACCGACCGCACACAGCACTGGTAAACCACTTAGAGGATCTAAGCATGCCCAGGCAAAGCGGTGCGAGTATGACCGTCCATATTTATAAACCCTATTGGTTTTATTGGTCGACAGGGCTTGAGATGTCATTTAATCTTTATGTCGGGTAAAAGTCGCACAAAATTGGAAGCAACGTCTCCAAAATGACCTATACAGTGTTGACGGGGATGTTAAACCTCAAATCAAACAAACAAACAAACATACAGAGACTGGACCTCAGTTTAAAGACTCTTCTTCTCTTAATACGGCATACACCCTCAAATGAGTATTACATGCCGCGGCTCATTCGAAAGTCTGGAGAAGCCAGGGATAGATCCTGCGACCCCTGGTTTACAATGCGAGTAGCACAATCACTTCACCACGGAGGCTCCTAATTCCATTCAGTGCAAAACTGGTTAAGGAACAATTTTGGATCCTAGTTACCGAATCTTTGTGTCTCACTCTTTGAAGCTAAAGGAGGCACATGCTACCCTTACCTTTTAAACCTTGTCCTGCTGAATAAATTAATTTTGCCATACCCATTTCTGATAATCAACCAATCAAATTACATGATAAATTGTTTTCATTAGAATTTGCAAACTGAATGACAAACAGTATAGATCCTGATCAGATGGCTTCTTTAGAAGCCATCTGATATGGATCTACACTGTTTGCAAAGGAAAAGCATACCATGTTAAACAGGATAAGGGTTAGGAATCATACAACTCATCTGTTGTGTATGTGATACAATAGAATTTTGTACTTGTCTTACAGATGTGATGAGTGCAGAATGTTCCCCATTGTCGGTATGAGATACAAGTGTCGAATATGTGAAGATTTTGATTTCTGTGAAGCTTGCTTCAAATCCAAGAAACATAAACATCCCTTCAGCAGGATTGCTGAACCTGGTAAGTCGAATTCCCGATCTGAGGCCCCCGCCCATCGGGGCTTGGAGAAATAGATTGGGCTGCATGATGCTGCAAGGCAGAGTTGAAACCTACCGCTCATGAAGACTGGTAAACCACTTAGAGGGTTTAAACCTGCCCAGTAAAAGTGATGAGAGTCAGACTGTCCATGCATATAAACCCTATTGGTTTGATTGGGCAGCAGGTATTGAAATGTCTTTTCATCTCAGTGTCGGATAAAAAGTCCCACAAAATTGGAAGCGATGTCTCCAAAATGACCTAAATAGTGTTGACAGGGATGTTAAACCTCAAATCAAACAAACAAACAACTCCTGATCTCAGGTTCAAAAACATTCAGGGTCCAGTTTTTTTTTCAAAACTATCAATGTCATTAGTTAACTAATGATTAAAACTTTGATAAGTAAATATGGCAAATGTACGAATATTTTTGCAATTGCAAAAGCTGCTCACATTTTTTCAGCAAAAATTCCAGAGTATTTGATATAATATTTACTAGGACACTTAACAATTTGACTACTAAGAAGCTTAATAAGCTAATGATGCTTTGAACAACTAGTACCTGATAGGCATGGTTCAGTGCTATTCAAATATCAGCCAGTGCATGGCAAAACATACAATTATAGTATTATTGAAAGGCTATAAAACTGAACAAACCTTTTTTGTTGGGGTCTAGAGCAGAAAATAATTCAGTTATAAAAAGGTTACATCCCAACATAATATGTAGCTTATATAGAAAAAGAACCATTGAGAATTTTGGGAATTGTGTTATACTCAAAACTGTGTTATAATGAACCAATACCACCACTTCTACATTTTATTCCAACCAGGTCCGCAACGTTCTTTTGTGTATTGATCATTACATATTGCCTTTTGCCATTCTGTCCCTTCTGCTGATTCAGGAAGGTGAGTTTTCAGCTCCTGACAAAAATTGGCACTGTACTAGTTAACCGCTTACGTATAGCATGCCCAGTAAAAGTATGGTTCGGTAAATTATCTGGCTCACCTTGACCTTAAGTGTTGACTGGATCATTAAACTCCAAACCAAACCAAAACTACTACATGTGCTTCTTTAACTGCCATTCCTGCCACTACTACTCCCAAATAACAATGGGAACAGTATTAACACTGCATGTGGGGTATTTTCAGCAGTTGACATTTTGAAATATTTTTCATATTTTTCCCAGAAAACAGGATTTGTTATTTTATGGAGACAATCCACATGAAATGTCAGGTCCTATGTTCTAGGAGAAATTAGAAAAATATCAACAATTTGTTGTCTGCTGAATTAACCCAGAGTGTTGTAAAGGTTAAAAAACATTCTCATTATGATACAGGTGCAGAACCAGTACCAGCAGGTAAACCTGGAAAACAGAAGAAGCGACCAGTCTATCCAAGTAATGGTTCCCTGATTGATGACTGGCACATGTGTGTGAAGAACCTGTCAGTATCATCTAGAGAGAACCAGGCCTTGAAGTTGATAGAGGGACACAGCGGGTACTGGCAGAGTGCTGGATCACAGGGGAAGGTATAGTGTACCTGTCATTATCTCCACGCTTTTGCATTTGAGGATATTGTGGATGCCTCCATCCATCTGTATGTCCATTAGTAACACTATTTCCTCCTAGACTAATAAATGGAATGCTACCAAATTTGGCACATGGCTTTCTTATATGATGAAGGTGTGCAAGGACAGCAATGTATTTGGCTCCACTATGGTGAAAGCATTGAATTTGCAATGGCATGCCATCCACTGTATGCTATGGTTTGCTACTATAAAAATAGAAAGAAAAGTTGCACAGGAAAGGCCATAAACACAGAACACAACTCTCGCACCAGCAAAAAAAAAAAAAAAAAAAAATAGAAAGATTTTGTGACACAAAGAACATCACATGCACCAGCACACAATGTCAATTAATAAACAGCAAAATTCCGCTATTAAGACCACCTAAAGTTAAGACTAATTCTGGTTTAAAAAGTTTATTTAGTAGGTTTCAGTTATTATTTCTTTGTATTTTCTGCATACAATATCCTCTGATCAGAGACCACCTTTGGGACTGTTCAAAAGTGGTCTTGAAGACCACTTTTGAACAGTCCCAAAGTTGATCTTAATATAGGAATTTTACTGTATAAAGATCTACAAAGAACAAACTACCTTGCAATAGTTAGCAGAAGAACCACTGGTTGGGGGTGGGATAGTGGGGCTTCATCTCAGGAATTTACAAATATTCAACTGCTGCCCTCATTTCAAATGCAAATTCCTACAAAATATCAACAAATTGATCCAGTTGGAAAAATGTTGCCTAGCAGTAAGTCTTGTCATCAAGTTAGAGATTAAAGCAGCTACAGCCAAATTCAATAAATTAAATACCTTTGGATTATTCAGAAGTCATCTGATCTGCATCTCCAGTTTGCAAAGATAAGATGTATCCTTGTCCAGCAGGAAAAGAGTTTTGTTTGTTTGTATTAGAGCTTTACGGCCCAGTCAACACTATTTTAGGTCATTTTTGAGCAGGTCAGTTTACCTGTCACACTTTTTTCTGGGCAGGCTTATATATAAGCAGTTAACCAGTACATTGCACATTCTTTCGCGGGAAATTGACAACTGCCCTTCTTGAATCAGCGGAAGGGAGAGAATGACATAGAAAAGATTTCATGGTCAATCTTCATGAAAGAATGTGCCGACCCCGACAGATATCAAACCCGCGTCCTCCTGATCACCAGTCAGATGCTCATCCGACTGAGCTACCGAGGCCGGCGCAGGACAAGAGTTAAATTAGTGTTCTGTTGCAGTTTTCAGCCTGCAGCAACCAGAGCTGGATCTCAAGGTGCGTGCCTTAAATGTTTGTTTCTATGCAAAATTCTTTGGTTTATGTTTTTATAGTTTGAAGCAACTGATGTAATCATTAACCCATATCCTGTTGAATAAATTAATTTAGCCACACCCATTGAGGACTATCAACCAATCAAATTACTTGAAACAATGTGTTTGTTTATTTCATGCTGCATGACAAACTGTGTAGATCCTGATCAGATGGCTTCTTCAGAAGCCATCTGATCTGGATCTACACTATTTGCAAAGGTGGGGCGGGTGCATTCAGCAGGTTAAGGATTAAAATACTGACATATTCTTGACATAGATTTCCATTTTCCACAGGCTTGAATTCTTAAGATAATGGTAAATGATTATCAAGTTTTGTAGATCATTCTTTATATCATTTCAGCATTGGATTCGTCTTGAAATGCAGCCGGATATATTGGTGAATCGACTTTACATGAGAGTAGAACCTTCAGACTCCAGCTACATGCCTTCTATGGTGGTGATCAACGTGGGAGACTCTGTTCCCAACCTCAAGGAGACAAGAACAATCAACATTGGTTCTACCGAGTCACTGATCACTCTTATGCAGGACTGTCAAGAGGTCAGTATTTTCTTAACCCCTTTTGTACCAAATGGAATCTTCTTTCTTATAATAGCAGGAGTCCATTTCAAAATTTAGGGGTGTAAGCTTGTGTTTTCTTCAAAATTTATTTTTAAATTGGCTGAACCTTTTGCAAACAGTGTAGGCCCTGATGAGATGCCACATTCTAAGGCGTCTGATCTGGGCTCCACTGTTTGCCAACTACCTCTTTTGGGGTTTCTGGTACAAAATGGGTAAAAAGAATCGTCTGTCTTAAATTTTCAGGAACCCATTTTGAAATTTAGGGGTGTGGGGTTGAGTTATTTTTAAAAAATGACTGAACTTTTTGTCAACAGTGAAGGACCTGATCAGATGTCACATTGTACTTTATCTGATTATAAAACTTTTCATGCTCATGAACATTTCAAAGCTAGTAAATGTGTCGAGTAAAAGTCCCCAAAAATGGGTAACAACATCTCAAAAATGACCTAAATAGTGTTGACGGAGATGTAAAACCTCAATTCAAACAAAAACAACCTCATAACGAGCCATCTCATCAGGAACTACACTGTTTGCCATTCTGTCAAAGATTTCGACTAAAGCTCCTATTACCCTTATCTTGCTGTTCACGACAACCCCTATATTTGCAAACAGTGTAGATCCTGATCAGGTGGCTTCTTCAGAAGCCACCTGATCTGGATCTTCACTGTTGAAGAAGACACCTGATCTGGATCTTCACTGTTTGGCATTCAGATTATGAATTTGTAGCAATGAATTACATCAAGTAATTTGATTGGTTGATAGACAGAAATGGGTGTGACTAAAATGAATATGCAGCAAGATAAGGGTAAACAACATTGGACATGTCCAAGTTCAAAGATGGAAGAGTCCACTTAAAAAATGCAGGGGTGTAAGGGTTAAAGGTGATCTGGGTGTATACTATGTTGTGAAATTAGCAGTTTCTTTTAAACTGTCTCATTACGCAAACATGCCTATACAAATACATTACCACCTTTAACCCCGAAAAAATGAAAATTTTATGATGAAATATTGTGATATTTTTAGCTCACCAGGGCCGAAGGCTCCGGGGGAGCTTATAGGATAGGCAATTGTCCGTCGGCGTCTGCGTGGTCTGTGTCTGCGTCGTCGTGTGACGTCAACACTTTTAAACGACATCTCCTCTGAACCCGCTAGGCCCATTGGGCCCAAATTTCATCTGTAGCATCCTTGGGTTGGGGGATTGAAAGTTTGTGTTTTTTTATGAAATTCGGCTCATTAGTTTGGTTGCTATGGCAACTTAGAATTTCCATAGACTTATAATGGGGAAAATTGAAAAATGGCATTTACTGCCAAGCGGCTGCAGATATTTTGACAAAACTTTCATAGAAATATTCCTTAGGCAATCTACTATCTGCCATATGATTTTAGGCCTACTGCTCATTTGTTTTGGTTGCCATGGAAACCAAAATGAAAAAAATAGAAAAAAAAAAATACTTAAAAATCATCTCCTCAGAAACTGTATGCTCTATGAGGCTGAGAGTTTATGGAAATATTCACCAAATTTGCCTTTACAGGTTTTGTGTTTTTAGCTCACCGTCACGTAGTGACGAGGTGAGCTTTTGGGATCACTTTTTGTCCGTCGTCCGTGCGTCCGTCCGTGCATCCGTCCGTGCATCCGTGCGTCCGTCCGTCCGTAAACAATTTCTTTAAACGACATCTCCTCCTAAACCACTGATCGGATTTTGACCAAACTTCACAGGAATGATCCTTAGGTGGTCCCCTTTCAAAGTTGTTCAAATGGTTCCGGTCCGTTGCACATCTAGGTCACAGGAGCCAAAAATAGATTTTTTTTCACCAAAAACTTAAAAAATCTTCTTCTCTGAAACCACAAGGCCCAGGTCTTTGATATTTGGTATGAAGCTTCATCTAGTGGACCCCTACCAAGATTATTCAAATTATAGTGCTGGGGCCAAAAATGCCCCCGCCATGGGGCCCTTTGGTTTTACATAGACTTATATAGGGAAAATCTTTAAAAATCTTCTTCTCTGAATCCACAAAGCCCAGGTCTTTGATATTTGGTATGAAGCTTCATCTAGTGGACCCCTACCAAGATTGTTCAAATTATAGTGGTGGGGCCAAAAATGCCCCCGCCCCGGGGCCCTTTGGTTTTACATAGGCTTATATAGGGAAAATCTTTAAAAATCTTCTTCTCTGAAACCACAAGGCCCAGGACTTTGATATTTGGTATGAAGCTTCATCTAGTGATTGTTGAAATTTTAGTGCTGGGGCAAAACATGCCCCCGCCACGGGGCCCTTGGGTTTTACATTGGCTTATATAGGGAAAATCTTTAAAAAATCTTCTTCTCTGAAACCACAAGGCCCAGGTCTTTGATATTTGGTATGAAGCTTCATCTAGTGGACCCCTACCAAGATTGTTCAAATTATAGTGCTGGGACAAAAAATGCCCCTGCCACGGGGCCCTTTGGTTTTACATGGGCTTATATAGGGAAAATCTTTAAAAATCTTCTTCTCTGAAACCACAAGGCCCAGGTCTTTGATATTTGGTATGAAGCTTCATCTAGTGGACCCCTACCAAGATTGTTCAAATTATAGTGCTGGGGCCAAAAATGCCCCCGCCCGGGGGCCCTTTGGTTTTACATTGGCTTATATAGGGAAAATCTTTAAAAATCTTCTTCCCTGAAACCACAAGGCCCAGGTCTTTGATATTTAGTATGAAGCTTCATCTGGTGGACCCCTACCAAGATTGTTCAAATTATAGTGCTGGGGCCAAAAATGCCCCCGCCCCGGGGCCCTTTGGTTTTACATAGGCTTATATAGGGAAAATCTTTAAAAATCTTCTTCTCTGAAACCACAAGGCCCAGGACTTTGATATTTGGTATGAAGCTTCATCTAGTGGATCCCTACCAAGATTGTTCAAATTATAGTGCTGGGACAAAAAATGCCCCCGTCACGGGGCCCTTTGGTTTTACATAGTCTTATATAGGGAAACTCTTTAAAAATCTTCTTCTCTGAAACCACAAGGCCCAGGTCTTTGATATTTGGTATGAAGCTTCATCTAGTGGACCCCTACCAAGATTGTTCAAATTATAGTGCTGGGGCCAAAAATGCCCCCGCCCTGGGGCCCTTTGGTTTTACATAGGCTTATATGGGGAAAATCTTTAAAAATCTTCTTCTCTGAAACCACAAGGCCCAGGACTTTGATATTTGGTACGAAGCTTCATCTAATGGACCTCTACCAAGATTGTTCAAATTATAGTGCTGGGACAAAAAATGCCCCCGCCACGGGGCCTTTGGTTTTACATTGGCTTATATAGGGAAAATCTTTAAAAATCTTCTTCTCTGAAACCACAAGGCCCAGGACTTTGATATTTGGTATGAAGCTTCATCTAGTGGACCCCTACCAAGATTGTTCAAATTATAGTGCTGGGGCCAAAAATGCCCCCGCCCCGGGGGCCCTTTGGTTTTACATAGGCTTATATAGGGAAAATCTTTAAAAATCTTTTTTCTGAAACCACAAGGCCCAGGACTTTGATATTTGGTACGAAGCTTCATCTAATGGACCTCTACCAAGATTGTTCAAATTATAGTGCTGGGACAAAAAATGCCCCCGCCACGGGGCCTTTGGTTTTTCATTGGCTTATATAGGGAAAATCTTTAAAAATCTTCTTCTCTGAAACTGCTAGGCCCAGGTCTTTGATATTTGATGTGTAGCTTCATCTAGTGGACCTTTGCCAAGATTGTTCAAATTATAGCCTTTGTTGATGTTTGGTATGAAGCTTCACCTTTAAGACCTCCCCCAACATTATGCATATTAAAGCCCTGGGGCCAATAATGGCCCTCTCTGGGGCCCACTTGTTACACTATGGATCAGGTGAGCGATCAAGGGCCATCATGGCCCTCTTGTTTATGAAATTCGGCTCTTTAGTTTGGTTCCTATGGTAACTTAGATTTTCCATAGACTTATAATGGGGAAAATTGAAAAATGGCATTAACTACAAAGCCTTTGCAGATATTTTGACAAAACTTTCATAGAAATGTTCCTTTAGTAAACTTCTCTCAGCTATATGCTTTTATGTCAACCTAGGGGTCCAGTAGATTGTGCCGGCGCCATGCCCCGCCCCAGTACTTCATAAAATGCCTTATATCTCAGAAACCTTACAGATCCCCACCCCTAAACCATATATATTCTTGTTCCTTATGATAAGGTGCATTAAGTGACACCAACCTGGGGATCCCACCGGATGTGCCGGGGACATGCCTCACCCCCTCCACTTCATAAAATGCCATTTATCTCAGAAACCATTCAGATCCCCACCCCTAAACCGTATATATTCTTGTCTCTTATGATAAGACGCACTCAGTGACACCAACCTGGGGGTCCCCCGGGATGTGCCTGGGCCATGCCCCACCCCTCCATTTCACAACAGGCCCAATATTCCAGAAACCTAACAGATCCAAACCCCTAAACGAAATATATTTTTGTTCCTTATGATAAGTTGCATTCAGTAACACCAACCTGGGGGACACCCTGGATGTGCCTGGGACATGCCCAACCTCCTCCACTTCATAAAAGGTTGGCTCCGCCCATAGGGGCTTGAAGAAATAAATGGGCTGCATGATGTTTCCATACAGAGCTGAATCCGGCCCGCACACTAGTACTGGTAAACTGCTTAGAGGATCTAAGCCTGTTCAGGAACCGTGGTGCGAGGCGGACCGTCCATGCTAATAAACCCTATTGGTTTCATTGGGCGGCATGGCTTGAGATGTCATTTCATCTCAATGTCGGGTAAAAGTCCCACAAAATTCACATAAAAGGCCAAATATTCCAAAACCTTACAAATCCCCACCCCTAAACCATATATATTTTTGTTCCTTATGATAAAAAGCATTAAGTGACACCAACCTGGGGGTCCCCCCAGATGTGCCGGGGACATGTCCCACCCCCTCCATAAAATGCCATTTATCTCAGAAACCATTCAGATCTCCACCCCTAAATCATATATATTCTTGTTCCTTATGATAAGACGCACTCAGCGACACCAAGCTGAGGGTCCCCTGGGATGTGCCGGGGTCATGCCCCACCCACTCCACTTCAGAAAAGGCCAAATATTCCAGAAACCTTACTGATCCCCACCCCTAAACCATATATATTCTTGTTCTTTGTGATAAGATACATTCAGTGACACCAACATAGGGTTCCCCCAGGGCTCGCCCGGGGCATGCTCCACCCTTCAACTTCACAAAAGACCATATATCTGAGAAACTGTTCAGAGCCCTACCCCTAAGCCATATATATTCTTGTTCCTTATGATAATACGCAATCAGTGACACCAGCATGGGGTCCCCCCCCCCCACTGTGGTGCCACGGGCCATGCCCCACCCCTTTACTTCATTAAAAGCCATATATCTCAGAAACTGGTCAGATCCCCACCCCTTAACCACATATATTCTTGTTCCTTATGATAAGACCCCATTTCATAATAGGCCATATATCTCAGAAACTATTCAAATCCCCACCACATAATCACATATATTCTTGTTTATTGTTATTAGACACATTCAGTCACCCCATCTTTTGGGGTCTGCAGGGGCCATTTCTCTCCCATCCACTTCGTAAAAGGGCCTCATATCTCAGAAACTGTTCAGCATTAGGTTGCAACAATCTTGGGCTTTTCTGGAATCCACCATGCCTGAATCCCTTCACTGCTTAAAAGGCCTTACATCTCAGGAGCAATACATATCCCACCGCTAAACCATATATGTCTCTGTTCTTTTTAGCTCACCAGACCCAAAGGCTCCAGGGGAGCTTATAGGATAGCCAGTTGTCCGTCTGCGTCTGCGTCGTCTTGTGACGTCAACACTTTCAAACGACATCTCTGAAGCCGCTAGGCCGATTGGGCCCAAATTTCATCTGTAGCATCCTTAGGTTGGGAGATTGAGAGTTTGTGTTTTTTATGAAATTCGGCTTGTTAGTTGGGTTGCTATGGCAACTTACAGTTTCCATAGACTTATAATGGGGAAAATTGGAAAATGGCATTTACTGTTAAGCCTTTGTAGATATTTTGACAAGACTTTCATAGAAATGTTCCTTAAGCAATCTACTATCTGCAATACGATTTTAGGCCTACTGCAAATTTTTAGCTCACCAGAGCCGAAGGCTCCGGGGGAGCTTATAGGATAGGCAGTTGTCCGTCGTCGTCGGCGTCGTTGTCGTCTGTCCTATGACGTCAACATTTTCAAACGACATCTCCTCTGAAGCGACTGTGCCAATTGGGCCCAAATTTTATCTTTAGCATCCTTGGGCTGGGGGATTGAAAGTTTGTGTTTTTTATGAAAATCGGCTCATTAGTTTGGTTGCTATGGCAACTTGTAGTTTACATAGACTTATAATGGGAAAAATAGAAAAATGGCATTTACTGCCAAGCCTCTGCAGATATTTTGACAAAACTTGCATAGAAATGTTCCATAGGCAATCTACTATCTGCCGTATGATTTTAGGCCTTCTGCTCATTTTTATTGGTTGCCATGGAAACCAAAATGCAAAAAAATAGAAAAAAATACTTAAAAAATCATCTCCTCAGAAACCATATGCTCTAGGAGGCTGAGACTTCATGAAAATATTCACCATATTTGCCTTCACAGGTTTTGTGTTTTTTTATGAAATTTGGCCTTTTAGTTTTGTTGCTATGGCAACTTAGAGTTTCCATTGACTTATAATGGGGAAAACTGAAAAATGGCATTTACTGCGAAGTCATTGCAGATATTTTGACAAAACTTACATAGACATCTTCCTTGAGTAAACTTCTCTCAGCCATATACTTTTATGTCAACCTGGGGGTCCCCTAGGTTGTGCCGGGGCCATGCCCAGCCCCTCCACTTGATAAAATGCCTTATATCTCAAAAACCTTACAGATCCCAACCCCTAAACCATATATATTCTTGTTCCTTATGATAAGATGCATTAAGTGACACCAATCTGGGGGTCCCCCGGGATGTGCCGGGGATATGCCCGGCCCCCTCTATTTCATAAAATGCCATTTATCTCAGAAACCATTCAGATCCCCACCCCTAAACTATATATATTCTTGTTCCTTATGCTAAGATGCATTAAGTGACACCAACCTGGGGGTCCCCCGGGATGTGCTGGGGACATGCCCCACCCCCTCCATTTCATTAAATGCCATTTATCTCAGAAACCATTGAGATCCCCACCCCTAAACTATATATCCTTTTGTTCCTTATGATAAGATTGACACAGTGACACCAACCTGGGGGTCCCACGGGATGTGCCGGGGCCATGCCCCACCCCCTCCCTTCATAAAAGGCCCAATATCCCAGTAACCTTACAGATCCCTACCCCTAAACCATATATATTCTTGTTCCTTATGAATAGCCGCATTCAATGACACCAACTTGGGGGTCCCCCGGGATGTGCGGGGGCCATGCTCAACCCCCTCCACTTCATAAAAGGCTAAATAGTCCAGAAACCTTACAGATCACCACCCCCAAACCATATATATTCTTGTTTCTTATGATAAGACACATTCAGTGACACCAACCTAGGGGTCACCCAGGGTGTGCCCGGGCCACACTCCACCCATCGACTTCACAAAAGACCATATATCTGAGAAACTGTTCAGAGCCCACCCCTAAACCATATAAATTCTTGTTCCTTATGATAAGACACAAACAGTGACACCAGCACGGGGGGTACCCCCGGGGTGCCATGGGCCATGCCCCACCCCTTTACTTCATTAAAATCCATATATCTCAGAAACCGTTCAGATCCCACCCCTAAACCATATATATTCTTGTTCCTGATGATAAGACTCCACTTAATAATAGGCCATATATCTCAGAAACCATTCAAATCCCCATCCTATAAACACATATATTCTTGTTCATTGTTATTAGACACAGTCAACCCTGTCTTGGGGGGTCAGCATGGGCCATTTCTCTCCCTTCCACTTCATAAAAGGGCCTCATATCTCAGAAACCGTTCAGATCCCCACCATTTAACCATATATATTCTTGACCTTTATGATAAGACATATTCAGTGACAACAATCTTTGGCTTTTCTGGGATCTGCCATGCCCGAATCCCTCCATTGCTTAAAAGGCCTTACGTCTCAGGAACCATACATATCCCCACTGCTAAACCATATATGTCTCGTTCCATTTTATAAGACCCATTTAGTAACACCAATCAGGGCTCCATTGGGCAGTGCCCACCTGAGCTCTGGTTTATGAAATTTGGCTCTTTGGTTTGTTTGCTATGGCAAGTTAAGAGTTTCCATTGACTTATAATGGGGAAAATTGAAAAATGACATTAATGCCTCTCAAGATATTTTGTCAAACTTTCATAGAAATGTTCCTTTAGTAATGTTCTTTTTGGCCTATTGCCACAGATGGGAAATGGTCAATTGTCATCTGTTGTCTTCAAGGGACATCAGACCTCTGAAGCCACTAGTCTGATTGGGTCGAAATTTTATCTGTAGCAGCCTTGGCAGCAGGGCTTCCATGGTTAATTAAAATACATTGCTGCCAGTGTGCAGTGGCTCCCTGAGCTCTGGTGAGCATTGTGGCCCATGGGCCTCTTGTTCTTATTTCTGCTTAAAATGTAGATTGTGGGCACTCATTAGAACCGCCTCATCGAGGCGGGTTCTAACGCGTACCCACATTCTATATTTTAGAGCAGAAATAAGAAAAATAAGGTATACCCCCGGAAACCCCAGTTTTACTATATAAAAGTGGGATTCAAGGGGGTCAAAATTATATAGGCGTGTTTTCGTGCTGATATGTTGTGACATTAGCAGTTTCTTTTAAACTGTCTCCTTTGCAAAAGTGTATAATGACCTTTCCCTATGTTACAGTACTATCGCTTCATTGAGATACAGATCAAGCAGTGTCGACAGAGTGGCATTGACTGTAAGATCCATGGCCTGTCAATGATTGGTCGATTCAGAACAGATGATGACTCGGCTGCGGGCTACACATTCTTGGCCTCTGACAATGAAGAGGAAGAAGATGACAAACAGGCGACACAGTCTCTGAAACGCAAAGCTAAAGTCTGTGTTGGAAAAGACATTCAGACACATGTCCTGGTCTGGGGCCTGAATGATAAAGACCAGCTTGGAGGGCCAAAAGGGTCAAAGGTAAATACAGTGTTACATGTACTAAATATTCTTGCACACCAGACAAGGAAATCCGAGATTTTACCCTGGGATAGAAATTTATGTTCTGACCCTGGTGTTCCGACCCAGGCAACTAACATAAATGCGCTTCAGTTCTATTCAACTGCCGGAACTACTTCCGCACTACTTTTATTTTGTAAACAATACACATGTGCGAGCTGTCAAAACTAACCGGAGGTGTTGTGCAAGAAAAAGAATCCAACATGGGGTTCTGTTGTAGATGGGCGTTTTCAACCCTCGGGATGACCGTGCTGAGCGGAACCGAGGCATAGCCTCGGTTCCGCTCAGCACGGTCATCCCTCGGGTTGGAAACGCTCATCTACAACAGAACCCCATATCAGATTCTTATATTACATACCAGCCTGGGGAAGGTTGATAAAAAACTAACAGCATCATTAGTTAACATATAGTTAAAACTTTGATCATTTAAGGTTCTGTTTTCATATTACCTTAGTTGTTGGTGGGATGAAAATCTCAAAAACACACACACTAATTTTTTTTGCTCACATTTTGTTTGCAACAAAAATATCGTTGTGTTATGCATCATGCTTACTAGACCAGTTGACATTTTGACCGCTAACGAGCTAATTAAGCTAACGATGCCTTGAACACTGGGCCCAGGTTTTTGAAGTTTACACTTTTGTTTGTTATCATACTGTTCAAACTTTGGTCATTTAATATGGCATATACACTAACATTTTTGCTGGAAAAAAGTGTGTGGAGTAGCTTTTGACATTTTTTCAGCAACAGTATCTGCATCAGATATTTAACCCTTATCTTGCTGTTCACGACAACCCCTATCTTTGCAAACAGTGTAGATCCTGATCAGATGGCTTCTGAAGAAGCCATCTGATCAGGATCTACACTGTTTGACATTCAATTTATGAATTTGTAGCAATAAATTACATCAAGTAATTTGATTGGTTGATAGACAGAAATGGGTGTGGCTTAAATGAATATTCAGCAAGATAAGGGTTAAGTTGTTAGATCATTTGATTTTTTAGCTACTAGCTAGTTTGTTCAGCTGACAGTGCTTTAAACTACCATGCCCAGAAAATAGTGATGCTTAAAATTGATTTGTTTTTATTCACCTGCTCAGAAACAAAAGAAAAAGTTCATGTCAAGCATAGAAAGACATCAAAAAGGGTGAAATCTGAATTTTCAAAATTTAAGTAATAAAATCTATGTTGACTTCAGATATTATTAGTTGACTTCAGATTTTATTGGTTGACTTCAGATTTTATTGCACACCAAGCCCCTCTGAAAATAGGGGTCTACTTTTAAATTAAAGAATTTTTGCTTTAACAGTAGATCTTTATTTACAAAGGAGACATCAGCAGAGGAATGGCAGGGCAATGATTAGACAGATCTGCAATACCAAGCTGTAAGATACTGTTACCATCAAGTCAGTGAGCAACTTGCATGGCTTGGCATTGAGGATCTGGATCTCATCCTGAAAGTGAGAAGGCTCCGCTGGCATGAACACGTGGAGTGTTCCAAGGGTGTAGTCAAGACAGCCTTTGGCATAACATGGGCCTGGGAGGGCCAAGATGACTTGGAAGCAACTGATAGACATCCCAGAGAGTGGAAGCTATTGGCTATTTACCCTCATGATAGACATACCTGGAGCTCTGGTGAGATCTGCCATGCGTGCAGCAAGCCAGCTACCTGGAAGGGGGCCAACTTATGTGGATGTTGCCCCTTATGTGGATGTTGCCCCTGTACCTGCATGTTAATCAAAACTATGATGATGATGATGATGATGACAAAAACAATTTTGAAAAAGTAACCACCCCTGAAGATGTATCATTTTGCCTTAAAGAGCCAGAGTTCAAGTTCATTCATTTTGCTGCATATTTCTGTTTCAGATCAAGATGCCGCAATTAAATGAGACACTGTCAGCATTGAAATGTACACAGATTGTAGGAGGATCAAAGAGCTTGTTCTGTGGTAAGTGTTCACTTTAACCCTTATCTTGCTGTTCACGACAACGCCTATCTTTGCAAACAGTGTAGATCCAGATCAGATGGCTTCTGAAGAAGCCATCTGATCAGGATCTACAGTTTGGCATTCAGTTTATGAATTTGTAGCAATAAATTACATCAAGTAATTTGATTGGTTGATAGACAGAAATGGGTGTGGCTTAAATGAATATTCATCAAGATAAGGGTTAATAATAGTCCAGTATTTTAATCATTTAATACTGTTGAGGAAAGGTCTGTACCACTGACAGGAGAAACCTTCATTCAGTCTTAATTGTGAGAATCTTTTCAAGGTATTTGGGTGGGTTGGGGATAAAGTGAAAAATGTCTTGAGACACGTGTGCCCAGCAAAGACTAAGATTAGCCTGGATATCCTTGTAGTTTGATTAGTCTTTGCTGCACCTTGTATGGACTGAAAACAAAAATCCTATCCCGCTGAACCACTATAACCTCTACTTTTGCAAATATTGTAGATCTAGATCAGATAGCTTCTTCAAATGGCTTTGAAGAAGCCATCTATCTTGATCTACACTGTTTGTCATTCTGTTTGAATGAATACATTATATTAAATAATTTGATTGGTTAGATAGTCAGAAATGGGTGTGGCAAAATTGTTTTATTCAGCAGGACAAGGATAAAGACTTACTTCTTACTGAGCTGATACGAAGGCTGAAAGCATATTTCTGAAGACACTCCACTGATCCTGCACATTGTTTCATACTTTTCAATCTACTCAAGTATTGCAGGCATTCAGAACAAAAAGCAAACCAAAATGGTGCATTTCTGAGCGTAAATGACTCCAAAAAAGCACAAGCTTTGTACGTCTCATTTGTTGTGTCATCCATATCTCTCACCACTCCCACCACCATACAGACACGAGTATGGCGAGATCTGATCATTTAAGCTAAAACTATAAACTGTATATTTCATAACATGGCATCTTAACCCTTATCTTGCTGTTCACGACAACCCCTATCTTTGCAAACAGTGAAGATCCAGATCAGATGGCTTCTGAAGAAGCCATCTGATCAGGATCTACACTGTTTGGAATTCAGTTTATGAATTTGTAGCAATAAATTACATCAAGTAATTTGATTGGTTGACAGACAGAAATGGGTGTGGCTTAAATGAATATTCAGCAAGATAAGGGTTAAACCTGCCCGGTATATTTGTGATATGAGTCTCATCATGCAAGAATTTATATTCAGACATGCACACACAGTGAAGACAGTCTGTGCATCCACTCAGTATGAACAAAGCTTTCCCCGTCTGCCTAGTTAGCTTGAAGATTAGAGTGGTCAGTACATTGCCCAACAGAGACTCTGATCTAACCATAGGAAGATGCAGGCTGATCTAAATGTTTAGTGGGTACACATATCCGAAGACACTTCTACATGTGGCATAGCTCTATTTTGTTGGATAATGGAAGTGTGTGAAGAGCTTTAGTTTCATTTCTTTCAGTGACTCAAGAAGGGAAAGTGTATGCTTGTGGAGAGGCTACCAATGGAAGGCTGGGGCTGGGTATAACAGGAGGGACTGTTCAAGTACCTAGACAGTTATCTGCCCTTAGTCAGTATGTGATAAAGAAGATTGCTGTTCATTCAGGTATGCCTTCAAAAATATATATATATATCTCCATAATTGGATCCTATACCTAATATCGGTGTACATGTAATAAGAATACAGTCATATCATGGTCAACTGACCCTATATGAGAATATAAGAATCTTATATGGGTGTGAGGGGTGGATGGAAAAATCCCGTCCCGAGGGTCACTGTCCCGCATCACGAGGCTTGCCGAGTGATATCGGACAGTGATCCCGAGGGACTGATTTTTCTATCCATCCCTCACCCCATATAGGATTCTTTTTCTTGCATACCTCTCATTTCTTAGCGTGGATTTTTAATGCTGCAGTCACTTCGAGTACTGACGTTTGCCATATTGTGATGAGACTACATGGATGTTTCGTGACGTCACGTAAAGTGCTGTTACGTCACCATAACAACGGCGCATCTGAGGTCGTAATGAACCAGTGCATTTATCAAACACGCGATTATATTCGATTTTGGGTCGGAACATCAGAGTCAGAACATAAATTTCTATCTCAGGGTAAAATCACAGATTGCCTTGTCTGGTGTGCAAGAAATTCTAATGCAGCACTCCTATATAGGCAATGCAATGGAAGTGGGATTTATCTGCCCCTAGTCAGTATGTGATAAAGAACATCACGAAAACACGCCTATATAAACTTTGACCCCCTCAAACCCCACATTTATATAGTAAAACTTGGGTTTACAGGGGTAAACCTTATTTTTCTTATTTCTGCTCATAAATATAGATAGTGGGTACTAATGAGTACCCACAATCAATATTTTGAGCAGAAATAAGAAAAATATCACAATATTTCATCTAAAAATTTCGATTTTTTCGGAGGTAAAGTTTACAATGTATTTATATAGGCGTGTTTTCATAATCGATAGCTGTTCATTCAGGTAAGACTTCAAAAATATATATCCCTATAATTAGAAGCTATACCTTGCATGGCAGAGAAATATCTGTACATGTAGTTGGGAATACAGCTATACCATTGTATACTGACACTTTATGAGAAAATAGATTTTGATTTAGCTTGCAATAATACATATTTGCCTGTTGCACTTAGTTCTATTATGTATTGAAACATCAATCCATCCATCCTGGTTCTATATGCAGTGAAATGCCGCTATTAAGACCAGCTAAAACCATTACGAATACACGCCTATGCAAATACATTGACTACTTTACCGCCGAAAAATCAAAAATTATATGATGAAAAATTGTGATATTTTTCTTATGTCTGCTCAAAATATAGATTGTGGATACTCGTTAGAACCGCCTCAATGAGGCGGTTCTAACGAGTACCCACAATCTATATTTTAGAGCAGACATAAGAAAAATAAGGTTCACCACTGTAAACCCCAGTTTTACTATATAAAAGTGGGGTTCAAGGGGGTCAAAATTATATAGGCGTGTTTTCGTGATGTAAGGCTAATTCTTCTTCTAGAAACATATACATGTGTAAACGATTTCATTTATGTTGTCTGTGTGTTTCCTATGCTCAGTGCCCTTTAGTAAGAGACCACCATTGGAACTGTTCAAAAGTGACCCTAAAGGCCACTTTTGAACAGTTCCAAAGGTGGTCTTAAAATAGGAATTTTACTATATACTTACAGAAATGGAGTCGGAAAAATTCTGAGTGATTTTACCATAAATATATGTGTGTAATAAGTTTTGTTTTGTTTGATTTGGGGTTTAACGTCACCGTCAACACTGTACAGGTCATTTTGGAGATGTTGCTTCCAATTTTGTGGGACTTTTACCCGACATTGAGATGAAATGACATCTCAAGCCCTGTCACCCAATGAAACCAATAGGGTTTATTAGCATGAACAGTCCACCTCGCACTGCGGTTCCTGGACAGGCTCAGATACTCTAAGCGGTTTACCAGTACTAGTCTGCGGGCCAGATTCAGCTCTGCTTGGAAGCATCATGCAGCCCATATATTTCTTCAAGCCCCTATGGGCGGGGGCCGGTGTGTTTGTTTGTATGTATTGGAGTCTAACGGCCCAGTCAACACTATTTAGGTCATTTTTGAGCCGGTCAGTTTACCTATCAACACTTTCCTGGGCAGGCTTATACGTAAGTGGTTAACCAGTACAGTGCACATGCTTTCGCCAGAAACAGACAACTGCCCTTCTTGAATCAGCGGAAGGGAGAGAATGACCGTAGAAAAGATTTCATGATCAATCTCCACGAAAGAATGTTGCTGACCCCTTCGGGAGTCGAACCCGCATCCTCCTGATCACCAGTCAGGCGCGCATCCGACTGAGCCACTGAGGCCGGCAGGGCCGGTGTGTAATAAGAGGAGACAAAAATGGTCAAGCTTGGTTTAGCAGGAAATCATAACTAGACCATCCAAGTGATACCACTGGGCTCTTTTCTATGGTCATTCTTTTCCTTCTGCTTTTCATGAAGGGCAGTTGTCAGTTTCTGGTGAAAGAATGTGCACTGTACTGGTTAACCATTAACTATAAGCCTTCCCAGGCGAAGTGTGCTCAAGTAAACTGACCAGCTCAATATAACCTAAATAGTGTTGACTGAGACATTAAACTCCAAACAAACAAAGAAAACCATGTTGCTGTTAACCCATTGTATACTAGTGGACTATTTCATTGCTGTATGTTAGACAAGTCCATTTGTCATATAATGGGTGTCAGGCATATTTTTTCGCTTTTTATTCTATTTTTGACAGAAAATTCTGTTAGCAAATAGTGCAGGCCCTGATCAGGCGTCTGATCTGGACCTGCACTGTTTGCCAAGGTACCCCTTTAGGGGTTTTTAGCATAAAATAAACGAGTTAACCTTTACCCTGCTGTAGGCGACAAGCCCTATCTTTGCAAACAGTGTAGATTCAGATCAGATTGCTTCTGAAGAAGCCATCTGATCAGGATCTACACTGTTTGACATTCAGTTTAAGAATTTGTAGGAATAAATTACATCAAGTAATCTGATTGGTTCAAAGTCAGAAATGGGTGTGGCTAAATTGAATATTCAGCAGGTTAAAGGTTAAAGCTGTCATATACACCTGACCTGCTGCTGTAATTACAATAAAATTGGGCACTTATATTCTTTATAGCCCAAAATTTCAGCAAAACAGCTTCGCTGCATGTATCTGGTAATAGATGAATTTATTGTACTGAAGAAATGGTCGACAATGGAGAACAGTCTGATACGGGTTTACACTGTTTGCTTAGGACACAACTGTTCCACTTTATGGAGTTGTTACAGTACTGCTTGAATGTTCTGATACCTGTATTACAGTCTCAGAACTGCTGGCAGACTGTGTCTTTATCCCCACGCTTTTTGAAGAAAAAGTGGGGATATTGTAATTGTCTTCGTCGTCCGTACGTCCGTCCATCCCTCTTACCGGACACTTACTCCCACACTTTTACAGCTAGAAACTTAAAACTTTGGGAACTGATAGGTCTTTGGTCTGAGGAGTGCATAACACTTTCAGAATTTTGATCCTACCCCTAGGGGCCAAGCCAGGGGGTGGGGTGCCCCGGGGTAAAAAATCAGAGTTTTCAGAACCTGGTCATGTGACATATCAAATCGAACGGCATAATGAGTAGAATACATAACAATCAAAATTTGACACCTAGGGTCAGGTTTGAGGTGACCAGAGGTCAAAAACTTGGATTTTCACCCCCATAACCCCCTTTTTAACGATTACCGGATAACTCCTCCTACGCCGTTTCAGATAGAAACATGAAACTTTGGGAACTGATAGGTCTTTGGTCTGAGGAGTGCATGACACTTTCAGAATTTTGATCCTACCCCTAGGGGCCAGGCCAGGGGGTGGGGTGCCCCGGAGGTAAAAAATCAGAGTTTTTAGAACCTGGTCGTGTGACATATCAAATCGAATGGCATAATGAGTAGAATACATAACAATCAAAATTTGACACCTAGGGTCAGGTTTGAGGTCACCAGAGGTCAAAAACTTGGATTTTCACCCTCATAACCCCCTTTTTAGCTCACCTGAGCAGGTAGTGCTCATGGTGAGCTATTGTGATCAGTCAATGTCCGTCGTGCATCGTGCGTCGTGTGTCGTGCGGCGTCAACAATTTGCTTTAAATGCTAACTCCTCCTAAACCCTTGAGCCAATTTCAAAAACTTTATAGGAATATTGCTCAGGTGACCCTCTACAAAAATAGCTAAAATTGTTCCGCTCCACTGAACAAGATGGCCACCAGAGCTAAAAATAGAAAAATCTTTAAACGACAACTTCTCCTGTACCTTAAGGCCAATTTCATTCAAACTTTATAGGAGTGTTGCTTAGGTGACCCTCTTCCAAAATAGCTAAAATGTTTCCGCTCCGGTGAACAAAATGGCCACCAGAGCTAAAAATAGAAAATTCTTTAAACGACAACTCCTCCTGTACCCTTCGGAATTTTGATCCTACCCCTAAGGGCCAAGCCAGGGGGTGGGATGCCCCGGGGGTAAAAAATCAAAGTTTTCAGAACCTGGTCGTGTGACATATCAAATCGGACAGCATAATGAGTAGAATACATAACAATCAAAATTTGACCCCTAGGGTCAGGTTTGAGGTCACCAGAGGTCAAAAACTTGGATTTTCACCCCCATAACCCCCTTTTTAACGATTACCGGATAACTCCTCCTACGCCGTTTCAGATAGAAACATGAAACTTTGGGAACTGATAGGTCTTTGGTCTGAGGAGTGCATGACACTTTCAGAATTTTGATCCTACCCCTAGGGGCCAGGCCAGGGGGTGGGGTGCCCCGGGGGTAAAAAATCAGAGTTTTTAGAACCTGGTTGTGTGACATATCAAATCGAATGGCATAATGAGTAGAATACATAACAATCAAAATTTGACACCTAGGGTCAGGTTTGAGGTCACCAGAGGTCAAAAACTTGGATTTTCACCCTCATAACCCCCTTTTTAGCTCACCTGAGCACGAAGTGCTCATGGTGAGCTATTGTGATCAGTCAATGTCCGTCGTGCGTCGTGTGTCGTGCGGCGTCAACAATTTGCTTTAAATGCTAACTCCTCCTAAACCCTTGAGCCAATTTCAAAAACTTTATAGGAATATTGCTCAGGTGACCCTCTACAAAAATAGCTAAAATTGTTCCGCTCCGCTGAACAAGATGGCCACCAGAGCTAAAAATAGAAAAATCTTTAAACGACAACTTCTCCTGTACCTTAAGGCCAATTTCATTCAAACTTTATAGGAGTGTTGCTTAGGTGACCCTCTTCCAAAATAGCTAAAATGTTTCCGCTCCGGTGAACAAAATGGCCACCAGAGCTAAAATAGAAAATTCTTTAAACGACAACTCCTCCTGTACCCTTGGGCCAAATTAATTCAAACTTCATAGGAATGTTGCTTAGGTGACTCTCTACTAAAATAGCTAATATGGTATTGCGCTGATGAGCAAAATGGCCGCCATAGCTAAAAATAGAAAAACATCGTAAATTTGCTTCAAAGACAAACTCCTCCTCAACCCTTGGGCCAATTTGATTCAAACTTCACAGGAATGTTGCCCAAATGACTCCCTACCAAAATAGCTAAAATCGTTGTGCTCTGACAAACAAGATGGCCGCCAGAGCTAAAAATAGAAAAAATCTTTTAAATGACAATTCCTCCTGTGACCTTGGGCCAATTTTATTCAAACTTCATAGGAATGTTGCTTAGGTGACCAGCTACCAAAATAGCTGAAAAGATTGTGCTCTGATGAGCAAAATGGCCGCCATCGCAAAAAATAGAAAAACATCGTTAATTTGCTTCAAACACGAACTCCACCTTAACCCTTGGGCCAATTTGATTCAAACATCACAGGAATGTTATGTAGGTGACTCCCTAAAGAAATAGCTAAAATCATTCCGCTCTGACTAACAAGATGGCCGCCAGAGCTAAAAACAGAAAAATTCTTCAAACGACTACTCCTCCTTTACCATTGGGACAATTTTATTCAAAAGTCATAGGAATGTTGCTTAGATGACCCACTACCAAAATAGCTAAAACGTTTTCGCTCTGATGAGCAAAATGGCCGCCATAGCTAAAAACAGAAAAACTTTGTAAATTTACGTCAAAACGCGAACTCCTCCTTAACCCTTGGGCCAATTTGATTCAAACTTCACAGGAATGTTAGTTAGATGACTCCCTACCAAAATAGCTAAAATCGTTCAACGCGGCTAACAAGATGGCCGCCAGAGCTAAAAATAGAAAAAATCTTCAAACGACAACTCCTCCTTACCCCTTGGGTCAATTTGATTCAAACTTCACATGAATATTATGTCGCTGACTCCCTACCAAAATAGCTAAAATTGTTCCTCTCTGACTAAAAAGATGGCCGCCAGAGCTAAAAATAGAAAAATTCTTCAAACGACAATTCCTCCTCATCCCTTGTGCCAATTTGATTCAAAACTTCACAGGAATATTATGTCGTTGACCCTCTACCATATTAGCTAAAATGATCCTGCTCTGATGAACAAAATGGCCACCAGAGCTAAAAATAGAAAAACATTGTAAATTGGCTTCAAACTTCACAGGAATGTTGCCCAGGTGACTCCCTACCAAAATAGTTAAAATCATTCCACTCTGATAAACAAGATGGCCACCAGGGCTAAAAATAGAAAAAAATCTTCTAACGGCCGCACTGGGGCCGACCAGTTAAATACATGGGCTTGTATAGGAAAATCCTTTAAAAATCTTCTTCTCTGAAACCGTAGGGCCCAGGTCTTTGATATTTGGTATGAAGCTTCATCTAGTGGACCTCTACCAAGATTATTCAAATTGTAGCCCCGGGGCCAAAAATGCCCCTGCCACAGGGCCCACTGGTTTTACATAGGCTTATATAGGGAAAACCTTAAAAAATCTTCTTGTCTGATTTCAGAAGGCCCAGGTCTTTGATATGTGGTATGAAGCTTCACCTAGTGAACCTCTACTAAGATTGTTCAAATTATAGCCCTGGGGCTAAATATACCCCAGCGCCGGGGACTACCAAGATTTTTTAAATCACAGAGTTGGGGCCAAAAATTGCCCCACCCTCGGACACGCATGTACATATCTTAACTCAGGTGAGCGAATTAGGACCATCATGGTCCTCTTGTTAATGATTACCAGATAACTCCTCCTACGCCGTTTCAGATAGAAACATGAAACTTTGGGAACTGATAGATCTTTTGTCTGAGGAGTGCATGACACTTTCGGAATTTTGATCTTAAGATTGGGTGGGAGTTGCAATTGAGAACTTATATAGTGGCGTATCTTTAAATAAGCGTGGGGATATGTGTTGGCTTGCCATCGACTGCGCGATTCTAGTTAAAATTGTCTTTAATTGTTCGAGTCACATGTGAGATGCCAGTTTCAGCAATTCTAGCTTTCCCCCACCTCTAATTAGTGATTGATTGTATATAAGACAAATAATCTTGAAAAGGCCATAAAAGCAAGATGAAAAAAACAACAACAAAGAGCTCTTAACCCTTGTGTTGTCTAAATTTCAGGAGGTCGTCACTCTCTGGCACTGACTGTAGATGGTAAAGTGTTCTCCTGGGGAGAGGGTGAAGATGGGAAACTCGGACACTACAGCAGGATGTAAGTTTAATTTTATCAACCCTAGGTCTAATTCCAGATGGATCATGTATTCATACAGTCATTAAAACATTACAAATACACATAAACCTCTTTATAAAACTGTTCATTATAGCGTAGTTTTGGATATATAAGTTTAAAGTTGGATGTGTAGTCTATCATAGCTCCAGATAAGTTGCTTTTTCATCCGAAAAGTACTGATATTTTTCTTATTTCTGCATGAAAACATATGTTGTGTGTACTCATTAAAAGCCCCCTCATCACGCTTCTAATGAGTACCAGCAAAGTTTCATGCAGAAATAAGAAAAAATATATGTGGATGCCCCCTCGTATCTGGGGCTTTGTATAAATTATGCAGGTAGTCATTTTTCCTTATAAGCTATACAGTCGAACTTTGATGGCTCGAACACCTTTGGGACCACGAAATTCTGTTCAAGACAGGGGTAGTTTGAGCCACTGAGGGTTACTGCAAGGAGGTCTAAAGGGGATAGTTTGGGGCTTCTTTTCATTGTTATTAAACATAAATGTATGCTGTGTGTACTCATCAGAATTGCCTCGGTGAGGCAATTCTAATGAGTACACACAGCATACATTTGCAAGTATGCTGTGTGAACTCATCAGAATCGCCTCGGTGAGGCGATTCTAATGAGTACACACAGCATAAATTTGCAAGATAAGGAACCAAAATAGCCTAAATTTTCCCCTTACTATTTCATATGCAGCAAAATTCCCTAGGAACTCAAGAAAGGGTTCGACTCAGCCATGGTAAACGAGCCAGCGGTGTTCGAGCCATTGAAGTTCTACTGTATATGTTTGCTTAACACAGTTGTTTTCCTTACATGTTTACTACAGCAGTGTTATGTAAAAAAGTTTGTTTCCTACTCTAATGATCCTAAGTATTGGGACAGATAGGCCTGAGCAAACAGTGCAGACCCAGATCAGACTGCTCATGAAGCTGCGTTGAAGGAGCATTCTACTCAGGGTCTACACTGTTTGTCATTTTATCTGCACTTCTTGGACTCCTTGCTGGATTGTGAAACAAATTAGTTTAAATTTTAGGAGATTTACAGCAAGTCCTAAATCTGTCCAAATGTTTAGGAATTTGACTGTATTGTCTATTGAATGTTGAATTATTACACTATCAATTTACTAGATAAGACAAACGAGATAAACTACAGTGGAACTTTGATGGCTCGAACACTGATGGCTCGTTTACCATGGATGTGTCGAACCCATTATTAAGCCCTAGCGAAATCCTCTACATAAGACATAGTGGGGGATAATTAAGGAGAATTTAGTCTTTTATCTTGCAAATGTATGCTGTGTGTACTCATTAGAACCGCCTCGATGAGGCGATTCTAATGAGTACACACAGCATACATTTTCATTATAGAACACTGCAAAGATGTCTAAAAGTATCTCGTTATGCCTCCTAACAGTAACCTCAGTGGCTTGAACTACCACTATCTCGAACAGATTTTCGAGGTCCCAAAGGTGTTCGAGCCATTGAAGTTCGACTGTATACTCTTGTGCTGTTGTATTGTGGGATTTGTAAACCAGAGGGACCCTGGTAGGTCTAGGTGTTAGCTTACGAAATCTCTACCGGGGGTAAGTTTGGGACAAATATTTATTGTGCATGATTCCATTGAAAAATGGCATTGTATGTAGAATTTCACCCTTGAATAATGTGAAAAGTTGGCAGGTATGTTAAAGAAAGATAAAAGCCTTGATAGTGCAGTGGTTAACGCGTTCGACTCATGATAGAGGTTGTGCGTTCGAATCCGGCACCCGGTATCAAGGTGTGTCCTTGGGCAAGACACTTAATGGCACTGCCTCACTCCACCCAGGTGTAAATGGGTAGCAGTGGTGTAGTAGTCACTGCCTCTCTCTCTCGCACGTGAACACATTCGGGATGAGTGTTCGAGAGGGATTAAATAAGCTTGAAGCTTCCATCGCAATCGAACTAAAATAAATTAGTATAAACTAAAGAAAGATTTACATTTGATATTTTTCAGGAACTGTGATAAACCTCGTCTAATAGAGGCCCTAAAATCTAAGCGTGTACGAGACATAGCATGTGGTAGTTCCCACAGTGCTGCTATCACATCTAATGGAGATCTGTACACCTGGGGTCTGGGAGACTATGGAAGACTGGGGCATGGGGATAATACAACACAGCTTAAACCAAAACAGGTGAGTAGTTATGGTTGGATTTTATCCTCTAAGGCACAAGCTACTTTCTAGAGTAGATAACATTGTAAATTTCTTATTATTTCGCTCAGATAATCAGGCTTGACATTTCATGTGAATTGTCTATAGACAATTCACATGAAATGTCAAGCCTTATTCTCAAGGAAAACTAAAAAAAAGTATTTGGAAAGGCCAGTGGCCATAGTGGTGATTGACCCCTTTAAGGGTAAACACCAGTGTCACAAGCCTTTGTTAAACAGAATTGTTGAAAGTTGTTGGGTTTTACTCAATGTCATAATAATGCAGTGTAGTTATATGCCTTCCATAATACTTGTAGTGTTGAAAAGCACAGGCCTCTGTGGCCTAGTGGATAAGAGCGTCGGCTCTTTATCATTAGGTCACTCCCTGCTACGGTTTGCACCTTGCTCAGGTAATTTGAGACGTCAAGTTGTGCATCGGAAGGTCAGGTGGTTTTCTCTGTGTACTCCAGCTTTTGCCCAACACTAATTAATGATCAGCTCAAAATAGGTGAAATAATCTTGAATGGGCAGAAAAACTAAAAAAAAAAGTGTTAAAAAGGATTGTTCTGTACACCGAAAATGCTCAGTATTTCAGCTGAGACAGGTCTTATAATTTGTGCTATCTGCAAGAAAATAGAGTTTTCTTTACACCTGTGCGGTCTGATATGATACTTGGTTGTGTTTAGGGCAGAAATAAGAAAATAAGGTTTACCCCTGTAAACCCCAGATTAACTATATAAAAGTGGGGTTCAAGGGGGTCAAAATTATAAAGGCGTGTTTTCGTGATGACTATATTTTTATGTGATGTTAATCATTTTTGCTGCTAAATTTATACGTACCTTTGTTTCCTGTTCACAAAACATAAAATCTTTCAGTATTATTGATTTTAATCAATGTATGTATATTCTTGTTCTAGATTAAGGACCTTGCAGGCCAGCGAGTAATCCAGGTAGCCTGTGGCAGCAGAGATGCCCAAACTCTGGCTCTTACTGATGATGGGCTTGTCTACTCTTGGGGTGATGGAGACTTTGGGAAGCTGGGTCGAGGTGGCAGTGAGGGTTGTAATGTTCCCAGGGAGGTTGACAGGCTGAAGGGACTAGGGGTGTGTCAGATAGAATGTGGTGCTCAGTTCTCATTGGCTAGAACAAAGTCGGGGCAAGTCTGGACCTGGTGAGTTCAGGGCCCAGTTGTTCAAAGCATCGTTAGCTTAATGAGCTCGTACTTCAAGAATGAAAAGCGCTTATATACTCATTTATATATCAGATGAAAAGGCTGCATCGCCCAGTATTTCTGTATAGCTAAGAGCACAACCGGATTTGGAAGTTTTAGCTATTTAGCTCTCTCTGGGCCTACCTGCACATCATGAAAACACACCTATATAATTTTTATCCCCTTGAACCCCACTTTAATATAGTAAAACTGGGGTTTACCAAAGTAAACTTTATTTTTCTTATTTCTGCTCTAAAATATAGATTGTGGATATTGGTTAGAACCCCCTCAATCTATATTTTGAGCAGAAATAAGAAAAATATTACAATTTTTCATCTTAAAATGTTCATTTTTTCGGTGATTTAGGATACAATGTATTTGTATGGGCGTGTTTTCGTAATGAAATATAAATCAGGGGCCAGTTGTTCAAAACTAACGATGTTGTTAGTTAACTTATCGTTAAAACTTTGATTGTTTATTATGGCAAATATTCTAATATTTTTGCTGAAAAAATGTGAGCAGCTTTTGCATACACAAAAGCTGCTCACATTTTTTCAGCAAAAATACCAAAATTTACAATATTGTTCTTGCTAGAAGAGTTAACAATATGACCACTACAGGGCGTCAAGTTACCTATATTTACCTATATTTTCCTATATTTCAGGCCATTACCTATAATAACCTATAAAATCCTATATTTTACCAAAATACCTATAAATACCTATAATTTGGAATTTGTGTAAGCAAGGAAAACAAAGTTTCTAAAGAATCTTTGACAGGAGATGTTTTCTTTAATATTTGAGCTTAGTAAGCTTTTTCCTTTAGGAATTTGTATTTTTTTTTGTTGTAGCAACCCAGTCCAGCCCAGCTTTTGGAAAGCTTTAGCTAGTGGAAGTTCGGCTATTTTTCAAATTTGAAATGTTCCATTTTGTTTTTACTATTGTTTCTTTATGAATACTAAACAAGTTTTTGCCGTTTTTTTAGCAGGCGAGCTATTGTGATCAGTCACCATCCACCGTCTTCCCCCATCCGTGCGTCCATCTGTCCCTCCACAATTCTTTCAAATGACATCTCCTAAGCCCCTGAATAGATTTTGACCAAACTTGACAGAAACCATCTTTGGGTGGTCCTCTCTCAAAGTTGTTCAACGAATTTCAGTCCAAGCTGAATTCTCACAGGCTAGTGTAGTTTATATTTTCTTGTCCTTTGGGATCATTGATTCCATTGTGGAATTTTGGAAATATTTGAGGGTCACTGATGAGGCCTAAATGGCCGAAACTAGCTAGTTTGGCCCAGAAAACATGTACACTCCATATTTTCCAGTTCTGTTGTGTATTCCTTGCTTCCAAAGGAAAACCCTTTCTAGAACATATTTGACGTCACTACAGCTGTTGTCTGGGAATGTGTGGCGGCCGTAAAAAGTCTTCCTGCTCTACATCATAATGTAGTTTATATTTTCTTGTCCTTTGGGCTCATTGATTCTATTGTGGAATTCTAAAAATATTTGAGGGTCACTGATGAGGCCTAAATGGCCAAAACTAGCTAGTCTGGCCCAGAAAACCTGTACACTCCATATTTTCCAGTTCTGTCATGTACTCCTTGCTTCCAAAGGAAAACCCTTTCTAGAACATATTTGTATGAAATCAAGTTCCAGTATTTCTGCAGAAATATTGTGACAGGATTCTGACATGAAACCTGTATGAAAAATTTTCAAATAGAAGTTCCACATAGAATTTTCACTTAAATTTTGTATTTGAGTCGGGATTCAGGTGGGAATCAGTGTGGAAAAGCTTGGAAAATATTTAAATTAGCAGGAAAATTGATCCAGGAAGCCTGTAGAAAAAAAACGGACAGGATTCCTGTATAAATTACTGACAGGATTCCGTCATGGTTCCTGTGTGAATTATTGGCAGGATTCCTGAATGAATTATTGACAGGATTTCTGCCTGAGCTTGTGACAGTATTACTGTCTGTATATTCCTGCAGGGTTCTTGCTAATTTAAATATTTGGCCCAGTTTCATTAACGTAACACAATCATCTTTACATACACTTTAATCATTTGGAGTTTTTATCTATACACAATAAGGAAGGAATATACTTGTGCTGGAAAAGAACATACAAAACCTTGCATTCTACTTATATGTAAACTTTCATGTAACTCTTGAATTTGAATCCTTGATTTTCCAAAGATTCATTGTGATCTGATAACTTCAGTCTGCAAACACATACATAAATATGTGGGTGGGGTGCAATCTTTGCAGTTTGCAAACATAAAACTTTTGACACCCCACTAGTTAAGCATTTAATCAATTTAAAACACTGTTAATCTAAAATACTAAAAGTGACTCACAGTGTCTTCCAAAATATAGTTGGAAATCCTTAGAACAGCTTTATACTTGTAAAGTTGTAAAGCAACACTCAAAGCTAGCTATCATCCCTGATGCCTTTGAATGTATTATAGGGAGTGCTTCCGCCAAAATAATATGTTTCAAGAAATGATTTTGCTCTGTTTTCATGCCAGACTTTTAAACAGAGATTTGGTTAACATTTTCATGTAGAATTTCTGTTACGATCTGGCCATTTTCCTTGTGAAATCTGTAACCAAATTCCATGTACTGCTAGAGTCAGACAGGAAAAAGAGTTCCACAATGATTTCTGTAACTGTCCACAAAGACTCCATGTGGAATCATGTCTGAAAGTTTTCGGGTGGTTGCCACAGCACACAAAAATAGGGGAAAATAAGAAAAAAGCCTTTAAAAATCTTCTTGTCTGAAACCAGAAGGCCCAGGTCTTTGATATTTGGTATGAAGCTTCATCTAGTGGGTCTCTACCAAGATTGTTCAAATTATAGCCCTAGGGCCAAAACTGGCTCTGCCCTAGGGCCCACTGGTTTTACATAGGCTTAAATAGGGATAACCTTAAAAAATCTTCTTGTCTGAAACCAGAAGGCTCAGGCTTTGATATTTGGTATGGTGCTTTGTATAGTGGACCTTGACCAAGATTGTGCAAATTATAGCCCTGGGACCAAAAATGGACCCTCCACGCGTCCTACTTGTTACACTATGGATCACGTGAGCAATCTAGGGCCATCAAGGCCCTCTTGTTTAACGGGAAGAATGTCCCATGTTTTGATTCTGCCTAAATTATCAGATAGACACATCTCTTGTTCCAAGAAATAGATAAGGTGGTTATCTGATGATATTTAAGTAGATCACTCAGTTCTGTATAAAAAATACATTGAAGGCATTCATTTGAATCACCTACTAAGGACAGCTTTTTATGGAGATTAATTAAAGATTTTTTCCTTAATTATAACCAGCTGACCACCTTATCTATTTCTATATGTTGTATTATTAATACAGTCGAACTTCGGTGGCTCGAACTCGCCGGGACCGCCGAAAAAAGTTCGAGCCATCGGTAGTTCGAGCCATTGGAGTCCAACTCGGCAAGATCAATCTTTTTGTACTATGATTTTTTATCATACCTGCGGCGATTTTGGTGACTTCCTGTAAATTTATCGGTCATAATTTAAGCCACATAGTATACCTTTCGCACTTTCAGGGAGATAAGAAAATACAACAATAATAAATCTTTTAGCCCAGGGTTATTATAGGTATTTCCAAAAAACTTAATTTGACACCTTCTCAACAATAATCCCTTGACCTGTTGATCAAAGGGAACTTGCCAATCAAGTACACCTGTGTTATGTTCAAAGCTGTTTCGGCAAGACGCTTTGTCAATATCAAAGCATCTTGCCGAATATCAAAGCATCTTGCATCTGATCTTGCGCCTGCGTGACTTGATTGATAAAATTGGATTTTTTAAAAAGGTAATTAGTGCGAGCCATCGTTGGGATTTTACATAGAAAATGCACTCTAGGGACCAGGCTTAGAGTTCGAGGGTTCGAGCCATCGTGGTTCGAGCCAAGGGTGGCATGTTTAGTTAAAATGAATAGGGATTTTGCCGGGACTGAAAAGTCAGTTCGACCCAAACGTGGTGTTCGAGCCTACCGAGTTCGACCCATCGAAGTTCGACTGTAAAAGAGAGAGCTGGTAGGTGGTGGTGGTGGTTAAAAAATTCAAATCTGGCTTGTTTTCTTCAGTGTAGGCAACCTATAATATCCTATATTTCTGGCCGCTAGATACCTCAAGATCCACACTGTTTACTTGTATTCAAAAGTATGTTCGAAAAATATGCAAGAATATGCAGCAGACAACATGAACAGATGGCATTTTGAGATGCAGTTTTTCATGTCATCTTAAGGGTTAAAAGCTTTTTTAAAGCTTTTGCATTGCAACAAAAATAAGTAAAAAAATCCAATCTTCAGAATTGACATAAGAAGCCAATGTTAGATGTGGAGTGTAATTTTGCATAATGTTTTTCAGGGGAAAAGGAGACTACTTTCGATTAGGTCATGGTTCAGATGCCCATGTAAGGAAACCTAGCCTAGTGGAGGGGTTGGTGGGTAAGAAGATAGTACATGTAGCAGTTGGTGCCCTCCATTGTCTGGCAGTCACAGATAGTGGTCAGGTGAGTGAAGAGATTGAATATTTTGAATAGATTGAGAAACTACATGTAGAAATAAGCAGCAGTTGAAAGAGTTCCAGATTTAACCTAAGTATTGGGAAACCTCAACTCCTTACTGCACTTGTTTTAAAACTTGAACAAGTACCATTAACTAGCCGATTTTATGTCTGAAAATAGCTTGGTGAGTGGCAAACAGTGTAGACCTGATGAGATGCCGCATTCACGGCATCTCATCTGTGTCTACACTGTTTGCGCAGGCTTGTCTGTCCCAATACACTGTAAATAGAGTATTTATGATCAAAATTATCCAGCTGAAGTTGTAGTTTTCTTTAATTCAACATTCTTTTGGATTTAAGAAAAAACAAGAAGAAAATATTGACTTACAGCCCTCTTAAGATATTAGACTATGTTATTATTTCTTGACAAAGGGTTTGACTTTTCATTCAGATTACATGAAAATCTGGATGTAATGTTTTCAAGAAATTATTTCTGCACGACTTGAAATTTCAGTGCAATGAATCTTAGTAAAATGAGCCATGACTAGTGAAAAATCTATCTTCAGACATGCACACATCACCAGAACAAATCTGTGAAATAAACACCCCACTAAAGCCCACTTTGTTTGTAAAAAAAAAATACTGCGCTTTACTTTGGTATACACTATTTTCTTATTTTTGCTCCAAGACATAGGTTATGGGTACCCGTTAGAGCCGCCTCAATGAGGCACTTTAACGATCACCCATAACCTATTTTTCGTTAGAAGCGCCTTAATGAGTTGATTCTAACGAGCAACCACAACCTATGTTTGCAGTATAAATAAGAAAAAGTATCACATATTTTCATCAGAAAAGTTACCACTTTGGAGATAGAAATATGTTCTATGAAAGGGTTATCCTTTGGAAGCAAGGAATACCCCACAGAACTGAAAAATGTGGAGTGTGCATGTTTTCTGGGCCAGACTAGCTAGTTTCGGCCAATTAGGCCTCATCAGTGACCCTCAAATATTTTCTAACTTCCACAATGGAATCAGTGATCCCAAAGGACGAGAAAATTTAAAGTACATTGTTGACTGCATTATGTCACATGGATGTGTAATCCTACTGAGTAAAATCCAAGATCAGCCTACAGATCCACACTTTGATCACAGATCCACATGTGGATCAGAATATTCATCATGCTCTAAATGAATGTTATATCTGAGTGGGCACTCATGCTGATTTAATTCTTTGGCTTTGTGCACATTTGAAGTTACATTTCCCAAGGACATGGCTGAAATATCAAGCTCTGTTTTTGTCATACCTGCTTCAAGCACAGGAGGCTGGTTTTCTATCTGTCCATTATTTTGTCTGTTCATTCGCCAAGCTGTCAACATTTGTGTCAACCTTAGCTAGCATTCACCCAATTGTTCAAGTCCATTTCTCAACAACTGTAAGAGCTTCATTAACCCTTTACCACTCAGAAAATTAGCAAATATAGTATCTTAACAGAACACTGATATAGGTAAATCAATAATCAATAGTCCATATATGGCTGATAGGCCTGACAGTCTTATCTGAACAGAGATATTGGCATTTTTGTGTGATTTACACCCTTATGTTACAATAATGATTATTTTAGTATTTTCTGTTCATTTGACAATAATTATGTAAATGTAAAGTTTCTAGGAAATTAAATTTTCTTTCCAATGGTACTAAATTTATTATAGTTTCCCTTTGCGTTTTGAAAATATGAAGTGTCAAAGTAAGCAAAATGTATTCTTGAGCAAAAATTTCTGTTTTGGGTTGGTCAGAGAAAGTATTTTTTAACCACCATAGCCCCAGAAAAGAGGGGGTATCCACGTATTATTTTTCTTATTTCAGTACAAAAACATATTTTGTAGGTAATCATTAGGGCATGTCACTGAGGCTCTTCCAACAAGTTTCCATAACATACTTTTTTATGCAGAAATAAGATCATGTTCATAAGTCTGTGAAATGAACATCTATCTGAACCTGGTATACATTATTTTCATTATTTCTGCACCAAGACCAAGGTTGTGGGTACTCGTTAGAACTGCCTCAATCGGCACCCACAACCTATGCTCTGAGTATAAATAAGAAAAATATCAAAGTTTTCAATGGAAAAGTAGCCATTTTGGAGAAATAAAAGAATGTACTATGACCCATGGGTGCGTTTTTTTTATAAAAAAATTCAGTACTTTTGCATAAGATTAAAATAACTTTTACAGCCTATCTATCCTTTTTTGCACCCCCATCCCCAACTTTACTTTTTTTTTTTTTTAAATCAGTGTATCAACCACCCCATAGCCAGCTCACCCCAAAGAACCGTCTCTGTATTTTTATTTATTTTATTTTTTTTTAGCAAAAGATTCGTTTGTTTGATTAGAGGTATAACATCCCCGTCAACACTATTTAGGACATTTTGGAGATGTTACTTCCAATTTGGTGGGACGTTTACCCAACACTGAGGTGAAATGACATCTGATGCGTATGATCATTGTAAAGCGTCTGGTCTGGGTCTGTGCCGTCGCATGTGCTGTCTACAACCCTGTAGACCCTGATCAGACGCCTTATAATAATTGTCTGGGCTCTGATCCTGATCTGCAATGTTTGCACCTTTGTGTTCTGTCTGTTGTCATTCAGACAGACGGGTGGATGACGCCAGGCTGATAGCTACTGGTCTGGGTATGTGCCGTCGCATGTGCTGTCTACAACCCTGTAGACCCTGATCAGACGCCTTATAATAATTTTCTGGGCTCTGATCCCGATCTGCAGTTTGCACCTAGGTGTTCTTCTATAGTCATACAGACAGACGGATGGATGATGCCAGGCTGATCGCTATATCCCCCTAACATGTTCAGACTAGGGATAAAAAAACACCACCGTCGGCGATAAGTCCCTGATCAGACGCCGCATTATTGTTGTGCAGCGTCTTGTCCGGGTCTGCACCGACCCATATGCCGTCTACAAACCTGTAGACCCTCATCAGACGCCGTTTAATAATTGTACAGGTCTGATTTGAATCTGCATTGCTTGCATCTGTCTGTTGTGTCTACGGACGGACGGACGGACATGTGAATGGACGCCAGACTCATGATTTTGTTTGCAGACGGACGGACGGACGGACGGACACCAGGCTGATTGTTATATCCCCGAACCTATTTGGTCGGGATAAAAAATAAAACGCACCGTCGGCGGTCAGACCATGAATAAACGTCGCATGATCATTGTACAGCGTCTGGTCTGGGTCTGTGCCGTCGCATATGCAGTCTACAAACCTGTAGACCCTATCCAGATGCCGCATCATCATTGTGAGGCGTCTGATTCAAATCTGCACTGTTTGCACCTTTGTGTTCTGTCTATTGTTATACAGACAATTGGGTGGCTGATAGCTCTATCCCGCGAACATGTTCAGACTAGGGATAAAAATCACCACCGTTGGTGATTAGTCCCTGATCAGACGACACATTATCGTTGTGCAGCGTCTTGTCCGGGTCTGCGCCGACCCATATGTCGTCTACAAACCTGTAGACCCACATCAGACGCCATTTAATAATTGTACAGGGTCTGATTCGAACCTGCATTGCTTGCATCTGTCTGTTGTGTCTACGGACTGACGGACATGTGAACGGACGCCAGACTCATAATTTTGTTTGCGGACGGACGGATGGACGGATGCCAGGCTGATTGTTTTATCCCCGAACCTATTTGGTCAGGGGATAAAAATAAAACGCACCGTCGGCGGTCAGACCATGATCAGACGTCGTATGATCACTGTACAGCGTCTGCTCTGGGTCTGTGCCGTCGCATATGCCGTCTACAAACCTGTAGACCCTATCCAGACGCCGTATAATAATTGTATGGCGTCTAATTCAAATCTGCACTGTTTGCACCTTTGTGTTCTGTCTTTTGTTATACAGACGGTTAGGTGGATGACGCCACGCTGATCGCTATATCCCCCGTACCTGTTCAGACTAGGGTTAAAAAAACACCACCGTCGGCGATAAGACCCTGATCAGATGCCGCATTGTCGTTGCGCAACGTCTTGTCCGGGTCTGCGCCGTCTCAGATACCGTCTACAAACCTGTAGACCATCATCAGACGCCGTTTAATAATTGTACATCTGATCCGGATCTGCATTGTTTTCATGTCTGTTGCATCTACGGACAAACATATGAACGGACGCCACTCATAATTTTGTGTCTACGATCGGGCGAATGAACGGACGCCAGGCTCCGAACCTGTTCAGACTAGGGATAAAAAACACTGTCGGCGATAAGACCCTGATCAGACGCCGCATTACCGTTGCGCAGGGTCTTGTCCGGGTCTGCGCCGTCTCAGATGCCTTCTTCCAACATGTAGACCCTCGTCAGACGCCGTTCAATAATAGTACGGCGTCTGATCCGGGTCTGCATTGTTTGCATCTGTCTGTTGTGTCTACGGACGGACGGACATTTGGACGGTCGCTATATCCTCCATACCTATACGGTCGCGGAAAATAAAATAAAATGAACCGTCGGCGGTTGGAGCAGAATCAGACGTCGCGGCGATAATTGTGGAGCGTCTGATCCGGGTGCCGTAGCATTATAAGGTCCAAAAACCTGAAGACCCTGATCAGCTGCCACTTATAATTGCATCTGTCTGTCTGTAAAGTGTCGGCGGTGAGACCCTGATCAGATGTCGCAATATTTTTTTTTTGTTGTAGAAATTAATATTCATTAAAGGGGGTGAAACTATTGACCAATGAAAGGCCTTCTACCCATCTGTGGGTTTTATTGCCCTTCCGATGACCACCTGGGTACACTTTTGGGTACTGTTACGTAATTTATTGCGGCTCAATGCTCAGCACGCTCCGGGTGGCATCTGTTGTATAAACATTCCTAGGGTATCATAATCCACAATTAACTAATTATCTTGGACCATAAATCCCATGAAGCTCACTGATTATACAGCGCTAATTGTCTCTACATAAATCATGCAAATCATGCGCGACCGACACACAAATAGTGCGTCATTCAGTAGTTCAACCCAGTAATTTTCCATTACGGTCAGGCAAGGTCATCGTGATTCAGTAGAAGAAACCCCTGGTGTGTTTGGTTGCAAATTACACAAAAACTTTGTATAGAAACATATTTGTTTTTTTTGCAAATATTGTTGGCAAAAGACCAAACTTAACATTAATAAACATCCGGCCTTTTTATATTTAGGAAAAAGGTAAAAATAACGTGATTGATTTTGAGACATGGGCAAACACGTATTTGTTCAAATGGCGACACACGGGAATATACGTATCTGTATGTTAATCGATAAAGACGTAAATATACGGGTTTGAGTGGTAATGGATAGAGTTGGGAAAATACGTATCTGAGTGGTAAAGGGTTAATGATACTTGGTACAAACTTGTAGCTAGGGATGGCAACTGTAATGCAAGTATCCATATTTGACCTTGACCTACATTTTATGGTTCACTGAATTGGGAATTGTTGGATCAACCTCAGCATTCACCCTAATGTTCAAGTCCATTTCTCAAGCTTCATTAATGATTTTTTTTTTTTTTTTGGTTTTGGTTTTACGGCCCTTTCAAGATTATTTCACTCATATCGAGCCGATCGTTAATCAGAGGTGGGCAAAAACCGGAGTACCCGGAGAAAAACCACCTGACCTTCTGTAGCAGAACTTGGCTTCATTAATGATACTTGGTACGAACTTGCATCTGGGGATGGCAACATCATGCAAGCATCCATGTTTGATCTTGACCTACATTTTATGTTTTGGTGACTTTGTGCCCAGACAGGCGCAGCATGAAAAACCTAGCAAAACAATGCAAATGTGCCAAAGCTACTCACTTTTTTCAACAAAAATACTACTGTTTTTTGTGCATCAAAAGATAAGATGTTTTGAGAATACATTTATTTATTAGCATAAATTATTGCTTTGAACAACTGGGCACAATTCAAAGAAAAGAAAAAAAAAGAAAATTATGTTTCTATATTTACAGGTGTATGCCTGGGGTGACAATGATCATGGACAGCAGGGAAACAGCACCACCACTGTGAACAGGAAACCAGCCCTGGTCCATGGTCTAGAGGGCTACAAAATCACTAAGGTAGCATGTGGCTCCTCCCATAGTATTGCCTGGGCAACAACTGACATGTCAACACCCACTTCACATGAACCAGTTCTCTTTTCGACTTCCAGGGACCCACTTGGAGCTACAAATCTAGGTAAGATATGAAGGGAATCTTGAAATAGTTCCAATCTTAAAATAGTGCTTGGGAACATATGACAGGTGTGCAGGCTGATAGGATCTTCATTATTCAAACCTATCTGAAGACACATGTTCGCTTGGTGCAGCCCATATATTATTGAAACAGTCAAAATTGGATAGTAATTTACTATACATGGGTTATCTTAAGTTAAGGTACAATATTTACAGTCTGGGTGCATGGACAGAAAAAAACAACAACAATAGTTAACCTATAGTCTTTCAAAACTAAGGGAGACATAACTGTACTTTTTATTTTAAACTTGATCATGTTTTAGGGAAGTTGCCTTTAGTTGATATTTTACATCTGTCCATAATTTCAATTCTGTCGTTAGCCCTTATCTTGCTGTTCACGACAACCCCTATCTTTGCAAACAGTGTAGATCCAGATCAGATGGCTTCTGAAGGAATCTGTGACAAAAGGTCTCTGTTTTATTTTTAGGTCTACTGGAAAGTAATGCTGATGAGACAACACCAAGTCCTTCACCAGCAACACCAAGTAAATCAGCTAGACCATCTCTTGCCAAGATCATACTCTCACAGGATTCTGATGTTGCTAAGCAACAAGCTCTCAGTCATGTGCTTACAGCTCTACAAATAACATATGCCAGGTAAAACATACAGAGGACCCACGCTGTTATAAAGACAGTATTTGTTCCCTGACATCTTACTCACTGTTAGGATAAGGAGTGGTATAATAGGTCATTATAAAGGGCCTTTTTACTAAATTGCTCCAAGAAACAGAAGTTGTGGACATTTGTTAGAATTGCTATACAAATTTCCACAACATTTGTTTCTGTGATTGTAAGATACAGTATTCTTCATTATATCTCCATTAATCTGTCTCATCTTGAGCTAAGGATTACGTCCATTGTTGTTGTTTTGTTGAGATTTTACATCCCCATCTACACTATTTAGCTCATTTTGGAAATGTTGCTTCTGATTTTGTGTGACTTTTACCCGATAGTGAGATGAAATGACATCTTAAGCCCTACCTTCCAAAGAAACTGAAAGGGTTTTTAATCAGGGACTGTCTGACACACACCACTTTGCATGGGCAGGCTTAGACCTTGTAAGCGGTATTACAGTACTCAAATGATCTGCTGGTTACAGCTCTGTGTAAAAGCACCATGCAGCCCACTCTATTTCTCCAAGACGCGATGGGCTGGGGCGTTCACTCCATTGAAGTTGAAATTATAATGAGTTGTCATTATATTGAATTTCAGTATTCAGAAACTTTATAATCACATCTTTATCGCCATGCTTCAGGGTTTGAGGATAGTGTGAACACCTCTGTCCATCTGTCTGTCATGCTATTTCCTCCTAGACCACTGAACAGAATGCAACCAAAGATGGCACATAGCATCCTTACATGATGGGGGCATGCAAGAGCAATGTTTTATCTGGCTCCACCATGAAGAAAGCATGGGGACTTGCAATGGTGTGCCATCAACTGCATGTTTTAGTTTAACACTTCCATTGACTTCCACTATGGAAAAATGAACATGCAGTTTGAAAGCCTATTCTTAAATTAAAAATATTAATTTCAGATAAAATGGATTCGTCAAGTCCTTTGTACACCCATTTATTGCCATTTTTGCATACTCATTTATGATGGGTTGTGTTCACAATTTCTTAACTGACAGTAACTGCTGTGTTATACAATCATAATCAGAAGTAGCCTACACAAAATTTATGGTACCAAAAAAAAAAAAAAATTATCCCCAGGGTTCTTATCTCTTTTAATAGCCTATAATTAATACCTTTTTTCTCTTTTTAGAGATTGCATAGTGAGTGCTCTAGCCAAAGAGAATCAGACACACCCAGCAACCAATCCTATGCTGATGTCATTATCACAAGCCACGCCCACTCCACACAGTTTGACACCTACTGTGAGCCAAGATGGGAGCATGATAACATCGGGACATCTCCCAGAGTTAGGAGTTGTTGATCATGGAGACATCAATATAACCATCACAGACACAGCACAAGATGTAAGTTGCCAGTCACATTATAGTGTCACTGGTACACCACATCCTCATTATAACACGATTTGTTATATAACAGTTTTAGATATAACACTGTTTCAAGGTGGATCCCAAAAATGTATAGATTATATAGAAAAATATAATTTATACATTTTTGTTTGGCTATAACACGATTAACTAACACGGTGTCTGCTTTGGACCCCATTAATAGTGTTATAAGGAGGTTGTGGTATATAGTCAAACTTTATTGGCTTGAACACCTTTTGGGCCATAAATATTTGTTAAAGACAGGGGTTATTTGAGCAAGTGAGGGTCACTTAATGTGTACACACAAGATATCATCATTTTCAAGAAAAAGGGTGTAGGATGGTTGGGTGAGGCAAAGGCATGGTATATCTTGAGTCACTGGGGCGTCTCACTGACATTGGCTTACAGCTGGGCAAGTCTTGCAGCAGGTAAGGGTAGTGGGGGACACTTTCATTTTCCTCTTTCTCCCCTGTCCCTCACTTTTATCTTCTCTACTCTCCCTTCTATCTATTGTCTCCCTTCCTGTGGGAGAGGACACAAAATGATCCATGAGGGTTGATGTGTCATTAAACCCCAACACAGTCAATCAATCAATTTAGATAAAAGTGATAAAATCACCCTAAAGTATCCCCCACTATTATCTCCTACTATTGGAAGAATTCCCAAAGTAATCAAGAACAAGCTTGACTCAGCCTTCAATGTTTGAGTCGTTGAAGTTACACTGTAGTGGCCCCAGATAACCCAGGGTATCCAGATATTATGTTTCTTCTTTCTGCATGAGAACATATGTTATGGGTACTCAATAGGAGTGCCTTGGCATTTTTATGAGTACCCTCAACATGTGTTTTCGTTCATAAATAAGAAAAATATCAATACTTTTCAGATGAAAAAAGCCCCTTGTCTGAAACTATGCTGTACCACTCAATAGCATTGGACATGAGAATGAGCAGAATTTGAAACTTAAGTGATTCTCAGAGTGCCCATGGTTTTTGAAATTGGGGGTATACATCCTGCTCTGTGTTATTTTTGTCCTAGTAATGGATAGTAGCATATGGAAAACCTTTTCATTTTTAGGGGTCCAGGTAAAGCACCCGGTTCTCCTGTTAACAGAGTGAAAGAATCATTATACAAGTATTCTAACAAAACAACTGAGGTTTATCAGCATTAAGATGTCATAATTGTGTTTAAGCTGGCTCAGTCTGATGTGCTTCCAACTGGTGATCAGGACTGGCGATCTGGGGCCAGTTGTTCAAAACTAACAATATGTTCTTAGTTAACGTATCCTTAAAACTTTGATCATTTAGTATGGCAAATATTCTAATATCAGCAAAAATACCACTGTATGAGATATAAACTTACTAGAACAGTTAACAATTTGACCCTTAATGAGCTTGTTAAAGGCATTTATTCTTGATTATTGAGGACTTTCATTTCATTACTTAATATTATGTAGCCGTCAGAGTTAACGGAGGTCTTCAACAGGTAAATGGGCCTCCTTTGGGAAAATCAATAATGTACTAAATGTTGACTGGTGTACATTATTGATTTTCCCCTTAAGTGCCTTAGTCAGGGGATACAACAAGGGTACTACACACCCTATTAAGGGCCGCCTTTGATCTGCTATAGTCAGTATATCACAAGGGGCAATAAAACAATTATAAACACACGGTGTGTCCTACTGTTCAAGAATAAATGCCTTTAAGCCAAAGATGCTTTGAACAATCAGACCAAGGAGGTTGCCGCTTATATCCCACCAGGTCAGGCAACATTGTTGTGAGGATTGATAGAGAAATATTTTCTGTAGTCATTCTGTCCCTTTTGCGGATTGAAGAAGGACAGTTGTCACTTTGATACCAGCAAAAAGAATATGCACCATAGTGCTTAACGGCTTATGTATAGGTCTGTCCAGAAAAAAGGTCGTTAAATAACCTGACCTGTCAACATGACATAGTGTCTGGGCCTTTTAACTCAAAATCACACACACATAATTGATTTTAATGGAAATCACATTTCAGCTCCTGACTTTAACCTCTGATACCGCAAGTCCAATTCACTTGAATGTCTGACTGATATTTTAATGCAAATTAAAGATATTATCCCCGGCTTACATTGATAAAACAAAAGTCACTTCTATTGATTTTGAAACTATAGTAACTTAGGTTTTGTTTGTTTGATTTGATGATTGACGTCCCAGTCAACACTATATAGGTCATTTTGGAGACATTGCTTCCAATTTTGTGGGACTTTTACCTTATATTGAGATGAAATGACATCTCAAGCCCTATCACCCAATGAAACCAACAGGGTTTATAAGCATGAGCGTTCCTACTAGCACCTCTTTGCCTGGGCAGGCTTAGGCTTAGATCCTCTAAGGGGTTTACCAGTACTTGTGTGGGGTTGGATTCAGCTCTGCGTGGAAGCATCATGCAGCCCATTTATTTCTTCAAGCCCCGATGGGCAGGGCCGATAGTAACTTAGGTAAGATGCAAATTAATGTCTCTTTTATACTCAGCAGAACTTCATGTCAGAAGATCATCATACATTTCCCAGTATGCATTCCCTGGCATCCAAGGTTTCCAAGGCAACCAGTATAATGGCTGAGACCATTACTACAGAAGATGAAGTTACCAGCACTCTGGAACAGAAAGAAGCGGCAGTCATTCCATCAGGTATTTACTCTTCATACTTTAAGTTTTCTGGGAATACAGGGAACTTTTGTAAGGATATGAGCATATGGTTATGTTCCTAAGTATTGGGACAGACAGGCCAAAGCAAACAGTGCAGAACCAGATCAGACTGCTCCTGGATGGTCTGCAGTGTTTGCCATTCTGGTTATGATCCTAAGTATTGGAACAGACAGGCCTGATGAAGCAAACAGTGCAGATCCAGATCAGACTGCAGTCTGATCAGTGTACTGCTTCTGAAGAAGCAGTCTGATCTGGGTCTGTACTGCTTGCTTAGGCCTTTCTGTCCAAATACTTAGGATTATTACGGTACTAAGATGCAGATCAGATTTGCCATTTGGGCAGTCTGATTGGCAGCTGATCACTACCTTTGTTTTTGCTGATTGGATAGTACATTACTTCTAGTTTCTATAAATAGAATTTCAAGACACTTGTTGAGTAGGCTGGTTTGTGTATTACAGGGTTCCAGATCCCAAAGACAGGTTTTCACATGATGAGGCTCAAATAGAAGCTGTTTGTTGTTTTTTGACAGGTCTGGATGAGTTTACCAGCCGGCTCACAGCTGATGATGCCAGAGTTCTGGTTGACATCTTGAAACTGTCAGTAGCTAACAGGGTAGGGGTGAGTGGTAGAGAGACACTATCTGATGTCCTGACATGTCTAGCCAAGTGTAACCCTGCAGTAGCTGAGATGTTACTGGAACTATGCGTGACGGAACTGGAGGATGTGGCTGCGGACAGGAACACAGGGAGGTCACTGGCTCAGCCGGTGGTACAGGAGTCACCTCACCCTTATACTGATGATACATCCCTGGCTGGACATGTTAAAATACCTGGTGAGTTTACTTGGTTTTGTTACTGGTATTCTTGTCAAAAAATTAATAAAGACTTTACACAGGAAAAATAATCAGTTAACATTCTGCATTCTGGATATTTTTTTCAGCAGACAACATTCTGAAATATTTTTCTTATTTTAACCAGAAATTCATGACTTGACATCTCCTATGGAGACAATTTGCATGAGATGTCAAGACAGTTTTCTGGGAAAAATATCAACAATTTGACATCTGTTAAATTAGTCCAGAGAGTGGTAAGGGTTAAGTAGTGATCTGCAATAAAAGCCCTTTTTTGTACTGAATGGAATCCTCCACCTTATATGTGTCAGGTTGAGTCATTTATGACATTTTTTTTTTCGAAAGAGGCTGAACTTTTAACAAACAGTGAAGATAATGATCTGACCTAGATTCTGCAGCCTCTGAACTGGACCTACTCTATTTGCCGGTGTCATGTTCTGGGTTTTGCACTGTTTGCAAAAAGTTAAGCCACATTCGAAACTAATTATGAAGAAAACACAACCTGACACCCCTTTATTTTGGAATGGACTCCTGCTATATTTAAGGAGGAAGGGTCCATTTGGTACAAAAGGGTTAATATTTTGACTTGATCATTAAACTCCAAACCAACCAACTACTGATGGACAGTGTATTGTGAAGAATTATTGATGTAATTACAAATAGTGTAGACCCTGACAGTCATTGTAGTTCATACTCTTATTGTGTTGTTGCAGGATGTGAAGCCCTTCGTATAGAGTTTGATAGGAGGTGTTCCACAGAGAGAAGACATGATCCACTCACTATAATGGACAGTTCAGGAAGACCCATCTCTGTTAGATCAGGTAATTACATTCATGCTTAACATAAGATGCCAAGAAAAAATGCATCTGAAAATGTCATCTGTTTATGTCGTCTGCTGATTCTTCTTCCAAAATTTTTTTAAAATATTTTTGTATACAGGCAAATAGTGTGGACCCAGACCAGACTGCTCCTAGAGGAGCAGTCTGGCCTGAGTCCACACTGTTTGCAACAATCACTTTTAGAACCGGCAGACAACAAAGCAGACGCCAATTGTCATGATCAGCATTTTATGGGTTCAAGTCCAGTGCCCAGTTGTTCAAAGTGCCAATTGCTTAAGGAGATTGTTAGTGGTCAAAACATTTATTATACCCCCGGCATACGAAGTATGCAATGGGGGTATATAGTTTTTGTCTTTTCCGTCTGTCTGTCTGTCTGTCTGTCTGTCCGTAAACAATTATTTTGTGTCAAAGATATCTCAGGAACTGCTTCACATAGAAACTTGAAATTTTGCACACATGATCAGTATGACTACTTGTATTGTGGGAAAGAAAATAAGGGCCAAGGGGTCAGGCCTTTTAGAGTTATTTCCCTTTGTAGTTCTTGCTGTTTAATAGTGTATATTTTTTTTCTAGCAAACAGAATATTTAATACTCAGGTATTTTTGCTGAAAAGATTTCTTTTTCAGCAAAAATATTAGTGTATATTGAAGTTTTAAAAATGTGCAAACAGCATTATGTGTTTGGAACAACTAGGCCAGGATGTTTTACTCTATTTGCATAATAATAGTTCATCTGTCACTACTGACAATGACCAGTCGTAATCACAATTGTGAAATGTTACTGTTTGTGTCTTCTAAGATGGCTGATGAGACCAATTCTAGCTCTGAACTGTCTGTTGCAGACAGACCAACAGAGGCGAGAGGAAGACAGCTCTGTTGGTGATATCTCAGCTCTGGCTTTTTACTGTGCCTGTTTCTGCTCAGCTCCACTGATTCATTTTGCCTCATATTCACTAGCATCCCTTTCTATTTGGATATTAAAATTATGAAAGCCCTTTCTAAGGCCCTGATAACTTGAATAGATACTTGTGATCAATCTTCTAAGACCAGGTAATCATTATGAATATGCACAGCATTATCAGCCATTTGGTTTTAACAAAGCATCCACAACATATGTTTCTGTTGAGCAATGAAGAAAAAAAAACAAAAAAAACATATTCGATACTTCCTATCATTTCTTTTGCTGAATGTATTCAAATAACTTTTTTCCAGGTCGGGAGTGGACAGACTGGTCCCAGGAACTGAGAGTTCCCGGTGATGAGATTCGCTGGCAGTTCACTAGTGATGGTTCTGTCAATGGTTGGGGCTGGTTGTTCACAGTGTATCCCATAATGCCAGCAGCTGCCCCAATGGACATGTTATCAGACCGTACAGTCCTGTCAAGACCCTCCATAGATCTAGTCACCTGCTTGCTGGGATTTAATCTTCAACTGAATTTGGATAAGAACATTGTTGCCAGGCTTGCTGCTGCCCTAGCTGCTTGTGCCCAGCTCAGCTCTCTAGGTAGGTAGAGTTGATCCTTCCTGTGTTAGGTGACACTTAAGGGGAATGGGAACACCTAGTTGGTTGGTTGGTTGATTCGAGGTTTAACGTCCCCGTCAACACTGTAAAGGTCATTTTGGAGACGTTGCTTCCAATTTTGTGGGACTTATACCCGACATTGAGATGAAATGACATCTCAAGCCCTGTCGCCCAATGAAACCAATAGGGTTTATTAGCATGGACGTTCTGCCTCGCACCGCGGTTCCTGGACAGGCTTAGATCCTCTAAGCAGTTTACCAGTACTAGTGTGCGGGCCAGATTCAGCTCTGTGTGGAAGCATCATTCAGCCCATATATTTCTTCAAGCCCCTATGGGCGGGGGCTTGGGAACAACTAGTACATTTTTCTTCCATTTTTCAAAGGGAGACAACTTTTGGGACTTCCTGTTCGCTTTTCTATAGGTTCAGTCCCACCGAAAAAGGGGTCTACTTTTAAAGGAAAGGTCTACTCTTAAAGGAAAGAAATTGCTCCTCAGGAGCAAAGAATTTGCTCCTCAGGAGCAAATTCTTTCCTTTAAGAGTTGACCCATATTGACATGGGAGACAAAAATACCTTCGCAGGAATTGCCTCCCCTGAAGGTGTTCCCATTCCATTTAAGTCCCTATTACTTGGCATGAGAATGAAGGCACAAATAGTTGTCTTATGCATATGCAATTTTGGACCTACATATGATTGCTGTATAAATCCTAAACATTTGGACACCTTGAGGACTTGTTGTAATTCTCAGAATAATTTAATAAATTTGTTTCATGATCCAGCATGGCCCCCGCCCATCGGGGCTTGAAGAAATATATGGGCTGCATGATGCTTCCACGCAGAGCTGAATCCGGCCCGCACACTAGTACTGGTAAACCGCTTAGAGGATCTAAGCCTGTCCAGGAACCGCGGTGCGAGGCGGACCGTCCATGCTAATAAACCCTATTGGTTTCATGGGGCGACAGGCCTTGAGATGTCATTTCATCTCAATGTCGAGTAAAAGTCCCACAAAATTGGAAGCAACGTCTCCAAAATGACCTTTACAGTGTTGACGGGGACGTTAAACCTCAAATCAAACAAACAAATCATGATCCAGCAGGGGGGCCAAGAGGTGCAGACTGAATGGCAAGCAGTGTAAACCCTGATCAGACTGACCTGAGTCTGCACTAATTGCTTAGGCCTATCTGTCCCAATATTTAGGATCATTACGAAAAGTGCAGGTGAATATGCTTTTATTATGTTCCTTATCTGATATGGCAAAAATCTGTCCAATAAAGCTTGGAATTCCAGACTGCAACATGCAGTATTAGCTTTTTTTTCCAGTGGATGTCAGCAACATTAAAAAAACAAGCACACCAGTCAACATTGTGGTATAACGTCTAACGTTCTTTATGACATGTTACATGATGGCATTAAAGGCATTTTGAAACAAACAATAGTAATGACCTTTCTTGAAGAGTAGTCTTCTATGAGAAGGAAGGCAAATAATTTCATGGAAGAGTAACTGACCTTTGAGATGAATCCTTTCAGCTTAAGATACAGAGTATTCTTAAGCTTTGGTGTTTTTCAGGAGCTGCTCAAAGGATGTGGGCTCTACAGAAGCTTAGAAAACTTATGGCTGGTAACTCTGGAGATACTATCAATGTTAATGCCCTGTTGTCTAGTCCATCTGTTGATTCCTCAGAGCAAGAGGAAACCAGACCTTTCTCTATGGTAGGTTTTTATTTTTTAACATTTTTAAAATCCTTAGTTTGTTAGTCTACATGGTAGTTTAGAAGCCTCCATGGTGTAGTGGTTATACTACTTGCCTCATAAACCAGGGGTCATAGGTTCAATCCTGGGCTTCTCCAGACTTTCGCATGAGTCTTTAAACCAAGGTCACGTTTTGGTGGGTCGTAAAGCTCAAACACACACATACTACATGATAGTTTCAGTTTCATTTAAAGTTTTTGTTTTCTATCCACTAATTACTATTATTATGTTATTGAACATACTGTAATGATCCGAAGTATTTGGACAGATAGGCCTCAGCAAATAGTGCAGACCCAGTGTTGTGCCTAGGTCGCGCCATTGCGCCATTCCCACGATTTCAGCAGCAATGGCCCTCTAAAAATAAACCAGTGCGGGCCGATGGGCGCGCCTGAAAAAAATGGGCAGTTTTTAAATTCGATCCATTTCGGTCCATTAGTTACTTCTCCTTCCATTTGGAACGTATAGGGGAGATAACTGAAACGAGTCAGGTTTACCGCAGAATTCTATTTTTTCCGATAAATAAGCGTATCGCTGACCGTGAACTATTATATAAAGCAGTCTAAAGCGTCAAGATGGCGAAGAGGCAGCTGCAGAGCTGCGAATAACTCAATTTGTGGCTGTAGCCGCTAAGATTTTGAATCCCGAGACAGCTGTGAGTATTTCCGCGGCTGCATCTTCGCCAGCCAACGATGAACTACATGAAAGTAGCGTAACTGAGGCATTGATTGAGTCTTTACTGTCCCCTCTTTGAAGTGCATAACATGCACAAAAGTCTTATATGAAAAGTAGAGACTCTGATGGTGGTGGATGGACCTGTGTTGTTTAAAATTTACATGGGCTAGAACCTTGTTTCAGTCAAATGTTGCTGTTTTGATTTGTTGTTATATTTTAAATTAATTTCTTTTTAAATCTGGATATATAATAAGAAACACAGCATGTACAATAATTTTATTTCTGATGCCTAGTTTCAATGACAGAACTTTTCGGCCGTCGTCTGTCAGTGTCCCTTAAGATTTCTAAATGACCCCTTGAAAAGAAGGCTGGGGGCCACAGGTGTCCCTTGCAATTTCAGACCTATGCACAACACTGAGACCCAGATCAGACTGCTCCTGGGAGCAGTCTGATCAGGGTCTACACTGTTTGCCATTCTGTCTGTACCTTTTGGACTCCTTGCTGGAACATGAAACAAAGGACTAGTCTCCATAAGGAGGTTTTCCTGGTACCTAAATTTTTCAATAATATTTTGGGAAAATATAGCCACACAGAGGGGACATTCATCCCTGGTAAGTTTGAATCAAACAGAACTCTAGTTTTGTGATAAGGGTTTATCAAAAGTGGGTGGGGTCATTCCATATCTGTTCTACCAAGGACAATTAATCAGCCATTGACTTTATTCAAATAGCACACAGACAAAACGTTTTGCCATGCAATGCATAGACTGTGGGTACATATTAATGTGAAATAGGGTGATTGTATATTTTATTGAACTTTGCTAAAATATAATAATTTATTTTCACTTTGCGGATTTTCATTAATTTTTCATCTACCAACTTTGCCAAAAAGTTGAACATTTCTCTATTAAGCAACACATTCTTACCTCATTTCTAGAAAATACTTATTAATGCTTGGCCATTGCAAAATTGTAAGGATTTTGTTATAAATGGTCTGTGACATGAGTTATGTGCCCTTGAAAAGAGATAATGACAGTAAAATGCGATGAAATTATCAAAACTTTGATTTGCCTTTTTGCTATAAGTTTACTTGAGAGAAATGCTCACAGGAGTTAAATTCTAATGTATTTATCGTGTAAAAGGGTTGGACTATTGTAGCAGAGACTAAATTGGTATCAGTTAGGGTCAAAATTACTTCTAGATGTTTTAAGAGTTTTATATTTCCGTATCACTTTCTTCTGAGGACTTCAGCTGCAGCATCTGTAAGAAAATCCATGTATTTATTATGCATCTTATGCCCTTTTGTTGCTGGCTGGTGTCGCTTAAACCCCAAATACCATAAGACTGATTGCAATACGGGCACAGCAGCCCACTACTCTAGCCCCTGATTTGCATGTGCAAAACCAACCGACGATAGGTGATAAGCCTGTGCTGTATTCAATCCATAAATGATAGGTCTTGCTACTGGTATGCCTTGAACGTATTAGGGACTTTAGGACACCTTTTTGCTCTTTGTTTATAAGGATTTCATATTTGCCGTCATCTGTTTGGTGTTCTTTCGTGTAGGATTTGGCCTGGCGAATCTGATACACTCCCATTGTCAGGTCTCTTAATTCTGCTTCATTCAGTTCGGGGAAATCTGGCATTTCAGATGCATCCATACTTTTCCAAATTGTGCGCCGTTTGTCCCACTTATTGTCAGTCACCTTTTGTTGAAGTTTATTCGGTGATTTTGCTAAGGCCATCATTCGTTTGGCCATGACAACATCTGATTCCAAACTAGTCACCAAGGGTGGCCTGAAAGCGTTGCAAAGGGAGCAAACAATTCGCACATAATCGCCAGCAAAAGGGATTTGAGAGTTAGGAAGCACATTACTAAAAGCTTTCCATTGCTTTATACGCCAATTTGCTGACTCAACAACCCATCTCACTTTGGTGACAAGTCTGGATTCATTTGCTTCTTCAGTGCTATGCTGTTTCTCTTTTTTCTTCAAGAAATGAGGCATTTCAGTATTGATCCCACAATCATTAATTAAGTCTGTAACATCCCTACCCCCCCCCCCCCCCCCCCCATCAACAATGAGAACATCCCCTTCATTGAACCGATTTCTAATATCCTCACTGTTGTTCTTAAGCATATACTCTGTTATCTTGGCATCTGAGTTTTTACCATCAGCCAGGTAAGGTCCAAGCAGTGTAAGTATGTAGCCGTCAGTTGCTACAAGCATCGTTGGTTTAAGCAACGGGCGCCCTTTATGGACAGAATAAGAACGCCTTTGGAATGAATAGTCACCACATTTCTCTATGTACACATAGGTACCATCAGCAACAGCAATAGCAACGTCTTTCTGTGAATTAGCAAACAGCACCCTTGCAAATTCTGTAGTGTGATTTTCAATTACTTTATTTCGTTTTATATGTGGCAGGCCAAGATATTTTGGAACGAAATTGGACATTAGACTTACTCTGGCTGAATGGATTGCCTTACTACAAGTAGTTTTCTTCACACCAAACAATGTTGAAAGAACAGCCAAGGACCGACCAATCCTAAGTTTTAAAAGCAACATGGCAAGGGCTGTACGAGTGCTCCTTGTTGATGTAGAACGCAACGAGGAGAGCGATTTATGTACATCATTGAACTGATCCTTTGTTATGCGTTTGTCCCACTTACGCAGTTGTCAAAATTCGGTGCATTAGATTTCCTGTTTGCCGTTTGCAACTCATTTAGTAATTGAGCAATGTCGTAATTTTCAACTTTTACTGAATCTGAAACAGAAGTTACTTTGCCATAACATTCATCCTTCAGACTATTGCCATCAACATGAGAGGCGCAAGCTCTCGCCCCCTCAGTAACTATTACCCCTGTTTTGATGAATATGATAGCCCTCTTTTTCGGAGATAGCTTTGTCAAGTTAACAGAGCTACTTCGACGCCTGCTTTTCTGACATATAATACATTTCACAGAGGAAGAATGTGCTGCAGGAATGTCAGGTTTGATTTTCTTTGCATGAGGTGATTTTTGGTCCATGTCAGATGTTATAGAAGTACCGGCTTCATCAATGTGTTTTTAGCTCACCTGTCACGTAGTGACAAGGTGAGCTTTTGTGATCACTTTTTGTCCGTCGTCCGTCGTGCGTCCGTCCGTCTCGTGCGTCCGTGCGTCCGTAAACAATTTCAAATAAGTATATCTCTAATACCCCATGGTCAATCTTGATCAAATTTTATGAGAAGCATCATCAGGAAGGGGGAAAGGCTGCATAAGGTTTTTGGGCTGATCAGATGGGAATTGTGGTTGCAATGGCAACATATAGCTCCCATAGACTTACAATGGGAAAAAATTAAAATATCTTCTTCTCTGAAACCACAGGGCCCAGAGCTTAGATATTTAGCATGTATTAACGGCCAGTGGTCACCTACATAATTCCTGCCAATCATGCCCCTGGGGTCCAAATTGGCCACGCCCCGGGGCCCCTTCGCTCCCATAGACTCATAATGGAATAAAGAGCTTAAAAAATCTTCTTCTAGGAAACCACAGGGCCCAGAGATTAGATATTTAGCATGTAGCAATGGCAAGTGGTCACCTACATAATTCCTGCCAATCATGCCCCTGGGGTCCAAACCGGCCACGCCCCGGGGCCCTTTAGCTCCTATAGACTCAAAATGGAAAAAAGCTTCAAAAATCTTCTTCTATGAAACCACAGGGCCCAGAGCTAAGGTATTTGATATGTAGCAACGGCAAGTGGTCACCTACATAATTCCTGCCAATCATGCCCCTGGGGTCCAAATTGGCCACACCCCGGGGCCCCTTAGCTCCCATAGTCTCATAATGGAAAAAAAAGGTTCAAAAATCTTCTTCTCTAAAACCACAGGGTCCAGAGCTTAGATATTTAGCATGTAGCAATGGCCAGTGGTCACCTACATAATTCCTGCCAATCATGCCCCTAGGGTCCAAATTGGCCACGCCCCGGGGCCCCTTCGCTCCCATAGACTCATAATGGAACAAAAAGCTTCAAAAATCTTCTTCTTGGAAACCACAGGGCCCAGAGCTTAGATATTTAGCATGTAGCAATGGCCAGTGGTCACCTACATAATTCCTGCCAATCATGCCCCTGGGGTCCAAATTGGCCACACCCTGGGGCCCCTTCGCTCCCATAGACTCATAATGGAACAAAAAGCTTCAAAAATCTTCTACTCGGAAACCACAAGGCCCAGAGCTTAGATATTTAGCATGTAGCAACGGCAAGTGGTCACCTACATAATTCCTGCCAATCATGCCCCTGGGGTCCAAACGGGCCATGCCCCGGGGCCCTTTAGCTCCTATAGACTCATATTGGAAAAAAGCTTCAAAAATCTTCTTGTCTGAAACCACAGGGCCCAGAGCTGAGATATTTGGCGAGTAGCAACGACAATTGGTCACCTACATAATTCCTGCCAATCATGCCCCTGGTGTCCAAACGGGCCACGCCCCGGGGCCCTTTAGCTCCTATAGACTCATAGTGGAAAAAAAACATTCAAAAATCTTCTTCTCTGAAACCAAAGGGCCCCGAGCTGAGATATTTGGCATGTAGCAACGGCAAGTGGAAACCTCCATAATTCCTGCCAATCATGCCCCTGGGGTCCAAATTGGCCACACCCAGGTGCCCCTTAGCTCCCATAGACTCATAATTGAAAAAAAGCTTCAAAAATCTTCTTCTCTGAAACCACAGGGCCCAGAGCTTAGATATTTAGCATGTAGCAACCGCCAGTGGTCACCTACATAATTCCTGCCAATCATGCCCCTAGGGTCCAAATTGGCCACGCCCCGTGGCCCCTTCGCTCCCATAGACTCATAATGGAACAAAAAGCTTCAAAAATCTTCTTCCCAGAAACCACAGGGCCCAGAGCTTAGATATTTAGCGTGTAGCAATGGCAAGTGGTCACCTACATAATTCCTGCCAATCATGCCCCTGGGGTCCAAACGGGCCACGCCCCGGGGCCCTTTAGCTCCTATAGACTCATAATGGAAAAAAGCTTCAAAAATCTTCTTCTCTGAAACCACAGGGCCCAGAGCTGAGATATTTAGCATGTAGCAACCGCAAGTGGAAACCTACATAATTCCTGCCAATCATGCCCCTGGGGTCCAAATTGGCCACACCCAGGTGCCCCTTAGCTCCCATAGACTCATAATTGAAAAAAAGCTTCAAAAATCTTCTTCTCTGAAACCACAGGGCCCAGAGCTTAGATATTTAGCATGTAGCAACCGCCAGTGGTCACCTACATAATTCCTGCCAATCATGCCCCTAGGGTCCAAATTGGCCACGCCCCGTGGCCCCTTCGCTCCCATAGACTCATAATTGAACAAAAAGCTTCAAAAATCTTCTACTCGGAAACCACAAGGCCCAGAGCTTAGATATTTAGCATGTAGCAACGGCAAGTGGCAACCTACATAATTCTTGCCAATTATGCCCCTGGTGTCCAAACGGGCCACGCCCCAGGGCCCTTTAGCTCCTATAGACTCATAATGGAAAAAAAAGCTTCAAAAATCCTCTTCTCTGAAACCACAGGGCCCCGAGCTGAGATATTTGGCATGTAGCAACGGCAAGTGGTAACCTACATAATTCCTGCCAATCATGCTCCTGGGGTCCAAATTGGCCACACCCGGGGTCCCTTAGCTCCCATAGACTCATAATGGAAAAAAAAACTTCAAAAACTTCTCTGAAACCACAAGGCCCAGAGCGCAGATATTTAGCATGTAGCAACGGCAAGTGGTCACCTACATAATTCCTGCTAATCATGCCCCTGGGGTCCAAACAGGCCCCCCCCCCCCCCCCCCGGGCCCTTTGGCTCCTATAGACTCATAATGGAAAAAAGCTTCAAAAATCTTCTTCTCTGAAACCACAGGGCCCAGACCTCAGGTATTTAACATGTAGCAATGGCAAGCGGTCACCTACATAAATCCTGCCAATCATGCCCCTAGGGTCCAAATGGGCCAGGCCCTGGGGCCCCTTAGCTCCCATAGACTCAAAATGGAAACAAAACTTCAAAAATATTCTTCTCTGAAACCAAAGGGCCCACAGTTTAGATATTTAGCATGTAGCAAGGGCAATTGGTCACCTACATAATTCCTGCCAATCATGCCCCTGGGTTCCAAATGGGCCACGCGCCTGGGCCCCTTTGCTCCCATAGACTCATAATGGAAAAAAGCTTAAAAAATCTTCTTCTCTGAAACCACAGCGCCCAGAGCTTAGATATTACGCACATAGCAATCGCAAGTGGTCACCTACATAATTCCTGCCAATCATGCCCCAGGAATCCAAAAGGGCCACGCCCCGGGGCCACTTAGCTCCTATAGACTGATAATGGAAAAAAAGCTTAAAAAATCTTCTTCTCTGAAACCACAGGGCCCAGAGCTTAGATATTTAGCATGTAGCAATGGCAAGTGGTCACCTACATTAATCCTGCCAATCATACCCCTGGTGTCCAAATGGGCCACACCCTGGGACCCCCTTAGCTCCCATAGACTCATAATGGAAAAAAGACTTCAAAAATCTTTTTCTCTGAAACCACAGCGCCCAGAGCTTAGATATTCAGCATGTAGCAACGGCAAGTGGTCACCTACATAATTCTTGCCAATTATGCCCCTGGTGTCCAAACGGGCCACGCCCCAGGGCCCTTTAGCTCCTATAGACTCATAATGGAAAAAAAAGCTTCAAAAATCCTCTTCTCTGAAACCACAGGGCCCCGAGCTGAGATATTTGGCATGTAGCAACGGCAAGTGGTAACCTACATAATTCCTGCCAATCATGCTCCTGGGGTCCAAATTGGCCACACCCCGGGGTCCCTTAGCTCCCATAGACTCATAATGGAAAAAAAAACTTCAAAAACTTCTCTGAAACCACAAGGCCCAGAGCGCAGATATTTAGCATGTAGCAACGGCAAGTGGTCACCTACATAATTCCTGCTAATCATGCCCCTGGGGTCCAAACGGGCCCCCCCCCCCCCCCCCCCCCGGGCCCTTTGGCTCCTATAGACTCATAATGGAAAAAAGCTTCAAAAATCTTCTTCTCTGAAACCACAGGGCCCAGACCTCAGGTATTTAACATGTAGCAATGGCAAGCGGTCACCTACATAAATCCTGCCAATCATGCCCCTAGGGTCCAAATGGGCCAGGCCCTGGGGCCCCTTAGCTCCCATAGACTCAAAATGGAAACAAAACTTCAAAAATATTCTTCTCTGAAACCAAAGGGCCCACAGTTTAGATATTTAGCATGTAGCAAGGGCAATTGGTCACCTACATAATTCCTGCCAATCATGCCCCTGGGTTCCAAATGGGCCACGCGCCTGGGCCCCTTTGCTCCCATAGACTCATAATGGAAAAAAGCTTAAAAAATCTTCTTCTCTGAAACCACAGCGCCCAGAGCTTAGATATTACGCACATAGCAATCGCAAGTGGTCACCTACATAATTCCTGCCAATCATGCCCCAGGAATCCAAAAGGGCCACGCCCCGGGGCCACTTAGCTCCTATAGACTGATAATGGAAAAAAAGCTTAAAAAATCTTCTTCTCTGAAACCACAGGGCCCAGAGCTTAGATATTTAGCATGTAGCAATGGCAAGTGGTCACCTACATTAATCCTGCCAATCATACCCCTGGTGTCCAAATGGGCCACACCCTGGGACCCCCTTAGCTCCCATAGACTCATAATGGAAAAAAGACTTCAAAAATCTTTTTCTCTGAAACCACAGCGCCCAGAGCTTAGATATTCAGCATGTAGCAACGGCAAGTGGTCACCTTCATATTTCCTGCTAATCATGCCCCTTGGGTCGAAATGGGCCACGCCCCGGGGCCCCTTAGCTCCCATAGACTCATAATGGTAAAAAGCTTCAAAAATGTTCTTCTCAGAAACTGTGAAGCACAGAACTTAGATATTTAGTATCTAGCAACATAAAATAGCCAGCTACATAAATCCAGCTAACCCTGCCCCTGGGGCTAAAATTGGCCTCGCCCCAGCTCATCACCTCCAATAGACTTATAATGGAAAAAAACTTAAAAGATCTTCTTCTATGAAACCATAAGGCCCAGAGCTTAGATTTTTAGTATGTAGCAACATCAAGTGGCCACCTACATAAATCCTGCCAGTTATGCCCTGGGATCCAAATTGGCCCCACCACAGGGCTCTTTAGCTTCCATAGACTTAAAATTGGAGAAACTTCAAAAATCTTCTTCTCTGAAACCACAGGGCCCTTATAATGAAAAAAAAAAAAAAAAACTTAAAATGGGGAAAAAATCTTCTCTGAAACCATAAGTCCCAGAGCTTAGGTATTTAGCATGTAGCAATGTCGAGTGGTCACCTACATGAATCCTGCCAATCATGCCCCTTGGGTCCAAATCCTGTGGCCCCTAAACTCCAACAAACTTATAATGGAAAAGGCTTCAAACATCTTCTTTTAAACCATGAAGTACAGACCTTAGATATTTAGTATATAGCAACACAAAATGGTCGCCTACATAAATCCTGCCAACCATGCCCTTTGGGTCAAAATTGGTCCAGCCCCAGGGCTCATTAGCTCCTATAGACTTAAACTGGAAAAAACTTAAAAGCATCATTTTTCTCCAAAACCATAAGGCACAGATTTTGTTTGATTTGTGGTTTTACATCCCCATCAACACTGTATAGGTCATTTTGGAGATGTCTCTTCCAATTTTGTGGGACTTTTACCAGACATTGAGATGAAATTACATCTCAAGCCCTGTTGCCCAATGAAACCAGTAGGGTTTATAAGCATGGACACCGCTTTGTCTGAGCTTAGATATTTAGTATGTAGCAATGTCAAGTGGTCTCCTACACTAATGATTTTCTGGTACACAGGTGAGCGATATAGGGCCATTGGGCCCTCTTGTTGCTCATCTTCAGCACTGATGAAATGACAGGTGAAGACTATGTCAGACTGACAGGCATAACAAAGGATCAGTTCAATGATGTACACGAATCGCTCTCCTCGTTGCGTTCTACATCAACAAGGAGCACTCGTACAGCCCTTGCCATGTTGCTTGTAAAACTTAGGACTGGTCTGTCCTTGGCTGTTCTTTCAACAACACTTTTACACGATAACTACATTAGAATTTAACTCCTATAAGCATTTCTCGCCAGTAAACTTATAGCAAAAAGGCAAAGCAAAGTTTTGATAATTTCATCGCATTTTCCTGCAATTTTCTCTTTTCAAGGGCACATAACTCATGTCACAGACCATTTATAACAAAATCCTTTCAATTCGGCAATGGCCAAGCATTGCTAAGTATTTTCTAGACATAAGGTAAGAATGTGTTGCTTAATAGAGAAATGTTCAACTTTTTGGCAAAGTTGGTAGATGAAAAATTAATGAAAATCCGCAAAGTGCAAATAAATTATTATATTTTAGCAAAGTTCAATAAAATATACAATCAATCTATTTCACATTAATATGTACCCACAGTCTATGCATTGCATGGCAAAACGTTTTGTCTGTGTGCTATTTGAATATAGTCAATGGCTGATTAATTGTCCTTGGTAGAACTGATATGGAATTACCTCACCCACTTTTGATAAACCCTTATCACAAAACTAGAGTTCTGTTTGATTCAAACTTACCAGGGATGAATGTCCCCTCTGTGTGGCTATATTTTCCCAAAATATTATTGAAAAATTTAGGTACCAGGAAAACCCCCTTATGGAGACTAGTCCTTTGTCAAAAATTTAGAAGTATTACAGCAAGGCCTTAAGGTGTCCGAAATTTAAGGATTTTTACAGTAGTGCAATTGTTATAGTATAGTACATCTTTATGTATTTTTAGCCAGCCTCGTTAGCTCAGATGGATTTGCGTTTAATTGGTGATCATATCACATGTTCGGTACATGTCAGGGTCTGCAACATTTATTTGTGGAGATAGATCATGAAACCTTTTCTGCAGTTATTCTCTCCCTTGCACTGATTCAAGAAGGGCAGTTGTTAGTTTCTGTGCACTGTAATTGTTAATTGCTTATGTATAAGCCAGTCCAGGAAGTGTGGTTAGGTAAACTGGCAGGCTCAATATGACCTGAATAGTGTTGACTGGACCGTTAAACTCCAAACAAACAAACAAGTACTTTCAGGATTTGAAAATGTTGAATAGCACATGTTTTGTCCTGTTTAAACTACTCAAAAGCCTGTTGAGTAGCCTGTTTGTTATTCAGGATTTCGGATATTGCTCCTAAATGTTTTCTTCACACTATATTCTGCCTTGAATATAACAATCTCATAATAACACAGTATTTTATATGGATCCCACCCATAGTCATGTAATGGGAGTTTTTCTATTCCAGTTGAACTTCGATGGCTCGAACACCGATGGTTGGTTTACCATGGCTGAGTTGAACTCATTCTTGAGCCCAAGGGAAATCCTCTACAAAAGAAATAGTGTTGGCAATTTATGAGATTTTAGTCTTTTATCTTGCAAATGTATGCTGTGTGTACTTAATAGAATCGCCTCGATGAGGCGATTCTCATGAGTTCACACAGCATACCCCTGTACATTTTAATAATAGAACACTGAAAAGATATCCAAAAGTATCTTGTTATGCCTCCTGACAATAGCCCTCAGTGCCTCAAATTATCCCTGTCTCGATTTTTGTGGTCCCAGAGGTGTTCGAGCCATTGAAGTTTTACTGTATATTGCAAGTCCATGATTAACCCATTTTGAAATTGATGTGTATCTCCATCTGTTTAAGTTGATTTTAAAACTTGATTTCAAAAATGGCTGAAGTTTTTGCAAACAGTGAAGGCCCTGATCAGATGTTGCATTGTGCGCCATCTGATCTGGGCCTGCAACATGTGGCATCTGATCTGGGCCTGCACCGTTTGCTAGCAACCCATTTTATATCCCCTATAAAATGTTAAACATTGATTTCTGTTCTACTTTTAGTCTGTGAGCGGTACAGCTTTGGCATCACTAGTGAAGGGGCTACCGGAGGCACTGCAGAGACAGTATGAGTATGAGGACCCTATTGTACGCAGTGGGAAACATCTTATGCATAGCCCTTTCTTTAAGGTAGGCATTAAATTACCATAAAAGTTGTTTTGGGATTGCTGTTTATATGCTTTCTTCCAACTGTATAGAATAAATTCCTATACTAAGACCACCTTTGGGCCTGTTCAAAAATGGCCTTCAAGATCACTTTTGAACAGTCTCAAAGGTGGTCTCTTATTAGGAGACACTGTGTGTAGAAAAGACAAAGAAAGAATAACTGAAACCTTCTCAATAAGCTTTTAAAAGCAGAATAGTCTTAATTTTAGGTGGTTTTTATATCGGATTTCTTCTGCCCAAGAAAGCTGTGGTAATATCTTAGATTTAGGCTGTCTGAAGTGAAAAGGACTTATATTTTGTATGCACATCTGTGAATGTACATCTGTGAAACTATTTGGAGTACAGTTAAATTTTGACAACCAATGTTGCTAGTAGTATGTTTTTCCCAGTACTCACAAATGAAAGTGGTTTGCATTGTGAGTCTTCAGAACATTTTTCAAGCTTTGTAATAAAAATGGCATTTAATGAAAGTTTACTTTTCAGAAATTGAATTATGTTGCAGGTTTTAGTTGCCCTTGCCTGTGACCTTCGACTAGACTCACTGAACTGCTGTACAGATATGGCCCACAAGTGGGCTTGGTTCCGGCGCTACTGTATGGCAGCCAGAGTAGCAGCTGCCATTGTAAAGAGAGGAAACCTGCCAATGGCGTTCTGTGATGAGGTGATGAAGAAGATCAATGATATTGCTGATGAACAAGAAATTATCTCTACCAGTCATGCAGATCACACTATCTTCAGACAAGAACAAGATGAACAACTGCTGCTCTGGATGAACAGGTAAACTGCAAAGTAATCATCATCACCATCATCATCATCTTCTTCATTGTCATCATCATTGTTGCCGTCATCATCATCAATATCATCACCATCAATATCATCATCACCTTGATTGTTATCATTATTGTAATCATCACCTTCATTTTCATCATCATCATCATCATTGACATCATCTTAAGCATCCTCATCATCTTCTGACCAGTCAAGATACATATCTTTAAGTATGACTGAAAGGCACAAAAGATTTTTTCATAATATACCAAGGGTCCCTAGAAGCCTCATTCTGAAGACTGTCTTGAATTAGGGCTGACTTGGGTCATTGCTGGCTACTAATGTTTTAAAGCAGATTTTCTAATGATACAGTTAATTTGGTTTTATATTGTAAATATGGCTCCAACACTGACGGCTCATACTTTCTAGTTCTCGAGTCCCTAGGGCTTCAGCTAACAAATAGTTAGTTAGGGATTGTATGTTATTTTGTACTCATTAGAATTGCCTCATTGAGGCAATTCTAATGGGTACACACAACATACTATTCTATAAGAGATCAAATTGATGTCACTACATTATCCCTGTAATGCATCCTGACATGGTTCTATGAGTTTCCTTATTGTCTGAACAAATATTTATGGTCCAATTGGTGTTCCAGCCATTGAAGTTCCAATTTGTTTGTGTGTGTGTGTGTGTGTGTGTGTGTGTGTGTGTGTGTTTAACCAAAGCATTTACATGTACACTTAAAAGTATGCTTTGAAAAAGAAGAAGAATTACAAATATAACTTGCATGTTTTCCCTACAGAAAACCAGAAGATTGGACCTTATCCTGGGGAGGCAGTGGTCAGATCTGGGGCTGGGGTCACAATCACAGAGGTCAACTTGGTGGAGTAGAAGGGGCCAAGGTGAAGCTCCCAGTGAGCTGTGAATCCCTGTCAGGAATGAGGCCAGTACAGCTGATTGGTGGGGAGCAGACATTGTTTGCTGTCACTGCTGATGGCAAGGTAAGAACTCAAAAAGATGAAGGGAGGGATGGATGGAAAGTTACTCTCATTATATCAGCAAAATAGAACTCCACAACCTCTTTATAACACTATTAATGGGGTCCAAAGCAGAACCCTTGTTAGTTAAACAACCATGTTATATCCAAACAAAAATGTATAGATTATATAGAAAAATGACCATGTATGGTCATTTTTCTATGTAATCTATACAATTTTGGTATCCATCTTGTTATATCCAAAACCGTGTTATAATGAACCGTGTTATGATGAGATAGTGGTGTACATTGCTTTGTAGAAGAGTTAGTGTTCTGAACTTAAACAAGCTTGTTACACTAACAAGGCTTTGATAAACTGGGTCCAGCTCCTTAGTGATTAACCTGCACAGACTAATGATAAGTCTTCTACAAACCAGTGTTACCACAGACAGCAGCATTATCAAAGTGATACATAATATATGGTAATATGCTAACATAATTGAAATCTATCTACCAGTAGACCATGTTAAGAAGCGTAATATGTACTTGTCCCTTTTAGGTGTATGCCACAGGGTATGGAGCTGGGGGTCGACTAGGTATAGGAGGAACAGAATCTATATCTACCCCTACCCTACTAGAATCTATACAACATGTATTCATTAAGAAGATAGCTGTCAACTCCGGGGGTAAACACTGCCTGGCTTTGTCAGCTGAAGGAGAGGTTTATTCCTGGGGGGAAGGAGAAGATGGTAAACTTGGTCATGGAAATAGAAGGTAAGATAGTACAATGAAATACATAGAGAATTTTACATGAGTGTTCATGTATGATTGAATTTATTAAACGAGTTGAGGAAAAGGGATCAAATGCGAGGCTTTGCCGAGCATTTTATCCCTTTCCGCAACAAGTTTAATTAATACAATAATACATGAGCACGAATGCAAGATCCTATTTATCATATGACATTTAAAATGCATTTTTTCACGATTCTTTTACAAAAATGTCAATATTCTGCCATTAATAAACGTGACATCATTATAGACGTCGTACATGTAACATTACTGGGTGTATCTAACTAATTTGCATATTTAATCTAATAGTGGATTATCAAATTTATTACATGGCTTTCTTACATGCTCATACGCAAAGTCAAATGATAAAAAGTTGTTTGTCATGAAATATCATCCAAACAAACAAAGAAACATTATTGACCATTCCAGTTCAGGTACCTGCAGTGTAGATTATCCTAATGTCAGAGATGAGCTGTCTCATCAGGATCTACACTGTTTGCCATCCTTCTAACCCTTTTTGTACCAAATGGAATCTTCCTCCTTATAGACAGCAGGAGTACATTTCAAATTTAGGGGTGACAGGTTGTGTTTTATTAAAAAAAAATATTTGGAAAATGGCTGAATGTTTTTGCAAACAGTGTAGGCCCTGATCAGTTTGTTTGTTTCATTTGAGGTTTAAGTTCCCCGTCAACACTGTATAGGTCATTTTGGAGACATTGCTTCCAATTTTGTGGGACTTTTATCCAACATTGAGGTGAAATGACATCCCAGTCCCTGTCGCCCAATGAAACCAATAGGGTTTATAAGCATGGACGGTCCGACACTCGCACTGCTTTGCCTGGGCGGATCTAGATCCTCTAAGCGGTTAACCAGTACTCATGCGCGGTCAGTTTCAGCTCTGTGTGGAAGCATCAAGCAGCCCATATATTTCTTCAAGCCCTGATGGGCCGGGGCCTACCCAGATGCTGCATTCTGCAGCGCCTGATCTGGGCCTGCACCGTTTGCCAGCGTACCCGTTTTGGGGTTTCTGGTACAAAATGGGTTTATGTTTTGGGCTAAACTCCCTATTTACAAGGATGGATGTGTCCAAATTCAAAGGTGGAAGAGTCCACATCAGATACTCAGGGGTGAAAGGATTAACAAGGCATGATACAGAAAAAGTGGATGTTTTCCAATACTGTACATAAGGTTTAAGTGATTCTCTGTTGAGTGCTCAAAAGATTGTTCTACAAAGCATATGAAGCCTATGTATAGAACATAAGGTAAACAACAACTCATCAGAATACAATTTTAGAGCGATGAAAAATAGCATTATAAGTAAACAACATTATAAGTCACAGACAGGTTCTCCTAAATACCGTAATGATCTTAAGTATTAGCAAACAGTGCAGACCCAGATCAGACTGTTCCTAAAGGAGCAGTCTGATCAGGTACTACACTGTCATTCTCTCTGCAGTTTTTGGACTCCTTGCTGCATATTAAGATATATTTGATAAAATTTTAGGAGAATTACCGCAGTTCTGATGAGAACCCATAAACCTATCTTTGGAGTATAAATAAGAATAATATCACAACTTTTCATCAGAAAACTAACCATTTTGGAGATATGAAAGAATGCACTACAGCACATGGCTTTGTTATCGTAATGTCATTTCAGTCCATGTGACAGGCCTCGTGTGATCGAGTCTCTCCGAGGGAAGCATATTGTCTCAATATCAGCTGGTGGGGCCCACAGTGCCTGTATATCCTCCAGTGGGGAGCTGTATACCTGGGGCAAGGGCAGGTATGGGAGACTTGGGCATGGCGACAGTGAGGATCAACCCAAACCAAAAATGGTAAGGACTATGTTATTGCTTCTTTGACATTTTTTTTGCCTCAAAGCTTGGTATGGAACAAATGAAGTAAAAACATTTCAGACAGTATTAACCCTTATCCGGCAGCATAAATTAATCTAGCCACACCCATTTACATTTCAACCAATCAAATTACTTATGAAATTTATTCATTCAAATTTGCAAACTGAATGACAGTGTAGATCCTGATCAGATGGCTTCTTCAGACATGTATTCAGTGAAGACTCATATCAGCCTGGGTATCTACTCTGTACACAGTCTTCCATTCTGCAATTGGGTCAACACTGACATCCATGGATATAACCACAGTGAAGACAGGTGTATGGATCCATAGGCTGATCTATGTCTGTGCTGGGCACACACATCTCAAAACATAGCTCTAGATAAGGAGGAGTAATGAGAATAATTAAGGGAAATTTTTTTCTTATTTCTTGTCAGAAGCATATGTTGCGGGTACTTGTTAGAATCGCCTCACAAGGAGATTCTAACAAGTACCCACAACATGAAATAAGAAAGAATATCCCCATTACTCATTTCTCTCCTTATATAGAGCTAACGAAGATGCATTTTCTCTTGATATGGCTGATATTTGACCAAGTATTGCTTATATCAGAGTTTACTAGATTTACGCTCGTGTTGTGTGGTCATTCTCTCCCTTTTGCTCCTTCAAGAAGGGCAGCTGTCAGTTTCTGGTGAAAGAAAGTGCACTTTGCTGGTGGACTGCTTGTGTATAAGCCTGCTCAAGGTAAATTGACAGGGTAAACATGACTTAATATTGTTTTCTGGGCCATAACAAAACAACAATCTTGATTTACATAAAAAGTTCTAGCCCCCGCCCATCGGGGCTTGAAGAAATAGATGGGCTGCATGATGCATCCATGCAGAGCTGAAAGCAACCAGTGCACGAGGACTGGTAAACAGCTTAGAGGATCTAAGCCTGCCCAGGTAATGCAGTGTGAGTCGGCCGATCCATGCTTGTAAACCCTGATTGTCTCATTGGGCAGCAGGGCTCGAGATGTCATTTCATCTCAATGTCGGGTAAAAGTCCCACAAAATTGGAAGCAACGACTCCAAAATGACCTTTACAGTGTTGACGGGGATGTTAAACTCCAAATCAAACAAAACAAAACATAAAAACTTAAAGCAGAGTAGAAGAGTGAGTGAGTTACAATATCCCACCCTAATTGTGTTGGAATTTTTACTTGAAGGTTGAAGCCCTGAAAGGTTTTAGAGTGACTGACTGTGCCTGTGGTAGTGGGGATGCCCAGACGCTGTGTATAACAGATGATGATTGTGTCTGGTCCTGGGGAGATGGTGACTATGGAAAACTAGGTAAGTGCCAAACTACTGTAGTAATCACCATTACTTTGACCATTGGGGTTTGGAAAAATTGATTTGGCTGCATGGTGCTTCTGTGCAGAGCTGAAACCTACTAAACATGGGTACTGGTAAACCACTTAGAAGGTCCAAGCCTGCCCAGGCAGAGATGTCAGTCGGACATAAGTCACATTACCTAGTTATAAACCCTAGCAGTTTCTGTGGATGCTCGGCTTGAAATATTGTTTCATCTCAATGTCAGGTAAAAGTCTCTTAAAATCGGAAGCCACGTCTTCAATATGACCTTCTCCAATAAGACCTAAAAAGTGTTGACAGGAGTGTATAACCTCGGCAAAACAAGTTAACAAATCACCATTACTGATATTGCATGAGGAATAGATGTTAATGAAACTTCATTGGCTTGAACACTTATGGCTTGTTTACTAACAACTGTTTCTCAAACTCATTCTTGAGTGGATTGTTTTCTTATTTTATCGTGAAAATATATGTTGTTAGTAGTTTTTTTTTATGCTGAAAATTTATGTTGTATGTACTCATTAGAATTGACTCAATAAGGCAATTCTAATGAGAACACTCGACATATCTTTATTTCAAAGAAAATTTAAAAGGTGTCACTACTATGCCTTCTTGCTGCTATTATTAAATGCAGTGGCTTGAACTACCTTCGTTTTGAACAAATTTTCATGATCCCAAAGGTGTTCGAGGCAATGATACTCGACTGTATATAGAGAATGACATCCGTTATTTAACCCACTTTACATAAAAAATGGTCTTGGGCTTTATATGACGTGATCATGCTTCACATGGTACCATTCTCTGTGCTGTTGTATCCTTTCAGTGTAGCATCAGTTTCCCCAGAGCTTTCACTGGTAAAAGATATTTTGGGGTACAAAGCTGGAACCATGCTCATTAAACGTCTGTGTTATATCCAAACAAAAATGTGTAAATTATATAAAAAAAAATGTCTCAAATTATTTCTATATGATGTATTCATTTTTTGGAGTCAATCTTTAAACCAATATATATCCAAAATATTATACTGATAGTATAAACAATGTAACAATGTTATAAAGAGACTAATTTGTATTTACTAAGAGAACCAGTGTTGATTTACGAACAGAAAAATTGGCACACACATACATGACAATGAGATACAGCCCAACCTGTTTTAAGCAAGCACCTATGAGATATAATCAAAATGCGCTTACGTAAGATAGGTGCTTGCTTAAAACAGGCGAGTTTTAATGTGTTTGTCTTTGTCTGGAACAGAATGCTTGCTTGCTTAGCCCTTACCCTGCTGTTCATGACAACCCCTATCTTTATAAACAGTGTAGATCCAGATCAGATGGCTTCTAAAGAAGCCATCTGATCAGGATCTACACTGTTTGTCATTCACTTTATGAATTGAACAAAAACATATATCATGTAATCTGAGTGGCTGATAGTCATAAATGGGTGTGGCTAATTAAAATATTCAGCAGGATAAGGGTTAAGATAGTTTGTGTGACCACAATGACAGGATTTACTGTATTCCCACTGTTCTTTTCAGGTCGTGGTGGTAGTGATGGATGCAAAGTTCCTATGCGAGTAGACTCCCTTAAGGGACTAGGGGTCATGAAAGTTGAATGTGGCTCCCAGTTCTCTGTGGCTCTCACTAAGTCTGGGGCTGTTTATACATGGTAAGTAATGGGTTATTCTGTATTTAGGGTCTAAGAAAGATCTGAAGAATATTTCTGAGTTTCATTTCAAACAATGTATGCATATTATTTTGTAGTACAAACAGGGGTATTACTCCACTTGTTGCCTGTATGGCAGAGCTGCTAATAGATTATCTCAGGACTTGAACTAAGGAAGTTCTGCAAATGCAGACATATTAGACAGAAATAGTTCTTTTGTCTAACAACTTTATCATTTGGATCACACAACTACTTGGGATAAAGGTGTATTTCAAGTATCTAAAAATGACCTTTTTCTGATGCAAAATTTCAGATACTTTAATGATATTTGTGCTACAACCAGGTTTCATTTGTTAACTTCATCATCAGCTTAACCCTTATCTTGCTGTTCACAACAACCCCTATCTTTGCAAACAGTGTAGATCCAGATCAGATGGCTTCTGAAGAAGCCATCTGATCAGGATCTACACTGTTTGGCATTCAGTTTATGAATTTGTACCAATAAATTACATCAAGTAATTTGATTGGGTAATAGACAGAAATGGGTGTGGCTTAAATGAATATTCAGCAAGAGAAGGGTTAACAAGCTTGTTTGTGGTCAAAATGATCACTGTTCAAGTAAGAACAATATCTAATAAGGTGGCATCATAATTTTTATGCATTATATGTGATTTTGTCATGTTTTTTCCCAGGGGTAAAGGAGACTACCATCGCCTAGGTCATGGTACAGATGATCATGTAAGGAGACCCAGACGTGTCTCTGCTCTCCAAGGTAAAAAGGTGGTGGATGTAGCCTGTGGATCTCTTCACTGTGTGGCCTGCACTGATACAGGTAAGCAGTCAGCCCTCCTTATACCGACATTTGTTATAACAACAATTTCATTGGAGCAGATTCTTAGCTCAAGATGATGAGACAGATTAAGGGAGATATTGAAGAATATTGTACAGAATGCATTTGTTTATGCCGGCCTCGGATGACCCACAGGTCAGGGGTTCAATGCCCGCTGGGTCAGCAACATTCTTTCATGGAGCTTGTTTGGGCCTGTCTGTCCAAATACATGCAATAAATATGGTAAACTCAGAATTACTTCACTAAAGCAGTTCTGATTTGTATTCACAGCCAATATCTTAGAAAAGAAGCAGAGAATAAAAATAAAATTTTATATGTTTTACATATACATCTGTCATTAGATAGTCTCCTTGTTTCCCTTAGATGCCAGTTTGGAACAATGTTATTGTTTTCAGCTACCATCACATTAACAAGTCCATGTAATGAATACCCCTCTAAACCCGTAATGACATAGAGAAAAATTGGTCTGCAGTTAACATTATTTTTCTTATTTCTGTTCCAAGACATGGGTTATAGGTACTCGTTAGAACCGCCTCAATGAGGCGGTTCTAACGGGTATCTACAACATATTGTTGCAGTATAACTAAGGCACTTGTAACAAATTCTTGTCAGAAAAAAGACGAGATAGGAAAGACTTCTTCATGTTACACGAGTGTGTTATCATACTGAATTTTTATCTTTGTTGAAACAGGTGAAGTATATTCCTGGGGAGATAATGATGAGGGACAGCTGGGAGATGGTACAACTAATGCTATACAGAGACCAAGGATGGTTGCTGCACTGCAAGGTAGGGGAATGCTCTGTGCTGTATAAGATAGGAAATGTTTGGCTGCTGTGTCCAACTCATCTGGTCCAACTAATGTAGTTTCCATAGATGTGTCAGGAATGAAGATGCTGTATGGCAAACTGTGAAAGAACTGAATCAAACTGCTCCAAGGAGCAGTCTGGTTCCGTTATTACACTGCTTACTGAGAACAATATTTGTTCTGGGTTCACACTATTTGCATAGACAATGCGGTCAAAGTCACAGTAATGATGTTAAAATTTATAAAAGCATCAAGTTAAGAAGTACCCTGAAAACCCCACTTCATTTCGACAAAAGTGGGGTTACAGTGGGAAAATGATATGGAAAATGCTAGTTCAAGAGACATGAAATACACCATTATGCCCATATTGTTATTGAAGGGGATTTCTCTATTTGCTAGGTATACCACCTGTTCCTGCATATTTAAAATGTTGAAAAAAAACACACAAACAAAAAAGACACAAACAAAAAAGACATATTTTCCTCAAAGAAGCATTTTGTATTTTCGGTATTTCATGTCTAACAACATTTGAATATGGTGTATTTGTTTATTTTATGATTTCAACATTGACATTAAATGTAGTGCATTTCCACTTTATATTGAACAATGAATAAAATTACACACATTTTGCATCCAGTTTTAATGCAATTACATGACAGCATCTAGAATAATGGTAATTTCTTTGTGCAGGCAAGAAGATAAATCGTGTGGCCTGTGGCTCTGCCCACAGTCTAGCCTGGTCCACCAATAAGCCTGTCAGTGCTGGCAAACTTCCCACGGCCATACCTATGGAATACAACCACCTGCAGTCACTGCCCATTACTACACTGAGGAACAGGATAGTTCTGTTACATCACTTCTCAGACTTGTTTTGTCCTTCCATCTGTATGTTTGACCTACAAGATCACAGTGGAGAGAAGGCAGAGTCTGCCACAGGGCTGGACAGACTGAGAGGGGTCATTGTTTCCAGTGCTAAGGTATTCTTTCAGTGAGAAGGGAAGGGTTTTAAGTATTGCACTTGTACCAGGTCATATAATCAGAGATTTTCTATTTCTAGTAGTAGTAGTAGAGTTCTGGTGTTTAATGTCTCCATGGTCCCACAAACTTTCTCCACAGTGGCACTGCAAGACGAGCTGTTTTTTTTTTTTTTTTTTTTTTTTTAATTTTTTTTTATTCTCTATTTTTAGCTACATTTATTGCTTTTATGCAATTTACATACAATAATGATCCTTAGTATTGGGACAGACAGGCCTAAGCAAACAGTGAAGACCCAGATCAGACTGCTCCTGAAGGAGCAGTCTGATCAGGGTCTACATTGTTTTCTATCTCTGTCTGCACGTTTGGACTCCTTGCTGGATCATAAAACAAATTTATTAAAATTTTTGGAGAATTGCAGTCACTGCCCATTACTACACTGAGGAACAGGATTGTTCTGTTGCATCACTTCTCAGACTTGTTTTGTCCTGCCATCTGTATGTTTGACCTACAAGATCACAGTGGAGAGAAGGCAGAGGCTGCCACTGGTCTGGACAGACTGAGAGGGGTCATTGTTTCTAGTGCTAAGGTATTCTTTCAGTGAGAAGGTGGTTTTGAAATATTACATGTGTACCAGGTCATATAATCAGAGATGTTTTCTTCAGATACATTTTGCTTTTATGCAGTTTACATACTGTAATGGACAGACAGACATATTAAGCAAACAGTGAAGACCCAGATCAGACTGCTCCTGAAGGAGCAGTCTGATCAGGGTCTACACTGTTTGTAAGCAAACAATAGGACCCAGATCAGACTGCTCCTGAAGGAACAGTCTGATCAGGGTCTACACCTTTTGCCATTCCAACCTTTTGGATCCCTTGCTGGACCATGAAACAAATTTATTAAAATTTTAGGAGAATTACAGCAAGTCTTCAAGGTGTCTGAATTTTTAGGATTTTTACCATAGCTATTGATATTAAAGGTGTAACAAGGATAATTATCCCTTTTTGTACTTAATGGAATCATCGACATATGTAGGAGGAGTCCATTTCAAAATTAAGGGTACAAGGTTGAGTTGATTATGGAAATTTATTTAAAAATGGTTCAACTTCCTGCATTTTGCAGAATCTGATCTGGGCCTGCACTGTTTGCCAATGACCCATTTTAGAGTTTTCCATTTGTTTGTTTGAACTCTGGTTTTATGTCCCCATCAACACTATTTAGCTCATTTTGGAGACATTGCTTCCAATGTTATGGGACTTTTACCCAACATTGAGGTGAAATGACATCTCAAGCCCTACTGTCCAAAAAAAAAAAAATAGCGTTCATTTGGAGGGAAGGTCCGACTCCCACCGCTTTGCCTGTATCAAATGAGATAATTTTCCATATTTCTTGTAATAAGGACATGTTGTGGGTACTTGTTAGAATTGCCTCAATTGAGAGGGTTTTGACAATTACCTACAATATATATTTCAATGGAGAAAAAAGAAAACTTATCCCCAAATTATCCTTAGTACTCCTCATTGTAAGTTTTATAAGTAACCACAACAGTTAGACATGGTATTGACTTATAGAATGCAGCGAAACATGACCTGGGCATGCATTTCATTGTTGATTTAAGTTTAAAAAAATTTAAGTCAGTAGCTTATAAATACCATCAAGAACATTAATTGACACACAAACAGACAACCCGGCCCTCACCCATCAGGGCTTGAAGAAATAAATGGGCTGCATGATGCTTCCAGGCAGAGCTGAAACCGACCACACACAAGTACTGATAAATCGCTTAGAGGATCTAAGCCAGTTCAGGTAAAGCGGTGCGAGTTGGACCATCCATGCTTATAAATCATGTTGGTTTCATTGGGTGACAGGGCTTGAGATATCATTTCATCTCAATGTCGGGTAAAAGTCCCACAAAATTGGAAGCAACATTTCCAAAATAACCTGTACAGTGTTGATGGGGACATTAAACCTCAAATCAAACAAACAAACAAACAACATTCGTTGTAATGACAAAACTCATTGTAATGACAGTTTCAATGAATCCCTAGCTTAAATCTTAGCCCCATTTCCAGTCAGTACAGGCATCTCTCTGGTAGGAAACGTCTATATCGAATCCATAGTCATGTAATCTATTACTCGGAGAAAAGAACGTTACAGATATTTGTTTGATATTTGTATACAACATTTGTTTCTTGGAGTAATTTAGAGGAAAAGGCCCTTTGTTACATATCATACTACTTGTTGGGTTCAATTCTCTATAAGGACAAAATGTTATGCGAGCAAATACTGTCATTAAACAAGGGTCCTCTGTACATGTATATTAGGGTATGACTTAGATATTTCATGTATATTAGGGTATGACTTAGATATTTCATGTATATTAGGGTATGACTTAGATATTTCATGTATATTAGGGTATGACTTAGATATTTCATGTATATTAGGGTATGACTTAGATATTTCATGTATATTTGGGTATGACTTAGATATTTCATGTATATTAGGGTATGACTTAGATATTTCATGTATATTAGGGTATGACTTAGATATTTCATAGATGAACTCTTTCTCCTGCAGGAGACAACTTTTAGAAAGGTTGTCCATGCCACAATGGTACGAGACAAGCAACATGGTCCTGTCCTTGAACTGAACAGAATACAGGTGAAAAGGTCACGCAGTAAAGGAGGTCTAGCAGGGCCTGATGGTGTGAAGTCTGTGTTTGGTCAAATGTCACAACAGATCTGTGTGTTTGGACCAGACTCACTCATGTTACCACATAGAATATGGAAGGTCAAGTTTGTTGGTAGGTAGTCTATGCTTATACACCCCAGCCTCTTTATAACATTAGTTTTGGGGTCCAAAGCAGAAACTGTGTTTCTTAAACAACTAGTGTTACATACACAACAAATACACAACAACCTCTTTATTACACTATTGCTTGGGTCCAAAGTGAAAACCGTGTTAGTTAAACAACTGTGTTATATCCAATCAAAAATGTATAGATTATATAGAAAAATGACCATTTATGGTCATTTTTCTATATAATCTATGCATTTTTGGGATTCATCTTTCAACCCTGTTATATCCGAAACTGTTTTGTAATCAACCATGGTATAATGAGGTTGTGGTGTATAAGCAAAAATATATACATTTTATAGAAAATGACGATTTATGGTCTGTTTTAGCTTGCCAGCATAAAAGTATAGAAGAGCTATCGTTGTCAACTCAAGTCTGTGTGTCAGCATCACAGTCAGTTTAATGTTCTATACAAAGTAACAAAGTTTTTCGACAAGTTCATATCTCAGCTACCACTGGCCAGAACCCTTTCATATTTGGAATCTAACTATATAATAGAGACTTTTATTTCATTACACCAATGGGGCTTCATGGCCTAGTGGAGAAGAGCGCTGACTCTTAATGATTAGGTCACTCACTTCTGTGGTTCAAACCTGGCTCGGGTCACATTTCAGACGCCAAGTTCTGCAACGGAAGGTCAGGAGGTTTTTCTCTGGATACTCTGGTTTTCGCCCACCTCTAATTTATGTTTGGCTCAAAATAAGTGAAACAATCTTGAAAGGGCCTTGAAACCAAAACCAGTCGCCAGTGTCAGGTCTTAGGATAGTTGGGACTTAGATGCGACTGGCTACATGTAAGTGAAATAATCTTGAAAGGGCCTTAAAACAGAAACACACACAGAAAAAAAGGAAGGATCATAAAATTAGAGACTGAAGTATCCTTCTTCCTTTGAGTGTATAGAAGTTTAAATCCAAAATTTATTGTCGTTAACCCATATGAAGCACTTTTTGATCATAAATCATTTGTCGCTTGTGGCCCACAAAGAGGGCTGACGCGTCCTTAAACACGAAATCATCATCATCATAACCCATTTTATATGGGAATCTCAAAAACACTGGCAAACAGTGCAGGCCAAGAATGCTGCATCTGATCAATGCCTTCATACTTTGCAAAAGCGTTCAGCCATTTTACAAATACATTTTTTAACATACACCGCAACCTCTTTATAACACTATTGATGCGGTCCAAAGCAGAAACCATGTTAGCTAAACAACCGTGTTATATCCTAACAAAAATGTACAGATTGTATAGAAAAATGACCATTAAAATGGTCATTTTTCTTTATAATCTATACATTTTTATCCCCCGACCGAATAGGTTCGGGGGATATAGCGATCAGCCTGGCGTCCGTCCGTCCGTCCGTCCGTCCGTCCGTAGACGCAACCTTGTGATGGCCATAACTCCTATACCCTTTGAGATTCATTGATGGTTCTTGGCACAATTGTTCACAAGGCCGAGACGGCGTGTCATGCGCAAGAACCAGAACTCTGGATGCCATACTTTTTTAGTTATCTCCCCTTTTAATAAAATAGAATGACTACTTTGTGATGGCCATAACTCCAATACCCTTTGAGATATATTGATGGTACCTGGCACAGTTGTTCACAAGGCTGAGACGGCGTGTCATGCACAAGAACCACAACTCTGGTTGCCACGGTTTTGGAGTTATCTCCCCTTCCAATAAAATAGAGTGACAACCTTGTGATGGCCATAACTCCTATACCCTTTGAGATTCATTGATGGTTCTTGGCACAATTGTTCACAAGGCCGAGACGGCGTGTCATGCGCAAGAAACAGAACTCTGGATGCCATACTTTTTTAGTTATCTCCCCTTTTAATGAAATAGATTGACTACTTTGTGATGGCCATAACTCCAATACCCTTTGAGATATATTGATGGTACCTGGCACAGTTGTTCACAAGGCTGAGACGACGTGTCATGCACAAGAACCACAACTCTGGTTGCCATGGTTTTGGAGTTACCTCCCCTTCCAATAAAATAGAGTGACAACCTTGTGATGGCCATAATTCCAATACCCTTTAAGATATATTGATGATACCTGGCACAGTTGTTCACAAGGCCGAGACAGTGTGTCATGCACAAGAACCACAACTCTGGGTGCCGTGTTTTTTTAGTTATCTCCCCTTCCAATAATATAGAATCACTACCTTGTGATGGCCACATCTCCAACACTCTTTGAGATATATTGATGATACTTGGTACAGTTGTACATCAGGTTAAGCAGGTGTGTCACGTGCAAGAACCACAACTCTGGATGCCCTGTTTTTTTAATTATCTCCCCTGACAATATAACCTTGTGATGGCCATAACTCAAATACCCTTTGAGATATATTGATGGTACTTGGCACAATTGTATACAACGTTGAGATGGCACTTCATGCCTAAGAACCATAACTCTGGGTGCTATGATATTTGAGTTATCTCCCCTTCCAATATAACAGTATGACAACCTTGTGACCACCGTACCTCCAATACCCTTTGAGACATATTGGTGGTACTTGATGCAAATGTACATGAGATTAAGCAGGTGTGTCATGCTCAAGAATTACAACTCTGGGTGCTCTGGTATTTTAGTTATCTCCCCTGGCAATATAACCTAGTGATGGCCATAACTCCAACTCCCTTTGAGATATATTGAAGGAACTTGGCACAATTGTATACAGGGTACAGAAGGGATGTCATGTGCAAGAACCACAACTGTTGTTGCTGTGGTGTTTGAGTTATCTACCCTTCCAATATAACAGTATGACCAGCTTGTGATCACTATATCTCCAATACCTTTTGAGACATATTGATGGTACTTTGTGCAGAAATACATGAGCTTAAGCAGGCATGTCATGCGCAAGAACCACATTTCTGAGTGCCCTGGTTTTTTAGTTATCTCCCCTGACAGTATAATCTTGCGATGGCCATAACTGCAATACTTTCGTGATATGTGGTTTAATTCTGGTGCACTTTATATTGGTGAACAATCTTCTGAAGGCCATATTGGCTTTTGGTTGGGGGATTTGCCATCTCTTCCGATGGCTATTTTTCTGACCATTTATGGTCTTTTTTTCTGTATAATCTACACATTGTTTGGATCCATCTTGAAACTGTGATATATCTGAACCGTGTTATCATGAACCAAGTTATATCGAGGTTGTGGTGTAACAATCTGACACTCCTAAATTTTGAAGTGGACTTCTGCTATATACACCACAACCTCTTTATAACACTATTATTGGGGTCCAATACAGAAACCGTGTTAGTTAAACAACCGTGTTATATCCAAACAAAAATGTATAATTATATAGAAAAATGACCATTTATGGTCATTTTTCTATATAATCTATACATTTTTGGGATCCATCTTGAAACCGTGTTATATCCAAAACCGTGTTATAATGAACCGTGTTATAACGAGGTTGTGGTGTAGTGAGGAAGATTCTATTCAGCTCAAGATCAGTGAAAAATATGTTTGTTCTGTTATTTCAGGAGAGTCAGTAGATGATTGTGGAGGAGGGTACAGTGAGTCAATAGCGGAAATGTGTGATGAGTTACAGAATGGTTCCCTGCCTCTTCTCATTGTTACACCTAATGGTAGGGATGAGTCGGGAGCCAACAGAGACTGTTTCCTACTGAACCCAATGATTAGACAGCTGGTGCATCAGAATATGTTTAAATTCCTAGGTAAACCCACTTGTAGAATTCTTTCCAAAAGGGAACAATAAAACAGAAACCCTTGTTTTTCTTCAGCTCTTTCCAAATTTTTTAGGGTCTCCCCTTTTCTTCAGGGTTAAATGGACATTTTTTCTTTACAAGCTACATAACAACTAACCTTTCAATATGGCTTCCCAACATTTAAGAAATGCAGCCAGCATTTCCGTTAAATCTCAAATATTGGGAGGCCGTCTCAAACATGAAATGTTAAGTAGTATGTAAAGAATAGTTTCCATTTAACCCTGAAGATTAGGGAAGACCCTAAAACATTTGGAAAGAGTTGAAGAAATACAGTACACCCACCTCAAATTTATTTGAACCTGTGCAACCTGCGTCGAGGGGGACATGATGAAAAGGATTAAATCTGAAATGAACACCAGGGATACGAGCCAGTTGTTGGGATCTTTGGGTAATGGCAGTGTTTCCACAGCAGCATTACAGCAGGTATAAAATTGATTACCCCCATGGTCTTACAGGTAAATAAGATTATTGCCACAGATCTGGGGTGTGTATGCCATGTCACTGCAATGGCTAGCAGCAGTACGTAGTGCGGGCTCATGGGTGGAAATGCAGCAGACCAAAACAATTAGACGGTGGGGTTGCGTGGGTTCAAAAAAAATTTGTGGCAGGTGTACTGTACAAGTGTTCCTAGGTATGGTTTTATAGGTTGTTCATCCATTCAAAATTTCTTTGTAATTAACAGACTGTTATATACAATTTTTGCGTACTTCAAGGTACATTTTAATTATCTGCAAAGTGTTTGATCTTGCAGAGAACCCTTTTGGATTATGAGACTGATCTAATGTAAATTAATTACCTGTAGGCTATATGTGTTTTCAGACTTACTCAATATTTTTATACCCCCACAAATGAAATTTGGGGGGGTATATAGGAGTGAGCTTGTCGGTCGGTCGGTCGGTCTGTTGACTTGGTTTCCAGACGATAACTCAAAAAACGCTTCACCGATTTTTATAATTTTTGGTACACTGATGTAACATCATAAAATACAGGTCAAGTTCGATTTCCACTACAATTCGTCAATTTTCGACATAGTTATGGCCCCTTTCAAGTGAAAAAATTGCAAAATGCCGCTGATGTACTATCAAGGCAGTTTTTGTGGGGGTATTCATCACCTTTAGTGATAGCTCTAGTTTCATGTTTAATTCTATTAAATGACAACAGAAATGAAACTGTAAATAAAGCTGCAATGATAATATTGACCTTTTATATACCCACGAACCTAATCATTTATCATTGAGCAATCTCATAGATTGGCATTATTCGTTATTTTTTAGTTTCGTCGCACACTTATTTAACAGGATTAACAGGATAATGATTCTATTGACCCTTTCCCTGCTGAATAAATTAATTTTGCCACATCCATTTCTGACTATCAGCCAATCAAATTTCTTGAAATAATGTATTTGCACAGTTCACAAACTGAACATCAAACACTGAAGACCCTGATCAGATGGCTTCATCAGAAGCCATCTGATCTTGATCTACAATGTTTTGCAAAGTTTGGGGTTGGAGTGATCAACAGGACAAGGGTAAAAGTTCAAAGAACGAAGATGCTTATGAGAAAAAAAACAAGGGGGAAATAATTGAAAAATGCCTTTTAAAGTAATAAAGATTCAGCGTAGTATTAAACCAAAATATGCTTGTTACAGGAATTCTGATTGGTATAGCTATTCGTACTGGCAGTCCACTGAGTATCAACCTAGCTGAGCCAGTCTGGAAACAGCTGTGTGGGAAACCACTTACCATCGGTGATATCACAGAAGTCGACAAAGACTTTGTGCCAGGTATACCCATGATATACTTGTATTGCCCTCCAAGTACCCACCATATACTTGTATTGCCCGCCAAGTTGGAATGACAGAAATCAGAGCACTGACAAAGCATCGGAACAAAAATTCCCATAGTCTTTCTATAAGGAAAATTATCCTTCAGTTATCACCAAATAACCACCTTAGCTGTTGCTATGATTTATCTTCACATTGATTATACAGTCAACCCTCTGTATACTGACATTCACTTGTTAAAATGGCAATTTGAGTGGAATGACTAGTTAGCTAAAGGCTTCGCCTCAGTTCTGAGTGGCGTGGGCTTCCCTCGGCTAGAAATGCACAAATCGAGTCCATTGTCATGAAAAGGGTTTTATTTAATACTCCAAGAAACAAATGTAATAGATGTTTGTTAGAATCGCCGTGAGGCGAGGCGATTCTAACAAATGTCTATAACATTTGTTTCTTGGAGTAATAATGGGGAAAAGGCCTCTTATTTCCTATCATACTTTTATTTCCTACTGGGATTCCTTATAACGGCAAATTCTTTATAATAGGGAACAAATACTGTGGTTATAACGCGGGTCCTCTGTATGACGCATGGAATCTCCCACATAATAACTTTTGACAGGCCCATTTCAAAATTAAAGCCTCATGGTGTAGTGGTTAAGCCATTCGCCTTATAAACCAGGAGTCCCAATACTTTGGATTGTTATAGTAACATGAATCGGAGAAGAAAAAAATGTAAAGGTTGATTGAAGTATACATTTGTTTAAGAAACAGAACTTATAAGTTTTTGGGACAGATTTTGCCTTTCAAATGTTTTTTGCTCACATAAGTTGAAATATGTTTTAAGGTTTGATGTGTATTAAGGAAATGGATGAGGAGGAATTAAAGGCGGCTGACATGGCTTTCAGTGTCCCTAGTTCCACAGCACAGGAAATACATTTGAGTAACAAATACAGCCGTATTACACCGGAGAACAAATCGGAGTACATCAGGCTAGCGATGAATTACAGGTAAGATTAACCCATTCAGTACCAGAAACCCCAAAACGGGTACCCTGGCAAACAGTGCAGGCCCAGATCAGATGCCGCAGAACGTGGCATCTGATCAGGGCCTACACTGTTTGCAAAAAGTCCAGCCAATTTCCAAATATATTTTGGAGAATGCACGGCCTGACACCCCTAAATTTTGAAATGAACTCCTAATATAAGAAGGAAGATTCTATTTGGTACAAAAAGGGTTAATATGCAGCAGGATAACACAACCATGTGACCTACTACATTCTTTTTTATAACACAATCAGGCATTCAAGTAACCTAATAAAGGGGGTTGAATAACTGCACCCTATAATCGGTACATTCTTTTATGGCTGGAAAACTTAACTCTGTTCTGATGACAGTTTGTAACATTTTTCTTATTTCTGCTCCAAACATAGATTGAAGGTGCCTATTAGGAACTGCCACCACCTCTATGGGTACTCACAATAAATGTTTTGGAGCAGAAACAGGCCAGACATAGATTGTAGGTGCTCATTAGAACTGCCTAAATGAGTAATACAATCTATTTTTTTGGAGCAGGAATAAGAATTCTGCTCCAAACATAGATTTAAGTGCTCATTAGAATGACCTCAGTGTTGTTGTTCTAATGAGTTCCCACAATCTATGTCTTAGAGCGGTAATAAGAAGCACAATATATACCCCTGTATCCCCTTGTTTTTATGCCTCCACCATTCGAATGGTGGAAAGGGCATATAGCATTGCCTCTGTCCGTCCATCGGTCCGTGCGTCCGTCCATGCATCCGAAACTTAAACGCAGTCAGTAACTTCCTTATTTCTTGATTGATTTTAAAATTACTCGGCAGAAATGTTCACCATCAAGAGACGATGTGTCACGTGCAAAACCCAGGTCCGTACCTCCAAGGTTAAGGTCAAACTTATAGGTAAAAGGTCAAAAAAAGGGTCCGAAACTTAAACGCAGTCAATAACTTCCTTATTTCTAGATGGATTTTGAAATTTCTTTGTAGAAATGTTAACCATCATGAGACGATGTGTCAAGTGCAAAACCCAGGTCCGTACCGCCAAGGTCAAGGTCATACTTAGGGGTCAAAGATAAAAAAAATGGTTCGAAACTTAAACGCAGTCAATAACTTACTTATTTCTGGATGGATTTTGAAATTACTTTGAAGAAATGTTTACCATCATGAGATGTGTCACATGCAAACCCAGATCCGTACCTCCAAGGTTAAGGTCATACTTAGAGGTCAAAGGTCAAAAAAATGGTTTGAAACTTAAACGCAGTCGATAACTTTCTTATCTCTGGATGGATTTTGAAATGACTTGCAGAAATGTTGGCCATCATGAGACAATCTGCCTCACACAAAACCAAGGTCCTTACCTCCAAGGTCAAGATCATACTTAGAGGTCAAATGTGAAAAAAGGGACCAAAACTTAAACAAGGTCAATAACTTTCTATGGATGAATACGAACATAGACATATTTTCAGGCGGGGGCAGCTGTGTCCTATGGACGCATTTCTAGTCTCTATATAGAGTAGGGCATACAGGGATGGTTATAACATAGCCTTACTATTATAATGTTCATGGCTTGAAACTGCGAATTGTGGGATTGAAATCTAATCTAGCAAAACATTCACTTGTGTTTCTATGATGAACTCTTCCAAATGAGCCACATCAGCTGAAAATGTGTGTTGGGACATAAATATTATGCACTTGGGTGAAACTCAAATTGGCATTGCTTAAACACATCCGTGTAACATAGTGCAATCTTTCATATCTCCAAAACGTTAAATTTTCTGATGAAAATTTGTGATATTTTCCTTATTTTTACTTAAAATGTAGGTTAGGGGTGCTTGTTAGAACTGCCTCATTGATGCGGCTCTAACGAGTACCACAACCTATGTCTTGGAGAAGAAATAAGAAAATTAACGTATACCTCTGTAAACCCCAGTTTTCTCTATATAAAGTGGGGGTTTAGAGGAGGGTTCATTACACGGATGTGTTAACCTGATGACTGCGCATTCACTCCATTAGAATATAGCCTTTCTTGTCTGCTTCAACTCTTCAACTTAAACACAGCCGATAACATAGACATATTTTCAGGCGGGGGGCGTATTTAAGCGTATTTAGGAAACATTTTCAAAGGTTTTTATGTCTCCCCCCAAATTTTTTTTTTCGGAGAGACATATTGTTTTTCCCCCGGGCGTCTCTCTGTCTGTCCATCTGTCTGTCTGTCCGTCTGTCACACATTCGTGTCCGCTCTATAACTTGAAAACCGTTGGAGCTATCTTCACGAAACTTCATATAAATATTAATCAGTATTAGACGACTTGCATTGCACAAGAACTATAACTCTCACATTTATTCTTTTTGAATTATCTCCCTTGGAAGTTTGTCGGTATCTATATATGTATAGGCAAATCGTGTCCGGTCAATAACTTTCTTATTTTCAGATGGATTTTAAAATTACTTAGCAGAAATATTAACAACCATAAGACGATGTGTGGTGCGCATGAGGCAGGTCGGTACCTCAAAGGTCAAGGTCATACTTAGAGGTCAAAAGTCAAAAAAGGGGCCTTTTTTTCGTGTTTGGTCAATAGCTTTCTTATTTTAGATGGATTTTGAAATCACTTGGCAGAAATCTTAACCAATATAAGCCTATGTGTTGTGTGCATGACCCAGGTTGGTATCTCAAAGGTCAAGGTCATACTTGGAGGTCAAAGGTAAAAAAAGGGCCTTTTTTCGGGATTTGTCAATAATTTGCTTATTTTTAGATAGAATTTGAAGTTACTTGGGAAAAATTTTAAATACCATGAGACGATATGTTGCATGCATGATTCAGTTTGGTACCTCAAAGGTCGAGGTCATACATAGAGGTCAAATGGTCAAAAAGGGGCCTTTTTCGTGTTTGGTCAATAGCTTACTTATTTTTAGATGGATTTTGAAATTGCTTGGCAGAAATGTTAACCACCATGAGATGATGTGTTACCCATGACCCAGTTTGCAACCTGAAAGGTCAAGGTCATACATAGAGGTTAAAGGTGAAAAAAAGGGGCATTTTTTTGTTCTGTCAATAACTTGCTTATTTTTAGATGGAATTTGAAATTACTTGGCAGAAATGTTAACCACCATTAGACGATGTGTTGTGTGCATGACCCAAGTTGGTACCTCAAATGTCAAGGTCGTACTAAGAGGTCAAAGGACAAAAAGGGGCCTTTTTCAGTATTCAGTCAATAACTTTCTTATCCCTGGATAGATTGTGAAATTACTTGGCAGAAATGTTAACCATCATGAGACGATGTGGTGCACGCTAGACCCAGGTCGGTACCTCCAAGATCAAAGTCATACTAAGAGGTCAGAGGTAAAAACAGTTGTTTTTTTTTTGTGTCCAGTCAATAACTGTTTAGCTCACCAGAGCCGAAGGCTCCGGGGGAGCTTATAGGATAGGCAGTTGTCCGGCGTCGTCGTTGTCGTCGTCGTCTGACGTCAACACTTTCAAACATCTTCTTCTCTGAAGCCACTGGACCGATTCAGCCCAAATTTTATCTGTAGCATCCTTGGGCTGGGGGATTGAAAGTTTGTGTTTTTTATGAAAATTGGCCCATTAGTTTGGTTGCTATAGCAACTTAGAGCTTCCATAGACTTATAATGGGGAAAATTGAAAAATGGCATTTACTGCCAAGCCACTGCAGATATTTTGACAAAACTTTCATAGAAATATTCCTTAGGCAATCTACTATCTGCCATATGATTTTAGGCCTACTGCTCATTTGTATTGGTTGCCATGGAAACCAAAATGAAAAAATAGAAAAAAAAATACTTAAAAAATCATCTCCTCAGAAACCTTATGCTCTATGAGGCTGAAAGTTTATGGAAATATTCACCATATTTGCCTTTACAGGTTTTGTGTTTTTAGCTCACCGTCACGTAGTGACGAGGTGAGCTTTTGGGATCACTTTTCGTCCGTCGTGCGTGCGTCCGTCCGTGCGTGCGTCCGTCCGTGCGTGCATCCGTAAACAATTCTTTAAACGACATCTCCTCCTAAACCACTGATCGGATTTTGACCAAACTTCACAGGAATGATCCTTAGGTGGTCCCCTTTCAAAGTTGTTCAAATGGTTCCGGTCCGTTGCACATCTAGGTCATAGGAGCCAAAAACAGATTTTTTTCACCAAAAACTTAAAAAATCTTCTTCTCTGAAACCGTAAGGCCCAGGTCTTTGATATTTGGTATGAAGCTTCATCTAGTGGACCCCTACCAAGATTGTTCAAATTATAGTGCTGGAGCCAAAAATGCCCCCGCTCCGGGGCCCTTTGGTTTTACATGGGCTTATATAGGGAAAATCTTTAAAAATCTTCTTCTCTGAAACCACAAGGCCCAGGTCTTTGATATTTGGTATGAAGCTTCATCTAGTGGACCCCTACCAAGATTGTTAAATTATAGTGCTGGGGCCAAAAATGCCCCCGCTCCAGGGCCCTTTGGTTTTACATGGGCTTATATAGGGAAAATCTTTAAAAATCTTCTTCTCTGAAACCACAAGGCCCAGGTCTTTGATATTTGGTATGAAGCTTCATCTAGTGGACCCCTACCAAGATTGTTAAATTATAGTGCTGGGGCCAAAAATGCCCCCGCTCCAGGGCCCTTTGGTTTTACATGGGCTTATATAGGGAAGAGCTTTAAAAATCTTCTTCTCTGAAATCATAAGGCCGAGGTCTTTGATATTTGGTATGAAGCTTCATCTAGGGGACCCCTACCAAGATTGTTCAAATTATAGTGCTGGGGTCAAATATGCCCCCGCTCCGGGGCCCTTTGGTTTTACATGGGCTTATATAGGGAAAACCTTTAAAAATGTTCTTCTCTGAAACCGTAAGGCCCATGTCTTTGATATTTGGTATGAAGCTTCATCCCACACATCCATGGTCCTTCTCCCCCCCCCCCCCCCCCCCCACACACACACACACCCACGCACACACACTCCGGGGCCCTTTGGTTTTAAATGGGCTTATATAGGGAAAATCTTTAAAAATCTTCTTCTCTGAAACCACAAGGCCCATGTCTTTGCTATTCGGTATGAAGCTTCATCTAGTGGACTCCTACCAAGATTGTTAAATTATAGTGCTGGGGCCAAAAATGCCCCCGCTCCAGGGCCCTTTGGTTTTACATGGGCTTATATAGGGAAGAGCTTTAAAAATCTTCTTCTCTGAAATCATAAGGCCGAGGTCTTTGATATTTGGTATGAAGCTTCATCTAGGGGACCCCTACCAAGATTGTTCAAATTATAGTGCTGGGGTCAAATATGCCCCCGCTCCGGGGCCCTTTGGTTTTACATGGGCTTATATAGGGAAAACCTTTAAAAATGTTCTTCTCTGAAACCGTAAGGCCCATGTCTTTGATATTTGGTATGAAGCTTCATCCCACACATCCATGGTCCTTCTCCCCCCCCCCCCCCCCCCACACACACACACACACACACACACACTCCGGGGCCCTTTGGTTTTAAATGGGCTTATATAGGGAAAATCTTTAAAAATCTTCTTCTCTGAAACCCCCCCCCCACACACACACACACTCCGGGGCCCTTTGGTTTTAAATGGGCTTATATAGGGAAAATCTTTAAAAATCTTCTTCTCTGAAACCACAAGGCCCAGGTCTTTGCTATTCGGTATGAAGCTTCATCTAGTGGACTCCTACCAAGATTGTTCAAATTATAGTGCTTGGGTTAAAAATGCCACTGCCCCAGGGCCCTTTGGTTTTACATGGGCTTATATGGGGAAAATCTTTAAAAATCTTCTTCTCGGAAACCCCAAGGGCCAGGTCTTTGCTATTTGGTATGAAGCTTCATCTGGTGGACCCCTACCAAGATTGTTCAAATTATAGTGCTGGGGCCAAAAATGCCCCCGCTCCGGGGCCCTTTGGTTTTACATGGGCTTATATAGGGAAAATCTTTAAAAATCTTCTTCTCTGAAATCGTAAGGCCCAGGTCTTTGATATTTGGTATGAAGCTTCATCTAGTGGACCCCTACCAAGATTGTTCAAATTATAGTGCTGGAGCCAAAAATGCCCCCGCTCCGGGGCCTTTTGGTTTTACATGGGCTTATATAGGGAAAATCTTTAAAAATCTTCTTCTCTGAAACCACAAGGCCCAGGTCTTTGATATTTGGTATGAAGCTTCATCTAGTGGACCCCTACCAAGATTGTTAAATTATAGTGCTGGGGCCAAAAATGCCCCCGCTCCAGGGCCCTTTGGTTTTACATGGGCTTATATAGGGAAGAGCTTTAAAAATCTTCTTCTCTGAAATCATAAGGCCGAGGTCTTTGATATTTGGTATGAAGCTTCATCTAGGGGACCCCTACCAAGATTGTTCAAATTATAGTGCTGGGGTCAAATATGCCCCCGCTCCGGGGCCCTTTGGTTTTACATGGGCTTATATAGGGAAAACCTTTAAAAATGTTCTTCTCTGAAACCGTAAGGCCCATGTCTTTGATATTTGGTATGAAGCTTCATCCCACACATCCATGGTCCTTCTCCCCCCCCCCCCCCCCCCCCACACACACACACACCCACACACACACACTCCGGGGCCCTTTGGTTTTAAATGGGCTTATATAGGGAAAATCTTTAAAAATCTTCTTCTCTGAAACCACAAGGCCCATGTCTTTGCTATTCGGTATGAAGCTTCATCTAGTGGACTCCTACCAAGATTGTTCAAATTATAGTGCTTGGGCTAAAAATGCCACTGCCCCAGGGCCCTTTGGTTTTACATGGGCTTATATGGGGAAAATCTTTAAAAATCTTCTTCTCGGAAACCCCAAGGGCCAGGTCTTTGCTATTTGGTATGAAGCTTCATCTAGTGGACCCCTACCAAGATTGTTCAAATTATAGTGCTAGGGCCAAAACTGCCCCCGACCTGGGGCCCTTTGGTTTTACATAGACTTATATAGAGATATTCCTTAAAAATCTTCTGAAACAGCAAGGCCCAGGTCTTTGATATTTGGTGTGAAGCTTCCTCTAGTGGAACTCTATCAAGATGGTTTTAATTATAGCCCTGAGGCCAAAAATGCCCTCGCCCTGGAGCCATTTGGTTTTATATAGGCTTATGTAGGGAATATCTTTAATAAAAATCTTCTTCTCTGAAACCGCAAGGCCCAAGGTCTTTGATATTTGGTATGTAGCATATCTAGTGGACCTTTGCCAAGATTGTTCAAATTATAGCCTTTGTTGATATTTGGTATGAAGCTTCACCTTTTTAGACATCTCTGAACATTATGCACATTATAGCCCTGGGGTTAATAATGGCCCTCCCTGGGTCCCAATTGTTACTCTATGGATCAGGTGAGCGATCCAGGGCCATCATGGCCCTCTTGTTTATGAAATTCGGCTCCTTAGTTTGGTTGCTATGGCAACTTAGATTTTCCATAGACTTATAATGGGGAAAATTGAAAAATGGCATTAACTACAAAGCCTTTGCAGATATTTGGACAAAACTTTCATAGAAATGTTCCTTTAGTAAACTTCTCTCAGCCATATGCTGTTATGTCAACCTGGGGGTCCAGTAGGTTGTGCCGGGGCCATGCCCCGTCCCCAGTACTTCATAAAATGACTTATATCTCAGAAACCTTACAGATCCCCACCCCTAAACCATATATATTATTGTTCCTATTGATAAGACGCATTCAGTGACACCAACCTGGAGGTCCTCCGGGATGTGCCGAGGCTATGCCCCACCCCCTCCACTTCATAAAAGGCCCAATATCTCGGAAACCATTCAGATCCCCACCCCTGAACCCTATATACTCTTGTTCCTTATGATAAGACGCATTCAGTGACATCAAACTGGGGGTCCCCCAGGATGCGCCGGGGCCATGTCCCGCCCCTCCATTTCATAAAAGGCCCAATATCTCGGAAACCTTACAGATCCCCACCCCTAAACCATAAATATTCTTGCTCGTAATGATAAGACGCATTCATTGACCCCAAATTGGGGGTCTTCCGGGGTGCGCCGGAGCCATGCCCCACCCCTTCACTTCACAAAAGGCCATATATCTCAGAAACTGTTCAGATCCCCACCCCTAAACCATATATGTTCTTGTTCATTATGATGAGACACATTCAGTGACACCAACCTGGGGGTCCCCAGGGATGTGCTGGGGCCATGCCCCACCCCCTCCATTTCATAATATCACAATATCTCGGAAACCTTACAGATCCCCACCCCTAAACCATATATATTCTTGTACCTTATGATAAGACACTTTCATTGACACCAACCTGGGGGTCTCCCTGGGCCTTGCCCCACCCCTGCACTTCACAAAAGGCCTTATATCTCAGAAACTGTTCAGAGCCCCACCCCTAAACCATATATATTCATCTTCCTTATGATAAGGCACATTCATTGACACCAGCTTGTGAGTCCCCGGGGCATGCCCGGGCCTTGCTCCACCGCTTGACTTCATTAAAAGCCACATATCTCAGAAATAGTTCAGATCCCCACCCCTAAACCATATATATTCTTGTTCCTTATGATAAGACTCATTCAGTCACACCAACTTGGGGGTCTCTTTGTGCTGAGGCAATGTGCCCCGCCCTTCCACTTCATAAAAGGCCATATATTTCAGAAACCATTAAATCCCCACCCCATATTCATATATGTTCTTGTTCCTTATTATTAGCACACCTACTGTAGGTGTGTCCGCAGGGGCCAGTCCTCTCCTTTCCACTTCATGAAAGGATATCTTGGAAACCGTTCAGATTCCCACCCCTAAACCATATATATACTTGGTCCTTATGATGAGACACATTTAGGGATAACAATCTTGGGCTTTCCTGGGAACGACAGGGCATGCTCCAACCCCTCCACTTATATCTCCAGCCATGCAGATCCCCACTGCTAAACCGTATATATTCTTGTTCTTTGTGATAAGACACATTTAGTGATACCAACCAGGGCTCCATTGGGTCCATGCCCCACCCCCTCTACTTCATAAAAGGCCTAATGTTTCATATACTGAGTCCACATGGATGCTCATTTGGATATGGGGGTTCATTTGGCAGATGAAAATGATATCATGTTAAAATACATGGCTGCAATTTGGCAGTGCCCACCTGAGCTCTGGTGAGCATAGTGGCCCATGGGCCTCTTGTTTATTTCTGGATGGACTTTATAAAGTAACCATGCAGAAATGTTCACCTTCATTAGACCATGAGTCATGTGCAAGACCAAGGTCCATACCTCCAATGTCATGGTCATACCTAGAGGTCAAAGGTAAAAAAGGGACAGTCAATAACTTCCTTATTCTTTGATGGATTATGAAATTACTTGGCAGAAATGTTAACCATCATGAGATGATGTGTTGTACCTCAAAGGTCAAGGCCATACCGGTACTTAGAGGTCAAAGGTAAAAAAGGGCTTTTTTGTGTAAGGCCAATAACTTTTTAGCTCACCAGAGCCGAAGGCTCCGGGGGAGCTTATAGGATAGGCAGTTGTCCGGCGTCGTCGTCGTTGTCGTCGTCTGACGTCAACACTTTCAAACATCTTCTTCTCTGAAGCCACTGGACCGATTCAGCCCAAATTTTATCTGTAGCATCCTTGGGCTGGGGGATTGAAAGTTTGTGTTTTTAGCTCACCAGAGCCGAAGGCTCCGGGGGAGCTTATAGGATAGGCAGTTGTCCGTCGGCGTCTGCGTCTGCGTCGTCAACACTTTTAAACGACATCTCCTCTGAAGCCGCTAGGCCCATTGGGCCCAAATTTCATCTGTAGCATCCTTGGGTTGGGGGATTGAAAGTTTGTGTTTTTTATGAAATTCGGCTTATTAGTTTGGTTGCTATGGCAACTTAGAGTTTCCATACACTTATAATGGGGAAAATTGAAAAATGGCATTTACTGCTAAGCCGCTGCAGATATTTTGACAAAAATTTCATAGAAATATTCCTTAGGCAATCTACTATCTGCCATATGATTTTAGGCCTACTGCTCATTTGTATTGGTTGCCATGGAAACCAAAATGAAAAAAATAGAAAAAAAATACTTAAAAAATCATCTCCTCAGAAACGGTATGCTCTATGAGGCTGAGAGTTTATGGAAATATTCACCATATTTGCCTTTACAGGTTTTGTGTTTTTTATGAAATTCGGCTCTTTAGTTTGGTTGCTATGGCAACTTAGATTTTCCATAGACTTATAATGGGGAAAATTGAAAAATGGTATTAACTACAAAGCCTTTGCAGATATTTTGACAAAACTTTCATAGAAATGTTCCTTTAGCAAACTTCTCTCAGCCATATGCTTTTATGTCAACCTGGGGGTCCAGTAGGTTGTGCCGGGGCCATGCGCCGCCCCCCAGTACTTCATAAAATGCCTTATATCTCAGAAACCTTACAGATCCCCACCCCTAAACCATATATATTCTTGTTTCTATTGATAAGACGCATTCATTGACACCAACCTGGAGGTCCTCCGGGATGCGCCGAGGCCATGCCCCACCCCCTCCACTTCATAAAAGGCCCAATATCTCGGAAACCATTCAGATCCCCACCCCTGAACCCTATATACTCTTGTTCCTTATGATAAGACCCATTCAGTGACATCAAACTGGGGGTCCCCCAGGATGCGCCGGGGCTATGTCCCGCCCCTCCATTTCATAAAAGGCCCAACATCTCGGAAACCTTACAGATCCCCACCCCTAAACCATATATATTCTTGCTCCTTATGATAAGACACATTCATTGACCCCAAATTTGGGGTCTTCCGGGGTGCGCCGGAGCCATGCCCCACCCCTTCACTTCACAAAAGGCCATATATCTCAGAAACTGTTCAGATCCCTACCCCTAAACCATATATGTTCTTGTTCATTATGATGAGACACATTCAGTGACACCAACCTGCCCCACCCCCTCCATTTCATAATATCACAATATCTCGGAAACCTTACAGATCTCCACCCCTAAACCATATATATTCTTGTACCTTATGATAAGACACATTCATTGACACCAACCTGGGGGTCTCCCTGGGCCTTGCCCCACCCCTGCACTTCACAAAATGCCTTTTATCTCAGAAACTGTTCAGAGCCCCACCCCTAAACCATATATATTCATCTTCCTTATGATAAGGCACATTCATTAACACCAGCTTGTGAGTCCCCAGGGCATGCCCGGGCCTTGCTCCACCGCTTGACTTCATTAAAAGCCACATATCTCAGAAATAGTTCAGATCCCCACCCCTAAACCATATATATTCTTGTTCCTTATGATAAGACTCATTCAGTCACACCAACTTGGGGGTCTCTTTGTGCTGAGGCAATGTGCCCCGCCCTTCCACTTCATAAAAGGCCATATATTTCAGAAACCATTCAAATCCCCACCCCATATTCATATATGTTCTTGTTCCTTATTATTAGCACACCTACTGTAGGAGTGTCCGCAGGGGCCAGTCCTCTCCTTTCCACTTCATGAAAGGATATCTTGGATACCATTCAGATTCCCACCCCTAAACCATATATATACTTGGTCCTTATGATAAGACACATTTAGGGACAACAATCTTGGGCTTTCCTGGGAACGACAGAACATGCTCCAACCCCTCCACTTATATCTCCAGCCATGCAGATCCCCACTGCTAAACCATATACTTGTTCTTTTTGATAAGACACATTTAGTGACACCAACCAGGGCTCCATTGGGTCCATGCCCCACCCCCTCTACTTCATAAAAGGCCTAATGTTTCATATACTGAGTCCACATGGGTGCTCATTTGGATATGGGGGTTCATTTGGCAGATTAAAATGATATCATGTTAAAATACATGGCTGCAATTGGGCAGTGCCCACCTGAGCTCTGGTGAGCATAGTGGCCCATGGGCCTCTTGTTTATGAAAATCGGCCCATTAGTTTGGTTGCTATGGCAACTTAGAGTTTCCATAGACTTATAATGGGGAAAATTGAAAAATGGCATTTACTGCCAAGTCATTGCAGATTTTTGGACAAAACTTTTATAGAAATGTTTCTTGAGTAAAATTCTTTCAGCCATATGCTTTTATGCCAACCTGAGGGTCCCCCAGGTTGTGCCGGGGCCATGCCCCACCCCCTCCACTTCATAAAAGGCCATATATCTCAGAAACCATTCAGATCCCGACCCCTAAACCATATATATTCTTGTTCCTATTGATAAGACGCATTTAGTAACACCAACCTTGGGGTCCTCAGGGATGCACCGAGGTCATGCCCCACCCCCTCCACTTAATAAAAGGCCCAATATCTCGGAAACCATTCAGATCCCCACCCCTAAACCATATATATTCTTGTTCCTTATGATAAGACCCATTCAGTGACATCAACCTGGGAGTCCCCTGGATGCGCCGGGGCCATGCCCCACCCCCTCCATTTCATAAAAGGCCCAATATCTCGTAAACCTTACAGATCCACGCCCCTAAACCATATATATGCGTGCTTCTTATGATAAGACACATTCATTGACACCAACCTGGGGGTCCTCAGAGATGCGCTGGGGCCTTGCCCCACCCCTCCACTTCACAAAAGGCCATATATCTCAGAAACTGTTCAGATCCCCACCCCTAAACCATATATATTCTTGTTCCTATTGATAAGACGCATTCAGTAACACCAACCTGGGGGTCGTCAGGGATGCGCACAGGTCAGGCCCCACCCCCTCAACTTTATAAAAGGCCCAATATCTCGGAAACCATTCAGATTCCCACCCCTAAACCATATATATTCTTGTTCCTTTTGATAAGACCCATTCAGTGACATCAACCTGGGAGTCCCCTGAATGCACCGGGGCCATGCCCCACCCCCTCCATTTGATAAAAGGCCCAATATCTCGGAAACCTTACAGATCCCCGCCCATAAACCATATATATGCTTGCTTCTTATGATAAGACACATTCATTGATCCCAACCTGGGGGTCTTGCCCCACCCCTCCACTTCAAAAAAGGCCATATATTTCAGAAACTGTTCAGATCCCCACCCCTAAACCATATATATTCTTGTTCATTATGATAAGACGCATTCAGTAACACCAACCTTGGGGTTCCCAGGGATATGCTGGGGCCATGCCCCACCCCCTCCATTTCATAATATCACAATATCTCGGAAACCCTACAGATGGCCACCCCTTAACCATATATAGTCTTGTTCCTTATGATAAGACACATTCATTGACACCAACCTGGGAGTCTCCCTGGGCCTTGCCCCACCCCTCCACTTCACATAAGGCCTTATATCTCAGAGAATGTTCTTAGCCCCACCCTAAACCATATATATTCATCTTTCTTATGATAAGACGCATTCAGTGACACCAGCTTGGGAGTCCCCGGGGCACGCCCAGGCCATGCCACACCGCTTTACTTCATTAAAAGCCATATATATCAGAAATAGTTCAGATCCCCACCCCTAAACCATATACTTGTTCCTTATGATAAGACTCGTTCAATCACACCAACCTGGAGGTCTCTTTGTGCTGAGGCAATGTGCCCCGCCCTTCCATTTCATAAAAGGCTTTATATTTCAGAAACCATTCAAATCCCCACCCCATAATCATATAAATTATGTTCTTGTTCCTTATTATTAGCACACCTACTGTAGCGGGGTCCGCAGGGACCATTCCTATTTCATAAAAGGGCCTCAAATCTCTGAAACCGGTCAGATTCCCAGCACTGAACCATATATAAACTTGGTCCTTATGATAAGACACATTTAGGGACAACAGTTTGGGCTTTCCTGGGATCAACAGGGCATGCCCCAACCCCTCAACTGTTAAAGAGGCCTTTCAGATCCCCACTGCTAAACCATATATATTTTTGTTTCTTATGAGTGTGTGTGTGTGTGTGAGTTCGGGTTTAACAATTTTTCAGTCATATCGCGACGGTGTCTGGTTGCGACAGGGAGCTCAATGCTCACGTTTATAGTGCTGCCTCACTGAAGTATCATGTCCCAGACACATTACATGATACCACACCCAGTCACATTATCCTGACACTGGATCGACCAGTCCTAGCTCTACCCCGTAAATCTGAGTGCCAAGCGAGGAGCAGCTAGTACCATTTTTAATGACTTTTGTATGTCGCGGCCCGGGATCGAACCCGAGACCTCCCGTTCCCCGGAGCGGACACTCTACCAACTGAGCTATCGGGGCCGGTTTGTTTCTTATGATAAGACGCATTTAGTGATACCAACCAGGGCTCCATTGGGTCCATGCCCCACCCCCTCTACTTCATAAAAGGCCTAACTTTTCAGATGCTGAGTCCACATGGGTGCTCATTTGGACATGGGGGTTCATTTGGTGGATTAAAATGATATCATGTTAAAATACATGGCTGCCATTGGGCAGGATGGGCAGTGCCCACCTGAGCTGTGGTGAGCATAGTGGCCCATGGGCCTCTTGTTTATTTTTCTACGAACATTTTAAAAGTTACTTTGCAGAAATGTTCATCTTCATTAGATGATGTGTTGCACAAAAGACCCAGCTCAATACCGCCAATGTCAAGGTTATACTTACCGGTAGAGTTCTAAAACTGGGGAGACATCTGTGTTTTTGTAGAAAAACAATTCTATTTTTTTTTTTTTTTTCAGTAAACAAAAAACTTGACATTCATGTGAATCATCTGCTTATTTAATAATAATGAGGGGAAAAAAAATGAGATTACCGTATGCAGCTGCTCTAGAAATTTTCTGCAATGCTTGGAGGGTTTAGAGGCTTTGGGATTGTTTGTCCATCCTTTTGTCAGATAAATCTGTCAACATTTGCATCTACTCTAGTGTCAACACAAATTTTTAAGTACATTTCTCAAGAACTATTATCATAGGCATGACAAAGGCTTTTGTGGAATTCATGTTATGATAAAAGATTTTAACCCTTATCTTGCTGAATATTCATTTAAGCCACACACATTTCTGTCTATCAACCAATCAAATTACTTGATGTAATTTATTGCTACAAATTCATAAACTGAATGCCAAACAGTGTAGATCCTGATCAGATGGCTTCTTCAGAAGCCATCTGATCTGGATCTACACTGTTTGCAAAGATAGAGGTTGTCGTGAACAGCAAGATAAGGGTTAACATACAATAGACCTCTGAGTACTATAGTACATTGTACAAGACAAAGCTTAACAGAATAGTATATGTACATTTATTATTATTTTTCAGATTACATGAGTTTGATGATCAGACTCGCTGGGTGAGAGAAGGAATGGCTAAAGTGATTCCCGTGCCACTCTTGTCTCTGTTCACAGGCCTTGAGATTGAAACTATGGTAAGCATGTCAAATGTTCCTTGTTAGATTTTATTTAGGAAATATCTGATGCGGCCTGATTGGCCAAAACTGGCTAGTCTGGCCCAGAAAAATCTTGTACACTCCATAATTTTCAGTTCTGTGCTGAACTCTTTGCTTCCAAAGGATTACCCATTTCTCAGAATATTTACCTAAAAAACTAGCAGCTAGTTAGATCAGTACAGTATTTACTGCAAATATTCAGACACCAAAAAGTCATAAAAATCAGCCTGAAGGAAACAGTGTAGAACCTGATCATACTGAGGAGCAGTCTGATCAGAGTTTACACTGTTTGTCACTGAGCAAATGATGACAAGCAGACAACAATATGATGTATAATTTACTCATAACTAATGGCAAGATATTTAGGATACGGTACTTCATTGAACTGAGCCATAGCAAAGCTTATGACATGGCTCGTGGGAATTTTATACATGTATGCTCAAATTTATCTACATTATATCTGAGCCGATAGGTCAATGAATTTGCCTGCTTGCTTGTTTGGAGTTCTATGGCCCAGTCACCACTACTAATGTCATATGAAACTGGTCAATTTACCTAACCACACTTTTCCTGGACAGGCTTATACATAAGTAGTTAACCAGTACAGTGCACATTTTATGCAAGAAACTTACTACTGCCCTTCTTGAACCAGCAGACCAGCAGAAGAGAATGTCTGCACAAAAGAATGTTTTCCAAGTCTGACAGCAGGTATTGACCTCCTGATCACAGGGCAGACACACATCCAACTGAGATACTGAGGTTGATTGCTCAGTGAAGTAGACAGATACACCTTGGGTATGTTCCATCAATTTTCCAGGGGAGGCTATTTTTACAACTTCAAATTTGTTTCCACATGCATGTAGTCCCCTCTTCAAAATAGTCTTTTCTTAACTGAAAGAATTGCCTCCTAAGGAGAAAAGTCTTTCTTGGTAAAGACACATATGACAGAATGAGTTTGAAAAGAATTGCCTTCATTGTAACCAATCACTTTAACCCATTGTATACTGGTGAATCTTCCATTATTATATGTTGAACAAGTCTATTTGTCATTTAAAGGTGCATTATATTGAGCTATCTGGAAAAAATGCTTCCAAAAATAAAATACATATAGCCAGTATTTTTCTTTAAAACAATACAAATGAATGCATTTTATGCAAAAATATGAACAATTATGATGACAGGTAAACGAGTCTGAGAGGGATTCCCTAACTAGGTTTCGAACACTAGTTAGATCTATTTTTAGTCCGTGACAAAAATGGAATTCCCATATATGATGTTATGCGACGTTCATTTTTGGCCTTGTTTGCTTACGCCATGCCTGAATCAGAAAAAAATATGACGCTGCATACCAAGCCATAAGTAACGACACTCAGAGACGATACTGTCGCCATGTATGTGTAAAGTGACAGATTTATTTTTAGAACAGAAATTCTGAACACATGTTCAGAGCGATGGGTAAACACGAATGAAAACGACCATTTTCACAAAGTTCTGAAGCTGTATTTGGCTCCAAAAGTGTACACATGACAAAGGAGCATGCATTGAAGATAAAAACCAGAAAAAACATTTTGAGACCCGGTAGCTCAATAATGCACCTTTAAGGGGTGTTGGGTCTTTTTTTTTTCAGCAAACAGTCTGAATCACAACAATTGTCATCTGCTTTGTTGTCTGCTGAGTACTTTAAAAGTCATTGCTGCAAACAGTGTTTTCCCAGATCAACCTGCTTCATGCAAAAATGTTTGAAATGTTTGCAGGGAAGATGCAGCACATGACAAAAACAGACAACATTTTCAGATGCATTTTTCTTGGCATCTTAAGTGTTAATATTTTTTACCTTCATCCAGGTGTGTGGTAGTCCAGACATCCCCCTGAACCTGCTGAAGTCAGTTGCCACCTACAAGGGTATAGATGTTGGAGCCCCGCTGGTCCAGTGGTTCTGGGAAGTGATGGAGGAGTTCTCTAATGCTGAGAGATCATTGTTCCTGAGGTTTGTCTGGGGCAGAACTAGATTGCCCCGAACAATAGCTGACTTCAGAGGGAGAGACTTTGTCCTACAGGTAAGTCTAGTACTTTCTGTTTTGATGTACACCACAAGCTCTTTATAACACTGTTAATGGGGTCAAAAACAGAAACCGTGTGAGTTAAACAACAGTGTTGAATTCAAACAAAAATGTGTAGATTATATAGAATGGTCATTTTTCTATATAGTCTACATATTTTGTGGATCATGACCATTTATGGTCATTTTTCTATGTAATCAACACATTTTTGGGATCCATCTTGAAATTGTGTTATATCCAAACCATGTTATAATAAACTGTGTTATAACGAGGTTGTGGTGAATGTGTCATGGAAAATAAAGCTGGTCCAGAAATTTAGGGAGAAGTGATATCTCTCTCAAAGACAGCAAGGGAGAAGTTTAAGGCTGAATTTTATCTTCTCTCATATATTTTGTACATTGGCTTCTCCCTAAGTGCAAAAATTGGGAGAAGTTTGAGCCTCTAGGGAGACTGTTCCTCCACTTCTCCCTCTATCTATTCCCTGATGTGTATATCCACAAAATTAGGCTTCCAAATGAAAAGAATATGCACATACAATATAAAGTAGTCTTCATATTCTAGACAGTTTTTAATTATTTGGACCCCATTTTGTTTTATATCAGTCTTTGAATCGACTGCCTATTCGAAATTCGCAAAATTGCAGTATGTTTTTCCTCTGGCTTTCTTTGCCGGATCATTACAGGGTCACTGATGAGGCTTTATTAGCCGAAACTACGTAGTATGACCCATCTTCTTTCTTATGAATGTTTTCATTGCTCTTAAAGGAACTCGTTTTTTATTTTTATTCAATACCCAAAAGGGTTTTTGGTAGAACTGGTAAAAAAAATTGACTTTTTATCCCCCGACCGAATAGGTTCGGGGGATATAGAGATCAGCCTGGCGTCCGTCCGTCTGTCCGTCCGTCCGTCCGTAGACGCAACCTTGTGATGGCCATAACTCCTATACCCTTTGAGATTCATTGATAGTTCTTGGCACAGACGAGACGGCGTGTCATGTGCAAGAACCAGAACTCTGGATGCCATACTTTTTTAGTTATCTCCCCTTTTAATGAAATAGAATGACTACTTTGTGATGGCCATAACTCCAATACCCTTTAAGATATTTTGATGATACCTGGCACAGTTGTTCACAAGGCCGAGACGGTGTGTCATGCACACGAACCACAACTCTGGCTCCCATGGTTTTTGAGTTATCTCCCCTTAAAATAGAGTGACTACCTTGTGATGCCCATAACTCCAATACCCTTTAAGATATATTGATGATACCTGGCACAGTTGTTCACAAGGCCGAGACGGTGTGTCATGCACAAGAACCACAACTCTGGCTGCCATGGTTTTTGAGTTATCTCCCCTTCCAATAAAATAGAGTGACTACCTTGTGATGGCCATAACTCCAATACCCTATAAGATATATTGATGGTACCTGGCACAGTTGTTCACAAGGCCGAGATGGTGTGTCATGCACAAGAACCACAACTCTGGCTGCCATGGTTTTTGAGTTATCTCCCCTTCCAATAAAATAGAGTGACTACCTTGTGATGCCCATAACTCCAATACCCTTTAAGATATATTGATGATACCTGGCACAGTTGTTCACAAGGCCGAGACGGTGTGCCATGTTCAAGAACCACAACTCTGGGTGCCATGGTTTTTTAGTTATCTCCCCTTCCAATAATATAGAATCACTACCTTGTGATGGCCACATCTCCAATACTCTTTGAGATATATTGATGGTACTTGATGCAGTTGTACATGAGTTTAAGGAGGTGTGTCATGTGCAAGAACCACAACTCTGGGTGCCCTGGTTTTTTAATTATCTCCCCTGACAATATAACCTTTTGATGGCCACAACTCCAATACCCTTTGAGATATATTGATGGTACTTGGCACAATTGTATACAAGGTTGAGACGGCGCTTCATGCTTAAGAAACACAATTCTGGGTGCTATGATAAATATTTGAGTTATCTACCCTTCCAATATAACAGTGTGACCAGCTTGTGATCTCCAACACTCTTTGAGACATATTGACGGTACTTTGTACAGAAATGCATGAGCTTAAGCAGGCATGTCATGCGCAAGAACCACAGTTCTGAGTACCCTGTTTTTTTAGTTATCTCTCCTGAAGTATAATCTTGTGATGGCCATAACTTCAATACTTTTGTGCTATATTGCTGGTTTAATTCTGGTGCACTTTCTATTGGTGAACACACTTATGAAGGCCATATTGGCTTTTGGTCGGGGGATTTGCCATCTCTTCCGATGGCTATTTTTTCACAAGAAGTGCTAAGGAATGTAAAGCAGCAGACTTATGATTGAGCGGTTGTGGATTCGAATCCAGCAACTGGAGGCAAGATGTGTCTGTGGGCAAGACACGTTATGACAATGCCCCACTCAACCTAGGTGTAAATGGGTAGCAGTGGTGTAAAAGTCATTGCCTCTCTCTTGCACGTGTGATAACATCCTGAATGATTGTTCGAGGGTGATTCAATCAGCTTGAAGCTTTCTTCGCAATCAAACTAAAATAAATTAGTGTAAACTAAATGAGCAATCTTATCAGGATCTATACTGTTAACTTTGATAACTGTTTCCAGACATTTATGGTCCGATATTCTTGTTTTGCAGGTTCTAGACAAGTACCACCCACCAGATCATTTCCTACCAGAGAGCTACACTTGTTTCTTCCTGCTCAAGATGCCAAGATACTCATGTAAACTGGTTCTCCAGGAGAAACTCAAGTATGCCATCCACTTCTGTAAATCTATAGACACGGACGATTACGCTCGCGTTGCCCTGACAGGCGAGGTGGAGGACACCCCGGAGGCTAGTGAAGACTCAGATGATATTCAGAGTCTAGAGTCAGATGGAGAAATTGTTGACTCAGATAATAGCTTTTAAACTTTGTTGACACTCATAAAAATAAAACTACACTACACCACAGCCTCTATTTAACACTGTTGTCAGGATCCAAACCAGAAACCAGGTTTAATATTTAAACAGCTGTTTTATAGCTTAACACAAATGTATAGATTATACAGAAAAATTGCCATTTATGGTCATTTTTGTTGCACCTGCTATTAGCATGGCGCGATATAGACGCCCGGTTTTCCGTCAGTTCGTCCGTCCGTCCGTCCGTTTGTCAAGGCTTCAACATTTGTGACCACCCTAGCGTTCACCCTGAGGTTCAAGTGTATTTCTCAAGAACTATAAGAGCTTCATTAATGATACTTGGTACAAACTTGTATCTGGGGATGGCAACTTAAATGTAAGCATCCCTATTTGACCTTGACATACATTTTATTGTTCTCTGACTTTGTAAAATATTGCAACCACCCTAGCGTTCACCATAATGGTCAAGTTTATTTCTCAAGAACTAGATAAGCTTCATTAATGATATTTGGTACAAACTTGAATCGCGGGATGGCAATTTAAATGCAACCATCCGTATTTGACCTTGACCCAAATTTCATGGTCTGCTGACTTTGTGAAATATTGCAACCACCCTAGCGTTCACCCTAATGGTCAAGTTTATTTCTCAAGAACTATAAAAGCTTCATTAATGATACGTGGTACAAACTTGTATCTCGGTATGGCAACTTTAATGCAAGCATCCATATTTGACCTTGACCTACATTTTATTGTTCACTGACTTTGTAAAATATTGCTACCACCCTAGCGTTCACCTAAATGGTCAAGTTAATTTCTCAAGAACTATAAGAGCTTCATTAATGATACTTGGTCCAAACTTGTATCTGGAGATGGAAACTGAAATGCAAGTATCCATATTTGACCTTGACCTACATTTTATGGTTCACTGACTTTGTAAAATATTGCAACCACACTAGGGTTCACCCTAATGGTTAAGTTCATTTCTCAAGAATGATTACACCTTAATTAATGACACTTAGTACAAGCTTGCATTTAAGAATGGCAACTTTTATGCAAGCATCTATGTTTGACCTTGGCCTAGATTTCATGGTTTGCTGACTTTGCGCCCTCACAGGCGTGACATAGCCTTCGGCGGAATTATTGTTCTATATAATCTGTACATTTTTTTTTGGATCCATCTTTAAACTGTATTATATCAAAAACCGTGTTATAATGCACCATGTTAAAAAGAGGTCTGAGTGTATTGGGCAAAAAATTTCCAAATTTGTCGTATATGACAATATTTTCGGATGATAAGTGAAAAGTAACTTAAGGTGATTCAATTGTTAGATATTGTATATCCCTCCAGTAAGATGCAGTTTTGGGTTTGGGTAAGAAAATAAAAAAGACCTGTCAATTATAAGAAAAGATTTGGTAATATAAAAAAATATAGGAGAGGCACAAGTCCCTGTAACACATAGACTTACATTAACCCTTGTCCTGCTGAATATTCATATATGCCACACCCACTACCGATTATCAACCAATCAGATTACTTGATGCAAATTATTGAAACAAATTCACAATCTGAATGGCAAACAATGTAGATCCTGATCAGATGGCTTCTGAGAAGCCATCTGATCTGGATCTACATTGTTTGGAAAATAAGGCATATCCGGACTCAGAAGGACAAGGGTTAAACACAAATTCTCTTAACATAATGATTTATGGATTGAAGCATTGGCTTGCCAACTGTGATTTTATTTCTAGTTGTTCATGTTGAGATTAGGACGTCTCCTTTCTTGGATGAAAAAGGTTTGAGATGGCTGCTTTTGTAGAGGTTTGAGAGGATTTGGTCTTTTGTTGCTGGTTTGGCATTTCAGAACTGCTATATTGCTTACTTAAACTTTTTGCAGTTTTGGAGTTTTGCTTGTTAGGGAGACAAGAATTATATAATCAAGTAAAAAAGTGGTTTTATGGGAATGGATACACTTTCAGGGGAGGCTACTCTTTCAAAAATAACTTTTGTTTCTATTATCGATTCATTAGGGTCTGCTCTTAAAGGAAAGAATTTGCTCCTTAGGAGCAAATTCTTTCCTTGAAGAGTAGACCCTTTTTAGGAGGGAGCCAATTTGCAGAATTGGGGATAGCAAACAGAAGTTATGAGAGTTGTTCCCCTTGACAAAAATTGCAGAAAATGTTAGGTGTATCCATTCACTATAAAATGTCAGTCAGACAGTGATCTCTGAATTTATGTAAGTACTTAGGTTCAGTACTGAAATAAAAAAGGGAGCAAGTAGTGTGGTCCCAGATCAGCAGCCACAGTTTGGTTAAGGTCTTATTGGCACCAGAGAAAGCTGGGGTTGTTGCATGAGCTAATTCTCTATCAACAGGCATCTATAGGGACAGTTGGCAGGGAACTCTTCAGTAATAAGAAACAAAGAATGGTTATCTTTCCCGCCATTTTTCTCATTTGGTGGAGGTGAAAGCTTTGCTTTTTATCGCTAAAATTTGATCATTTTTAAACAGTTTTAAAAGCAAAATGTGTCTGATTTTTGTATCGACAATCATTAGAAATAAAAGGAAATATACGGAACAATAATATAGAGTAAGTCAGAGGTTTGAGACTGATTTAAAATATCTCTTGTGCACATTTGGTAAGGTCATATAGCAGAATATCTTTGTTTACACCTCCGAAAATGGCAGACCTAAGCAGAAGTGACGTCACACCGATTGTCCTTATCTTCTCAACTGAGTCCATTATATTTAGCCATTACCTCAGATGGGTGGGTGGCTTACCTAAGTTGGGTGGGTGGGACTGGGTGCAGACATGTTAAGTCTCCCGAAAATCGCGGGAGACTCCCGAAAAAATAGCTTTTCTCACGCCTCACGAAATTCAGGATAAAACTCCCGGAAAAATAAAAATACCGTTTATGGGCAAATTTTTGAAAAGCTGCGCTTGTATTTTCGTGTGTGCAAACAAGCGGAAAAATCCGAGTTAATCCGTGAGTAAAACTGATAATAATTATTGCACTGTCCAGTATTGGGGATTGAAACACGGTTCCACACCTGCAGATGGGCATTAACAAATGAAAACAGTCGTTTCTTGAAGTGATTGCAAAAATGAAAGTAAATCATAACGGTTAATTTCCATCAACCAACGGACCATGTTAGTTAACCGAATCGTGTTATAAACGCCGACCGTATTTTTCACGGACCAGTCTATTCAATATTACACTTTAAACACAAGCCTCCGGTGCTCTCGATAAGCCTACAATCTGCGTGACAAGGTGTGAAAATAAGATTAAGTTATGGCTCTAATTTGCATTTATCCCCCAGTCATAAAATTTAATCAACAATCAGTGTGAAAATGATGTAATCGCTCCTAAGATGTTTAGCAACATTTAACGGTAGATTTTATGCATAATAAAAACATACTATTCTACTGTCTCGTGCATGGTTGTGTTTTGGCGCCAAAATAGCAGATGCTTGGCGGGAAAAGTCGAACGCTTTAATGTGTGTAAACACATATGTATGCTGTTGTTGGTGTTTGACATGGAGCTCTCGGGATAAGTCGGGAATTGTGGAAGGCTCGTTCCCTGTCCAGCTCTTACCGGTTGCAAACATTTTTATGAAAGAAATACGCCCCATTAAAATAAAACACATCGATTAAACATAAACATAAACACGTACGGGCTTGCTGGGGTGGGATGACGTCATATTCCGAGCGCGTGCAGAAAAACAGTAGCTGCTGTTTGTGGACGGTGGATTTCATGGGGATTTTGGTGGTGGAGATCATTGATGTTCGCCTTGGACCTGCTTGTTGAGCGGGTGTGAAAGTTGTGGATGGAGGGGTCCTCGTCTTGTGGCTGGATCATTAAAATATAAACTAATCTGCATTCTTTATACTCTTTTCTCACTAACCTGACACTTTTGATCTTTTGAGTATATCGGCTGCAGCTTGTGTTAATCATGTGTGTCAAGTTTATATAACTCGCAGTATCTTTAAATGCTAATTGGACCAGCTGTTATGACATGTCTGCAATTAATTTGAACTTGAAAAATTACCGTTATTGACCGTGACAACTACAGTATTATCTACCGTATTTCCGCACTTAAAAGTCAGAGGGGAATAAAGTTGCTGTGCTTGAGACTTGATCGAAACCTTGGATTATTATACCCGCTTTTGCAAAGAATAATCGGGTATATTGTTTTTGTGTCAGAGTCGAGTGTCTGTCAGTCAGTGGGCTGTATGTATGTATGTGTTTGTGTACGTACGTCCGTCACGTTTCTATGAAATGGATCTCCTCTGAAACAGGTTAAGGTACACTTTTCAGTTTTCAAACTTTGCCTGTGGATAGTACATGGGATGTAGATTGCACTGGGCTACTTTTGGTGTGACCTTGACCTCAACATGACCCCAATGTCAAAGGTCAAAAAGTATGACTTTGCCATATCTCCTAAACAATTGGAGTTACACTTCTGAAACTTTGCTTATTGGATGGCCCTTGGAATATAGAATATATTGGGCTACTTTTGGTGTGGCCACGACCTCAACATGACCCCAAGGTCAAAGGTCAAAAAGTATTATTTTGCCATATCTTCTAAACTATTGGAGCTACACTTCTGAAACTTTGGTTATTGGATGGCCCTTGGAATATAGAATCAATTTGGCTACTTTTGTTTTGACCTTGACCTCAACCTGATCCCAAGGTCAAAGATAAAAAAGTATGACTTTGCCATATCTTCTAAACTATCGGAGTAACACTTCTGAAACTTTGGTTATTGGATGGCCGTTGGAATATAGAAAAATTGGAATACTATTGGTGAATCTCAACATAAACTCAAGGTCAAAGGTCAAAAAGTATGACTTTGTCATATCTCCTTAACTATTGGAGTTACACTTCTGAAACTTTGCTTATTGGATGGCCCTTGGAATAAAGAATAAATTGGGCTACTTTTGGGGTGACCGTGACCTTGACCTCAACATGACCCCAAGATCAAAAGTCAACAAGTACAATTTGCCATATCTTCTAAACTATTGGAGTTACACTTCTGAAACTTTGGTTATTGGATGGCCCTTGGAATATAGAATGAATTGGGCTACTTTTGACATGACCTTGACCTCAACATGACCCCAAGGTCAAAGGTAAAAAAGTATGGCTTTGCCATATCTCCTTTACTATTGGAGTTACACTTCTGAAACTTTGCTTATTGGATTGCCCTTGGAATATAGAATATATTGGGCTACTTTTGGGGTGACCTCAACCTCAACATGACCCCAAGGTCAAAGGTCAAAAAGTATTATTTTGCCATATCTTCTAAACTATTGGAGCTACACTTCTGAAACTTTGGTTATTGGATGGCCCTTGGAATATAGAATCAATTGGGCTACTTTTGTTGTGACCTATCTGGGCATAAATGATAAGATATGCTCATGTGCTGAAGCATTATACACCTGGTTCTGGGGGGGTGGGGGTGGATGGGGCACTGGCATGGCTAGGTGTTAGTTTGTAGGCATTGTCCCAAGGAAATGATTTTTCAAATATTTATTAGTAATTTATCTATCAACAGGAGTGTAGAGAATAAACAAAAATGTGCAAAAAGCTCTCAGAATGCACAATTTTCTAGCCTATCCTGAGAGCTTGCCACCATAACATCGCGCCTTTGGCACTCGCCAATCCTCCTCGAACGTGCTGTCTCCCTCATTTTTATTTTCAAAACTTAACATGTCTGTGGTGGGTCACCGTGATGAGGCATTTTGTTCACACTGTTGGCATACAGTAGATTTAGCATAATCCCGGCTCCTCTAAGGACCAGTCTGATCTGAATCTGCACTGTTTGCTCAGGAAACTTTGTCCCATTACGCAAACATGCCTATACAAATACATTGCCACCTTTATCGCCGAAAAAATGAAAATTTTATGATGAAAAAATGTGATATTGTTCTTATTTCTGTTCAAAATATAGAGCAGAAATAAGAAAAATAAGGTATACCCCCAGAAACCCCAGTTTTACTATATAAAAGTGGGGTTCAAGGGGTCAAAATTATATAGGCGTGTTTTCGTGATGAGTCAAGATTTTATGGTACTATTTGTTTGTCTTCATTTTCTTCATCTGTGATAACGTTGTGATTTTTCTAGTGCCACTGATGTGCTTATGTTGTTGTAGCTTTGTAAACCCTTTTTGTACCAAATGGAATTTTTCTCAGGTTGTGTTTTCTTCAAAATTGATTAGGAAAATGGCTGGACTTTTTGCAAACAGTGTAGGCCTTGGTCAGACGCCACGTTCTGTGGCGTCTGACCTGGGCCTGCACTGTTTGCCAGGGTATCTGTTTTGGGGTTTCTGGTACTAAATGGGTTAATCATGGTAAATTCATCCATTTAACTCTTATCCTGCTGAATAAACTAATTTAGCCACACCCATTGGTGACGATCCACCAATCAGAACACTTGATATTCACATTCATTCAAATTCAAAAACTGAATGACAAACAGTGTAGATCCTGATCAGATGGTACCTTCAGAAGCCATCTGATCTGGATCTACCCTGTTTGCAAAGTTAGGGGTGTTGTTAATAGCAGGATAAGGGTTAAGCCAAAAGCCCAGAGTTAACAGGGCTTTGACTGGCTGTTAATAATATTGGCCCTTATATGCCTAGCTTCTGCAAAATTTGGACAGTCGCAAACAGGGTATCCTTAGATCAGGTGTCCTCTGCCTCTGATCAGAACGCATCTGATCTGGATATACACTGTTTGCTTAAAGTAGAATCATTTTTGTAAAACTTACAGAAACAAAGCCATGTTTGTAATATTCTACTGGTACCAAGTTATTAAATGGAACATTTTGTTGTGGCTTGATCAGGTCTCGTAATCTGAAATCTGGGCTTGTGCTATACATGTAGTGTGAACAAGAAGTTTTGCTTATTAGCAACAATGATTTAATGATCTATGTTTCCAAAGGAAAGTACATGACATTGTGTTTGAATTGAGCCTTGTCCTGAGAAAACCTGCTTTTGCCATTTGCAAACAACAAAGGTGCAGATCAGACTGCACATCTGAGCCCAGTTGTTCAAAGCATCATTAGCTTAACAAGCTTGTTAGTGGTCATATTGTTAACTGTTCTAGCAAGTTTAATATGTAAAATTTTGGTTTTTTTGCTGAAAAAATGTGAGCAGCTTTTGCATCCGCAAAAGCTGCTCACATTTTTTCAGCAAAAATATTAGCATATTTGCCATATCAAAGTTTTAACGATACGTTAACTAACGACGTCGTTAGTATTGAACAACTGGCCTGTTGTCTCGTAATCTAAACTCTGGGCTTGTGCTATACATGTAGTGTGAACAAGAAGTTTTGCTTATTGTCTACAATGATCTATGTTTCCAAAGGAAAGTACATGACATTGTGTTTGGATTGAGCCTTGTCCTGAGAAAACCTGCTTTTGCCATTTGCAAACAACAAAGGTGCAGATCAGCCTGAACGTCTGAGTAGTCTGATCAGTACCTTTAGGGTTTGCTGCAATGATAGTACTGTAAAAAGTCCTAAAAATTTGGACATTTTTAGGACTTGCTGTCTTTCTCTTAAACATTTAACAAGTTTGTTTCGCAGTCTGGCAAGGAGTCCATAAAGTGGAGACGTAATGGCAAGCAGTGTAGACCCAGATCAGATGGCTCCTTCAGGAGCTGTCTGATCTGGGTCTGCACTGTTAGCTTAGGTATGTCTGTCCAAGTACTTAGGTTTATTACGGTACGATATCTTTAGCCTGTACAGTCCAACCTGTATTAAGCAAGCACCTCTGGGATATTCACAAAGCGCTTGCTTAAGGCAGGTGCTTGCTTAACACAGGTGAATATTAATGCATTTTCCTTTTACGGGAACTGAATGCCTGCTTGCTTAAGACAGTTTGCTTGCTTAATAGAGGTGGCCACTAAGACAGGTTTGACTGTATATCCAAAATTTGAGGATTCTTTTGCTAGTCTGTGTAGCTGAGCTGGGTACTCTGGAAGGGATTTGCTCCCTCTGGGCTACTTTCCAAGGAAAGAGATTGCTCCCACTGGGAGCAAATTCTTTTCTTTCACCAATTTTAGGTGGAAATGCCAAACCAGGGCATGGGCAAACAGTGCAAGCCCAGATCAGGTATAGCAGAAGGTGGCATCTGATCAGGGCTTTCACTGGTTGCAAATAAAAAAAATGTCAGTCAGTTTCTAAATACATGTACAGGTAATAAAAAGCGCTCAACCTGACACCATTTAACCCTTCTCTTGCTGAATATTCATTTAAGCCACACCCATTTCTGTCTATCAGCCAATCAAATTACTTGATGTTATTTATTGCTACAAATTCATAAACTGAATGCCAAACAGTGTAGATCCTGATCAGATGGCTTCTTCAGAAGCCATCTGAAGAAGCCATCTGATCTGGATCTACACTGTTGCCAAAGATAGGGGTTGTCGTGAACAGCAAGATAAGGGTAAAAATTAAAAATGGACCCCTGTTATATATAGTAAGGAGGAAAATGGGTTAAGAGTACCCCCATTTAGAAGATAACCCCAATTTAAAAAGAAAATCCTCATCTTTGAGAACAGTCCCAGGAAGAAACAGATTTAGATCCTAGGAAGGCTTGGAAACTTGTTTCTGAAAGTTGTCTCCCTTTGAAATCAGTTAAACAGGTTTGTCTTTCCCCTCAATCTGTCATCTGATTCACTCACATTAACAAGTCTATGAATCTAATACCCCTTTAAACCCAGCTTTATATACAGAAAACTGGGGTTTACAAGGGTATGCATTATTTTCTTATTTCCATTCCAAGACACAGGTCATTGGTACCCGTTAGACCTGGCTCATTGAGGTGGTTCTAACGAGCACCAGCAACCTATGTTTTGAAAAGAAACGAGAGATCAATTATCCCCCTTTGGAATAAGGTTTTTATGCTTAGAGAAAAGAATTTGCTCCTGTGGAATGAAATCTTTTCTCTAAGTGTAGATCCCTAATTTGCTTCTTAACAAACGAAGCAAACCTGACACCCCACAGGAGCAAATTCTTTAAGAGTAGATCCCTCTTGTGGAGAAAATTATTTTATCAAGATGAACATGCACTTGTTTGTATATTTAGGTTTAAGACCCTTTCACACTTTGTATATTTTGCTGTCAGCCATCTTTTATAATGCATAGAGGTGATAATCTCTAACTCTTACAATATCTTACAGGAATGTCATTAAACTGTCTGACAGAAATCCATCACTTCAACAAGACAGTGTTACATCACAACCTCTTTGTAACACTATTCATGGGGTCCAAAGCAGAAACCATGTTAGTTAAACAACCATGTTATATCCAAACAATAATTATATAGATTATACAGAAAAATGACCATTTTTGGTCATTTTTCTGTATAATCTATACATTTTTGGGATCCATCTGGAAGCAGTGCTGTATCCAAAACCGTGTTGTAACTAACAGTGTTATAATGAGGTTGTGATGTACTAGGATACCTTAGTGAACTCCGCTATATATTGAAAAAAAGTTGATTTGCAAGGGTTTACATTATTTTCCTTATTTCTGCTCAAAAACATAGATTGTGGGTACTCATTAGAATCTCCTCAGTTGTATGGTTCTGACAAGCATCCACAATTTGTGTTTAGCTGGTGTAATGTGAGAAAACATTACGAAAACATGCCTGTACAAATACATTGTAACCTTTATCGCTGATAAAAATGAAAATTTTAAGATGAAAAATTGTGGTATTTTTCTTATTTCTACTCTAAAATATAGATTGTGGGTACTCATTGGCACCGCTTCGATATGTTTCTTATTTCTGCTCAAAATATAGATTGTGGGAACTCGTTAGAACCGCCCCATTGAGGCGGTTCTAACGAGTATCCACAATCTGTATTTTAGAGCAGAAATAAGAAAAATAAGGTTTACCCCTGTAAACCCCAGTTTTACAATATAAAAGTGGGGTTCAAGGGGGTCAAAATTATATAGGCGTTTTTTCGTGATGCATTGCGGATTGTAATCTGATAAATGTCATTTCTTGAGCCTTAAACATCGCATTCCTTGATATAGGCTTGTTATTGTGATGAATATGTAGACTGGTATTAAATCCATGTTTTGAGATAATAAAATCACTGAATTTTTTCTGCCTGTTAAGTTTGAACAAGTTGCAATAATTTTGTATGAACATGCAGCATTGTTGTAGATACAGAGACCCTGATGGCTACTTTAAGAGCAGTCTGGTCGGGGTCTGTACAGTTTGCTTAGGCTTTAATGCCCAGTTTTAAGGTAACTGTAGTAATTATGTATATGTGTAGACTTTACATTCTTACATTAGATTGTTTAAGTAAATATGTGTTGCAACTGCTTAACAGCATATTTTTCCAAAACAGACACCTGAACAATTAAACCAAGTTGAACAATAAAATTTCAGAATATTAAATAAGTTTTTTGTTATCTGTATATTTCCTCATTTTGGTCTGTTACCTTGCTCCTGATATGAAGCCTTACATAAAGAAAGGATAATTTTCTTTATTCATTGTTAGAAGTATATGTTGTGGGTACTTGTTAGAATTGCCTCATCGAGGCAATTCTAACAAGTACCCACAGCATGTTTATATATAGAAATAGGAAAAAATATCATTATGCCTCTTTATCTGTATGTTTGGTGGTCCAGGAAAGTCAAATACCTTGGTACCATAGCACCAGATGCATGACTGGAACAGTTATGAAGGCAGTTAACCCACTGAGAACCAGAAACCCCAAAACGGATAATTGGCAAACAGCATAGGCCCGGATCAGATGCCGCAGAAGAAAACACAAACTGTCACCCCTAAATTTTGAAATGGACTCCTGCTATATACATGTATAAGGACGAAGATTGCATTTGGTACAAAAAGGGTTGAGAGATAAATTTCCTTGTAAGAAACATATATACCCAGTCAAAAAAGTAGCTATACCAACTTCCGGGTAAATTCCAGTAGCTATCCGGCAGCTATTCAGCTAAGCGTGGTTGTAAACATGCGAATCGGACGTTTAGCTACAAAATGCATACATTTACATTTGCCCATACTATTCTGCTCAAGAGTTGTCTTGCAATATGTGCTTAGAAAGGTTTTGCAAGGAATTTGGCATTGCGCATGCGCAGATGATCATTTTTTTGTCATAGGTGAAAGATCATGACCACTATCATTGAAACTCACTTTACATTTCCAATATCTCATGATCTTGCCCTAAAATCGAAGCTTTAATTTGTGAAATTCTCGGATTATCTCTCTTTCAATTAAAAATATAGCAATTTTCAAACTGTTGCTATTTCTATACCTGTCATTCAATTTTTGCAGTTTCTTTAAAAAGTGCTTTGTTGCCACCATTGCTGTTAATCATGATGGAAAATAATGTAGAAAATTCATGTAGCATGTAGCACTACCAATTGCAATTTTCTATGGAGTTTCAATTGAAATCAGCATTCTGCACACAACTTCAAAGAATGGGAGGCCTATACGCGATAGTCTGTTTCTCTTAGCGAATGGAATTAAAGTTACAAACCTTTTGTAAACAGACACACAGGATATCTAATAAAATGTTACATGTATCAAAGTTTAGAAATCTTGCGCTAAGTGTAATTTTTATGGTGTTAAATTTTGGCCTTTGTAATGATTTATTCTGCGAAATTGTCACAGTGACCCCCTGGGTGTTTAAAACAATAGCCCAGGCTGGCGAGTTTACATGAACAAAAACAGTTTGGACTTTTACATGGTAAAATGAGTCCTCTAACTTGTTTAACAAATTTTGTGTGTTTTTCATTTGTAGTAACTATGGTAACTGAAGCAATTTTATGTTTAGGAACTTTTTTGACTCGGTATATTTTGGGTAGCTGTTAGTTGTCTCATTGAGGTGATTCTAGCAAGAACCAAGAGAATATGACTTTATGGAGGAAACAAACAAAGCAAATCTCAGTAGTTCATTTTTGATTGGTTTATTGGTGTCCCTCATTATGTTTTAGAAAGAGTTTTTATTGGTTAGACCATATCATCTCGCTCAAACGATCAATTGATAGCACCTGTGAAATTGTTGATATGCGGACACGAAACTCCTTAAGCTAATTCAAGAAGGACAGTTGTCAGTTTCTATTGAAAGAATGTACAGTGTACTGGTTAACCACTTATGTATACAGTATAAGCCTGTTTGATATGACCTGTTGATTGGGCCGTTACACTCCAAACAGACATACCGAAATAAATTGACGTAAAAAGAAACAGAGCAGCTGCCAATACTGAATTGTTTGAAATGAATCTTTGTGCCCCTGGCTCATTTTCAACTAGAAAACGAAACTATTTAATAAAAGGTCTTCTGTTAAATCAATATCATGATGATCTATATAACTGGCATTGACACAGCGCCATGCTCAGTCTAATGCTTAAGTGGAATGGATACACCTGCAGACTTTTTTTGCCACTTTTCAAAGGGAGACAACTTTCCAGATTTCATGTTGGCTTTCCTACAAACTCTGTCCCATGTGAAAAGGGGTCTACTCTTAAAGGAAAGAATTTGCTCCTCAGGATCTACTCTTAAAGGAAAGAATTTGCTCCTCAGGGTCTGCTATTAAAGGAAAGAATTTGTTCCTCAGGATCTACTCTTAAAGGAAAGAATTTGCTCATCAGGATATACTCATAAAGGAAAGAATTTGCTCCTCAGGATCTACTCTTAAAGGAAAGAATTTGCTCCTCAGGAGCAAATTCTTTCCTTTAAGAGTTGACCCCTATTGAAATGGGAGACAAAAATACTTTTGAAGGAGTTGCCTCCCCAGAAAGTGTATCTATTCCCCATAAGCCTAGTTAGCCTCAGTACTCGATATGGTGCCAATAAACTTTTTTTAGCAAAAATTGAGCCTCATTTTTTTAACTTTTTTCATGCTCAACTCATTGTGTATGAAATTTGTCCTGCTCTTAGATTTTAAAATGCCAAAAATTGTTGATATTTTAGTTTATAAGCAGGACAAACAACATTCTTTGCTGATCTGAGCAGACAAATTGCCTCGCTTGTATCTTAATAATTATGAGCAGTTCACATTTCATGCTCAAATGAGTTGAGCATGAAAAAAGATTTAGAACCTTGGGGCCCTGGCAGCAATTTGAAAACAAAGCACTGGTAGCACTGTTGGGTCATTTGTCTCTGAGTGTAGGCTGGGGAAATGGCTCTGAACTGAGATTAGAACTTTTTTGTATTGTACTGTAAGCAAACAGTGTAGACCTTGATCAGATGAAATGTTGTTTGGCATCTGATCATGATCACATTATTCAAGTCCAGATTCTATAGATAACCCTTTATGCAACACTCATAAGAATCATGGGCTATTTTCTATAATTTACCTAAACCGAGATTGAAAGTCACATGGACATCAATTTTGTTTGTAATGAAGTTTAACAGCCTAGGCAACACTATTTTAGGTCATTTTTGAGTTTGTCAGTTTACCTATCCACACTTTTCCTGGGCAGGCTTATACATAAGAAGTTAACCAGTGGCAACATAAGCAGTTAACCAGTTTGGCCAGAAACTGACAACTGCCGTTCTTGAATCATTGGAAGTGGGGGAATGACCTTAGAAAAGATTTCATGGTCAATCTCCACGAAAGACTGTTGCCGGCCCAGCAGGTATGTGCCTTTAGAACACACAGGTTTGTGTGTACACGTGTGTGAATTCGGGTTTAAACACACAGGTTTGTATGCTAATGAAACTTCATACAGACATCTATTATGATGCGCCCTGACCAGTGCTGTTGACAGCTACTGAGTTTCACCTACTTTTCATACTTGGCTGAAGAATGTTTTGCCTGTGCATTTAGCTCCTTTTCTGAAACGCACAGGCCTACAATCCACCACCATACACCCGCTCGTGACATACTCATTTGGTAATTTTTACAGCCAAGAATGGACAACTGTAATTACTGATAGTTTTGTTTGTTTGTTTGATTTGAGGTTTAACATCCCCATAAACACTATAGGTTATTTTGGAGACGTTGCTTCCAATTTTGTGGGACTTTTGCCCGACATTGAGATGAAATCACATTTCAAAACCTGTCGCCCAATGAAACCAATAGGGTTTTCAGCATGGACGGTCTGACACACCACTTTGCCTGGGCAGGCAGCCTGGGCTTCTCTGGTCGGGCTCATCGGAGTCTAACTGTTGGTTTTCTTTTGCTCCAGCATTTCAGTGGTTTCTTGCTGTCGAGTCCTCACCGTTGTCTCACCTCTGGTTCTTTGATTTCTGTGTTCACGGAGATGTTGCACTGATGAGTTAGGAGGCCTTCATGCGGACTGAACAAATTATTTGTCTAAATCGCGGCGGAAGTAAGGGCGAGGATTGTGGCCACGTAAAATCGATTTAAGCCCCCCAGTGGAAATCTTCCACTGACCGTTCCAAGGCGGCTCTTCTGTGGCGATTTATTTATGTTGTTGTTTGTTACTTACTGTGTGTATCACTTGTGTCTTTTAATTTTGGATGGCCATATGGCCATTTTGTGGGAAAGTAACTGTCCATATGGCCTTCCTTTGTTTGGGTTTCCATTATGGTCTGGTCGCTTGGTGTTTGTGTTTCTTTCCCTTTGGTGTCTTTTGTGGATGGAGTAAGTTAATTGTATCAATTCCTGATCTTTGTTTTACTTCTACTTAGACCCTCTAGGCGGTTTTCCAGTACTCACGTGCTGTCCGTTTCAGCTCTGCATGGAAGCACCATGCAGCCCATCTATTTCTTCAAGCCTCATGGGCGGGGGCCTACCACTGGATTCTAAAGAATGTGCAACCAACTCTGCTCTAAGTCAGTAATGTACAAGGGTCACCTCTCAAAGTCAAGAATGTACAACTGTCACTGCCCTTTTTGAAACATATCACACATGCCTTGTAGCTGAGAACATACAACTTAAACATTGTCACTGCTGTTTCACAAGAAGGTATCACTGTCATTGCTTTAACCCATTTTGTGCCAGAAACCCCAAAACGGGTACCCTGGCAAACAGTGCAGGCCCAGATCAGATGCTGCAGAAGCGGGGGTTTGCTCAGGGCCTACACTGTTTGCTAAAAGTTCAGACATTTTTGTAAATAAATAATAATAAAGAAAACACAACCTGACACCCCTAAATTTTGGATTATATATAAGGAGGAAGAGTCCATTTGGTACACAAAGCGTTAAATCAAGAATTTACAAACTGTCATAGTCAAGACTGTTCTTGGCCCAAAAAGTATCATAAATGCTTCTCTTAGTTCAAATCTACAGCCGTCACTGCTAAGAGCCAGTTACATATAATTTTCACAGCACATATTCCCGCTCTTAGTCAAGAATGTCAGGAATGTACAACTGTTAATGCTCCTCGGAATGTATTGTTCTGACTGTTCTTTTTCAAGAACACAAGCTGTCACTGCTTATAGTCAAGAAAAATACAACTGTCACTGCTCTTAGTCAAGAATATTCAACTGGCACTGCTCATAGTTAGCAGTGTACAATTGTCACTGCTCATAGTCAAGAATGTATGTAGCTGCCACTGCTCTAAGTCAAGAATGTGCATCTGGCACTGAGTTAGCAATGTGCAACTGTTACTGCTCATAGTCCACAACATACAACTGTTACTGCTCTTAGTCAGGAATTTACAACTGTTGCTGCTCATTGTCAAGAACATACAACTGTCGTTTCTCTTAATCTTGAGCATTTGAGTGACCAGCTGTCACTGCTCTTAGACAGAAATGTACAACTGACACTTCTCTTAGGAATGTATAACTGTTACTGCTCTTTGGAATGCACAACTGTTACTTCTCTTTGGAATGCACAACTGTTACTGCTTGTAGTTAAGAACGTAAACACATGCTACACATGTTACTGTTTAGTGTTCATAGTAATAAATGATAACTGTTAATGCTCTGAGTCAGGAATCTACGACTGATAACTGTAACTGCTGTTATTCAGGAATCTACAACTGTCACTACTCTTAGTCAGGAATGTTAAACAGTGATTATACCCCCGCAAACGAAGTTTGAAGTGGGGTATATAGGAGTCAGCTTGTCGTCTGTTGTCGTCTGTCGTCGTCGGTCCGTTACAAAAAACTTTAACATTGCTCATAACTTCCTTATTCTTTGACCGATTTCTTTAATATTCACGCACCACACACCTTGCCACTAGTACTTAAGATTGATATACACAAACCTGACCTTGACCTTTACGTTGACCTTCCTCAAGGTCAAATACTTGTAAAAATTTGTCTGACAACGCATGCGGGGGTATAATTGGCGCCCGTTAGGCGGCAGCTCTAGTTACGCATAGTTAAGCAAGCACTATTGTCCCTACTCTTACTAAGGAATTAATTACATGTATGTGACCCCCTTTTCAGTGAGACAAATTGTTTTCCCCTGGGCAACTGTATGTCCGTCTGTCACAAAATTGTGTTCATTCTATAAATTGAAAATCGTTCAAGCTGTCTTCACAATACTTCATATAAATAATAATCAACATTACACGATGTGCAGGGTGCAAGAACTATAACTCATGCATTTATACTTTTTAGTTATTTCCCTTGGAAGTTTGTTGGTCACAAAATCGTACATGTATGTATGAGCAAATTGAGTCCGGTCAATAACTTTCTTATTTTTAAATGTATTTTGAAATTATTTGGCAGAAATGTTAACCACTATGAGACGATGTGTCGTGCTCATGACCAGGTCGGTACCTCAAAGGTCAAGGTCATACTTAGAGGTTAAAGGTAAACAAGGGTTGTTTTTTTTGTGATGTCAACTTTCTTATCACGAAAACACACCTATACAGTTTTGACCCCACTTCTATACAGTAAAACTGTAGTTTACAGAGGTTAACCTTATTTACTTATTTCAGTATTTCTGCTCTAAAATATGGATTGTTGGTATTCCTTAGAATGAGGCGGTTCTAACGAGTACTCACAATCTATATTTTGAGCAGCAATAAGAAAAATATCTTAATTTTTCATCTAAAAAATTTTCATTTTTTTTTTTTTTGCTATAAAGGTTGCAATGTATTTGCATGGGCGTGTTTTCGTAATGCCTGGATGGGTTGTGAAATGTTAACCATCATAAGATGATGTTTTGCACGCAAAACCCATGTCGGTTCCTCCAGGTCATAGGTCAAAATAGCGTCTTTTTATCGTGCTTGGTCAATAACTTTCTTATTCCGGATGGGTTTTGAAATTACTTGGCAGAAATAACAACCATTATAAGACGATGTGTTGTGCGCAAGACAAGGTCGGTACCGCCAAGGTTAAGGTCATACTTAGAGGTCAAAGGTAAAAAGGTGTCTTTTTTCGTGTCTGGTCAATAACCGTTTTATTTTTGGATGGACTTTTTAAAGTGAGCTTGCAGAAATGTGGTCGGGTATAAAAGCCAAGGCCGCGCCGGGCCGCGCCGGGCCGGGCCGAGCCGCCGAGCCAAAAATTGCCGATCCGAAGATTTTATTTTTCGGAATTCTAACCAAAGAAGAAATGTTAGTGGTAAATTTTAATATGATAATGTGAATTGTATCAAATCTGATACTCAGCATAATTTTTGTTCTTTTTCTTGCCTTAATTTTTGTTTTATTGCAATTTTGCAAATTTTTAGGGGTATAAAAGCCAAGGCGGTTTTTATCGTACGTTTTGATCGAATTTGAATAAAATAGACATGAATGTGTGAAAAAATGTACATGACAACCCCAAAAAAGTATTTTCTAAACCTTTTATTGTAATAATTCCAGTCAATTTCTATTTGTATCTGTAATAACCGTATTTTTGGTGGTTTAATGTAGGCCACGTCGTAATGAACCACAACGGACGGCAATGTAAGATAAATGATAAGGGCATTTAATATACTATTTGAATGGTAGGAACTAAAGATATGAAACTCATCATATTTCTTAATAATGCTTTAGACATATAAATTATGTTTTGATACTCACCTATTGTATTATTATTGCTTATTAATATGCTTCAGTCAGTAAGTGATTAATACATTAATTGACTCATCTAATTGTTTTAGATAAGTGAGATCTTGTCATTTAAGTTTCTTAAAGCATTCGATTCTTTAATTTAATTGAACTGCGATCATCTTGACACTAATAAGAGTAATTAACTCATCTCATCTCTACTTGTTATAAAATGGGCAGGAAAAACTTAGGCAGCATTCATATAGACATTGACTTTCACTTCTTCCCTTTCGGTCCTTTTCGGTCGTTTCCTGTAATAAGGTAATTCTAAAAATAGAAACAAAAATAAAATCAGAAATTCGACCATTTAAGGTGATTCTGGTGGGTATATTTAATTTTATCACGAACACATAATAAGTATAATCAAATTCAAATATCATAAGGCCAAAAAGAAGTAATTTAACCGATGAATTTGAATGAAATTCGGAATTGTCAATACTTTTTCGCCGCCTTGGCTTTTATACCCCTGGATTTCGGAAAACAGTTATTAAAAGATAAATAAGCAATGTAGATACGTGAAACTACTTGTAGTTACAACATATCTAATTTATAATAATTTAATCCCACATTCACCAAAATATACATCTAATTTGTATCTAGAGACTAAAAATAAAATTTTTGGTAGGCTCGGCGGCTCGGCCCGGCCCGGCGCGGCCTTGGCTTTTATACCCGACCCAGAAATGTTCACGTTCATTAGAGGATGTGTCGTAAGCAAGATCAATGTCTGTACCTCCAATGTCAAGGTCATACTTAGAGGTCAAAGGTCCAAAAAGTGGCCTTTTTTCGTGTACGGTCAATAATTATTTTAACTTTATTATTCTTTGATGGATTATGAAAACTATTTTTGTTAACCATCATGAGATGATGTGTCACACCCAAGATCCAAGTCGATACCTCATAGGTCAAGGTGATACTCAAAGGTCAGCTGTCAAAAAGGGTCTTTTTGTGCCCGGTCATTAACTTTCTTATTCTTTGATGGATTTTGAAATTGCTTGGCAGAAATGTTGACCATCATGACATGATGTGTTGCATGCCAGAAATAGGTCGGTACCTCCAAGTTCAAAGTCATACTTAGAGGTCAAAGGTATAAAAGGGCTTGTTGTGTCCGTTTTTTTGATGGAGATTTTAGCTGACCTGACCGAAGGTCATGATGAGCTTTTGTGACCGTGAGATGTCCGGCGTCGTCGTGCGGCTTGCGTTGTTTGTCGTCCATAAATTTTTCTTGTTAACACTCTAGAGCCACAGTTTTGGTCCAATCATCATCAAACTTGGTCAGAATGATCCTAATGACAATATCTAGGTCAAGTTCAAATATGGGTCACGTCAGGCCAAAAAGTAGGTCAAAAGGTCAAATCATAGAAAAACCTTGTTAACACTGTGGAGGCCACAATTTTTGCCCAATCACAATCAAGCATGCTCAGAATGATCATCTCGACAACATCTAGGTCAAGTTCGAATATGGGTCATGTCGGGTCAAAAAATAGGACAGAAGGTCAAATCGTGGAAAAACCTTGTTAACACTCTGGAGACCACAGTTTTGAGCCAATCATCCTCAAACTTGCTCAGAATGATCATCCTGACAATATCTCGGTCAAGTTCGAATATGGGTCATGTCGGGTCAAAGAGTAGGTCAAATCATAGAAAAACCTTGTTAACACTCTAGAGCCTCTGTATTACCTCCCTTATTTTCCTATGTTAATAAATAGAAGTAAAACGATAGTCAATTTACGTGTAGTCTCTGTAGTGTAATAGATAGAGCCTAGGATTATCAGTCAAAGGGTTGTGAGTTCAAATCCCGATCGGGGAACATATTTTGCTCACCTGACCAAAGGTCATGGTGAGCTTTTGTGACTGTGTGATGTCCGGTGTCGTCGGCCGTCGTGCGTGCGTTAACTTTTCCTTGTGAACACTCTAGCGGCCACAGTTTTATGGCCAATCATCATCAAACTTGGTCAAAATGATCATCATGACAATATCTCGGTCAAGTTTGATTATGGTTCCTGTCGGGTCAAAAAGCAGGTCAGTAGTTCAAATCATAGAAAAACCTTATGAACACACTAGAGGCCACAGTTTTGGTCCGATCATCATCAAACTTGCTCAGAATGATCATCCTGACAATATCTCACTCTGGAGGCCACAATTTTTGTCGAATCATCATCAAACTTGCTCAGAATGATCATATCGACAACATCTAGGTAAAGTTCGAATATTGGTCATGTCGGGTCAAAAAGTAGGTCAGTAGGTCAAATCATAGAAAAAACTTTGTGAACACACTATAGGCCACAGTTTTGGGCCAATCATCATCAAACCTAGTCAGAACGATAATCATGACAATATCTCGGTGAAGTTCGAATATGGGTCATGCTGGGTTAGAAAGTAGGTCAGTAGGTCAAATCATAGAAAAAACCTTGTTAACACACTAGAGGCCTCGGTATTACCTCCATTATTTCCCTAGGTTAAGAAATAGAAGTAAAACAATAGTCAGTTTACTTGTAGCCTTTGTAGCGTAATGGATGAAGCCTAGGATTGTGAGTTCAAATCCCGGTCGGGGTACATTTTTTTTCTTTTCTTTTTTTTCTTTTTAAAACGCATAAACAAATCATACCCCACCCCCCTCCCAGCACAAAAAAAGTTGTTACGGGGTTGGGATATTGCATTTCTTACATACATACATACATACATACATACATACATACATACATACATACATACATACATACATACATACATACATACATACATACATACATACATACATACATACATACATACATACATACCTACCTACCTACCTACCTACCTACCTACCTACCTACCTACCTACCTACCTACCTACCTACCTACCTACCTACATACTAATGTATGCACACACACACAACCATACATGCATACACTCAGGCATGCATGCGCACATATATGCATTTACACACTCATGCATGCATGTATGAGCACATACATGCATTCACACACTCATGTATGCATGGATGAACACACATACATTTGCATCACACACGCATGCAGGCAAGCACACACACATGCATGCTCACATGCAATTACACATGCAACCATGCACATGCATGCATGTATGCAAACACAATTTCACACCGGTATGCATGCACTTACCCATGCATGCACATACATACACACGCACGCACACACACACACACACACACGCACACACACACGTACGGACATGAGTGTCACTCGCATGGCTACTTGTTTTTAGCAATGACCGAGGAAAAATATTCTTCAAGGTACTACTCTGCGTTATTTTCTTTATGCTCTGTTTTGTACCGCGTATCTGATGACCTTCGCATCTACATTGTCAGATGTGCAGCAAATCACGCCTACATTACGAAAACACGCCTATACAAATACATTGATACCTTTACCGCCGAAAAAAACGAAAATTTTAACATAAAAAAATCTGATAATTTTCTTATTTCTGATCAAAATATAGATTGTGGGCACTCGTTAGAACCGCCTCATTGAGGCGTTTCTAACGAGTACCTACAATCTATATTTTAGAGCAGAAATAATAAAAATAAGGTTTACCCCTGTAAACCACAGTTTTACTAGATAAAAGTGGGGTTCAAGGGGATCAGAATTATATAGGCGTGTTCTCGTGATGTAGAGCGATGTTTGGTTTGGAATTAAATTGCAGAAAACGGTAACAAACTGTTTCTTGCAGACGAGTTTTCACCGTTGTTTCATCTCTGTGGTTGTTTGATTTTTTGTGTTCTCGGAGATGTTGCAGGCCTTCATGCGGACTGAACAAATTATTTGTCTATTTATTTATTACTCGCCAAGATTACCCAAAAGCTTCCAAAAGGAAACAATGATATTCAGGTTGTTCTCAGGTATGCAACGGAGCAATCAGGTGTGTAACGGAGCAATTGCGTTGTTCTCTCTTTTGTAACGGAGCAATTGTGTTGTCCTCAGGTGCACACCGTACACACGGCTGCGTCGAAGACAGATTACTGGTTCTAAGACAGATCGCGGAAAACGTTTCATAGAAAGGGTAGGTGAAGTTTTTTTTTTTGTTTGTATAAATCGAGAAGGCAATCTGTTGACTTTTGCTGCTATTGGAGAAAAAACTAAATGCCTGGAGATACCGCAGCAAAATTCTGACTATATTTCAAAGCCAGATAAGGCTTTTCCAGTTCGTTGAAAAATATTTTCATAGAAAATTTTATGAATTTTTGTTTTCGGCGTCAAGTGTACGTCTACGCAACAAAATATGTTACATTCACTTACTCATGCTAAAACTACGATTATTCAGCAGTATTTCTGCCAAATTGGACCGTATAACTCGGTTAAATAAACAAACTACGCCCCACTAAAGACACCAGGTGTCCAACAAAATGCTGTCTCTAACTACAGATTGTTTTTTATACGACTGTCCACAAACACAGATCAGAGATTTCGAAGGCTAACATTGATGACAGATCAGAATTTCGGTTACAATTTAAATAAAGACGAATTCTGGATGACTTAACACCGGAAACTTCGGTGGAAGCTATTTCATGCCAGCTCCAGGGCATTACTTGTAATAATGCTGCAATTGAGTAACATAGAGGCAGCTCTATAATCATTTATATTTCCTGTCAACACACAAATTGTGCAATCAGTAGAAGCCTCCGTGGTGTAGTGGTTATGCTACTTGCCTTGTAAACCAGGATTCGCGGGATCGATCCCGGGCTTCTCCAGACTTTCGGATGTGTCTTTAAACCGAGGTCCCGTCTCCTTAGGTGACCTTAGCTGTTAGTGGGACTTACAACTCTCTCTCTCTCTCTCTCTCTCTCTCTCTCTCTCTCTCTCTCTCTCACTCTCTTGTGCAATCAGTAAACATCTGAGGCGTTATTTGTTTAATTTTCTTCTGCATGTACCTTTTCTTTCCTAGATGTCATAAGACTTAGCGATTTCTGTGTTGTAATTAGTTAGGAATTCGATATTGAAAGTAAACATCTGACGTTCGTGCGAATATCTGGTTGTGCCACTTTTTTCCATCAAACGCCATGTATTTTTATTGCACGAACAAGGCTGCACAATGCAATAATGAAATAGGTCGTTATGCAAATGGTGCAGAGGCGACCATGTACAACAAGATGGTACGTGCGTCTGTGTTAACCAATTCAGTACCAGAAACCCCTAAAGAGGTACCTTTGCAAACAGTGCAGGCTAGATTAGACACTTCAGAATGCGGTAATGCGGCGTCTGATCAGGACCTACACTGTTTGTAAAAAGCTGAACCATTTTCTGAGTAAATTATAAGAAAATACAGCCCGACACCCCTATATATCGAAATGGACTCCTGCAATATATAAGGTGGAAGATTCCATTTGGTACAAAAAGGGTTAACTTTAATTCACTCGGCGCCACTTGTGGGTTATATTGTATTTTTATAGGCGTGTTTCTTTATGTCCACACTTTCGGCCGAGTCTTTAAACCGAATGACTTTAGCTGTTGGTGGAACATACACACACGCATGCACGCGCACACACGCACGCGCAAGTGCCCCTGCCCATCGGGGCTCAAAGAAATAAATGGGCTGCATAATGCTTCCACGCAGAGCTGAAACCGACCGCACACGAGAACTGGTAAACCGCTTTGAGAATCTAAGCCTGCCCAGGCAAAGCGGTGCAAATCGGACCGTCCATGCTCATAAAACCAATTGGTTTCATTGGGGGACAGGACTTGAGATGTCATTTCATCACAAGGTCGGGTAAAAGTCCCACAAGACTGGAAGCAACGTCTCAAAAATGACCTATACAGTGTTGACGGGGAAGTTAAACCTCAAATCAAACAAACAAAAACCTATTACTATCATCATGTAAATGATACTAAAGAAGTTTTTCCATTCAAACACGGACCAACTTGTAGAGTTTACTTTTTCATTTTAGTGAAGCGTAAAACAAAAGTCCTAATGCCAAATATAGAGGAAAGAAGTACATTATTTGATTCAGCCACACTACCATGGAACACTTCATTTAACAAGTGCTAAACTAAACTGCAAAGCTACACAAACAGATCACATTATGTGATATAGTGCTTTCTTTACTACCTCCAAAACGGAATATTCTGGTGAAAAATTGTGATATTATTCTTTTCTATACTCCAAACATATGTTGAGGGTGCTCGTAAGGACTGTTGTATTGAGAAGGTATGACGAGAACCCAAAACCTATGTCTTTAAACAGAAATAAGAAAAATATTGTGTCCCCCTGTAAACAAAGGTTTTCTCTATATAAGCAAGTTGTAGAGGGGAGGCATTACACCGACTTAACGTGATGAGAACCACAGCCTCGGTGTTACTCAGATTATGGCTCTTGTCTTGTACGGGAATATAACCTACAAGCGGCGCCGAGTGAATTAAAGTTAACCTTTTTGTACCAAATGGAATCTTCCACCTAATATATGGCAGTAGTCCATTTCGTTATTTAGGGTAGTCAGGCTGTGTTTTCTTCAGAATTTATTCAGAAAATGGTTCAGCTTTTTACAAACAGTGTAGGCCCTGATCAGACGCCGCATTACCGCATTCTGAAGTGTCTGATCTGGGCCTGCACTGTTTGCAAAGGTACCTCTTTAGGGGTTTCTGGTACTGAATTGGTTAACACAGACGCACGTACCATCTTGTTGTACATCGTCGCCTCTGCACCGTTTGCATTCTGAAGTGTCTGACCTGGGCCTGCACTGTTTGCAAAGGTACCTCTTTCGGGGTTTCTGGTACTTAATTGGTTAATACAGACGCACGTACCATCTTGGTGTATATGGTCGCCTCTGCAACGTTTGCATTCTGAAGTGTCTGATCTTGGCCTGCACTGTTTGCAAAGGTACCTCTTTAGGGGTTTCTGGTACTTAATTGGTTAATACAGACGCACGTACCATCTTGTTGTTCATGGTCGCCTCTGCACCCTTTGCATAACGACCTATTTAATGTTCATTATTGCATTGTGAAAATTGTTCGTGCAATAAAAATACATGGCGTTTGATGTTTAAAAAAATGGCACAACCAGATATTCGCACGAACGTCAGCTGTTTACTTTCAATATCGAATTCCTAACTAATTACAACACAGAGTGTCGCCCCCGCCCATAGGGGCTTGAAGAAATATATGGGCTGCATGTACTTCCACGCAGAGCTGAATCCGGCCCGCGCACTAGTACCGGTAAACCGCTTAGAGGATCTAAGCCTGTCCAGGAACCGCGGTGCGGGGCGGACCGTCCATGCTAATTAACACTAATGGTTTCATTGGACGACAGGGCTTGAGATGTCATTTCATCGCAATGTCGGGTAAAAGGCCCACAAAATTAGGAGCAATGTCTCCCAAATGACCTTTACAGTGTTGACGGGACGTTACAAACAAACAAATTACAACACAGAAATCGCTGAGCCGTTTGACATCTAGGAAAGAAAAAGAACAGGCAGAAGAAAATTAAACAAATAACGCCTCAGATGTTTACTGATTGCACAAGAGAGAGAGAGAGAGAGAGAGAGAGAGAGAGAGGAGAGAGAGAGAGAGAGAGGAGAGAGAGAGGAGAGAGAGAGAGAGAGAGAGAGAGAGAGTTGTACGTCTCACTACCAGCTAAGGTCACCTAAGGAGACGGTACCTCGGTTTAAAGACACATCCGAAAGTCTGGAGAAGCCCGGGATCGATTCCGCGAATCCTGGTTTACAAGGCAAGTAGCATAACCACTACACCACGGAGGCTTCTACTGATTGCACAATTTGTGTGTTGACAGGAAATATAAATGATTATAGAGCAGCCTCTATGTTACTCAATTGCAGCATTATTACAAGTAATGCCCTGGAGCTGGCATGAAATAGTTTCCACCGAAGTTGCCGGGTGTTAAGTCATCCAGAATTCGTCTTTATTGAAGATGTAACCGAAAATCTGATCTGTCATCAATGTTAGCCTTCGAAATCTCTGATCTGTGTTTGTGGACAGTCGTATAAAATCTGTAGTTAGAGACAGCATTTTTTTGGACACCTGGTGTCTTTAGTGGGGCGTAGTTTGTTTATTTAACCGAGTTATACGGTCCAATTTGGCAGAAATGCTGCTGAATTATCGTAGTTTCAGCATGAGTAAGTGAATGTAACATATTTTGTTTCGTAGACGTACACTTGACGCCGAAAACAAAAATTCATAAAATTTTCGATGAAAATATTTTTCGGCGAACTGGAAAAGCCTTATCTTGCTTTGAAATATAGTCAGAATTTTGCTGCGGTATCTCCAGGCATTTAGTTTTTCTCCAATAGCAGCAAAAGTCAACAGATTGCCTTCTCGATTTAAACAAACAAAAAAACTTCACCTACCTTTTCTATGAAACGTTTCCCGCGATCTGTCTTAGAGACAGTAATCTGTCTTCGACGCAGCCGGTTGTACGGTGTGAGGTGTGTAACGGAGCAATTGCTTTGTCCTCAGGTGTGTAACGAAACAATTGCGTTATGCTGAGATGTGTAACGTAGCAATCCAGAAGTGGAGCGTGATAGCTCAGTGGTTAGTGCACTTGCCTCTGATGCTAGAGGTCCCGGGTTCGATCCCCGGCAGCGGTGTGAAAATTTCGGTGTCCGAACACGCTCCATTGGCATCATTTGCAGGGATGAATGTCATAAAGCTCTCATAAAGTGCACCGTCCTTCGGATCGGGACGTTAACTGGAGGCCCCCCCCCCCCCCCCCCCCCCCCTGTGCAGGGAGAACCATCCCCTGTGCAGGTTAAAGAACCCTACCGTAATTACATGATTACTGTGTAGGCTTTCATCCTGCAAAACTGGAGTGTATGTGATACACCGTCTGTGTCCCCTCTTGGGGTTAAGGCGAAACCGGAAGAAAGAAAATTGGTCAGCGCATAAGATAAAAGGAAGTATCGCATACGCGACCAGAAAATTTTAATGCGAGCATGCGCAGCCAATCACAACTATTGTCGTCTGCTTTGCTGTCAGCCGGTTACCTTAAAAAGTAATTTTTGCAAACAGTGTGGACACAGGAGCAGTCTGATCTGGGCTAACACTATTTGCCTGTATGCAAAAATATTTTTAAAAAGTTTGTAAGAAGAGTCAGCAGACGATATTAAGCAGACAACATTTTCAGATGTAGTTTTTCTCGGCGTATTGAGGGTTAACATCTGACATGAAGCTCTCTCAACGTCTCAATTGGGCCGCGTCAAGCGATTTTGGTACTTATCGCCTATGCGAGCAGCGAAGGTTCAGGCGAGCCTGCGCATCCGCGCAGTCTCGCCAGAACCTTCGCTGCTCGCTCATACAAGCAGTGAATCAAGAGGAACCTTCAGACAGAAATCCATATCCCTGGCCCCTCTGAATGGCTGGGCATGCGCAGTTGAAATTTGTCATGACGGAATGCTCGAAGACCCAAATTCGCTTGGCGGGGCTCAATTAAATCTCTGCGAGCAATAAAAGCTCTGGTGAGACTGCACGTAAGCGAAGTCTCGCGAGAGTCTTTATTGCTCGCTTTATGTACCCTTTTCTTATGGGCTGGCTCGTATGTTTTCAGACATTCTTCCGTTTTATACATCTATGGTTAGCTGCTACAGCAGAGGACAGGACAGAAATGTAATTTAGAGGATTTATAAGCTTAAATCTGCCTTTTGGACCTGTACTAAGATTCCGAAATTTAATAAGAAAGTAAATATGCCAATCTTGATTACTCTGCATGTGTTCAACATTCAACCAAAGCATAATTAAAATGTATGCGTGGTCCATAAGAGTTTTGTTATTCAAGAAAACTACAGACATTATGTTTTGCATTTCTCGTATTTTATATGATAAATGCGAAACTAGTGGCTGTTTTAAGAATAACGTTCATGTCATTGCTTACAACGTAGTTTACAGCCCCCGCCCATAGGGGCTTGAAGAAATATATGGGCTGCATGATGCTTCCACGCAGAGCTGAATCTGGCCTGCACACTAGTACTGGTAAACCGCTTAGAGGATCTAAGCCTGTCCAGGAACCGCGGTGCGAGGCGGACCGTCCATGCTTATAAACCCTATTGGTTTCATTGGGCGACAGGGCTTGAGATGTCATTTCATCTCAATGTCGGGTAAAAGTCCCACAAAATTGGAAGCAACGTCTCCAAAATGACCTTTACAGTGTTGACGGGGACGTTAAACCTCAAATCAAACAAACAAAAACAACGTAGTTTAATATGAAATGTAGGTGTGTTTGAGTGCAGCTGAATCTAAAACATTCACTAACATTGCAAAACGCAATTACATTGCTGCTAGACTGCAATTAATTATTCATATGTTTATAGGGAACTGATAATCGAATATGCCGCAAATTATTACCATAGAGCACCGTGTAGCGCTTTTCAAAAGTTCTTATACATTGCTGCAGACATTTGTTTGTCTGTTTGATTTGAGGTTTAACGTCCGCGTCAACACTGTAAAAGTCATTTTGGAAACGTTGCTTCCAATTGTGTGGGTGTTTTACCCGACATCGACATGAAATGACATCTCAAGCCCTGCCGCCCAATGAAACCAATAGGGTTTATAAGCATGGACGGGCCGACTCGCATCGCTTTGCCTGGGCAGGCTTAGATCCTCTAAGCGGTTTACCAGTACTCGTGTGCGGGTCGGTGTTAGCTCTGCGTGGAAGCATCATGAAGCCCATATATTTCTTCAAGCCCCGTTGGGCGGGGGCCAGGTGCAGACATTTAAGAGAATGAATGTGCAATCATTTATTTAGCTCACCTGAGCACGAAATGTTCAAGGTGAGCTTTTGCGATCGGTCTCTGTCCGTCCCCCGTGCATGCGTGCGTCTGTCCGTCGTCAACTTTTGCTTTAATCGATTTCTTCCCCAAAACTACTGGACCGATTTTGAAAAACATTCACATGAATGCCCCTTGGGTGACCCTCAAACCGTTTCGCTCGAGGGAACAAGATGGCCACCAAAGTTAAAACTAGAAGTTCTCCTCCTTAACCAGTGGGTGGAATTTTGAAATTATATCACAAGAATGTTTCTTGGGTGACCCTCTACCAAAATTTCTCAAACCGTTCCGCTAGGATGAACAAAATGTCGGGTCAACACTTGTAGACACAAGAATGACAAGATGACCACCAGAGCAAAAAGTAGAAAAAAAAAAACAACTTCGAACGACTTCTGCTCCTTAACCAGTGGATGGATTTGAAATTATTTCACACGAATGGTCTTTTTGTGACCCTCTACCAAAATTGCTTAAACCATATTCCACTCGGCTAAACAAGATGGCCACCAGAGCTAAAATAGAAAAGGACCTTTAAATTACATGGCTAATCCTTTGGGAACCCTTTACCAAAATTGCTCAATCCATTCCGCTCGGGTGCACAAGATGGGCTTCTCCTCCTTAACCAGTGGATGGATCTCGAAATAATTTTATAGAATTGTTTCCTGGGTGATCCGCTACCAAAATTTCTCAAACCGTTCCACTCGAATGAACAAGCTGGCCGCCAGAGCTATAAATAGAAAAACTGTTCCTGGGTAGAAACCAGCACTAAGCAATGTGGATAAAGTCTCTTGCTCAAGGAAACAACACTTGGTGCTTGCGGGGATCGAACCGGCTACCTTTTGTTCTCAGATCTGATGCTTAATAACAGCACCACAGCACTCCACTAATGTTCCATGGGTGACTTTCTAACAAAAATGCTAAAATATTTTGCTCAACTTAACATGATCAATGGGTAGGCGGAACGGAGTCTGGTCTTCCAAAACAGCGTTTCTTGGTTCTGGTCGACCGTGTAAGGGACTCTGGTCGTCCGGTTGGCCATAACTAAGGGCAAAACGTATCATTTGACAGGAAAAACATATACGAGAGTTTCAAGAATAAACCCGTTTCACAGAACGCTATGATACTCCGTCTGTCCGTTTTTATGTGGGTAACGTCTGAACGTCGCTGTATCACTGAGATTAAGTGATCCGCGATCTAAGTGGTATCAGCAGAATATGTGTTTGTTTCACTAAAATGCTATTATTTTGCAATAAAAGAGCAAGCTTCTGGACAGTTATACGTTGATAATGTAAAACATATGCTTTGTACATCTACGTTGCATTAATTTGTCGTCTAGTCTAACTCCATAAGAAACTCCATTGATTTAATAATGCGATACGAAATTACATGGGCACAGGGAGTCTATTTGATCCCCTTCAATATCTATTAAGGGGAATGGGAACACCTTCAGGAGTATTTTTGTCTCCCATGTCAATAGGGGTCAACTCTTAAAGGAAAGAATTTGCTCCTAAGGAGTAAATTCTTTCCTTTAAGAGTAGACGCCTTTTTCAGCGGGACAGGGCTTACAGAAAAACGAACAGGAAGTCCCGAAAGTTGTCTCCCTTTGAAAAATGGCGGACAAATCTGCTAGGTGTTCCCATTCCCCTTAAATGTGGCAGCGGTTAAAAAATTTGTGCCTGACACAGGACTCTTGCCAGTAAAGCAAAAGTATTGACCAGATAGATCATAAACAGATAGATCATAAAAATGCAGAAACCACTTTGCTTAAGAAAACATGCTTTATGGCATGTGTTACCATGTGCGAACTCTTCCCAAGCAACTATTCTTACCCCATTTGTTGTTTATTCTACAAGACGATCTGGCCCGACTAGCACAGTGCTAGGCCGATTGGCAGATGAAGTTCAATGTGGTCAAATGTCATTCAACGAGGGTGTCACGACACCTTCTTGACAAGCAGATTAAGTTTGATTATTCACTACACCAGCACACGTTGGAGCAGGTTCCATGGTATCACCATTACAGACGGTCTTGATTGGGGTCAGCATGTTTCAGAGATAATATCAAGACAACTAGGACTTTATAGTTCCTTAGATGTAATTTGGTGTTTGCACCTAGGCAGACAAAGGATGTTGCATGCAAACATTGGTTCGCCCTCATCTTGAGTATGCATCACCGATTTGGCATCTCCATGTTAAAACTCAGAGTCAGGTTCTTCTGTCGTGATGAGTTAGGCGGCCTGCATGCGGACCGAACAAATAATTTGTCTAAATCGCGACGGAAATAAGGGCGAAGATTGTGGCCACGTAAAATCGATTTAAGCCCCCTGTGGAATTCGTTTCACTGACTGTTCCAACCGGCCCCGATAGCTCAGTTGGTAGAGTGTCCGCTCCGGGGAACGGGAGGTCACTGGTTCGATCCCGGGCCGCGACATACCAAAGTCGTTAAAATGGTACTAGCTGCTCCTCGCTTGGCACTCAGATTTACGGGGAATGCTAGGGCTGGTCGACCCAGTGTCGGGATAATGTGACTGGGTGTTGTATTATGTAATGTGTCTGGGACATGATACTTCAGTGAGGCAGCACTATAAAAGTGAGCATTGAGCTCCCTGTCGCAACCAGACACCGTCGTGATATGACTGAAAAATTGTTGAAAGCGACGTTAAACCCGAATTCACACACACACTGACTGTTCCAAGGCGGCTCTTCTGTCGCGGTTTTTTATGGCTTATCTTTGAGTGGGTGTATCGCTTATATCATTTTGTTTTGGATAGCCAATTGGCCATTTTGTGGGAAAGTAACTGTCCTTTTGACTTTCCGCTAGTGATGTTTCCATTGGAGTCTAGTTGTATCATGTTTTGTGTTTCTTTCCCTTTGTGTCTCTGATGGGGGTTGTGGGTTAATTGTATCGATTCCTGAGCATTGCCTTCACTTCTATTCAGCAGGTTGAGAAGGTACAGAGGACAGAAGCTCGATGGACCTTTCGGCGATGGCGAAATAAAAGTAGTGTCGGTTATATGCTTAGCGGGTTTGAGTGGCTGTCTCTTGAGCGGTAACAGGACACTTCGGCCCCAAAACCACCTCGGCCCCTAGACACTTCGGCCTCTAGACACCTCGGCCCAAAAACCACCTTGGCCCCACATAAAATTGAAACCCTAGACGGGTCGGCCCCTGGACACCTCGGCCCCTAGACACGTCGGCCCCATATACCTAGACACTTCGGTCCCACTTTGTTTTTCACGGGGTTTCCACTTAAATTGGAGATCGGGTTGGATGCCCGATGAGGTTTTTTTTTTTATTTTTGTTTGCTGATTTGATTATTTTGATAGGGAGCCACGAATATTTGAACCTATTAAAGATATATTTATTATATATTATAACGTTACTAAATAGAAAATGTATTTGTCCATTTAAGAAGAATGGAAGATAAATCTTAAAATTCCCCTCTTTTATTTCAATGTATAATTCTAATTGCATTGCAGCATGCTTTAGAGCAGGCTCTTTTTTTTCTATGATCATCTATAGTTTTTTTTTTATTATCCGAAATAATTCCACACCGCTAAAGTACTTTTTAAATTAATTTCAATAAGAACATGATACCTAATTATCCTTACTAATTGGATGGAAATCTGGATGGATCGGTGGATGGGGCCGTAAAACAAAAAAAAACAAAAATCATTCCTTGGTTTCGTCAATCATGGTGATGATGGGGGATAATCTTATATTTGTTGACATATTTATATATTTGTTTGTTTATTTTTTTAGCCTCGGTAGTGTGACTGGTGATCAGGAGGACGCGGGTTCGATACCTACCTGGGTCGGCAACTTTCGTTCGTGGAGATTGATTATGAGATCTTTTCTACGGTCATTCTCTCCCTTCTGCTGATTCAAGAAGGGCAGTTGTCACTTTCTGGCGAAAAACATGTGCACTGTATTGGCTAACCGCTTACGTATAAGCCTGCCCAGGATAAGTGTGGGTAGGTCGAAAATGAACTAAAATAATGTTGACTGCGCCGTTAAACTCCAATACAAACAAACAATTTATTTATTTATTTATTTATTTATTTATTTATTAGGTAATTATCAATGTTCAGGATCGCCCCCGCCCATAGGGCTGCATGATGCTTCCACGCAGAGCTGAATCCAGCCCGCACACTAGTACTGGTAAACCGCTTAGAGGATCTATGCCTGTCCAGGAACCGCGGTTCGAGGCAGACCGTCCATGCTAATAAACCCTATTGGTTTCATTTGGCGACAGGGCTTGAGATGTCATTTCATCTCAATGTCGGGTAAAAGTACCACAAAATTGGAAGCAACGTCTCCAAAATGACCTTTACAGTGTTGACGGGGACGTTAAACCTCAAATCAAACAAACAAACAAATCAATGTTCAGGTTCGCTGAACTAGAACTATCCTCGTAAAGAGGTACCTTTGCAAACAGTGCAGGCTAGATTAGACACTTCAGAATGCGGTAATGCGGCGTCTGATCAGGACCTACACTGTTTGTAAAAAGCTGAACCATTTTCTGAGTAAATTATAAGAAAATACAGCCCGACACCCCTATATATCGAAATGGACTCCTGCAATATATAAGGTGGAAGATTCCATTTGGTACAAAAAGGGTTAACTTTAATTCACTCGGCGCCACTTGTGGGTTATATTGTATTTTTATAGGCGTGTTTCTTTATGTCCACACTTTCGGCCGAGTCTTTAAACCGAATGACTTTAGCTGTTGGTGGAACATACACACACGCATGCACGCGCACACACGCACGCGCAAGTGCCCCTGCCCATCGGGGCTCAAAGAAATAAATGGGCTGCATAATGCTTCCACGCAGAGCTGAAACCGACCGCACACGAGAACTGGTAAACCGCTTTGAGAATCTAAGCCTGCCCAGGCAAAGCGGTGCAAATCGGACCGTCCATGCTCATAAAACCAATTGGTTTCATTGGGGGACAGGACTTGAGATGTCATTTCATCACAAGGTCGGGTAAAAGTCCCACAAGACTGGAAGCAACGTCTCAAAAATGACCTATACAGTGTTGACGGGGAAGTTAAACCTCAAATCAAACAAACAAAAACCTATTACTATCATCATGTAAATGATACTAAAGAAGTTTTTCCATTCAAACACGGACCAACCTGTAGAGTTTACTTTTTCATTTTAGTGAAGCGTAAAACAAAAGTCCTAATGCCAAATATAGAGGAAAGAAGTACATTATTTGATTCAGCCACACTACCATGGAACACTTCATTTAACAAGTGCTAAACTAAACTGCAAAGCTACACAAACAGATCACATTATGTGATATAGTGCTTTCTTTACTACCTCCAAAACGGAATATTCTGGTGAAAAATTGTGATATTATTCTTTTCTATACTCCAAACATATGTTGAGGGTGCTCGTAAGGACTGTTGTATTGAGAAGGTATGACGAGAACCCAAAACCTATGTCTTTAAACAGAAATAAGAAAAATATTGTGTCCCCCTGTAAACAAAGGTTTTCTCTATATAAGCAAGTTGTAGAGGGGAGGCATTACACCGACTTAACGTGATGAGAACCACAGCCTCGGTGTTACTCAGATTATGGCTCTTGTCTTGTACGGGAATATAACCTACAAGCGGCGCCGAGTGAATTAAAGTTAACCTTTTTGTACCAAATGGAATCTTCCACCTAATATATGGCAGTAGTCCATTTCGTTATTTAGGGTAGTCAGGCTGTGTTTTCTTCAGAATTTATTCAGAAAATGGTTCAGCTTTTTACAAACAGTGTAGGCCCTGATCAGACGCCGCATTACCGCATTCTGAAGTGTCTGATCTGGGCCTGCACTGTTTGCAAAGGTACCTCTTTAGGGGTTTCTGGTACTGAATTGGTTAACACAGACGCACGTACCATCTTGTTGTACATCGTCGCCTCTGCACCGTTTGCATTTCTGAAGTGTCTGACCTGGGCCTGCACTGTTTGCAAAGGTACCTCTTTCGGGGTTTCTGGTACTTAATTGGTTAATACAGACGCACGTACCATCTTGGTGTATATGGTCGCCTCTGCAACGTTTGCATTCTGAAGTGTCTGATCTTGGCCTGCACTGTTTGCAAAGGTACCTCTTTAGGGGTTTCTGGTACTTAATTGGTTAATACAGACGCACGTACCATCTTGTTGTTCATGGTCGCCTCTGCACCCTTTGCATAACGACCTATTTAATGTTCATTATTGCATTGTGAAAATTGTTCGTGCAATAAAAATACATGGCGTTTGATGTTTAAAAAATGGCACAACCAGATATTCGCACGAACGTCAGCTGTTTACTTTCAATATCGAATTCCTAACTAATTACAACACAGAGTGTCGCCCCCGCCCATAGGGGCTTGAAGAAATATATGGGCTGCATGTACTTCCACGCAGAGCTGAATCCGGCCCGCGCACTAGTACCGGTAAACCGCTTAGAGGATCTAAGCCTGTCCAGGAACCGCGGTGCGGGGCGGACCGTCCATGCTAATTAACACTAATGGTTTCATTGGACGACAGGGCTTGAGATGTCATTTCATCGCAATGTCGGGTAAAAGGCCCACAAAATTAGGAGCAATGTCTCCAAATGACCTTTACAGTGTTGACGGGGACGTTACAAACAAACAAATTACAACACAGAAATCGCTGAGCCGTTTGACATCTAGGAAAGAAAAAGAACAGGCAGAAGAAAATTAAACAAATAACGCCTCAGATGTTTACTGATTGCACAAGAGAGAGAGAGAGAGAGAGAGAGAGAGAGAGAGAGAGAGAGAGAGAGAGAGAGAGAGAGAGAGAGAGAGAGAGAGAGTTGTACGTCTCACTACCAGCTAAGGTCACCTAAGGAGACGGTACCTCGGTTTAAAGACACATCCGAAAGTCTGGAGAAGCCCGGGATCGAATCCGCGAATCCTGGTTTACAAGGCAAGTAGCATAACCACTACACCACGGAGGCTTCTACTGATTGCACAATTTGTGTGTTGACAGGAAATATAAATGATTATAGAGCAGCCTCTATGTTACTCAATTGCAGCATTATTACAAGTAATGCCCTGGCTGGCATGAAATAGTTTCCACCGAAGTTGCCGGTGTTAAGTCATCCAGAATTCGTCTTTATTGAAGATGTAACCGAAAATCTGATCTGTCATCAATGTTAGCCTTCGAAATCTCTGATCTGTGTTTGTGGACAGTCGTATAAAATCTGTAGTTAGAGACAGCATTTTTTTGGACACCTGGTGTCTTTAGTGGGGCGTAGTTTGTTTATTTAACCGAGTTATACGGTCCAATTTGGCAGAAATGCTGCTGAATTATCGTAGTTTCAGCATGAGTAAGTGAATGTAACATATTTTGTTTCGTAGACGTACACTTGACGCCGAAAACAAAAATTCATAAAATTTTCGATGAAAATATTTTTCGGCGAACTGGAAAAGCCTTATCTTGCTTTGAAATATAGTCAGAATTTTGCTGCGGTATCTCCAGGCATTTAGTTTTTCTCCAATAGCAGCAAAAGTCAACAGATTGCCTTCTCGATTTAAACAAACAAAAAAACTTCACCTACCTTTTCTATGAAACGTTTCCCGCGATCTGTCTTAGAGACAGTAATCTGTCTTCGACGCAGCCGGTTGTACGGTGTGAGGTGTGTAACGGAGCAATTGCTTTGTCCTCAGGTGTGTAACGAAACAATTGCGTTATGCTGAGATGTGTAACGTAGCAATCCAGAAGTGGAGCGTGATAGCTCAG